>JANVYC010000006.1:2708320-4062480 GCA_027406025.1 Colletotrichum musae
CGCAGCGGTGACGAAAACATGAACATTACAATCAACTTGCATCGCCAAGAGGATCCGGAGCGGTATCTGCTGAGTCCAGAGCTGGCCGACATTGTGGACATGACGGCGGCATCTAGACAAGACGCTGTTCTGGCGGTGTGGGAGTACATCAAGATGATGGGTCTGCAAGAAGATGAGGAGAAGCGCAACTTTCGCTGTGACGAGCTTTTGAGAAAGGTAAGGAAAATCGCATGAATCGCGCGTCGCGGCCGCTAATCGCATGCTCTCAGATCGTGAACGGTAATGAAGTCGGCATGATCCCCAGCCTGAACGACTATATCCAGCCCCACCTACGGCCGCTTCCTCCTGTCAGCCTACCATACACTGTCCGGGTGGACGAGGAATTCCACGCGGACCCCCAGCCTACTATTTACGATGTTCGTGTCGCAGTTGATGACCCCTTGCGCTCGAAGCTGGTGCCCTTTGTTACAAACCCGGCTTACGCAAGCGCGCTGAAGGAGGTTGCCTCCATGGATGAGCAGTTGGCCACTTTGGTATCGGCGATCGCAAGCTCCAAGGCGAAGCATTCTTTCTTCACGTCAATGAGCCAGGATCCAGCCAACTTTGTGAGAAATTGGATAAGCTCTCAAAAACGAGACCTTGAAGTCATTATGGGCGAGGCGACAAGAGGCGGCGGCGAGGACGCCACAAGTGATGACTGGCGGCGCGGCGGAAAGGGGAGTGTCTGGACGTCATCAAACGCGCGAGAGAGTGTCAGCGTTATGTTGGCTAAGCAGCCGGTGCAGACTTCTCGCTAGTCATATTCATGATCGATATCCTCGTCGGTGTTCATATGTAGTATTATTTCGATTGGAAGGCCTTCCACAATGGGGCTCGGAAGGAAAAGAGGGGCGTCTTTGGTTATGATAGCCTGCGATAAGGCCTGTGAGAGTACTTTACAAACCTGCAGTGAGACCAGCAGCACCTGTCGGATAGACGTACTTAAGTGCTCCCTAGGATTCAAAGTGGAGGGAGGCTGACAATTAGGGAGGTAAGGTATATAGAGAGAGGTATTAGAGAATAGAGGAGGGGGTGATGATGACAAGACCCCCCTGCAGATAACCAAAATCAATATGAGTGCCGTTTGCATGATATTACATTTGGATGCCATTAGATACATTGCATCTGTATTACTAAATTGGCCCTTCTGAGCAAGTGCCGCGAGAGTTGCAAGGGAGAGGCATAGTGATGGATGGCTAAACAGGGTTAGAGGACACGCGACTGGATGGTCATTGTTGTTTAACGGCTGGTACCCCCGCGCGAGGGCAAAGAGTGATGACAGTCTTCGTCGCAGTCAAGTGTAACAAAAGAGCCCAATCGAACAACACCATTTGCTTCACATTCGACGTCTTGCCTAGCCTTGGCATTTCCCATCCTCCTCCGCGAACGCCGTGCGCAAATGCATACTCCACGACCACACAACCTTTCTGCCTCAGACCGCAGAGATTTCCATTGTAAATCAGATGCGGACCCTGTCGTTTGATGCATCCAAGATCATCAGGGCCTCTCAGAGTCTGCAATCAGCTGCCTCCGGGCACACCGTGCCTCTGAGGTGCCACTGGGTTTGGCGGCATGTTCCTGATCTGCTTGATCAAGAACTCCCTTTCGTCAATGAATTGTTCATCATCAGTCCTGTCCTCCAGAAAGTGAGACAAGAAGGTAAGCAGCTTTTCCCGGTTCATAAGCAGGATCTTTTGAACAGCAATAGACTTGTGTGGGTTGGCAACAAAGACCTTAAAAACGTGGAAGCCCTCATATTGGACCATTTTGCGGTCGTCTCGCAGGAGATTCATGCAGATCTTGAGATGTTCTCCACGATCGACATAGGCAGTCATAACGCTGTAGTTTGAGCGGTCAAGCAGGATTTCGCCCAGGAGCTTGATAGACTGCCGCTTGGTGACATAGCTGTTGGATTGCACGAGGATGTTATTGTACTTGTCGAAGAATAGGTCAAAGTTTACCGACAGGTACCTCGGCACAAGCTCCTTGTGCTTGGTGAGCAGTTCCTAGAAACACTCATGTTAGTTCCCCAGATAGCTGGCTCGACTGAAGACACTTCTTTCATACCCTGAACGTGGTGAAGGCATCCGCCGCAACCTCGAAAGAGCTCTTGTCTACCCAGTCGAAGAACCTCCAAAAGACGCCATCACCACTCTGCTGGCGGTCCTTGTCGATCAAGTTGAGCCCCTTGTTGCTGGAACCGGACTCCTCGTTGTCATCGTACAGAATTATGGCAGCAGCAGCCTCGGACTTGAGAACTTCCCGAAGGACAGATCCAGCTGGAGTTGCGCTTTCCTTGTGTTCATACCCTCTGCACAGTTCAAGCAGGACTTGTGGTCGGTTGTTGACGACATATGACAAGGCAAGGGGGTCGCTCTTTGGGGAGGCAGTCGGCGGGCGAAAGCGGAAAACGTAAGAGAAAATAACCTGGGTATCTTTGCGGGATTCGAAGGGTAAGCGCCAAAGGTTTACAGCGAGCAGGTAGAGGAGGTCTTCTTCAATGAGGCCAGTAACGAGCTGGTACATTTGTTCGGGGCTACTGTCAGACTCTGAGACCATGTCAGTTGCTTTTGTCCGGGCATGAAGGGAGAGGAGAAGAGATATGTACCATGGGTGCCTTGCAGTATGAATTTCATCTGGTTCAGGACTTTGGCGAGCTCTTCGGACTGCGGGATAATGCTGGGTTAGTATATTGAATAACGCAGGGCACTCGGGAGAGTTTAGACTGGAACGGACCTTCGACGCCCCATTGGGTCCCTCGAGCTTTGTCACATGGTCTCTGGCTTGTTTTGGGAGGTCAACGGCCGGCCTCGTCCTGGCCCGGCCAAAGAGGAAGGACATGTTCGTTGTTGTATAGGGTTGACGGCAATATGCCTGCTGCAAGTAATGTCGAGGTCGAGCGAGACGGAGCCGGGTATATTTCAGGAGTAGCAGGCAGCGGCGAGTGGGCTGACAGTTCGGGGTGGCCTATGGCGGCGGTCGATCTGCGTGCAATAGGTACTCGGTGCAAGGAAGTTCACGTAGTCCAAGTCCAGGGCCGTCGCTAGAGGATCTTCGTCGAGGACAGCCGAGTTGGAGACAGGAGCGTGCCGTCGGGTGATGGGCGCCGCTCTCGCTGGGACGGGCGGATGTCTGTGTGGACTTTGATGCGCTGATGCGCAATCAAGCAAGTCACACAGCGTGCCGCGTAGAGACTATTGTATGAAGCGAAAGGGCAGCGAATGCAACATTGGAGGTTGTGGTCGGGAACCGTTGTTTACGATGATGGTCGCGAGTAGATCTTCAGCGCGGGGGGACGCTGTGTTGTTCGCACAATGTAGTTGTTGTTGCCCACAGCCCGTGTCTGAGGGAGGGAATGGCACGTAACCCAGGTACCAGAAAGCATGGAACAGCGAGTGCATCTCCCAGTACATCTGAAGGCACCTAAAGCATCCATCCATAGGTTAGGCCGATGGATCAGACTGACTTGAAGCTTAGGTAATACCGCGTCAGGTCCCCGGCTTGCAACCCCTGTCACCTGCGAATCAAGATGCCCCGCGACGCTTGATCCGACACCGCCCAGCTGCGGAGGACAAGGTCAATTGGAAATTACCCCACTGACTCACTGCCCACCAAAAAATGACCCCTCCAAATACCAAAGACGCACTTCTTCGTTGTGCCAACGCTCCTACATATCTTGACTCACCCAAGGCTTCTCCTGTCTTGACTGAACTCTTCACCTTCACGCTGTCCTGAAAGGCTTGCCTGAATTATACCCAAGAGGCTACAAGGCCATATTATCCAGCACCTCCTCTTCGCAAGAGACCGGAAGTGCAGGTATTTCTGTTTGCCTACGCCTCGACCCCGCCGCGAAGTCACCGCGGTTGACACTTCGGCACCCACGCAAGCACACTGTATCTCCGAACCTGACGATATGTCTATCGACTTTCCCAAGGAAGAGGAGGCTATCATCCAGAGATGGCGTGAGCTCAATGCATTTGAGCGCCAGGTGAGCTCCTTCTTCTGCCACCAAACCTCGCCATGCCCCCCGTAGCCTGCTTCATTGGGTGCTGACATCGTCGTGTAGCTCGAGTTGACTCAGGGCAAACCCCTTTACACCTTCTACGATGGTCCCCCTTTCGCGACCGGTCTTCCCCACTATGGCCACTTGTTGGCTTCCACTATCAAAGACATTATCCCGAGGTACTGGTCCATGAAGGGCTTCCACGTCGAGAGACGCTTCGGCTGGGATACTCACGGCCTGCCAATCGAGCATGAAATTGACAAGAAGCTGGGAATCTCTGGCAAGGCTGCCGTGATGAAGTTGGGATTGGAGAAGTACAACGCCGAGTGCAGATCCATCGTTATGCGCTACCGCGAAGAGTGGCGCCACACCATCGAGAGACTTGGCCGCTGGATCGACTTTGACAACGATTACAAGGCAAGGAAGAAACCATTTTACCCGCCTTCGATACCTTTACTCCAGGATTCTCCATACTAACATAATGTTTCCTTGCAGACTATGGACCCGACTTTCATGGAGTCCGAGTGGTGGGTTTTCAAGCAGCTCTTCGACAAGGGGGCCGTCTACCAGGGTCATCGCGTCATGCCCTATTCCACGGCATTGACCACGGCCTTGAGCAACTTTGAGGCCAACCAGAACTACCAAGACGTCACCGACCCGGCGGTCGTTATCTCTTTCCCTCTGGTCGATGACCCCGAAACCTGCCTGCTGGCCTGGACAACCACTCCCTGGACCCTGCCTTCGCATCTTGGACTGGCTGCCCACCCTGATTTTGAATACATCAAGATTCATGACGAGAAGTCTGGAAAAAAGTACATCATTCTCGAGAAGCTCCTCGGTACCCTCTACAAGGACCCGAAGAAGGCCAAATTCAAGATCCTTGAAAAGATCAAGGGCAAGGATATGCTCGGCTGGAAGTACGAGCCCCCCTTCAACTACTTCTACGAGGAGTATAAGGACATCGCCTTCAGAGTGTTGAATGCAACCTACGTTACCGATGACAGTGGTACTGGAATTGTTCACCAGGCACCTGCATTCGGTGAGGACGATTACAATGTAGCCGTTGCTGGCGGCATCGTCACCGAAAAGAAGCCGCCCCCGGACCCTATTGACGACAGTGGCCACTTCCTGTCCCGCATCTCTGATTTCGCCGGAATGCATGTCAAGGAGGCTGACAAGCACATTATCAAGCATCTGAAGGGGACGGGAAGAGTGGTTGTCGACTCTTCGCTCAAGCACTCGTATCCCATGTGCTACCGGTCCGACACGCCTCTCATCTACCGAGCGGTGCCCTCCTGGTTCGTTCGTATTCCCGAGATTATTCCTCAGATGCTGGAGAACATCCAAGGTTCGCACTGGGTGCCTTCATTCGTGAAGGAGCGCCGGTTTGCCAGCTGGATCGAGAATGCGCGCGACTGGAATGTTTCGAGAAATCGATACTGGGGTACCCCTATCCCCTTGTGGGTGAGTGAGGACTTGGAGGAACGGGTATGCATTGGCAGTGTGCAGGAGCTCCGAGAACTGAGTGGCTACACTGGTGACCTGTCCGATCTTCACCGTGACAACATCGATCACATCACTATCCCCAGTAAAATGGGCAAGGGTACTCTCAGACGCATCGAGGAAGTTTTCGACTGCTGGTTCGAATCCGGCAGTATGCCGTATGCCAGCCAGCACTACCCCTTCGAGAACGTGGAAAAGTTTGAGAAGGCGTTCCCTGGAGATTTTATCGCTGAGGGTCTCGATCAGACGAGAGGCTGGTTCTACACGCTCCTCGTTCTCGGCACGCACCTTTTCGGCAAGTCTCCGTTCCAAAACTGTGTCGTCAACGGCATTGTTCTGGCCGAGGACGGCAAGAAGATGTCGAAGCGTCTGAAGAATTACCCGCCTCCTGACCTGGTCATGGACAAATATGGATCTGACGCACTCCGGCTCTACCTCATCAACTCTCCCGTTGTGCGAGCTGAGCCCTTGCGTTTCAAGGAGTCTGGTGTGAAGGAGGTCGTCCAGAAGGTTCTGTTGCCTCTGTGGAACAGTTACAAGTTCTTCGACGGTCAAGTATCGTTGCTCAAGAAGGTTGAGGGGATCGACTATGTCTGGAACCCCCAGGCACAGTCCAGCAACGATAACGTCATGGACCGATGGATTTTGGCCAGCTGCCAGAGTTTGCTTCAATTTGTCAATGACGAAATGAAGGGTACGTATTACTGCCCCGTTCAACCAACACGCTGCGATATGAGCTGACTTATGGGACCCTTCAGCGTATCGTTTGTACACTGTCGTCCCGCGCCTCCTCGGTCTCATTGAGAACACGACAAACTGGTACATCAAGCTCAACCGAAGACGTCTCAAGGGTGAGAACGGCGTGGACGACACTAAGCATGCGCTCAATACCCTTTTTGAGGTTCTCTTCACGCTTTGCCGTGGCCTCGCTCCCTTCACGCCCTTCATTACCGATACCATCTACCAGAAGCTCCGGCCATTCATTCCTAAGGAAGCAGAGGCTGAAGACCCTCGCAGCGTCCACTTCTTGCCGTTCCCCGACGTGCGACAAGAGCTCTTCGACGAGGAGGTCGAGCGCAGGGTTGGACGGATGCAGAGAGTCATCGACCTAGTACGCGTGTCACGTGAGAGACGGGCCATCGGTCTGAAGACTCCTCTGAAGACCCTTGTGGTCATTCACCGCGACCCTCAGTATCTTCAGGATCTGGAGTCCCTCTCCTCGTACATTCGGGAAGAAATGAACGTGAGAGATCTTGTCCTGTCGTCTGACGAGGCCAGGTACAACGTGCAGTACAGCGTGACTGCGGATTGGCCAGTTCTGGGAAAGAAGCTCAAGAAAGACATGGCACGAGTTAAGAAGGCACTGCCCACCCTTAGCAGCGACGCAGTCAAGGAATACTCGGAGAAGAAGGAGATACTCGTGGATGGCATTCGCCTTGAGGAGGGTGACCTCGTCGTAAGGCGTGGCCTGAGGGAGGATGAAGCCTCCAAGAACCTGGAGCCCAACTCAGACAACGACGTGCTCACCATTCTGGACGCCGAGCTTCATGTCGAGCTTGCGCATGAAGGCATTGCTCGCGAGATTATCAACCGTGTCCAACGTCTGAGAAAGAAGGCCCAGCTCCAGCCCACAGATGACATCAAGATGGAGTACAAGGTACTGGGCGACCCGGACAGCATCGGCCTGGCGGAGGTGTTCGAAACTCAGAGCAAGGCCATTGAAAAGGCGCTTCGGAGACCGATGGATAAGCACGAGGTAACTCATGTGGATGGCGAGATTCCTGGTGAGAAGCAGAAGGGGGTCATCGCAGAAGAGGAGCAAGAGATCCAGCACGCAACGTTCCTGCTCCGCTTGCTCGAGTTGTAAAATGAGAAAGGCTCAGGCCATGGTACCTATAGTACATCAGGCACGCGGGATGATGGGTATATACAGACGCCTGCCATGAAGCAAGGCTTCGGAATCATGGCGAGCACGGAGAAAAACAAGTCATATGATTAGGGAAGCTCTTTCGTTGCACTGCAGGTATTCTGACTATTTACTTGGACTTGCGAGCCGCCGCCTGCGTTTATTTGTGTTAGTGACGTGACGGATCGGAGGCTTAGGCAACCAAGTTGAGGGAAGCCAGGGTTGATGGTTTATTACAAGATAACAATCTTTAAGTTGAAGAAATTCCTTCAAACATTTGTCCTTGTGGACAGAGTTGTAATCGGCGACGATGCACTTTCCATACGTGGAGGCCTGTGATGTCCCAGACCAGTCATTTAGTGCCCGTTGAAGGGAAGGGACGCGAGATCCAGATGACGCCAACTGAAGCAACTGACCTCTGGTGAGCAACGAGAAACCGCAGCGGCGAATTTCTGGATAGGCCGCGTACGAGTCATGTTTTGCGTGGTATATGAGATTTGCGTGATTTGCGTTGCTTCCTCTTTTCGAGAATGTGTAATGGATGAGAGACGTTGGGGTGTGGCAAGTACCTACCCGTATACCAGACGGGAGTGGTCTTTTTTTTTTTCTCTCCCAAGATTATGGGACTGCCAGTCAAGCGTGATGCGTCTGCATTACACTGTGTGTAATCACTGTGCTGGTAAGTATCGAGATCTTGACCAATCACAAGGTTGTCGCGTCTTTGTCGTGCATCGCAGCCCGGCCAACCTGAGAGTACCTAGGTACCTACCTACCCAAGCAATGCACCTTTGTGGTACCTAGGGCACCTAGGTAGCCAGGTGCCTTGGTGTGCAGCGAGGTAGGTACCTACGCCGGCCTACCCACGCGTATCCAGCCCGCTCCGCTGTTGGCGGAGCGCGAGATAAACAGAACTTGGAGACCTGAAAAAGACGGTGGCCGGAAACCTCAAGCCTTCCTTTCCACCTTATTATGTCCACCCTCTAGGACAGGGCACCTTCCTCACGATACCTACTTGCTTCCTTGCACAGGGCATCGGAGCCGATTACATCGACGTTACTGTCGTCCAGCTGCACTCGCGCCGCCTTCGCCAGTCAAGCGACATGGACCTGGCCAGCTGGCTCTGCCATCGTACCGACCTCGCCCACTAGGCCCGATCTCGAGTCTCCTGCGACGTGACGAAGACATCGATCATAACTGTCTGCTCGCAACCATCTGTCTCTTTACTTCTCGGTAGCCTCTGTCGCATTCAGATGCATCCAACCGCAATATCTCGATATTTGCTCTATCCATTCGACGCCTGCGCTCTTGGTTCCTCGGCTTGATCGCAAGCTCAGTCGCAATCGCAATCGGAAGCGCAAGCGCAAGCGCAAGGCTCAAATACTCCAGCGACGTGGCGACGGCGTCCTCTGTTCCTCTACTCGCAGAAACTAGCATAGCCTTTGCAATCTTATTATGCCCCCAGCACGACACCAGTTCACATGCCGTCGCTGCCGCACCGCCCAGCGCTGGCTCCCCGTGACGGCATATCCAGCTTCGCGTCATTTCAAAGCTCCGATTCTTACTACAGTAACGAAGGTAGGCATTTTGAACCTTCGTCCGTATTTTATATCATAAAAATCCCTGTAAAACGCGCTGTAACTGACCCGATGCTCCAGAGATCGCCATTATTCACGATGTCGTGTCCGCTGCCCAAGACAACCTCAGTCTGCTCCCGGAAGGGGAGCGATTGGCGACAAATGCCCTCTTCCAAGCCTACGACACGGTCCTCCCGGCTTACGGAATTGACCCGGAAGAAGATCACCATATCTCGCGTCTCGTGTTCCGAGTTGGCGGCGAGCGCGGCGATGGCTCGCTTCTGGATAAACTCCACGCCGTTCTGTCCAGGATGGGTATCGAACTCGAGTTCGACAGTCGCAGCGAAAGCTCGAGGCCGCCGTCAGATCAACCCGAGGAGCCCGATAACGAGCTCACGTCTCAGCCCTCGCCTCCACACGCCAGCGCAAATTATGACTCTGCTACCACCGAAGATGAACCGCCAGAGCATGTCTCGCGAGCTCCCCACGGTCGGCATATCGAGTCCCTGCCTGCGCCATACAGGCCGGAGCAGTTCTCTAGCACTCGGCCATCTCCCCCTTGGCTGACAAGTGCCATTTTGGGCCAGAACCACATGCTCTCCGAGCCTCGTGAACGGCTAGAACCCCCACCCAGAAGCTACTCAGCCTCGACCGCTGGAGGCACGGAGCAAAGCCATCAGAGTCAACACTCCGGTATTGATTTCAATGGTCAACGCGGCGCCAGTGACACCACTGTTCAACCTGTCGAAACCGGGGCTCATTTGGCGAATGATGGGAAGCCTGGTTCTGGTCTTCCCGTACGATCTAAACCGGTACGTACGGTGAACTGGCTTCTGCCAGCGGAAGACGCAACTGAACCGATGCACAACGGAGTTCACCCTGCCTCGGTTGAGTCTTCTGCGCATTCTATGACAACTGAAAAGAAATCCAGCGGCGATGTGATTGGCGGCAAAAGTGCAGCGCCAAGTAGGGGGCAGCATCATTCGTCAATGGCCGCGGTACACTTTGGCATTGATGGCGAGGAGTACGAGGGAATACCACAAATGCACGAAGAGAAGCGGCAAGCCCAATCCCAACCCGAGGTGCAGAACATACCGCTGCCAGAGTCACAAACGAGGTCGCAGCCAGAGCCCCCCCCAGAATCACAGTCGGATGGAGGACTGGAAATTCCCTCGCAGCCGCTATCCCAGTCAGATGCCAAGTCAGGATCGCAGCTGTCGCCGCCGTCCAAGGAACCTGCGGAGGAGGTCGTCGGAGATGACGGGCAAGGCGAAGTGCATCGCGAGCGCACAGAGGAAACATCCGAAGACAGGAAACACTACGAGTACCTGGAAAATCGTGCGATCAAAGCGTCTCGATACTTGCAGCTCCTCAGAGGGTTGTCGCATTGGCAGACATATGCGGTCGAGAAGCTTGAGCGAACAGCCGTGGCGAGGCGGCATATTCTGCGAATGCGCCACTTCGACCCTTGGGAGCTGGTCTCGGCTGATACGAAGCTCAAGGGTCGTCGCATCTTCGTCTCTCGTCTTCTGACTCTATGGCTTAGGCGAGCCGACGGCGATGAGATGAAAGAGTATGGCGCCTTGGCGAATGCTCAGCATGTCGCTGTCCAACGTACTCTTGCCGCCTGGTCCATATCTTGCCCATCTTTGGCATCCTCGTACCAGCCTCGGCTCTTGGCCGCTTATCTTCGTCAATGGCGTTTAACTTGCTTCAATTCGCAGGCACTCCAGGCCACCGTAGAAGATGCAAGCAGAAGGATAGCGGTCTTCCAGGTGTCTAAGGCATGGAACCAGCAGGCCCTGCGCCATGGCCGTGATGCGGTCTCTTTTCGTCGTGTCCATGGCATCCACTACTCGTTAAGCCAATGGCATCTCGAAACGAACGTCGAGGTATTCCGGGCCAAAATGGGGATCAAACTGTTGCACAGTTCACTGTCTAGTTGGAATACAGCTTGTCGAGTACCCGTTTCTCACAGCACGAGAGGTACACGAGTCTCCGCGAGGCATACCGATGCTCGATTTGGTCAAACCTTGACATATCCGTCTCGAGGCACGAGGTCGTTGATGACCATTTCGGATCGAATGCTTAAAACAAAGGTTTTGGAGAACTGGCATCGACAGACATTCGCGCTAGCCAAGACCAGCAAGCAGTCTCGCCGTTTCGCGGCGCATCAAGGGGCCCAACAGGTGCTAGATTCTTGGCACACCGAAGTATACCATGGCTTGAGCGTTTGTAGATGGGCGCAGCGTGGATGTTTCTATGCCAACGTTACATCAGCCCTGAAGAGTTGGCGTTCAAAGGCGACATGGCGGTCGCACACACGAAAATCGTACGCGCAATGCAGGCAGCGTGTCAAAGCTATCGTCACGAAAGGCTACCTGGGCCGGTGGAGGTCATTCGCGCGTACACAGGGCAACATTGCCTGGGAAGCAAGCGAGAACCACAACGCTATGGAGCGAGACCGCGTCGCCCTTGTATTGAATTTTTGGCGGGACGAAAGCAGCAAAGACTGGGGTGCTAACAGACTCCTGACAGCCGCCTGGCTACAAGAATGGCAAAGCTTGTCACAGGAACACGCAGATGTGCAGCGCCGAGGGAAGGCAAGGTGGGAAGAGGTGCAGAAACTGCGCTATTGGGGCCAGTGGCAGTCCACCCTATTGCAGCTGAAGAGCCGAGAATACATTGCATCGGATGTCAGGGAAAGAAACAAGAAGAGACTCGTTCGGAGGCTCCTCCTTCATTGGAAAGGGGATGGAGATTTGGGGCGGTCGCAAGCCTCAAACGCAATGCGCGCAAGTCTTGGAAGCTTGCGGAGGGGCCCGGGGCAGGCAACAGCCCGCAGCTCTCTGCGGCTGTCGAGAGCAGTCCACGAGCCACCCAGCTCATCAGGTTTGAGGGTGTCTAGGTTACAACAGCTCGGTCCGACGGCGGAGGAGGAGGAGGACCAAGACGGTACAGGTCCCGGAGCCGACGCAGACAGGGTGGTTGTTAACACGCCAACACGATGGACCGGCATGGCCTCATCCGTCAGATTGCCATCCATGACACCATTCGCTCCTCTACCGACCCCATTCGAGCGGGAATTGCGGGAACGATACAACCACAGCATGCCCCCGGCCCCGACCGGCCAACTAAGCCGGCTTTCGTTTGCACAAGCGCAACGAAAGTCGCTGGCTGATGCGAACGCCCGACGGATTGTGAACGAGACTGACAAGCCTGGAGATTCGAGCGCGGAGTGAGAAGATTTTGGCGGAACATTCGCACTCAGGTGCCGAAAGTCTGTGGCCCTCGTCAAGTTATGATATGGTTTTGTGGATATGATCACTCTGTTTGGAAACATGTTAACGAGTAAATTATACCCGAGTTGAATTGTCGTCGTGGTTTTGGTTCATTCCGGTGTCAATTTGGCGTGATGAACTTAGTCTAATGGTGCAACTCACAAGCGGATGCATCTTTTAATTCAATCTTGAGGTCTTTTCTAACTAGGTAATAACACCTCCGCGAGGAAAGGATGATTGGTAGACACTCAACCGCTCATGAAGGCCGATAAGCCTGCAAACTGGCGTCATTGTTTGTGTCCCGATATCTCATTGCCTTTTTTCGATGGCCCAAGCGGCAAGCCTGTTGGTATGAGAATACCTAGGTTGAGACCTTGGTAAGTAGAAGGTACACAACGAACAGGTAGACAAGAGGCAAGGAGGAGAGGTACAGAGCACCTTAGCTGGCCAGTTCCATCATCGAGGTAAAGAACCTAGCAGGTGGATGATTACGCTGCGCTAGGACGTAAAGGACGGCCTGATACGTACCCACGTTGTGTTCCAGTACGGGGTAATTAGTTGCCGTTGGTACGACGGTAGCTAGCTAGCTGGTCATAGGTCTCCGACACGCGATGGCCATTTCGCTCAACCAAACTTCACCTCACCTCATTCAATTACCTTGCCACGCCCCAGCGAAGCCCAGCAGCTACTGAGTTTTGAGCTACAACACGCCACGTCGACCTTCATTGCATTGCCACTACGCTCGACCTCCTTTCTAGCCGAACAGCCGACGGATGAAGCATCGGGATCGGGTTGCTTGAGCAATGCTGCTTCGATTTTGCTGCTAGTAGGATGAGAGCAGTCCTACCAGGGAGGCCTCAGTCTGGGCTCCAAGCTCTCTCGACGGGGTTTTGGGACTTGAGACATTTTAATGTGAGTCACTAGCGCTTTTGTCCTTTGCTGCCACTACTTGAGGCGCTGACTCGTGGCCTTCCAGGTCTACATAACTGGCAGCGCCTTCACGATCCTCGGTGACTCGGGCACTATTGTCCAGACAATTTACGACGATGATCCGACCTACTTGCAAGCCGTCGCTTTCGACGAGTCATCGGGAAAGATCGCCACTTGTACCGCCTCTACAGTCCGAATCTACAAGCCATTTGGACGGTCCGAAGATGCTCTCAAGGTGCGCGCACGCCGTCCCTTCGAGTCCCCGAGTCCTTTCCCGCTTCATGACTTTCCACATTGTGTTATCCTTCGGCGCGAGCAACGGCTGACGATTCGTTTCTTTGCCAGTGGGGCCTTCAGTTCGCGTTTCCAGTCCCCGACTCCCAGAGTGCCACCGACGGCATCGCTCTGAGCTGGGGCGCATCTGAGGAGCTACTTGTGGCCCATTCTGGCCTCTACATGTTCTTGACAACTGATGACGCCATGTGTCTTTGGGAAAAGCCTCTGCCGAATCCCTCGAAACTCGCGGAGCTTTCTTACGACTCGGCATATATTGCGTCGGTCGGCTTTCAAGATCGCCTGGTCAAGGTTTGGCGTAGACTGACGTATGGCGCGGAAGAGGTGCGGTTCGACTTGGCATATCTCCGACACCCGGATATCGTGACAAGCCTGCGGTGGCGAAAACCATACCACGTCGAGCAGACAGTGGACAATGTCCTCTATACAGTATGCGCCGACAATGTAGTCCGTGTTTGGGCCGGGTCGGACACCCACAATCCCCAGCAATTTAATCTCTGGGGCATCATCGATCTCGCTTCGTCTTTCCCCGACCAAAACCTCAACTCCAAACTTCTCTCCACCCCTTTTTTTGCTTTCATTATCGACGGAAGAGAGGTGTCTGCTGCTACTGAATTAGCTGTGCAGCGTCGCCCAGCCCAGAACGGAAAGCAAGACCCAGCACTTGAGCACCTAATATCTCTCGCCAATAAAAGCTCGGAGCTGTGCGTTGTCTCCAATGGCACCGGAGCCACGATGGTGTTTGCGATGGAGGACGTTGGATCCAAGACTAGGAAAACCAATATCGGAAGCACCGTGTCGCGCTTTGAGTCGCGATGCCTTGATCTTCGGCCAGTGCAACATACCGAGATACGAAGCTACTGTGACAGACAGACGGGGCGGTTGCATGTATTGGCACATTATTTTGATGGCCAGATTCAAGTCTACACAACAGAGCTGGATGATTTCCTCAGCCCTTCTTCAAGGGAAAGCCCCCTTACTCGCACTTGCGTTTGGTCTGGACATTCGGCCCCGATAAAGAAGATGGTCCGCAATTTCAGTGGCCGTGCCGTCGTTTCCAGAACTGCCGAGGGCGAGAGCATTGTCTGGACTCACGTGGAGAACAGCCAGTCGAGCCTCTCACGACAAAGCGTCATTCCTGGAAGCAGTCATATCCATCGAATTTGCGTCCTACGCAAAGGTCGCTTCGTCATATTCCTCGAGCGTAACACCATCTGCTTGTGGGATTGCCGGCAACAGAAAGCTGTTCTCTTGGATCGCCAGCCGTACGATGTTGCCGGTAAACCTCTGTGCCTGGTGATACTGCCACGACAGCGACTAGAAGAGCACACGGTGGCCCATATCGCCACCGTCACCTCGGAACAGGACGGCATCGTATGGGAGGTCAACCTGCCCCAATACTCCCATGATGACTCTGGGGCACACCTCAATGGCCAATGCGATACCTCGATCCGGGAATTCTGTAGGTTTCGGCTTGACGATGCCGAGGGACTCGCATACGTGCTGCCCGTCGACCCAGCCGGTTCCGCACCAGTCACGTCGGGTTTCCTTGATGTCTTTGCGAAAGACATTGCCGTTTCGTATACCCATACGGGAAGAGTAAATTTCTGGACAGCTCGAGTCAACCGTGGAGGAAACCATGCGGAATGGCTTTCCACATGCTCGGCTGAAACGGGGCTGTCAGAGCCGGCTCTTGTGAGCGGCAGCACTCTCAAAAAGGCTGCGCTCGTGGATTCTACAAGGTCTCAGTTGTCTATTTGGGACATCGGTGGTGCTCGACTCGAGTTTACGCAAGATTACGGAACGAACAATACCATCCAGGACCTCGATTGGACTTCTACGCCGGACTCGCAGTCCATCTTGGCAGTCGGTTTTCAGTCCAAGGTTCTCCTTCTCTGTCAAATGCGTTTTGATTATCTCAATAAAGGACCGGCTTGGGCAGCCGTGCGGGAAATCAGCATTCGGGAACTAACACCTCATCCGATTGGCGACTCTACATGGCTAGGCGACGGGCATCTGGTTATTGGGTCTGGGAACCAGATGTTCGTTCACGGAAGAGAATATGACTTATCCGGCTCATTGATGAATAGTCTTCAGCTCCCGCATCGGAAGAACGGCGTGTGGGATTTGTTTGAGGCCGTGCAGAGGTTCAATGGACCACTGCCGGTCTTTCACCCACAGTTTCTGAGCCAATGCATTCTTGCGGGCAAGAATACGGTTGTACGGAAAGCGCTGCTATCGTTGCACAAGACGCTCAAATTTCACATTGCTGGCGAGATCATTGACGACTACCTAGGACTTGACCCGGCAGTGTTCTACCAGGATGAGGTAGGGCCGACTCTAAGCATCTGCGTTCGCGTTCAGTCAATAGGAGGCTCGCTGACAAGAGTTCCAGCCGTCGCCAATGCAGGCCTCTGGGTCTGGCTTGGGTTCTCACTTCAGTCTGCAGCCGTCTTCAGATGAAGCAGACGAGACTTTCACCGAGGATGTGGCTTATGCGATAAACGAGAAATTGGTCAAAGTGGACCTCCAGCAGCTCTCGGGGCATGAGCAGATCCAGTTGGCAGATATCATTGAGTGTGTTGGACTTGTTGAAAAACAGCGTAGATCACTCGACGAGAACGGCGCGCGCTTTATGCTCTTCTTCCGCCAGCATGGGCTCCGTAAAGGTCGAACAAGTGAAATCCAGATGTCCTGGCGGGAGATCAACTGGGCCTACCACTCCACCAGCCAGGACATCCTCACCGACTTCGTCACCAAGCAGTGCCACGGTAGTGTCCGGTGGGAGGATGCCAGAGAGAGTGGCATGTTCATGTGGCTGAGCGATCGCAATGCCTTGGTACGAGTTATAGCCATCCCACATTGTCTTTCATCTCACTTGCTCTTGCAAGTATTAACGTTTGGCAACGACATGCTGACAACAGGTATAGCGTGCGCAGTTTGAAAACGTTGCTCGTAACGAGTACACAAAGAGCGAGATGAAGAACCCAGTCGATTGCAGTCTCTACTATTTGGCACTCAGGAAGAAAACGGTCCTGCAGGGACTCTGGCGAATGGCTCACTGGAATCGTGAACAGGGCGCGACGCAACGGTTATTGGCAAATAATTTCGACGAACCCAAGTGGCGGACCACAGCGCTGAAGAACGCATACGCCTTGCTCAGCAAGCATCGATTTGGTAAGAATCGCGACTTGTAGAAGGCGAACCGTAGAATGCTGACGAAGATTACGTGCAGAATATGCCGCAGCGTTCTTCCTTCTCGCGGATCACCTGCAGGACGCTGTCAATGTTTGTCTGAATCAGTTGAAGGATCTGCAGCTCGCGGTGGCGATTGCTCGGGTCTACGAGGGCGACCATAGTCCCGTGTTGAAGAAACTTTTGGAAGAAGAGGTCCTTGCAGTGGCAGCAAAGGAAGGTAACCGCTGGCTCGCGTCATGGGCCTTCTGGATGTTGAACCGCAAGGATATGGCCGTAAGGGCACTGATTGTAAGTCCCCGGGTTGCGATTGTCCTTGACTTGTTTTTGTCAGGTGCTGATTGTGTTATACGTGCAGTCACCGGTCTACACCCTGGTCGAGACGCCTTGCATGCCTGACATGAGATCGAAGCTGTTTCTCACAGATGACCCAGCACTAGTCGTGTTGTACGCACAACTGCGACAGAAGACACTCCAAACGCTCCGCGGTGCCTCGAAGGTGACTCCTCGTGTCGAGTGGGAGTTTGTGCTCCACAGCGCCAAGCTCTACGATCGGATGGGCTGCGATCTTCTCGGCCTTGACCTGGGTGAGTAGAACAAGCTACAGGCACTTGAAAGAGTCTAATATGCCATCAGTTCGTAATTGGGAGTTCCTGAAGCCGACACTGAATGCGACGAATGGCCTTGGCGGGGAGATCAACCCGCTAAAGTTGTTACGACGCCGCAGTTCACTCGTTGTAGCTGACCTCCCGATGTCGAGTCTTCACGTGGAGATGAGAACAGGAGGGCCCAAGGGGCAGTCATCGACTCCAACGGTCTTCCAGGAGCCAGACTCTAGCTCTCTTCTGGACAGTTTCGGTTTTTGATTGGGATACGGTAGAGCTCGAATGAAGTTGCACCAAAGGGAGACAAACTTTTGATCAGCGAGGTTAACAGTCTGCATCTTCATGACGTAATCCCTGGTCAAGGAACGAATGGAAGTTGTGAGATAGTGTCTCTAATAGATGGTCGAAGGGGCAGATGGTCCGTAACAAATATTATTACTTCCCCTGAGGTTTTTGGAGCGCTTCGGGAGGCCTACACCATCTGCCCCCCGGATCAGATCGGAATACCTACCTACCTAGGTAGCCTATCAAATGTCAAATCTTAACATGTTTCAATTACTAAGCGAGCACTGTTGCCCTCGCGTCATTTGGATCAATCCGCGCGCGAGTCGCGAATGGATTAACCCGGCTCGTGATCCGACGCGGGGTTTCGGTGCAAAAGATAAGGGATTCAGTTGCGGATAAGAATTTATCTACTTTGCACAGAATCCCCTTCCTCCATGTTACAATCCCGACCATGCCCCGCGGTGTTGCTTCCGAGACCGTGGCCAAATGCACTTATTTCCTTACGTGATCGCTATCTTTTCCCCTGTCGTCTCCAGCCTCTTTTCTGAGCATCCCCTTTCCTTTGCAGGCTTGCCCACCCGTGCACGCTTTACCGAAGTGGGCGAGCGTGTACTTATCCGTACACTACTAGAGACGTTATTACCGCGTTGGTCAGCACGACATCGCTCCTGTCCGAGACGACTCAAACAAACCGCCCACAACCGTCGTTTGAACATCTTCGGCCCAGTCGGCTCACTTCTCTTTTAGATAATCGTACCATTTCTGCTTGACTTTTTCTAAATCTTTTTTTAAATATATATACATCTCCCCCTCCCCGAAGGATACGCCATGGCTCCAGATCGGGGCTTTTCAGACACGAGCGGCGATACAGCTCACACTGGTCACAATGATTCCCAGGACGCCGGCCATGAGGATACTGCCAGGCGAGGGCCGGTAATTCACGGACGCAGCTTCACATTTCGAGGTGTCTTGGTTGGTCTCCTTGTTGGCCTGGTCATATGCTTCTCGAACATGTACTTTGGGTTGCAGACCGGCTGGGTGAGCACCATGACCATGCCAGCTAGTCTGATGGGATTCGGTATCTTCAAAGCGATGTCGCGCCATCTGAAGTTCCCCTTCAGTCCCGTTGAAAACGTGCTCGTTCAGACTGTCGCTGGAAGTATGGCTATCATGCCCCTCGGATGCGGCTTTGTCGGTGTGGTATGCTCTGCTGTCACGTTCCGCTGCCACCACGCTCTTCCACGCATGTGGCACGTCGGTCAAGGGAGCACGCGTCGCTAATTGCCAAGATAGATTCCCGCAATGAACTACCTTCTCACTGCCGAGGAGCAGGGCCCTCTCAAAATCGGCCTTTGGAAACTTATTTTGTGGTCTTTGGGCCTTTGCTACTTCGGTGTTGTGTTTGCCGTTCCCTTGTGAGCCAAATTGCCCGAATCCGACAACGGGTCGTTCTTCCTTTCTCACTATTTTCTCCCACTAATATCTCTAACAGGCGGCGGCAAGTCATCATTCGGGAGAGACTCCGATTCCCCAGCGGTTTCAGTACTGCTGTGCTCATCGGGGTGCTTCACGGACAGACGCGCAAATCGGACCCCGGCAGCTCCAGTGATGCCGTCTCTGGCGGGTTCGCCAGCCTGGTCCCAGATGAGGATTCGCGGCACGATTTCGGGCCGGACGAAGGCCGTGGCAGTTCGGCCATAGCGGACCCTGAGAATGTCGGCTTCAATGGCTCTAGGGATGATGATCCTCAGCATGACTGGGCCGGTAACATGAGGCTCCTGCTCATATGCTTCGGAGCATCGGGTTTCTACACGCTGTGCTCTTACTTTCTTCCGGCTCTACGAAACATTCCTATTTTCGGAGCCAGGGCTGCCGGCGTCTGGCTTTGGACCCTCAATCCTAGCCCCGCGTACATTGGCCAAGGAATCATCATGGGGCCAGAGACGACTCTGCATATGCTCCTCGGTGCCGTTGTTGGTTGGGGCATCTTATCACCTCTGGCAAAATACCAGGGCTGGGCTCCTGGCGCCATCGACGACTGGGAAACGGGGAGCAAAGGCTGGATCGTCTGGGTCTCGCTAGCCATCATGCTTGCCGATGCTATTGTGAGTCTCGGCTACATTGCTCTCCGTCCGATTGTGTATCGCTTGGGCACTCATGGTGCCAAAGGGCTTTGGCACCAGGCTTCCAGCGTATGGCAGTCGCTGTCGAGATGGCGAGGCCGCTCCGCGCAGGGCTATTCGGCTTTGAGTACACAAGATGACGCGGCTGAACCGACGAGCTCGTCACGGCTTCTTCCCGGAGAAGCCCATAGATCAGACGCCCAGCAGGGATCTGAACTGACCAGCGGGAGCCAACACGACAACGAGGCAGACGCTCCTGCGGACCAGCAAATTGGCAACAAAACAGTTTCCGTGGGCCTCGTCTTGTCTGTCCTCCTTTGTATAGCTACGATACACATTGTTTTTGGCGACCTCGTCCCGCTCTACGCCACAATCGTCGCCGTTCTGATGGCTCTACTGTTGAGTATCATGGGAGTGAGGGCGCTGGGCGAGACGGATCTCAATCCAGTGTCTGGAATCAGCAAACTTGCACAGCTCTTCTTTGCCCTCATCATCCCGCAGTCGCACAAGTCAAGCGTCCTTATCAACCTGGTGGCTGGCGCTGTCGTACGTGTCTCCCAAGCCTACTTTCTGGTAGAGCTAATATCAGCTAACGATAAATGTGCCTAGTCCGAAGCAGTATGCTAAAGCCCCTCCCGTCTAGTATTTACTGCACTTCTTCCCCGAGCGAGCACTAATGTCTACTCAAAGGGCGCCTTGCAGGCCGGAGATCTCATGCAGGATCTGAAGACGGGCCATCTACTTGGCGCAGCCCCCAACGCTCAGTTCTGGGGTCAGGTAATTGGCGCAACGGCCGGTGCCATCGTGAGCGCCTTTGTGTATCAGCTGTATACTGCGTAGGTTTCCCTCGCCCACGAGATGAGCACTGACACCCACTGACGACAATTTAGGGTCTATACAATCCCTGGCGACCTGTTCCAAGTCCCTACCGGCTACGTTTGGATTTTCACAGCCAGGCTTGTCACGGGCAAGGGCCTTCCACCCATGGCCAGGGAATGGGCTGTGGGATGCGGTTTGGTATTCGCTGCCACAACCATCATCAGGACGACGGCAACAGGAAAGCCATGGCGGTCCGCAGTGCCTGGAGGCATCGCCGTGGCCGTTGGTAAGTGCATCAACCGGCGCCGGTTGGGTTTGATGATGACTAGACTGACACGCATGACGGGTAGGAATGTACAATGTGCCATCCTTCACCCTGGCCCGAACGGTTGGCGGTTTGCTCAGTTGGTACTGGGTTTCCCAAAGGGCCCAGTCGAGCACGCCATTGATTGTGCTTGCTTCGGTGAGTAAATTCTGAATCGGCGAGCGATATTTTTATTGATCTGTGACGTTTTCATAGGGCTTCATTCTTGGCGAAGGATTTCTCAGCATCATCAACCTCATTCTTCAGAGTGTTGGTGTGCCGCACTACTAGGCTACCATCGTGGGCATCTACCGTGCCCATGTTCATGTCCGTCTTGGTAAGAGGAGGAATAAGAACAGAGTCGAAGGTGAACGAATGATGAACGTATTCGGGCGTCTGGACAACAGAAATAACCGCCAAATTGGGCAGGATGCAGATACTAGAATGTTATGGTATATATGGAGGTTGACATGAGATACGACATGGGTATTTCCTGTATCAGCTCACGGTTCATCGTGCGGGTGTAGATTTGGTGTCAGTCAAGACTCTGTGACTCGTGGGTGAAGTACGGGCACAGGCGTCCACGTCCCGTCCGTCTGCAAGGAAGGCGTCTTGAGCAGCGACATGACTCCCCGCAGAAAGACCGGAGCGCATCAAGCCAGCGGACCAACCAGAAAACACCTCGAAACGGGACGGGAGTTGAATTTGCTCAGCACACAAAACTACCTAAAGCCCCACACACATCGGAGGGGAGAAAATATCCGTCCATCTTAGTCCGTGCCGCTTTCACAAGCAATTGGTTGATGCGAAATAAAAATCATCACATTTTCAGACTACCTGCTTCTTCTACGGGAACCGCTTGCCAGTCAAAGTACACGCGGCTCAGTTCAAGTTGGGGCATCAAAGGGAAAGAATAGCCCAAGCCAGAGGAAACGAGCCCGAAAGACGACTCGCATCACCATGGCCGACGTCAAGCTCAAGAATGAGGACCCCATCGAGTCCGACGTCTCGTCGGAAGGTTCCGACTGGGAGGATGCTGAGCCCGAAGAGGAGGAGACTGTGACCTTCATCTCACTACTCGACGACTCCGTCTTTCCCAGTCTTGATTCTATGCTGCAGCACTGCCGCGACGCTCATAACTTCGATTTTCTTGCCGTCCGTCGCCGTCTGGGTCTTGACTTCTTCGGTACTGTCAAGCTTGTCAACTTTGGTCGGTGCCTCTCTGGTGTGACCCGGAAGGAAAAGGATTGTATTCGTTAACGCTGCCTCCAGTCCGCCAACGTGTTCACGATGGAGCTGCTCTTCCCGAGTCCATTGCTGCTGAGGACATATCTGATGACCGCTTTCTTAAGCCAGTCATCGATGACGATGCCTTGATCATGGCCCTCACCGAGTTGGACCTCGATTCTGAATCTACTGAGGTCGCTCCCCAAGCACCCAAGTCCAACTCAGCTCGGGAAGCCGAACTTGAGGAGGAACTGGAAAAGGTCAAGGCGCAATTCGCGAACTACCGTCTGGCCGTCGAACAAACGCTGGACCAGCGCTGGGGAGACGATAACGTCTCGGGACCCTCCCGAGTTGAGAGGCCCAGTGAGGAGGACAAAGCGGCCAGGAAAGACGAGTCGCAGTATTACTGGGAGTCGTATGCTGGAAATGGTACCCGCATGCCCTAGAAACCATGTGTTTACGTACCCGCTGACTACTCATCGCAGATATTCATGAGACCATGCTTAAGGACGCCGTCCGGACGGACGCGTACCGTGACTT
The DNA here is from genome assembly GCA_027406025.1 of Colletotrichum musae. Taxonomy (NCBI): domain Eukaryota; kingdom Fungi; phylum Ascomycota; class Sordariomycetes; order Glomerellales; family Glomerellaceae; genus Colletotrichum; species Colletotrichum musae. The sequence goes on from JANVYC010000006.1 coordinate 2,730,949, forward strand.
TGTCTACAACAACAAGGCCCTGTTCAAGGGCAAAGTCGTCCTCGATATTGGATGCGGCACTGGTAAGCACTCGCTCTTGGGCATCTCCCATTCACACCTAACTTTCTGGGTGCCCGGCAGGTATCCTGAGCATGTTCTGCGCCAAGGCCGGTGCAGCCCAGGTCTTCGCCGTCGACAAGTCAGACATCATTGACAAGGCTCGTGCCAACGTGTTCCACAACGGCCTCGCCGACACGGTCACCTGCATTAGGGGAAGGATCGAAGAAATCGACCTCCCTGTTGACCAGGTCGACATCATTATCAGCGAGTGGATGGGCTACTGCCTGCTCTACGAGGCTATGCTCCCCAGTGTTCTTTGGGCCAGAGACCGTTATCTGAAGCCTGATGGTCTCCTCGTCCCCAGCATCTCGACTATTTGGGTGGCCCCTGTTTCAGACCCCGAATACGTGACGGACAATGTCACCTTCTGGGATGATGTCTACGGCTTTGATATGAAGTCGATGAAGGCCGGCATCTACGACGAGGCTCGCGTTGAGATCATGCCGAAGGACTGCATCTGCGGCACGCCCTCCCAGGTGGCGTTCCAAGATCTGCACACTGTCAAGGCTGAGGATCTTAACTTCGAAGCGCAATGGAAGTCGGTCTTGTCCAAGGATATTCCTTCTCTCGACGGCTTCCTGGTCTGGTTTGACATCTTTTTCACTACTTCTCGGAAGGACACGATTGCTCCCAACCTGCAAGTCAAGCCTGGCGAGACCAGCGTGAGCCGGCCCGGCGAGGTGGCCTTCACCACTGGTCCCTTTGGCGCCGATACTCACTGGAAGCAGGGCTTCTTGATGAGCCAATATCTCGAGGAGAGTATCTCGGCCAAGTCCGGATCGGAAATATCAGGTCGTATCGTCTTCCAGGCGCCCGAGAACAACCCCCGTGCGCTCACAATCAGCAACACGTGGACTCTTTCTGCCACCGAGAACAAGACACAATTGTGGAAGTTGCGCTGAATGTGTTGCTTTGGTACCTAGCAAGCCTTGACCAGGACGGATCGGGGGATACCTAGATTATGCATACATGCTGGAAATAATTCCTCATCAGTATAAAGGCGCATGCGATTGGCCAAGCTTTGAAGCTGTGTAGTGCCTTCGCGTCAACCATCTGCACTGTTGTCACTAGCCTCTACATCTTCTTATTGCGGGAGCGTCTTCGTATGCCAGTCGGGTGCTTCCGTACCGCGCTGCAAACCGGATGTCGCGATCCATACTGCATGGTACTGGGCGCTCACTCAATCAGGACGACCTTAGGCACACAATAAACACAGTTTCAAGACGTCAAAAGTGTGATGCACTGGTGATGATCTATTGAGCTCCTCGATTGACGCGGCGAATGCTGCCTGCGAATGACTATCTTTGAGTGATTTTAACGTCTTCGCTCTTGGCATCTTCATCGTCGTCGTCGTCGTCGTCGTCGTCGTCCTCCTCCTCCTCGTCCTCATCGCTATCTCCGTCCTCGTCTTCGCCGTCGGACACAGTCTCTCCAAGGGCCTTGAGCTGAGTCTATGTTGTACACGGTTAGCATGTTCAATCGAAACTGGGACCGATGAGATGAATACCTTATACTTGGCAACCTTTTCTTCCAAGTCGCCAAACACCATGAGTAGGTCGTCGAGTTCGTTTTGTGTCGCCTTCTTGTCTTCTTCGGCCCTTTTGACGGCCAAGTCGCTCTGCGGGTGGCAATCGTTAGCGTGGGTGGATGGCAGGCATGAGTGTCGCAAACCTGAACTGCCTTCTCCTGTATCTCGCCGAGATCCTTCTCAAGTTGCTTGACTCGAGACTCGGCTTTAACAGTAAGATTTGCTTGATCTTGCAATTTCTTGTCCAGCTCATCCTTGATTGCCTGAATCTCCTGCACCTTGGTCTTCTTGGCCTGCTTTACAGTTAGATCCATACGTCGGATCGTGCTTTGCACTGGTTCCTCGTAGCTTACTTTCATCAGATCAACCTCGAGACGGCTGATGGTGGCTTTGAGATCAGCCATGTCAGCCTCAGCTCGGTGACGAACCCGGTCGGCATCCGCCTCGGCCGTTTTTCGAGCCTGCTCCAGCTGCTTGAGATGCTCCTCTTGTTGTGACGCCGCCTGCGATTTGGCTGTCTGCTGGACCTGCTCCAGTTGCTTCTTGTACTGCTCCATTCGTTTCCCGTGCTCTTGCTCAAGACCCGTGGCACGGGCATCTGCATTTCTCCGGAGCTCGTCGACGTGCTTCTTGTGTTCTGCCTCGAGCGATGCCACCTGAGATTCGGTTTTCCTTCGTGCCTGCTCCATCTGCTTTTGGTGTTCGTCTTGCATGGATGCCATTCTGGCTTGGAGACCCCTGATCCGAGCTGTTAAATCGTGCTTCCAGCATGTACCGGAGCAAAAGAGTCGGACTTACCGCAGCTCCGCGTCATGCTGTTTCTGGAGGCCGTCGTTGACCTGCTGGATTCTCGCCAATTCCAGAGCCGATGTTTCCCTTGTCCGCCGGTGGTCGGCTTGTTCTTGCCCAATCTGTCGGCCCAGAGTCTCCAGGCTGACTTGCGCCTCCTGCAAGGCCTGCTCCTTGTCTGCCAGCTGACTTCGCAGGGAATCGACCAGTTCCCGAGAGACACCCTTTTGGACACCATTGGAGACCACGGATATCTCGAGACCGGGATCTCGGTCGATGCCTCGCAGGATACGGCTGTAATTGTCCTTGAAAAAGTCGACAAAAGTAGCGTCGAAGAAGACGTCGGGCAGCTTGCTCGAACCAGAAGAGCTCAATTTTTGAGGGATAACTTCGAAATCTCTCACTAACGGGTTGCTTCTCAATTTTGACAACTTGTCAATGTATCGCTCGCGACCCATCCGAGAGACCAAAATGGAGTGGAGGTCAGTTCGCGGAATGGGCGAGTCTTTCGTCGAGAATTCGTAAAGTACACCTAGGAGCATAGCACAAAGCCCCTGAACGACATCGCCGGATGGATATGGATGGTTGACAGCTTGAATCAAGCTTTGGGCATTGCTTCCCTCACCGAGGAAATCGTTCACTGCGTCCAGGTCCTCGAAAAGCCAACCGAGGAGTAGCATCAAGTATCCCACGACAACCCGGCTATCCTCCTCTCGGTTGAGTCCCGATATAAGTTGAGCAGCGACGATTTGGATACTCGTGACAACCTCCTCACCGCTCTCAGCATCTCCTTCCGTAACAGTCATGGCCAGACTTTTAGCTTCGGGGTTGTCGAAGACAAGGTGAAACATGATAGTTGCGGCGAACCAGCTGCGGTACGGATTGGTGACGGCGGTGTCTGGCGAAGGCCGCAGGAGCACTGTTAGCACGTTGGCAGTCTCGTCGGCCCCGGTGCTGTGCCCCTCGATAGCCCTTCGCAGGAAGTGCAGACGGATGTCGGCGTGGTTGTGGAAGTAGGCTTTGAGACAATCGGATGCTGCTAATCGCAAGTCGAATGCTTCCAGGTCCTGAACGCTGAGAGTGAGGTCGAGCAGACCGTCTATCACGTAAACATCGACAACACCATTTTCCTGGCCACGGCCAGCTGGCAGGTGAGACTCGAGTGGCGAGGGAACCTGGAGCTGTGCAAAGCCCTCTTGAAGGTTTGGATTGCCTCGGATGATATCGGCGCAGGTTTCAAGGGCCTGCAATCACAAATGGTTTAACGACGGCAAAAAAGATATGTAGCTGACGGGAGACGACCAACCTCTGCCTTGATTGGAAGCTGGGCTACGTGGCTGAAGGCCAGTTGGAGGGCGTGAAATAGCAGGCCGTGCTGCCAGAATGCAAGCTGGTTCTGCTGCGTTCCTACGGCACCGGCAACTAGAAACAGACGAACGACGGCTAGAAGTGCATAAATGTTCCGGTTGCGCTGGGTTTGTGCCCAAGCAGCAATCTCTGCATCCTCACGCTGGGCCTTTTCCGCGCCTTCCAGCAAGACGGCCAACCGACGGATACCACCCGACTCGCGGAACAAAGATTGGTTGGAGGGGTTTCTTCTCAGAAGGTTTGCGACCAAAATAAGACAATCCTCCACAACACGGTCACCCTCGGATAGAGATCCTTCCGAGGCAATAATGCTGAACAACCGGTCGAAAGCGTTCTCGAAGGCAACCAGCTTCTGAATGTCGGTCGATGAGGGAGTAAGATAGGTCAGGAGGGTGATCGCTTCGTTCCGGATCGCTTCGCGCGTGTCGTCAAGAACGGAAACCAAGCGGGAAATACCCAATGGCGCGGTGAAGACGCATTCCTCGGTGCGCTCAGTTCGGGCAGAGAGAATGGCGGCGAGAAGTTGCAGCGAGTAGAGTCTGGAGTAGAAGTCGGCCGTGTCTAAGAAATCCAGTAGCAGGGTGATGTTCTCCTGGCGTTGGGTGAATTCGTCAGCGAGCCACAAAGCAATCTCCTCGGACGCTTCTGGGCTGTCCTCATTGGGACTGAACAACATCAGGAGGGTCTCGAGGACCACCTTGACGGTGTCGACATCCTCCGCATCTCTGCTGAGACTGCCAATGAGGCTGCGGAGTGCCCCAGAGGCGACAGAAGCGGGAAATTCCTTGGCAAAACTGCGCAATCCGAGTATGGCAGCGCGACGATCTTCGAGCAGGGTGGCAGAGCTCAGGCGGCCGCTTAGGACGGTGATGGTCTCGCCAACCGACTGCTTCGCCGGAGCGGTAGAAATGGAAAACATGCTGCTCCTTCTAGGCACCAGCCATTGGGGTCTGCAGCAATGCCATGGATGGGAGAGAAGAAGCAGGGGAAACCGGCAGTGGGGGAGAGCCGGAGGAACACAGACGGGGCGACAAGATCATGGGGAAAAGGCGACTGAGCTTCAAGCTGTGCCGTGACGCTGGCTTCCGCACTCACTGGTAAGTCGCATACTATTGATTACCTTGGTAGGTAAATTGCAAGGTGTACACAACCTAGGTAGCTAGGTGCTATGAGGTTAGTGCCTCGATCCTAGCATATGAGAACTGCTTAGAAGGTATGTGTGTGCATCAAAGCGGCTTTATATTTCTATTGGCAGTAGTGATAGCTGATTACGGGGATAGTACGGATACGGATACCTACCTACTTTTCTCTCTTGTGGATACTATGTGATTGTTCTCGACTTCGCAGTGCCCTCAAGGTCACTTGCTTATGCATGGGGTGTCCTATACAGTGCTAATTAATGACATGGTTGCAGTCTGACCTTCTGCAGAATTTTCGCAGATGTGCACTCCAAAGTACAGTGCGCAGGACGAGCTGTGGCGTGCATGTGGGTACCTACCATTACACCGTGGTGGCAATGCAGAACTTTTGAGAATGGGATTTTCGCGACTCGTCCGTCCCAGTTCATTCATTCCCCATCTCGGCCTCGCCCAAAAAACGCGTCGCCAGCAGACTTTCACATCACCGACCGTTCCTCATACCAGACTGGGCCGCCCTCGTCGAGGTCTTCGATTCGAGCCTGCACTCTTACTGAGGTTACGTCGGACTTGGTCGTATTGCGCCGCCCTTCGACGCGTTGGCAACCTCGGGCGTTCTGTACGAAAGTTTCGTTGCCATCGCATCACTACCGTGAAGCATTGTCCCAGCAGCTGGTCCGCAGTTTCGTTCGGGTTACACTGCACCATCACAGTATCCAAATCTACTCTGAGTTTCGCAGACCGATCAACGATTGAGGGTCTGCATGCGACGGACGCTTGTTGTCGCATCCGTCCACTGCGCATACAGAGCAACCTGCTCGATCGATTCTCCAGCGACACAACCTACCGCGTACCGTTGAGCTAGTCGAGGCCGACTCGGACCAAGATGGGTATTCCGGCCGCTTTCCGTTGGTTATCCAACAAGTACCCCAAAATTATTTCTCCCGTCATTGAGGAACAGCCCGTCAAGATGGAAGATGGATCTACCATCCCAGTTGACACGACCGGGCCCAATCCGAACGGAGAGGAGCTCGACAATCTCTACCTCGATATGAACGGCATCGTTCATCCGTGTTCCCACCCCGAAGACCGCCCAGCTCCCAAGGATGAGGAGGAAATGATGCTTGAGGTCTTCCGGTATACAGATCGCGTCGTCAATATGGTGCGACCGCGAAAACTCCTCATGATTGCTGTCGGTGAGTTCCGTTTCACAGCCCATTCAAAAACCTTCTCCGTTGCTAACTTACTTACTCCAGATGGCGTTGCTCCCCGTGCCAAGATGAACCAACAGCGCTCTCGACGGTTCCGATCCGCGCAAGAGGCTCAGCAGAAGGAAGAAGACAAGCAGGAACTTTTGAAACTCCTGAAGCAGCAGAACGGCGGTGCTGTCTCTGACGATACCCTTGAAAGTGTGACGAAGAAGGCCTTTGACTCCAACTCCATTACTCCCGGAACTCCGTTCATGGACATCCTAGCTGCTAGTCTGAGATATTGGTGCGCATACAAGCTGAACACGGATCCAGCTTGGGCTAGACTCAAAATCATCATATCGGATGCCACAGTGCCTGGCGAGGGTGAGCACAAGATCATGTCCTTTGTGCGCTCCCAGCGCATTTCCCCCGATTATGACCCCAACACTCGTCATGTCATTTACGGCCTTGACGCCGATCTGATTATGCTTGGTCTTGCGACTCACGAGCCTCATTTTCGTGTGTTGCGTGAAGATGTCTTCTTCCAGGACAGCAAGGCCAGAATGTGCAAGCTTTGCGGCCAAAAGGGCCACGAGGCCCGCGCCTGTCGCGGGGAAGCGAAGGAGAAGGACGGTGAGTTTGACGAGCAGGACAAGGCTCCAGCTCTCAAGCCCTTCATCTGGCTTCACGTGTCCATTCTTCGAGAGTATCTCGCTGTGGAGCTGAATGTCCCTGGCCTACCCTTCCGTTTCGACTTGGAAAGAGCCCTTGACGACTGGGTGTTTATGTGCTGTTTCGTGGGCAATGACTTTTTGCCTCACTTGCCAGCCCTTGAGATCCGAGAGAACGGCATCGACACATTGACCGCAATTTGGAAGGACAATCTCCCGCATATGGGTGGCTACGTCACAAAGGACGGACATGTGGATCTCGGCCGGGCACAGTTGATTCTGAACGGTTTGGCCAAACAAGAGGATGCTATCTTCAAGAGACGAAAGGAGCAGGAAGATCGCAGGGAGGCGAACGCCAAGCGGCGCAAGCTTCAGGAAGAACGCAATCATCCACGAAACGCCAAGCCCAAACAGGTTGACGATGCAGCCGCGGGCTTACCTCTTTTTGCAGCCTCGGGAGGGCTTAATGGCATCACTCACGACATGGTGGTTGGTCGGTCTTCCAACATGAGCGCTAACTTTGCCAACAAGAGCGCGGCGAGTGCCATCCGAGATCAGATCAAAGGTCTGATGAACAAGCCGGAGTCCAGTCAGGAAAGCGGCACGGGCCAATCCATCAAGGACGATGCCTCGAGTGCCTCCACGGACCAGAAATCTGTGCTTGGCAAGCGAAAGGCCGACGAAGAGCCCGACCAAGTCAGCACGGCAGCCTCAGCCGCAACAGGGTCAAGCACGCCGTCTGCTGCTGAGGAAGCGGCAGTAGACCACGTCAGGATGTGGGAAGAAGGTTATGCCGACCGATACTACGAGCAAAAATTCCACGTCGACCGCAAGGACGTTGAGTTTCGGCACAAGGTCGCCAGAGCCTATGTCGAGGGGCTGTCGTGGGTTCTATTGTACTACTTCCAAGGATGCCCGTCATGGGAGTGGTTCTATCCGTATCACTACGCCCCTTTTGCAGCAGACTTTGTCGACCTGGATAAGATGGATGTTCAGTTCGAGAAGGGCCGGATCTCCAAGCCGTTCGAACAGCTGATGAGCGTTCTTCCGGCCGCATCTCGTCACGCCTTGCCAGACGTTTTCCATGACCTCATGCTGAATGAGGACAGTGAGGTTCTCGACTTCTATCCCACAGATTTCGAGATTGACCTGAATGGCAAGAAAATGGCGTGGCAGGGTGTTGCCCTTCTACCGTTCATTGAGATGCCCAGGCTCTTGGCGGCCGTTGAAAAGAAGTACCCTCTTCTTAGCCCCGCTGACCGGGCCCGTAACGGAGTGGGGAGGGATGTGATGCTCCTGTCGGACGCCCACCACGACCTCTACGACGAGATCACGACTAATTTTTACTCCAAAAAGCAAGGCGCCCCGACTCTGAAGCTAAACCCGAGGACTAGCGACGGCTTGTCCGGGCTGGTGGAGAAAATCCCTGAGTACCTGCCTCATGGTGCCTTGGTTTACCCCCTGGAGCGCGGGGGCATGCCCAACCTCGATTACGACAGATCCCTCAGGTAAGCGATGCCGCGACGAGCTCGATAAACCCGCAAACACAAGCTGACGTGTGAAAACAGTGTCTGGTATTCCTTCCCCGCGAGCTCTCATCCCCACAAGTCGATGCTCCTTAGAGGTGTCAAGATGCCAACTGCGGCACTCGACCGCAATGACATCGAGACTCTGAAGAGCAAGTCGTCACGTGGTGGACGAGGCTACGGAGGCGCGCCGTTCGGTCGGGGCGGATACAATAACGGTGGACACAGAGATCAGTTCAGCTACGCACCGGGCGGCGGTCGCGGGCGGCAAGATCGTCCTCCGTCGTACCCAGGCAATGGCAACTATGGCCGGCAGAGCTACCCGCCGGCCGGGCCGCCGCAGGGACAATCATGGCAGCCCCCGCCACCGGGACATCCGGGATTTGGTATGGGTCTTCCGCCGCCGCCGCCGCCCCCTGCGGCGTACGGCACTGATGGACGGAATTCGAATGGACCATACCGCGGTGGAGGTGGAGGATATGGACAGCATCAGAACTACGGTCCGCCAGCAGGAGGATACAACGGTTCCTACCAAGGACATTCCGGTGGCGGGCGAGGCGGCGGTCGTGGGGGGTACCAAGGCAGAGGAAGTTACAACGGGCCCCGCGGAGGCGGTTATGGCGGCGGTCGCAACAACTACAGATAGAAGGAAGATCATGTCAACGTCTCTGGGGACGAGGGACGTGGATAGGGATCTCTGCCAGGAGCAGAAAGTTCTCATGAATGAAACGTCATGGATATTAGTGCTGCACTAGTTCGGACAAATCGAGGCCATCACGGCCTAGGCATGCAAGACACAGTGTCGTTCCTTGTAGCCAAAAAGCGAGAGAAAGCCGTCGGGCGCTGCATGTTTCTGGCCGCGAATCGGGGAGTCGGCGCCGCGGATAGTGCCTCGGCCGAGTGCATCCTTCACCAGGGCTACACTCACAAATGCACTGTTTGCGGGGACCGGACGCCTGGTCGGTATTTGTGGGCGCCAATGCGTGCAATGCACCTGAACAGACCTAAGTCAAGTACTGCGGCCCGACCTTGAGAATAAAGACGTATCGCTTGCTGGTAGTAGTTGTAAGCTGGGTGGTATTTTCCGCCAGACAAGACCTCTGTTCTTCTCACGTCTTGGCAACCTCTAGCAGAATGAGGTGGGCTCAGACGAGCGTGCCGGGACAGGGATTGCCGGAGGTGGATATACACCTCCTCCAGCATTTCAAAGGTTAGCGTGTTACCTGGTGGGGCTTACCTAATCGCCTGGCCCCACCGTGTAGTACGCTAACCTTTGAAATGCTGGCGGAGGTGTATGTAGTGTACCTATGTAGCTACCTACATCCGTACTTCATGAGGTAGTACCTATACTAATATGCAGCGCACAGGTTCAAACTAGTGTCGGCACGTAGATAGCGTGGAAAACATTAGCGCGTTTGGAGACAAGTTGACGGGACTGGTGGACGAACTTTGACCAATTGCTGCACACCATCTTGACTGAAGAAACACCTCAGAACACTGAAACATCCCTCAGAAGTGGGCGGGACAATGTTGAAGTGACTTGTGTTCAGCATTGCGCGGTGTGCAGTGCAGCCTCGTCAGGTCATGAGTGCTGTAAGTAACAACTACGGAGGACACCTCGACTTCAGGCTGATACTCGGTAACAACATCATGCTAGCCTGCTTCCGGGCTTTAAAGTTTCCCAAGTCGCCAATGCATCTCAGCAGGGTGGCTTGCAGCTGTTGTCCGCGTTGGTCTGCCTTACTGGACGCTTGCATAGGGCGACTGTTAGGTAGGTATGGTATACCTAGATGGTATACCTAGGTTTGTACAGAGTACGGATAGCTGACATGGAAAGTCCCGAACGTACGGAGCACTGGTGGTAGATGCTAATAGGTAACTGACCCTTGCACGGTACCCAGGTACATGCTAGCAAGGCACCTGAAGTTTGAACAGCTAGGTAAACGAACTACCTAGGTAGGTAATATGGTAAGGTAGGTACCTAGGTAATATGTACCGTCCCCACGGCAATGGAAGAGCGCCCAGTGTCCGCATCCAGACGTGGAGGCTACCAGGTGTCAGAGGATCACTGCGTGCCCTGGGCATCAATCAACGACATCGACACCTCTCGGCCTCACCTTCTGCTCTCCTCCGCGCACCGCACGGCTGGCCTCAGCGACAGCCCAATTGCAATTCTGTATTGGCGCTCGTCTCCGTTCCACCTCGACTCGCTACTGTCGCCATCTCCCGCACTCCAACCCCGCTCTGCTATCCGAAACCCCATCGCGAGACTCGAGCCGGCCCTGAATCGCCCCAGAGCAGAGAGGACAACACAAGGGACTGGCGCGTGCGGTCATGAACCCGATCGTCTCAAGCCGCACAAATGAACGGCGACGCTGGTCTCGTCGGATGCCTGGTAGACAGGCTTGCCACCAGGGTAGGTCGCATGCCGAGACGTAACTACGTCGGATCTTCTTGATTCTTTTCACGTCTTAACACTCAATCTCGCGACACGCGGCTGACCGAATTTGCTGCAGCTCCCGCATAGGACAGGAACACACGGTCAAGAGCTACAGCAGGATGACATAGTTCTCATCACGAGGTCAACTCTTGTCAAAATCAGCACCACCGCCGTGGCCTTCGTCCTAGACTCTCTTGTTGCCCTCCTCGAAGAAATAATACGAAACTACAAGGGCGTTCCGCCGCCCGCCCACCCACCACACGTCCTCCTCTCCGAAATATATGTCTTGGCATTGGCCGCCGACTGCTGCACCGCTCACTGGGACCACATCAAGGCCCAGGGTCCGCACCAGCACGCCGCTGGTTTCGAGACACGCCGTAACTCTCCCACCCAGTTTCCTGAAGCTTTGGACGAAGCGCTTGTCACTCGCATATTCGACTTGGTAAAATGGCTGGTTGAGCCTATACCGGAAGGCTACGTTTTGCCTTCGTCCACAATTCTCGACGACACGCCCAGGCATGCCGATCCAGTCTCCCGCTCGCAGCCAGGTGTTGTTTCACCTTTGCTCAGTGAAGCTGATGCCTCGGGTGATGAGACCCAGCCAACTGGCCACCACGCCGATATAGAGCCGTACGTCAGAGTAATTGTCGAATACGTAACCGCGTCTACCTGGTCGAGCTCGTTTGACTACTTCCGAAACGTAGTTTATACTGTTCGCACCGCCGCTGTCGTTCAGGCCGCACCTGGCCAGTCCGCTGCTGCTCCGGATGATGATAAGGCCTCACTGGCAGTTCTGAAGGCTCTTTCCTTCTTCTGGGTAGATGCCCAGAAGCTAGGCCTCATTATCCAGGAAATATGCTCCAGCTTTTTACATTTCCGAAAATCCTTCCAGAACACGGTTGCCGTAGTCGCGCCGCTGCTCATCACCCGCTGGTTGGAGCGCTATCCCCATGAGTTCGTGCAGCAGCACACGCTGCATAAGCGCCTTGATGGTGGCGCCGATACTCTGTTCGACATGACGCAGACTGTTGTGGACAATGGCCGGAAAAAAGGGATGCTATATCCGCTCCAAACAACTTTATTATTCCTTCTGCCTGACGTTTTTGAGGTGGCTAGCAATCTTCGCGACGCCAAGAGTGGCAGCATGGCCAAAAAGGTCGGCTTTTTGGACGGCCTTAGAAAGGCTTTAAGAAACAAGAACGAGCAAGCTGCGTACTCCCTCGTATCGCTACTGAGAGCTGCTCGACACTTTGTTGCCGAGGACGATGCTGCACTTGTTAGCTACGCCATGGACGTCCAGGACGAGGTTCGCGAGGCCGTTTTCCGTCGGTCTGGAAGCAATGACGCTTCTCTTTTCGACCAGGACTTGATGACAGCTGCCTTTGTGAGTCTGGCGCAATTAAGTCCAGAGAGCGCCGCCGACTCGCTCAATCAATCATATCTTGGGCCCAATGCGCCGCAGGTCTTTAAAGCTGCTGTTATTCAAGGCTGTCGCTACTTCGCGCGGCAGAGCGATGCGCATAAGTTCGAACAGCTCTTCATGGTCGCCGGGCCGTTTATGCGCGCTCAGCTAAAGGTATGTCAGGCAAATGCGTGTTCCAGATCATTGGGGTTTTTGGATTGTTGTAATAATCGGATCCTAGGCTGTTGCGGACTCGCCGACTGAAACCACCGCCGCCGTCCTCTCCATGCCCCGTCGCGATTCGAATCTCCTCTCATCCACCAACATGGCCTGTGATGTACTGAAGTTCCTGGATGCGTCACCACATTCGCTCTTCGACACGGATGGTCAAGGACAGCCTGTGGTTGGCGCTGCAGAAGAGGATGCATTCCTATCCTTCTTATCTTGTGTCGTGTCGGTCAATTCGACCGTCCGACGACTTGCCACTGGCGTAGCAAAACGCCTCTTTTCCGACCAGTCCATTCTTGACACCCTTCGTTCCCGTGGTAGGCTGAGCTCTCCGGCCCTCAAGCGGGAGTTTTGGAGAAGAAGGTAAGTTGCGGTCCATGACGGCGCGCTCTGCTGTTCTTCTATGATACTGACACGTCTCCGCTAGCTCGCTTGTTCTCCTGAACATGTGCAACCAGGTAACATCCGACGGAGACGGGCCTGAGATCAAGGCCATTCACGAATACCTAGAGGCTCGCAAGTTTCTGCTTGCTTCACTACGTGTGAGTCTGATACCGTGTCAAGTTCTTCTTACCGTGGGCTGATGATTTCCTATCTATGCCAGGAACTCTCGGAACTTCCAGAAGATGTTCCGGAGGTAGAAGCTGCTTCTTCTAGACTCGAGACAACCTTGCTCGTGTCACTCTGTTCTGCGGACGTTGAGACCTGCCAGACAGTCACGTCTTGCATAGGCATTTTCTTCGAGGAGAACAACCTCGTTGACATCACAACGGGTACCGCCAAAGCGTTCGCCACCCTCCTCAGGAATGGTGATGTGTATGGCGAGATTGCTTCGCGCGCATTTCGCTTCACTGGCCTCGTCGCCTTTCAAAAGAGGGTTCGCGGCTTGCTGCGGCGGCTGCAGTACCCCACAAGCGGTATCCTCTCTGCGTGGGAATATGGCTTCGAAAGGTGGCTCCTCTTATCAAGGGAAGTCTCCATGGCTCCGGTCGATGCTGTCGACGAGAGGACCCTTACAGAATGGAGAAACTACTCTGGCTTCCTGGCTTCCCTCGGCGGGATTTGTACGGCGAACCAGGCCATCATTCTCGAGGAGCCAAACACAAGCGGACTCAGGTGGATCGATAGGTTACCCTCCGAGAATCACGAGGAGCCCTTGTTAGGTCGGTATCTGAAGCTCAGCATCCAGCTTCTCGGATGTGCCAGCGTCCGAATCAGGGAGGCTACAAGGGAAGTCCTATCGAGCGAGGTCTCGTCCACATTATATCAATCACTATTCAAAGCCCTGGAGTCCGAGCTCGAGGTACTCTTTACAGGTGCATTGGCGCCCAGCGATAAGGCGCAAGATGTTGAGATCATCTTTGCTGAACAGGTCATCTCCCTCCTTAAGGCGTTGGTTGAGCGACTTGAGAGCCCCTCGGATCTTGGTGCTGCCTCTTCAATTCATCTTGGCGCCCTCGCGCTCAATTTCGCCAAGTTTCTCGACGGTGTGAACGACAGCACCAACACCCTCCGGGTCAAGATAAAGGTGTGTCAACTGTGCGAGGCAGTCACGAAGAGAAAAGAGCATTTGAACTTGAGAGACGACGTTCGCATCAGGAACCAACTTCTCGAATACATCTTCGGCTGGATTGCTCGGCCTCGTTCCCCGCGCCTTGATTCAACTTCCAGCACAGGTGGTCGTCTGGATGAGACGGCCCGGGTGCAGAAAGACCTTGATCGGGCGTGCCTCAAATCTTTGGCTGAACTCACATTCCGTTTGCCACTTCAACCTGGCGAGGGGCAAACCGACGCTGGCATGAGTGAGCTTAAGTCACAGATGTTCCATACCTACTTCAACCGGTTTCTCTCCTTGCTCAACCACGAGTCCCCAGAAAGTGGCAGGAGTGAGCATCTCACAAGTATGGCGAGTCGGGACGAGAGCACACCATCCTCAGAGTTCGCCATCACGATTCTCTCAAACCTCCTAAGCGCAAACATCGATGTCGGCTTGAAGCATTCGCTAAATATCGGGTACCACGACAATGTCGAAATCCGAACAGCATTTGTCAAGGTCCTCTACAATATCCTCATTCAAGGCACGGAGTTCAGCAACCTGACGGACGCTGCCGTTAGTGAGAAGTACGACGAACTGCTAGAGGTTTGTCGAGATCACCCAAACGAAATCGATAGCCCCACTCTGACAAATGCTGCAGCTGCTGACGAAAGACATGACCCTCGTTGCTGCTATGAGCGCCGTATGCCCGAGCAGCGAGGTTGATGAGCTGACTATATCCCTGCTGACCATTTTCGAGCACAGAGGCCTCAGCTTTGAGTTGTTGGAGGTCCTCATCAAGCAAGAGATCGAGGAGACAGGTGAGAACGCACCCTCCAGTGCCCCCAGATCCCGGCCAGACAATATAACTGACCACGTACATTTCATCTCAAGACAACGAGTCTGAAATCCTTCGACGAACTTGCGTTGCCACGAAAATGTTGTCTGTCTACGCCAAGTGGAAGGGCCAGCCCTACCTAAAAGCAACGTTGCAAAAGGTCGTCGAAAGACTGATGCTCACTTCAAAGGACTTGGATCTCGAGTTGGACCCAGCTAGGGTCAGCTCCACAGACGAACTGCAAAAGAACGCTCTCCAGCTCCGCATCGTAGCCAAAGTATTCATTGACGATATCTGTGCTTCGTCCAGCAGCATGCCGGCTTCATTCCGAAAGATATGCAACATCGTATGTCCCCCTCATTCTTTGCAGCACACATGTGAAATATGTCTGACACGAAACTTTCAGATATCCACGGCGGTTCTTCCGAGATTTCAGGAGGCCAAATACACGGCTGTTGGGGCCTTTGTTTTTCTCCGTTTCTTCTGCCCGGCCATCGTCGCGCCAGAGGTTGAAGGGCTCGTGACCGCAGCACCTTCCAAGGAAATGCGCCGTGGACTTCTCTTAATTGCCAAAGTCATCCAAAACCTGGCTAACAATGTGCTCTTCGGTGCCAAAGAGCCCTACATGTTTCCTTTGAATGATTTTCTCACGCAGAACATCTACAAGGTCACCACGTTCCTACGTGAAATATCTGTGAGTAGAGCTCAGACAGCACTATAGTCCCCCTCGATTGATGATCTGTAAATAGGTCGCTCCCGAGAAGCTTGAGACCCCGTCGAGCATAGAGTCATTTGATTTCGGGTCTTGTGTAGCGCTGCATAGATTCCTTTACGATCACTGGGATCACATGCGGCAGAGACTCGTGACCCAGGAGCGCAAGGACTACGTTCGGTCGCCTGCTGAGGTCTCTCGAGGTCGGTCACCAGTTCTTGAACCTCTTCGAAATCTCATTACCAATCTTGGTCCGCCACCGCTGGCCGTGACGTGGAACAGGCCACAAATATCTTCCAACACCCCTCCATCTTACTCTCGGTTTCAGAACTTCATGCTTCGGAATGCATTCCGAAGTACCGAGTCCTTTGTGACAGCTAGAGCCGTGTATGATGGAGGCGAAAGCAAGGTATCTTACATCCAAATCCCCCAGTCTAGCTCTGCTCCCGTGCGTGTCCCCCGTGGAATGAGGCTGATAAAGCTGGCCAGGACTCGCTCTCGATTATATGCATCATCTTGCGGCACATTGATGCCGAGAGCATCGACTATGACACTCTTCTGTACTGTTATCTGAAGGCACGCCTATCCGTCTGAAAACATCAGCCTTTCACATAGCTGACTGACCGTAGATCGCGAGCCGCCTGTGGCACAAGCCCTTCGGCCTGCTCATTGATGCCACCTGCTACAATGGTCAAAACGAACCGCAGGACGAGCTGTTCAAGAAACTCGAGCTTCTTACCCCCGTAGAGTTGTCGAGAAATCTCGTCAGGATCTACGTGTACAATATGAACAGCGCGTTCAGGTATGATTATCCTTACCCCACAACACAACAGATTTGCATCGCAGCTTACGCGCCCAAGGAAATGTTTTCGGAGGCTTCTGCGAGTATCTGCCAAGAGCGACGCCAGCGTCTTCAATCCCAAGAACGTTGATTACCACCTGATCGGCAGTTTGCAGGACCTTCAGGCCCATTTCCACCTGAGCCAGCTTCATCTTCCCAAGGAAACGATTAGCGTAGTAACTGACACGCGCTACGTATTTCAACCCATCACCAGGCTCTCCAAGACCAAAGGCAAGATTGAAGTGGTCATCAAGGTCGGGAGCCAATTTGTGCAAGTCACAACCACCAAGAAACAAGAAGTGTTCCCTGGGTATAGGTTGAGTACAACGGTAAACGACATATTCCGGCTAGGGGAAGTGGAGGAAGCCCCCACGTCCATCCAGACCGAGGACGACTCGGCGTTTGGCCTGCGCGCAGACAACGGCAAGATCGTCATGTACTTCACCAGCCCCAAAAAGGCGGATGTGCTCCAGACAATCCGTGGTGCCAAGGCCAAATACGGCAAAGACGCGCGTGCGCACAAGGCCTACGAGCGGCTGATCAGACCGCAGGACGTGCCAGGAACCCTGCTCAACCTAGCCTTGACGAATCTGTCCAGCTCAGACCACGTGCTGAGGCTCTCCTCCTACAATCTTCTAGGTGCTCTCTGCAAGGCTTTCAAATTTAGCGCGGCTTCGAATCTGATGTGTACGAAAGGTAAGTCGCCGCCATTCTTGTCCAAGGCTGTCTGATATGACCGGAGACACTAAACACGACGTGACGCAGATGTCTCCGTGCCGATGGATCCGTCCCATTTCATCATCAAAATCAGCCAGCAGCTGGCCTTATCTGAGCCGCAGCTCACGTTTGACTTTTTAACCGAGTTCTTCGTTGGCTGGGAGACGTTCGCTGAGGAGCAGAAGCCCTTGAGTCTTGCATATATGGCTCCTTGGCTGCCTGGTCTCCGAACGTCTGTCTTGGCAAACGAATCGGACGCGGAGAAGGGCAAAGAAAAAATCGCAGCGCTGTTCCGAAAACTCATTGACGTAGCAATGTCCGACCATTCTCTGACCTACACCCTTGAGCAGGTCGTGTGGCCCGCCATATGCCAGGACGAGACGATACTGGACATATTCCTAGAAGAGCTCATGCGAGCTGCTTTGAGCTTCGGCTACTCCGAGGAACCGATGGAAACTCTCTCGTCAATAGTGTCGGGGATGGGCAGCATCACCCTGCGCGGAAAGGTGATATCCAGGTTACGCAAAGCCTTGAACCGATCGTCGCTTCGACCCACGAGATACCTTCCAGACAATGCCGTCTGGGCCGAGATCTGCGTTTTGCTACACTTTTGCCTGTCACTTTCATTTGACAACGGTGTGCAGTCTCAGCTGTATTTGCCCGAGATCTTCCACATCGTCACCATCTTGGCCAACACGGGCTCACCGGAGGTGCGCTCGCTGATACACAGGCTCCTTGTGAACACAATACACGCAGCCTGCACATCGTTCAACCTCGATGACACGCGTTTCAACAAGCTTAGAGGGAGCCTAGATTTCCTCAGCGAACCAAGGAGCGAAATCTTCTCGACTCCTCCGCCTTTCCTACGGGACGGCGCTTCCATGTCAACGACTCAGGACTCGGGGCCTTCGCTCGCGGCAACTGAGAACCTGGCAGCTCTGCTGTTTGAAGTGTGCTCAGTAGCTGCCCCCTCCGTCGACATTTCAAATGCCTGGAGATCACGCTGGATGAGTCTTGTGGCCAGCACCGCTTTCCAAAACAATCCCGCGATACAGCCTCGCGCGTTTGCCGTCATGGGCTGTCTGGCGCGTGAGGAGGTGGACGACGACCTGCTCTACCAAGTCCTAGTTGCACTTCGTAACAGCGTTGGGCGCCTCGGAGACGACACCAACAGCGACATGCTCATCTCAATAGTCACTTCTTTGTCGAAGATGATGGCCAAGTTGCCTTCGGCATCCAGGTATGGCCTACAGCTCTTCTGGCTGGCCATCTCTCTGCTCCGACTGGTGCCCCCTGCGCTGTTTAACTGCACGGCCCAATTCCTCGAGGCTGTCATGACCAATATCAGCACTGTCGGAGACTTGAGAGGAGATAAGATGGGTTCTTTGCTACTGCAAGGTCGTGTGCAGCTGGAAGACGCCGCTCTGCCATTGGACGAGGCTTACGGCATCCATTTCACTCTTGAGAATTTCCACTTCGCCGTGTGCGCCTGTCTTGCCCGGGGTCTCGCCGACACAACCACCAAGACAAATGCCATGCGAGTGCTGTCTGCTTTCCTGGACATGGCAGGCAATTCTGGCGGGGACGCGGGGAAACCGTCGGACGGGATCTCTCGGTCGCCTTACATGGCTCTGATTCTGGCACGAACTGTCGGAAGCGAGGAACTCAAAGACAGCCTTTGGCTTGCTGGAATAAACCCTATCGTCCTCGGTGATGTCAACAGCACCTCGAGATACCAGGATCTTGGAGGCATGAAGGACAAAGATCTTCTCCTCAACACCGCCATCGAGCTGATCGACTTTCAATACTTGGAAGACGCACTTCAAAACCGGACACTCCGATGGCTGACAGAGCTCGCCTCGGCCAGGCCAGCTGTCATCATGCATCTGTAAGTTTCATCTGTTTTCAAGCTTCTTCTGTTCGCTACCAACACATCTCTAGCTGCGGGCCAATTGTCGCCATTCTGGACGAGGTCCTACTTCACTGCCAAAACTCGTCCACGCTGGAGTCCGCACAGGCACTTCTGTACGCTCTCACGTCGAATCCGAAGTTCAGCTCCGCTCTTGAGTCCACGGCAGTTTTGAATGAAATCCTGGAGGACATGGGCTTCAGCGGGCTTTGGCGTTCTTGCTCTTTCAACTTCAGCCAGGATCAGGATCGAAAATGTTTCATCCTAACGGAGAAACTGATAGAGGTAAGCGGTCTTGATTGTCGATCACGTATTGAAACCTGAATTGCTGACTTTTACAGCTCATTATCGTTTAATTTCTGGTTAAAAAGAATTGAAACCCAGAGTAGACAAATCGACCTTGCTATCACGTGTTGATCCGTCCACCCGCCTCCGCTCCTTTGCCAGAGCTTGTAGTTCAGCAGCCAGTAGAAATTGCCTGTAACGCGAGGGGTAGCAGGAAATTTGAATGTGATGAGAATTGAGAAGATGATGAGAGTTGAAAACGAAATATTGGTCATTACATGATCGTGGCGCATGGGCAGCTACTGCCGAGAGACGCGACTCCATCAACCCCCATCCCGGCCTTCTACTTGTGCAACCCCCGTATCTGTAATGCCGCATTCCACAGTCCCTGCAGGCAGGTTCCTCCCATCCATTCTATCAGTGACGAAGTCGGCGATACCGCGACGGTGTAGGTGACCAGCTCTTCTTCACACTCAATCTCTTAAAACACGGCGCCAGCTCGTATCTCTTGGTTACTCATGTCCCATTTACATACATGTAGGCAAGATATCACCGTCCGCGAGCCTGTGGCCGGTCTCACCTGGCCCAGATGCAAGAGAGGAGGGGAGACCAGAACGGCGGCGTGCTGCTACAGTCTTGGTCGGTCAAAACTGTCGCCTCCCGTGGGCGTTCGTCTCTCTTTCACCGGTGTGGGACAAGCGAAGAAAAAGAAACCGTACATAGCCTTCACCGGTACTCCTCATCTTTTGCCCGTCCTGTTCTAGTCTTGGCCCATATATTTTATAGTATATACGTTTATTCTTTCACAAAAGCAAAGATATCATCAATCACCCAGCTTGGATTCTTCACTAGCAAAGACCTACACATCTGGTGGGGTCGTTGGGTTCGAGCATCCAATGCCAAATCCGTGTCTATCAATGTGGGCGAGATGAATAGAAGCAGGTTTTGAATTTATTATCTGTCGATTTTCAAAACAGCGTGCCACTAACCTCCTCGGCCAATTTTCTCTTCTGGGTGGGTCAGCGAGATGTTCCGGGTCTACTTGTTCTCTACACTGGTCCCGAGTTGACATCGCGATAAATGGTGCCTGACCGGCCAGTCAATCAATAAACTACATGTATAGTCACTCAACAGCACCATGAGACTTCCCGTCCCACCCCCACAGATGTCAACCTACCCCTTGCCAATCCCGATCAGAAGGAAGGCCGCGTTCCTGGCAGATTCGGCGGGCGGCGGCCGAAAAGAAAACTGCCGACAGACCACCACCAAATCGAAGGTGGCGAGTGTCGTTTATTGGACAACTGTAGCTGACGGTGGGTTGACGGGGGTTTCGGTCATGGCCGGCTGGCTGAGTGGTCCATCTGGACGGGCAAGCAGGGACTAGGCCATGGTTTTGCGCTGATAGAGAAATCTCCGAGCAGGGCTGGCGGCGCCGCTGCGCACCAGACAGCCCTTCTACCTCGCAACCACGAGACCACGATCAGTTGAACCAGTACGGACACCGTTTCTCTTTCCACAAGCAGACGGACAGGGGAAGTCTAGCGCCGCCCAGAGCCGGGCATTGTCAGCCCTCTCCAACCCTTGTAGTGCCCGGTCAGCCGTCAGACGCAGGCCAGACAACACTCACGCTGTCTGTACCCTCCCGTATTGGGAAGTGGTGTCCAATTCCACAAAATGTGCACATGTGTGAGAAGATTTCTTTGGGCGAAACATGAGCTGAGCATCCACATCCGTAGTGAGTTGGTGGTGTTTGGGAGATACGGGAAGGGGAGGGGGCTAGCCTTGTAAGCCCCAGATGGGCGCGAGGGACTTGGCGTACATGGAGCACATCAAGTGGTAGTAGACAAGCCCGCCCTTGGGTTTAGATTTCATTCTCCCCAATAACGTCTGTGTTGAGAAGATAGATGATGGCGGTGGTGGGCGGGAATCTGCACGCTTGTGCATCCCGTCACAGGTCTATTCGGGACACGATGGACAGACGTTCTCCTCCTTCGTACGAGATGGGGATACTATATAGTGCAGTTCCCACTCCATCTCCCCGTTTCTTCAGCATTTTATATTTTCAACTCTACCATGTAGACTGTAGGCAGGAAAGCATGCTGGGAAGAAAGGCAGGACTCAGGGTGGAAACTTGGAAAGCCAACTGAGGAACGGTCATGGCTACCCGTACGAGCGTGCTGTACCACGGTAAGCGTCTCGAACGAGACTTCTTGGTCACCCAGTGCCATCTCATGTAGGCCGTGGCGCGGCATTCTGGAACTCGAACGGTTTCTAGACTTTGATGGCGGCGGTCGTTCTAGAGGTACACTGTACTACAACGTTGGCTTGTTATTAATGACGGCACGCTAGTCCTCGTTCACACAACTGTCCGTTACAGGATGCGCAACGACTACATAGTGTAGTAATATTAGTTGGTTATACGTGATATGTGATATGGCGTCGCCGAGCAAATAGATTACGAGAGACAGCGCGAGAGCGAGAGAGAGAGACAGGGACAGAGAACCGAGCTTGGATTGCGGCCTCCAGACATGGGCTGCTGCAGGTGAGAACGGCGGCTGACAAGGGTTCGCAAAGGCGACGACGACCGGGCAGGCAACGACGGTTGAACAAAAAAAAACGCAACCTCACGGTGTCATGGCCCTGACATGTTCGGATATGCACGTCGCCCATTTCGCTCGTCGTGCTGACCAACAAGCCAGGCCCCCTTCCACGGCCCCCGCAGAGGTGGTGTGGCGTTACGCCCGGCGAGATGCCATTCGAGGGTGACGATCTTCCCTCTTCTCGCCAGCTTCGCCTGGGGTGCCAGAGGGCTGGGTTGACGGGGACATGCAAAGCGCAAACCTCAGTTGAAGCAACCAATACGCCGCGCGTATCAAGGCCAGGCCTCATCCTCCCTCCCCCCCTTTAGCCGTACACTAGTGTAGTGTGTTGATACGCGATCCTGCGATGTACCATGTTACCTTGGCACCGCGCTCTTGAGGCAACGACAAGCGAGAAGACGGCCGCCAGAGGTCCAGAGCCAAGTGCGCGGCGGAATTCTGACGCCCTAGTCCCTTCCGGGGGTTGGTTACTGTCACTGTTGTGTTATTACTACTGTTCAGTGTTCAGGAATCAGACAGAGCTTCATCAATCACGTCTCCGCAAAGCCCTTGCCCGCCTCCGCCTCCGCCCGCGGGTCAGCCATGGTTGATGCTCCTCCTGAGTCTTGCCATCATCTCGCCAGGAATGCGGGGAAGGGAAACAACATGACACAAACAGGGCCGCTTCAGCCCCCCGTCCACGTTTTTTCCACCCCCATCTTCACAGTGCTCTCACATAATAGCACCTGGTACGGAGTATATCTCTCCTGAGTCCTGCAGAGTTGCGCATCCCGTGGGTGGGTATGTTTGCTTGCCCGCGTGCCTCGTCAGTCGTGCGCGAACGTGACCTCGGGATGTCTTAACCAACGGTGTTCCTAGTGCAGTATAGCGTGCGTGTAACACCACCTGGCTAGAATAGTGGACCATCACCAGATCACTTCTCAGACCTCTCCCCAAGCGCCGCGCGAGGCCATCTATCTACCTAGGTATTATTACATGGCAACAGTGTATGGCCCGCGTGCGGCGTACTCCGTGCCCCTCGCTGTCAGGAAAGCTCCGAGTGGAACCTCAGCCGCCCCCGTACAACGATCCGCCAACCCGACAAGACACTGAGGTGCAATGTCGTCACCGTCGAATATCCGGGGTCTGTGCTACGCATGAGAGTTGTGCAGTCGTCCCGACTCCCAAAGCGGGCGGGCTGGGACGAAAAGCTCAGATGGAGATGAGCGCCAAGCCTCTTCATTCGCCTCCTATGTGCACAGTGGCACTGCCATCATCCAGTTCTCTCGGCTCTCGCCGTGATGGCTTCTAAATGCGCCCGCGCCCGCACTAAGCAACGGCATCGCTGGCTTGAGTGCTTGATCGTCCAGCATCGGCGTTAACAACAAGGTCAAAGGCCTCATGGAACCCCCCTTCCCCCCCGGGGTCCTCGTGCGGGCGGATCAGGCCCAGTCCCTGTCGTCCCGCATGGCCCGTGCCAGGGGCTGTGGCAGCTGCTGTCCTTCCGTCACGTTTGCCGGCAAGTTGAGGATTGCTGTGCGTCGGCGTTTTTGATAGAGATGCTGCTCCAGAGTGTCTGCGGGCGTTGCGGCATTCAGTTCATCATCAACCAGACACTCAACTGGTGGGGGTGTGCCGGCCTGCGTTTATCTCCCGTCTATGGATGCTCCGTATATGGGTCGTAGGCTATTTTGCGTTGGAGATACGGATACTAGTATGTTTCCTAGGTATGGAAGCATGGTAAATTGTGGTAGCTCACACCCTCGTTCCCGTTGCATATCGATCGAACGTCGAAGGCCACATCCCGCCCCTACTCGATGCGGTCTCAGGACCACCACTTTCCATTTCATGGTGTACTAGGGGCAACGTACTACACTACCTATGTAGGACAATGGCGTGCGGGCGTTGGGCACGCGTAGCCTACGCCACGCTTGTCAAGATAGTGTCCTGTGCCGATACCTAGCTCTGTGGGCTGGCCATCGCATCATCTCCCATGCGGCATCCCACGCCGAATCCCAGCGGGCTTTCGGAAGATGCGAGGTCGGTCGCATTGACCCCACGGATCCGGAACTCGAGTGGGTTGCTTTGGGTTGGTTGGAAACGAGTGCGTGGAGTGAAAGAGTTGTCATGGGTTCCTGATAGCAGCGGACGGCGGTTCGATTGAGGCACGGCCTTTGCATGAATTCCCATCACGACGTCTCGCAGAGATTGGCACCGGCGACATGATTGGCCAGGTGCATGAGACTGGCGGCTTATCCTGGTGGGATGGGGGAGGAGGAGGAGGAGGAGGGGGAGGCCGGGGCCGAACGGTTGAAACCAAGCTAAGTGAAGTCATGGGATTCTTGTCTCTCTTCTGTCTTCAGAGACAACATCGCCAACTGCACCTGCCACGGTAGCGTAGCGTATCCGTACACTATTATCTAGCCGCCCTTCACATTCGTGTCCCCTCTTTTCACGATACCCGCGCCAGCCTATCGAAAATACAGCCGGGCTGGGACTCACGAGACGATCCTTAGTGATCGTCTCGTGAGTCCGTCTTAGCTAGCCCCCATATCCTATTGTTAGCTGTTAGGAAATGTTCAATCGAAACCCGTCTTCCCTGACGAGCAACATGACCCATAATGGAGACCCTCAGGATCACCGAAGTGCCGGGGACTCGACGACGTCAATTACCCACTCCTGATGGTATAAAATGCCATCAAGACCATCATCAGACAGGCCATCCTCACGCGCTGCTACAGGCCGTGGTGCGGTTTCTGCAGGCAGGACCGCGGGATGCAGGTCGCGAGGTCATTAGTTTGAGTGGTCGGGTTTGCAGCGTTACATCGTAGACCCGTTTGGAGAGGCGGGCGTGAAAGTGAAGCGTTGCTGTTGGTGTGGGGAGGTCTGTCGTGACGCTGATTTGTTCAGCGTAGTTGAGACTTGAGCCTTCCCCGCCCCAGAGCAAATGCAGGTGGAGGCCGAACCGGTTTAGTCGCTCTTGGCCAGCAGGGAGCTCCAACTCGACGACTATGGTATCCGTGCTGTAGTATCCGTATCACCACCTACTGTATCGATGGCGAGTCACCGTCGCTGGCCACGAGAATGAAGACAGGACACTCGCTGAACTGACATTCGTCCTCGAGTGCCTGCGAGAGTCTGTATACGGAGGCAGTGGCCGACGAGGCAGAGGCAGAAAGACAGCGAGAGCGAGCATGACCGGGCTCTGCTCTGAACCGGCTTTTGCCGTTCTCCTCCGAAGCTTGCCGTTCCTGTCTCATTTCACCATGTCTATACGGTACCTGGCCGCTGCGACAGTCAGTCGTTCGCTGCTGCTGCCGGCCGAATGTGGAACCATCGGTCTACAGCGTGAAGCACGAGATCTGCACTACCCTTACCGTGTGGCCCACATTCCTGTCGCTTGTTGAAGAGGGCGCATTGAAACGGTGCGTTCGATGTCGTGCAAGAGCTCGGAATTGTTTTGCGAGATGAGCCAGTCCCCTGGCCGGATGGGATGAGGAGTGATACGTGTTTCGCCCTTCCTGCTCAGAGACAAGGGACAAAGAGGGGGACGATGATGCTGAGCCGCAGACTGGTCAGTCGAGAGTGACATGGTTCCAAAACGAAGGGCCGCCGCTGTGTGCTGCCATGTTCGAACTTCGAGGCAATACACCTAGGCCAGACGAGTGCTGAAGCCGGGGATTGGTTGTTTCCATCGCGAGATCCGGATTGGCTTTCGCTGTCATGCCAGGTGCACCCAGACTGGAACGGTCACGAGGATTCTGTCGAAACTGTCGAAACCAGGACGCCTCGACAACAGGACGGAGCAAGATGCAACAACGGCAACACACTAGGTAGGTATCTTGGAGTCTCTCGCGCTCCTTCCTTCCTCCAAGGCGCGACGACGACGACAACGGCATTCGCGATTGCGTGCTGGGATTGGCCGACAGGTGTGTAATAAGTATACAACACTATTAGGTATGTGGTGACAAACCCCGGATTTTGAGCATTTCACTGACGCCACCCCCTCGGCATGTTGGTTAAATTGGGGTCGTTTTGCACAATCTGACAGACGGCCAATGATGTCGAAAGTAGACTTCGCCAGCATCTCTCCCCCCAACCCTCGCCCACTTCGCGGTTGCGTGTTTGTGGTGGCTAGAGTGGGAAGACGAGGAAAGAAGCGGCAAAGATGGCGACAGCTATGGGATGGGGGCACGGCGTGCAGGCGTCCGGGATGGGGTTGAATCGAAGCATCGTGCAGACCCCGCCGCGGCTACCGCCGCCCTACCATTCGATGGTCGCCTCTTCTCCGGTCTGACATGGTGTGTTCCCGCTGCCATGGCCGTGCCCGTTGCCTCTAGTTGCCTGTTGCTGGCGCAGTTCTGCGTCGTAGTAGTGTAGATATGGGCGGTTGGGTTGGCGTCGCCCCCCCACGCGGGTCCGGGTCCATGCCTCACAACCACAACATTCGACCAAAGGCTGGTTCGATCTCATGATCTGTGACTGAGACCTGCCGAGTGCCCATTTCCCCAGCCAGCGGCCACTGTGACAGACGAAGATCGGGGGGAATCGTGGGGGGACGGAAGGTGCGGGAGATGTAGGAAGAAGACGATTGAAAAATTCTTTCATGCTCTTCTGATCTGATGTGACCTGGCCACAGTCCAAGCAAACGGGAAGCGACCATCATCCAGACGCGGCCAGGCTGGCCAGGAGGCAAAAGTAGTAATAGGGTGGCGTTGAGAAATATTAGAACCCGTAGTTACAGTTGTAGTCAATGTGCAAAGCGAAGGGTCTGCAATCCAATTCGCCCTCGTTCGACAGTGGCCAGAACATGTCGACGGTGGTTGTGGTGGTTGTGGTGTGTGGTGGTGAATGTGATAGTGGTGTGTTGCTACTCCGTAGTCCGTACAGCCATCCATCGTCGCTGCTGTACCTATCCGTACACTGATAGGTACTGTGCGTACCCCGTAGGCAAGCAAAAAATGGAAAATCGATGGATGTGCAGGCTGAGATCTGGGCTACCTACCTAGCGAAACACTGTGTTATTGAAGTCGGGGTCAAGCACAACTACGCTATGCCTACCTAATTGTGCAGCAAAATTATGTACAGAAAGTAATACAACTTGATTACCACACAGTACTGTCCGCATGGGTAGTATCCGTAGGTTGGCTAGAAGAGACAGAAAGTGGGGTCGTAGACGGAAGAGGGGTGGGTGGGTATCATGGAAGGAAAGGGGGGTCGACAGCAAATGGATTGAGAAACGAGGCCGCTACCTTTCGCCCTTGCCCCGCTTCAGCTAGGCCGACTCGGCACTAGTGCTGTCGAGCTGATCTAGTCTTCTTGCGTGATAGAGGACCCCACTTTAATGCTGTCTCTCGGAAAGACTGATCCAATGAGACCCCCTGATATCTGCACCTGCGTCTGCGCAACGGCCTGTACTACCAGTTTAGTGCACCTATGTGCTCCTGCCTCAGGTATTCTTCAACTGCACAATTCATTGCATCACTGCCTTGGGCGGGCAGAGCCGTGCTGGAGATACCAAGTCCCTGTCTCCTGCTTCTCCTCCTGGCCTGTTGCATCAACACCCGAGCAGATAACGCAAGAAGCCAAGATGAGGGCACAGACCAGCCGCCAGTGCAGAGCACGTAGGTATACCGTATGCCTAGGTAGGTTCCTTCCTGGGTACCCACCTAGTAGGGGGCGCCTTCTTGGGGAGGTTTGCATAAGATAGGTACCTGAGCAGGCACTTCCAGTGCGCTCGGCGCTGGGCTGGCTCTTTCCACGTCCTTCTGGTTCTTGCACACACACTCACACAGTCAGTCGCCTTTGACGCAGAAAATTTTTCAAGGAGAGACCGTCACACGCCTGTCAAGTGTGTCGGCCTCCCCCCCCCCAACTGGCCTCTGCGTTCGAGGCCACTGCCCCCAAATTACCTACCTCACATGGTAGTCGTATAGGTATCATCTCCCTATGTATCTCCCAACCTGTGTACATCCAAACGTACGAGTTACCTAGGTTGCCTGTCGCTTGAGAGCTGGCACTCTAGGTGACTGGCAGGTACATCGTCCAGGTGGTAGTATTAGTAGGCAGATACCTAGGCAGGTAGCCTGCCAATGAGCCACACTCTGCTCCTCCTCCTCAATACAGGCACCACAGAACACCACATAGTACGAATACATGTACCCGGCCCAACTGCCCCCATTCGCAGAATGTACACCCCTCCCCCCTGTCGTCCACACTACAGGCCACCCAAGGTGTTTGGTGCACACCCTTTTTCGTCGGCACACACCATCATCGGCGCTATCTGCTGCAGGGCATGAGGCCCAGTGTGGGGCCCATGCTCAGCCCTCAGAGTCCCAATGCCATCCTTGCTGGACCGCTGCCCTCCATCTCCATCTCCATCTCCATGTTGCCATTTCCACCCTAAAGCACCTTCACGCTAGCGGTCTCCTCCTGCCCTTGTGCGTACACTACATAGTTAGGTAGTGTGTGTGTGGTGGGCACCAGTTTTTTCTTGTGCACCATCCTTGGCCTAGCAGGTATCCTTCTCTACATTTTGGCTGGTGTTGTACTTTCCCTTGCGGGATGTGCGTGGAGGGCGTGCAGCACCAGAGGCCATGTCTTGAGCGTACTCCTCCACTGGGTGGGCAGGCTGTGCTTCGAGGATAGATAATATGAGCCGACCTCGTCCGCTCCTCGATCCACCAGTCGTTCCCTCATCATTCGACTTCACCCAACTTCTCATCCGGCACTTCTTCGTGGCTCCCAGTCGGTCATCTTCTACTTCATATGACTGCAACCCGTCCAAGTCCTTAAGCACTCGCCATCTCCCACCACACACACACACACTGCTTTCAACACCTTCACATCCCGACTCGACCGTACTTGACTCGACCTTCGCCGTCCCTCGGCTTTCCACACACAACGAGAAACCACTTTGAACACCCAAAATCACTACATCCAGCAGCCATGGCCGCCTTTGATCTCTGGACCCCCGAGTTCTGCCTCGGCTGCGACAAGCAGACCGACGGTACCGCCTACTGCTCCGAGTCTTGCCGCCTGGCCGACTTCGAGAAAACGTCAACACCAAGCTCTGTTGCCAGCTCGCCCGGCTTGAACGCTCCGGCTTACCCGTGGGCTGCATCGAGGCAACCGCCCTCGAACAAGCTCTACCTTGCTCCCGCCTACGACTTTGCCAACGCTCAGCCCTACGGCTCGACTCCTCTGAGGCAATCATACCTCTCCGCCCCGAGGACATCGTCCACCCGTCGCACCCTGACCACTTCGAGCTCAAACTCCAGCCTCTGCTCGATGCAGAGCACCACCTCGTCGACCACCGAAGCCAGCCAGCTCTCGGACAAGGCGAAGAGGGAGCTCCACGCGTACGCCTGCTCCTTCGACCAAGCTCGCCTGCAGCGTCGCCGATCTCACTAGACGACGACGACGACCAACATCTCAACTATCTTGTCTTATTCGCTACACTGTTCAATATACCCTACGTCGTTCCAACAAAGCGACACTTCGATATTCGTTTTATTCATTTGGCAACACCGCACGCAACTCATTTTACACCGACACACGGGCCGACTCTACCACATTTTTTTTCCTTGGTTCAACTGTTGTAACAAAAACGGGCATTACATCGGAGTACTGCATTATAAAAAAAAGTCTGGGTCAACTTTGGGGAGTTTTTGCATTGGGGGCAGGACAGCTGCTTCTGAAGCACGACGGCGCAACAATGGGGTATCACCGGGAGTGCACCACGACACATGGGGGCTTGTTTTCACATGGCGGCTCGCGAGCATGGCATCCAGGGATCGAGGAATTTTACGAAACGGGGATATTTTATGAGGGGCTAGCCATCACCAAAAGATTGGCTCCAGCTTCACGGATGGCCTACGGTAGCGTTGGAAGGACCAACGCCGGCATGAATAGGACAGCCGGAGGGCAAGGCCCTACACGAAAGGGGGACCTGGCTCGGGCACAGGAAAATGGAATGCATTCATGGCATGTTCACAGCTCGACGGACTCGACTGGCGAGAAGCCACAGACGAGTCCCACAGCAGAAGGGCGAAGCCCAAATTGAGAGAGGAACAGGAGAGTAGGCAATCGAAAAGAACAAATGAATATGCATGAACTGCAGAACTCTCACATCGAACCCGTTACCTGTGATGACCCATCTTCTCCCTTGGTGAAAGTGACTCTATCCCCAAATGAAATTTGACGATGACTCTTTCTGCCACTGCTAGCACGGGTTGCATCCACTTGGTGAGCTTTGGTAGCGGAGCCCGTGGATCCACGGGAAAAGGCGTCATACCTTCACTACAGAGGATAGGCACTACAATACACTAGTATTAACTACTACTATGTACCTTTGGTAGTGTAGGTAGTGCCGGGAAGTTGAGGTCTCCATCATGCTGCGAAGACCCCTGCACTTTGCGCGCAGGCCGCACACCTGGCGCCGGGGGTGGCGGGGTTGGAAGGAAAGCGAGACTGCGAGTGACAGAGAGGCAGCAAAACACGGGTGAGTCGTGACAGGGCAGAAATCGAGGCCCCATTCCTGAATCTTAGGTGCACCAACAAGGCCCCCCTCCCCCCCCTCCCCTATGGCAGCGGCCAAACATGCCACGGGGCGGAGTTAGCGCACAATTCGGGAACCGAGTATGGGGGCTTTTGGGGCGGCTGATGGACGTGAATTTTTTATTGTAGAGTCAGACTTTTGACAATAGCTTTTTTGCCCACGTTGCCCTGCTGCTAGACAGGGGTGGAGAGCGTAACGAACCCCTACCAGGGGTCCCTAACGGAGAGATTGCTCGGAAATAAAAAATCAAAGAAAACTTTTTTTCTCTTTCCTCAACTTGCGAGATGGGTCGGATTTCTTGGTGCCTACGCCCGTCGCCCACTACGGATACGGATACCTTGCACGAAGAAAAGGGGCGGGGGGTCGAGTTGAGGAGTGACGGAATCTTCAAGAGCATGGCACCACAACTTTCGATTTACATTACTTTTCCCACAATTTCCTGGTCCTTCAGAGCGGTTGTACACTAGCACGCGCTAAATAATACCTTAATGTTCAAGTGACTCAATGTCCAGGTGAATGCTTAGGTAATGTTTTCGTCCATAGCTTCTTCCCCTTGCACACACACCAAGCAGTGGTATTCAATGGCCGACGAGAGAGCTGCTCTCGGTAACTGCAGTCTACCGCCCACTGCTACTATTACTATGGTAGGGACCTCACCTCAGGTAGGTATCCATGATTCCATGTAGCCCACCAACTTGACACCCGCATCTGCCCATCTCCTCCTTGCCCGCCCTTCTGCCTGTCGGGTGGGCCTGGGACTTCGGCTCCTCTGCCGGAGCGGCCAAACCCCCCGAGCGCCGAGCCCCGACAACCCCGATGCCAGCCATGCCTTGCTCCGAGTCTGGACTAGCGCACGCCAAAGCGATGTCCAGCGCACATCCCCCACCAAACGGTATCCATTTTTTGTGACTTGTTCACTGGATATCCGTACGCAACTCGCCTTCCCTTGGCCTCATGACGTGAGCCGCGAGGGAAAACATGCCACTGCACGTCTTCGCAGAGAGCTCAGACTACCTACCTCACCTTGCCTGTTGCTCCCGCGGAAAGCACCGCAGATTTCGGGAACCCTTGAGATCCGTCCCGCGGCCCACACCCCAGGGGGACGAGTGCGCGGTAGACGAGATTGGGCATTTCCATGTCGACCGGCCTCTTCATCTTCAAGCGTTTCGCCCGCTGTAACTGCAAGAACGCAGCCGGCCGGGGGCCTAATTGGGGGCTTCGGCTATAGGTGTGGTAGGTAGTATGTGGCCTCATCGGCCCAGCCTCATATCATTTTCAGCTCGCCACGAGAGTGCGCGCGTATATGCGTCTCATCATCATCTCAGATTTGCGTTCGGGTGTGTTGTCGACAGCCACACCTACCTACATAGTAGTACCACTCGAACTTGAGGCAGAAGGTGCAATTCCCGTTTCCGACCACGTACATTCAATGCATGCATGTATACTAGGTAATGCAGAGCATGCCATCCTCTGGCCACGGCGTTGGCTGCGTGTTGATAGATACGGCCATGTCTCTCGATCCCACTTTCATTGCTAGTTGGCCTTTTTGAATGCTGGTCTGACGGCTTCTGTGCCTGTCTTTGTTTGATCCAAGAGCCGTTCCGACACCCAATGTCGAGGGACAAGACACAACAAGAAGAAGATGCAAACAAACTCAAAACTTACTCATAGCACAAGATGAAGAAATATCCATTTGTGAACAAGCTTCTATTGAACCAAAAAGGGGCACGTCGTTTCTAAGGGACGGGGCTGCCGCAGCAACAGAACACATACGTCCATATACACAACCGTCTATCTTCCCTTGCCGAAGCAGGGGCCGTCTCACCCGCATTTCCCAAGTGCGCATAAATGCATTCGCTCAATCAGCGTGGTCTTCATCGGTTGCACGTATCCGTACTCCACGTCCGTCTTCCACGCAAATGCGCCTACCCCCTTGCTGGTCCACTGCTGACGTAATACAGACGCTCATGTCCCAACGAACCAACCGATGACGTAGCTCCGTTTTATTTTGGCTGTTTTGTTTTTTTCGTCCTTGGTTCATACCTCGCCCTACGGACACCGGTTTCATCCTCATCTGGGCTGATCCAACCGGTGCACGGCATTCCGGTTCCCTGGGAAGGCTCTGCGCGGGCTCGTCCGTGGGCAGGGCACGGCACGGGCGGTTGCCGGCTCAGGAGCAGGCTAGTGCACGAGGCAAAATCAGCAGAAACGCTGACAGGAACCCCGACGTGTGTCGCTCGTCTCGGATGGCAAGGAACCAGAGAGGACGGTCCCGACTTCTGAGACACCTTTATGCCGTGTGCCCGTCCGTCCCTCTTGCGGCCCGCGTCTTGGTTGCATGGAACATCTACTACGGATATCCATCGATCGTCTCAAGAGCAGAGAGCAGGGCAAGAGAGGCTCGGCTTATTAGCCCGCCCGCATGCGAAGCGAACCCAACCGCCGTCAAGGCGAGAGACCGAGACCGTCCAGCCAAGCACCAAGCCAGGGTTGACTCTATTCGAGGCAGCGTATCCGTACGTCCGTCCGTCTGCCCCTTGCTTTCTTGCTCGCCGCGCAGCAAACATTGCCAAACGACGGACCCTGGGTCCATCACGAAACGACAATGCCCATCGTGGTTTGTGTCTGTCTGTACACTCGCTACGGATTATGCATGAGTACATACTTCTGCCGGTAGATGCGTCGGAGCATGTACACTACACCACGCAGTGTACCACTCACGGCTTGACACGACCGTACGTCGCCAAATCTTGGGCGGCGCACCTCGTTTCACCATTTGACGGCTGGGCTCCGTCGACATTAGGCCGAATCCCTCGCTGTCGCTCATCGCCAGGGCTATATCCAATCGTGATCTTCTGTTACCGCAGTCGGCGAGTAACAAGGCACAGCCCGAGGCAAGAAAGGGACGGGAGAATGAGGTGGAACAATAACACTCTCGCAGATCGTTTCCTGGTCCAGACCCGTCCACCCGTCGCACCGATTCTGAGCATTTTGTTCAAGTTTTATTTTTGTTTTTTCAACCCTTTTTTTTCTTCACTATTTACCCCCCTTTGGAGCCACGTGCGTCCAATCGCGGGAGTTTCCTTGCCGTTTTGCAGTTGTTTGCGACGTGGTCTCCTCCCACGTCCTGATGGCTTCCACGGCCGGTCCCAGACCCGGCCGCTTTCGGAACCGTCATGCTGGACGCATCTTCTTTGTCGTCTTGGCCTAGGTCCCGGAGCGAGCTTGCCGCAGGTATCGTTCGATGCTGGGGCTGGACCTCGCCATACCTGGGTGGATGGAACGGTGTTCATACTTGGCATTTCTTTTTCCCGTTCACGACTCGTCGACATGCACTAGGCGAGAAAGTTAGGCAAGATCTTACCCGCCCGCCGTCCCTTTCCGCGGCCCGCTCGGCGTTGACATGGAGTGGGGTGGAAGGGGGCAGATCTTTTTTTTGAAGCCTCCCTTCGATTTGGCGTTCCGGTGTCTGGTAGCGAACGGCCGTGAATGATCTGATGTTTTCTGCTATTACCTCTTTCAATTTCCGTTGAATAGATCCTGGCCAACCAACCCACTGATGAGTCCGGTGGACTGTGGACCGCGATGCAATGCCATGGGCCAAGGGAGAGAAAGAGATTTCACCCCCTTCCTATGGCTGCCCGTCATCCATTATGCCGACGACGTGTCATTCAGGGATTGAATTTTTTTTCACTGGGTCTTCGATGGCCAAGCTCGCTTGGGTGGTCCTGTCCGCAAGCCCGCGAACGAACCCAAGAGGGAGGGCGTGCGTGGAAACAATACAGCAAGCACGTCTCGGCTGACCGGTGAGTATGTGGACCTGAGAATTCTCGAATCACGGGCAGGACTCTTGAGCAGCTGGAGCGAGACAGTTCCTCCAGTCGGCTTGCATCGCTCTTCTATGCGCCTCCAATGAAAGCCCCCGCCCCCGCCCCTCGTAAAAGAGAGAGAGAGAGAGAGAGAGAGAGAGAGAGAGAGAGAGAGAGAGAGAGATGGCGTAGATGCTCGCTCACAGGGCTGCGAAGGGGCGTCCACGTCGAGTTATGGCCTGATCCCGATCTCGTCCCGTCATGTCGGGCAGGGCCACATCAGCTCGAGACGGGCCGGCTGCGGCAGATGCCTCGTTCTGCCTGGTGATTGGCGGGTGTCCCTAATTACGAAACCCGTGCGGCAACAGTAGGTAGTAGCAGCAGCATTCCATATCGATGCCGGACGCGTGAGTGAGAGAGATCCTTCTGGGTCCCTAGCGCTGTCGACCATTTTCCTCACGGAGATGGAGGCGGCGTCCAATGCAGTGAGAGGGGAAGAAAAAAACTCTTCTCTGTGTGTGTTTAGGGCAGCCAAGACATCGACCCGCCCGCGAGACCAGCAGCAGTTTACTCTGTACCAGTGCTTGGAATGAAACATGTGCCTCTTGCTTGTGCTACTGCTCCATGGCCGGTTCACGCCCCCGAGCTGCGAGTTTGTTATGCTCCGTCCCGGGGGGCGGCATGTCCCGGTCATTGAGCTGGCGTGAGTGGATCACGGGGAAGATCTCCCGGCGGCAGAAGGGCGGGTCCCGTCCCTCCTTTCCAGCCCGCCAGGGCGCCAACGTGCAGGGCTGGGCTGCGACTTTTCTGCTGAGCAAATAGACCCCCGTTCTCGTTTCCCTTCCTGAGGATTAATACCGATGTGAAGCACAACTTGCAAGCCGTGCAACGCGATCTTGAACATGACAAATGGCGGACCCAGGTTCTGCGTCAATCTCGCGGGACACGGCCGGCGAGGAGTACGTGTACTCTGTGTGCTATGCTACAGTGTTTTCATTTCAGCTCGGCATCCGTGGACCGTGTCGTGTAGGTATTTGGTGAATGAGC
This sequence comes from Colletotrichum musae, assembly GCA_027406025.1. Taxonomy (NCBI): domain Eukaryota; kingdom Fungi; phylum Ascomycota; class Sordariomycetes; order Glomerellales; family Glomerellaceae; genus Colletotrichum; species Colletotrichum musae. Next base: position 2,766,157 of record JANVYC010000006.1, read on the forward strand.
GGAGGGGGGCGGTTACGCGGGCACCCCTATCCCGTTGCGTAAGGATGATGTGTGCGACAACAGACGGCGGACCCAAGGGGGCGGGAGAGCGCTTGCTTGCCTGTCTCTCGGCCTCCAGTGTACCTATCTTCCTTTCTCTTCGGAGGAGACGTCCCGGCAGTGCGGTAGGAATGGACGGGGGGTTCAACTGAGGATGCCTGGGGAAACTCTACGATGTCGATGGAAGGAATGGAACTTTCGCGGGGCTGACTGACGGAGGCACCGAAGAGCTGGATCGAGACACACGAGGTACCTACTACTGTATCCGTAGAGAGTGCCACAACGACGCGCGTGGGGGCGCCTGCCAGTGGAAGAATTCTACACTGCGATCAAGGGGAGGGGGGGGACAGGCTATTGCTGTTTGTGGTGGGCTATCATTTCTTCTCCCGGGCGTTCTACGATGATCGCGAGAAAAGGGAAAGGGGGGCGGGATGGTACCAAGGTGCACAAGGCCGCAGTAGACAAGAAAGAAGGCGCAAGCCAAAGCTTCCTTCCAGGCTGATTCCAGGCTGATTCTGTGCGACCTGAAATGATGCGTTGAAGTGTATTATCCGTGATACATGTGAATAAGTACCGAGTCAGAGGAGGGCAAGTTGAAGTGGCAGGCGATCTCTTTCCTCCCTTGGAACGCGGCTCTGCTGGATCGGCTGACTGCCACACTGCAGGCCACGACGACGACTCTGCACCGGCCCTTCCGCGTCGATGCCGATTTCGACGAGTAACAATGACGGGGTCCCATCTCTTTCGCGCGAGGAGAGATCTGCGAGGGAGAAGACACTAAGAATCAAACGAAGAAGAAAAAGAAAAGATTCTGGGTCCTGAAAACTGGGTTCTTAGAGGGATCACGATGACGCTACCATGCGGTGCAAGCATGGTGGTACACTACCTATGTACACTACCTAGGTACGAATGCAGAGTACGTACACCGGGAAGCGAGAGACAGGGTTCCCGGAGCTGTCAACGCGGGATGCCGCGGTGTTGGGCCCCGATCGTATGAGGGTTTGACGACCATGAAATGAACCCTGTTCTGCATCTCCTATTCCCTCTGTCTCTGCCTTTGCCTTTGTTTCCACTGCTACTACGGATACTAGTAGTTGCACAGGTATCCAGTAATTACACCTTTGCTTGGTGACGCCTTGCTCCCAGATTTGAGTCCACTTCAGAGTCACCTGCGCTGCTTGCTCTTGCTCCCCTCCCCACCTTAGGCAGAGACCGAAACACTGGCTATGACACATGCTGGGCCTGCTGTTGGGATCCTTCTCAATCCCGGTTTCCAATTTTGTTTTCTCTCTCTCGTCCATCTTATTTTATTTTGGGGATCTTGTATTTCCACTTTTCTTGATCTGCACTACTGTGTACCTTGCCCGGCTACACCTCCTCCAGCATTTCAAAGGTTAGCGCGCTACCTGGTGGGGCTTTGTAGTCTCCCCGGGGCCCGGGGTACCGTGCCTCTGAGTGCCTGCAGGGGTTCTCTCGGGCGTAGGTAGCGTGCGGATTACTTAGCGTAGCCTACCTGGTGTGTCCGTACCTGGCAAGTCTTTTTTTGACGGGTACGTACATGCAGAGTTTGAAGTTGACTCATCGTTTCCAGCTTTGTGCGTCTTCTCCCTCTCGAATTCCCGTGAGCGAACTCTCATGTGTCTCAGCCGCCTATTTTTCTTCTTCATCCTCTGTTGGGGAATGGGCTTGCTAGGTCGCATAAAAGCTCCATCGCGTAGCGAGTAGCGCAGATAGGCGAGGCCGGCAACGTGAACAATTTACACCGTTATGCAGTCTTCAAAGAGAAACGCCCAAAACATGCATGGAATAAACAAGGTTTCCCAAGGGGTGCCCTGAATTCTGCGTCAACTCTTTCTTTTCTCTCTCGGACCCCCCTTCCAAGTTCTCTTGATTCTCTCGGACCAAGTCCCGATTGCCATTGGGATTGTTATTGTTTTCGGCCACCACTTGTTTTTTTTCCCCCTTTGAAAAACGAATTGGCCGAGACTTTCTTGTTTCAATGCACGGTTGTTGTGATGGCTCCTCGTGCGGCATCTCGGCTTGCAACGGCAACCGGAGTTCCATCGATCGATGATGCTCTCTCTGTGCCCAGGTACACTAGAATAGTTTCCACAACTTTTCTCAACCCTTTTTCTTCTCTCTGTTGGGCGGTGCTCTTTTGCACAAAAGTGTGGTTTACGAGAATGGGATCCCTGATGGTGAATTGCATGTTTGTCCTCTCATAGTTTGCAATTCAAGCACGCCTCTTGCTGATTCTCTCTCTGTGTCTCTCTCAAGACCCACGTACCTCAGGGCGTGGATAGCGTACCGACGTACCTCGTGGGTGGTGCGATGGTTTCTGTTCAGGTACCACCCGCCTACATGGCGCCTTACGTAGTCCGTACGATGCACGTTCGGGTTACAAGGGGGCGGCCTGGCAGAGACATGGGGCTCCGTTCCACAGTCGTGCCATAAGTTGCCCACTATCCGTGACTCTTCTCGCCTCTGTGAGAAGGTTCCATTCCCTACCAGAACAGCACGGGATGCCAGTCTCTTCAGTGTCACCTGGGACGTTGGACGACGTGGGGCTCTCTGACTCCTCCTGGGCCGCCTCGCGTGCTGATGCGCAACTCCATCCATCCATCCGTCACCGGAGAGCTTCTTGTGTGGGAACGAGACAAGACTCTGGACCGTTTCTGAAGCGAGAGAGGACATAGTGCGTGGAGAAAGCCGCACATAAAGTGTGCGTGGCTTCGAAGCGACGTCCCCCAGCGCCGTGAAACGCCGGAGTAGTTACGTACCTCTTGGTCGATGAAGAGTCTAGATGCTTCACAGGGCTGGAGCAGCTTCGAGGCTAGTGTGTACTCTTACTACCTAGTGTAGTGTCCTTGGTGCCTGGTGTGGGGGTAAGACGCTGTTCCTTTTTTTTCTTTCTTCCAGCTCAAACATTAGAAACAAGTTTGGGAGCAAAATGTGGGCTGGCTGGCTGTGAAGACACCACGTCTGGTTTGAGCAACTACAGGTCCACCTTTTCGCACTTTACTTGTCTCCGTGGATGCGTTCCCCGAACACACAAGAGATAGGCCCAAGCGGGGCCTTTGGCGATGCGCTGTCTTGGGTCCGTCCGGGTACGGATACAGGCCGGGGAGAGCCGGCAAGCATCGGCGGGTTGGAAAGGCACCGCGGCTCTCCCAGCCCCCCGTTCCCGGCCGGCTCCCCGCTCCGCAAAATCTGCGGGGGTGTTTCTAGTTCAAGGGGTGTCGTTAAGAAGAGCAGCCAGACAGCAGGCAGTCCCCACCACAACCCCCTTCACTCGATAGATCGACGCCTTTTATGCTGGATTTATGCATTGCACTATTGCAGTGGAAGCGCACTGTGCGGAACTAGTCACTATGGCGCTATCATACGCAGGTAGTATGTGATGTTTACAGAGTATGGGGAGGAATCATCCTTGGACAATCCACTAAACAAGAAACTTGCTCGACGATGCTGCAGTCCACTTCACTGCATTGACGTGCTCGTTTAGTGTAGTCCAGCTGCTAGCTTGCCTCGGAACCTTGGGTACCGGGCAGACCTTTGGGAGCTCGCCCGTCAACTACATGCACACATGCAGTAATAGCAACCGATTTGTTAGTCGCAAGAGTCCGTCCGGGGGCGGCGCGCAGGGCATAGACCGGCGCCCGTAGTTTGCATCGGAATGTCGCTGTCCGTCTGGCGCCGTCCGCATCCCTGGGCCCGCCGGGCTTTTCCCTTGACGACGACGGCGGCGGCGGCAGCGCGACCTGGACGACCTCTCGTGACCTCGTCAGCGGCGCCGGCGATGCGTTGGGCGTCAAGCAGCGTTGAAGATCGTCGCCGGACGACAATAAAGAACTGGGACCCTGGAGAGAGAGGGGCGCGCGCGCGCGAACCGCGTGCGTGGCTGGCTCCCTTTCGCAATCCGACCAAACATCGGTCCAAGATCGACTATCAAGGGGGGCGCAGCCTGCAGAAATGTTGGGTCTGAGGTTTTTCCAAGATTTTCAGGATACAGAGTACAGTCAGACTGATTCACGACACAAGCTGGTGGCCTTGTTGCTGGGTATTCGCGATTAACTGTCATGCAGAGACGTGGTGGTGCAAGGGGCCGAGGGGAGACGATCGCATAATCATCCCGAGTTGGGACATATCTTTCCAATCCCAATCTTGACGCGCTGGGCGAGTTCCAACTTGATTTGTTGATTGCCCGAGAGTCAAGGGCTGGGTTTCGACGTAAAAATTTTCATGTTGAGTTATCTGTTTATTAGCGCCGCGTTGAACGGCGGCTGGGGGCAGAAAAGAAGCCGGCTTCAATCCTCCAGGAATCCTTTGGGTGCTTTCTTTGTCGCCGTTGATTTCGGCGCACCCGGCGGCATGAAGACTGCTGCTCATCACTGCCCGAATAGATTCGGTCACCCAAAGTCTGTTTTGCGGAACGGGGGACTGGGAACCACAATACTATCGTTTGCCCCCACTTGCTGTTGTTTATTTTGGCGCATTCTGTCTGGAGGTTCCTAGATGATCGGCGGGCCGGACAATCGCTCGCTCGCTTCACGGCGCTGTCCGTCTGGGGGAATGACACGGTGGACGGGGTCTACCCACTGTTGCAGTTTCCCGTCGCCGACTGCAACCTCCGAGTCAGGTTTTTTTCCTTCTCACTCTCCTTTTGCAGTGCATGTCTTTCTTGCCTCTATTCGTCAAGTGGGCAGCTTGCGGATATGAGCAATGCGGGGATAGAATACCTCTTTGGGAGACAGAAATTCTCCAATGCGACATTGCAATCATTCCTCTGCGAACGTCGCGTCTTCCCTTCTATGATTTTCCCCTTGCTTCACTGCGGCGTACGGATAGCAAACTTTGTCGTTGCAGCGAGACAGACGTGCGTTTCCCGAGGTGCCGTCAGACTTAATCGATGTTTGACCCGGGATGACCAGCTATGGCAACCGGTGGCAACGGACCCTGCGATTCAAACGAGAATGCAACATTCAAAGTTTTTCTCTCTCTTGCCTTTCGTATTGGTATGTGGCGATGGGAAAGTGGGAATGCCGGGAGTCAGAGCAATATGCTTCCCACTTCCCCGTTCGACTCTTCATCTGACTTGTGTGTAAGAAGAAAGCATAAGAAAAACTCTACTTGCAAAGGGCCCCTTGTGCCACAGTTGTGTGTGTCTTTTGTATCTACAATTCACAAGCCCGCTGGTGCCGGGCGATGTCTCAATGGCCATAACATGGAACTCGTCCGAGGACCGAAACCCTCAACAAGGTCTATTGAGCGCTCTTCGGGTACTATTTCTGCTTCATTGGGGTGCTGTTATGGACGATCATATTCCTCTCTACGGCAACACATCGAGATCTGTTTATGCAATACTTCAAGCATCTCAAAGTTAGACTTCCGGCTAGCTGGAAAAGTCTGATCTATCCGTTGTCATGGGAGGACTCAGACTTTTCCCCCGATATAGTAGGTGTGTCCGCGCGGGAGCTACTCCTGTCCAGACGTGGACGGCCACACTGCCCGCGGACAAAACTCTGCTGGTCGTTTGGGCGCACTCTGCCTTCGCTGGGAGGTGTTTCAGGTGCAGACAGGAAGCTTGAGCTTGCTTGCTGCTTCTCTGCGCGGGCCTCCGGCGCCGAGCAGCCCTCCCGGCAAGCGTAGGAGGAGTGGATGCACGGTGCATCGGCCGGGCGGTTTCGGTCGACGGGAGGCCCAGGCGGGTGGCAGGTCCCAGCGGAGCCGGTCCGGTCGAGCGGTGCGAAGCCCGAAGGATGCAATCCGTGTCGTTTCGCAATACGATCAAGCCTCAAAGTGTTTCGGTAAGCTTTGGCGGTGCAGCGGGTGAGACGACGGTGCCAGGCCGATGTGCTCGAGGCACCGGCCGCGTTCTCGGTGTACACAGGCTCCACATCCGGGCCGTCTCCGACGTCGACTCGGAGTGTGGACCCAGTCAGCCGGCCGTTGGTGTTTCTGAAAGCGTATCATTCTAATCATTATGAATTGAAATACATACATTCATTCAATTATCCTCCATGTTGACTGCCTCATACCCTCTTGTGACAACCTGCTTCGTAGCCTAACCGAAGAAGATGTCCAACTCTGCATAGACGATGGCCGGCCCCCTCTCGGCCGTCGCCATGCCCTGACCATTCGAATCAACAACCATACTGTGGGTCAAGACAGGGTACCCAGACTTCATATCCTACGATCGCGTATGTAACATCCTACTACTTGACTGACTCCTCCAGGACCATGTGTGCAATGTCCTTCATTCTCTGCTGAAACCCTAACGGAGTCCATGTTGATGACACGGCTGGGAGCCTCAGTGTTGCTTAGAATCCTGCGACGTTTGACTGACTACCCTATTTCCACATACTCCCACTTGGCTGCGCATTCTTGCATAGTATTCAATGCGGCAGCTGGCCCATTCTCTAGTTCAGACAGAGTCACAATGACCAGGCTCGCCTGAGCGAAAGTGGCTTTGTCTTGGTTGATGTTACCAAAGTCCACCACGTTCATTGCGCCTCTCCTCACCCATTCGCACCAGTTCTCTAACATCTGACACAGTGACCGAGAAAAGTCCCGGTCAGTCACCATGCGAGACAGGATAGCCTCTGTAGCTTCCTCTGTGGACGCCGCGTCTGGGATATGGTTTTGGGTGCGCAACTAGTTGATGCTCGCCTTTTGGAGCTCGGAGTCCTTTTGAGGAGGTGTAGACAACATCTTTTCAATGCGATTGATGGAATTTTGGAATTCGGCGTGGCATTTCTTTCGTACTGCAGTAGAGATTAGCTCCTGTGTCCAGAAACCGCATATTGCGTGGCATAAAGATACTGACTCTCCATCTCCCTCTGAGCGTGCTCATCTGTTGGTATTGCCTGGTCATTAAGGTATTTCCGCTCTGAAAGGTACCTCATGGTAATTCTTTCCTCAACTCCCACCCCATAAAGTATGTCGACAACACCTCGAGGTACGATTTCTGCCTTAGCGAGACAGCGTATGTTGTCTGGGACCGTGTAGTCCAAAATCGGCGTTGGGCATTGCGCATATAGTACCATTGCACAGCTGGCGAACCAGACTCCCTGGTGATTAAAGCCATGGTCGATTCGAAGATGGTCGATGTTGAGACTTTCTCCTCCCGTGGGTCTGGCGGACACAACTGCCCCGGCATTTGTCACACGGCAAACAATTTGAGCCCGGAGATGTTGCTAGTCCATCATCTGTTTCTTGGGTTTTGTGATGGCGATGGGCGTAATAAGAAAGATCGATAGATCCGGGCGTACATGTTCCTGATTCGTCCCTCTGCAAGGACGACCAATCGCGCTTCGGACCGTCTCGAACGAACTCAAGCGATATAGGGCCGTCGGAATCGCGGTAGGAAGCCACTCGAAGTGTCAAAGACGACTTTTGCCGGTCAACCAGAGTCATCAAAGGATGCCCTCTCGTCCATAGTGGGTTAATGTAAAGCTCATGCCACCCCTTCCCATGGACTGTCACTCGGCCGTCCAACTGGTAAAGTCGAAGAATCAGATCCCAAAAGCGTATTTGAGCTTGTGGTTGTCGAAGCCTGTCCCCCGGCTGTGTTCGTTGGGTTTTGGATCGGATTTGGTGCTGCTCCCATTCCAAAAATGACCAACTCCCCCAGGGATATCACTCTGCTTTATATGCTGGAGGGGTTCCTCTCTCGATAGTGATGGCCCAGGGACCAGACTCATTAGTGGAATACCGCTTAGTTCGATCGATCTGTCCTCCAGTTCAGTGACAGAGTATTCCTGTGGCGATTGAATAAACTATTTGGGAAATTCGACTTCAACAACGCGATTGAAAATGTCTGAATGAATTCTGGCAAAAGCGGCCATTCCATTCCGGCGTAGCACCCGTTTGATCCTGTGCTGGTGAATCAGAGTGACAACCACATTGTAAGCAATTGGAAGCAAGCCAATGAGGGTCAGCGGGACGCCAATGTAGGTGATTAGATCAGAGGCTGTAAGGCCATCAGAGTCCTCGGATGCCATCGCGATCAAATATCCCGCGGCTTCTGCTGACAGTGAACGGGCTCGAGCCAAAACGTAGAGAGAGATAAGAAGCGGCCTATCGAAAAGGAACAGAATAGGTCCAGCTGCGCCGGACGGCAGGGTTATCCGCCCGGTTTTGACGATTCGCAGCTTCGTTTCCTCTTTCGCTTCGTCTTTCACTTAAAGTGAACCAACGGTAGCGGTACCCGGCTTGCCCCAAGTTGGGGGCCACGAGAACATTGTCCCCCTCCCCAAGACACAAGGACCGGCTGCTTTTGCCGTACGAAGAGACGCCGTGGCATCCAATATTACCACCACCATCAAGTACTGACTGGTGTGGTAACTGAGCTGTGTAACGGTCTGTCGGAGGACTGCAGATCGGGAGGAATCAAGCTACCGCTCAGGAGGCAGCGACGACAAATCTGCCCAGCCGTTACCCCATGGGTTGGTCTTGGATGAAAACCAATAAACCATGCACTCGGCCAAAAGCAGGATGAACTCGGATCCATCACATTTTGTAGCTCCCGTACATGGAGTACTCAGCCTCTGAATCACCTCTACACCTTTTTTTTCGTCTCTGCTGTTGCCTTTTTCATTCTTTCACTTTGAGCCTCAATTCTGATTCAAACCTTCAATAATATTCCGGCGACAATGCTATCCATATCTCTTAACAGTGCCAACGCGCAATCTGTTTGGTCTTTTGTTCTTCGAAGCCTGATTCTAGCCGTATCACTCACTGGCATACTGTTTCAGATGGTATTCGCGATACCGGAAAGCGAAGCGTGAAGAAGAAATCATTGCGGCCCAGCACGGTTGCAAACCGGTCGAGGCGACTCTGCCATACAAGTGGCCTTTCGCGCTTGACCTTCTCAAGCGCCAGTACGATGCATTGCCCAGCGGCCGTTTGCTGGAGTTCCAAACACGATACATGAACATCGCGCCGACTCTGCGGATTGATATTCTGGGAGAAGGCTACATCATCACCGATCCCGTCAACATTGAAGCCATCTTGAGCACTCGTTTCGAGGACTTCGGCCTAGGTTCCCGTCGGATAGGACTTATGCCCCTGCTAGGCGAAGGCATATTTACGCAAGACGGGCCTGCGTGGCGCCACTCTCGGGAATTGTTGCGCCGTCAGTTCTCGCGCATCAGAGAATCCGAGCTGACGGCATTCGGAGAGCATACCAACATACTTCTTCGTGCCCTCAAGCACGAGAGACAGGCATCTGGTGTTGTGGATCTGCAGCCTCATTTCTTTGAGTACACATTGGGCACAACTACGCATCTTCTCTTCGGTGAGCCACATCACAACCTGCCCGAACAGGAAAGGCTTGCTCTCCGGGACAACTTCGACCATGCTACCTTGATATCAGCCATAAGACTTCGTCTCGCCGACCTCTGCTGGCTCTACACACCGAAAAGGTTTCGAGAGGCGTGCAAAGGCGTCCGTGACTGGGCCACCTTCTTTTCCGACAAAGCACTGGACTTTATGGAGGAACATGGCGAGGAAGCTGCCATGGAAAAGTATTCATTCATCGTGGATCTCTGGCGTGAGACGCATGACCGGAACATTGTCCGGGACCAGCTGTTACACGTCTTGATAGCTGGCAGAGACACAACGGCCTGCCTTCTTAGCTGGACATTGTAAGCTTCTCCCAGCCCACGTTTCATGTCACTTGTGGCTGGTATGCTAAACGACTGAGAGCTTCCATCTCGTCCGTAACCCCGAGTTGATTGAACGTCTCAAGTCCGAGATGACCAACGCCGCGATCCCCGACAATGGAAGTCTCACGCGGAAACACATTCAACAGCTTCCATTTCTGAGGTGCTGCCTTAATGAGAGTAAGCCACGACTGAGCCCATTATGGCGAATAATGTCATTGACTCAGGCCTCTAGCGCTTCGTTTATACCCACAGCTTCCTGTTAATGTCCGTTTTGCGGTTCGAACGACCGTTTTGCCCCGCGGCGGTGGGCCTGATGGCGAATCTCCCGTCCTACTCCGAAAAGGTGTTGGTCTCGGATGGTCTACTTATCATCTACACCGGAATGAAGCTATGTACGGCCCTGATGCTCAAATCTACCGACCAAGTCGATGGGAAGACGGTGAACTGGTCCGCAAAGCCGGGCTCGGTGGCTTTCTGGATTTCCATGGTGGACCACGTGTCTGTCTCGGCAGTAAGTATCCCATTTCTCCAAGTTTTGAGGGACAATGCAAGTCGTTTTAACACCTATAACAGAGGACTACGCGATAATGGAGTCAAGCTATGCTATCATAAAGATCCTGCAAAGGTACCCTGGTATTCGACTCCCCCCTGGTGTACCCAACGAGCCCGCAGGGGCAGAGAGGCAGAATCTGGGCATTGTTTTGACGAGTGCGGAGGGAGCCAAGGTTCTGTTAGAGTAATAGTCTTTAGGTGTAAGGGAATATTGGCTGCAATCAACCGACCCTAAACTTCAGCTGGGACTCGGCGAGAGCTCATCTCTGGTGGCTGTGGGCAGCTGTGCTACGCAACAACGAAGATTCCTCCTCCGACTTGTCCCACACAAGCCAATAGTGTCGTCTTGACTGTGACATGTGGTATTCACGCCCGCAACCAACTACACCAGGCAACCAATCAGCCTCGTACGTGTAGCAAGGACATCATCTACGGCAGCCTGCAGGGCGCCCCCATTACCTACGTGACAGAATGACGAGCATTCCGATTGGTAATGTTGTCGGAAGATGCTGTCTGTCGCGGCCATGTTGTCAGAGGATGGTGTCCATCGCTGTGATCAGGCTGGAATGATCTACAGCCAGCTGCAACCTCCAATGCGGCTATTCTGAATCACCTTCTCTGTAAAGTACGACTGCCGGTTACCCGACTTCCCCTCTTACGTATCTACGCCAAGCCTCCAAGACCAGCAGGGCGCTTGCCCGTGGCTGCCTCCGTATGTTAGAGGCCCTCCCGCCCCTACGTATCCCAGTGTAGTTTGCCAATTCTGTCTTCTGCCCACAACTTGACATGAAGTGACTATCGCAAACATGGCCGACGACCAAGTCTCCTTCTCTTCCTCTGCCGCGACTCTACAGTGGGCGGAAACCTCCACCGCCATCATCCCTTCTGCTGACGACCATCTAAGTCAGCATGATGTTTACGTCGAAGTCGAGGGTTTACGCAGGACCCTGGAGGTCATCTTGGGTTGCTTGATCGAATTCAAAGATTACGCTGCGAATGACGTCTTGCGTCACGAGTCGTATGGATTGGAGAGAGCAGCTCATTTGCTCTCTGCCGAGTGCGAGAAGCTCAAAGAACTTCCTTTCGATACCTACGGCAACAACTCATACGGCCAGTTTGCCATCCGGAAGCTTACTCACGACGTGGTGGACCGTTGCCTGGGCGAGGCTGCGGATCCCCTGAAAGAGTATCTTCAGTCGCTCAACCCCAATGATCCATGGCCTGCCAAGAACAATCAGTTTCTCCATCTATTAAAAGGGTACGAAGGCATGGTTCGTAAGCTGGACAGCTATACTGAACTCTTGTGTGTGCTGCGGAGTGCACTCGAGCTTGGCAAGAGCACCATTGAGACAGAGAAGGCCCGTGAAGAGACCAGGGTGCAGAACTCGGATGATAGCCGGAAGTCCTTACAGATGGCTGAGTTCGAAGCCTACAAAACAGCTGATCTTCTCAAGAGACACATAGACCAGCTTCGACTTAGGGGCCCGAAGGACGACCCTGATGTGGAAGAAGTCATCAAAACAACAGAAGGAATACGCAAAATTTGGCGTTCGACGTCGAGGAACATGCATTTCACAGAACGAGCACCGGGCAACAACTACTACGTCGGACAAAAGGAGCAGCTAGAGAAGATCAGGAAGGCTTTTGAGCAAACCGACTCACCTGTATCTGGACAGAAGCGCTTCGTCATTCACGGCTTGCCTGGCTCGGGGAAGTCAGAGATGGCTCTCAAGTATGCTACCGAGAATAGGAGGCAGTTTTGGGGGGTTTTCTGGGTCGATTCAAGCAGCACGACCAACGCAACTGACTCATACATCGAGATGGCTAAAGTCTTTGGCGTGAGTCCGACGGAGCAGGCAGCAAGACAACATCTGAGCACCCGGCACCAGATACATCCATGGCTATTGATCATCGACAATGCCGATGACGAAAAGTTATCGCTCGATAGTCTGGCCCCTCCTGGGGATAACGGCTATGTTCTCGTCACGACCCGAGATCCTGCGAAAATCAAGTTCGGTACGGCTGGCCAAAAGGGGCACCTCAGGCTGAGCTCTATGCGTAAAGATGATGCAACAGACCTTCTCCTCGCCGCTGCTGAGTACAAAAAGGAGGCTCAGAAGTCAAAAGTCCTGCAAGAAGCCGCAAAAATTTGCCAACAGCTTCATTACCTTCCCCTGGCACTTGTACACGCAGGGAAAGCCATACGCCATCACGCCATGAAGATGCATGAGTACATGGGTTATTTTAGGAGGGAGGCCAGTATCATTCGCGAACGATGGAGGCAGCGCCACCTAAGGCACGAAATGAAGTCTCGAAGTGGTTCTTTGGACGCCGAGGTCTCCGATGAAAACGACAGGATGTCAGTTTTTGCCAGCTTTGAGCTGCTCACATTCAGCCAGCTGAACAAACACTGCGATGAGCCTTTTACCGATGCTATTCAGCTTCTCCAGATCTTTTTATTCTTAGACCCCCAGAACATCAGAGTGGACTTCTTCGTATATGCGGCTCTGAATCCGATCCTAGAAACTGTCGAAAGAGACGAGAGCCAGAAGCGGGAGATCGAAGTTTTGCAGTGCCTTGGTCTCAAAGCTCATGTCTCGTGGGGCCAAGCTGTACAACAAGCCATCCAAGCTACATCCAACCTCTTCTCCTTGCCACCTCTACTTCCAGAGACTTTGAAGAACCCGCGAAATCTGGACGTGGACGACCTGCGAGACCAAGTCAATGTTCGTATACGCAGCGCTCTGCACATCTTAGCCTCTCGATCGCTTATCATAAGAGCCACGAGAGACGACAAAACACTCAAGAACGACGATATGTCGAGCAACAGAGACCACAGCGAAGATGGGGAGGACTCTGTTGATGCCTACTATATGCACCCTCTTGTGCACGAGTGGGTTCGTGAAAGGCCGAGTCTCTCCGTCGCCCAGCAGGCTCTATCCTGCCAATACGCGTTAACCGTCCTCTCAAACTCAGTCCGTTTGTTGGGTGGCAACGAGATTGCGGACATGGCGTTCCGGAGGGCCCTGAAGCCGCATATTGAAAAGGCTTTGACATTCTCAGAGGCCATCGAGGAACGAATACGCAGGAACCTTGCACGTGGGCAAAACGACTGGTGGTTCATAAGATTGGTACGACGTGCAACACAGCTTTCATCTGGGCCATCGCAGGCTCAGATAATGATGGGCCAAAACGCCAGATTTGGTAAAGTATTTCTGGAGTGTGGTGCGTACGAGAATGCACAGGACCTCCTGTCTACGGTTCACGATTATCTCATACAGCGCCTGGGACCTGATCACCAACTTGCCCATCTCGCCAAACCGGGGCTAGCCAAGACCTTGCTCTTGCAGACACGACGAAAGGCATCTACCGACTTGCTGCGTCAAGTATACTCGTCACGGCGCAGGATACTAGGGGAGAAACATCCAAAGACGCTGGAGATCACGATGGAGCTTGCCGAAAGTGTTCTGGCTCTGGGCCGGATCTCGGAGTCATTCGGCCTCTGCAATCAGGCCCTCCCCGCACTCAAGCAAGCTTACGGGGACGGTCACAGGAGAATGATTCACTGCGTCAATTTGGTTGGGAACGTGCACTTTTTCTGCAACGACTTTGATTCGTGTCTCGCTCAGCACCGCGAGGCGATGCGCTTGGTCCGAGAGAATGCCAGGGAGGGTGACGGAGCCGTCTCTGAACATGAGGTACTCGTGTACGAGGAGCATCTCGCTGGTGCTCTAATGGCCGTGTCTCGAGGCAAGCCAGAATCGGAGTGCGAGCAGTACCTGGCGGAAGCAGACCAGCTGACTGAGAACGTCGTGGTGAAGCGTCATATTCGGCCGTTGGCATCCGTTGACGCTCTGGGGTCGAGCGCAACGGGGCCGGGTACTAGCAAACCGTTGGCGGCAGGACCCGAAAAGACTGAGTGAGACTGCCGAGATGATGTTCGAGACGCTCGAAGTAGCGCAGAAGGATCTTGGAGATAGCCATCTGGGTGTCTTGGCTGGTAAGAAGTGGTACGCTGAAGTACTCATCCTGCAGGGCCGATTGGAGGAGGCTGAGGTGTACTTGAGGGAGGCTTGTGACAAAGCCAAATACGCTGACGCCAGTGATATTGATGGAGAGCATCCGGACCGAATATGGCACGTATGGGAACTCATTCAGCTCCTCGAACGCAAGGGAAAATTGGAGGAGGCATTGGAGCTGTGCCGTGAGCTTGAGGCCAACATTCAAACTGTGGGTGGGCATGGACTGGGTCCAAGCCACAGGTTCAACAAGCGGCTGCTCCAAAGAATAGAGGAATTTGAAGGCCGACTGGGGCGTTGATCATCTCTGCCACGTGGGATGAGTTGCTCTTTTGTCTTAGTCCAGTATAACCGAGTAACAACATTATGATGTTTGTGTTCTGAACCAACGACCAGGTGTTAAATTCCTCGAACTACGCACTGGGAGAATGAAATTGGGAGTCTACATTATCGCAACGCTATATGTTAATTGATTATGTCAGTATGCAATGACCTTGACTTGCAAGCCGTACAGTAGTAGGTAGTTTTCACTCGAGGTTCGTGATGTAATGACGGTTGGTCCTTGGGAACATGCAGTTACTGGTGCTTTAAATCGCCTTGTCGTGCAATTAGAAACCCTCTCATAGCTTCTACAAGGACAACCAATAATCCATCCGCATTATTTCCCTCTAACCTCTCTCACTGGTAACATCAGGTAGCTTCTCCTGAGGATCGTGTCTCAAGCAGATGAGGAGATCTCGGCATGTAACCAAGCATCACTCAACTCTCCGGAACGACTGAGACGACTAGTGACTAGAAACATATAGCCTTTGAATAAACAGCAAATTACTGCCATTCTCGTTGGCCACACAACCGTGCCGTTGTTCTTCAATGACAAAGCGCACTTGGGAAGAACCTGAACAGAGTGACGCCCAGTCCAATTGTTGTTCATGGACTGGCTGGCTGATCACACTTGAGAATACAGCCAATTGAAGATTAAGATAAGTGCCGTCTTTGATGCTTTTCAAAAGCACCCATATCGTGATGTTGATGAGAGGTTGCCAGGCACATGAGCCTCAAAGTACCTAGGTACCTAGAGATACCCACTAACCCCAAGATATGCTACCTTATCTTTGGTATCGATAACGGAAACACCCCACCCCAATGACGAACATGAGAGTTTCCCCAGCGGGCAGGTTGGTCAGTGCTGCCCCAACCCCAGTCTGCGGCTGCCCGCCGCCGGTCTGCGCCGTACGTAGCGCATTGCGCTTCGAAACCGACCCGGACCTCCAAGCACGAGACCACACACAACGCACCATCGCCTAGGTAGTGATTGCCGCCCGATCGCCGACGACGTCCGGACCGCTGCAAGACGACAACAGACTGGAACGCTCCTCTCCCCGCCGGTTTCTGCGCGCATACGACCATAGGAACCCGCCCCGAAGTTCCAGATCACAGAGACCCCCTCATCATGGGCGGCAACGCAAGTAAAGTCACCGCCCAGGACAAGTGAGTCCCGCCTCCCACCACGCTCCGACAGCATGTATCACCGCCGCGCGCCTAACGCCTGCCCGCGATGCGCTTTCCCGTCCACCAGCTAATGCGCGATTCATTCAAGGGCCATCCTCGACCTCAAGCTCCAACGCGACAAGCTGCACCAGTACCAGCGCCGCATCACCGTCCTGACCGATAAGGAGACCGCTGTCGCGAAGCAGATGCTCGCCAAGGGCGACAAGCCACGCGCGCTCCTCGCCCTGCGTCGGAAAAAGTACCAAGAGTCACTCCTCCAGAAGACGGATGCCCAGCTCGAGCAGCTCGAGAAGCTCACCTCCTCCGTCGAGTTCGCCATGATACAGAAGGACGTCGTGTTTGGTCTGCAGCAGGGCACGAAGGTCCTGAAGGAAATCCACGCAGAGATGGGCGGCATCGAGCACGTCGAAAAGCTCATGGGCGAGACGGCCGACGCGATTGCCTACCAAAAGGTGCGCCGCCCCGCTGACGTTACACGCTCGGGTCGGGAACGGGTCGCGATGCTAACGTTTGCGCGTCATCTGTACAGGAAGTCAGCGACATGCTCGGCGGTCGCATCTCGAACCAGGACGAGGAGGAGGTCGAAGACGAGCTGGCGGCCCTCGAGGCCAGCGTCGCAGCCGAGGAGGCCCTGCGCAACCCGCCGAAGCAACACAAGCTGCCCACCGTTCCCGACACGGAGCTGGTGGTACCCGAAGAGCCGGAGGCGCAGGAGCCGGTCCGAACGAGGCAGGCTATGCTGGCAACATGACGAAAACCAATTCTCTATTTCTCAATGTTTTTCACCTGCTCACGTGTCTTCACACATTCCCCCTTTTTGAACACGAGGCGCTTTGTTTGGGAGGGTTTTTAAGCATACCTGGCTGGCTGCATTTTCGGGGCGTCTGAGCACGCTTGTTCATAGTGACGAGCGACGACATGACGCTAGATAGGGTCGGGATTACTGTTTTTTCTTATCTTGTTTTTTTTTCACGTCTTGGACTGGTCATCTACACACCCCCTTGCGCTATTCTAACAGACATAGTTATCAGAGCGGCCGATAGAACTGCTTCACAGCATATTGAAATATGGAGGACATTCTACATATGTCTCTGAATGTCATGCGTACGAGAAAAAAAAGGACTAATTTACGTATACAAATACGTCATGATGTCGACTAAACTGCCGGCAAAGGTCTTAAATCTCGTCAACAAATAATTTGAAAATCGTTACGGCACGGGTATGTAGCCGTCATTGCACCAGAAGTTCCAATAATAGTACCACTCTTGAATCAAGTTGATGTAGCACAGCGTAAAACTTTGGTACCATGAGGCGATGCAAACAACCTGCGGCAATAGCCCCCTTTCGCTAATGTAGTTCGGAACACTTTTTCACTGGTGATACTTGAGTCTGCAATATTGGACTAAGAACTAAGCACTACGACGGCCCCAAACGCAGAGTGCCAAGTAGTATGTGTGGGCGACACATCGTATCATTGCTGACCGGTGACTATTCGATCCTACAGACCTCGTCTATTTCTCAGCGATGCTTGGAGCTACATAGCTCCCCTCCAGCAGGGGGGGGGGGGGGGTATCAAATCGTACAGACTCCTTCCATGATTTGTCGCTAAGCGACATGCTGAATGCAAACCAGTTCTTGAAACACAAAACCAACCTCCCTGACGCCAGGCAAAAATCGCGATGATCTTGCTGAACCCTGCTGCAATGCTGTAGAACACTACATAATGCCGTTTTCCCCCACAATCATCTTTCTCCTCCTGTTTACCGAGAATGTATAGTATCCTAGGCAGTCGTGTTTGAACCAGAGTTATTCCAGAACAATGACATCGTCGTTCCCACGTGGCCATTGCGGATGGCCGCGCGGTGGTGGTGGGTATCTCTCAAACCCTACATCCTCCTCAAGCATCGCTACCGGACGAGCGTGGCGGTATGCCGGATTACCATAGGCTGCTTGCATCGAATGATGCGAGTACTGCTCGGCGTGCCTGCGTTCGCAACGCGGTCAGTATGCAAATCATCCAAGCCCATTGCAAGTCTTGAAACTTACGTGCCGCTGATCGCGGGTTGTCGGAAGTCGTGTATATTCCTTTGTGGCGTTCTCTCTTGAAACGTAGGTGCATGGCCGGGGTAAGTGAACTCGGGAGGAGGCATCCTCTCCGCAGGTCTCCCATACATGACATGCTCAGGCGGATCGATAGCTCGGTACCGGAAGGGATCAGCAGCCGTAGGCCTGCCACTAGACACCGGAGCAGGCTGCCGAGACAAAGTGTCGGGGTGCTCCCTAATCCTAAGGAAGCCTTCCTCTCGCATGCTATCGCGGTATTCCAGAGGGCGGTTTTCTCGCAAACGAATGAAACCTTCATCCCTGGGAACGACATGCTGACGCTCTGAGAACGGAACAAGGTCACGCGGAGGACGACGAAACGGCAGTATCTCAACGTCAGGGCCAAACCTATCCCTCACGCTCTCCCCAGGACTGAGGACGATGGTCTGCGGGTGAATTTTCTGATCCTCAATCATGATGGGATTGCATCTATCTCCGAGGACGGCCTCGTTTCTCCGCATAGAGGGGTCATTCAGTCTGGGAGCCTCATAGGCTGGTGGTCGTGCAGGATCTTGCGGAGCACCGTAGTATGAGCTAACGGGTGCTCGCGACAGTCCATGGCCATCAGGAAATGGCCGAGCAGTAGTTGTGTAGCTCTGGGTAACCTGTTGGGGTACATACCGACCCTCCTCACGCCCAAATGCGTGCCTTGGCGGTGATGGCATTCGGCGACGTGGTTGCTCATCACTTAGATCCGCATATTGCACCAGCGGACGGTTGTAGCGTGGTGGGCCAGCAACATCCGGAGATCTTGGCTCAATCGAAGGATGCAGGAAATCTTGCAGTTGGTAATCCTGCAGCTGCCGGGGGCCTTCAGGTGCCAGAGTAGTGGGACCTACCACGTTGCCAAATTCATTTACCTTGTTCAGTGAGAAACCAGGAGGATGATGATTAGGAGCCGCTTGCGCAGGAGCAGGACTGCGTGCCTTATCCCGCCGCTCCATGGCGAGGGTCCAGGCGGCATTGCGGGCGGCATTGCGAGCTTCCTCATTGCGGGCCTCGGCGTCATACCGGCTGAAATTTCGAGCACGATGCTTCTCGGTTTTGCGCTGCTTCTTGGACATTCGCTTTTGTTTTCCCGACGTGGCAACAACCCTCGGGGATCCAGGACGAGATTGGCCTCCCGTCGACAAGCGGCTATGATTGAATGGGGCGCAGTGGACAGCAGGTGCCGAGACTCTTCTCGCAGTACGGACGGATCTGTCAGTGAGCATAGCTGATGAGTCTGAATCAAGCTCCTCGTCGGAATTCTCCTCATCAGAATCATCCGAGAGAACAACCACCTCGCGCAGGATCTCATCGAGCTGATTCCGACCGTTCTCGTCATCGCCTCGCCACTTGACGAGAATGTCAAGACAGAGCTGTTCCGTTGCTCTTCTCGCATTGTGCCAGGACGTTTCCCTGAGGAGGGCGTCGTATCTGGTGTGACTATGGCGAATGTGGGCCAAAACGGCGAGCTGTACGCGCCGGGACAAAGAGAGCTCTTTCTGTAAGCCGACGACCGGTTCGCCCTTAAATTGCTTCCCCTACACTCGTTGGTGAGTAAATCGGACGTCCGAGAGAATGGCGAGCCTATACAGACCTTCTTGAAAGCGTGATCGATTATTTGCTGACGGTCCGTGTGCGGAATTCGAGGAAAGAGCTCTCTCAACGCGGCGTCGGCCTGCCGGTTGATTTCGGTCTGTGAGCGAGGGATTTCCTCCACATCATTCGGGCCCGTTGTTGGAGTTTCGTAGAAGGTTTGCTGCCCTAGCTCTCGCATCGCTCGTTCAACAATGTACTCGCGGATGTGGTGTCCAGCTCGGTGAATTTGCTGGCTTAGCTCTGAAGCATCCTTCTTCGCGCGTGTCTGTATCTCACGAGTTAAACTTGTCTCATTGATTTGTTGCGCACCAGAACGACCTACCACAATGTACACTGATGCGCCCTCTTCGCGCGAGATCTCTTTACAACGCTCGGTCAGTTCGGGGTTGCCGATAGGGATGTATTGCATTCCGGGTGGCGGCACTCGATCGGCCGTAATCTAGGGTTGCAGGTAAGTAGAGTCAGAGACGAGTGCTGGAAAGTGGCCGGGCTGCGTGAAGCCTACCTCGAAAAGCAGAGGCTTCTTCTTGTCTTTATTCTCAATAAACTCGAAATAGCTCTGGTGCTTGGATTTTGTAACGGCGCTCATGGGCTTCGCAGCCACGAGTCCCGGCGGTAAAGGCTCGCTTCGATCGATAGCCTTCGTGATCTTGCCGGCGCGTTTATGCCGCTCTTTGGCCGTGGCCGGGCCAGGCTGTGCCCTCTTTTCTCTCCCCATGTCTGATGATACCTTCGTTTATCAGCTTACCATGGCGGTCGAGGACCAACCCTTCTCTTCGACAGTTAGTGGCAGTGACGGGCGATGGCTTTGCTGAGCAAAAGCGCGCGCACATGTCAGGTCAAAAACGTTGAGTGGAAGCAGGCGCGTCCGTCCGGTTTGGCAAAACACCTTCCTCTTTTCCTCCAAGGCGACGACGATGTGACGCCAAGAGGTAACGTCCAGCGGACACTTGTTGTTGTACGATAGAGAAAACACAAGTAAATCACGTAGACAAGGGAAACAAATGTCCCCACGGATGTCTGAATCAGCGACTCGCCAAATTCGTTCGGCAAGAGCTGCTTGCACTGGGAAGAAGAGGGCAGGTGCAGCAGATGCAGGTGCCAGGTGCAGGTACTGGTGCAGGTGAAATAATTCTTAGATGCTGAGTGCATAAAAGCACGTCGCCAGGTCAAGAACACAGGACGATGTCAGATGTTCTTGGATGGAGGATGTCGAGTAGCCCAACGTGATCAGGTCGCAACTTAATAGGTAGAGAATGGATTTGGCGGGAGGGCCCGATTTTGGGCTATCAGCACGTGACGCAAGCAACAGAGCGTTGTAGTATGAACCCGGAAGGACCTACCTACCTAGCTATCATGGAAGGTACCTAGGTAGGTAGGTAGGTGCTTTAGCCTTTAGGTAGGTACAGAGTACTGGCAGGTACCCAGGTACCTGGGTATCCCCGACCCTGCCAGCCAGGTGACGACATTACTACGGATACGGGCTAATACTACCAGTATTGCGTGCCGGCATAGGTTGGCTGTTCTGCACCGAGAAGGTGAAGGCGACGGAGCTCACCGAGATCGCGAATACTACCTAGGTATTCGATCTCTTTCTGCGTGGGCTGATAGAACTGGGGTGTGCCCGAGGCCTGTTTCAACAGCAAACTTTACGTGCCTTTATGCTGTCAACGACGCAGTGGACTCTTATTAGTGCGATGGAGCTGCAGCCCCAATCATCACGATTGTATCACGAGAAGCAGCGGCCAAGATTCAACAGGATACGTCAGGGCACAGGACTCGACATATCCAAATTTGAATTCACGAACCGCAGTCTGTCCGTATTTCCGTATTTCCTCACAGGTATAGTCTGTTGCCTCTGGGTTCCACCCTAACTTAGGTAATATCACTGACCCAAAACGCCGCCGTCCATCCTCAATGCAGCCGTCCATGTGTCCGATGTGTCGGTCGGCATGCGTTTTCGTAAATTACATAATTCCTTAATTGTCATCCAGCGAGTTGACATGCTTCTTCATGAATTCAAAAGCAGAGAAAAAGAGCGCGTTTACAGCGCATGAGCGTCCCATTGACACTCCAAGGCCCCGGTACATGTGCTTCTTGAAGAACTCGATCTTGGGAGGTGGCTCGACCTGCTGACCCTTGGAATACAAGAGCGAGTTGCGTTGGTAAATGCTCTTTGCCGAATCAATAGGGTCTGTCATGCCGTTAGCGCAGTGCAGGAAAACAAATGCAGCCTCTAGGCCACTTACAGATCATTGCCCAGGACACTATCCCGCAAAGACCGCCAGAAATGACGACCGCGAGCTTGTTGGTCGTGGGATGATCGCCGCCAAATGTTGTGCCGAGTTGCTTGCCGCTCTCATACACCATGAAATAGATGGCCGTTCCCAAGGTATCTCGCACTGCAATTGTCAGCTCCGGGTTGAATGGGGTTGTACGCCTGGGTTGACTTACACAAGTGCAAGTTGAAGCCAGTGTAGAGCCCCAAAGCACCCCGATGTCGAATGATGTTGGACATGGTCTTGAAAGTGCCCTTGTTCTGGTAACTGGCGGCGACCTGGTGGCCATTGGTGGCACGGCAGTTCGCCTCGGCAAGTTTTTTCTTGTCGGACAGAAGTACAGAGACCTGGGCGCTGAGCTTGGTCAATTCGAAGGGGCACGCGAGGAGCGTGATGCAAGAGCCGGCGGTGGCACCAGCGGCTCCGAAGCAGGCAACAGAGTATAGATTTGGATAAGTGCCCTTTTTGTTGACGTGGTGCAATACGTCAAAACCAAAGGCTTGCTTGATCCAGCCCGAGTAGTTGTATTTGGCGCGCTGGTAAATCGAGAAAGAAATAGTTCGCACAAGAGTAACGCTAGCCATTGGGGCGAAGACGCCTGCGGGGCAAAAGAAGGTTAGAACGGTGACCAGCATATCTCAGACTCGAGATGAGGGGTTGTGGGAGAGGAGGAGGAGAAGGTGGTGGTGGTGGTGCAAGGAGCGCATACCCCGAAAGAAGCCTCTCAGCTTCTCGGTGCGGTACGTGTGCCTCACGCAATCGAGAAACCCTTCATATCTGTAGGTTTGCATTCGCGTTTTCACGCTATCGAGGGGGAAGGCGACAACGGTCGAGAACATGCTCGAGGTGCTTGCAGCGATCTCGGTGCGGTACCGCTTGACCAGCCTCTGCGGGCGCTCTTCTTGAGCTCGAGGCATGATCGCAGTCGGTTGGCGGGCCGGAACATGGTGTCTTGGGTGATATTCGGCTTCTGTCGCTGGCATGCTTCCTAGCAATGGCGATGTGGCAGCGCCTTCAGACGGTGATCTCGAACGAGATCAAGGTCCTCAGCGCGGTCGCGGTACGGCCCAGTGCCAGCAGGGGTAGGTCCATCCAAACCACAGACCGTCGAAGACAGTACGTACGAGCGTGTGGGTCGAGAGGTGCTTCGATCAAGGAGAGTCGGTGTTGCAGGCGAAAGGGGCGTTGTCGGGGAGTGAGAGAGAGAGGGAGGAAGAAAGGACTTGATATCTAAAGCCTGGGGAATCGAAGGCTGAAGCCCCGGAGGTTGACGCTTTTGTGCCCGCGAACCATGCGAGAGTTGTGGGTTGAGTTGAGAGAAGAGAAGAAAGGATCGAAGACAGGCGTTGACGTGAACTACTTTCTACCGCGAAGGTACCGCAGCTGCGGGGTCGGCAGTGGACTGAATCTACACTTCAGTTCAGCGTGGGCGAGGTTCATGTACCTGAAGACAGCTGTCGTACAGGCGTGCTGTATGCGAAGCCATGGTACCGATACTAATACTAGGTACCTGCGCACTGAAGCACCCAGTTCCAGGGTCAGGCTGTTCGTCGTGCGGAAAGCTGCACCTGGAGGCCCCCCGCGGCCCCGCCCGTCGTCCAGTAAAACAGCAGCTGATTCGCATCTCCAGGTGCGTGGGAGCCCACTAGGTACGCAATGCAATACCTACGGGCAAGCTCCAACACCACCTATCTTCCGAGGTACCGGTCCATGTCGGTGCCAAAGTCATTTCAGGTCTCTCTATCTAGGCATTTGGTCAGTACGAACTTACGAAGGTACGGACAGGTACCTACAGCACATCACCCCTTCGCAGCAGCACAGGCGGCGGAAGGTATCCACTCCAGAAAGGGACAGGGCCTCGAGAAATGGGTCTCATTCGCTGATGAGCAGCGGCCACTAGCACTAAACAGCCGGCAGGCCCCTCACTGCGGCCGTGGTAGGTAGGTACCTACCTTCTGCAGACCCACCGTCACAAGCCAGACAGTACGTTCTGGGGGCTCTAGTCGGTTTGCCAATTGGACTCTTGGAGGATGTGACATGCCATCGCCTTAGTGCCTTGTACCTAGTTATGTATCTTCAAACGGAGGCTCGGTCGACCACCTTACGACAACCACGGGGTGAACGGTTTCACGGAGGGGCGTGTTTTGGTTTCGATCCCGAAATAACAGCTGACGAGGTTTTCGTGGCCGGGGAGCTTTCATGGGTTGGGGTGGGTTCTATTTTTCTGGAAACAGCCAAAACAGAAACGGAATCAGTGAGCATCAGCTCTAGGTAGGTACTTCACAATTCCACCCTGCCGCCCCGCCCCGGCGAGGGCCCCCGACACGGGGCGCGACGGCCGAGACCCTTGGCTCCGACACGGAAGTTCGCCTCAACTTCTCAGCTTCTCCCATTCCACCACGGCTTACTACTACACTCTCACCACTCCATGGTGTAAGTACCTCGTTGTATGTGGCCATTATAGTAATTGCCGCATGGCATCCTCACCATGCCTCGTAGTTACTCCTCTCCCAAACCACCTCCAAATCCCACCACGTTGCATGTGCAACAACGTCATCGCCTCTAACAGCGAAGCGCAACCGCAACTCTCGGGTCGCACGTATTATGAGCGATTTCCCATCAAATCCATTTGCTGGCCTCAATCGGATACCTCAAGGTAGCCTTCCATGTCGTGCGCAGTAAGGTCAGCTCAGGAACAGCAATAATCAGCACTCGACGGGCGCCAGCAGCGGTTCGGCAACATATTACTTCTACTGCGTGTGCGCGCGCGCGCATGCAACCACCAATATTCATGTCTCCGTGGCCTGGGTGCGGAAGATGCCCCGCGGTCGCCCATTTCCAGTCCCAACCATCTAGGTATTCCCATCCACATCCCCTGCCCTACATTGCCCTCCATGACGAGCATAACCCGTCGATGGCTCCAAACGGGCTGCCGCCGCCATCTCGCAGTCACGACTAACCAACCACAATTAAGCCGCTGGCCTTTTGACCCACGCGCCTGCAGATCGCCCGAGCCATGCAAAGTCGCACCAGCGATCATTCGCGAGCGAGAGTCAGTCCTCCAATGAGTGACCCTCGGAAATGGTGAGCAGTTGCTGTCTTGCCGTCTCGCCGTCTGCCCACCCTGGCGCCACCACGAGTCCATGATAGTGATACACTAAGCTCTCTTGCATGAAAGGAGCTGGCCCGATGATCCCGTTGTGGTGTTCGTCGATAGCACTCTGGCCGCATGGCTTGTCTTGTGTTGCTGCCCCCATCATGTCTGCCGGGCCGAATGTGTCGGAATCCCTGAAGGTACAGACAGATTCCGTGGGCTCTCAAACCAAGTCCGGAAATTGAGAGATATCGCGCTGCCTGCCGGAAGTGCAAGAGTTAAGATATCGCGCAGACCAGCCCAAGAGGTGAGAAAAGAAAGCCCCAGGCCGAGTTTTCACTTCTCAACGGTCGCCAGACCACACCGCAACCCCAAGCCCATGGATTTGTTCAACATGGCCAGCGTCATGTCGAAATGGTGGTAGGCTGTAGCATCGAATGCTTTAGTAGCTTGCAGCCTAGAAACCAAGTTAGCAACAAAACCGCCATCACTTGGGAGACCAGCACCCACAGTGGTTTCCCCTGCTGGCTGGAATCTTTAATATACGCCGCCCTCCATTGCTTCTGCTTGTTCCGCTCGTACGCGATGCGAACGAGGTTCTTGAGCACCTTGTGCTCGAGGCCCCTTTCCTTGGCCGCCGCGTGAAGAAACCAGTTTGTCCGTTGGGCGACCTCTTTACTCAAGACGGCACCGTCGGTGCGGAACGCCGCCCGCAACTGGTCGCGGACGACAAACCGCGCCGGAATTGAATACTGCACAGCGCGCAGGGCGCTGCGGTACAGACATCTGTACCAAAGTCGAATGTCTGCTTTCTGCAGCTCGTTCATATCGAATATATTGAAATTTAGTGACTTTCAACGACGTCAATTGCATGTGAAAAAAAAAAAAAAAAGAGCTAAGTTGTGAATGGCTTGCTTGACATGCGTGCAGCTTGAAGATTGAACCCGCTTCAGGAACTCGCTCCAAGCTCGACAAGCCACTCAATCCATGTGCGCACGGACCATCTCGAGATTTCCACCTCTCGTCCGACCTCAACCCAAAAAATTCCATCTCACGAGACAGCAGAGCGTCACCAACCGACACCTCTCCAACCGACCACCTCCCCACACACAACCCAGCCATCACCATGGCGCCCCGTCTGCCTCCGAGCTGTCTTCAGCTCCTCCGTCGCGGACCGACGACGATACCCAATGCCTCGGCCGCGTTCTCCGGTCCCCGCCTCCACCTCCTCCCTTTCACCGCGAAGCGAGGAGTCAAGTACGGCTGGACGACCGCCCCCCCTCGCAGCAAGCCTACCCGCTTCAACCAGGCCACCTCGGGTCTCCCCGCCCTCACCACCGGACCGGCCGCCGCTCTCGCCCGCCGCGAGAAGACCACCCCTCTGCGCACCGGCGTCCTCGCCATCAAGAAGGGCATGACCGCCGTCTACTACAACAAGAAGCGTATCCCCTGCACCGTGCTGCAGCTCGACCAGGTCCAGGTCGTCGCCAACAAGACGCGCAAGAAGAATGGCTACTGGGCGGTGCAGATCGGTTTGGGCGCCAAGGAGCCTCGCAACGTCGAGAGGCCGCTGCTGGGCTACTACGAGGCCAAGGGCATCGCGCCCAAGCGCCACCTCGCCGAGTTTAAGGTCCGCAACGAGGAGGGCCTGCTGCCGGTCGGCGCCCAGCTGTTCCCGGACTGGTTCCAGCCGGGACAGTACGTCGACACTCGCTCCAACAGCCGCGGTATGGGTTTCGCCGGTGGTATGAAGCGTCACGGCTTCGCCGGTCAGGAGGCGTCGCACGGTAACTCCCGCAACCACAGAACCATTGGTACGACGGGTCCGTCGCAGGGCTCCGGTTCCAGAGTCATGCCCGGCAAGAAGATGCCCGGACGGATGGGCAACGAGCGCGTCACGATGCAGAACCTGAAGGTGCTCAAGGTGGACAACGAGCTGGGCGTCGTCCTCGTCAAGGGCGCCGTCGCCGGCCCCAAGGGCTGCCTCGTGCAGCTGCAGGACTCCAAGAAGAGGAAGGCGCCGGCCCTGCCGTACCGCCAGGAGAAGCTGCAGGAGCTGTTGGAGGTCAACCACGACGCAGAGGACAGGTTGGAACAGGCTCGGCTGAAGCACCTGGAGTTGAAGAAGGAGAGAAGAGAAGCGCCGAGACTTGTATAAATGTAGCCTTTTACCACCCACTTTTGTTTTACCGTTGTTGTTTAGGAGTCCGTGTACTATACATGTTGTACATTTACAGCCTCTAAGGAGGCCCATAACTAGGGGGCCTTGAGTCGCCCTAAAATCCCAATCACGACCACGACCATCACATCATCATGCTATCGCTGGTACTCCGCTCGTTCGCACATGTCGTCACGCCACCTATTTATAGCTCGTCTGCCGGAATCCTCTCGTCGCCCCGGATGCGGGCTGCTCGTCCAGATCGTCGTCCAGCTCGGCCATCGCACGGAAGGGGTCGGCCCCATCCAGCAGGTCGACCCTGCGGCCGTCGGGCGTCTCGAGGCTCCACTCGGTGGTCTCGAAGAGGCCCTTGTGCGAGGTGCGGAAGCTGGCGAAGCGCATCAGCGCCTCGCCCTTGGTGCCCTTGACGCTGAAACTGA
This sequence comes from Colletotrichum musae, assembly GCA_027406025.1. Lineage (NCBI taxonomy): Eukaryota > Fungi > Ascomycota > Sordariomycetes > Glomerellales > Glomerellaceae > Colletotrichum > Colletotrichum musae. The sequence continues at coordinate 2,793,602 of JANVYC010000006.1, forward strand.
CGTCGATGCGGCCGTGGAGCTGGTTCATCTCGCCCGAGATCCAGGGGATCTGGTGCTTGAAGTAGACCTCGTCGCCCAGGAGCTCGCGCGCCTTGGGGTTCGTGCGCAGCGCGTACATTGTCGAGGCGATGACGGGCGACGAGGACTTTTGGTAGTTGAAGATCGCGATGCTGGAGGCGACGATGGCGGCGGCGAAGATGGGGAGCGAGCGGGACCAGCGGAAGGTGACTGAGTTGATGTCTGCGGAGTCGCGACGGGGTCAGTCAGGAACAAGCACTTGGCACAACAAGGCCGAGGCGACGAGGTAGGAAGGCATGCTCACCCGGAAGCTCTCTGTCAGCTCGCCGCTCCATCAGCGGTCCTGAACCGGGCTTCGGCGCCGCGGTCGCCCATCTCCGTTGCGACTGTGCTCCGAGCCGGGTCGGCTGTGTCTGCCTCCCCGCGGCGTTGCGCAGCGATGAGGCGAAGCGCCTGGTGACTATCCTTGAGAACATACTCGGCGAGGGTTCTGCTGGTCAAACTTTGGTATGAGTCGACCGGGGAAAAAGGGCTGTGTGGTCGTGGTTTGCCGGCGTCACAAAGTCGGGATACTCCGATCAGGTCATTCAGAATGGTCGGCCTCGGCGGGCGGACCAAGCAGCCAAAAATTCCGGGAGGGTCCAGATCCTGGGTCACACGGTGCAGTCAGCGATGGGCTTCCGCAGCGCAATACCCGCTAAAATAAATAACGATAATGAAGAAATAAAATGGCTCTTCCCGAGCTCCGGCCAATCATGCTGCATGAGACCCCTAGCCAACTGGCATGCGTCATAAGGCTGAGCTGTCGGGAGGTAAGCTTTCCTACCTGTCTAGGTACCTAGCATCACCAGGTGAATACTCACCACACCAGCTCCCTATTTCGAGCAAACCTGCATCGCACAGCCTATCGCTGGCATCTCAAAAGCATCGCGACTTCACGAGAACCTTTCGCGCGGTCCTCGCGAAACGATTTCAATGGCCGAACCGAGGGGCGCGGCCGCTCGCCTGCGGCGCACTTTTCACTACCCCGCGGACGACGACTCGGCCGACTCCCAGCCGGAAGCGATGGACGAAGAAGGTATGCACTCCTTCTGCTGCATCCGCATTCCGAATCCCTATCTTTTCGGTGTTCTTTTTCGCTAATCTAGGTGACGGTGCAACAGAACAGGAGCAGCTCATCCAGCGCCTCGCAGACGAAAACGCCGCCCGAAACGCTCAGTTCCGCAACCTGCTCCTCGCCCTGCCCCTCCTCACGACGATCCCCTACCTCATCTCCATCCTCCGCCTGAGCTCCTTGCTCACGTCCCTCCTCTCCATCACTTCGCTACTATCGACGGCCTTCCTCCTCCACACTCAACCGCCGGGGTCCACGGGCATCGCCTTCATCGACGCCCTGTCCCGCCCCAAGACTCCTCATGCAAGCCCCTCGTCCTCGCTCGAGTCCTCCGTCTCTTCCGTGTCAGGTGCTTCCTCGCAGTACCGACCCGAACCATCGCAGCCGCAGCGCAGGCCTCGACGCAGCTCCTTCTCTTTCACCCACGAAAACAGATCACCATTGGAGCAGTACCTCCCGTATCTTAATCTGGGACTCTGCCTGATGCTAGTTCTAACAGGCATGGTGACCAAGTCTGGTGACAGGGATACGTTTGGACACGTGGGCTTGGGAAACCTCCCTGCAATCGTCTACGTCGTGGTCATCATCGCCAAGGTGGTAATGGGAAGCGTGGATCCTGAGAAGGAGCTAGGGGCTCTCAAGTACGACTACAAAGGTGCTTGAGCACTATCACGCCGGAGTGAGACGAAAGAAACACGAGTACAACTATCCATGATTAATGACAGAATGACAAAGTGCCGAGTCCGTTTGAGCGCAAAAAGTGAGGAACGGGTGGGATTGGTCGGGTAACTATTCTATTACAAACTGGCTGCTCATTTCTACGTGCGAGTAATTACGAGTCTACATATCTATGGATTCGTTGAAGCGCAAAACACCATGACTTTTGAGCACACCGTCCACTCCCTTTGGCAGCCTTGGGAAGGGGTCAGTGAGAGAGTGGGTCGTTGAGGGCTCCAAAGACTTGTCTGTGACGAGCGCCAGGCCGTGTGACTTGATGGCATCAACCAGAGCTGGCACCATGTCCTGAGAATCGGTTAGCAGACGCTCAACAACCAAGTTATGTGGGCGATGATACATACCAAAAGTCTTGAGCAGCAAATCAGTCCCATGAAATTATTGCTCTGCGCAATCCTCACGACCTCCTTGATCGACGCCGACCTCCGTCCGTGGCTCTGAATGACATCTGGCGGCGCCATGGCTTCCTCCCGGCCAAGATCGTTGCAGAGGAAAACGGGGAAGTTAGGCTGTTTCCAATTGAGTGCGGTGCAAAGGCTCGGGTTGTACGAGCTGAAAACAACCGAACGGACTGACTCGAGCGATTGAGCTCTCTGGGCGCGGGCGTGGTCAAACACGATCGTGAGTAGCGAGTCTACGAACGTGTTGAGATCCAGCGACGGGCCGAGACCCAACGTCCTCTCTTCATCCGCCGTCGGATACAGGATTTGAACGTTGACGTGCATTCCATGAGGAAGTAGGGCGAGTGCCTCGTTGAGCGGGATGCCCGCCGTGGCCAGGACTCGGTGAACGTCTGCAATCGCATCCAAGGGCTTTGACGGCAGCGAATGCAGCTCGGCGCGGCTTGGGCTCTTGGACGTGATGGTATTGAACTGTTCCATGGTCAACCTCGAAATTGGCAGATCGATGCCGCCGCAGGGTATTGTCCATCTCGGCCACAGCACCGGAACGCCGTCACTGGTGTGCTGAACAAACAAACGAACAAAGTCTCCAGACAAACTTGAGCCCGTGACGAAGGTGCTCGGGCTGCGATCGAACTGACTGGTCGCCTTCCAGTACGTCTCGAAATCCGTAATCTCCAGAGGCTTGCCGTTGAAAGGTTTGATAACCTGTGTGTGGAAACTAATCTGGCCAATGGCGCGGAGTCTTGGGTCGAAGATGGGCAGGCAACATTTTCCGGAGCTGCTGAGGAGCGCTTTGAATGTGTTTGGGAGAGCCACCGTTTTGGCAATGATTTTTGCACCGTACGTAGGAAAGACGTCGAAATCCAGAGTGAAAGACTCGAGGTTGTCGATTTGAAAGGAGACGAGTCGGGTATCTTCTTGGAAGGGGAGCATAATGTTCTTAGGTATGAGATCGGAGACTTTGGAGGAAATCGTAAGGCGGGCGGCCGGGTATTTTCCATCATGGAAGAACACCAGGGGCTGGTCGCCGTTTTCCTCAAAGCTGATTTGTACGACGGTCTTGGTGTCCAGGAAGTTGTGACCGTAGCGACGTAAGGGTATAATCGGCGGTGGCAACTCGAGTTCCGGAATGGCGTCCGGGTCTAGAGCCATTGGTTCGGGTCCGCTGCTAGTCAACATGGGTCCCAGCGAGGCTCCAGCCTGGATGATCATAGGGCTGGACTTCGTCCTTGCATTACTGGGGGCCAGAAGCCTCATGCACTCCAGGTGTCCTTCCCACGCCGCGTAATACATTGCCGGCAGGTCTTTTTCGTCGACGATATTTGGGTCTGCCCCTACTTCGAGCAGGGCTTGCAGACAGGGCACATTGCCTTCGCTCGCGGCATGAACCAGAGGCGTCCATCCGTACAGCTTGTCGATCTGGTCGAGGTTGGCCCCAAAGTTCTTTAGCAACAGCAGGAGCTCTGGCCTTTGACCAGACCGAGCGACAAGATGCTGGGGAAATAGCCCTTCGGCGTCGGGCAGGATCTGGGCCCCGTGCTTGAGCAACAATTCCACAATTGCCAACGAGCCGTGCTCGCACGCAAGATTCAGAGGCACATGGTCAGCATCAGATACGGGGTCGATGCGGGCGGACTTCTCCAGCAGTCGCTGGACACATTGAAGATGTCCGTGAATGATAGAATGCACCAAGGGCGTGTAGTTGTCATGGTCGATCAAGTCAATTGTTTGAGGATTTGCTGGTGGTAAACGTTAGCTCGGAGTTCTAGAAACGTCGGTTTCTTGCATTTCTTACCGCTGATGAGGAAATCGAGCATATCCAAGCGGCCGTGCATGCTGGCGTAGTGCAGCGGAACTCTGCCATACACATCGGTGCGGTCGACGGCAACGCCCTTGTAGAGGCCGTACTCGAGGACGAAGTTGTTTCCGTAAATAGCGGCCTGGTGCAAGCAGTTTCGCTCGTTGATATCGTCTTCCGACTGGATATCGACCAAGTCGGTATCGAGAAGGGCCTGCAGGGTTTCTTTGGGAGCTTCGTGGATCGCAGCGAGGAACGTTCGCGTTATCCTTTCCATCAACAAGGTGTCGGAACCTGCGGTTGACCCAGCAGCAGCACTCCGCATACGGACGAGCAGATCCTTTAGCGCTTCTAGGTTTCCAGAGATGACGGTGTCGAGAAGGAGGGTATCGGCGTCGCCTTCGTCTGTGCCGAGCAGGTGCTGGCTGCTCACGATGTGATCGGTACGGGCATCGAAGGTGACATTATCTCCTTCTGCCCACGCTCCGAGCTCTTGGAGGCTGGTTGTGGCCTGGTCGGACAGCTCGCTGATGACGGTGGCGTTGAAGAAGGGCTGGACCTCGACGGCCCTGGAGAGGTAGAGCTCCTTGGTTTTCGATTTTGACGTCTTGTCCCACTTTTTGAGGATTTTTGAGAAAGCAGTTCCGTTGATCTCGACAAACTGCTGAAGCTTGTTCAGGTCGCTGGCAAACTGTTGGAATCCCTCCTCGAGGGTGGTGAACTTGGCTGATCGTCTCGCAACCCCATTTCGTGACTGCAAGACTTTCTTTTTGTCGAGCAGCGTCTTCAACCGGACCTTGAGCTGCCAAGGGGGTCAGGTCAAGTCAAAGCAGACGGGGTAGTTGGCAAAAGAAAACAAGCGCATACCTCTGCCTCCTTTTGCAGATAGAAGGCATTGACCTTTTCGAGCTCTCGTTCCTGTTCGAGGGTTAGCAGGTAAGGTGGGATATTGAACATTGCATTGACCCATGGCTAGGTGCTTACCAACTGGAAGAAGAATGTGGCCTTATTGGCCTGGAGCGCAGCCTGGGAATCTATAGATATTGCGGAGCGGAGGGGATCGATTTGTGCGCTCAGCGTGGGAGTAGCCGACAGTTTCTTGATCAGCTAGATGATGGGCTGGTGTCAGTGGTAATGCCGCATGTTGTTTGGCTACTGCCATGGGGGGCTGCTCCATCTCCTAACCCCTGAGGGGGCACCGTTGGGTACCGAACAACTAGATCCTCGGAAGTGCGTCTCTCTTTTTCATGGTTTCTTCACCGAAAAGCCACCCGAAGCGGCCGGGGAGCAAGGGGGGTAGGAGGGCGTAAGATGGGGCTACTGGAAATACCACACTTACCTTCTTCAGGGCTTTGTAATTGACGAAACTTGCGGCATACTCGGGAACTTCAAGCTGACGCTTTTGGATATGCTTGCCGAACTTCCTGACGTGAAGTCAGAACACGCCTTTGTCCTCATACCAAGGACAAGTCTGGGGTGGGAGGGGACTGAATATTCTTACATGGTGGGCGAGCGGCCGTGAGGTCACGGCGTCCGAGGGTTTGAGACAACAGAAGCAATACACAAGCTCTCCGAGTCTGGCAGGCTGCCGGCGGGAGTCTGCAGGTGGATATGAGCGCACTATGACAGAGGGAAGCTCTGCCGGTTTGCGTACACTATGTATCGGCGGCAGGCAATGTGGCAAGGATTGTGCTGAGTGACGTCGAGCGGCGGCAACTGTGTCTTGGACACAGAGGTGAGATGATGGAGAACGTCGTGTGCGTGGGGGGCGCTGGCGTAGGCTGCTTGCGAGAAGAAGAGGAGCAGAACGGAGCCGGGCGAGAACGCTGGGTGAGCTCGTCCTCCCTATGGCTCAATAATAGAACCAGAAGGGTCGAGACCAAGTACAGATTCTGCTTGAGCAAAATACCTGAAGCTGTTGTTTGGGTCAGAAAAGAGGTTGTCTCGAATGAAGAACAGAACATGTGCATCTGAGCTGTCTCCTGTCCCACAGTGGGCTGGCCGCTTGGCCTACAGAGCTATGAAGTACTACGTATTTGCGTCTGTGGACTTTCGGCACAGACGCGGAAAGAGAAAGACCCCTGAAGCGGTATCCATAGAGAGGATACCGCCTGCTGCGAGAAGGACGCTGGAGCCTTTCAGCAAACGACGATGGGGTGTAGGTAGGTGGGGGCAGACTGAAGCTATCCCGGACATGCCTCGGCGACTGTACGAGCCAGGTTGCCGTGAAAGAGGGGACAGCGGCGCAAGACACATGGCTCGCTTGTGGCACGGCCATGGCCAGATGCTGCATTGCTTGTTGAGGAAAGGGAACCGAAGACAAGAGGCTGCATGGGGAAATCGCAAGTGGTGAGTGGACGAGCAAACTCGCTGGCGGTGGATGATCATAACCCGTGTCAGCGCCAGCTGGACTCCCCGGTCGACGTTACCAGCAGGCGCATCCAGGCTCCGTCTCGAAGGAGACTGGAGAGGAGCAAAGGGGAGGGGGGAGGGTACGATCTGGCCGACAACCCACGATGTATTGATCGCGGCAGGGGGTTCAGAGCCCGGGCCCAGGCAAGGTAGGTAGTCAAGACCGAGAGGTCGGGCACTTGCTTGCCGGGGGTACTGCTTCTGTCACTTCCTCCCTTGACTACCTAGGCTGGGGGGAGAGAAACCAGACTGTATATGTGACGGAGATGCCGTTGACGATAATAGCAACTGGGTATGGATATGAGAGGAACGAAGTCAAGGCTACGGCTGAGAGAAAAGAAAGAGCGAGCGGTAGCCAAGAAAGGGACCAAAAGCAACAGCAAGACAGAAGAAGCTGCGGCGAATCGGAGAAGATCACGAGGGGTGGCGGAGGAATGGCCACACTTACCGGACAGAGGCAGTTCCAGAGAATCAAGGCGTCGGTGTTGGTGTCGATGGTGACTCTGCGGCCGGTAGGTGGTTACCAGCAGTCAGCGTGTCGATGGCAAAAGACGTCGAGACTGCGTCGTAATTGCCGTATGGTGCAGTTGCCGGCGTATGTATTGAGGTGAGGTAGGTAAGACAAGGTAGCTGGATACCGTAGGTAAGCAGGTTGACCAGCTGGCATGCGTGGGACGTGGAGGTGATGTTGAGGTTAGTCGAAGCGGGAAAGCCAGGTCGAAGGGCAAGGTTCTAGCCCTCTGCAACTCTACCGTTCGCGGAGGCGGGCACCAGGGTAATACCAAACAAAGCCAAAAAAGAGCCCAGATCTAGGAGGATCAAGTAAGGCGGAGAAAGGAGGCAATAGGTGAACAGCCTTGGAATGGAGATCGAGGAGGGCAAGTGGAAGGTACAGGTACGGTATGCGATGGTGAGTGCGACTGCAACTGCAAGTGCAACTGCGCAACTGCTGTTGCCGGCAATGTGAACGCCGTTCAGACCACGGGCCACGGGCCACGGGCAGTTCAAAGTCAACCTGCGCTGCAACCCGCCCGTAAATCGAATCGAATGGGCACCGGCCGGGCCTTGGCCAACCACTGCACCGGTCTGCCCAATTGGAGCGTTTCCCAGTGCCCAGTAACGGGCCACTTATGGGGCACTTTGCCGACCTACTCCACACGCCTCACCCATCCCATTCAGATCAACCTCCTTGTCCGGGCATCACCAGGAAGGGAGGACCTACGGATGGTGGCAGGTACTTTGTAGGTACTACACTATAGAGGCACTCGTACTGCGCTATCCGTATAGAGGTAATAGTGTACGCTAAGGTGAGGTTAGTAGTGTGGTGACCTCGTGCGGGGTACTGTCCAGCCAAAGTCAAACAAACTCTTGCTTGCACAACAAAAGGCACGGGTTTGCAACATCACCGTCCCTTCAACCACGACTGTCTTTTCTGGTGAAGTAAACGTCGATGGAAATCGGAAGGTATCCCGTGTTCGTCTACACCTTACCTACCTACTCGGGATGTTTCGTGTGACACCGCGAGACGAGAAAAGAATCGGGAGACTTGGCCCGTAGGGTAGTCCCCGCTTCCAACAAGCTATCAAGCTTTCCAGATGATATAGACAACCAAAGCGTGAACACGTGGGTTGGCTTCTTTTTCCACGGAACACCCGACGCTCACACAATCACTTATTCCTGGCCGTCAGTCCTGCAGTGTGGTCCAGATACTCGACCAGTACTTGTTGCTGCAGCTGCAGCTGCAGCTCAGACTCAAGGAACAACCGTGGAACCCCGTCGCTTCGTCACCCCTCAAAGCCAAATCTTCAGATCACCGACCAATCACGGCTCGTATACGAACCACGTTTTTTGCTCGACATGCCAAGTACGAGGCTGAACTGCTGATGAGACGAGAACTGACTGCAGATTGCAGAAAAGTGAGAGGGGACGGGAGAAAAACAGTCAGGCCGCAAGAGCCACAATTTTTCTTGTCGCTCTGTCGTTGCTGAAGGACTTTTTCTTCTTTCTTCCGACCTCCGGCATGGCATTTCGTCCATCAGTCCGACGCACTGACCCCCACCTCTCATATTCTAGGTACACTGCATCTTCGTTACCTCTTTACTTAGGTACTAACCTGGGTATGTGGGTTAAGTCTATTGCAGGTTGATAACCTCCTATCAATATCCGTACATCGCATGCAGTAGGTGACCTCGAAGCATGCAGCTTTGACGTCCCGTCGTTGTTCCCGGAAGCAAACCCGCTCACCAGCCCCGGTCTTCGGTAAAGGTCCGTGATCTGCGTGGAACGCGGGACGGGACATCGTGATTAAAGCCCACCGAAACGCCCCGACAGAAAAGCTCGCCTGTCTGCAATCCGCAAAAGCATGGACACAGCGCATCTCCGCAGTAAACCGCCTGAATCCGCCGGGGGGAGGCCGTTACTCTGGGGCGTCCTCTTCCGTGAGCATGACTTATCCAAGATAATTCTGCTGTATTCATAGCTGCCCCCTCCACCTGGAGACAACCGAGCAAGCACCGTAGCCTCATGAAAGGTCTAAACTCTTTGGGTCCCATGTCGAGGCCTGCAGCAACATCTCGCGGCTCCTGCATCGAAAATGCGGGACCATCCGGAGCGGTGGGCAGCAAACATGAGAAATAGTCAAGAAGAAAAGATATCTCCCCAATCCAACACGGGGCTCTCCGGTCTATGACATTGTCACATTGCTGGCGGCATCGCCCTCCCCCTCCGCTAGTCCAATCAATTCGTTCACTAGAGTTGCGAGCCCCTCGGGCTCATTGGATCGCATCGACTGTCGTGCAGTCGACCTGGGGATTGACCACACAGGTCTGGCCGGGGCCCTTCGACCCTCTTACATCCGCGTCTTGCCGCGTGTCCCGGCCCGACACTACGTCAGACAGAGATCTGCTGCCGGGGGTTGAGCATCACGAGCAACGCCATGGGCCGTGTCTTCTGCCTTGACTTCCAGGAAACAGCAAACCAAAAACTGGCGTCTTTCAAATGGCTCAACAGAAGAAGACATCTTCACGCAGCAGCCACGTTCGAAGTGTAAGTGGAGTTACACTGTGTAGCGCCACTCGAGGTGTAGGGTTTTGAGGAACCTTCTGGCGCGAGGGCGTCTTCGGTGGTGACTTGAGGTTCCTAGCTATGGGAGCACAATAAGCAAGGCCGGTAACAGTAAGTCTTCTCGCGATTTCTGTCCGTTTAATATGCTGTCGTCGAGTAAATATCGGCCATGGTATACCAATGTTGTTGGTATTGGTACGTTTTGGTATTCACAACTGGATTAACTTCCTAACTGTCTTCTTGAGATTCGCCTGTTTCAAACAGAAATAAAACACGTATAAATGCAATCAATTTGGATTGTACTATCTGCGCTTCCTGTCAAAACAATCGGGGTACCCCAAGTCCCCGTGCCTCCCGAGGCCCCTATATTAGGCTCTTCACCTGCTGCCCAAGCCAGAGGGGTGGATATCTGGAAATGAAAGTCTCGTAGGAACCGGAAGGCCGCTCGCTCGCCAGCTCACGGCAACCCCTGCACCGCGCTGCCTCCGCTGCGCCTAGTTCTTCTTGGCCGCTGCCTCGCCCTTGGACTCAACAAGGCTGTCCGCCATCGCCTCGGCCGCAGCCTTCTTGAGCCTCTCGCTGTCGTCGGACTTGGCGTCCTTGGACGAAGCTGTCTTGTCCTTTGCCTCCCTCTCGTCCTCGCTGTCACCCAGGCTGAAAGGATCGTTATCGTTGATAGGGCTGGGTTCAACCGTCGACAGGGGCTGCCACTTGCTCGACTTGGCCTTCGAACCCGTGCCATCCTCGCCGGACACTCTGGGCGACGAGCCGTATACGTCGATCTCCTCCGCGCCCTCGCGGAACGCAACCTTGCGTCCATCGCTGGGCTTGGGCGACTTCGAGGGCGGCGGCGGCTTGAAGAGGTCAGGGTTTGACAGCGGTCGGTTGCCGTCGCGAAGAGGGGCTACTCAGTCGTTAGCGCTGGAACACTCGAACCGCTGTAGGAGATGGTTCAAGGCAGGAGCACTTACTACCATCGGCGGTGAACTTCATGCCCGCAAAATCGTCGCTGAGAACCTGGGGGTCTGCGTCGTATCTCTCATAGTCACCGCTCCTACGGCTCGATTCGCCCGGGCGTCTCTGGCCATACTGTGCCTGTCCCTGGCCCTGGCCGGGGCGCTGGGTCTGCTCGTCGTCGTCGGCAAACTCCTCGTCGAACCTCTTCTTCATGGTTGTGATCCAGCTGTTGACCTTGCCCTGGGTCTCGACGAACCCCTTCCTCAGTTTCTCCTGGATGACCGGCAGCTCATCGTCGAAGAAGTTGTGCTCGCGTTCCTCGGCGTTGACCCTGGGTTCGAGACCTGTTTGCTGGCGCCTGACGCGGCCGCCAGGGCTTCGGTTGGACGTCCTAGCCTCGTAGTTTCCAACATTGTCGTAGTGCTCTGCCAGCTGGCGGGCGTAGAGTTCGTCGGCTTCGAGCTGGGACAGCTGCGCGGTCGCGGCGGGGCGAGGGGGCTGCGGAGGGGGTTGCTCTTCTTCGGGCTCGTTACGCGCGGCATCCGGGTCCGTCATTTCTAAAGGGGCCAAGTCAGTCGGGTGCTATTGTCAGGGTGGGCACGCGACATACCGAGGAGGGCGTTGAAGGCGGGGTCGATGCGTCCACCGCTAGCTCTCAGGACGGCCTTGATTACGGAAATGTCGATGCTGGGGAAAGCCTCCTTCAGGATGTCCTCGTTCTTCTGCGTCTCGGTCGAGGGCCTAGGAGGCTTCGGAGGGGGGGCAGCTTCGGCAGCCGCGGTCGGGGAGGCCATGTTGGCTGAGGTGGTGGTGGTGTTCTGGATGGGTTCTGCACTGCCGAGGATGCCAGTCTCCTGGACGTCTTCGTCGTCACTAAGGTCCAAGGGCTTGACCGTGGTGGGAGACTCCGGAGCGTTTGTGGAGGTAGCCTTGTTCTAGAGATCGCAAAAGGGTGAAGTCAGTCGCAGGGAACCTCGCATAAACTAGGATGTTTCGACGCGGGATGGGCGCACTGTTTCGTTGGGAGCAGACATGACTATGTCATTCACTGTCCTTTAATAGTATTTAGAGAGGCAGAGATGCGTGCACGGTGTGGATCGCGATATAAGGGGTCTTTAAACCTTGTGTAGAGATTCGTAGACTGTGTCCCAAAGGGTCGTTGGTGTTAATCTTGCGCCAGCGAGGGGTTGGAGAGCTGGCGAGATGATATTAAAGTGGGCTGCAAGCTGATGACGCCGCGCCTCCGGACGCCCAGTTGACCTACCTAGGTAGCTTTGGCTCAGCCGCATTCCTTGTCGCCACAGGCGTCGTCAGATCCATTGGAACGCTCAACACTCGACACTCGACACCAGCCGTCGACACTGCCAACAACTTTTGCCGACTCCATTCATCCAGCAACCTCTCGGCCGAAAGAGGTAATGAGGCCGCCGCAACCTACTTGCACTTGCAACACCAAGAAGTAAGTGGCCTGTGTCATTTGATTTGACACGATGCTGTGTTGAGGCCAAAATGCCATTTTGAGGCCAAGTTGAGATCAATGTTATTTAATTGAAAACCGTCTGCCTGAAAGTGAAGGTTTTCTGAGAAGCCAACTTTCGGTACATTGAGCATCTGATCTATCTCACCAACCACATCCAAAGTCCATCAACCATGGCTGACTTCGACATCAACTCGAACTTCATCCCTGCTTTGCACAAGCCCGCCGCACTCCTCCCCATCGCCAAGCACCGGGAAGCCTTGCTGTATCTCATTGAGACCAAGCAAGTCACCATCGTCATTGGACAGACGGGCTGCGGTAAAACCACACAGATTCCCCAATTTCTCGAGGCGGCAGGATGGTGCTCAAATGGCAAGGTCATCGGCATCACGCAGGTAAGTGGTGATCACGATGGCACACGCTGAAGCAGACGGAAGCTAACATACTGTCAGCCTAGACGAGTGGCCGCGACAACGGTCGCCATGCGAGTTGCCGAAGAATTCGGCTGCGAGATAGGCAAGGAGGTCGGCTTCGCCATCCGCTTCGAAGACGCCACCTCCCCCCAGACGCGCATCAAGTTCATGACCGACGGCCTCCTCATCCGGGAGGCCCTAATGGATCCGCTGCTCTCACGCTACTCTGTCATCATGGTGGACGAGGCACACGAGCGGTCGATCAGCACTGACATTCTCTTGGGCCTCCTCAAGAAGATCATGAAGAAACGACCTGAGTTGCGCATAATCATCAGCAGTGCCACCCTGCAGGCCGAGGAGTTTCTGAGATTCTTCACGACAAACCCCGGCGACGAACCAGAGACCAAGAAAGCGCCCGCGACTGCTGGAAACGACAAAAACGTAGCTGGTGCTAGCGCCAGCGAGAAGGGGGCCATTATCGGCCTAGAGGGGCGGTCGTATCCCGTCGACAACCTCTACCTTGAATCGCCAACTGATGACTACGTTGAAAGGGCCGTGACGACTGTCTTCGACATCCACGAGAACGAGGGCGAAGGTGACATACTCGTCTTTCTCACCGGCCGGGAGGAGATTGATAACGCGGTACAAGCCGTCGCTGATCGCCTGCTGGACATGAAAGAACAAAGCACAAAGCTGCAGGCCCTGCCGCTCTATGCCGGTCTCTCCACGGAACAGCAGATGTACGTCTTCGACAAGCCGCCCGAGGGCACGCGCAAGGTTGTGTTTGCGACCAACATCGCCGAGGCATCCATCACCATTGACGGCATAGTCTTCGTCGTTGACTGCGGCTTCGCGAAGCTGCGCGCGTACAATCCGCGCACCGGCATCGAGACCCTCGCATCCACACCGATATCGAAAGCCTCAGCATCCCAACGCGCCGGCAGGGCCGGCCGCACTCGACCGGGCAAGTGCTTCCGCCTGTACACCGAGGATGCGTATCTCAGCCTCCCCGAAGTCACCATTCCTGAGATCCAGCGGACCAACCTGGCGCCCTTCATACTGCAGCTCAAGGCTCTCGGCATCGACAACGTGCTGCGCTTCAACTTCCTCAGCCCCCCGCCGGCCGAGTTGATGGCAAAGGGACTGGAGTTCCTGTATGCCTTGGGCGCTCTGGACGACTATGCCAAGCTCACAAAGCCCCTGGGCTACAGGATGGCCGAGATCGCCGTCGAGCCGATGATGGCCAAGACGCTTCTCAGTGCCACGTCCTTTGGGTGCTTGAGCGAGATCCTGAGCATTGCGGCGATGACCAGCGCGGGCGGGAACAACGTATGGTTCTATCACGACGGCGAGCGCAAGAGCATGGAGACATCACGGCGCAAGTTCGCTGCAGACGAGGGCGATCACCTGACGCTTCTCAACGCCTACCAAGCATTCGTGACTGTGGGGCGGAAAGACTCCAAGTTCTGTCGCGAGCATAACCTCAACTTCAAGACGATGACGCGCGCCGTGAGCATCCGGGCCCAGCTAAAGCGGCATCTCGAAAACTTTGGCATCAGCGTGGACGAGCCACTCGGCGGCAGGCAGGGGCAGAAGCAAGACAACACCAACAAGGCGGAGCAGATACGGCGGTGTCTCACGAGCGGCTACTTCGCGCACGCGGCGAGGATGCAGCCGGACGGCACGTTCATCAACGTGTCGGGCGAGACAACGCTCCACGCGCACCCGAGCTCTCTCATGTTCAACCGCAAGGCTGACTGGGTCATTTTCCACGAGGTCACGGAGACCGCCACGAAGATATTCATTCGAGACATCACCAAGATCGAGAAGAACTGGCTGGTGGAGTACGCGCCGGACTTTTACCAAGTCGTGGACAAGGCGGCGTCGGCGGCCACCGAGACGTCGACGAGCATGCGGATGCGAGGCTGAATCTGAAACCGCATGTATCGGTGAAAGCGCCTATGTGAGAAAAGGGGCGGGGGGCCGTCTGCCGGGTTGTTGACGAAGGGGCATGGCCGGGGGTTCTCAGCCAGACGAGGCGAGGCGAGATTGCAAACCTGGGAGCGGAGGAAGGAGGCTCGGACGCTGGTTCATCGAGGCGTTCAAGAAATCAATCATGTATCTGCGGGGTTTCTCTCCCTGTGGCGCGGGAAGACACTGGCAAGAGGAGGAGGAGGAGGATGGCGAGGAGTTGCTTGAAAATAGAGGCTGTCACGAACCCTGGGATGCTGCGATCAAGTTCCTTGGTTGCTTGACTCTGGAGCACAGCAGTCAGCTCACACGACTCGTGGCGCAGCCATGTCTCGTGGCAGATATAGAGATACCACGCCAGGGCCGAATCGCAGCTATCTACATGGAGGAGGCGGACCGAATGCAACCGACCGACTGGTCTCAATGGTATGGAGTATGGGGATGCGAGAGAGGCAGGTCTCCAGGAGTCCAGATTGACACGCCGGACAGAGCCCTCGGGGTGGAGGTTTCTGCCAGGGGTTGGTTCATCAAGGGGCTTCGTGGAGTTGTGAAGCGAATGAACGCAATAATACACACACAAGCTTTTATACACAATTACGCATCGACTTTATGAAGGATATCCATCTGCATCTTGGTTTTTACGAGCGCTGCAGAAAGAGATATGATTGGCAGCCGTACAACAAACCGTGAGGTGGACGGGGCACACCAAGACGCCTCGGCCAATGACAAGCTTTGAAGGGCCCATCGAGATTAGCTTAATTAGATGACGGGGAGGCAGTGCCAATGGTATTTTGGATCTTTGTCGCTGGCCTGCCAAGTGCTGCGATTTGACTTTTGGCCCTCGGAGGGCCTGTCTGACTTGGACCTGGCTGCCGCGTGCTTGGAACACCCTTGGGACACCCTTGGGATGACAAAAGGAAGGGAATGGACGAGCGTGGCTTCATTGTTCTCTGGTGAGGTGATGTCTTGGTCGGTCTCGCGACGCCACGTGAGACAATAGCTAGTATTGCTCCTAACCATGCAGATGCCTTTCCGCAGCCGCAAATGGAATGCTTCTGGTTCGGTTCTTTTTGGATGGAGGCAGCCGACAGTGAGGTCGCCGAAACCAGGGGTCGTCTCCAAGGTAGGATATAAAATGGTAGTGTAGCAGGTTACCGGCGGAGATTTCGTCTTTTTTTGCCATGTCGGATGAGATCATTGGCTCCTTTCCTGTGTAGCATCGCAGTCGTTAGCAAAATGGAAGAAAAAAAACCTGCAAAAGCCCGCCATGGCAGAAACCTGGTCAGCGGTGCAGCGTGCCTGAGTCGGCGGGCGGTGGGCCAACGCTGCGATGATAGGTATGCCAGCTCCTGATCCGGGCAACTGCCGCTATCTCTTCCTACGACTCCCGCCGGCCCCTTAACCCGGCCCTCCGTTGTCGCCGTCATGGATCCCCCGTAAAGGGGGCGAGCCGCGACAGCTTCAATGCTAGGAAGACCATGCTGGGGAGGGGCCTTTGTTTCCTTGTTTCTTTCTGATTTGAACGGACCTCTCAGCCAGGATTGAGGGGGGGTGATCGTCGCCGGAGCAGCCTGCATGGAACCCCCACCAAGGACCGAAATGACTTCGTCGCCAGGTGCCGCGTTCATGTCGGTGTGCTTTCGTAAGCCATGCTTTCATTGAGAGCATCTCTAGCTGCATGCGAGAAAAAGAAGAGTTGTGCGTCGGAGGGGAGATGGTGAGAACCTAGGGTGTTCCCAATGCAGCATGCGCAAATTAGGAGGCGCCCAGCGCCGTGCCGTGTAACGCGCACGTCCAACTAGCTGGAGAACTCAAGAGCCCTATCGATTCTCTCGTCGGATTGATGATCAATAAGGGCGTTGCTTGTGTATACCGGTCGCCTCAAATTAGAAAAGCCGCGATTCGAGCAAACGTGTCAAGGTGAAAGCGGCATTATCTTGGCGGGGATCGCGAGGCCTGTTGGGCCGTCCGTGGACGAGGCTATCAGGGGTCCGCCGCTGGCAAGCGTATGATCTTGAATTTTGAAAGCCGTCAAGCCGATGATGGGCGGATAGGCATCGCGGCCACTGCCAGTGCCGTCGTCGTCGTCATGGCTAGGCCCCCTTGGAAAACCACGTTTTCCAAGACTGTGTTCGAACGAGAGAGGGGGCTTCAATCTCGGTAGAACCATGACTCCAGGGTCAGACTCTAGGAGTCCAGCCCGTAAACAATAACCACTCGCGATGCAGCACCGCCATGTGCATGCTTCCTTTAGTGCTCCGAGAGGCGCTCATTGCTTCCACTACGTATGCATCCATTGCTGGGGTAGTCTGAGACCAGCCTCGATCCAGACAGCGGCCGAGGATCTAGAAGCCACTGAAGCCACTAGTTCAACGGGCAGATTAGCGTTGTCTGAGGAGCAGCGTCACTGGGCGTGGTGTGGTTGCGTGCCCGCTGCGTGTGGCCGCGAGTCGGGAGTCGGGAACGCGGGCGGCGGGTGTTGGACGAATGGCGAGCTGGGACATCGATGGCACCTTCACCTCCGACGACAGCAAGCATTTGTTCGTTGGTGTTGCTTTTCCGTCCCCGGTCCCCTTATCTTCCCCCCTTTTCTTTCTTCTCGGCCGCTATTGTTCTGTGGAGGACGAGAGCGGCAGGTTCGAACGATGATCACAGTGTCTGAACTTCCGAAGCCGCGGCGGGGTGTTTGTGCGACACACAGCAGCAACGACGGCAACGGTGCACTGCGCATGTCGAAAGCGATCCATCAGGAGGCACACAGCACATAGTAGGCTCATACTGTGCATCCGAGCTGGAGGATAGTATCCGTAGCGCGAATGGACATTTAGTAGAATTTCATGTTCGGTGGATTGGTGCGGCCATGGTCGCTAATGGCCCAATCCGATGAACTATCCCCACCCGTTGGAGCCTCGACTGTTGAAGGAGGGGCGCGTTCCTGCAGTAGATCCCTGTAACGGGCGAGGGAAGCCCCCTGTAGCACCATGGCTGGGTGTCGGCTTTAGTGCAACGCTCGTGGAGTGGCAGCCAGTCAGCATGAGTCTGTTCCTGGCGTGGTGGGAGGGAAGGCTTCGTTGTTATTATTGTTGCTGCGACCACGAAGGAAGGCGAAGGAGAGGAGCTGTGACTGGGAGATTGTAGTCCATGGAATCCAGGATGACGGAACTTCCTGCTTGCCGTGCGAAGCAAAGTAAGTCATCGATGGAGGATTGATGAGGTAATGTAAGACGAGGCAAAATGTTCGGGGAAAAGAGAGACAAAGAGAGAGACGGAGTCAGAGAGTGAGACGGGTGGAAGTCGCGGCCGTCACGGTGGACGTGGGGAGGGGGAAGAAAGTCGCGCCAGCCCCAGCTCATTTCCTGAAATTGCTTTTCATTCGCTCGTTCCCACAGAACGGCATCCACACCCGGTCCGCCATCCCAAAATTGACAGACACCCACACCCCCTATTCTTTTCCCACGATACCCCCCCTTTCTCCTGGAGGTAGGTACCTTACCGCAGATTTTGCTAGGTAGTGTACTCTACGTACTGCAGTGGCTGACCGACCCAACTCCCCAATCTTTGCTACCTACCACAGTATTGAACTCCATTCGATGGTGGCAGCGCAGCTTTTTACGGTGGGTGAGAGTGGGAGCATTTACTTCATACGGCGCGATAACTCCTCCTAGGCCCCAATGGCCAGGCTACCAGGTCCCACGTCCACGTCCACGTCTAGGTCCAGGGTCAGTGTCAATTGTCAAGGTTGCTCCCCCCTGCCCTACCGGGCCTGGCCTGGTGCTGTCGCTGGCTGTTGCTGGCGCCGCCAGCCCGTGGTGTTGCTGCCGTTGCCGCTGCCGGCTCCAATCTCTTCTGCTGGTTCGTTTCGCTTCGGTTCGCTTGACGAGGTGCTCTGCCCGTTCTCGCTTCCTGCGCGACCAGCTCCTCTTGACCCTCGAGGGCCCCGTCTCTTTTGCCTCTGTCCACCCCCAAAAGAGGCTTGCTCTCGTTTCTCTCTCCCTCCTGTCCCTTCCACATCGTCAGTCGTTGTCGTTGCTCTGATCCATCCTCCTTGTGCCAGTGACATACACATCACGAGGCCGCCCACATCCAAACAACTGCCTGCCAGCGGGCGAGTCACTCTTTTATAACCTTCGGTTTGGATTGTGTGGATGGATCCTTGGAGTTAATCAACTGTCAAACTCGAAAGTCGCTCTTTACCAGCAGCATCGCCACTACATCATCACCCACGTTCTTTATCCCGAAGCCCGTTTTGGAATTCGCCATTGATCCGAGTTTGGAAGGAGTAATTCGACTGGAAGTAAACACATAATCGAATCGACCCTTTGCTTCGGTGCCGTCAAGCTTCAACTGGCTGCCCCGTTCGAGTTCGAAATTCCGCCCCCGATTCACCGACACGACATTCTGCCGGGCTATGTTGTTATAGTCAGAGACGATATCTGTCAGAGAAGGAAGGAGAGAACAGTACGCGGTCGATTTCCGAATCACTCGAAAAAACCCGAACGGCTGCCCGAGCAGTTGAACACATCAATTTCAGATGGCTTCGACTCCATTCAACGCCAATGGCTACGTAATGGCCGCCCGGATTCCCATCCGGGACGTGAATCCTGTCGTGCCTGCGCCCACCCAGGCTCAAACTTTGAGAATCCCCTCCCGCATCATCGGAGCAAGAGCAGCAGAATGCACCGGTCCCGCCAACCAGTGCGAGAAGCCGTTCGACCAGTCCACCCTGACCCTGCCCATTACCCTGGGCGTCTCGTAGGTTTTACCATTATTTGACACCACGGGTGCCGGCTGACGCTCTCTAGGATCCCTCTTGTTGGTGCCCTGTGCCTTTTCTTCTACTTCCACCGCAGGAACGTGAAGAAGCAGCAGCGTGAGGATGCGAATGACCCGAATCGAGGCCTGGACTTCGGATTGGGCGAGACCAGCTCGGACAAGGGTGGCAAGAGCAAGCGTAAGAGCTTGATGTTCCGCGAAAAGGGAATGGGCGTCGACACGAAGAAGCGCCAGCTGTCCATGGACATGAACCTGTCCAGCCCCTACCTCCTCCCCCCGGGTCTGCAGAGCTCACGTGAGTCTCTGAATTCTCTGGCGAGGACTCTCCACAACAACGAGGACCCTTACCGCCCCGTCGCTCAGTATGCCGGCAGCGACGTCGGGTCGATCCGATCGTTCAAGCCCGACGGCACCTCGGTTTACAGCCGCTCGACGAGCAGACGCGGCTCCAGCATGACGGGTCGCACCGCCATGAGCCAGAGCACCCTGCCCCCCAGGCAAAACTCCCTTCCCAAGCCGCCTGGCTCCGTGAACGACCCGTTCGCCACGCCCAAGTCTAGGTCAGGTTCTCCCGCCCCGGAGATTCTCTCGCCCATCTCGCCCAGCATCGCGACGCCCACTTCTCCTATCGTCAGGAGTCCTCTTGTCGCAGAGCCCATAATCCCCCAGATCGAGACGGTGCCGTATCCCGACGACAGGACCAGAGGATCTCTCCCTCAGATTCCCGATCTCCCGGAACCTGCTCCTGTGGCTCGTAAGGGCCTCCCCAGCAACCCTCGTCCTTCAGCAGCAAAACCTGCTGTCCCCGAACCCCGGGAGGGAGACACCGCTCCTTCTGCGGCTGAAGTCCCTGGCAATAAACAAGCGGAGCAGGGCCAGGCCCCGGCTCTGCCTGCCATTGGCCTCGGCCTGGACGACATGAGCTTCCCCACTCCCACTCACCGCTCCTCGCCCCCTGACAGTTCTCTTCCCGCTAGCCCCCGGCCCCAGAAGGACGGAGCCCCATCGACTCTTCCAGCCATCGTCCCAGAGGAATCGAATGCTTATAATGACCGTAACGACCAATATGACTACGAGTATGAGGAACGGGGTCGGTCCCAGCGACGCTCTGTGGAGGGAAACAATTACCGCGAGTCTCAACTTGGACTCGGTGTCCCGGCTCAAGACAACAAGAGACTGTCGGTCGGTTTCCGACCGCTGCCGCCGGACGAGGTCATGGAATCTGAAGATCCCGAGGAGCGCGCCAACAGAATCAGGTCCTTCTACAAGGAATACTTCGACCCCGACAACCCGGGTGCTGGCGGTCCGCCCCCGCCCCGTGGTCGTCCCCAAGGCCCCCCTCCCCGAGGTCCTCCTCGGGGCCGCCCTCAGTACTACGAGGATGTCGATCCGAGCTTCATGGGGGGTCCGGGAGGCGACGCCTACTTCGACCCCGATACGAACTCTTTCGTCATGCCGTACGCTCAGCCCGTCACTCGTCGTGCCATGACCCCGCCGCCCAACGCGTCTCGTTTCCGCGGCCCGCCTCCCCCTAGAGTCATGCACGGCTCAATGGGTGGTCGCATGGCCAGCCCCGGACCTGGTCCCAGAGGAAGAGGCCCCCCGCCACGTGCCGGATCGGCCATGTCCAGCCGTCTGGGACCGTCCCGGAGAGGCTCAGACATGTCCAGCCAGTACACCCCCAGGCCCGGCTCTTCCGTGTCCAACATGGGACCGGGACGGCCGAAGCCCAGGGGACCTCCTCCCGCTGATCTTCACACCCTGCCCACCCCGTCGAAGCTGAAGGACGATGACTTCGCCATCATGAACCCTCTCGACTTCGCTCCTCCTGAGACGTTTGCTGATCGCGCTCGCGGTCGCTCCCAGAGCCCGGCAGGAGAGAGACGCCCGTACGCGGCGCCCAAGATCGTCCACTCCCCGTTGGTTAGCAGCTTCGAAGAAATGCCTGCTATGCCCAGCCCGTAAGTCACCCCCACTACCTTTGCTCTCAAGAAGACAAGCTAACAGCGATCAGGCACATGTTGCGGAAATCGGGAACGTTTACCGGCCTCGACTTTGCTCCTCCTCGCAAGTTCAAGGATGCAGACTCGATGAGCGATGCCGGCAGCATCCGCAGCAACCGCAGCGGTATCTCTGCCGTCAACCAGGCGGCCATCCGCAGCGGCGCCGGCAGAGTCAGCCGCCTGCCCGGCGACACGGTCTTCACCACGGATGCCCTCTCCAACCAATTGAAGCCGCAATGGGGCATGCGCCCGTAAAAGAAAAGAAAAGCATAGGCGTTTTGTTGTTCATATCATTACATTGTTTACCGCGTACTGATACGGCAGCGCCGAATCTTACGGTCACGACTTTCGCATGCATATTCGCGCGCAATAGGGTTCATATACCTACCGTCATGTACATGAATTCGGACAAAAGGGAAACCACCCTCCCTCAAGGGTGTTTTGTTGCATCAGGGTGTTCTTTCTTCTCGCATTTAGTAGCGACATACTGCTAATGTCTTTTTGTTTTGAAAACCCCGCCTTATTTCTGTTTCGCTGCGTGGAGTATTTGGGTCACGACAAATATTATATTCTCCCGTGTCTTTCTCACTGGAGGGCTTGCATATAGAAAAGAAGATTGGGGTATATTGCTACCATCCAAGCAAACATCAATTAGATGATGAATACTACAGAATTATACTCTGCGTTGCGACTTGTAAAGAGTTGGCGGAGACCGATCCCGTGATTACCATGCGTGAGGCCTTTCGTCTCCGAGAGGATGTGGTTGGTCGGTTGGGCGCCGAAGGGACAGGAGCGCCCCGAGTGTTGGGACGGATCCCCCAGCCGGGAGGACACGTGCGGACACAGCCGCCGCCACAGCTCGAGGCTCGAATCCGCCTCCCGGGCTCGGGCTGAACACGACGCCTCCTCTCGGATCGCCAAGAGACGCTTACTGCGGTGCTCGTGTCTCTCTCGTGCGAGAAGACGAGCAACGTCACGCACACAAGTCCTCCCCTCCGTGAGTCAGCCCACATACCTACTCGCTCGCGTTTACGAGGGTGGCCCCGAAGTAGCGGCCTCTCCCGTCGATTACAATGAGATCACGGGGGGGAGGGGCGCTAATGCCGAGCCGGCGCCATAACCGGTGCCGGAATAAAACCATCCAGACAAGCTTATGCGTGGCGAGGGACCCTTTTTCGGCACCGACGAGAGGTTAAACGACGAGAAAGTTATTTTTACCATCGGACAGCCTGCCAGAATTTTGTGGAGTGAGCCAGGAACACTACACTAGTGAAGTGGTCGTCTGCGCTTGCACGAGTAGTGGTGGTGGTGGCGTCTGCTCCGTCTCGTCGAAGGAGCGCGCCCCGCGGCCAATGAGGGCGTGGCTGGGCAGGAATGGGATGAGGATCGGGCTTGCGGAGGGCACGGCCATGTGTGTGGCGTCTAGGAAGACCAGAAGACGAGCTTGAGTGCACCGCCGTATCATGCCAAGTTAGCTTAATGGCAAGTAAGCTACACAACCAACCAACTTAATACTACTACTACGTAGATGCGGGACGTTGGTACGGAGACAGACGCCGACGAGGTAACGTAGACTAGGACGGAGGGCGGAGAGTCAGGGCCACATCCGAGTCTGGCATCTTCTCACACCGCTGAAGATGTGGCGTGGACAAGGTACTATCCGACACCTCGCAAACATGCGTGTTTGGCAGGCAACGGAGAGATAGGGAAAGTTCGGATCTTGTACTTGAGCCATGCGAGAGTGTGTTGTGCTACCATGACCCGTGCCGCCTGCACGCATGCTTACATGCTACATGCTACATGCTACATGGCGTGGTGGTGTGGTGGTGTGAGTCTTCAACCTAGTGAAGACGCGCGAGAAGACTTCGTACGACTATGTATGGCGGCGTTGAAGGTTCGACACGCAGAGGCCGGGTAGCACAAGCGTAGATATCTGACATGACACGACGTAGAACGATCTGTCTAGTTTCGAGGGCTGACCCGACCCGGCACGCCGGCGCTGGCGTCATTAGACCGAGCAGCCGAAGAGGGGCTGCGCAAAGCGATTGGGTTTGGGTCTGGGCAAGGTCGATTTCCTTGAAAGAAATGAGAAATAAAGATGATAAAAAAAAGTTGGGACGAAGCATTGAATGCCGGCTGGCCAGCAACCTGGATGGGCGCCCGTGCTCCGAAGATGTGGAGGATGTTTGAGGGGAACATGACGTTGTGCCAGGTGGGTTGCTGCTGATCTTTTGCTTGGAAAAGGAGCTGCCGCCGTGAGGGTATATTGGTGTTGATGATATAGGGACAACCAACCACCTTGCAAACACTTGTCACGTTGGGATTGACCTTGCTGGCCGCCCACCCCTTGGTGAATTGCAGTTATCAAGGCCAGCCAGGATGGATGGACGTCATGAGAGGCGGACTTGAGCGTAGCACCCTTGGTGTGTTATATGGGCATGACCGACGTACTTGCCGAGAACGGACGACACAAGATACCTTCGATTAGACGAAGGTGAGAACAGTAGATTCTGGGTTGCAACCCGCATCCTTTGATGTGAGGGGCGTTGCAAAGTATACTTGCATGACACAAGTTGTATGCAGACCAGCGGTCTAAATGATCAGCTTTTGAACATGCTGCGCCCATGATGGGAAATCTGAGACGGACATCGACTAATAATTGAGCTCTCGGGAAGCAGAGTAAAGTTGCACCAATGACAAGGCCTGCGGAGGGACGAGCGACGATGAACGAGTGGGCGGCGGCAGGACGGCTCATGCCTGGCTATGGTTATTCAAGAAACGTTGCGAACCCGGTCCGCAGCGAAACTCTGCGTCGACAAGGCCCCCGTGGCACCGAAGCTGGTGGTCCAAGGATGCCAGCCGAATTTTCCTGCCCGTCTTGCCCGTCCGTCCCAACGGGGTCTGACGGGACGGCCGTCGATCGCCACAAGAGCGGCCGGATTTCCCGAGTCGCTTAGCCCTCCGAGGCTCTTAATTGTCGTGCTCGGATGAGCAACTTTTAGTGTAGTGTAGTGTAGGGCCGGGCAAGCGGGTCAATCTCCTGGCGATCTGACTGGGAAGAAGCGCGCACTTGACGCCATAACAGCACTCTTTCAGATCGATTGGATCGCGCAGAAGATGGAGTGGGTGTTGCGTCCATGACAAAAAGGCACAGGCGCAGGTGGGCGATCAGCGGTCCCTTTTTGGGATACGAATTGTTGGTCCACCATCCACAAGCGCCACGAGTTGTTGTCCACTTGGCGGGCAAATCAGCTTGCAAGTTGTTCCGACAAGTCGCCGCTGGAGAGCTCGACAGGGAGAAACGAGAATGGTCCTATGCCAAGGAAATATCAATGAGTGAAGTACGGAGATGAAATTGGGCATCTGGAGCCTCGCAGTGTGATTGTGCATCATTCCTGGCAACGCGTAAGGGGACCCAAGACCACGGTTGAAGCATGGTCGGAAAGATTATGAACTTTTCTTGACTGCGCGTCCAGGAATCCAGGAGGATGGTGTGAAGTAGATGGGCGCGAACGGGCTCCAGTCCTCTAATTTTTCTAGTCTCCAGTCCTCTTGCCTCTGGCTGAGGAGCAGCCGGCGTGGTTTGCCGGGAAGAGGCCTGTCGATTGGCCAAGGGAAATTGACCAGTCTGTAGACTAATACGGAGCAAGTCGACAGTCACCCTGGATACGAGCGGAGCGGACAGACCCTCTGGCGTTCCCGGCGCGGCGTAGCGAAGCGAATCGCGAATCCCAATCATATGTATTGCTTTCTTCGAGGACCCCGAAGGAGCGCGCGCAAAGCCAAGGGCACACAGTGGTTTGGGTTGAAAGTCTGCTGAAGACGTCGGGTGGTGGGTGTCGTCTGGAGTCCTGCTGGACTTCTTGGGAGGACGGGCGTGAAACCTGGGTGCCTTGGCCTGTCCGCGTATTCGCCATGCGCGTCGTGTTTGAGACGTCGCCGTCAACATCTCCATGGCTTTCGGCAGTGAGTCGCAGCGTTCGGAACGGATATCAAGTTGAGATGTTCAGGGGCAGACTTGACGGGCAATTTCGAGTCCATTTCTGATCTGCCCCTTCAGTGTTCAAGGTCGAAGCGCAAGGGCTGGCGGGATATCTAAGGATATGAATCGCGAATATTGAACATTCCGGGCAGGCTTTGATGCGGCGGCCTCTGGGCTCCTCTGTAGTCGATATTTGCAAGGGACCTGGCTTGAAAGGAGCCTGGCCGCGTCTAAGCCGTTTAGGCTTTGATTATTGCCGGGGTATGTCGAGGACTTTGGTGCAATTCGTAATTTCGACGGGCATGTGCCGCACCTTTTTTTGCGAAATAAGCGAGACATTGCCTCATATTGGCTTGCTTCCAAGAGAGACACAGCCAAAGAGAGGCTCAGCGCGTCCTTGAGACAAGCAAAAGTGTTTCAAGCAGGAAGATGACGAGAGCGGCTGCGCGTGTCCAGGACGTCAAGGGTCTTTGGAGAAGCAGAGTCTGGAAGACGGAAGGATATGATGATGCCCGTAGGTGAAAAGGCGAAACGGCGCAACGAGAGAACTAGAAGGAGGTCTTAGTCAAGTCCCTGGGTAGGTATCTGTTGGGTACCTTCCCCCATTGCCTTTGGTCTTTGGGTATGACCTGACGATGGTAGCTCGTTGTAACGTGCCATGGCCTGAGCTGCAGATCGGGTAAGTCCAACCCGCAGTGGAGGCAGGCAAAAAGTCCATACTACCTATTAGCCACTGAAGCCATGGGCCCAGCTCCCGCCGAGCCACCCAGCGCCGCCATAGACACGATCTCAACGTCAAGTGGCATCGGCGACTATACTAGCTAGGCCGATGGCCTAGCTGTGCTGGAGTGTGCCTGCGCAGCGGTGATGCGAAAGACGGAGGACGATGCTTCAGCGATTGACAATACGGTTTGACCGGTACGAATGTACGGTAGGTACCTTAGGTAGGTAGTAGCCTGGGGCGGGTGCAGTAGTGCGTGCTCTGGCATACCTACATCTCCTACTTAGGAGAGGTAGGGACTAGGTACGGATACCTACATTTGTGTGTGGATGGTACCTACGTAGTACTACCTACCTACCAACGTCCAGGCAATGAAGGCAGGCACCTAGGCTGGCAAGTACCTGCATAGGTAGTGAGTAATTAGTTGGTAGGTCGTGTTGCGTGCGCCGTGCAGTGCATCGCCGGCTCCAATTCCAGCTCAACAAGCGTCCAAGGCAGGGAAGGCAGGGAAGGCACACAGGCAGGGCTGGCAGAAACCTCTGGATTCTGCGCATTGGGGCGGACATGGACAGGCCCGGCCCAGCTCCACCTGCGATCTCACTTGCTCAAAACATACATATTCCCGGCTTCCTGTCAGGCTCCTTCGGAGCGTCCCTCCCCTTCCCCTTCCCTCTCCCTCCCTTTCGCTGCCCTTTCACATCCCCGACATCCTTTCTCCCCGTAATCCCTTCCTTCCACCCCTGCCCTGCCAGTCTTGTTGTTCAATCTTCCCATTCGGCAGCAGCACCAACACAGCAGCACCGCACCAGCAGTAGCAAGCAAGTCTTACCTAGTCGACACCTTGCCTACGCTTCCAAGAACCTCGGGACTGCTTTGCCTCTGGCCTACCTACTTACTCCTCCCTTCCCCCTCTTCCTGCCCTCGTCTCGTATTTTCTCCCCCTCGTTTTCTTCCTTTTTTCGTTTAAACCCTTCCTAACTCACCATCACCAATTGATCGATTACCCTTCCTCCAAAGGGATCGACGGCCTTCGGCGCTTGATTTGCTTCGACAATCGGCCCTGCCAACCGCATCGACCGCTGCGCCGACCCGCGAATAGTCAGGAGACGGACTCGTACTGGGTCGCTTCCGCCCGGCACCACCTGAACCTGACTCAGCCACCCGCGCCAATTAATCGTTCGTCTCGTCTGAGCACCGTTGCTCCTCGAACGACGCGAGCTTCTCCCTTCGATTTTGGCACTGAACTCTCAACCTCTCAAACTCTTGTCAACCCGCCGCACCCGTGCCACCGACGACTTTGCCGCTTGTTCCACGTGTATTGCCCGCCGCTTTCTCGAATCTGACGACGCGCCCTTTTGCCCGCCCTCTGTGGATTGAAACACGCTGTACTCCGCCTGCAAGCTGCGCGAGCAAATCGCTCTCATTGGAGGTGAGTTGTTCCACGCAGTGCTTCCAAGTCTTGCCGAGTGCACTACGGCACACCTCTGCAGATCAGCAGGTCGCCTCCCCAGAGCAAATCAAGCTGCACAAAAATCATGTCCCCGCCTATCTTATGTGTCGGGCCCTCCTGAAGCCCTTTCCCACGTCCTGCTTTGCTTCATTCTTGTTTTTGCTCATCTCGCACTCGGCCATGCAGTCTTCTGTGATCGTCGAATTGTCGCTAATATGGCTCTCCCGTACAGTCGGTATCCGCAGCTTCTGCTGAGACAGGACAACACCATGTCGAACGTCACCACCCCCGGCTCGGAGCCCACCGCGGCTCCTCCGGCGACGCCGCAACCTACCAACCAACAATCGAGCGCCCCTCCTGCCAGCAACCCGCCTCCCGCCGAGACCTCGCAGCAACCCGCTCCTACGACCCTCATCACGAGCCAGCAGACGCAGGCCCCTGCCCCGCCTCCGAGTACTTCCCAAGCTCCGGCGCCCACCACCCAGCAACAGAGCCAGCCTGAGCCGACGACGACGCAACCGCAGCAATCTCAACCGCAAACGACACAAGCTGCCGAGACCTCTCAGCCTCAGCCCGTCACATCCATCGTTCCTACCACCATAATCGTCACTCCGACGGAGCCCGGAGGTCAGACGAGCACAGTTATCACCATCGTCACCCAAACCCAAGGCGTCGCTCCCAACCCCTCTCTAAGCTCTTCGTCCGCCACTGCCTCCTCAACTAGTGGTGCCGCCGGCTCCGGTGAGAGTTCAAAGGGTGGCCTAGGCAACAGCGGTACCATTGCTGTGGCCGTAGTGGTTCCCATTGCAGCCGTCGCGCTGCTCATCTTGGCTGGTATCTACTTCTGGAGGAAGAGGAAGCAACGCAAGGATGCCGAGGAAGAACGCCGGAAGGAGGTGGAGGACTACGCCTACAACCCGAACGCCGACCCAACCATTCCCTCCCTTGGCGACGGCGGTTCGTATGAGATGAAGGAGGATGGCTCTTCTGGGTACCGTGGCTGGGGCACCACCACTCTCGCCGGATCGACTGGGCGCAAGGCCTCCACGACCATGTCCGGTGGCAACACAGGTGCGGCATACTCCGACACAACATCACCAACACGCGGCACTGACACCCGTTCAGGAGAGCCTCTGATCAACGATGGCTCGTACTCTCCCGAAGGCGAAATTCTCGGCGCCATGGGCCCTTCGGCAGCCTTGAACCGTGGAGTCGGCGTCCAGCGTGGGCCTTCCAATGCCTCTTCTTCCTACAGCGCAGGAAACCGCTCCGACACGTCTGACGGCGGCATCGGAATGGCCTACGGCGGAGGCAATGCTTATTACGACCAGTATGGCAACAACCCTTACTCGGATGCATCGTACGGCGACCAGCGACCCACCGAACTTCCCGGCCAGCCCGTAATCCGTGACAACCCAGCTCGGCGCAACACTCGGATCGAGAACCCGTCTCACTACCCTCAGCAACAAAATGCTGGCATCTCGCAGAACTTCTAGAGAAAGTCTTGACGAGGCGCTTGATCATTTGTTGCTTATTAGTCTGTTGGGGTTCTGTTCTGAAGATACCCACCCTCCCCACCAGGCAATTGTCTCCGAGATGGGGTTCCAGACTCGGCGTTGTGGTTTCACGGGCATGATTGAACACGGCGGTACATACACTACCCGGAAACATCTACATCTACTAATTATCGGTCATCTCCGCTGCGTTGACCAGCGTACGATTCATCCACGTACAACACGGCATCAAGGAGCTCATAATCACTCGTTCAACGCACATGATTTACCCCGTCATATACATACACCGCTTCGAAGGCTTCAGTCCTTTCAAAGTTGGCACCCCTTGCTATCACGTCGTTTCCTTTTAATATGATGTATATAGAATGAAGATGCACGGGCGGTGTGATTCGTCGCCGCCCAGGGGCAAACCAACAGGACTGTCTTGAAGGCAGGGAGCGGCTTGCGTAGTAAAAGTTCGATCGAAGAGCTGCTGGTGTTGAAGGCATGTGGGATCCGCCATGATACTAAGATCCTGGCGCGAAGTTTTCTAGATACGTATGAATGAATATCTCCTTTGTTGAGCCCGAATGGCTGGTCGTCCCTTGCAGTCGGCGATGTCATCACAGCTTGGATCCATCGTTGTCCTTCACGCCCGTACCCTCACTCAAGGTGACATGGTCCCACCAAAACCGGAACTGCTTCATCTCCCTGGCCGTAAGCGTCCGCACTCTCGCAGTGGTACCACACCCCCGCTGGCCCAGCCGCCCCATGAGCTCGTCATTTCCTTCGCCGAAGACGATAATCTTGCCCCGCGACTCCTGTTCACCGGCCTCGGGGACGTGATCGTCTGCGCCACCGGGCTCGTCGCCAAAGGGCGAGATGAAGCGCGGCCACGCCAGTCCCGTCGCGTTGGGAAGCGCGTTCGGGCCGTCCTGCGTCCCGCCGGTGACGAACGAGGACCAGTACCCGTGCATCGCGTCGGCGACGGCCCACAGCCCAGGCGTCCGCTCCGGGGACAGCACGTCGGGGTCGTGCGTGGCGGCGGGGACGTGGTCGCCGTGGTTCGCCGCGCCCAGGTCCGCGTGCGCCGCGTACTCGTACACCCACACCGGCGCGCCCTTGCGGGACGCGAAGTGCGCCGAGTGGACCAGCGGCGCGATGTAGCCGTAATGCCCGTACGCCTCCGCCAGGCGGCGGAACTGCGGGCCGTGGTTTCTGGTCGGCGGGGGAGGGTAGGTCGACGCCGGCGGGTACAGGCTGTCCAGCGTGTCCAGGTCGGCCGGGGTCAGCGACGGGATGAGGGCGGCGAAGAAGTCCTTCAGAGCCGTCGGAGAGGCTGCGCCGGCGGGGACGAATGTCGTCCCCTCGGAGGCGTTGAAGCCTGTGATCAGAGGAGGCGGCGAGGGCAGGGAAGGCGAGTTCCAGCTGCGGATGGGCAGGTCCGGGATGATGCTGTCCTCGGCGGCGGAGTCGATGGACGGTTGGAAGGGCCACTGGACGGATGGCGCGTTCTCGGCCCACACCGAAAACGATGCCTGCAGCAGCGTGGAGAGAGGCAGAGAGCGGATGGCAGGGATGACTTGGTCCTCCGAGAGGTGGGACAGTGAGGCGTGGGAGACGAACTGGGCGAACTGGGCCTCGTGGCGGGGATGGTCTGCGGTCAGGACGGAGCGCGCTGTCGGGGCGCCCGACTCGAGAATCGCGCGGGCGAAGAGCTTCCGCGAGGCCGGAGAGAGGACGTGGTGGCCGAGCTGGTGCTGCTCGTCAGCATCATCGAAGAAGCAGATTATCTATAGAAGAGACTCACGGAATGCGCGCCGGCGCTGAAGCCCACCACCGTGACCTGCTCCTTGTCGCCCCCAAAGGCGGCGATGTTGTCCTGCACCCACTCCAGGAGCGCCCTCTGGTCCAGCAGGCCAAGATTCGCGACGCCTTCTCTCGCGCCGGTCCCGCTGGTAAGGAAGCCGAGCGGTCCCAGGCGGTAGTTGAAGCTCACTGCCACAACGTTCTTCTTGGAAAACCCGACGAAGGCCGCCAGGTTCCGATCGCATCCGCGGCCAAAGTTGAAGGCGCCGCCGTGGACGTACACCAGCACCGGCAGCTTCCCGGCTCGCGCCGACTGTGCGGGACGGAAAACGTTGGCGGAGAGGCAGTCCTCGCTGGCAGGAAAGGATGGGTCCGCTGTCGGACATGCGCGGCCGTACTCCGAGGCATCAAACGTCTCCGAGGACGCCGGCGGACGGGTTGCCCGGCGGAGGCGCTGGCAGGTTGCGTACGGCACGCCGAGGAAGGCCTCCACTGGCCGTGGGACGTCTGTGTCGGAAACGACTGTGCCGATATATGTACCTTGCGCCAGTGCCACTGCTGGGCGGTGCTCCTGAGTATGCTTAGAACTCATCGTTTGTGCGACGAGCGTGTGGGGTTCTCCGATCTGGGGATTTTCAAGTGGCTGGCTGTAAGGCTGATCAAGGCGCATTCGTCAACGCTGCAAATAAGCCTCGTCGGGGTCTCAAATGCTGCCAAGAAAACTCACTGGCTCTTTGAGCGGCTTCAATGGTTTTTGCAGAGTGGTCGACTACCTTGAAGGCTGTGGTTCTGGCTAAAGTTAGACCCACGCTAGGTCGAGTTCGTCGGATGTCGTTGGCGTTCATCCACTGATGCCCGGGCGCGGAGCGGCAGAGACCGTTTTATCCACGTCCGGCCCGGTCCGGCGCGTGGCAGACGCAAAAACAACGGCATAGGCTAATATGCTTGTGAATCTGACAGCACTTAAAGCCATTGGCGGAAAGCGAAAAGAGAGACGTATTGCAGGTCACGCGTTATCTACTGGACTGCAGATGCTGCCGCACCGGTTGCCCATGAGTCTGCTCCCGCGTCGGTTCAGTGTCCGGATCGGACTCGACTTGGACCCACAGAGGTCTGTCACATCGGTATGCCTAGGTAACTCACGAGTCACAGCATCCTTTGCCTTACAACCAACAGACGTTGTTTAGAACCTAGATAAGCTAATTTCTACAGTTTTTCAAGTCTGGAACACAGACCGGTAAACACAACTAACCGTATGAATGCTGATGACTGAAACAATCTCTAAGACGAAAACCCAAGACTCCACAGCTGTGCCCCTGCTTGTCAGCTTTCCGGCCGAGACTATGCGATACCCCCTGAACTCCACGCAATCAATGCAAAGCCAAGCTCTATACATGCCAAAATGCCCATGTGAGCTTGGAAAGCGCCAAGAACATCACGCCCCAGATCTTTTGATCTGTATTGCTAAGCTGCCGGTCGCGCGGCAAGTTGCTTACGTCTTTGCTTCTCAGCCCATTCTCGACTCGCCTGTCTAGAGCGTTCGGCGGCTTGTTCGCGAGCGAGCTTGGCATTGATCTCACGCTCACGACGTTCTCGCTCCTTGTCTTCCAGATAGCAGTTGTCGCGTTCGAACACTTCTTTGCCTCTCATTTTCTGCTGTTCCAAGTCTTCAGCCGACAGTGTGCTGCGCTTGCCGCTCATGCTACTAGTGGAAGTTGACGTAGCACGGCTGACTTGAGTGGAAGCTGAAGCCTGGGATGTGCCCCTGCCTCGTGTCTGCGGGGACTTGGTAGACGCAGACCGCGCAAGTGACGCTCGTGGAGCGCCCAAGGTCGACAAGCGCTTGGAAGGGTTCTCGGTGGCCTTACCGACCTCGCCGTTGTCCAGGCCCTTATTCTGACGAGCACGACTAGTTGCGGTCTCTCGAGGGTATGAAGCTGACGCAAGATTCGCCTTGATAGGACGTGCCTTAAACTCACGTCGTTTCCGTTCTTCCTCCACTTGCGCTTTCAGTCGAGCTTCTCGCTCCTCTCTCTTGCGTCTTGAAATTGCTTCGCCAGGAAGCTCAAAGTTGGGGCGTGTCGGTGGCTTTGTCGATCTAGTTCTCTGTGGTACAGCTGCCGCGGCAGACATCTCTTGTGCTTGTTGGGCTATACGAGCCTCTCGCTGTTCCTTGATCCGTCTGGCAACCGCCTCACCTGGGAGCTCGAAAGAGGGCTTTGTGGGAGGCCTCGATGACTTGGCAGGAGGCTTAGGCGGCAGCAGGCTGGTTGGCCTAGACACAGGAGGCTTCCGGGAAGGCGTCTTTGCTGGTGATCCGCTATCCTCCTTAACAGTGCCCACTGACCTCCTCGGAGCTCCGCACCTCTCAGAGTTCGAAGGCCTAGTCCCTTGACTGGTTGATTGAGTGCGCCTCATCATGGAGCCTGATCGACGGATGGCAGCATCGCCCTTTTCAGCTGAGTCATATGTCGTCGCTCGAGTCTGACGAGGTTTGCTAGGCGAGATAGCAGCATCAACAGCCTCAAGCTCCTCTTCCAGCCGATCGAGGGCTTCCAAGGAATCCTCAATGCGTGATTGCGAACCCGCCGAAGTCGATCGCGAGGGCGTGTGCAGGATCTGACCACTATCTTCTGATGAGACAGACACTACCCTGTCTTGTGGATGTTCATGCACTGTTGGTGACGAGTCTTGTTGATTCGCTTCGACAACCTTCGCCGTGACGCTTGACTGGCTTGCCTTGTTCAACAAGGGCTCGGCAGTCGGGACTGGAGAAACCGGCCGGACGACAGGTTCGGGGACGGCCATGATTGACCCTTCCAATTGAAGTCCTGATGTGCCTTGGCTCACGTCTTCCTCCTCTAATGGCGTGGCTAGAATCGTATAGGCATTAGCCGACTTGCCCTGACAGCAGACGGACTTCCTCCCGGGTTTGTTGTGCACCAGAATGTTGCAGCCAAAGTTCAGCGTCGGTTCGCCGAGATCTGGGGGCAAATCATTGCGCGCAGCCGAGTTTTTGGAGCCATAAACCGAAAGTACATAGTCATACTGACCTGCCTGGTGTCTTGCAATGGACGATTTGATGCCAGAATCGACACTCAAAGTAGTGTTTTCGAGGTTGGCTGCGCGGAGGACTGAATGGGTTAGTGAAAAGGCTACGGAAGAGGATGTCAGACTGGCGAACCTCTGGAGGGGAAGTTGGGTTCAAATGAGTCCGGTGCCTGAGAAGCGGTAGCAGCCGTTGATGCGTGCGTTTCAGCCAACGAAGGGAGACCCTCGCCTTGGCTCGTGGCTAGCGGCGACTCGACAGGGAATGGTCCTTGCGTACAAGTGGTTGCAGATGCTTCGTTGTCGCAGCTTTCAGCTTCTTCCCGGACTGAACCGAGAACAGAGGAGATGTCGTGACCACTGGGCAATTGAGGCAAAGGCGGCAAAGGCGCCGCTGGTAGCAGCGAAGATCTATCCACGTGGCCGCGGTTCTTTCGCGGACTGTAAATCTTCAGTTTTTTTAGGTTGGCCGTTAGTGATTCGATGAAGTCGGGTGTTTTACGACCGTTGTTAGCGTTAAAGTCTTGGAGCACGGGAAACGGGATAGAGCCTGATGTGGTGTTTTCATCGATTCTAAAGCATTGTAGGTTGGGATCAGTGGCAGTGTCGTCCTCGAAGACATCAACCGCGTGGGCGTGGGCCCTGGATCGAGGATGGTGAGGCATGGGCCGCATGGTGCTAGAACAATCTCCGGATCCGACCTGAATCTGGCAGTGAACCAACCAACCCCAGACTATTGGCTGGCAAGGGTTGGCAGCTTTCGGAAGTAGTGGGTTAATTGGAATTTGGAGTCAATTTCGCTTCGGAAGAGCCGGGGTGCGTGTAATATGGCGGGGTTACTGTCTGAAATACTGTATGCAGTATGCGGACCGGGTCAGGGCGAGAAGAGAGAAAGAGGTTGAAAGTGTCCAAAAAGCCAAAATCATGGGTTATTGGTCAGTGTTGTTGCTGTACCTAGTGTTTGCGTGTTGGTGATCGTGTATGTGTGAAGAGATGAAGAGGGATGGGAGCGGAGAAGAAGAGTCGAATGACAAAAGTGACGTGTTGGAACAGCAGGTCAAGAGAGATGACGGAAATTGTCTTCAATTTGCACTTTCCTCTTCTGAACTATTTACCTGTCAGTTTCCATCACCGAGCGAGATAACCTGGCGCCGTTATGCGAACACAGCCTTCAGGTCCCACGGGCCACGGCAGGCTCGTTGGGCCTGATGAGGGAGCGGGCCCGACGAGGGATGGAAGGCGGCACCGCCCTGTCTACTTGGCCCGAGGGAGGGTGAAGCTGGAGCTGCTCCCGTCTCGCCATGGCAACCCGGGTGCGACTGACTAGGAACGCGTGCAGTAGTAGACGTAGACGCGTCTTGCTCATCGAACCCCGCACTGCAACGCGTGACACTCACACTGCTGCTGCCAATCCGTGTTGACTGTGGTGGGTCGGGTCTACCTAGGTAGTACCGTAGTACACGGTGCAGTGCAGGTAACGAATTGATACTGCCCAATCCAGCATCGCCCAGAACAAATTGCGCCGACACCTGGACGCTAGCGTAACGTCCGTAGCGTCAGCTACCCAGGTAGGTAGGTATTGCCTTCCCAACATGCCGCGCCGGTAGCATTCATACCCCGATGGCCTAGGCAGGTCCGTGGTGCGTTTGAGGGATTGATCCGGCGTCAAGTCCTCCGTGCGCATAAAACGACCCGGCGATGAGGTGGCGGGGGAGGTGCAATGAGACCTTGGTATGGAAGGCCGTCGGAGCCTAAGACATGCTTTGCTTTTTTCTGGTAGCATAATGATGTTTTGTGGGAAATCACGAGACATCATGAAATGGTAGAGGTGTTCTCGACACCCCCGTCGGTTGCGTTCTCAGCCTGCGCTTGCAATGTCGGTGCGTGCTCGGTTGGAATGCGGACCAACGTCTGCGGAAGGGCGAGGTTCTGTTCTTCGGGGTCGGTAGGTTCGTCTCCCGGGGGCTTTGAAAGCTTGGCTGTGGATGTCGTGAGAGCTGCTCAGCATGGAGGCACGAGACGGTCGACATACCAGAAGCCATGTTAATGGCGCGCAGAACATTATGCCAGTTGCCAATGACCATGGCGATTGCTATTGCCGGTCAGTCCTGCAACTCTCAAGTCATGGCGCTTCGGAAGGCCCGTCCTCTCCTACCTTCCGTTCCATCTGATAGTGTCGACAGCTTCTGCTCCAATGCCTCCATCTGGCCAGCGACCGCAGCGCTCAGATCCCGCAGCTCTTTCAAGTGTTCCAGCTCCGCCTTCTTCTCTGCGATTCGAGCAACCAGCATGGGCGAAGGACCGGCCGATGAAGTGCCCTGGGACCCCGCGCCAGGAAGTCGAGTCGAGAGCGATCTGGTAGGAAACGACATTTTGCTTGCGGGTTGCGCTGACCCTTTTTTCTTCTTTTTGGCCTTAAAAGTACGGAGTCGTCATATGTTGAGGTCGTCTTGGAATTCCGCTGTTGTGATGTGAGTCGTGTGTTGAAACCGTCTGTCACACAAAAGTTCGGTGAGCATGCAAATGCAAGAGCTAAGTGCGCTTGAATGCCCATTACTTGCGCTTGACAGCGTGTGTTGGGTGTGGCCCATGCGAGCACGAGGCCCCAGCAACCTCTCCACGCTGCACGTTTGTTTACACTAGTCCATATTCGGACGATTGTAAATAAAGGACACTCCGGTAAATTTTCTCCCACTCAGACCCCCAGTGTCACTGTCCCAGCCTCCTCCGTATTGAGCTTCGCTTCGCTTCTCGCCCTTCCACCTCCGAGTCTCGCATCGTCACACTTCCGCCGCGCCCGTCCGAAATGCACCATGGCTCGACTGAACGAACCTCCGGTATCTGCAGATAGCATCGACACGCGTATGTTCACCATTTTCGTCGTCGTTGGTCCATTTCATCAGCTGACTTACGGTTGTAGTGCGCAGGAAACTATTGAGGCAGAATAGGGATCTCGCCAAGGCCAACGCTGCTCACTTGCTTAAAATTCGCAACCTCGAAGCAGACTATGCGCGGTTCATGTCCGAGAACCTATCATTGAACAGCAAAATCATTGAACTACAAACCGAGCTGGAGAACAACAATGCCCGAAGGATAGCCGACCATGCCCTCGACATCAGGTCCAGGGTCGAAGCACAATTGATGGACTGCCTATCAGCTCTTTCCAGTCTTGGAGAAGAACCTCCCACGAAACGACATGCCAGCCCCAGGGGAAGAAGGTCAACGAGGGCAAGCCTTCCTCATCGTAGTCCCCCTGAAAGACGTCCGCCACGCGAGTTCATCAAGGACACGGAGGCCCGAGCGCTGCAGGAAGGTCGCTTGCCCCCTATCGCGGAGAACAAGTCATATCCCAGAGCTACATTAGAGTGAGTCTGGAAAAAGTAGCCCTATGGTATGGTATCCTGTCACTGACACGCTGCACAGCCGCGAACAAATCCTGGCTCTGTGTTCCGAAGCTGCAGACACGACCGATACGACCGACTCCCCAGAGCTTGGCCCACCGCCCATGTCCCGATTTGTTGATGGCGAGTCGGTCAATATTGGGTCTCCCAGCAAATCAGTCGAGATCGAAAGGTCAGAAACCGTTGCCCATGGCTCATCAGCTGCCTCGCCGTCGCCGTCGCCGTCGCCGGCACCGCCTCCGCCCGCCCCCGCAGCCAGACCCACCACGAGGACCGAGAAGAATATCCACGTCCGCCCCGATCCCACTCCTGAAATCGAACCCGAAGAAGTCGAAGTGAAGCGGCGCCCCAAGGAAACTCCCATTCTGCCACCGGTTGTCGGCCAGGTGTCCGCCAAGGCCGGTTCGAAACGGAAATACAGTGTTGGAGAAGATACCAGCAAGACCAGCCAGAAAGCCACCGACACGCCGAGATCAAGAAATGATGCGGAGAGGCTAGTCATTGGACGTGACCTCCAGAACGCGAAGAGCTTGAAGGAATTGACCAACCAGCGGAAGGAAGCAAGAGAACGCCTGTCGGCGCCAGTAAACCCAAGGAGGCCCTTATCCGCCAAAAGCACGAACGACGATGTCACCTCTCCAATCAAGAATACAAAGGTTGCTGCGGCCGAGGGCAAAGCAGTGGCCGACAAGCCGAAGCCTAGGGCAGCAAGAGAGCGGGCTGCCCAGAAGATCAGGGAAGCCGAGGTCAATGCCGATACCGACGCGGGGCCTCCCACTGAAGAGACGATCCAAACTCCCTCATCACCAACACCGGTTGTTGATGTTCTTCCGAGCACAGAAACCGTCCCCGTGGAAGCCGCTCTGATGTCCCCAGCATCCCCGGAGCTGACGTCCAGGATGAGTCTCCCTAGTGTTCGAGACACACCCCCTCCCGCCGACATTTCGTCGCTAGGCGAGACATCGCGACCAAGCCGACGAGCCCGAGCTGCTATAAGCTACGCCGAGCCGAACTTGCGAGATAAGATGAGACGCCCTACGAAGGAGCTTTGTGACGCCGTTGCCGGACAAACAAGATACCTCCAAAGAGGTGGGGGCTCCAAGTCGGATAGTGCTACGCCAGACGCGATATTGATGGACAAACACGAACCTGGTGACGGCAACGCATGGGAGCACCTGCCAGTCGCAGCCTCGCCATCCGCAACATCACCGCGAAGACCTGAGAGCTCTGACGAGATACAATTAAGGGAGATAGCGCCCGTTATGTCAAGACCAGAGCGGAAGAAGCGGTCGTCGTCAATGATGTCAAGATCGATCTCTGAAACCGAAGCAGAAAGATCTGCCCGTCAAGCCCAAACCGATCTCCAGGGTGAAGCCAACAGCGGCCATCCCACTCCGTCGCCCGATAGGGAGGTTGACCCTTATGAATTCATCAGCTCGACCCCGGGAAGCAACGGCCCCCGCACCGCCGACTTGAAGGAGAACACAGTGACACTACGTCAAAGCAAGTCATCGCGGCGCCTTTCGTCCGTTGTGAAAGAAGACTTCAAATTGGACGAGTCGGAAGTGAACGGCCGGCCTAGAGCGAGCAGTTCGAGAAAAAGGGCATCAATGGCCCTACCCAAGAGATCTCGTGTTGACGCCGAAGGCTCGGAAGATAGCAGCTTCGAGAGCCTGGATGGCGGAGAGCTGCAGGACGCAGGGTCGAGAGTCTCAATGAGGAGGAGGAGAAGCATGATGTTGTAATGACCACCACATACCCAACGGATGGCGAGCGCTGGTGTTTCTGGAGTTGAACACGGTCGCAAATACCATCCCTTTTTGTTTGGTTAATGTTTTATGCGGCGTTGTAAGGCGGACTTCATTGTCTGAATAACAAGATGGATAGCCATTGGTTTTTCTGCGCATATTGGAGAGATGGGCGAGAGAGGATGTCCAAAGTCATGGCTGGCTGGAACTGATATTATTATAATGATCATCATTCGCCTAAGTTTGCGTGGTCTTTACTCATGACAACCAGCCGTCGACGGCCGGAGTTCCCCTTTTGTGAGCGTCAACATCATACCTCTGATCGTCACATCTTCTCCGTTCATGATGCGGCAGCCGGTTCCACCGGCTTGGTGTATGTCACCTTCTCGACTGCAACATTCTCATTTCCCTTGTCGTCTTTGCGTAATTGGTAGACGTATAGAGTCAACGAAATGCCTTGTACCTGTCCAGGTAGTTAGTAAACCATTGCCCAGCACCGGAGACCACAAGAGAACATGGCACTTACGTCCATCAGACAGAAACTTGGGATTGGCTCCTCGCCGTCCTTGCCCCATCCGGCGGTGAAAGCCCCAGTTGCGCTACCGGGGTTGACGAAGAACTTGTCCATGTATTCAAAGGCATCGAACTTGTGGGTGCCGCCCCAGCAGAGGACGTCGACGTCGAGCTTGTTGGCTTCGGCGAGAAGCAGGTCGGGCTCATTAGAGACGAGGGTGAAGCCTTCGAGGAAGCCGATGCGCAGGGAACCGTGGGTGACGACCTGGGTCAAGGGCAGGCTCGTCGCCTCGACGTCGAAGCGGCCCTTTACGATCTTGAGATCGGGGGCAATAGTGCGCAGGTACTCGTATGTATGCTTGTCCGTCAGGTTACCCAGGCAGAGGGTCTGGCCGATCTTTCCTGGGGCGAGAAGCTTCTTGAACTGTGCGGCGCGGCTTGGTGTTAGCTGAGCGCAGTTCTCCAGGCAGCGTGAGGCCGGGTGAGTGGGATGAGCGGAGGAGCCGCATGCATACCTTTGGTGGAATATCGAGGGCGCGGTCGGGGATGTGCAGGTCCCCGATAACTAGTATTAAGAAGGCCATGTTGAAGATGTAGCGATGTGTAGGTTGCGATGTTCGGGTCGGTAATGGAGTCGCAACAGCGGCGCGAGGGACGTTGGTCGAGGGCGCCGCTGGAGAGTTGCGCGGCCTCTCTGGTAGAGCTGGCGGCTGTGGCGGATGGGCGTCTTCAGCTACGGGCTGGTAAAGGGACGATGCTGCGAGCAAAAATTCCTCCGCGATGGTGGTTCGGCTGATTCAAGAGTTCGGAGAGCGATGTAGCAATCTCGGCGCGGCTAGGCTGGTGAGGTGAGGTACCGTGGTAGTTTGGGTAGGTAGCTCACGGACTGAGCTCGCGGTGCACGTTGACCTGGCGGCCCGCGGGGGACACCTACTGGGGAGCCACCTCCTTCTCAGCCACAGTTGATGTAACGGTTGCCCGGGCGAGTGGGCCCCGCCTCACGTCGATCCGCGCCACACTCCGGTTCCGGGCTCCACTATTATGACCATCCATGGATGGCTGAGGAGGAACTTCGGATGCGCACCCGTTCAGGAAAGGTCTCGGTGCTTGATGCTCCTGGCTTCGGGAGACCGCCGATATCGTCCGGTGTCTGCCGCCAAGTCTCGTCCTTCTAAACGGAGCTCTCCCTCTTCTCTCGTTGTTTAGCGGCAGCCCTTTGTTGCTGCAGTCGAATGGAGACCTCCACTTTCCGACCCCAAAGACTACGGCATCTCCCCTGACTCGAACGCCGAAATACCTCCAGACTGACCCAGCTTGTTGTTGACTTGACGCCGGTTGTTTGGTTTGCTGGGCCATTGACAACGCAAAAACACTAAAAGCGCAGGGGTTACAAGAGGCTATTTCGTGCTCAATTGCTTTTTGCTAAGCAAAACGAGAAGAAAAAAAAGGAGGCCCATCAGGAGCTCCAGCTCCGGTTTCCGCTCTTTGTTAAGCGCGTTCTCCTCTTTTCTCTACTGATCCCGCTGCCAGGGGAATAACCTGAGCAACAATCGTAAGCGTAGGCTCTTTCAAAGGGCTCATCTTTTCCCCCGATCCAAAACCGTTCTCGGTTCTTTCTCCCGTCTGAAAGCGACGCTCGGCTTACGTTCCGATCCTCTGACGCTACAGGCACACATGCACGCACCCCTCAGACGGCTCCAGCTCCCGTTCCCTCTCCGCAGATTGGCAAAGGAGGGGACAATGCCCCTCCACAACCCCTCATCAGCCCGGGTATCTCTCATCTCGAGGCACTTGCAACAATCCGGACCGGCAACTACTTCAACTCCTGTAAGTCCACCCCTCGACCTCGTCCGAATTTCCCATCGAGCCGTTTCCCTTTTCTCATCAACCACGCTCTATCCACAGCAGCAGCAACGCCGATCGTCCACCATGTCTGCCCAGCCACCGCACCCGACCCTGCTCATCCCGGGCCCCATTGAGTTCGACGATGCCGTTCTCCAGGCCATGAGCCACTACAGGTCCGGACCACCTCAGCCATCCCCGAGTGGAGCTCCGCTTGTCTCCTCCCCGTGCCGTGGGTGTACATGTTGCTAACTGCGATGCCAATGCCTCCAGTGAGAGCCATGTCGGCCCCGGCTTCGTCAACACCTTCGGCGAGACTCTGTCCATGCTGCGCCAGCTCTTCCAGACCACCGACGCTCAATCACAGCCCTTCGTCATCTCTGGATCCGGCACCTTGGGATGGGACCTCGTCGCCGCCAACCTCGTCGAGGCCGGCGAGGACGTCCTCGTGCTGGCCACCGGATACTTCAGCAACGGCTTCACCGACTGCTTCAAGACCTACGGCGCCAACGTCACCGAGCTGAGAGCCCCCGTCGGCACCCGCCCCCAGCTGCCCGAGATCGAGAAGGCCCTCTCCGAGAAGAAGTACAAGCTGCTTACCGTCACCCACGTCGACACCTCCACCGCCGTGCTGAGCGAGCTCAAGGATCTGGCTGCCGTCGTCAAGAAGGTGTCCCCCGAGACTCTCATCGTCGTCGACGGTGTGTGCAGTGTGGGCGTCGAGGAAATCAAGTTCGACGAGTGGAAGTTGGATGGTGTCATCACCGCCTCCCAGAAGGCCATCGGCGTCCCTGCCGGTCTGTCGATATCTATGTTCAGCGGCAAGGCCATGAAGGCCTTCGGCGAGCGCAAGACCCCGCCTGCATCTTACTTCGCGTCGTTCAAGAACTGGACTCACAGTGAGTTTCCAATCGTCACATTGCCCCGCGTCAATGGTTGCTGACCGGTCCAGTTATGCAAAACTACGAGGCCAAGAAGCCCTCCTACTTCGCGACCCCGTCCCCTCAGTTGATCCACGCCCTCCACACCTCGCTCACCCAGATCCTCGCTCGTCCTCTGTCTGAGCGGTTCGCCAGACACAAGGAGGTTTCCGACAAGGTCAAGAAGGCCGTGGCGGACCTCGGTCTGAAGCAGGTTGCCGGTAAGCCCGAGGACCAGGCCCACGGCATGACTGCTATCTACCTCCCCGAGACCGTCAAGGCCACCGAGCTGCTGCCAAGCTTGGCCAAGAAGGGCATTGTGTTCGCTGGTGGTATTCACAAGGAGATTGCGCCCAAGTACATCCGTTTCGGACACATGGGTGTCAGTGTGGTAAGTAGTGGCTGTGTGCAAACGGAAAGCGACGAGGCTGACAATGTCTGCAGACGGATCCCAACCGAAAGGATATCGACAACGCCATCAAGGCGTTGCAGGACAGTCTTACGGAGGTCGGCTACCAGAAGCCGTAGGAGTCGAAAAATAGACCATGTATGCTGGATGCATATCAAAATTGCCGACTAGATCTCACACGACGGACTATGAAATAACAAAAAAAACATTTGTTCAACTTCGACATGACAAAGCAGGGAACGGTTGTTAAGAGGGGGCCAACACGAAAAGTGATCGATTTCGACTGTCGCATCTACCTAGCTTGCCTACCCATGCCCGAGCACCATTTTGAAAGATGAATTCGTATCGTTAGGTACTCTCGCTTTGTTGGAGTTTACAGGCGAGACTGTCTGTGGCCACAGCTCGTCATGCAGACTGATGCATGGTATACATAATACCGTTGAGACATGTTGGTTGGCTCTCTGTCAGATTAGCTGCATGCAACAAATGTTGTCCTGGACAACTTGTGGTTCGACGAATTGGCTGGAACCTTCCCCAAGTAAATGATACCTCCTAACACCGTGAACTGTATCGCCGAAAGGGTGGGGCGGGGGTCCGCAGGCTGGGAGTGCGATGCCATTGCCAGTCATATATGTTTGTATGTATGTGACTTTGATAGCTACTAATATGCCTTCGCGGTGTAGAGGAACAGCCGGGTGAAGAGTCCCGATACGGACGGGCGGGAGCGTCGTTGGCGCTTCCACTGCCGTTGGAAATTCGTGTTCAGTGCCTACCTACCTACCTAGGTAGGTTGTCAATGTACGTGCAGACCTCCGTCCCGAGGTGTGGCCGAGGTCAG
Organism: Colletotrichum musae; assembly: GCA_027406025.1. Taxonomy (NCBI): domain Eukaryota; kingdom Fungi; phylum Ascomycota; class Sordariomycetes; order Glomerellales; family Glomerellaceae; genus Colletotrichum; species Colletotrichum musae. The sequence continues at coordinate 2,836,914 of JANVYC010000006.1, forward strand.
CCCCGGTGAGCAAGGTGAGTTACCTATGACGCGCATCATTGCTCGGGTGAATTTATCTTTATTTTTTCTCATTATTGGCAGGCTGGACAAACAGCAGGTCACCTACAGGCTCCAGGCTCCAGGCGCCGGGCAGGGTTCACCGCGCCAGGTGGCTGCGGGCGGAAAAGAGGGGAAGACGAGAGCCTGCCGTTGCCTACGTGAAGATAAAATCTCAGAAAGTAAGATACCTAGGCAACTACTCTAGAAGTTGCCTTACATTTATGTGAGGAACCTGATGTTAATGTACGGCTATGTAACTTACATATAACACCTGAACAACGCGAATGTCGATTAGTAAATAAGTATATGACGGAGGAAGGCAAGGTGAGGAGACTATTACCTACCTAGGTACCTACCTGATTGAGGTATCTTTCAACCTCAGGATGTCAGGATGCCTGGGAAACGCAGACGGGGCGGACGAGAGAACGTCTTCTTCAATGGCCCGGCCCAAGCTTCGCGGCCCACGGGTGGGTAGGTGGGTGTGCTGGCCCAGCAGCCAGCAGGCAGTCCCGGCGCTGTCGGTCGGGTCGCTTAGCCTAGAGGCACCCGTGGACACGTCCATTCAGTGGTCCCCTCCCCCCGGTCCAATCCAGTGGACGTTGACGGGGAGGTATCGATACCTGTGGCTGGTGGAGTTAGCGGGCGGCTGACAAAATTGGTTGTCCCCCGCCATCCGCCTCTTTCGCTTTCTGAATAACCAATCTATCCTCGCCTTCACGCCAGGCAGAGTCTCGTCTCCTCACCTCCCACTCTTCTCTCTTCTTTCCTTTTCTCTCCCATTGCACAAAACACCCCCGCGAGCACCAGCCGACCTCGTCTTTTGCTGAATTCGACCTACCCCCAGCGCCCGCACCGCACCTTTGCGCCGCGCTCTCTGTCGTTTCCCCGTCCCCTCCTCCTGCAAGAGGGCGAGCCTGCGAACCACTACCTCCCCCTCACCCGCTGCGTATTTGCGATCGAGATCGACTGTTTTCCACCACCCCGCCCGCCGCACCGCAACACCCGCGATGGCTATCACGATCCCGGAGCTGGATGACCTCGTCCGCTCCTTCTACGAGGGCCGTGGCGAGCAGGTCTGCAGCTTTTCCCACCCCCGCTGGTTTGAGATTTTTGGCCCGAGGCTGACCGACCATTTCGTGATGTACAGCAAAAGCAAGCGCAAGCTGCACTCAACCAGGTACGACAATGCTCTCTCTCCTGCTTCTCCCCGCCCATTCGGTTTCTAACCTCTCGTGTCTGTGCAGTTCAAAGAAGATCAAGATGCCTGGCTTCTCGTAGACAAGATCCTCTCCGAAGCGACCTACCCCCAAACGAAGTGTACGTCTTGCGCCGAGTCCCAACCCAACCCAACCCAAACCGCCAGGGCGCAACCAGCTGACGGACTGTAGACTTGGGCTTGCAGGTGCTCGACAATGTCATCATGACAAGATGGAAGGTCCTCCCTAGAGACCAATGTCAAGGTTTGGAGGACCAGCACACCTCGCTTCTGCCCCGCCACTGACCAGTCTAGGAATCCGCAACTTCGTCGTGCAGTTCATCATCCAGTGCTCCAGCTCCGAAGAGTCACTGAAGGCTGAGCGCACCCTGCTCAACAAGCTCAACCTCGTCCTAATTTCCATTCTGAAGCAAGAATGGCCCCACAACTGGCCGACCTTCATCAACGAGATCATCACGTCGTGCCACTCGAACCTGTCCATCTGCGAGAACAACATGGTCATTCTCCGCTTGCTGTCCGAGGAGGTCTTCGACTACTCCGCCGAGCAGATGACGTCCACGAAGACCCGCAACCTCAAGACCACCATGTGCGCCGAGTTTTCCCAGATCTTCACCCTCTGCCAGGAGGTCCTCAACACTGCCGACCAGCCCAGCCTGGTCAAGGCCACCCTCGAGACATTATTGCGCTTCTGCAACTGGATCCCCCTCGGCTACATCTTCGAGACCCCCCTGATCGACACCCTGCGCACACGGTTCTTGTCCGTTCCCGAGTTTCGCAACGTCACTTTGCAGTGCCTGACAGAGATTGGCGGTCTGCAGACCGGTGGGCCCGGTCAACCCAACTCATACGACGAGCAGTTGGTCAAGATGTTCACCGAGGTCCTGACCACCATTGCAAACATCATCCCGATCACACTTGACCTCAAGTCGACGTACCCCAACAGCAACTCCAGGGACCAGGAGTTTATTCAGAACCTGGCCCTCTTCCTGTGCAACTTTTTTGGCATGCACCTGAATGTGAGACGCCGGCCATACTCGGAGTCCTTGACCATCCACTAACAAACGTGTAGCTCATTGAGAACTTGCCAAACCGGGATTTCCTTACCCACGGTCATTACTACCTGATTCGCATATCCCAGATCGACGATCGCGAGATTTTCAAGATCTGTCTTGACTACTGGCTTAAGCTGGTCCAGGAGCTTTTCGAGGAGATGCAGCAGCTGCCCATGACCGAACTCAACCCCCTCGGGGGAATGGCTGGAGGCATTACAGGAGCTGGTGCCCCCCACCCCAACATGCTCAACAACTACCCCCTTCGCAAGCACAAGTACAACGAGGTTTTGTCGAACCTCCGTACCGTGATGATTGAGAAGATGGTCCGTCCCGAGGAAGTTCTCATCGTTGAGAACGACGAAGGAGAGATCGTGCGCGAATTCGTCAAGGAGAGTGATACCGTCCAGCTTTACAAGACAATCAGGGAGTGTTTGGTGTACCTGACCCACTTGGACGTGGTTGATACCGAAAACATCATGACGGAGAAGCTAGCCCGTCAAGTCGACGGGTCCGAGTGGTCATGGCACAACTGCAACGTGCTGTGCTGGGCCATCGGTTCGATCTCCCTGGCAATGAACGAGGAGACGGAGAAACGTTTCCTTGTTACCGTCATCAAGGATCTTCTTGGTCTCACTGAGATGAAGCGTGGTAAGGACAACAAAGCGGTTGTCGCCTCGAACATTATGTATATCGTGGGACAATACCCGCGATTCCTGAAGGCCCACTGGAAGTTCCTCAAGACTGTCGTTAACAAGCTCTTCGAGTTCATGCATGAGTCTCACGAGGGTATGTTAGGACTGCGACCTTGATCTCCTTCGCTCATACTAACTAGTTGCAGGTGTTCAGGACATGGCGTGTGATACCTTCATCAAGATCGCGCGACAGTGTCGCCGCCACTTCGTTGCGCTCCAACCTAGCGAGCAGGAGCCTTTCATCGAGGAAATTGTTCGCAACATGCACAAGATCACCTGCGATCTCTCACCTCAACAGGTCCACACCTTCTACGAGGCCTGCGGTTACATGGTTGCTGCCCAGGGCAACAAGCACCAGCAGGAGCGCCTGCTCAGCGATCTGATGGCTATCCCCAATGCTGCCTGGGACGAGATTATCAAGCAGGCCCGCATGAACCCTGTCATCCTCCAGGACGCCGAGACGATCAAGGTCATTGGCAATATCATGAAGACCAATGTGTCGGCATGCTCTTCTATTGGCCCGTACTTTTATCCTCAGATCGGCCGAATCTTCCTCGACATGTTGCAGATGTACCGTGCGACTAGCGAACTGATTTCCGAGGCCGTCCAGAAGCAGGGTATGTACCGACAGCCCTGAGATTGATGCTCTGCTGACACTATCCCAGGTGAAATTGCGACGAAGATGCCTAACGTCCGAGGCTTGCGCACGATCAAGAAGGAAATCCTGAAGCTTGTCGAGACCTACGTGGAGAAGGCGGAAGACCTGCAATCTGTGCGCCAGCAGATGGTTCCTCCCTTGCTGGAATCTGTTCTCGTCGACTACAACCGCAATGTTGCCGGTGCTCGCGATGCCGAGGTTCTCAAGGCAATGTCCGCCATCATCACCAAGCTTTCTGCCTTGATGGAGGACCAGGTGCCCAACATCATGGAGAACGTCTTTGAGTGCACCCTGGACATGATCAACAAGGACTTCTCCGAGTTCCCGGAGCACCGCGTGGAGTTCTTCAACCTCCTGCGCGCCATCAACCTCCACTGCTTCCCTGGTATGTACACCATCTCCTAACGCGCCGGAGCTGACTACTAACCTTTCCAGCGTTGTTGAAACTGGATAACCGCCAGTTTAAGTTCGTTATCGACTCTTGCTCTTGGGCCTTCAAGCACGACAACCGCGACGTTGAGGCTGCGGGTCTTAACATGTGCCTCGAGCTTATCAACAACATCGCGGAGAAGACGGATGTCCAGACTTCCAACGCTTTCTTCCAGCAATTCTTCATTACCATCCTGCAGGACGTGTTCTTCGTGCTCACTGACAGTGACCACAAGGCGGGTTTCAAGACCCAGTCCATGGTTTTGATGAGGATGTTCTACTTCGTGCAGCCTGCCGACGGCACCGCGCCGAAGATCCAGGGGCCGATCTACAGCCCCGACCAGGCGGCTGCTGGCACCTCGAACAAGGAATTCCTCGCCAACTTTGTGGCCAATCTCCTTCGCGGTGCTTTCCCGAACCTGCAACCGTGAGTCCCATTCCCCAGGCCTGCCATGCGTGTGTGTTATGGTATGTGCTGACACTTCGCAGTGCTCAAATTCAGACGTTCGTTGAGGGACTCTTCTCGCTCAACACTCAGTACGACAAGTTCCGTCTTAACCTACGTGACTTCCTCATCTCCCTGAAGGAGTTTGCTGGCGACAACGCCGAACTTTTCCTCGTGGAGAAGGAGCAGCAGGAGCGAGATGCGAAGGCGGCGGACCTCGAGCGCCGAGGCAAGGTCGGCGGTCTCCTCAAGCCGTCAGAGCTGGAGGACGACGAGTTGTGACTTGCCCAAGAGTTACGAACCGAGTATGCCCCGGCCTGGGACTCCAAGAACGTGGACAGGACGTCAGGGGGTTCCAAGGAACAAGAACCCGATTTCGATGAGTGGGCGCTCTACGGGCTCTGACCAGAAGCCATGCGTCACGGAGCCGAGCACGACTCGCCAATCCCTGGCTCTGCGGCCCGTTGCAGCCCGCTCATTCTGTAGTGATACCATGGATAGATGACCTGATGATTGCAGGATAACCGTTCGCCATTATTAGGCCCCTTCGATACAGACAGGGCCAAGATATTTTCCTTTCATTGATCTGGCAACGGAAAATGAGGTGGAGGGTTCTCGGACACTGAGTAACTTCAGAGGCCTATGGCTGAACTGCTCAGCGACGAGTGGAGGTTACGACGTGGGGAGGACTTAAATCAAAAGAAAAAGCTATACAAACCCGGCTAATCGCCGTTGTAGTCGTAGAAGCTTCTTACGTAGGCACAATAAGCAGATAGATTGCGCATCTCCTTCTTTTGACTCATGTGAACGCGTTGTTTGATGTAACGAGAGTTGGACGGGTGCGTATGCAAAGCTCCCTCTCACCTTCTCAAAATCAGGTACACAGCGGGTCATCGTGATACGCAGTGCCTACCCTCGACCCTGCGGAGCAAAGTCCAAGGGTACCTAAGTGTGAATTGGCTCTCTGACTAGTCGTGCAAGTACGAAACGGTGCAGTTATGGTGTTTCGTTTCTCCTGATAACTTCTCGCACAGTAAAGGGCCCATATTATGCTCTAGAAAGTGAAATCATGCATGTCGGAATCAACCCCTGAGATCCCTTTCCTTCACAGTCTCGGAATCACCATGCTGTTCTCGGTTTAAATAGTAGGCATACTGGTAAGCCGTCGATAGGAAGGAGACATAAGGAAAATAGTTGGGACAGTAGGGGTACAGCATGAACATTAGGGCGCGCGCGTCAAATTACACCATCCTATATCTCTTTACCTGCCCAGTTTTTCTTCTATTAGGACCTTAACAAGTAGCTATTGGCGCCCTGATATATTTATGAGTTTTGCTATCCGGGCATTGTCACTTAGCTATCCGGGCATTCCCCCACTTTTCTAGCCAATCAGATCAATAGGATCCATGACGCGACCACACAGCCCGTGTAATTGAGCGTAGCGACTGTAATTGAGCGTAGCGACTGTAATTGAGCGCAGCGACTGTAATTGAGCGCAGCGCAGCGACTGTAATTGAGCGCAGCGCAGCGACTGTAATTGAGCGCAGCGACTGTAATTGAGCGCAGCGCAGCGACTGTAATTGAGCGTAGTGACTGTAATTGAGCGCGCGGCAAGGCATCGCGCGATGTGGTTAAATGTATTGACCTGATTGGCTGAAAAAGTGGGGGAATGCCCGGATAGCTAAGTGACAATGCCCGGATAGCAAAACTCATATTTATTAGGCTCAGTCCTCTGTTGTCATTACTGGGCTCTACCGTTGTTCCTTGGCTCTGTTGTCATCGCTGGGCTCTGTTGTCATCACTGGGCTCTGTTGCTATCACTAGGTTCTGTTGCTATTACTAGGCTCTATTGTTGTTACTTAGCTCTGTCGCTCTTGCTTGGCCCTGTCGTCGTCGCTCGGCTCTGTCGTCGTCGCTCGGCTCTGTCGTCGTCGCTCGGCTCTATTATTCGTCACTCGGCTCTATTACTAAATCGCACTTGATTACTGTTATTATTACAATTTTCTAGTGTAGAATCAAGAGATCTTATTTACTAGATAGGTTTAATAAACAAGAGAAGAAAGACCTTAACAGCCGCTTAATAAGGAGCTAATACTAAAACTCTTTCTTTAATACTAGTAATAATTTAGTGTGTTAACTATCTTTCTATACATCTCTAGATTAGAAAAACTGCATCTAGTCTCCTACAATGCAAAGACGCATCTTCTTGTATAGCCCGTCTAGTGATGAAGGAGTTACAGTGGGCACCCTATTCAGTTGCTCCCAGCCCTTTATCCGTCACTGTTGTCGCTGTGTAAAAAGTAGGAATACCATTCAAGAGACGGACGAGGAGGGAACATTCAGGGAACAGTAGTATAACCACACACTCGTCTATTACGCATTCAACGGATCTAGATCTATAACCCTTAGTCCTGGTGATGCAGCTTGGCAGCAATCTTCCTGTAAGCCTCCGGGTTTGATACGCTGGGCTTGGTTTGGCGCAATGCGGCCTCCCAATCCTCGCGGGTAAGGGCGGGCTCTCCGCCTTCGTAGCGCAAAATACAGGCATCCATTGCGTTCTTATACAGTCCGTACAGGTCGGCACCGCTGAATCCCTTACATCGAGGATCACGTGCGATGGCCTCGATTTCGTCCCCTTCTGTACCGCCGATGCCATTACGGACGATGGTACGGAGGATGTCCACTCGCTCGTCATCGGTAGGAAGGTCCACGAAGAGCAGCTTGTCCAAACGGCCCGGGCGTAGTACGGCTGGGTCAATCATGTCTGGCCTGTTGCTTGTGCCGATGACGTAGACCTCGCCTCTGTCTCCAGCTCCGTCCAGTTCCGCAAGGAGGGCGTTGACGACTCGGGCCCCTGCCTCGGTTGTGGTGTTCTCGCGCTTGGGCACCAGAGAGTCCATCTCGTCGAAGAAGAGGATGCATGGCGCGCAGGACTTGGCTCTGGTGAATAGCTCGCGAATGGCCCGCTCCGACTCGCCGACGTACTTGTTGAGTAGTTCGGGACCCTTGATAAGGATGAAGCTGGCCTGGGCGTCGTTGGCTACGGCCTTGGCAACGAGCGTTTTTCCGCAACCAGGAGGACCGAAGAGGAGTACACCCGTGGGACGCTGCTTGCCGAACTTCTGGAAGAGGAGGGGTTCCTTAATGCGACGTACGATGGAGACCTGGAACGCGGCGCGGACGGTGTGCAGGGCGCCGACCTCAGACCAAGTCGTGCTGGGGATGGAGGAGAAACCCTCCCGGCGCAAGTAGGGAGTGTACTCGGCGATAGCGTCAATAAAGTTCTGTTGGGAAACTTGGACGCGGGTTGTGTTGGTATAAGAGGGGTCTCTGACGTAGCCGTACCACTGACGACGGGTGTCCTCGGCATCTCCAGCCCGGCTCTCATTGCTGTCGCCATCCGTCTCCATCCTCTCTGTCAAGGTGGCATTCTTCGCCATGATATACTCCATGTCTAAGTAATGGTTGCCGGCCTTGTAGTTTGCGGCATCAACCACTGCACGAATGTCTTCGCCCACGAAACCGTGCGTGCGAACCGCGAGAGCGTGGAAATCGACGTCGGAAGGGATATCAAGGTTTCTCGTTTGGACTCGGAAGATCTTCTCCCTGGCGCCGGTGTCGGGCACGTTGATGGTAATTGTCCGGGAAAAGTAATCAGATCTCTTCAGTGTAGAGTCGATGAGCTCCGGCTTGCTCGTCGTGCCGACAATCACAACCCGCCGGTCGCCTTCTTCCCATTCCCGTAGGCGTTGGAGGTTCACTTGGAGTTGCGATGTAACCTCTTGGGCGAAATCGCTGTGGTTGTTGCCCGATTTGGCCATGTACTTGTCGAGATGCTCAATCAGAACGACACACGGCGCGATCTTCTTCGCCTCGTCAAGAACATCCGTCATGACTTTGCTGACCTTATCCGGTGACCTCGTCTCAGTCAGGTAACGGCCGAGAGAGATAACCGGCGTACTTGTCTCCCAGGAGAGATATCGGACAAGGGACTGCTTGCCAGTGCCTGGCGGGCCAGATATGATGACGCCGACAGGTTGTTTGCCAAAGGGAAAGAAGTTCTCTGGCTTTTCGATCCTCGCAAACACGCACCGGTTCAGCTCTTCCAGTACCTCATCGACACCAGCAAGAGCGACAGAACCCGGGGGAATCTGTTCAGGGCCATACTTGCTCATCTTGGACGCCTTCTTGGCCAACGGGGCATCTGAAGCGACAGCTGTGGTCGTCGTCTTTGACGATACGATGCCCGAGGCATCACTGACGGCGCCGTTGCCCTCGGGTTCGATGGAAAGACGGCGCTTCTTCGTGGTCTTCCCCTCATCTCCCTCGGTCACCACGGCCGCCACGGCCGCCGGCTTGATATTCCAGTGCTTTGTCATCTGACGATTGAGCAAAGACCTTTCTTCACGCTGCGAAAAGATTAGAGATCTTGGTTGGTCCACGGCATGCTTGAAACTCACCTTAAATGCCTTTTCGGCCTCTTCCGCAGCTTCCAATAGGTCGTCGCTATCCTCGGCGTCCTGCTCCCTCTCCTCCTCTTTCCTAAAATCTAGCACCCTTTCGATGGCATCCTCAAGCGGTTTTCGCTTCTGCCTACTTAAGCTGCTATTCGACCTTTTGATACTTTCGTAGACGTCCGTTACTGTCAATCTCCGGCGTTTCTTCTTGTTTCCGTCACTCTCGCGTTCAGCTTCAAGCTTTTTGACGATTTGGTAAACATCGCGATCGAGGCCATGCCTCAGACTTATTCGTGGCATCGTGTTTTGAGGTTCAGCTCATTTGTCGAAGTCATCTTAGGAGGGCCTGGGAAAAAAAAAGTCGTCGCCAGAAATGTGGCCAACAGTGTTCTGATTGGTCAAATTTGGCTGTGTGCTACCTTTGCCCCACTGATGTACAGCGTACAGCTTAAGCTCTAACTAGAGCGCCTCTGTTGAAAACGAACCCTTGTAATCAGCTTCTACTATGAGAAGCGAAAAAGAAAAATCTACCGTTCTTACTGTCTGTATCATGTTCCTACCAATTTTTCTAAAGCCATCTAGGGACGACGGGGACGGACGACAAGGACGACGGGGACGGACGACAAGGACGACGGAGATATTGGCGGTAAATGGGTTTAGCCGACACCAATACGGCGACCGAATTACAGGCCACAAGAAGGTGAGAGAAAGACAAATAAGCTTAGTACTGTTCAAAAACTGAACAGGCTGTTGTTTAATTTGGCGGCTCAAGTTACTTTGGCTGCCCGTTTTGAGACGTACGTGAGTAGGTAAGTATATATCAACCTGACTCGGCCGTTTGAGTGGTTTGTCACTTCTCCACTCCCAATGGCCAATGCCTCGTAGCCAATCGCAGCTGTGTCGCAACGCGCGCATTTGCAAGGATGCAGAGGCTGACGATCGAGATCGACAGCAAACGGCTGGGAAAGAGATGCAAAACGGTTCACCGCACTGAGATAAAAGCAGTTGGCATCTTCTTCGTGACGAAGCGATTTTGGGTTGCGCACTACCTGACTCAGCTTTTTCGTCCTCTTCTGGATCCAGGGCAAAGCAGCCACCTCGCATTCAACGACAATCAGGTTTGCACGGTTGCGAACGAATATAGTCCCATGACTTGTATGGTATTATTATCATGCTTGTTGTTCTTTGTGAAAGGGGAGAATTTTCAAGGTAAACGTAGGGGCCATTGAAGGGGGCCCAAACACACTGTTCTAAAGTGGTCTATAGTACAATTCGCAAACATCGCCAGTTCCGTCTAATGCAATCATATCGTTACAACATCACCACGCTTATGCGGTGGCATCCTTGAGGTAGCTGCAGAGAAGACGTTAGCGGATAAGCTCAATCGAATGTTGACGGATAGTGTCGGTTGGGGGCAGTGTGAACGTACGCAATGAGGTCGTTGCGGTCCTTCTCCTTCTTGAGACCACCGAAGGCCATCTTGGTACCAGGAATGTACTTCTTGGGGTTCTCAAGGTAGTCGAACTGTGAAGAATTATTAGTCTAGGCCGGGGAGATAGACTGCCAGGGTATGCATACCAGAGTCTTGTCGTTCCACTCAATACCCTTCTGCTTGTTGGCGTCGGTGTAGGAGTAGCCCTCGACGGAACCGGTCTTGCGGCCCCAGAGACCGTGCAGAGCAGGGCCGATCTTGTTGCCGCCGTCCTTCTCGACGGTGTGGCACTGAGCGCAACGGGTCTTGAAGAGGGTGGCACCCTTCTTAATGTCACCTAATGATTGCCGAGGTTAGCGGTCGTGTTCTGTCCACATGACCTGTTCTAGTGGTTTGAAGATGCTGCGCCGTGATCGAGAAAACGGCTTTCCCGAGAGCTCGCCAAGGTCGTGTGTGCCGAGAAAACGCTGCGCACCGTTGACGGGATCGAATCTTTCTCGATGAGCGAGTGACACCATAGCCAATCGACTCGTCCAAACGCTTCGGTCCTGCCCATTTGTCGTCATTCCCTGTAGTGGCGGGCTTGGGAAAATGGCGCATGACGTCGGCGACGTGACCGGAGGACGAGTCGCACATGACGATGTGTTCGTACAAGCCAACATCGAGAGAAGATCAACCAGTAACGCTGGCCAACATCGTTTCCGCCTCAAAGAGAAGGTCGGAGCGGCTCAATGGCTCGTTGCTCACGAGTGAACCATTCCTTGGCGGTCACTCTCGGTGGTTCGCGAACCACGGCGGAACGGGGAAAACAGGGCATGCGCAACGTGGTCGCGCGCGTGAGCGGGTGCAGACAAGAACTTACCACCAGCCATTTTGACGGATTAAAATGTTATAAAACGGAGAAGATTGAAAGGGGTATCAGGTAATGAGTTGCAAAAGAGAATATGTCTTTTGCAAAAGGTCGTCAGGGGGGTTCGTTGGTGGATTGGAGGTTGAAAGATTGTTGGGGGAGGGAAAAAGGAAAGGAAAAAAACTTTTGAGGATCGGGCCAGGGAAAAAAAAAGAAGAGACGACACAGTCAACACTATCCGATTTTAGTTATGACAACACCCGGCAGCAAGGCACCTGGGCCTCAGGAATGAGCTCACACGCTCACTAACTCGCGCATCTGTAGCGCACAAGCCACACGGTGTGGCGACGCGACCACCAATCAGACCTGCAGCATTGGTCAGACGGTCATGCATCCGGGGTCGCTTACCCGGGCAAAACCGGATACTACTAAGCCGGAACATCACTTGGTCCGCCACCTTTCGGTGGTTCCAGTTGCCATGTTGGCCTTGGTGGCTGGTGAAATCTGCGGGCCAGCGGGTGCTTCCCTGCCTCGGTGATGATTTTTTTTTTTCTTTCCAGAGCCCGCCCCCGGCGCCTCCTCCAGGGCGCCAGTCAGTCCTGTGTCCCGAGCCCCGACGGGGATGCCTGATCTCCTCGGCGACTGATGTTACAGAGCCCGAGTCAATCTCGCAGGTGATCTTTGTGGGGGCTCTTGCTCCCATGGAGTTAAATGACGAAAGTGAAGGCACATCACCAGGTCATTAATATCTACCCAGGTACCTACGTACCTATCCGAGAACACGGGCAAAGTTCGGCGATCCGCTAAGCCTATTATCAGGTACCTCAGGTACCTCACCACCGGATCATGCCCGCAGTGAGGAAGCTCCACCACACCCGAAGAAATTCTTCTGGAGCTTCGCTTTTTCCAGCCCCGATCCTGCCGCCCAGCACCTGATGATCCCGTCGATCTAGGCTAGAACCTCAATGACGCCGTGAAAGGGACTACAATCTCATGCCCAGGTGACACATACTCGACAGGTCCCTCCTAGTAGCCCGTGGCAAGCGAAGAGCACCCGCACGTCCGATCCCATCCGCGACAGCTCAATGGCGACCTCGACCACTCTTCCCAGGTTCCTCCTCCCGGCCCTGAGCCCCATGTGGCGCGCCGCCGCCGCAAGGTCGGCCGGCCGTCCGGCGTCGGCTGCCGTTCGCAGCAGCACCGGCACCGTCTGGACAATCAGGTATGCGTCCACCTCCGGCGGCAGCAAGAAAGGCCCCGCCATCCTGGAGAAGCCCGCCAAGTTCAACCCGCCCTCCCACGGCTCCCGGCTGCCCAAGAAGCATATCCCGAAGCACTATGGCGGCCAGCTGAGCGGGCAGGAAGTCAAGGCTCAACGCGTGCGGGAGTATCCGGGCATGATGGCCCCCGAGGGAACGTGGGCGCATTGGTTTGTGAACAATCGTTCGATTCACCTGTTCATCACTTTGGTTCGCAGCATCATCCCCTTGTATACTGTTTGGCGCACACCCCGCTCTAACATGAATTCCAGGGAACTCTCACGGCCCTAGCCATCACGAGTGTGTATCTCAACTTCGCCTACACATCCCCCTTCAAGCACCTCCTCCCCCCCGGCTCTGAGTTCTGGAGCCATCCAATCGACTTTATTGGCACCTGGATCAGGGTCATCCAGCTGCACGAGCGCGACCGCAACGAGAAGGCCATCGCCAGGCACACGCAGCACACCGATGACGTCGCGAAGCGTCAGTACTACCGCAAGGAGCACGGTCTGGACAAGGAGAACCCCATCGCCAACTTCCTGGGCATGAAGGAGGAGTCGGATGCGCCGCCCGCGCCGGCGGCTGAAGTCCCCCCCGCGGCCGAGAATGCCGCGGCGGCGCCCGCAGAGGGCGAGAAGAAGAAGCGGTTCGGCCTCTTCTAAAGATGATGTCCCATCCCGGTCAACCATGCGCGCCGCGGAAGGAGAACGTTGTGTAATATACCCTCATCAAACCATGTACAAGTACGAACGTGAAACTTCTCAAACACGAAACATCGAATGGTATCATGACTTTTGTCTTTTCCCTTTGCCTTTCCTGATGCGTCACAAACGTGAAGAAAACGGTCCTCCGTAGTATCCCCTCCAACATTGAAACAGCCCCAGTCTAAGACAGATCCACGCCAGCGATGCCGTCCAGAACTTCTTCGGCGATGCCTCCCTTCTCGAGCACCTTGGCAATCATACCCTCGAGCACGTTCAGCTTGGTTCCTCCTATCGGCGGCTTCCACACTCCCTCCGCGGGCTGACCGTCCACAGCGGGGACGGCAGGCGGCTGCTTCGACGGCGTACCGGCGATACCGGTGGTAGGGTTCGCAGAGTTGGGCACACCCGGCGCCGTGAGCCTGGAAGGCGGGTCCACCGTCCGTACGGCGAGCAGCTTGAGCGTGCGGCCGGAACTCACGCCTGGCCTGTCGCCAGCGCTCTTCTCCTCAGCGACGGAGACCGCCAACGCGGACTCCGCGACCGCGAGCTCCTCGTGCGCAGGGTCGAAGATGATGTTGTTGCCGACGGCAATGACGAGCAGCGTGATGGGAGGGCGCGAGGTCGAAGCGCTGCCGTCGCGCGGGTACAGGTACGCCGAGGCCTCCCAGTCGTCGTCGAACATCGGGTCTTCGTCACCCTCGGACTTGAGTCGCGGCAGGCGGGTTGCGAGGAGCGCAATGTGGGTTGTGAGGGAGAGAAGAGGTAGCGGGTACGAGAGCGGCGGGGAAATGAGGAGGATCTGTGACAGAAACAGTCAGCACGGCTGCAGTAGAAATCGGGGTAACGGCGTAGACCAACATCGAGGTAGATCTTCCAGTGGAAACGGTTGTTAATCCGCAACTTCTTCGAGAACTCCCCGTCGGCAAGCAGCGCCTCGCTCAGCATGTTGGCCAGGAAGATGGTCGCCGCATCATCGTCCCTGGACCCCGGAATCTCGACCGTCATCTCGAGCCACTCGTTGCGGCCCCTGGCCTCCTCCCCGTCTTTTCTTGCCTTTGCGGCCTCATCGGCTTCGTCCTCCCCGCCGTACGGGTTCGGGGTCTTCTCGATCTCGGCCTTGACGCCCACAATGGCCTCGGTGCCGTCGGCGAAGCACACGCGCGCGCTGCCGTTGGTTCCTGGCAGAATACCGGTTTCGGCAGTGAGCGGACGAAACTGGTTTTCCTTGCGGCCGTCCGGTCGGATTGGCGGCGTCAGGGAGAGAGACGAGTGGAGGTAGGCCAGCTCTGCCGGGGAGAGCAGGACCTGCTGGGCTGTTGCCATGGCTTCTCTGTGGTGATCCCTTTGGCTTTTTTTTTCCCTCCAAGTATTACTCGCTTGCCGTTCTCACGTCGGTTTCCCCGTGGGTTGAGGTTGAGACCGGTGAAATTCCGCAGGTGTTGTGTTCTGTATTCTTCGCCGTCGAGTTCCCGTTATTTGGGTTTCGAATGCGAGCCAGACGTTGTCGCAAAAAGTTGCTCGGATTGAATTCCACCAAGCAAGACAATCCAGCAGGGATTTGGATAGTGGGGTCCGCGGGGTGTGGAGCCGCCGGCTCGAGCTGTCCGGATCGGTCCTTGTGGCGTATTGCGTGGCTGAAGCTTCTCTACAGCCCGGGCCCGGGCGGTGCCCAGATTCGGGCCTGCCCGACCACTGGCCTCGCCGTCTATACCTGCGTGTAGACTCCTTTTTTCCATGACTTGAATTAGCGAGGCTGAAGTTGAATGATTCATGTGCAGGAAATACACAAAGCATCATCGGGCAGATTGGAGCCTCCTTGGGAGAGCCTTCATCTCTTCAAGTGCTTCTTGCAATACTGCGCCGAGACACTCGGGACTATGAATAAACGAATTCTATCGGAGCACACGGAAGCAGGTTTTCTTTTCTTAAAATTGTATGAAAGCGATTTAGAAACCTGGATTCCAAAAATCCACACAGAGTCCCTCCAGCAGTTCGGGTCCAAGAGCTGCCACCAACTCGGCAATGCCGGCCTTCAGACACCCATGTGTTCCTACATCTTGACGCGGCCATGCCACCAGGTCTCCTGTCTCGGCCAGACGTCCAGATCCATCTATCCGCAGCTTGATGTGATCCAATTGATCGAGGGAGCGAACCTCGTCTAGAGACATGATTCCTGGCATACTGGTGTTGAACAGGAACATGTCATCGTCGTCCTCCTCATAACAGTCATGGAAATGGAAATCATCATCCTGATTCTCATCATGGCCATTCTCGACCTCTTCCTTCAGTTTAGCGTCGACTGCTGCCCCTCCGTCGTTGGCTGGCTGCGCAGCCTCCGTCTTGAGATCTTGATCCGGCATATCCACGTCTCCCTCTTTGGAGAGGCTCACATACGGCTTCTTGCCAAGCAATTCCATTACCCTCTTATCGACGGGATCCCATGTCAATGTCTCTGGGTCCAGGATGTACTGCGGCGTATAATCCATCTTGTATCGCATCTTCGGACACGAATGGATGTAGAAACCAGGATACCAGTAGCGGTAGCCGATCTCCCGCGCCAGGGTAATCTCGCGAATGGCACTTAGCTTGCCAGGGGCATACTTGTGTATGGACTCGTGATAAAGGAAATAGACGGCGCTGACGCAACTGGGAAGCAGGTCAAGAACGCCGATGGCTACCAGCTTGCCATCTAGTCGATAGCATTGGTGAACGGAGCCCAGAAACTGCTGCTTGCCATCGGCAGTCGTGATGAATTTGCTCTGGACGGGAGACTCGCACAGAAACCGCCGGAAGCCACGACGCGTGATTTCAGCTGGCTCATCCTTGTGAACAATACGCTGGTAGTTTTCGTAGACGAGATACTTCTCCTCGGTGAAGCTGATGTCCTCCAACGTGACGGTGAGCTTGTGGGCGGGCTCAGGGGGCAACTTCAGGAATGGGTACTCCGCTTCATGAACCCTCTCGATCAAATCGAACTCGGAATCTCGTTTTTTGGCCTGCTCGCGTGACATGGGATGGAGGCGGGCCGCTTCTGCGGTATAAGTCTCGCCTTTCACGTACTTGTTGAAACGGTTCACAGTTTGGCGTTGATCCCGAGTCGGCTTAAACTGGGTGGAATCGAGCCGCAGTGTGTAATGTACGCAACAAGCGCGTAGTTGATCCGGGCGATAGAGAGTCGTTCCGGAGCGCCTCCAGTAGTGGTCCAGCAATAACTGGTAGTACTCCGGGGTCAGGGACGTGGCTTTCGCATAGTAAGAGAAACCTAATGCGTGAACCAGTCAGTATGTAATACAATCCGCTGATTCTTACAGTATCGTTGCCGTGTGTTGTCGCCAGCATTACCTCCACACGCGCGGCCAACGTGAGGGTGGTATGTAGTGACACGCCACAACAACGAGATACATGGCACTGTGGTATGGAACATAGGATGGTTGGGAAGGGGACGCGGACGTTCTGACTGACTCTTGCCTTGGCGGCCACAGTATCCGCATCGTGCTGATTTTGAATATCCTAGATCTGTGTTAGTAGTGAGCAACATCCATTATGACGTTGCGGCAAAGGCAGCGTCTTTGATGCACGACATTGATGAATATATCGGAGGAAGACTTGTTTGTCGCAGGTTAATGGCTGCTAGCCACCTGGTCCCCTCCTGGTGGTGACGGCGCGAGACACTTTCGACATCACCAAATGACAATGATTACGATCATGTGCGTCAAAGGTGAGGCGTGACGGCGGTAAACGCAGCCCGAACTTTGCAGGCAACGGGTTCAGAATGCGTGGGATCAATCCTGTCGGGTAGACATCCGTTGCGAGAAACCTGTCCCCCACCCTCCACCCCCCATCTTTTGCCGACGTTGATGTCGAACAGCTGAGGGAGGACTGGCTAGGGGCGCAGGTGTGCGTGTGAGACAAGGAATGGGATGCAACGACATCGATCGTCGCAGACATACGAAGGGGGGGAAAGGCAACTAAGCCAAAAGTGCAGATGGCGGGACGGTGTTGGGAGCTTCCCCATAAAATACCACGAGCCAACGACGGGCCGGAATCGACGCACGGGGTAGGATGGTTGGAGGAGGGAATAGGACGAACGACTCACCGATTGGAGTTATATAGGACAATGCATCACCAGGGGTCTGCATGTCTGTTCCGTCCATGACTGTCTGTTGCGACCTGCGTGGTCTAACGCACAACCTAGGGACCAGCAAGACTAGTAGCGCTAGAGGAGCACGGAACGTTGGCTGATACTACTCGTCGCGAGAGTTACCCGGTATGTCCGCACCGTTATTGTGCATCACCTGGGGAGTTCAGTCGGATGGACACGTTGGCTATTGGACTGACTGCCAGCCAAGTTGCAGTCGGGGTTGGAAGAAGCGTGACAACAGAGTTTCGGGCTTGTAGAGGTTGCCCTGTGATGAGAAATGTGGATAGAGGAGCACTTTTAACTGGCGGGGCTCGGGAAGCCTAGGATGGATGGGCCGGAATGTCGTCGTAGTCGTGAACGGTGAGACTCGATTGGGGCTGGCTTCGCTGCGGATTCTCCCTTCTCTCCTTCTCTGTCAGGGACTCGGGGACGACGTCCGTTGCCCGTGGCTGGGGTGCTGGGGGCAGCAAGGCGGAGCGGATGAAGGCGATGAGCTTGCAATGCGAGACGATGCGGGTAAGGCGCGCTCTTGGGAAAAAAGACCAACAAAGTGATGCTAGCCTTTGGCCGGTCCGTATTTGTAGTCTGTACGGGCCAATTAATATTCAGTCCGCGGCCGTGAGTCCTCAGTGGTATGACGACGTTGCTGCCTCCCTTTTGCCTGGCCGTCTGTTGGCTACCTACCATACGTTGGCTGCCCAGAACAACTTGATTGTCCAGTTATAGTGAACTGCCAGAAGGACTGACTCATTGGATGGCGGTTGCCTTTGCCAGTGTGTCAGGGCGACCGGTTACTCTGCTCTACCCTGATATGTTCGTTTGCTCGGTGTTGCTGCGTGCCGGCGTGCTGCCTGGAGGACGGCGCGTGTAGTCGCCAGACGGCGATGATGGAGGCACGGATATGCAGGAGCTCGGGCTGGGGGCACGTGTGATGCGAGCCTCCAGAGTTCCCTCTCGGCAGATGACCAGGCAGGCGTAGCAACCTCGTTGGGCCAAAGGGAGATATTGCGCAGAGCAAGCCAGGATATGGTGGTGGCGGCTCACTCGGATCGGGGATGACGCGAGTGCCCGACCTGGTCAGGAAGTTGAGATGCGATAGCGGATGATGCGAGGCGACCTTGGAGGGGGGACGGTTGCCGAGAACCGGCGGAAAAGTTGACGTATATATGGGCGTACTGTTGTTGACTGTTGGATAAGGAACGCAAAACCCATCAAAAATCTCTACTTTTGCAGATGGCTCGCCGTGTTGTTGATGTGTAGATGTATGGTGTTGGTACGATGGTAATGGAGCCTGATAGACGGACCTAATTGATAGGTATGGAACAGCCCAGGTTGTCTCATGGAAGGGACTTCCCGCGAGCTCGCGGGCAGCCTGAAGGTATGTACCAAAGGCAGCTACCACGTAGGTACCAAGCTACTAGGTATGGTATGGTGGGTAGGTAGGCGCCTACTACTACTATCCGTACCAAACTGGCAGTTCAAACAGAGCTTGTTCCATTTCCGCCCTTCCGTTCTCTTTCCCCCAAACAACACCGTCTACGGAGTACGGTAGGTGCAAAGACGCTGATTTGTTGAAAAGGTCATCCCAGCCGTTTAACGGTGTCTACTATATAATTGCACAACAAAAAGATGAGGGGGAAAAATACGAAACACGTCGAAAGCCAGTATCAAGCAGAGCGCCTGCCCGGGCACAGAAGGTGCCTCGCCTGGCTGCAGCTTCCAAGCACGTCGTAGCGTGTCTGGTGGTAAGCTTTTTGGGCGGTTGCGCCGTGAAACCTCTCTAATTGCCCGCTACTTGGGTACCCAAGCACTGTCTGTACCTAGGCAAGTTGTCGTACATGCCTGGTGTTCTCAGCGAGCCCAGGTGCAGTAGGGTGTATAGGTACTCACCTAGGAAGGTATCCGTAACTCCGTACTCGCTAGGTTGCCTACATGCCTAAACGCGGGGTGAGCTGAAGGTGCCTTTGTTCATGACCCCCACAGAGTAGCAACAGGAGAAGAAGTGACCAGATGTAACCTGCATTTGCGCAATCTCAAGTATCTTCTTCTGAGTGGTTGGTAGCCCGCCAGTAATCTTCCGTTGCGACGCGTTGTGGTGGCATGCACCCCGGGCCGGCAGCCTCTTGACTTCACTGAACGTGATGGGTGGGTGGTTTGGCTGCATGCTCCGGAATGTTGAACCGAAGCAGTGGGACGCTTCTGGAGAGCTGTGTTAAACGTAGGCAAGCAAGCAAGGTAGTCTCGTCTGTTGTTCCTCATATTGGGAAGCTGCTCTTCCTGCAGCTCCCTGCTGTACCTAGCTGAGCCAGACTTTACTTGCATGTTTGTACTGTCGTTCCTTATTTCTGGAGCTCGGCAACGGTGTTCGAACCGTTCCTCGAAGGAGGCGCTTAACTATTGTCGGTTATATCGCCCGGTCCCATTTGCTCTTCCATCAGAGGCTCTTGGTGCAGTAGTTCCAGCGATTGCTCCCAAGTCCCTGTGCCGCAAAGGTCAGAAGGACCTTAACTCGCATGTGTGCTGGCTGGTCTTGATTCTCGCCAACGCAGCAGCTTGAGCTGCAGGCATAACATCTTGCAAACACCTTAGACTCACTTGGGTGTGTGGGTTGGTAGTTGTTCGAGCGATGAATGACGACCTTCTTTGACGCTCATGTCCTGGTTGGTTTTAGCTGGAGCGGCACCGTAAGGCTTGCATTGAATGCTGCTGCCAGCGAGATGCCTGTTTGCTGCACCACTTGACTGGGGCCAAGACACGATGAACCCGATGATGAGCTCTGAGGGTGACGAGCTGCCTTTCCGGCTCTGCCTTCTGAATTGAGCCATCAGATTGACGGGACGGACCGGGGGGGGAAACGCGGTGGATGGTGTTGTGGGTGGTGTAAGAGGTTCATACTCTTCTGCTTTGCTATTGCTAAGTTACTGGGTACCGAGTTGGGATTCTTCTATTGGCGACGAGCCTCTCTCACGCTCAGCCATATTCCGAGTGAAACGGCAGCACGATGGAACGAATCGACCCAACAAGAGGGTGCAGCACGAGTCGACTCGCCATTGCATCAGCGCGGACGAGGCATTCTGCACTAGTTCCTACCTACCTAGTAATATCCTCAGGCCTACCCAGACTGCCTTTAGGCTTGCTTCGCAGAAGTGAGGTGTCACCAGTCGCATCACAACCCGGCGCAGCACCCCACCCCCCTCACGCGGTTTTTGGGAACAAGCCCTGCAGTGGATGCCGAGCCTGCAGGGCATGCGGCACATTTGACACCCAATGCTTAAGCGGCGAGGGCGCATTTCCCATTGTCCAGTAGGCAGGTCTAGTCGAGCACAAGTCCGAACGAAGGCTCTTCCGGTCATGTCGTTGCAGGGTACCTGCCTACCTGACCTGCCTCACGGAGAAGAGGTGGCAGCCACGGCCGGCATGACGGGCATCGTGAGAATGTGCTGGACGGAATACTGGCTGGACCTGCCGCCGAACCTGGGCGAGAGAGCGGGACCAGGATCCATTGATCATCAGCTTAGAAACACAACATACAAGGCGTACTCAAAGTAGAAGTTTTTTTTTTTGTCTTACAATCACACACAATTGATCATCAGCTTGCCCATGAGGTTAGCGGCGGTGTCGTTGAATTCCTACCTCCAGGCTCCAAGTCGTGGGCGTGTTCTGTTGGTTAGTACCAAGAAACATAGGTACCTGCAGTGAATGGATGTTAGAAGGGAACGACAGAACGATGGATATGCATGGGGGGGTATTACTATGTACATGGTGTACAAGCCGCCGGCGCCACGGACGGACAAGACGTTAGTCGGCTGTGGGTAGTATCAAGTCATGCCCTCGTGGCTCCCCGCGACTGTCATCTCGGGCTTGTTCGTCGAACTGTATTTGTGCAGATGGCTGGGTCTTGTCGTGTCGTGCAGAACTCCCTCCGAGTCTCGTGTTGTTGGAGACTGACGAAGTCCAGAAGGCAAGGTAGAGGTAGGCATGGAGGTCAGGTACCTGAGGCAAGGTATCTCCAGGCACATGGCGCCGAGAAGGGCACCTCTCGCCTTGTTGCTTCCTGCATGGTGTACTTGAGGCACTTTGCTGTTCATGCCTAGGTTATTTTACCTAGGTAAGTAGGTAGGTAGGTAGGTAGGTACAGTGGTGGGTGTATCCTGCCAGTGTCAGGTTTGGAGCTACTTCTGCCCTGTCCTGGATCTCCCAAAGTCAACCAGGGAAGGAGCTTTCAGATGGAAGTACTTTCAACTGTATGTCACTCGCTTCTCACCCCCATCCTGGTGCCCATGCCTGCTCGCACCCTGTCGAATTTTCATGGGGTTTTTTCTTCTACGTTTTTTTTTCTCTCTCTGCCATTTCTGACGTTCAATCCACGCCTCCCTCTCTGTGTCTTCCCACCCGTGCTCTACTCTCACACACATACACACTCGCACGCACGCACACACGCCGCTTCACTCTCACACACAGTAGCCACACCACATCTACCGTACACGCCTCCTGACCTTGCTGGCATCATACCATACATACCCTGACCTTTCGGGGAGGGTATCCCCCCCTTTTCCCTGGGCCCGTACATGTTAGATGGGCCACCTCAGTAGTCGATGGACGAGTCCTCCCCTACCTTCTAACCTAGCATGCAGCACGCGTGGGCTGTTAGAACACAAGCTCTGCCTTCAAAGGGTTAAGTATATAAATCAACTTTAATTTCCCCTGGCCCGTCCATGCCCCCCCCCGTTCTGCTGCTATGGCACGAGACATGCAACCCTCTGGCTCAGGCCTGCACCAGAGCTCCCAGCTGTTATTACTGCGACTGTTGGCCCTTCCCCATCTTGATTTCTTTCATCTTCCACGTTGAACCCTCGGGAAAACCCATTGTGCATTCGGCGTCCAAGCCAATAAGCCAGCGTCAAACCCAAAATCCAGAAACAGAACAACATCATCCGCCTCAACAACCAAGCCAAGCCACCTGCCGTCGCCCCTCGCCCGGTGGTGCCTCGCCAATATCCGACTCTTTGTCTTTCCGCCTCTGTCCGCTCACTCTCCGCTCCGGCCCGTATCGCCTCGTGGTCAACCTCGAGTCGGCCAAGACCAGGCAGTCAAGACGAGCCATTCTCCCAGAATATTCTCCATCACTGTTCACGACATTCCTCTTTGCTTCTTCTTCCTCTCTCTTTTCCTCCCTCCCTCCCCCCCCCCCCCCCCCCCCCCCCCCCACACACACACACACACTACACAACTACCTCACTGAGTGATCGGTCAGACCTGCCTGAGTCCACCCTGTGGCAGGAAAGGTGTGACCTGCTGGCCCGATACAGGTCGGTCCCACTCGTTTCTCCAGCGGTGGTGAATCCATCCGAGCGTTCCCTCGTCCACTGTTGCGCCCACGATTATACCTTGGGAGAGCGCGTGCCCTGCCCGGCAAGCCCAGTCCAGCGAAATCTGGAAGCTCCCAACGAACCCCGTTTGGCGTCTGGAGCTTCAACGCGCGCCAGCAGCCCGCAAACTTAACTCTCAAAATCTCGCAAAAGCCTCGATTCACCGACCCATCTCAAAAAAAACGCAGTACCTACAGTGCCATACAAATACGCGACCATGTCACTGAAAAATCTTTGATCCCGCATTTAAATCCCGACGCCCCCTCCAACCCGGCCGACTTTCGACTTGCAACCAACTGCGAGGGAAAAAAAAGTTGCCGGGCCTACCGCTACCGCTTTTGCATATCAGAGCAGCAGCTCAGCGCAGCCCACCCTTCAACCACATCCACGTCTGACGATTTCCCCCCCTCTCCATCCCACAGCAATCCTCGCGAAGCAAGATCGAGCTGCCCGGAATGTCTTCCTCTCACAAGGAACGGACAATGGAGTCGCGCACGGGAAGAAGCAAGCAGCGTAAGTGCGCAGACGGGGTCGAGGCCGTTTTCTTACTGTCACGAGCCTCTTCCCCCCTCCCCAAACCCTGGTGCGCCTGCTCGCAGCGCGGGACCCACTAACACCTCGCCCTGCAGGTTACAACTCCAAAGGCGAGCGTCTGGTTGCCGGTGTGGTCCCCTTGACCGAGGACAAGCACTACGTCCTGCTCATCCAGTCAACCCGTCGGAAGGGCTGGGTGCTCCCCAAGGGCGGATGGGAAACGGACGAAGAATGCACCGAGGCGGCCGCTCGCGAAGCCTGGGAAGAGGCAGGCATCAGCATCGAGATCAAATATGACTTGGGCGATATCGTCGAGTCCCGTCCGCCGAAACACTCCGGTAAAGAATCGTCCAAGTCGTTATACCGGTTTTTCGAGGCGACCGTCCTCCAGCAAGAGGAAAATTGGCCCGAGATGAACAAGAGGGAGCGCCGGTGGATGACATACGCCGAGGCCACCGAGGCTCTAGCCGCCCGGCCAGAGCTCCTCGAAGCCTTGAGTAGATGTACTATGGCAAAGTCATGATACGCAATGCGCTCCAGTACTCTCGTCTCTCCTCTACTCTCTTACTGCTTGGCATCATGAAAACGAGAGCGTGTACACCTTTGGCGTCACCCGCGCGCGCTTCACCGCAACGTCGACATCGGCCGATCGCCTTAGGATGCGCCTCGCCTCGTTTGCTGCTTTAAACTCTGGTCCTCGCGGACAGTCAGCCATCACGGTGCCAGTGGCTTCTTATAACCTTCGCGCGACACGAAACGAAACACTATGAATGAACCTCGATAGTCGACACTGCTTGCTTTACACACGGAGTATTTTCCTCATTAACCAAGAACATGGAAGAAAAAAAGAACTGCATTATGAATGGGCGTTGTTGGCTGGCTTGCTATAGACGGCGGGAAAAAGGGACGATTCTGGACAGGCATGGCTTCGGGTGCATAAGACAGACATTCGAATGGTTTCTCCCTGCGACTGCAACGGCGTCTGCAAGAATCAGCGAAGCGGAAGGCATAAATGCGAAAGTTCGTCGTATAGGTTCTATGGCCGGAATGAAAGCTCTTTTCGGGACCTTGCAGTCTTTTGCTACCAAGGTACAGAAGAGCTCCAAAACTCATAGATAGGCCAACATCCAGCACCGCGCGTTTTCTTCGGAAGACTTGAAGAAGAAGAAAAAACAGTTAGAATGTGAACATTGGGTGATCGTGTGATCGATCCACACAGCTCGGGAGTTCTAAACAACCCAGATGACAAAAAGACGCCCGGCGAGGGTCGGATTCGAGCTGGCTGGCTGACGGGCTGTCAATGCACCCTTAGAGGCGCCGTGGAGCGCCTACAGGTATCAGGGACGGACTGCAACTGCCCCGCATACATCTGAGATCATCAGAATTTTTGACAGCAGGGATTGACTCATGCCCCGCCTTTCACGTGCTCCAGCTGCTGCCTGAGCCACAAAACGATCTGTGCTTCGGGACTCAGCCGGGCTATGCTCCAGCTCAAAGAACGGTACCTAGTCAGGTGTCCTGCCGTGGATACCTGCCATCCATGTGGCGGGGGCTTAATAAGTATCGCAAGAACACCTTTTCCGGCATTCAGCCCCGCCATCGCGCCTGCCGCCGGGCGGCCACGGCGGCAGCTGCCCGCCACCTCTCACGGCTGTCAAGCCTTGTGGTACCAAGGGCCAGTGGTGGGACCGACGATGATGATGGCTTGACTGAACACCACGGCGCACTCTCCAACGGCGCAGCGACAGACGTAGAATCGCTGAGGCATACCATCCGCCAACATTGCGCCCGCTTCAACCGCACGATGCTCCTACAGTTCTCTACATAAGTTCTTGTTTTCACTTTTCGCACTTTTCCCGAAGTAAATCGATGGACCGGAACTGGCCCGAACGCAACAATCCTCAAATACAAATGCCAACGAGATAAAATACGATGGAAAACCTCACCATTTCAGATGCTCCTCCCCAGGGAGGACAGCCCGTCCTGGGCGGTCGCGCGCCGCCTCCCCAACAGACCCCTCAGCTGCCGCCGCAGATGTTTACCACTGCGGCGCAGCTGCTGGACCTCACCGACAGTAAGGCGGGAAAAAACGCGCCATCACCGGCCTGAGGCAGCGTCAATCATCGCACTATGCTGACCTCGGCACGCAGAGAAGCTCATAGTCGCCCTCCGCGACGGTCGCAAGCTGATCGGCGTCCTGCGTAGCTGGGACCAGTTCGGTATGCATCATCATCCCACCCACCCCGGATGCGCCGCCTGTCGGAACTGACACTGCGGCGAACAGCGAACCTCGTCCTCCAAGACACCGTCGAGCGCGTCTTCGCTCATCCCGACCCGGAGGCCAACCCGCCGCGCGAATCCGGTCTCTACGCCGATATTAAGCGCGGCATATTCCTCGTGCGCGGCGAGAACGTGCTCCTCCTGGGCGAGATCGACCTCGACAAGGACGACGACCCGCCTGCGGGCTACGAACCGGCCGACGTCAAGCTGGTGCACCGCCTGGCGGCCGAGAAGAAGGACAAGGACAAGGCGCGCGACAAGGGCCGCATCAAGAAGTTGAGCAAGCTGGGCTTCGAGGGCGAGAACATGGGCGAGATCCTGCTCTGAGCAATCCGCGGTTTTCTCGCAGCAGCAGCGCCACCCACGTCTTGAACCTTTGAAATGATCAAATGACCAAAAATGATTTAACGCATGCTGGGGAGCAGACGGGTTTCTTTATTATGGGAAAAGAACAGGAGAGGAAGCTAGGTGGAAAAGGGAGCCAGTATAGGATGGCCGCCAGGGGTAACGGCGGACCTGAGACTCCCAATTTTTATCGTTCCACGCCGCAGCAGACGGCTGGTTGGGTGAGGGGCAGAATATTGTGAAATGCTCCGTCATCCATGTGTCTTGTCATCAGGACGGACGCCAGCAGAAGAGAAATCAAACGTTTGAACATGGCCATTGGAAGTCTCGGACTTTTGTGTTTTTGCAACCATCGAATCTCTGAGCCGGATGACGGCTTACGTCAACGACTCCAAAGCTACAGCTACCAGCTAGCTGTTGACATGGAAACCAGAGTCGATTATACAAATGGTCTGTGATATCAAGCGATTTCTGGACGCTGGCTGTGCGTTGCTGACTTCAGACCCTAACATATGCAGTCTACAACCCAGGAACGAACCCCTCAGCGACGACATCCCATTCTTTGGGGAAGTGCGTCC
The DNA here is from genome assembly GCA_027406025.1 of Colletotrichum musae. NCBI lineage: Eukaryota > Fungi > Ascomycota > Sordariomycetes > Glomerellales > Glomerellaceae > Colletotrichum > Colletotrichum musae. The sequence continues at coordinate 2,863,394 of JANVYC010000006.1, forward strand.
CCTCGGCGCCGTCCCATCCTCCGGCCATCATGGCTACGGCCAGCAGGAGACTGCTCGAGCTGGGGAAATACGGAGTCGGCACTCTAGTCCCTCCCACAGGGTAGCCGGCGTCGTCGAACTGGAACGTCGGGTGCAGGAGATACTCGATCGCCCGGCGTGAATCACCCAGCCGCAGGCTGTTCATCGCAAGCATCGGGAAGTCCCAGCCGAACGACTCGTCCAGGTCCCAGAGCTCCCAGATCTTGGCGGCGGTGTTCTCCAACAGCGTACGGTTGAGCGCCGGCCCGGAGGCCGGAGGCGGCAGCAGGCCGAAGATACCCGACATGGCGGGGTGGTCCTCGACGGTGACGTTGGACCACATGTCGGGGATGCCTTCGTACACGGGATACGTGTCGTCGATCACCGGGAGCGGGGCGAGGTTGTCCCTGACGTCAGTCCAGGCCTGGGGGACCGCCTGCCCGAGACGAGACTTCCAGGACATGGCCACGTCGAGGCCGAAACGCCAGTAGGCCAGCTCGAAGGTCGGGTTGACGGTGGCGTTCGGGTTGGTGTTCTCCGAGACGGGGTACATGGGCGGGCCGAGGTCGTAGACCCCCGTGGACTCGTTGAAGAAGGCAAAGGAGGCCATGAAGTCGGCCGTGGCCGTCAGGACGTCGTCCCACTTCTGGAGGGTCGCGGGCGTCGGGGCGTGGCGGTACTCGAGCTCTGCGAAGTACATCGGGTGCGGCTGTTGCCAGATCAGGAGGGTGTTGATCTCGCCCGGGGCATCGATGGTGGAAGGGTCCGTCATCTTGCCCCATCGAGCGCCCGCGTAGCCCTGCCTCGAGGCACGTTCGAGGGACGAGGGTAGCAGCCGGGTGTAGGTATGCGGGAGCGAGCGGGAAAGAAGAGGCCAGTGGTTCCAGCGTGCAAATTGGAGCGTGTGCCAGAGGATCATCTCCATCTGGAAGGGGTGGGTTAGCTCGGACTCCCTGGATCAAGTCGGGGCACGTACATGAAACTTTCCGAACCAGCCGTTGTTTACGAGTCCCGATTCTGGTTCTGTGAGCATTCCGCCTGTATTGGACGAGAGAAAGGGGAGGAAGCTTCAGCAACTCACCCTGCGGAGGATAGTCGGACGCCGAGTTGACGGCGACCAGATACTGGGACTGAATCGTTCGTCTCTGGAGCTCGGTTGCGTTGGCATCCGCGTTGCCCGTCATGTCGACGAACGCACCGCTTGACCAGTACGAAGGCCACCGTTCCCGCGACGCTTCTGCCACCTGGGAGAAGCTGGGCTGGCCTGCCGGCTTGGACGGCGCAAAGTTGGCCGTGAAACGGAGCGTCTGCGTGCCCTTGACGGAAAGAACATAGCGATGGCTTCCGTCAGTTGGCGCCTTGACTTCACCGCTGCCATCCTCCCACTCTACCCGCAGGTCATACGCCGCCGTCGTCAAGTCGTGGTGTATAACGGCGTGATTCTCCCCACCGGTCGAGAGGGATGTCTTGTGCTTGTTCGTCTGGTTGAAAACGCCCACGAACGGAGCACCGAACTTGTCATTGGCCGGGTAGGGAAAGTCGAAGAAAATGGACAGGCTCCCCGAGGAGAGCAGCGCGGATTCAACGGAGACGGCGACGGTGTCGGAATTGGGGTCCGCCCAGGTTTCCACCTTCACGGAACAATTCTTGTAAGCAAAAGTCGAGCTGATGACGCCCGTCCACATGTCGAGAACCTGTTCTCTGTCGGTGAGGTCGTCCTCCGAGACCTTTGACGAGTAGTCGTCTCCACCGAATGAAAGACCGATAGTCCCTAGGCTTATGCGGTGGGGGTTTTCCCGGAGCCAGTTCGCGATGTCATTGTTGGACGGGTTTGCCATGTTGTACTGCACTAAACGACCATGTGTCCACCATTCGGTGCCATTGTAGTCTACAACTTCGGGGTCAACTGCCGTCACACGTGTTCAGAAACCGTCAAATATGCTGACCTTCGATCGACGTCTGACCTGGCGTGGTTGGCAGGCTGAAATTATGCCAGCCCCATGTCGACATTGTCGCGAACGGGTTGAAAGTCTGGAGCCCCGTGATGTCGGCACCGAAGGCGAAGTTGCCGTTGCCTACTTGCAACGGCGTGTCCGGCGAGCTGGCATTACGGCGGGGGTTAAACGACTGGACGACCTTCTGTCTGTCTATCTTGGCCTCGATGAGGAATGGGAAAAGTGCGAGCAAGTGTACAGCGCGCATGTTGAAGTTCGTCAGGAGTAGTCAGAGTTCCCAAGCCGTGAATGGCACGAGCGGCCGGTATCACAAACGGGAGAGCATTTATATACGATCACGCGGGCATCGGCCCCGGAGGTCGACCAGCGCGGGGGAGCGTAGGTGTTAGCCGGAATGCTCGAGGATCGGCACCTAGTCGTGGCGATGATTGGGAGAACGTGGACTTCGTCGCCGGGACATGCTGTCGTGGCCCTGCAAACCTTGGCTGCACGATGACCAGTTTCGGGCAGTTCTCGACCGAGAAAACAAGTCACCCGGCGCTGGTCTAGGATGGAAATTGAGGGGAAGCACGAACGTGCGGGGATGGCATCTCCACTTTGGAATTGAGGCTATTCAAATGCCGGGCCGGCAGAAGTGATTGTGGACCAGCGAAGAACATGTCAATTACAATGGTCTTATAGGGATGGATGTAGCTGATAGACTAAGTCATGTCTTGCCTCCTGAAGTTGTACAGTGAAGATGCCCGACGTTGGGGCTCTCGCGAACGGGGCCCGGGGCCTGAATGTTGCGGAAGAAGCCCCGCCTATCGGTCATCGGGACCCACACCGGAAGGTACCCCGGACATGAGCCACATTTACCCTTGTCTTCGTGGCTGGTGTGCGCGCAACGCCAGCTCCTGCAGCCCAGCAACCGCACCGATTGGGCAAGCGCATAAACACCACCCACCCGTCCGCGCGGAAGGGGGGCCCTTTGACCAACAGCACCTTAACTCAACTTTGGCGCCCAAAACAGCGAATTGCGCGCGCATCTTCTCGACTTTCCTTGGTACATACTCAAGTTGACATTTCCTCCCACGATATCCTCTTTCGACCCGCGACGGCCCCCTTCGACTGCGACTCTACGTCATAACCATCTGTCAGGTATGTCTTGAACTTCCACTCCTCGGCGTTATCGTCCAGGCTTCAACTGTCCCATTGCCCCGCTAACCACTGGAATGGAATGCAGCCCCCAGACCTACGATTACACACAACATCCGAACCGTCGAGCGCACTTCAATACGTCGCCGCCATGAATGGGGTACCCGGGATGACAGTGTCAGTACACCCATCACATACACACCTCCTCATCCATGATGTCCCTTCTGCAGTACATCAGCGTGAGGACCGGGTTGCTGGCCGGGGGGATACCATCACTGCCGGTGCCACCCTTGCCACCGGCGGTGCCAGATCCTCCGCGCAGCAGCGGTCTCAGTCGCGATGTGACTGTCATCAAGAATCCCGAGCCTTCGCTGCCCGAATCCGTGTTGCCTGATGCTGACGACAATTGCGACGAGAACAGTAGCCGCCAGGCGGCCAGGAACCAGTTCCGGGCGCGCACTGTCAAGGGGGGAAACAACGGCGTCGCGCTGCGACAGTATGCGGAGGCAACGCTTGGAGGAGGGAGCCTGCGCAAAGTTGTCAAGCTTCCTGACGGAGAAGACGAGAATGAGTGGTTCGCAGTCAACAGTAAGTTCATCTTGCAAGGGCGGCCTGGCTGAAGACTGGACTGACAATCTGCGCGCACTCAGTGGTCGACTTCTACAACCAGATCAACCTTCTCTACGGCGCCATCACCGAGTTTTGCTCGCCCCAGTCATGCCCTGAGATGAAGGCCACAGACGAGTTCGAGTACTTGTGGCAGGACAATGATACGTACAAGCGGCCGACCCACATGTCGGCTCCGCTATACATTGAGCACCTCATGACCTGGGTGCAGAACACTATCGACAACGAGACGCTGATGCCCAGCAGGATTGGTAAGTGGCACGATCTCTGCGCTTATGGATTTTAACATTGACTTTTGAACGCGCAGGCCAGCCATTCCCTAAGCAGTTCCCCTCGCTCGTGCGCCAGATTTTCAAGCGCATGTATCGTGTGTACGCCCACGTCTACTGCCATCACTACGCCGTGATCAGAGAGCTTGGTCTCGAGCCCCATCTCAACACCAGCTTCAAACAGTATGTGCTTTTCGTCGACGAGCACAAGCTCGCCAGCGGCAAGGATTTCTACGGCCCCCTTAACGACCTGGCCGAGAAGATGATTGAGAGTGATTAGAAGGGCCGTCATGATTTTTCAGGTCTATGAGGCATTGCATTTTCGGGGCGTTGGGGTAATAGGGACGCCGATTGGGAATTTGGGAAGTTTCACTGGGCGTGTTGGTCTTTAATACCACCGAGTCTCACTGACGGCAGGTCAGTGCAGCGGCAAATGTGATACTACTGTAGAATACACACAGGGTTATGGGTAAACCGGCATCGGGTTGTTGGTTAATTTACTCAGGTTAAATAAACGGCCGTACTGCCGTTAGCGGCTCACGAAGGTATCTGGTAATCATGCTCTTCCAGAGAAATGCGAATGTGGCGATTCTTTGAACAGTGTGGAGCGCCTAGAGGTGTTGGGGTCCAGGAAACTGGTCATTATCGCAGCTCCGATTTCCACCGACCCGACGCAATGTTTGTGCTTACATAAGTTGATGCCTCACAGTTGGCCGACCACACAGCACCCCAGCCCCAAGGCATCAAGATTCCAAATTGCCGAAGTTCAAACCTCAACGTCGAAAACCGACAGCTACCTCGTCTGTTATCCGCAAATCAGCAGCATCCCTCCCTCGCCGTCTCGTCGCCCCTCTCGTTCCCTCCCATCAATTGAACACCCCTCCTCACGACGACGACCATCGCCATGTTCTCGAGATCGGCTATCCGCACCGTCCGCGCGGCGGCTCCCGCCTCCCGCCTCGTCGCTGCCGCCCGTGTCCCGGCCGTCCGAACCTACGCCGCTGCCGCCGCGACCGAGAACGCCAGGCCCCCCATCGCCGTCTTCGGCCTCGACGGCACCTACGCCTCTGCCCTGGTACGATGAACCCGTTATAATGATGTTTCCCCGGGGGTCAATTGGGTCAATTGGAGAGTATGAGGCACTTGAAGGGATCGACTCGGAGGGATGACGAGGGGAAAAAAAATCGGGGAAGGGAATTGAGGTTCCAGAACAACGGAAGGCTAACGTTATTCCTCCTCTCCCAGTACACCGCCGCCGTCAAGACTTCCTCCCTCGACCCCACGGCCAAGGCTCTGTCCACCCTCGAGGGCATCGTCTCCAAGGATGCCAAGCTGTCCACCATCCTGTCTGCGCCCACCCTGAGCGCCGAGGACAAGACCGCCATCGTCGCCGAGCTCACCAAGCAGGCCGGTGCCGGCTCCCAGGAGACCGTCAAGAACTTCCTCGCCGCCCTCGCCGAGAACAACCGCCTCGGCCTCCTCCCCGGCGTCTGCCAGAAGTTCGGCGAGATCATGAGCGCCGCCCGCGGCGAGGTCGAGCTCGTTGTCACCAGCGCTACGGTACGTTAAACCCTGCCGAAGGGCAGACGACATGGGCCCTGCACAATCGTGTAACTGTCACATTGGGGTCTGTTGAGCGTGGTTGGAGGAAGTTGCGTTGTTTGCGGGAGTGCAAGAAATCCCGCGCACGTAACTTACCTCCAGAGCTCGGGGCGAGGGTGAAATGACGTCGGAACCAACACAAACTAACACTGTCTCAGCAACTCGACAACAAGACCCTCAACAGACTCGAGTCTGCCATCTCCAAGTCCTCCTACGTCGGCCAGGGCAAGAAGCTCAAGGTCACCAACCAGGTATGCGCCGCCCGCACATGGCTCGGCCGAACCCCCGAGATGCCTCGGACCGGGTGATGGTCGAGTAGATAACCTCTCAGCGACTGACCATCCTTGTCAGGTCAACCCCGACATCGTCGGAGGCCTCATCGTCGAGGTCGGCGACCGCACCATCGACCTCTCGGTCTCGGCCAAGATCGCCAAGCTTAACAAGCTTCTCACCGACACCTTGTAAAACAGCCATACCAGCCGAGTCATTTTTGCTGAAGAAATGAAAAGACGCGACTAGCATAAACGCAACCCTCTAATCCTCCCCCGACATGTTCTTCTCTTTGTGTGTGTGTTTCTTGTAAACTTTAACTGGGGGGGAAAGGCAAGATGCGGGAAAGCTTTGCCTGCCGCGGCCTCCAGCTACCTCTGACAGTGTGACGAATCACACGGCCGTGGAAAAGGGGGGAAAGCTTGCGTGGGCTCAGGAAACAGGACTTCCCAATCCGGTCCCGAGCGAGGGAGGAGGGGGTCCCTGATGTAGGGGGCTTTGAAGACGAGCTGTGCATAGTCTACAATAGAAGCATTCACGGAACCCTGCACTACACTAGTCGTCTACACTGGTTGATTTCGCGAATCGGACGTTTGAGAGACGAAGAGGCTGCCGTTCTCAGGCTTGATCAACTGTTGTGAAAAACAAAGGAGCGTCACGCGGACTGACTACTTCAGAGCTTGGATAGGTGACGATTGGTCTCGTCGCCCAATACACGAGGGACACGAGCTTACTACGAAACTGACATCCGCCAGAAGACTCCCCTGCCTGGATTGGCCTGGAATGTTAAGACACGTTCGTCGCCTTGAACAGACTGAGAATGTGTCGCCGGAGAGGAAGAGGCCCCACGTCTCAGACGATGGGCAACAGCTAGCTCATTCACTCGTTGTGCGAATCGATGGGCTTCTCGGGCCGCGAGGGGAGATGCCGATAGTCGCGGATGCCTTTCATAATGCGCGTGGCTGCCGGCTTCTGCGTCCGTCGTTCCCATTCTTCATTTCAAAGCTGGTTGAAACCGAACACACTACCAGGCGGCAGTCACGGATGAGAGTTTGATGACATGTAGACCATGTTCTACTTGGAGCAGTCTAGTGGGTGAATTTCAACCTCCTTTGGTAGTTGACTGAACGAAAACAAATAAGACTACTCATGTCATCAGGAGGCTACTTTACGACACGTCAACATTCGGCCATGCTAGGCAAAGATGGCACCGAGATTTGGAGGGATAGCGCTTCTTACGTGTATATTGAAGTTGGATGAAATCTATTTCCCCCGTCTCTGGCATTCTAACAGGCCTGTATGTGGTTCTATGTGCACTGATGGCAGTAATAATCGTGTTCATACGCAAGGAAAGCGTTGGATGCATACCTCCCCTGACCTCCCCGTTCTACTCCCCTGTCTCTACCTAGCGATTACACTTCAAACTCGGGAGCACGCTGCCTAGACTAACCATACGGGACGACGAGACCTGTACATTATCACTTAGGCGGTGGCCTCATACTCGTTATCGCCGCCGTTCACATACTCCTTGTCCTCTTTGAACCGCTCAAGCTGGTCCGAGATGTAGCGGTGCATGTGCGCGTCTGCCTCCGACTTTTCTCTCAGCCTCTCCCTGAGCCTGTCCGGGTCCTCCAGGGTTACGGAGTTTCCAAGCGAGTCATCGTGGCCGTCCTGGCCGTTCATCTCGCTGTCAAAATCGCTCCTCGCGCCGATGGACCGCGCGGTCGATGATCTGCGCATCCGCGGCTTGCCGTTGGGACCGGGAGTGGTGGGCGTAGTAGAGTCGCGACGTTTGATTTCGCGGGTCAGGATGTCATCAAAGTAGTGCGACATTCCGGCCGAAGGCGTGCGAGGAGTATGCGGGAGACGGCAGTTGACACTGATTGAGAGTGTTAGTTAAGACTTCGCTACGGTCAACGGCCATGCTTACCCAGTATCGTGAATCATTCTTGCCATCAACCCGGTCCAGCCACACTGGTGAGTGGCGCCAAGTCCGCGACCCGAGTCGCCGTCGAAGAACTCGTAGAACCAGAGATAGTCCTTCCAGTACGGGTCGAAATCGAGCAGGTCGTTGCCGGCGTTGATGCTTCGGCGACCGTCATCGTTGCGGGTCATCAAGTGCTGCAGGCGATGCTGGATCTCCTCGGAGACGTGTCCCAGGTGCATGTAGTCGCCACTGCCCGTAGGGCACTCAACCTGGAACTCATGTCCATAGAAGAGGAAGAAGCGCTGGAGAGACTCGACCAACAGGAAGTTGACGCACAGCCAAATGGGGCCTCTCCAGTTGCTGTTGCCTCCAAAGAGACCGCTGTCCGAATCACCAGGGACGTAGCCCACGGAGAACGTCTGGCCGTTGACCTCCATCGAGAACGGGTTCTTCTCGTGGTACTTGGAGAGCGAACGGATGCCGTGGTCGCTGAAGAACTCCTCCTCGTCGAGCATGCGGCGGAGAATCTTCTCGAGCCTGTCTTTGCTGACAATAGACAACAAGATTCTGTTGCCCTTACCACGCTTGGCAATGCTGGCCATGTTTCTCTCGGCCAAATCACAGCGGTTCTCCATGAACCAGTCAACTCGCTTCTTGAACGAGGGCAGTTTGTTGATCAGCTCAGGCTCCAGCGTCATCGTAGCGTAGAGCGGGATCAGGCCGACAAGGGAGCGGACGGGAAGCTGCTGAATCCAGGGGCCACCCCATGAAATGGCATCATAGTAGAAGCCGTCTTCGTCGTTCCAGAGGGACTTTTCGTCCTTTTGGCCAGTTCTGAACGTCATCGCATCACTAATGAAGATGAAGTGCTCGAAGAACTTGGAGGCAATATCCTCGTATGTGCGGCGGTGCTTGGCAAGCTCGAGGGCGATGTTGAGCATACTGAGACAGTAGAAGGCCATCCAGCCCGTGCTGTCGGCCTGCTCCAGAGAGCCACCGGTGGGAAGGGGCTCAGATCGGTTGAAAAGACCGATGTTGTCGAGACCGAGGAAACCACCCTCGAAGACGTTCTTGCCTTCAGCATCTTTGCGGTTAACCCACCAGGTGAAGTTCAACAGCAGCTTTTGGAAGACCCTCTCAAGGAAGTCAAGGTCTTGTCTTCCGTACATCTTGCGCTCAATCTTGAACACACGGAACGTGGCCCAAGCGTGAACAGGGGGGTTGACGTCACCAAAGTTCCACTCATATCTGCTTCAAGTCAGCCATTGCACTTGTAGGCTCGTACTCGATACACGACTTACGCTGGTAATTGACCGTTGGGATGGCAGTACCACTCCCGCGTAAAAAGATCCAGTTGCTTCTTGGCAAAGTCCGGATCCATCATAGCCAGAGTGATGCAGTGGAACGCACTGTCCCACGCGGCGAAAAAGGGGTACTCCCAAGAGTCCGGCATAGAAAGAATGTCGTCGCAGTGCATGTGCTTCCACTGACTGTTGCGGATGTCCTTTCTGCTGGCCGGCGGGGGAGGTTGTGTCGGGTCGCCGTTGGCCCACTGGTCCCAAATGAAGAGATAATGTTGCTTCGTCCACATCATGCCGGAGAAGGCTTGACGCTGAATGTTGCGGAGATCGTCGGCCATCGGCAGAGGGCTAAGGCGGTAGTAGAAGTCATCGGCTTCGGCGATCCTCAGGTCGATCATATCATCGAACTCTCCTTCGTCGAAGTACGTCTCATTCCTCTTGGAAAGACGGAAACGCACGACCGCGCACTCGCCAGGGCCAACACCGCCGTCTTCGTTGAAGTTGAACCACCCAGCACACTTGGTGCCCTTCTGCTCGGGGTTGATGGCCTCCTTCTCACCCTGAACGATGTACCTGTGGAAGGCATCCTTGACGTAGGGAGTCTTGTTCTTCTGCTCGTACAGCAACTCGTAGTTGGTGTCGTTGTCCGTGAACATCAGCTTGGGCAACACGTCCTCGCCGCTGGACCCGACGCCGGGGGAGGGCGACATCAGAAGGTATCGCTCCCCGAGATTGTGGTGCTTGGACTTGACCATGCTCTCGGCGTACGCCTCGACAGACGGCTTCTTGTCCTCCTTCTCGCGTCCCCAAGCCCAGGTGTTGCGGAACCACATGTGCGGCACAATGTGGATTGGCGCCGGGTCGGGACCTCTGTTCCATGCCGTCACCCGGAACAGAATCTCCTCCGGATCGTTGGTGTCCTTGGCGGTCTCGATGAAGATATCCCAGTATCTGTCCTCCTCGAAAACGCCGGTGTCAATGATTTGATATTCCGTGTCTTCTTTGCCTCTCCTCGCATTCTCTTCCAGGAGATCCTTGTAGGGGAATTTCTTCTGGGGGTATTTGTAGAGGAATTTCATGTAAGAGTGCTAACACATGTTAGTTTTTGATGTTTGGAGACATCTTGACCGATACTAGCTTACTGTCTGCGTAGTTGTTAGCACTCGTTTCAAGAAGAAGAACGGTCGGCGCCGGGCGCACTTACAGGGGTGTTGTCGACGTGAAAGTGAGCTTCCTTGATGCTCTCGCCATGGTTACCCTGAGGGTTGGAGAGGCCAAACAGGCGCTCCTTGAGAAAGTCGCTGCAGTATCATGAGCACTCGCGCGAAACGTCGTCGACTTGAGTCGGCAACTCACTCTTCCTCGTTCCAGAAGGCAAATGCAATGTTTTGGAAGCCGTGCGTGTCAGAAACGCCAGCAATTCCATCCTCACCCCATCTGTAAGCTCGGGAGCGTGCGTCGTCGTGGGTAAAGTCTGGGGCTCGTCTGTCAGCGGGTTGCGCGATTGGAGCTCTCGTGGAGCTCTCGGGCGGGGGACAAGGGATCCTCACGACTCCACGCGTCTCCGTCGGGACTGTAATCCTCTCGCACTGCGACACGCAAGCTCTGGTCAGACGATGCTCCGTTCTGCGGCTTCGGAAAGCGGCTGGGAGCTTACCGGTGGCCCATTGACGCTCGGCGACGTAGGGACCCCATTTCTTCCAGTACTTCTCGCGCTTGCGGTCTTCCTTGAGGCGCTTCTCCTCCTCGGTGAGGTACTCGTGTCCGTCAAAGACAACCATGGTGGGCGAGCTGTTGGCACCGCAGATAGCGCAACACGCGCGATGCAGGAGGCAGGACGGCCGGTCACAACAGAGCGAAACAGGCGGGAGTCTTGAGGGATATTCTGCGACCGAGAGATGAAGAGGGGGTCAGAAACTTGTGGGTTGCCGTTGGCCGGAAGATAAGGGCAAAAGAGCTCTGCGTCGGTGCGAATTGCAGGCCGTGGGAGGAGCTGACTTTAGTAAGAACCAGACACCCCAGCAATGCTACCAAAACGACTCGGCAGGCAACGTCACGTTAGGTATCACGATAACTCGAGCAGCGGCGGGCAAAGCTGACTACCTATGGAGAAGGGGGGAGAGAAAGGGGAAGAAGCGAAGAAGAGAGAGAAATGGCGTATGAGATGAGGAAAGCGGTTTCGACGAGAACGGTTGACGCGAGCTACCTAGTTAGCCTTTTCCTTCTTTTTTTTTCGCCCCTCCCCTGGAAGCGACCGAAGAACCGACGAGTTGGGAGCGGGTGGCAGCGGGAGCTCAGGTCGGGAGGTACAGGGTCAAGACAGCGCTTCAGCAGCAGCGGGCCAATTAGTGAGACGGGGAACGAGAACGAGGGGTGCGGAGCTTCAGCGGAGGCAGGTAGACTTGCAGCAGTAGCAGCAAACAATTCAGCAAGCAGAAGCAGCAGGTTGAGGGGACGACCGCGGGGCATTCAAACTATGCCATTTTATTTGCCATGTGTGGAATGGCGGTGCTCTGCGACTGGCCCCAGTTCGCTACTACCATGGGACATGGGTGAATGTACCTTTCTGCAGCTCAGAAAGGTGATAAAGTACCCATTTCCTTACCAAGATAGGAACCTCTTCTGCACCTTACCTCGAGGTAGATTGAGGTATCCATCTATCGACCTTACAGTGTACCTGAGATCAACTGCGTCCAACGGCCTCTCCAGGGCTACTAATCTGCTGGCCATGACAGCTCCAAGCTGGCGCCTAGGTAGGTATCTTGGGTAGGTAGGTACGGTAGGGAAAGGCAGATGCTAGCTGGGTAGGTACCTAGGCAGGTATGGTCAAGGAAAGCAAGCACTGGTCAAATCTTGACCTGCCGCCGGTGCAACTATCTGCCAGTATCCTCAACATTCCACTCCAGCCGCAGAGCGAACTCTGCCTCTTGCATGTCGCCGCTCCCGGTTTCTGCCCCTTGCTGCCCCTCTCCTTGAAACGCTAAGGACAGAGCTTTCGGAAGCATGACGTCAACCGGCTGTAGCGCACCTGAATCCAACCTAGCGGGGCAGCCGTCCATCTCGGTGTTGTCAGACTGCATTGGGCCGCCGCAGGTTCGAACGTGGGCTGGACCGCGCCCGCCCGACCAGGGGAAACCGACGTGTGCCTGGGGATCGCCGATGACATGTAACATTTGCGGCGGCTATTGCTGCTGTGTATTATGTTGCCTGTGGCCGTCGACTTTTCTTTTATTATCGCTCCTCACGCCCGGATATCGCGCAATGTAATGTAATAAAACACACGCCTACCGTCGATTCAACGCATTCACCAGCTACATCACTCCGTCAACCATGAGCCGCGTCGTCGTAAAGAATCCGAGGCCCCTGTGGCCTCGATATCAATTGCTGAATAGGATATCTATATCGCGGAAATCGAGCCAAATCGCTATTCTCCAGTCCCACAATGCCACATGAATCCGACTTTGTTTATATACGCCCGCATGCCCCGGCATGTCTCGCGCGAGCCTTGGGTCTGCCTGCCACCTAGCCCGAGCGTTACGCCATCGCAATTCCCTGACCGTTGTTGTCGTCTGGCCAGAGTAGTTCCATTGAGATGCACCGCCGCATCGCCAGGTTCTATTTGGCGAACCAGGGGAACTTCTTCTTGTTGGGCTCACCGCCAGCTCCCGCTGTACTCTCGAGCTGGACACTCCTCTGATAGATTTCCTGTCGCGTGAAGCCGTCAGCAATGATCCCAACATGCATGGTCTGTCTCTTCTTGACTTACCTCCTCGTCTGTCGGCATCCTGCAGTCCAAAATGAGCTCGCGGGCTGCCTCGTGCTTCGTGAGGTTTGGATACGCCGTCCCCTGACTCTTCATCAGAGGCAGCAGCACTTCACCCAACACTTCGAACTTCTTCCAGTTGACCCTGTCACCGTCCGGCCCCACAAATGTCTTGCTTCCCTCTTCGGCCGAGACTAAATCTCGCCTGTGCAGTGGAATGTAAGGTATCCGGGGCAATGGTGAGTTTTCCCACGCCAGCCGGTAAGCAAAGTGACTCTTTTGCGTTCCCATGAGAATGCCCAGCTTCGCAAAGGATTTCTGCGCCTCGGGGGGGACTAAAGCCCACGTTTGGGCCAGGCGGTGAACGGCGGTACCGTTGATACCTGCGAGCACTGCCGCTAGCCCGTTGTAGTTGTTGAGCCGCCGAAGCTTCTGCGCAATGTTCATAAACTTCTCCAGCATCTGCGCGCGGTGCTTTGCCTTGTCCCGCAGTAGTATCAAATTGGCCACCCATTTCGCCACGTGGTTGAAGTGGTTGATCATTCGATTGACGTTCTTCAGACTCTTGCACTTGGACCTCTGATCCAACGAGAGGCTCACGTGTCGAACAAAGTCTCTGATGCGGATGGAAGAGAACATGACCCAGTCGATGCGTGTCATCTCGTCGGCAATGTCGTCGTCCGTTATGTCCATGAAGATGTGGTAACGGAATTTGTTCATGGGCAGCACGTCGGTTGGTTCCATGTTTGCCGCCTCTCTTTCGTACTCGTCGTACGAGTGGAACGACACATGGGTCCCAGCACTGCTTGTCCTGTCCACCTGCGAAAAGTCGGAGCTGCCAGAGGGCCTCAAGTCGTCGGTCGCTTTATCGTCGTCGACGCTGAGGCTGGTCATGCCATTGGACAGATCCGATGTCGAGGGGGTCTTGTCTTTCGATAGCACCTTGCTGCCCTCCTCGTCCGCCATCTCATCCGACTTTGACCAACCCGTGTCGTCGTCTTCAACCACGCTGTGCTCGAGGTGCCTCCGGATTTGTTGGGCGGCGATGGAGAAGATGGGTTCGGTGGAAAGGTGCTTGATAAACTCCTCCAGGTTCCTCCGCGTCCCCGGCCGCGCAAAATCACCAGGATATAACGACACCCATTTGGCCACGACTTCTATGATTCTGAGTTGCGTCGCGGTCTTGGAGAGGTAGTGCGCCGATTTATCATCTCTGACGCGGTCGAGTCGCGTCAAAATGGCCGAGAAGAGCTCGCCTGGGGCGGCGAATTTCCGGTACAAACAGAGGAACACGTCGGAGAAGTTGCTGTCGGCTTTCGTCATACGAGGTGCGATAAGGCGGTCGACCAATTCGTCGAAAGCGATGCCGGCGGACTTGGGCTTCTCGAACAGGCTCTCTTCACTCCGTTGTAGGATCGGAACCTCGTCCGAGTACCTGAAGGATTCGCCGTCTGACTCCTCCATGTCGAGAAATGAATCGGTCGGTCCGCGGTCGAGACGTATGCCGGGGGTGCGCAATTGGCTCGAGACGGTTTGTTGTGACTCTTCTTCGATGGTTTCGGTTCCGAAGGCCAAGCTGGAGGACGAGCCGGTGAAGTCGGCTAGTCTGGGGCTTCTTGGTGGTGGGCCTCGCAGGTGGTCGGGGATGGGAGGGGGGACACCTCGAAGAAGCGACAAATCAGAGCTCGCTCGGCTATGTTTGCTCTGCTGACTTAGCGGACGGCCGTTCGAGCTGTCGTGGGCCTCGAGATTGGCTGCCGAGGCTGCACGACGGCGGGATATGCCCCCTTCCGACGCTTGTGTTTCTAGCCGTTCATGAATTATTAGCATGCATTGGGTAGCACAATTGGCGTCCGAGTCAAGTACCCTTGCGCACCGCAATGGCGGCTTTCAGCATAGTATTCAGGCAGGCCCGCGCTCTCTCGGGGCTGCTCGTCGAGAGATTAAAGACCCCGACGCAAGATTTGAAGTATTCGTGGCTCGCAACGCGCTGCGGATCGACCTGGCGTTCGTCCTCGGGAAGGTCGCACTTGTTGGCGACGAGGATGGCTGGAAGTCCAGATTTCGTCAAAGCGGCTGACGGGGTCAGCGTTACGTTACGTGACGCGACGCGTCAGGACCAGGTTAGATAAGGGGCCTACCTGTAGCTTGCGGCAGTTCTTTCATGCTCTCCTTGTTTGTCACATCGTACAAAATCAGTGCGCCGTCAACTCGAGGGACAATATGGCCGTTGATCTGCTTCGGCCACTGGATTGGCTGCAACGGGTTCAGCTCAAAGTACTCGAGGTCGAGTTCGATCAGTGTTACGCCGTAGGTGACGTTGTCGACCACCATGCGCACACTGGATGCATTTGTTATCGGGGGACGCGATAGACCCAGCACGCGCTGGACGAAGGACGACTTTCCAACGCCGGAGGCGCCTATTACTGCAATGTTGAGGCTCTCCATGATGTCTGAGGATGGTTGTTGCTATGATCGTCAGCCCCTTTTTTCCACTTCCCGTCTCATCAGCTACCCCGCAGTCTGTGTTTGGTGGGGCATTTACCCAATGCAAGGAAGGACCTATTACCAACGACTCTCTTCTTGGGGGCGGCCAGCGCTCGTTGGGGTCGTCGTCATCTCGGAGCTCGAAGTAGCCAAAATCGAAATCAAAATCGAACTCCTGCCGGATAATATGTTCTGGGCTTCCTGCTTCTAATCTATGCTCGTTTTCGAATCCGTTTTCTTCCTCTGCAAGCGAGTAGTTCACTGCGGAACCCCGAAGCTGCTCGAACCCGTGCGCTCCCTCTGCGGGAGGGTCGTCGAAGCGCTGGAAGAACGGATCGTCTACAATGGAAATGATCGAGTCGCGATAATTTGCGGGTTGTTCGGTGAACCTCGCGGGGGGATCATTCAGGACGGCGTAGTGAGAAGGGTACGGTTTCGAGGCGGCGGGGGCGGAGCGGTGGGCTGTGTCGCGGTCGGCTTTCCTTGAGGCGGCGGCGGCGGCGGCTTCGGAGGAAGAGGCGGCGGCGCCCGTGGAAGAGAAGTCGGAACGGTGGAACTGGTTCGGAGGGATGTGGGAGCCTTCTGAACTCCTGTGAGCCTTTCGAGCTCCCATGCGGTCGGACGCCATGGCCACGACCAGGGGCGGCAGAGGCTATTCGAGGAAAACGGACATGCGACGTGGGAGAGAAGCAGAAGGGGAGGGAAGACGAGACGAGGAAGAGGAGGAGGAGGAGAACAGCAAGAGGACCAGCAGCAGAACAGAATTTTCTTCCGAAAACCAGGCGACAGCACAGAAGAGTAGTAGGTCAGAGCAGAGCAGAGCAGAGCAGACAGAGGTAGCAGGCCAGCAGCGAGGTGAAAATGAAAACCAGACTTTTGGGACAGTGGATGCACTGACTAAAAGTCGGGATTCCAGAGCCTCACGGAAGACATGGCAAACCCACCCAGGACCGCTCCTAGTGCGAGCAAGGTACGAACGGATACAGTATTTGAGTGCTGGATCGTACACAAGGGGAGGACATGACAAGGCCGGGAGGAGCAAGGGATCCGTAAGGTAAGGTGGTACACAGTGAAGCAGGGCAAAGTATCCGTACCTGAGGTTCTCTTAGTGTCGACTTTGGAGCTTCGTGGTGCGGCCGACCAGGGTTCGAAAAAGGGGCCCTTTTTCTTGCGAGGTGCTCCACAACAACGCAGATGTCGCCTTCTGAGAGGTGATGGGGGGGGCTGATGAGCGGCGTTCGACGATGCTAGCAGGACGAACTAGGTAGGTAGTGTAGTGTGCTGTAGCAAATGAGGTCAGTCGCGGATCCGAATCCAGGACTTCAGTGTTCCGAGCCAAGAGCAAGAGCACGAGCACGAACCCCTCCAGGAAGGAAATGATGGCAGGTGGACATTTGACGGCGCAGGTGCAGGAGGAATAGGAGCTGGAGCAAACAGGAGAAGAACGGCGCCGGTTGGTGCGCACCGTTCTCTACCTTTCCCTATGTGGGCTCTAGGCTGGTAAGGTGGTTGTTTTAGCCCGGGTAAGGGGGTAATGATGGATGGATGGATGGGAGGGGTCTTCGAGCCAACGACAGGAACAGGGACAGGAACAGGAACAGGAATGGGCACAAGAGAGAAAAGGTACAGGCGCAACCGCAACGTTGTACGGCAGATTGGCGTCGTTCCCGAGTCTTTTGGGATCGTCTGCCCGCTATCCGTACCGTGCCCTGTACATATCCCGGGTGCTGACTGCTCTCTTACCTTCTTCGCGGACCTTGCAAAAAGGCCAAGCAAGGCTGGGTGGGTAAGGTAGTTGGCGGATGGACGGTTCCTGGGCCGCCCTGGTTCGGGCCGGGTTCAATAAGTAAGATGAGGGAACGACGTGTGGAGGTGCGAGAAGATCCTGAACAGTGAAGGGTTCAGGTGGTGGAAACAGGAACCAGGCGGACCGAGGAGAAGGACGAGTGGATGGCAGCCGCGATAATCGGGGGGTTGCTTTGGACCGCTATGTGACAGGCGTTTCGTTTCGCTTGGCTTGCTGAGTTCTGATTATTGCTTTCGTCGTCGCTTTCGCTGCAGTTTCTCCTCTCCTCCACGATTCAGTGCTCTCAATGGCAGAGAGTGAGAGGGGGGGGGGGGGGGGGGGGGGGGGGGAGTAGAAGACAAAAGTGTGCGTTACGTCAGGTATCCTGTGCGGATTCGATTCGTTGATGCAGCACTCAGCAGTCAGCACTTCGCCTCGTCTCGCCTCGCCGAACACGCAAACGGGACCCGTCCTCGGCTCGGGGGGTTTCTGCTTCTAGTGTGCGTGTAGAATGAGTGGGACAGCGATGCGGACCAGGAGTCAAAAGTCCAGGAGCATGACAGCGGCAGCGACCACAAGCACTGAGCAGTGAGGGTGGAAGGGAACGGGGAGCGACGAGGTGAGCGGAGAAAGGCAAGGGATGTTCCACGGTCACCGTGCCACGGCCCACCGCCTGCTGGGTGGAGACCTTCCAGCGTCCCTCCAGATGGGTTTAAAGTGGAGAAGAAGCTCGGGGGCCCGGCACCGCACCCAGCGCCGCCTAGTCCGGACTTCACCCGGCCAATCAGTCGCCGCACCCGTCGCTAGGGGGAGGTTTGCCCGCAACCCCACCCGCGTGGCCTTCCCACGGTGCCGCGGGATGTCGCCAGCACTCCACTGATGATGATTGGGCAATGGGCACTGCCCGTCCACAGGGTGGACTTTCAAAGGCCCCGGGCACCAGCAAGGCAAGGTACGGAGGAGCGTCTCAAAAGTTCTTGCTTGCCTCTCGAAGTACCTGTGGGCCCGGAATAACCACAGTACCTATAGTACATAAGCGATAAGATCCTGATACTAAGAAGGCCCTTTATAGGGGTCCTTTAGGGGGATTAATCCGAGGCTAATGTACTCTTAGGTACTGATAACGTTGGCAGGGGTAAATCAGTATAAAAGGCTTGGCGATTTCAGCAGAAACTTTTGAAATGCTCCTCCGTAGGTACAGTGTTTTCAAGTCAAGAGGGTCACAGTCAGGGACCTTGCCCACCTCCTACTACCTGGGTGCCTAGTGTAGGTACTAGTGTATCTCCCCGGTAGGTACACTGCCTAGGTAGGTAGGTATCTAAGCACGCACCCGAGTTGTTTGAGGTACAGCGGTACGGCCTATTCACAGGAGCGACTGTATTCTCAGTGGGTGCAGCTACTGAGGAGACACACCAAACAGCATGTGAAATTGTGAATACCTAGGTGCCCACTACATAGGTAGGTACCTAGGTCCTTAGCCCTGGTGGACCTTTGCGCCTACCTACAGACTACCTAGGTACCCGGATTACCTAGACACCTAGATAATTAGGCCGTAGTCGAGGCTAGCAGGTGCCCAGTACCGTTGGCATGCTCCTCTGGTACCTTATTCTGGGTAATTACCTCCATGTCGACCGGAGGCTGGAGTCAACTCCGTCTCCTGCCATTGTTCCTATCGTCTCCCAGGGCACATCACGACAGAAAAGCAATACCAACTGGCGGTCTGGTGCTGCAGTTTGCTCACACGACTAGGCTTCCATTGTTCTCTCTCGAAATCCTTCAAGCCTCATTGACAGGAAAGGACAGCCCACCGCCCCGAGGTCGATATTTGCCCTGGAAGGGCGTTGGATGACGTAGCGAGCTTCAGCTAACCTCCACCACCAAGACAGGCCAACCTCGAGGCAGTCCGAAGGAGATATTCGTTGGGCACGCATCCATCTCTCTTCCTGGAGCGCGCGTACGGATACAGCTGCCGTCTCACGATGAAGCACGCCAGCTAGTTCCATGATCCTCCGGCGCCCTCAGCACTCCAGGCTGTACGGATACCAGCACGTGGGCCTGTAGCCAACTACCCTCGAAATAAGGAGCGCGGTGCCTGTTTATGCCATCAACGGACTCTCACTCTGTGTCTTTGAGTCGCCAAATAGCCAGGCATCGGCAATTCCAACTTCACCGTGTGACCTTCTCAGGTGCGGATACCTACCGGTGTTCCGAGCAACCGTCGCAGCTAGGACCCAAAGCTTGCTGTGCACGGCTCGTCAATCTCCCAGCCTGCCGTCATCCCTGAGCCAGACTGGAAGCGGCAGTCTTGACGATCCTCCAAAAGTCGGTGCTTGGCGTAGGGTGACAAGCTCCGGTAGCTTGGGTCTCACTCTCGGAAGAGCTCGAATTAGCGTCGTCAGATCCGACGCCTTGATCTGACTTTGGTCATTCATTCTCATATCTCAGGGTCCGGGGCGGCTTTTTGCCTTGGTGCCCTCTGTCCCTGGATCTTTGCAGATGACGCTCGCTCTAAGAAAGTGTTCGCTAATCGTCCGAGTCAAGATAGCTGCAGAGCACAACGGGGCAAGCCTACAACGTCGCGCCAGCTTTCAGCCTCCTAGCATTAGACTGCTGCCAGCCTTGGGCACGGTTCCTCTTCTCGGCTGTGAAGGCAATGCTCATCTACACCACTCCGTACAAGCTTGAGAAATGGACATTAACTAGCACTAACAGCTTGTGGTGGAAATAACATCGTGAACTAGCCCTGGGCGGCTTGTCCTTGGCGTTGTTCTCCACAAGAGGAATGACACCCTTGCTTGAACTCCTCGTCGCGTGCCGCGATTCCGGATGCATGCATGCACTCACCTCGGAGCGGATGGTCTGTCGGGCGAGGACGACTGTCAGCAAACTTGCATCGGCCTTGCTCGTCCACGTACGGTAGCGACGTCCTTATCAGACTGGATGTGCGAAACCCGCAGCGTGCAGGTCAGGGCAGGTCAAAAGAAGTGCATATTTTGACCCGGCTCCGATTGACCATGCAGCAGCCATCATGCCGCCATATCAGACAGAGGATAGAGGACGGACGGCCGGCGGCCGCAGGTCTGGCGGTTTCCAGTCACGGCTGCAGACAGGCTTGGCCCGAATGCTGATTGCTGAACCCCCAACTCGGCAATCCTTCGTCCTTTTTTTTTTTTTGCCATGTCTGTTTCTTTGGTCTTGGGCAACATCGTAGGCGTGGCGTCACAGAGCGTCCCCTCTATCATCGAGTCAAGCGAATGGGCGTCCTCCTCGAGGTTGTGCGCGGCAGTTTGGTGCCACGCAGCAGCAGGCAGGATGGAGGTGTGGCTGCAGAGCCAAGCGACGTGATATGGCAAGACAATCCCTTCGTAAAGCGCGGCACAGGGTTACACGGAGGGCGATACGAGGACGAGACATGCAGACGTGCAGCAGACTGCATCGCATCAAGCGGCCGGTTCTCGCAGTCGTCGCGCAGCACATGTCGCCCATTGCCGGAACCCACACCTTTTGTTTCGTCTTGAAGACCGGCCACATAAAAAGACGATGCTTTTTTCCCCTTGCCCTCGAGGAGATGGGAGATAACGGGCGAGGAGATGTGAAGAGGGTTGGCAACCCCTGCTCAGCGATTTACACGACAGGAAACAAACTTGGGGAAGCCCCTGAGATTAGGAAGCCGGGCGGGTGGTGTTTGGAGCGAATGCCACGTTCTCAACGCCTTCGTTCCCCTCCTGGCGTCTATTATTCCATGCTTGGAAGGTGGTCGGATGGGTTGGTAGCTTGACGAACGAGCTAGGTAGGTATCCGTACTAAGAGCACGGTTGTCGTTCCCTCGTCTTCGTCATAGCTCGAAGCCATTGGCAGGTTAGAGGTTGGCTTTGGGCCCATGGATGTCTCAGAGTCGCCATTTAAACCGCCGAGTAATAAGCAAGTTTGCGCCGGTGCCTCTTGGCCAGAGGTGATGGCGAATCAACTTGTTATCACTCAGCGAAGCACTCTTCTTTTCAGTTGCTGAGGTAAGAAAGCGAAACACACCTGGCATGGAGAGAGAGAGAGAGAGAGACGATCATCTGCCTGGTTATGTCTTCCTGAAATATGAGTTCGAGGGTTCGAGGGTTCGAGGGTTCGAGGGGCAGGCTAAGCACGCCGCACCCAAGAATGGAGTTGCAGTTGCGCCACAAGTACGAAAACAGAGGGCTGCAGTCTGCACAACGCAACCAAAAGCCAAGCCAAGAGCTCGTCGGACTTGTCAGGGAGCTTGTCTGCTCCGTTCCCCCATCCCTCAAGCTGTTTCTAGCCCCCTCCACGGGCGCTGACACTTGCAGCGCACTGCATGACTGACTGCCCGCCGTGGATCATCCCCACTCGCACAACACCACCATCACACACCCACACCTTACCACATCGTACTCATACGATTACTTCTCCCCAGACAGATGGAAAGATATATGGTTTTATTCTTGTCTTTCTTGAACTCAAACTCCTCTTCCAAGTCTCTTCTTCTGCAGCACCCGGGTCTATTCACCGTTCCCCCTCATCCCTCCACTCTGGGGCCAGGCTGGAGGCTGGGGAAATTATTATGATTATGCAGGGTCGAGCTTGGTGTGGAGGAGAGAGACGACGGTTCAACCGCCTCCAGAGAGACTTTGATCGATCCGTAAACACCATGTAGTAGTATCATGGTGCCGGTGAAGCGTGTGAACGCGCGGAGTCAGTGTCCCAAAGCGGCATCCGACCACTTGCCCAGTGCAACTCGACCGACCAACTGGGCGTCCAACAGTAGTTCTTGGACCATTCCGAGTTGGTTCCATTGCTGATCGGCTCGTCTGCTAAGATTGAGTTCTAGCACCGAGCGAGGCATGTCACCTTTTTTTTTACTCTCCCCCCTTCCCTTCCCCCTTCCCCCCTGCTCCGTGTGCAGGTCACGATCTTGATCGATTCGGGAAAGGTCGACCGCGCCAGTGCCTTTTCCAACCATCTCCAGGAGACTCATGCGCCTTACTCGCCCGCGCATGCTACGCTGTAATTAATTAATCACATTTCTCTGCTAGCACGGAAAACTCGGGTTCGCGACAACAAGTCGGCAGTCGCCACCTCTCGCCAGTCACGAAGGCGACAAGAGTCTTCTCGCCCGCCGTCTTCGATTGGCTCGAGGCGAGAATGAGAAACCCAGCAAGCAGAGGGTGCGAGGCATGCGAGTTTGATAGCTTGACTATGCATCGCATGCCGGGCGAGGACAGAGGGAGCCACATGGTGCCCCGAGCTGCGCCATCTCTCCATGCCTCATCACGCAGCAAGACATCGGTACCTTGAGAACCGCGTTTCCCAACCCCCACCTGCAACGAGACCGAAAGGAGAGAAAGCCAACAACCTAATCATAGAGTCAGTCAAGTCTACATACACTACACTACACAATAGTATGGCACCAAGGAGAAGGGGGGCGGGCGGCTCCCCTCCAAGCAAGATTCAGCCATCAAGCCCGTAGGTAGGCCAGACCTAGTAATGTCTGTTTGGTTGTGTATTTGGACGGATAGTGTATATGCACTATAGTGTAATAGAATGTCAGTCTCTCCGTCTGTCTGCGAGATCCCAGAATCCGCCAGAGAACCAGACCAGCCCGACCCAAGCAAGAAATGTCTAAAAAGCGCCGTCTATCTATGGAACGCTCGTCCTCAGAGACATCCGTGGCCCGCCCACCCCCTTCCTCCTCCTTGTGGTTCTTAATTCTTCACCTGCCCACACCCCGCCTGTTGTTTCTCTGTTGTTTCTCGTCTCGTCTTCTTTTTTTTGCTTTTCTTAGATCCTTCATCCGCTAGGGCGCCTGCGAGTTCCCAGCCCAGTGTCTCTCACTTGTTTCTCCCCTTCTCTCCTCCTCGTCCCGTACGTACTGCATCGCCCGCGCGGCTCAGATACAAAACATCCTTTCCTCCCCCTCGCCTCGTCCGAACGCGGGCGCGCATGCCGAGAGGAAGCACGAGAGAGAGGCCGAGTTCGGGTCTAGAGTTTGCGCCGTGAGGTACATATCGTCTGGGAACACCTGCGGGCGAAGGACGACGCAGGACGCACGCAGGACGCAGAGCATATACCTACCTAACCTACCAAGAGAGCCAGAGCACACCACCTATTACCTACTCGCAGCTTTCTCTCCCTCTCTATCTTTCCCACGCTCTTACCCGCTTTCTCACGCACTCACCCACACAAACACACGCACACCACCACCTTCTCCAACGCCGCTACGGCACGTACCTGTTTACGGCGCGGTGCCTTGCGCCAAACGAACAACCGACAGGACCCTGGCGGGGGGAAAGCAAGCTCTCGACCCCGACCCACATCGACCTGGCCGGACGCCGCCAGAGACGGTCCATCGCCTGCTCGACCTGCTTCAACCGGGCTCTTCTGGTCGTATGACATATACATAGCCCAGGTCCCCAAGACTGCCGCTGCCCAGGGCAATCAGGGAATTCTACCTATTGCCCATTACCCATTACCAGGACGCCACGCGCCAGTCTCTTGGTCTCTTTTTTTTCTCATATTTTTAATTTTCCCATTTCAACTATTCAAGGAGGAAAGCAAACCCTGGTTTTCTTTTTTTGGTCTTGTTTGGCGATCCGGCGGGTTTGTGACATAAGAGAACCACCCCACCTTCTTGTCGACCGACTGGATCTGGCTCATACTACTACTATTCCAAGCTGGCAACCCGCAGCACCCTCGGTCATCCGGCGCGAGGTGTGTGCACGAGATAAGAAGACGAGTGGTGCCCGTTACTCGCGGAAACCCGACGACCGTACCGCCAACGTACATTTTAATAGCGTCTCGCCGCCCAGTTCCGGCAAACGCAAACTAAACGCCCTTTTACGACATATCTGGACTTGTCACCATCGGAAATACTCTAACCCCAACGTCTCAAGTGGGGTTTACTTAAACGTCACCGACATGTTATACAACATGAGCTATCCTCAGGATCAACCGGGGGCGGCACCGGCGGGCCAACAACACCACGTCAAGCCCGCCCCAGCTGCCGCCGCCGACGCCCCAGCATCCACTCGGCCGAGACCGCGCTGTTCCCAGCCGATGCCCTTTGACCCGGAGGAACTTTCCCAGAAACTCACCAAAGTCCTGGCTGACCGACAACGCTACGCGGAGAGGAGACGGAGGGCAAGGGCAGAAGCCGCGGCAGCCGCCGCCGGCGCCGTCGGGGCACCGATGCGAGCGCCGCCGTGCCCGACCTCGGCCGACCACCCGCCAAACGCGAGCATGGCCAGGGAGTGCCTCGACAAAGGCTCCCGCAAGCCCGGCCTGCGCCACTCCATGATGGCCTCGATCCCGAGGCCGCGCACGGAGCCGGCGGCCGCCAAACCGAGCCCCGGCCCGGTCCAGGAGCGCCCCGAGACGTCCCGCTCCAAATCCAAGACCCCGGAGGACGACGGCCGCAGCTCCAAGTCCAAGGACTCGTCATCGAAGCGCAAGGGGTCCGGCGACAAGCCTTACTACATCCCGCAGTTCGCCGCCTCACAGTTCACTCGCACGACCACGGCGGACGGCATGCCGGAGGGCAAGGGCCTCGTCCACAAGCTGTCGCGGACGGCGCTGCGGATCGCCCAGGCCCACCGCGAGAGGCACCAGCAGGAGCGCAAGAACTTCTACTCGGACCGGATCCCGGAGACGTCCGAGACCGAGACCAGCCGCCACCACCACAGCGACCGCGCGCACCGCGACAGGAACCACCACAGGCATACCATCGAGGGAGCCCCCGGCGCCGGCGGCCTGGCGGACGGCCACGCAAAGGCGACCAGGCGGGTGAGCACCGGCGACCTCCTGATGACCTGGGACTCCGGGACGTCGTCCCCCAACCCGTACGGCTACGACAGCCCCGAGGCAGCGGACCACGACCCCAACGAGCACCGCGTCGACTGGACGCAGAGCGACGAGGCGCCGCGGCAGCAGCAGGCGCAGCCGCAAAAGTCCAAGCCGTCGCTGCCAAAGGCCGACTCCCTCTGGGCGCTCAAGAGCAAGCTGGGCGCCCTGACCAAGCACCGGCAGGAGGAACCGCATCAGCACGAGTCCAGGAACGGCAGCCCGCCGTCCGACACGACGCTGAGGTCGCCCAAGAGCGGCTTCTTCTCGCGGTTCAAAGTCAACCACTGAGTCTTGACCGAGGTACTCCGGAAAAGGGGTTTCTCTTACCTTTTGCGATCGACATTAATTATTACTCGACTGCGTCTATTGCGTACACACGGTGGTTTCCACAGCACACCACATATCGTACGCGCACGCTTTTATAATCCCAAGCACCGGCCATGCTCGCGGCGCTTAATACCCTCACCCTCTATCATCCGCCATGAGACGCCTAATGAGCTCGGCATCCCTGTCCGCCGCCTGCTTCCGGATCGCCTCCTCCACCTTTTCGGCCTCGCCCGCGTTGGAGACGAGGTGGTTGATGAGCTCGATGTACTCCCTCACGCCCTCGCCGTCCTCGCCGCCCGCCGTGCGCGCCCTGCGCAGCGCCTCCTTGCCCTTGCGGATCCCGACGTCGTGCGTCCACTGCTCCTTCTTAGGGTTCGCAGCCGCCATCGCCTTGGCCCTCATCATGTCGTTCAGGCTGCTCCCCGTGGCGCCCTGCATCTCGGGAGGGGGCTCCGTGGCGGCCAAGATCTGGAGCAGGCGCGCCCGGAGGCCCGGGTAGCGCTTGAAGAGGTAGCGCAACTGTTCCGAGTCGTCGAGCACGCTGAACGGGTTGCTCGGGTCGGCGGCGGGCTTCGGCGCCGTCTGCTCTGGCGGCTTTGCCACGACCGGTTTCGGCGTCGGCTCGGGGTCGGGCGGGTGGTTCTCGCGGTGGATCTTGTTGCATGGCACGGAGCAGCTATTTCATACCCCGTAATGTTAGTTACCGCGAACGAAAGACGTAATGTATATAACGAACAAACAAACGAACAAAATACATAATAATGAGAATCGGGTTTCGAGAGAACGTACAAGGGCAGGGCGCAGCGCGCGCACTTGTATTTCCCTTCCTTTTCGTGACATATGCCGCACATCTTCGTCTTGGGCGCTTTCGTCTCGGGCACGTCGTCCTTTGGTGCTGATTCTGGCGCTGGCTCCGACGCTGGTGCTGGCGCTGGTGCTTCCTCCTTTGCGGGTTCTTCTTGCTTCTGCTCTTGCGGCGGCGGCGGCGGCTCATCCTGAGCCTCGGCCGCTCCCTCTGTGTTTTCTGCCACCACTTCGGCCTCGTCTTTCTCGCCCTCGACTGGCGCCTCCTGCTGGGGCTCTGGGCTGACCGTCTTGGACCGCTTGCTAGCCGGCTCGACTAGCTCGTCCATCTCGTCCTGCGCGCGCTTCGGGGACGCAGGGGCGGCCGGAGCCTCGTTCTCGGCGGTCGCCATGGTTGTCCGCCTGCTCTGGGTATATTCGTCTGCGTCGCCAAAGGAAAAGATGCCCTTGTTCTTGAAAGCTCCCGAGTCTGCCAAGCTCTCTCCAGAGCTCTTTCCTACTCTCCTCTCGAAGTTCGCGGAGGGGGAAAAGCAATGCCGAGGCGTTGCAGGCTGGCCGTGCGTAGTCGGTGCTCGGGGCTGTCGTGTTGCAGCTGTTTGCGCGTGATGTTTGTATTTGTGTTGGTTCGTACGACTTCTAGTTCTAGAATTGTTGTGACAAGGATGGGAATGCGAAAAGAAAAAAAAAGAAAAAAAAGGGACCGATTAAAAAAAAAAAAAAGTTGAGTTGCGCGGTCCGCCGTCTGGCTCATCCGGGTCACCCCGCGTTTGGGTACGTTTTTTTTCTTCTTTTTCGGTTGGCCGAGCTAAGTCGTCCTACGCGGTGGCATATTCGATGCGGGCTAACCGTTTTTGGATGGAATATCCTCCACGCGTTTAAAACGACAATAATGGACGACGGTGACGGACGACAGTGACGGACGACAGCAGTAGTATCGGCGGCAAAAACCGAGATGACAGTAGTTTTCGTGATAATCATCTGTATAATTATGAGTAATTACAAAAGTAATGGTAGTACAGAAAGAATGTGAGGGACACCCAACCAGTAGAGGCAGTAACAGACCGTGGTAAAAGTTCCTTCTGGGAATGGTTAGGTGGCGCTGGATAAGAGACTGGGGGCTTGCTTTCGTGTAAAACACTTCGCCGAGCTGTTCTTGCTCCCCCAAGCAGCTCCTCCTGCAGCTGCTTGGGCTTTCTGCCGGGCCCCAGCGCCGAGCACACTGGTGCAGTCGAGAAATTTCTAGCGGGGCCAAGGAAGCAGGCGGTCAATGTGGTCAGTGCCTGGGTGCTGCTGCTCACACTGAGATCAACCACCACCGCTACAGCCCGCCTGGAGGCTTCATCTGGGATCAGAAAAGAAGGGTCCAACTGGCAACGACTGAAAGGCTTTCCTGCCTCCCCACTTGCAACACGACCAAAGGCTCCAGCGGCAACCGGCAATTCAACAGTCCCTGCCCTGGCACCTTTTTACTCCCTGAAAGTACAGTAATCCTATGTAGTACTTAGACATAGCCTCGGCCCTGCTGCCCATTTGCGTCATCTTGACAAGTCCCGCAGGACCCATGATTGGTAATACAACGGCTCGGAATTGGACGGCGAAAAGAAAAAAAGAGGAGCCCCCCCCGTTCGCCGCCATGTCAAAGAGCCGATTTAGTAGCATTCGGCGCCCTTGCGTAATGCCGAGGGCGGCGTCCCTGGGGGAAAATTGCACGCCGCCAACGTTGAACCTCAATATTTCGTAACTTTCTGTTGTAAACTTGCGCCCTGCGACCTAAGAAAACCTCGCAAATTCTTCTTCCCTTTCGACTCCCTAGTCGCACACAAACCACACCGAAGCAAAAACTCCATTCACAATGTCTTCGTTCAGAACGACGAGGACAGCCCTCCGCGCCATCGCGCGCGCATCGAAGCCCGCCGGACTCGCCCCCGCCCAGCAGTCGAGGACCTTCGCGAGCCACCGCCCCTCCTCGTCCAGCCTGCCCGCCGCCGCGTCGTCCGGCCTCCTGCAGCAGGGCCGCCTGCCCCGGGGCCGGGCGCAGCAGAGGCCGCGCTCGTCGCCCTTCGCCGGGCGGCAGGGCGCGGTCCGCACCATCTTCATCCAGACCGAGTCGACGCCGAACCCGGACGCCATCAAGTTCCTGCCGAACCACCGCATCCTCCCCGAGACCATCTCGAGCCCCTTCATCGAGTACATGAACCCGCGGTCGACCATCGCCCCGCCGTACCCCTCCCCGCTGGCCGCCCAGCTGATGAACATCGACGGCGTCAAGTCCGTCTTCTACGGCGCCGACTTCATCACCGTCACCAAGGCCGCCGACGCCAACTGGGCCCACATCCGCGCCGAGATCTTCGCCCTCATCACCGAGGCCATCACCTCGGGCCAGACCATCGTGAACGTCGCCGAGAAGAAGGAGGGCGCCGCCGCCGGCGAGGGCGAGCCGGTTGAGGAGGACAGCCTCGCGTACGACGAGAACGACAGCGAGGTCGTCGGCATGATCAAGGAGCTGCTCGAGACGAGGATACGCCCCGCCATCCAGGAGGACGGTGGCGACATCGACTTCCGGGGCTTCACGGACGAGGGCGTCGTCCTGCTGAAGCTGCGCGGGGCGTGCAGGACGTGCGACTCTAGCACTGCGACGTTGAAGAACGGCATCGAGAGCATGCTGATGCATTATGTGAGTGTCATATCCTACTGGCGAAAAACACTGCGTGTCCCGTCGCAGCGCGAGAAGGCAGCCTGCTAACGTGGATCAGATCGAGGAAGTCAAGGGTGTCGAGCAGATCCTCGATGAGGAGGAGGAGATCGCCATCAAGGAGTTCGCCAAGTTTGAGGAGAAGCTCAAGGCCCAGAAGGGTCAGCAGGCGGCGGCGGCTTGACAGCCGCGCGATCTGCCTGAGCCATTGATGCCCTTTATTATGAGAAAAAAAAACGAGCCTGGGAAAAGGCCATGAAACGTGTATAAACTGTTGTATAATTATTTCTAGACATCATTCGGCGAGTGGCCGGTGGTTCCGCCAATACCCATCATATCGCGGTAGACCGCAGCCTCGTCTGCATCGTCCGTTCACTCAGCCTTGTCAGTTGGGACTACACCTCGGATTCATCTGCGTCCGCTGTCGGCTACCTAGAGTCCGACCCGGGAGGTTCGTGTTCGGTTTGATCAAGACGAAGCCCTCCGATGCGACTTCCATTTAGATGCGGCAAGGCGAGACCGGTCCAGGTGCATGCAAGCCTGTGCGTGCCGTCCACGCGGCCCCCGAGCCTTGCTGGCCTGCTGAAGAACGAGACACCGTCCGTCGACAATGCGGGAAAAGATCGCCCTCGTCTCGCAGACGACAAACGTTCGAGACCGCGTCCGTCGTCACAACCGTCAGGGTTGGCGGAGGGTTTTTCGTCTGCCGTCGCTGATTGGATTTGTTCGGCCAAGGGTCGCTGCAGCGGATCAGGGCCGGGTTGCCGTGCAAGAACCCCTCAGCCGTGAACCCCTCAACTCTTGGGCCTATCGCGGGACGGCACATACGGACGCAATGCAGGTTGTGCCCGCGCTGGCTATCGGAGTCGACTCCTTCACGCCCTTCTCCTCCTACTCCTCGATAAACCATCAAAGCATCCGTCTTGCGTCAAACGCTCACGCCCGGGTTGTTCCCAACCCCTCTTTACTCCAGGGAATGCCTACCCATTTGGTCCATTTAGCTTCCTTGACTTCCGCCGATCTTGTGCCGCATCTCCTCATCATCCTGCCAACTTGCCTGGCAGCCTACGGGGTGCATGCCTGTCCTGTCACGGTGCCGAGTACAACGCGGCGAAAGAAAGTGCCACCCAACGGCCGTGCCCCTGGCAGCAAGCCCGGCTCAGTAGACTACAATACCGATGGAAGTACATCTTGCATGTAGGCTCAAGCAAGGAAATAGACGAGCGCGGTTGTAGTGCCATACGAGAAGGTGCTGTAGACCTTGAGAATCCTGGACATGTCAGATATGTACACCAGCGCAATGGTGGGCAGTGGCCGCAAGGCAATCCACAACCCTCGGTCGAGACGAGACGGGTGGTCCTCGCCGCTCAGGCATTCTAGGTCCTCGTCAGCGTTGGCAGCGAGAGGCGCATGGATGACGAGATGGAAATCCGGGGTACAGCCCCCCTGTCTGATTTTTGACTTTGGTCCTCCATGTCGATCTGGATTGGCGGTGCGGTGCGATGTGATGCGCTGCGGCACGCTTCACATTACTTCGGTCCCGGTTACCTACCGTATACACTCGAGAAATTCGTATGTCGGCCAAACCTAAGTCAGCCTAGATTCTGTGATCTTACTGGATATATTGCTAAAGAATGTTGCTGATCTGTACTGGTACAGGTTTAGTCACTCCCTTAGCCGATATACGAATTTTCTCAGAGCCTACGGTATGGCGCTCGGAATTACACTCAGTGACACTGGCAAACCGGCCTCTGGGCCGGGTTCACAAAGGCCATGCAGATCTCTTCTGGCAGAATTGAGAAACCTAGGCAATCAAGAGTGGCGCTCTCGACGTTTCCAAGCCCAGAGGTGGAGAGGGCATAGAACGGAACCAGCCGTCGCCCGTACTGACCATCCTAATCGGCCGACCGGTCCAATTCAGGCATGCATATATCAGTGCACCGACGTGCAGGCGGAATCAGCATCCAGGGTTGCACGTCTCCCTCTGATACGCGTTCGCCTGATGCATCGGTTGCCGGCAGTGCGCGCTCGCACACAGACCTTCGACAATACATCTCTCGTTCGACATATTGGCCCTCCAAAACCAAAGGTGCTATATCTCAAAAGTCTGGATGATGCCACCGTGAGGTCAGTGAGAGCGAGACCCAATCGCAGAAGGCCCTTTGCGGAAATGAAGAAGGTAAGTTGGACACGAGCGAGCCCGCGTGACATGCTGCAGCAGCCAGGCCGCTCCACGGATCCTTACCCCTCTCGGTCCGGAGACCTGCCCTGGACCCAGACACTCAACACCAAACCTTCTGCCCGCGTCTGCACATGCATGTACGCCTCTCCAAGGGCTGGTCCGTTCAGACGTCAGAGAAGACGGCACTACGTCTTCTGCTCTGCGCACCAGATGGAATCAAGAGGAGAAGAGACACCCTTTCTTGGAACGCCTGGCTGGGCAGTAGGGACGATCGCGCTTCAAGGCTTTCGGGTCGCCATTTGGAGTGACTGGATCATTCGTAAACTTCACAAACAGCGTGACCAGCAAGTCATGCCTCCAACAGAGCTGCATAGGACCGTTGGTGAGGTGTCATCGTGCTGGTAGGAACACAACCTAATACTACTACATATTAGTAATCGGCGGCCAGTCCTCGACAGTAGTGTACGGAGTAGAAACCAGAAACTTGCAAGGAACGGCCTTGAAGAGCTGGTCAATAGCCACCACAGAGCTCTCTTGTCTGGACGCGATGGCGGCGTGTGCGTCATGTAGCGCTCAGGAAACAAACGTGTTTGGGTCGAGACGGCGTCTCACGTTGGTCCGCGTCCAGTACCATGTTGTGACGGGGATGCCCTACAACGTACAACGGCTGGGGCGCATGGCCGCACACAGGAAGAGCGGAAGTCGAAGAGTGCGACGATGATGGGTACCTGCTCGCTTCTCCCCGCAATGCCACCACTGACCGAAGATGCCCTTGGCCAGATGTTGATCGAGGGGCAAAAGGCAGCCAAGTTTGAAGGATCGGCGATGGGCGAATGGGCTGCAGCTGTTACAGCCGCATTTGGGTCAGATGGCCACTCCATGCCGGGAGGCTGAGGGAAAGCATGCAAGAACGGAGGTTCAGGACTGGCGGCATCGTCGGAGGCCATCAGTAGGGGACCCATGTGGTGTCGTCCCGGTGCAGTTTGAGTTGCTGTTGGGTTTTCTCTTGCATCCTGTCTGTGGGGTATTGGAGTGAGTCTGATTTTTGTCAATAAGCCCGACAGTACTAGGTAAACCGTAAAACCACACAGCGAGTGGTTCGTCGAGTCCCAAAACTTCCGGCCAAGGAAGATGCCGTTGGAGGGAATGGTTGATGCCGGGGCTCGGAGGGACGTGCATGCAAGCTCTTCGGTGTGCGCCGCAACGGGGGAGATTGTGGGTGTCGGTGACCTGGGGTGCATGGCCACAGGATCTAGGATCCTATCACAACAACCTCCTGTCTGCAGGCGTGGCATGGCATACATACCTCCATAGTATGTGCCATCCATAGGCCAGCCTAGGAGGCAGAAGTGGTTGGTTGAGAAGCCGGGGCGTCGTCAAAATCGGAAGAATGGTATGCAAGCATGCCATCATGTTCTGCGAGCCGTTGCTGAAGGACTCCTGGTGTTATCCACTTCGTTCGGGAAGATTCCTGATCGCCGAGGACATGCTCGATCGAAAAACGTGCGAGGGCGCCGGTGCCGGGGAACGAACGACGAGAAGATCAGTCGTGGTGTAGCGCAACGTAACTTGACGCAAGCCGTTTCCAGAAACGTCCGATTCTGAGGGCCGGCGGTTGTTGCGACAGCTATCGAATGTTATTAAGGGTGCCCTGGCAGCAAGCAAGTGAGCGGGATGCAGATTGACGTGGAATCAAATGATGCCCAGTCGCGGATTGAGGGAGCCAGCCCGCAGTCCTGGAGAAGTTCAGTGACAGTCGTCGCAAAGCTTCGGTGGGTAGGTACCTATCACAGTACGTTACTGCCCGTTAGGTATATTGGCACCGGAGAGCAGGCGCCCTCCATGGCCAGAACCTCAGTGGTTTTGACCGGTTTTTTTTTTATAACGAAAAGAAGTAACTATCATTATTTTTCTCCTTTCCTCATCCCTTCCACATGTTTATTATTTGAATGTATTGCCCTGCGTCTTTCCGTCTTGATGGAATTCTACACGACGCTGTACCTCTGTCGATGCGTCGAGACAGCCCCCCAGTTCCTGCCGTGGGAACAAAGAAGTCGGAGGGGAGGGACGGTCTAAGGTGATTGGCTGTTGGTGATGGACGGCCCCGTATTCCATCTCCCCTGCATCCTGACAGGGCAAGGCCTGGCCTGGCTACAGCTCCAGAGCACCTACCTAGCGCGGCTTGACTGGCAGTGGCACAGGTCAATAAGTGGATCTACACCTGGAGAAAAGTGTGGGGAATCGGAACGATTCAGGTACGTATAATTTACCTACCTGTGGGCGAGCCAGTACGGTTAGCTTGGTCCCACCGAGAGCAAGGCGAGCAATCACTTTCAGCGTTGCTTGCACTGTCTTCGTAGGTACCTACCTGTAACTTACCTAGGTATCCGTATTGCCTGAGGTTCCTACCAGGCGCTACTGCAATGGACCGACGGCAGAGCTTCTCTCCCTCCTTCTCTTGGCGTATTTACTGACCATGATACTAGTGCAGAGTCTTACTTTTATGTACTCGAGCGGGTGTTTTTATGAACCGCTGCAAGTTGCCCTACTTGCCTACTGCGGTAGGTGTGTTGCGTGTACTACGCAAGTATTGCTGTCAATTGTGACGGTTGAGTCGCGAGGTGGCGCCCTGGAAGCTGGTTCCAGTTGCACCGCACACCATTTCACCTTCAACATCCCGGGCGCCCTTGGCGGCGAATCTTGGGTAACGTCCTCCCAATGGATCTCTCCTCCGCATTTTACAACGGCGTCCACACCTGGCTAGGTATGTCATGACCTGGCTCGGCTTGCTGGCGATTGAGAGTACCAAATGTAAGGAAGGCTTGTTTCTTTTTGTCTATGTTTGTTTCTATAATTTTTTTCTATTTTCTTTTTCAATCTTTCATCAGTTCGTCACAGCATCGTCCAGCAGGTTCGGCCACCAGAAGATCTTTTCAAGTGTTTGGATTCTGGATTGGTTTTTGCATTATCCAAGGGTCCCAAGCTCTGCCCTCCTTCCCCAAAGGAGCTGGTCAATCTGGACAGTGGCAGTGTCGTTTCTCCTATTATTGTTTCTACTTCTACTTCTGCTTCTCCGCATCAACCGAATTCCGTGTCTTGTCTCGGACGGCCGTGGATACACTGTATTATATGGATAGGGCCTGTCTATATGTCGGTACATCCTCAAAGCAGGTACACTACGGTACTCTGTATCCTTCTCTGCAACGGAAGCCCGGTCTGCATCGCAACAACTCCTTAGGTGGTTTTCAGCCTTTCCTATTCCTGATCACCTCCATCTTTTCCCCCACCCCCCTCTTCAACCAAATCATCATCATCCCAGTCCAGGCTGGTTGTGCCAGTCTTATCAAGACGATGCATGCAACAACCAACATGCACACGCACCTACACGCTTACCCAGATATTACACCTGCACGTTCACTTTCTCTTCCCATCTCTACCTGCCTTTGCCTTGAGCCAACTTCTTTGCAAGCCTACAGTATAGGAGAAGGCATTCACGATTGCGCCTAATGTGTTGCACTATAGCAAGGTGCCATCATTGCTTCCTTCGGAGAGGTCAACGTACGGACGAATCCAAGACGAGGCACCACGACGCAACATCCCTTTACATGGTCCTCCATATACCAGCCTACCCTACCTAAAGTAAGGTGAGGTAGCTAGCTGTCCCCTGCTCTGCCTTGCCTTGCCGTGCATACCAAGCACGATAATCTGCCACCACTACTGCACTGCCAGTACGGATACTGCTGCCAGTAATACACTACAGAGTACGGATACTACTACCTTCTCATACCCTACCACGTCCATCCCCTCTCGCGCCAGCATTCCCTTTCCTTGTTCCTCTTTTTCTTCCCCATCTCAACATCACCGTTGTGCTTCATCGTCCCGACGCGTTCCCACTCTCCCGTACGATGATCAACTGGGACCTGCCCACTTATCCCCTCCACCACCAACGTTCGTCGATTCGATCAATGCCCAGTGGCAGTGACCATCACTCACACACCCGTGCCACGCGCACATCCCGTCCCCTGACAATCTGTCCGGCTCCCGTCCCGTTCCACCTTGTGTTCTAAGACCAACCAGGGCCTAGCCCATACTGCACTGTAGTGCATGCCCCCTGGTGTCCATACAGTGTGCATCCTGTCCATGGGCAGCAAGCTGTGGTGCAGGGGATATGGTGGAGAGCAGTTGAGAAGTGCAGTGCAGTGCAGTGCAGTGCAGTGCAGAGAGTGCTTTGTGGCGTGCATATTTGGGCACCTTACCTAAGAGGACAGGCAAAGAGCAACCTTGGAGCACTTATTGACTTGGCACCTTACAGAGACGGAGCTCGCCTGAGGCTGGATGGGAACTGAAGCTGGAGCTGGAGCTGGAGCTGGAGCTGGAGCTGGAGCTGGAGCTGGAACTTGAGCTGGAACTGGACGTCTTGTTGGACTGAACGAACACTGGATGATGCTGCCCGAACTGGCTGTCTATGGATACTCGAACCTCACCACCCACCCGTCAATGCTACCGCGTACTCTATTACTCTCCAAACCTATTCTCGGCCACCATACCTTACTTCAACTTGCCGGTACATTCTCTCAGTCATATTGCCTGACTTTTGCCTGGTCTGACCCGACGACCCTCCCCCCATCGTCTTCCCACAGGTACACTATTGCCTCCCCCCCTCCCCTCCTCTCTCTCTCCACATCCCCTCCCGCATTAGCCACCACCACCACTATTCATCCTGCACTACCTTCGGGTACACTACGAGACACCTTACTTTACAGTACCATCCTGATCACCACCACCACGACCACCTCCGCCACCATCATCACCCCCCGGTACCTGGGGTCCAGTTGGTCAGTATCATTGTCGTCAGTTACCTCGGGTACCTAAGTGGCTACTCTAGCATCATCAGTACCTACTGTACGGAGTACCCAAGGCAGGTTGCCACCTCTGACCTGCTCTGCTTTGCTCTTCTCTTCTCGCTGCTGCCGGTGGCCCTGCTGCATAACACACCCTGGACCGGACCCTTCCATAGCTAAGGCACGCACCAACCACTTCGGACAAGCTCTGGTCTCGTGTCGCAACGTCTTCTCCTCCCCCGCTTCCGTCGACGTACCTACGGGCTACCTTTACCTTACCTTGCCTTGCCTTACCTCACATACATACACCACACAAACCTCTTTCCATCCCGTCGTCTTCTCAAACCTCTCCGTCACATACATCCCTCACCCGCCTTGCCCTTCCTCTGTCACTCCTCCAGCTGCCGCTGGTCACAGCTATTGTTCCTCGAGTCTCCCTAACCACAGGAACATAACATCGCATCACTCCCAGGCTTAGGCTCGAGGGTGACGTGACGTGACGCTACGCTACGCAACGCTCGAGGCAACTTCTACTACTTTCCTTTCCCACCTTCCTTCCCGGCGTCTCGCCGTCGCTTACCGCGTCCCACCTTGCGATCGCCTCCACGCGCCAACAATGGGATGCGCGTAGCCTCTCTCTGTCTATCACTTCATCTCGCGCTACTTCCTCCTCGACTGACGAAGCACGCCGCAACTCCGTTTTAGACGGGCAAATATACAGACACGCATCCATACCCTCTCGCGCGCGCCAGCACCCTCGACGCTCCTGAGGACCAAGACGACTCCCCCGACTTGGGCCCAACTGCCGACTGCCTGCTGCGCCTGCGCAAATCACCCCCCTCGTCATACGCATCGTTCGACATTCGAATATTTCCTTTGGGCACTTCGGGTCTGGGTTAGACGAGCTGGTTTAGACGACATTCGCGCTTCTTTCTTCGGTTACCTTTTCGCGCGCGCCATAATCATCTTTTCTTCTCTTTCCTACCTCGGATTCTCGCACGCACGCAACGCCGCCGCATCGCATCTCACGCCTGCTACGCTCCGCTACGCTGTAATCTTTCCGTCTCTGTGGCATTTCCGCACCATCGCCGTGTCACTTGGTCAGAGCTGCCGCTCTGTCCTGTTCGACCTCTCGCTCTTGCCTCTGCCCTCAGCTTGACTGCGACGCCGAGCATTGCGTTCATCCATCCACTTCATCCATCACATTCATCAACAACCCATCGCATTCGTCGCCCCGCAACGCGCAACGACATCTTACGACCCTCGGTCCGATCCCCTTTTGACTTCGCTGGGCGTATCACATCACGCTTTTCCTCGACAGCCTAGAGATTGCGCCTGTTGATACCCTGTCGATAGATCTATCCCAGATCAACGCTCATCGGTACGTACCTGTCTCTCTCTTGTGTGTCTGCTGTTCAACGTCATGTCGCAACGCTGCTGCTGCTGCTGCTGCTGCTGCCCCTCAGACGGAAAATCCTCCGAAGGCACATCTCCGAATGCTCTCGTTGGCTCGGCTGCTACGAATCTCCTACCTGTCTGCGTGCCTGCCTGCCTGTCTGCCTCCTGCCTGGCTTTCAATCCCGTGCCCTGCCTTGTCTGTCTCGCCTCGCCTCGCGCGTGCCACCAGCTCTCCCCACACCAGCTTGGTCTGCTCTCGTTGCTAGTCGTTCCACGATTCAGAGGCCTGGAACCTTGCGCCGCGCCCGCCTCGGTCTAGTCTTCTAGGCTTGGAGTGTCTTTGGCTCGGACCTGGTGGCGCATTCCAACTGCCCTTCCCCAGCGGCTGGCAGCTTTGACCCCTCCAAGCTGAGCCGCAGCTCCTCGTGACACCCCAGCTGGTTGCGGCAAAACTCGTCTCTTTCATCTTGTCTCACAGCGCTTGCCTTTAACGTTTGATGACATAGCTGCTAACGCATCTTCTAGGCCCATTCGGCTTTTACCGCCTTTTATCCTCTTTCAATCCTGCCACGCCGAGACAGATCTCTGTGATTGTCTCTATCTCGCCATCCTGATTCTTTCCTTCGAAGACATTGTTCTTCCGATATTCAGATACCTATTGACGGCACTCGACAATCGAGTCGCTCAGTGGCAGGCATAGTAGTTCCGATTGGTTTCAGTGTTTAGGCCTAAGCAGGCGCAGGAACTGGAGGACAATGAGCTCTGGTACAGGAAGTGGTAGTGCCGCCAAACCTGGTGCGCCAGCCAAACCGGGCCAGGGCAACTTCTCGGCCGTTGCTCCGAGTAGCCACGCCATACTTCTCGACAAGCTGAACCGTCGATCGACACCTGACTCCGAGGCTCTGGCGAGCTCCGACGACGAAGCCGAAGCGCATCGTCAGGATCCCCCTCAGCCCGTGTCCCAACCCCAGAAGCCTGTGAGGCGCGCTTCGTGGCTGAACGATACCACTCAACCTCTGCCCCGACCCCGCAAAGGCTCATTCGCCAGTAGTTCCATGTCTCCGACGGCCTCGCATCCGAGTACCCCTTCGGCAGAAGGCAACGCGCCCTGGGGATCTCATTCACAGTCCTCTGGCGTCATGGGCCGCGCTCCGGGCACCGCATCAACCTTCTCTTGGGGAACTGGCATCTGGAACTCGGAGCGCAAGGATCCTCCCTCGCGGCTGAGTGAGGTGCTGCCATCGCCCACGTCGACAATGCCTCCTGGCTCGGCTGGCGGCTCTTTCTTCAATGAGAGCAACTACGGACAAACCTCGCCGGCTCCTCGAGACTCGGGACCAACTGCTCAGATCCCCTTCGCGATTCCTCTGCACCCGACACCTAAGACGTATCGATCTCAGTCCTATTCCGTTGGCCAGCTGGAGCCGGACGTCCCGCCGGCCTCGATGAGCAGCTCCACGATACTTGGCCGTGGCCGCGCACACGGACATTCAGGTTTGCAACACCGACCGTCGCGACCCAGCATGCTTAGTGAGATGTCAAATGATGGAGGTCTCCTAGGTAAAGTGAAGGAGGTGGACGATGATGACGATGAGAGTGCGACGGAGTCTATGCAGGGATCCATGCATCAGTCAGCTGAAGCAAAGACAATCGAGTTGCTTGCCCGTGAGAACGCCATGCTTCGACAGCAGCAACAGCAACAGCAGCAGCAGCAACAACAGCAGCAGCAGCAGCAGTATCAGCAGAACCGACTGCGGCCCAGGGCTTCGACTGGTGCTGCGTACGGACTTGGAAATGGCTATACTCTCCGGGAATCCGTCCCGGAAGAGTCGGACTACGCGATCGACGAGCTCGATGAGACGAACGATGGAATTGACCTGGCGACAAAGCGAGCCATGGGCCGCAGGATGAGCGAGTTCGGTGTGTCTGCGTTCCGCTCGCCGTATGAGAACCGCAAGCTTGAGAATGTGAAGAAGGCGTACTGGCACAGCTCACTTGGATTTGGTGGGCCCGAGGGACAGCAGAGCCGAAGACATTCTTTTGCGGATATCCCAACGCGCCAAGGTTCCATCAGTTCGATCAGCGAGACTGTCACGGGCCTGGACACCCCTGTGGCAGAACAGCAACAAACCGTCGATTTCTCCTCTGCCTTCGCCGAGAACACAAACTATCCCGGCGCCCATGGTAAGCCTGGTTTCTACGCAACTGTTAAAGGGAAGTTGACGCTGACCTGTACTCCAGCATCCTACTTCACTCCAGGCGGTGGCCTGCAGGCCCCTCCCGGCAGCATGTTCAGTAACCCCTTTCCCTCGCCTTACGCCCCGATGCATCCACCCTATGGAAATAGGGCGCCCTCGCCTCACCGCAACGTCTACACTATGTCTCAGCCTCGACACAACCAGCTGCTTCACATCGTCCTGTTCAAGTGCGCCCGAGCAGATGTTTTTTACATCCAGGAGGGCACTGGCTTGACGGTCAAGCCCGGCGACCTCGTCATCGTGGAGGCTGATCGGGGTACTGACTTGGGAACCGTAGCGCGAGACAACGTCGACTGGCAAACTGCCAAGGAGCTGAAGGAGCACTACGCCGAAGAGCAGTACAAGTGGTTGATGATGTACTCTCAGAACGCAGCCGCAGCCCAGGACGGTACCGGTGCTGGTCTGATGGCAGCTGCGAATGGTCTTCAGGGCAGCGCCGTCGGCGGCATGGGCCCTCCTAATCAGCACCACATGCAAGAGCCCAACGCGGGAGAACTCAAGCCTAAGCTCATCAAACGCCTTGCTCAGAGCCACGAGATCCACGCCTTGCGGGACAAGGAGGGTAACGAGGCTAAGGCGAAGCGCGTGTGCATGCAGAAGGTCAAAGAGCATGGGCTGAACATGGAAATCCTCGACGCCGAGTTCCAAATGTAAGGGAGTTCGACTCGTTTCGTTCATCACAATTGCTGACCGATAATAGGGACTGGAAGAAACTGACTTTCTACTACTTTGCCGACTCGTATATCAACTTCAACTCTCTCGTCACCGACTTGTTCAAGATCTACAAGACCAGAATCTGGATGTCGGCCATCAACCCGGCATCCTTCGCCAGTCCGACTCTGGGTATTCAGGCCCCGAGTGGCGTTGGCCCCGGAGCTGTGGGGGTCGGTCGCGGATCGAACAACTCTGAGCGGCGATCCGCACAGCAGCAGCAGCAGCAAGATCAGCAGCAGCCTGGGGGATATGGCGGATCAGGCCCGGCGGGTCGTGGCTTTCAGAGCTCCTTCACTCCTCCTTTCGGCGGAGACAGACCCGTTGGTCCTGGTGCGGGCTACGCTCAGCCCAACTATCCCTACTCTCACATGGGCGGCCTGGGCGGTGCCCCTAGGCCTGGAAATATGCCTTATGTGCCCGGTGTGGTGCCATCCTTGGATAGTTACAGCTTTCCTGGTGCCGCCGACTACCAGATGCGCTCTCGCTTCGGCCCGACGCCCGAAGGACCCGGCCCTCACGAATCCAGTGTTCCTCCGATGAACCCCCAAAACGAGTGGGCTGCAGCATTCCAGGGCCTGTCTCTGAACAGCCGTTGACGAACTGTTTCATTCCTCACCAAAAGTTTTTTCAGCATCGGACTGTCGCATTCCCAGAAACGTCGGTTTCCCGGGCAAACATCCTAATTCTTTCCAGCCTCCGATTTCCTTCTGCCCAACGCCGCCAAGGATGATCCCTCGTACGCAAAAAATACGACGGTTATGGCCGGCAAGGTACTGTAAGCATGGCCCGTGGTTGAGTGAACCAGAGGCATTTCTCTCATTTTGGCGTTGGAGGGATTTTTCTGTTCTGTTTTAAATTGTCGAAAATGGCGGGACCTTTTTGTGCTTCTTTCGGAAGACAAAAGAAGACTAAAAGGGATGGGAAAGACTTGTCGAAGTACACACCACTTTCACTTTTTTTCTTTTTTCCTATGTTGCGTTCGAG
The DNA here is from genome assembly GCA_027406025.1 of Colletotrichum musae. Classification (NCBI taxonomy): domain Eukaryota; kingdom Fungi; phylum Ascomycota; class Sordariomycetes; order Glomerellales; family Glomerellaceae; genus Colletotrichum; species Colletotrichum musae. The sequence continues at coordinate 2,904,587 of JANVYC010000006.1, forward strand.
ACTCAGGGACCACGGCCTTCCCCATTCATGATCATGAGAGATTCAAGAGGAGACTGAGACTTTCACTACTACTCAGGGCACTATCGTCATAGACAGAGAGAACTTTTTTTGCACGAGCATGGTGTCACCTGAGAACCAAAAAGGGATTTGTTTCTGGGTAATGGCTCGGTGTAGGGATTCTTGTACGAAATAATTCTTTTCCTATTACTTCGAGTATCAAAACTATGAGTGTTCATCGTACACGACAATCGGGCCTTCGTGTTTGTTTTATTGCATCGCGTGACAGCCTCTCGAAAACTCCAGAGTCCAGTGCTTCTATACTGGAGCCACTGGCTTTCCAAGTGACTCTTTTCACTCTGTTGCTGTTTCCAGACTGACGTACAGAACTACCGTAGGCTCTGGCAAAATTCGTGTTTGGGCTCAGGGAGTATGCATGCCCCTATTCGTACTGATCAGCTACTTCCTTCAGCATCTCTACCACTGAGATCGTAATGCCAGTGTATCACCAGTCCAGCCCAGGTCTAGCCCAAACGCGAATTTCTCGAGAGTACGGATATGCAGTTCGCATCTAGTTGAGCAGAGACAAGAGACTGGAGGCGGTGAACGACACCGACGGACCCGCAGCTCACCGAAGTTCCTTTGGTGGACAGGGCAAGAAGACCCACATTTGTGATCGGGGTCAAGCCCAATTGCGCTAGCCGCGTTAGGGTTAGCGCATCGCTTACAGCACATCCCACAACTCGTCTTTCCAATTTTCCCGCCTGCCCTTGAACTCTGAACTTCGTTTTCCCCGTTGTCGCCAAATTTTCATCACCACCACCACCCTCACCAGAGCCTCGGCAGCCGGATTTTACGTGAAAAGCTGGTTTGTCCCCTCCTCACCCCGACGTTCGATCGACTTCTGTTCTTTTCATTTCATCAATTTCCGTTGTCGAAACCGAACCAGGCGGCTAACCTTTGCCCTCGCTCGCGCAGTCAAAATGGGTGCCCTCAAGTATGTCGAAGAGCTCCAGAAGAAGAAGCAGTCCGATGTGATGCGCTTCCTTCTGCGAGTCCGCTGCTGGGAAGTACGTTGAACCACCCGAATCTCCGATGTGGACGCCATTGTCTTTCCCCTTCGTCGACTCTCCCACCGATCGCCAATAAGATTTTTCTCAACCCGTCGCCTGCGACGATTGAAGGAAATTTCTACAAAGGCTCGGCTGGGGGTGTCGACGGGGGAAAGACATTTGGCGTTCCTGCTATACACTCGTTGAACTTTGCTGAGAGTGCATCAATATAGCTCCGACAGCTGAATGTCATCCACCGCGCCTCGCGCCCCTCGCGCCCCGACAAGGCCCGCCGTCTCGGTTACAAGGCCAAGCAGGGCTACGTTATCTACCGCGTCCGCGTCCGCCGTGGAGGCCGCAAGAAGCCCGTTGCCAAGGGTGCCACCTTCGGTACGTTCTCGATGATTCTCGACTTCCCTGAGTCCCCGTTTGGGTGATAGAGGGAAGACGACATTCACCGAAGCGTCGGATCGCTAACCCTCGTCCGATTCACAGGCAAGCCCACCAACCAGGGAGTCAACCAGCTCAAGTACCAGCGCTCCCTCAAGGCCACCGCCGAGGAGCGTGTGGGCCGCCGCTGCGCCAACCTGCGCGTCCTCAACTCCTACTGGGTTAACCAGGACTCCACCTACAAGTACTACGAGGTCATCCTCGTCGACCCCCAGCACAAGGCCATCCGCATCGACCCCCGCATCAACTGGATCGTCAACCCCGTCCACAAGCACCGCGAGTCCCGCGGCCTCACCGCCACCGGCAAGAAGTCCCGTGGCCTCAACAAGGGTCACCGCTACAACAAGACCCGTGCCGGCCGCAGAAAGACCTGGAAGCGCCACAACACCCTCTCCCTGTGGCGCTACCGGTGAGCGGTTACTGCCTGAAAAGGTGGTTGCTGCTTCTGCTGCTGGTGCCGGCGCGGTGGTCCCCACGGTCCCCGCCGGCGTCCCTTCTGACGACAACGACATTAACAAAAAGGTGGCTCCATGGGCCGCCGCCGGGTGCGGTGTTCGAGGACACTGCTGGTCTTGGGTGGTATTCGGGTTGCTTCTTCCGCTGCGTAAAGCAATTGGTATCATGCGCAGGAGCGTTCTGGTCTGATCCAGGGAAAGAAAAACTTCAATACCGATACGAAAATGGAACAGACTCTTATTTCGAGAGCTTAAATACCCTTTTTCTTACTAGGGGGCGGGGCGTAATGATCAAAATTGTGATTTTTGTGATGATCTTCAACACACAAATTCAACTGCTCCCATCCGTCTCGTCTCTCCGTGGTGCATGTCTGTTTTACGAAGTGGAAAATTTGAGTACAGTAGTCGGTCCACCCACCGGTGATAGTCCATGAATTGATTGCCCGGAAACTGCTTCTTGTCGGACGCCCCTCGCAGTGACAAACCTTTTTTCCCCCGGGGTTTAATAACACAGGTAGACATGGCAGAGCCTGAGCTGACTTAACTCGGAAAAAATTCTGACTGGGAGAGGGGCCTACTGCGGGTCGAGTTCCGAACTTTCAACTGCACAAAGCCGGGTGATCGACAGGAGGCATGCTGCCTCTCATGTGCGGGAAGTGAGTCTCATCGCCGTCAGAGTGCCACGCCACACCCACACGCCGACCTAGCCAACAATTGGCAGGAAGCTCGTCCACGTCTGCCTTCCACATGGTTTTCGCCTCATTGTTTTGGAGCTTCTCGCTGCCCGAAAATCTTCCTTCTGTTGCGTCTGGACCCGTTACAGACAGATCTGAGAGACCTTTTGCCCTGCCTGCTACGATTTGATGCTCGGCTTGCACATATCGCCGTCGCTCGTCTCCCTCGCCCACATTGCAAGATAAGTTTTCTGCATTGAACTTCATAATTAGTGGTTCTATCATCCCAGATCATCTGTCATCCTAGTAAGTAATCTAGTTACTGGCGGTAATCGTGTAGAGAATAGATGCCCAAATTCCATACCCCCTCGCCGTACACCGTGCCTTCGTGCCGGGTATTTTGTTTCCGAAGCGACAAAGTAAATCATCCGTAAACGCCAGGACCCTCGTCCTTTGAATAATGAGAAGTCTGCTGTGCCAAGGCTACCATGCTAGCCGATGGATGGCTCCTCCACTGTTCTTCCGATTGCCCATCTAACGGGCGTTGTCTCGCAGAATATGCGGAATGCCCTCAGAATCGATCCATGTTGCTCGCCTCGCTGTACTTGGTGTAGCGGACGTTGCCAGTGTTCATGGGGTGCAACGCGGTTGGCGGACGGGCGACCTCGGGCATGATAGGGCTGCGGCGGTCCTCGTCCCAGTCTCGGTTGCTGTCGGATACATTGCCATGCTCGACGTCAGATACGATAGGCCCGCTGATGTTCGGACGGTTGCCGTTGGTGTTCTTAGACCAAGGCGTGAACTTTTGGGTCAAGCGTCTGAACGTCTTCTCCTCGCGAATGGAGTTGTCGCGGATGGAGTTGCTGCGAACGGAGTAGCCGTCAACAAAGGAGTTCTTGCCCGAGGCGAGGGTGCCATCGCTGCGAATGTTGCGGGCGTTGATGCCGTTGGAGCCATCTCGGAAGACAATGGAGGAGATGACGTTGAAGAAGCCAAAGGTGATGGCGAGGATGCCCGAGGCAAGAATGAGACGCCAGAGAGGCAGTCCAAGGGTTTCGGCGGAGAAGGCAGGCTCGGATGTGTTGGCGAGCACCTGGCATCCCATGACGATCATGGCAATACCCAGCCAGCTGAGACCATGATCGCTCGAGAGGACTGGCCAGTTGCGCTCGAAGTAGGAGCGGAAGACGTTGAGCTCCGATATTATGAGGAAGACGGCGATAGAGAAAGTGAAGAAGTGGGACGCCGAGTCGAAAAAGGCGAATTTGCCTTTGAGAATGGACATGACGATCATAACCCAGGTCGAGGCGCATATGGCCAGCAAACCAACGATATTGAAGGCGCGGAAGACGTTCAGGATCATGTGGCCCGAGCCGCGAAGGCGGGAGTTTTCCGAGAGATTGAACATCTTGACTGCCGTGAGGAAGACTCTAGTCGAATATTAGTGAGGTGGCTCAGTTCGCGTAAGAGGATGTGTACTCACGGTATTGATGCGTCGATGATGGGGGCTATGGGTAAGGTCTTGTTGAGAATAGTCGCAGTGTAGCAAAACTTCGTCAGTCGAGTCAACCGAACTGAGTGATTCAAAATTTCGACAATTTTTTGTCGTTTGAGGTTTCGAGGGAGAGTAAGTGACGATCGTGAGACAAATGGAAACGCTGCTGGAAGCCAGTCCAGGAAGTGTGTGGTGATGATGTAGGGAAGGAAGAGTGAGAGCTTCACCACTAAAAAACTAGAAGAGGAGCAAAGAGGAGGAAAGACTGAAGTTGAACAGGATTAGTGATTTCCCCAGAACAGAAATGACCTCAGCTGTTCAATTGGGAAGGAGGGGAGGGAAGGAACGCCTGCCGAAGGACTGTTGGGTGAGTTAACATCAAAGGGAAGGAAGGAACGGGGAGCTCCTTCTTTAATATGGACAAGGTCATAGATGTCCACACTAGGTACTTCCCGTTTTGTCAAGCTCCAAGAGACATTAGCTGACCGAATAAAAAAAATATGCACATGGCAAGTAGCAACGTATGGTTCTTTCCGGCGCGTCCCTAGAAATTTCTTATTTGAAGGGAACGGCAGGAGCAAAGTCTAGTGTGGTAGGGAAGGTGTGGTTTGACCGAGGGGGCCTGCCCGGTGGCCATTCCCATTTGTCGTTTCGCAATGCCGCCAAAAGTTTCGAGCAACCAGCGGCCAATCGATCTGGCAGGTCGAGGTGGCCCTCAAGGCCGGGATGCATCGGTGGGGAAAGAAGAGGATGAGGGACGAGGACAAGGAGGTCAAGGGTTCTCTCACGAACGGCTTGGACGATCTCAGTCCGTGTCTCCATCGCATCCCCCGGGGGGCGGCACACTAGGTGCTCTTGAGAATGAGGGGTGTGTGGGATCGAGACAAGCATACGGATACGGCTTCGTCGATAGGAATCGAGCAGGGCCAGCAGTTAATCGTGCTTGACTAGGTAGATACCTCTCTCTACCTTGCCTTGCAACTTTTTGCTGCCCTGCCCTGTGTTGCCTTCCGCCATGTAGGTGAGGCACCAGACGATGCCGTGCTGCTGCAAGCCAACGTGGTTTCAATGAAGTGTCCCCGGTCGAGCACTCGCAGCAGCGGCTGAACCATGTCAGGGAGCAGGTTACCTGCCTGGGCGTCTAAATGTCTGTCATCTGGGCCTACCTATGGGTCGGGCAGCGGGGACCTGCAGCATGTGAATGAGCCCATTCTCAACCCGGAGCTGCTGACATCCTGTAGCGGTTCAGCTTTGTTGAAGATGCCCCGGCTGATCAACAAGAACGAAGACGAGACGAAGCAGCAGGCAGGCAGGGTCTGTGAAGCACAGGCCGTGGGCGTGTGTGGTGGCATGAACTGGCGTGGGCCACTTTCGTCCAATTGTGCCCTCAAAGCCGGTCTACCGCAGTCGCGGTCAAGGGCCAGGGGGGAGACTAGGCCAAGGCATGAGGTCCAAGGTAAGTAGACGGTGGTCGCGAAGTTGTAAACACACAGAATTGCTGCATGGCAGCGGATTGGAGGGACATGGCAAGTTCTCAGTTGTTGGCGTCGACGCTGGATTGATTGGATGGCGGGCGAGCTGGCCGTGTTTCATGCCAGTTTTTACACTAGTAGAGACAGCCGCCGGCCGACTGTCAGGTACGGAGCCTTGCTGGGTGACCCCTGCAGGCGCCAGAAGTGCCGATTCGCTACTGGGGAGGAGGGCATTGATGATTGAAGCAATGGAGCGGCAGAGCAGCCCCCTGTCGTAACTGGGTTCTTACACTAAAGTCCCAGATGCGAGATGTGCTGGGCGCTTTGTCTGGCTCTGCCGAGTGCGATGGACTTCGCTTCGTGGGCTCGCGGGCGAACCCCAACAATACCACCGATCGGTGCGGAATCCCCACCAAAATACCGACAACCTCAAGGCTCACACAACTTCAGTCCGCGGCTCCTCATAGAACACAAGATGAATCTTAGAGAACCTAGATGGTTGCTATGGGAAGAAAACGACCGGTGATCGATCGATGTATGTACTCACATGGAATCTATCACAGTAGCGACAGACCACCATTTCCTCAAAGGTTCACTGCTTCGTGGCCGAGAGACGCCGCATTCGCATCGCACAGGTTGCTCGAAACAATATTGCACGGCTTTTTGGGGACCTCGGCGATAATACCACGTCCAGATTCAGATGCAACTTAGTAAGAACAATACCAACTGCTTCAAGATTCCAGTTTCATCTTCAATCCAGCAAGCTGTTAGTGAAAAGCGGCCCAAGCTCCTAGATTTGTCCGCCGCAATACATAACGAGGTGGTGGAACATTGCCGCGGCGTAACAATCAGATCAGGAATATACCACATGAAACAAGAGATTGGACAATCGACCTGGAATGTCATCATTCCAAATGGCCCGCACTCCAAGCGCGCTGGATATTTCGAGACATGGTTCGGCGGCGGGTCGCCTATTAAGCGCCCGCCGACGTAACACCTCATTTCGCGATACCCATCTTCAAGCGTCAAGCTGACGGCGTGTCGCTAAGCACGGTCTTCGAAGCGCTTATCCGCGCCAGGCGACATTCGTATTTTGGGAGCTGCCGTATTACATTGAGCCGAGTCTATCATTGCCTGCCCGGTTCAATGGCATCTGGAAGCGCCAGCACAGCCGCATCGGCCGTTCCACGGGGCCGCGTGGGCTGGTTTGCGGCAACGTGATGCTAGAAATAGCGAGTTGTCGATCTGGGAATCCGAGAAAGAGCCGAGGCTTATGCTAGCCTCTGCTAGATGACTAACTAGATTTCATGATATCTTTCTAACCATCATGCGAGACATTTCACTGTATATAAAGCTAAGGACCCATACGAGCATCATCTTCACCAGAATCCACCATCTCTCCAATGACCCAGCTTGGGTACCTACTTACATGTTTACAGCGAAGAGTAGCATGGACTTTGGATACCAGAAAGGCGTCTTTTCACCCTGGCAGACAACAAGGAAGTGAATTGAGCAAGATGACTCAAAGTATTTTATAGTATGCTGCTTTTGATAGCCTGACGAAATGACGATTTTCATTCAAAGGGATGTCCAAGGGTAAGATTGTGTTTGTCATCCAACGTTACCTAAGCAGGTACCTAGGAACATACCTAATCTCGGTCCGCTGCAGCCACATGGCCCGTGCTCCTCCTGCACGTGAGCTCGGCTGATAGAAGGCTGGTTTTGGCAGCCACCGCCTCAAGTTATCCTTCCTGCTGGGAGCTTGCGCGACGTCAACTCGTTCATTGTGGTTTCCCTCTGGCATCGCCCTCACCAACAACACAGCATTCCACGGCCGCAGCTCCCGATCGCTGACGACGCGAAAACACCATCGGATTAATGATATCTGGATTGCGTCTGACATTCTCGCCTCGAAATTCGATCCCCTCGTGATCATTCAACTGCCAATCTCAATTCTCTTCGCAGTCTTCGCGACGCTCCCCTACGTCCTCCCTCATCAGAGGAGGCAACACCGCACACTTTGAGTGGATGCGATCGCTTCCATTGGGTGATGACGTAGCGGTGACTCTGCCATTCGTTTGGATCTGGTTGGCTTGGAGCGGAGGATTTGAGCTGAAGGAGGCCTGGACGCGAGAGTTGGATACTGCACAGTCGGCCCTCTCTGTTTAGGATACCAGCGTCGTCTTCCCATCCAAAGCGAACACGTGCGCTACCGTTCAATAAGGGTGGTGTTTCTTGTGCTTTCCAGTTCATACGGTGAGGGGTCGAGGACGATTTGAAACTTTTCCCCGCCGCTTTCGTCTACTGCAATTTCCGCTCGCCATCGCGTGCTCTTGACAGGCAGACCGAACGTACAGAAGTATCGTCATCAGAAAGAAATCTACAACCATGTCCTACGAAGCGTCTGCCACCGAAGTGGCGGAAGATTATCGTCAAGCTTTGGAGGACCTGACCACCAACGTGCGCTTCGAAATCAGCAATCTTACCATGATTGCTAGAGAGCAGACGGAGCATGCTCAAGTCATTGCTGAAGTCTTGCAAAAACACATTTTGCGGGTAGGTCGAGTAACCTCTCTTCCCTTTGGCGGACCTCGCAGCCGACGCTTTACGAGGCGCGGCGGCGAAAGACACCCGTCGTAATTGCATCTTTTCTGACGTCCGTCGCAGGCCCCACCACACAAGAAACTCCCAGCCCTCTACGTCCTCGATTCGATTGTGAAGAATGTCGGTACGCCGTACACGCTTTTCTTTGGAGCGAAGCTATTCACGACTTTTATGGAAGCGTACGCTGCCGTGGACGGGCAAGTACGCCGCAAGATGGACGAGATGCTCCGCACGTGGAAAGAGCCTGTGCCCGGATCTCTAGACAAGCGACCAGTTTTCCCGGCGGAGGTGACACAGCCTATCGAGAGCGCTCTTATGAAGGCGCGCACGTCGGCCCTGCAAGCCCAGCAGCAGCAGGGCCACGGAAGAGGTCGACCCTCGGCGCCATATCGCGAAACGCCCACGCCTCCCGGCGTCCGACCCGGTCTCAACCAGCCACCAGGACCGTACGGTCAGCCTCCTCTGCAACAGCCGAACGGCAACCGACCCCCGAGCGCTCCGCTACCGCATCACCCGCAGATGGCGCCCTACGCCGTACGTTATACTCCCTTCAGATCATATATATATATATATATATATATATATACCAGAGACTGACACGTTTTACAGCCTCCTCCGGCGTCATACAGCGCGCAGCCTCCCGCAGCAGCCTCGGGGCCCTACCATCCCCCTCCACAAATGCCACACGCAGCTGGGCTTGCAGGCCCTCCAGCTGGTGGAATAAGCAAAGACTCTCTGGGCCAAGACATCCAGAAGTTGATCGATTCGTCGAAGTTGGAGTTTGCGCAGAACCCACATGATCATAGTATTCAACAAAGACTTAAGGCGTTGTTGGATGTGCAGAGCTTGCTTCAGCACCAGAACTTGCCTCAGGACCAGCTGGTCCTTATAAAGAATCAAGTAGCCGATCTTGCTGTAAAAGTGAGGCCGTTCTCGGCCCAGGGCTCAGCCCCTGCTGCTACACCTGTTCCTCATCATCCACCGCCCGCTGCTGCGGCACCTGTAGTTCCGTCGTCTGGGCCTCCTCCTCAGCAGGCTTCAGTGACGCTTGACTCTCTGTTCGGGCAAGGAGCTCTGTCTGCTCTGTTGCACCGACAGTCAGCCACACCGCAGGCGCCGGCGCCGGCACCGACGCCGCCATACGCGCACATGGCGATCCGGTCCCCTCCTCCACAGAGGGCCGAGCCGCAGCGGCAGCCAAGCGCACCGCCAGCTACGGACCCTATGGCGTTGCTCGCGGGTTTGCGGCAAGCTGGTTTGCTTTCTGGAGCGGCACCGACTGCGACTTCTACGCCTCCAGCACCGGTCCCAGCGATGGCTCCCGCGCCGGCTCCCGCGCCAGCACCGCCGCCGGGCATGCCTATGCTGCCACATGGACTATTGCCGCCCAATATTGCCAGTTTGTTGGCGGGTATGAAGCGGCCTCCGATGGCGGGCGTGGATGTTAATGGGCTTGACGCTGCGGCACTCAAGCAGCAGTGAGTTGTTTGTTTCACTGACAAGGTGCATGTGTGTTAACCCCCCTCTCCCAGATATCAACCCCATTCCATTTCCTCGTTGTTCGAGCAACTAGGACCTCAGTGCACCCAGTGCGGCAGACGATTCAAGACGGACGAGGAGGGGCGGAAGAAGAAGATGGCACATATGGACTGGCATTTCAAAGCCCATCAACGACTTGCGGAAGCAGAGAAGCGGGGCCAGCACCGAAGCTGGTACGTTGACAACAATGTAAGTTCCCGCTCCCGTCGACCTCCGGCAAGCATCTCACACGGCGCAGGACTGGCTGAAATCACGAGAAATCGTCGATGTCGACCACGTGTCGTCGGCAGACAACTCTTCCTCCAGCCCCGGGCGAGAAAGGAAGGAGGCCAAGCCGCGGTATATTCCCGTGCCGGATGCATCGAGCGGTATCAACAGTGTTTGTCCCATTTGCCAGGAGAAGTTCGAAAACAAATGGCTAGATACGGCGCAAGAGTGGGTATGGCTGGACACCACTCTGGTTGGTAATCGAGCGTACCACTACAGCTGCCATGCGGAAGCGACACACGCCCGGGAGAGTACGCCGGTGTACTCGAGGAGTACGCCCGAGCCGCTACTCGGCAAGCGGAAGGCAGAGGTGAGTAGGGCGCGCACGTAGGACTTTCAAGGAAACATGAGTTAACGGATGCAGCAGGATGACTTGAAATCCCTGCGAGGCAAATTAAAGACGGACGAGGGGAAATGGAAAGTTGAGCTCAAGTACTGAAACGCCACTCAGTATTCTGAATGAGCTGACGACGAGCATTTCGGCTACATCGTGATTCGAGAGACGACACACCTCCATCTTCACCTTCACCTTCACGAGACACACCTTCCAGGGGTTGGGGAGGGCATTGCGCGGTGCCAAGCGACTAGGTACTTTTGGCTGCGACGAAACAAATGATTGGAAGGCGGTGTGAGCGAGCCGACAAAGCTCAAGTCACAGGGCAATTGCCAACGCATCCAAGAAAAGGGAATAAGAAAAAAAGAAGAGAAACACGAGGGGATGAGAGTCGATCGTGGGGGGATCGGCACCCACGGAACAACGGAGGGGGCGCGGACGCCAGTGGAAGGAAGGACGGGGATAGTTGGACACTGGCGGCCGGTGGTGGTGTGTCCGATGTCGTGAGGCTCCTCCGTTTGTCGGACTTCCCGGGCGAGAAGGGATCGGCGGACGAGACATTCGGTATCGCGGTCGACATACGTGCTTGGCAAGGCTAGGCCACATGAGCGTGACCTGCGTGTTCATAGGCCCAGCACCAGCAGGGGCCGGCGCAAGGAGACGGGACGGGAACACCGGAGGTGGGAAGACCACCCCAAGGCCGAGGCTGAGCACGTAACACATAGGAGGCACTCCGCCAGCGTTGGGGGGAAGAGCAACTCCAGCTGGCATCAGCGGCGGCGGCCTGGCCGGATGCTCACGCGTCGTGGCATATGCGTGTTTACCTTGGGCTTTTCAGATATCAAACGAAAAATAATTAATAGACAGCCATTGGCGCTGCCGGCCCCTTGACAAATTCATGAAATATCCACCCGAGCTTCACATGAGAACCATGACAATAGTGACTGGAGAACGATTTCCCACAATAGACATCTCCCTGGCACGACCAGGAAGAAAAGACCACATGGAAAACGAGATCCGCTCATGGGTTTCTGGCCCTTCGCATCCTTCTTCTCCACACGAGCTCTTGTGATCATGGATTTGCCGTCTTACCGCATTCCCACGTCCCACTCCCCACAGTCTTGACTCTGCGCTAGAAGGGGGGAGGCAAGGGGGGGCTTGGGGGCCGGTCGGCCAGGGAAAACTCGAGAAAGGGCACGGCGCATGCAATCTGTGAGAATCCCTGCATCGACGACCCCGTTCCGCCGCGTGATTGCCAGTAATTGGGAAGTCCGATCGGACGGCCATCGGTGGCTAGAACCTTCTCTGAAAGCGGCTGCAGCACCACTCGGTCTTGTCCTTTTACTAACAACACCCAGTTGTGCGAGTGTGGTCGGAGCAGCAGAGACGAGAGAGAGAGTGGGAACTCATGTGCGAGGAGGGACAGACACCGTCGAACACCGATTGGATCGCGTACAGGCGGCAAGGTCGGAGATGATGGGCGGATGCCGCAACACACACACCGGCGTCAGCGGCAGCCTAGCCCGCGTCGTTCGATGACAGCGGAGGCTTGGAACGGACGGCGGGCGGAAGAGAAGGAGGCGGGAGGGATGCCGGACCACCTTTTTGGGTTTCCCGACAACTCGCCCCGGGGGGCTATCTTACCCTGTCTTGTCTCGCCTCGCTGTTACTTACACTGTTATTTCGGGGGAACGACTGCTGCTGTTGAGCTTGGTGTCCGCCGATCCAAGTCTCCTTGTTTCTAATAGGTAGGTAGCTTTTGGATCGCCGTGCCAGTCGGTCTCTGGATCATTACGGATATACGATGTACACTACATAGCTCTGGTGAGCCCGCTTTATTTGCTCAGGGAACGCTGCTGCCAATGTCACATAGTACCCCAGTGAATTGAATTGGCCTGCATTGCATGTTATACTGCCGAGTACCTCCACTTGGAAAGGAACTTCTGGTCGAACTGCGGACGTGGCAAAATAAAATTGGAGAACCCTAAAGGTAAGAAGGAACAAGTGAGATGAGAAACGAAGGAAACGTCAGGCAGCTTCCAAGTTCAGGTAGTTTGGCATGATTTGGGTTTTGATACACATCCCGCCAGCTAAATGTTTCTCCAGTTCTTGCTAATTAAAGTAATAGCCCGTCAGTTCGGCTTCATTCTCCTTCTGGAATAAGGTGGGGGGTAGGAAGACAAGAGGACATGGCGGGGTTGCGTCGTTCACAGGATCTTCCATACCTTTCTCTCGAGTCTTTTGCCCCCCCGGAGATCGGAGGAGAGCTGTGCGAGGTCACAGGAGCATTTGAGAAATTGGGGTCTTAATCCATTCTTTTTTTCCTTCCCTTTTGGCTATTATGGAGACTGTTGGGCCTGGACACACAGGGACCTTCCCAGGACAGCTGGCTGCTTCCCCGAGCATCCCCGCCCCCTTCCCCCCTCGGACTCCAACAGCATGACTTACAGTGACTGCCAGATGAAATGGAACGCATAGCACGGGTGAACACTGAACAGCACATCACCATCCAAGTCCCTCGGGCACCTAGGTAGGTAGGTACCTGTTACAACTTACATGGAAGTAACAAGAGCAAAAGCTCCCTCATTAACAGCGCCTGGACTGACCCCGATGCCGCCCCCATGGCCCTGCGCAACTGCGGATGCCCCTCCACACAACCATCCATCCCATCGGTGTTGCCCCCGTCGCGAGGGTTCAGGCATGGTCGGCCCCGATAGCGCTTAGAATCCTGACACGGGGGCGCGGATCCATCCTGTGCAGCTCAGCTTTTCTATTCTTTTTTTCTCCCCTTCGGATCTTTTGGCCGTCCATCGGGTTGGTTCCAGTCATCCCTCTGTTGCAGGTCTGTCGACCTGCCATGTATAGGTACCGAGCAGGGGAGCTCTGTGCCTCTACCCCACTTGATGGAGGGGCAAAAAGGGTCCAGGTCCTGGGCGGACGGCGCAAGCACAAGCTCCCCCCCCCGTCACAGACTTGGTGGGGAGAGGTCTGGACGTGTGTGTCTATCTGTGTCCGTCCCATCTACCCCCCTCCAGCTCGTGTTGAGATCCTCTTTTAAGAGAGCTCCCGTCGCTTCTGGTGTGTAAATAATCGGTCCTGTGTTCCAAGGAGCTCTACTCTCTTCCTCTTGCCTCTCGTCTGTAGATTCAACTTGCCCATTGGTATCAAAAGACGCTTCGAGATTCGCCTAGGCTTCACCACTAACAGTCCTGTGGCCTAGTATCACCCGCACAACATGGAGTAAGTCCGTTTCTGCCCATCAGGTTTCAGTAGCTGGAGACCGCGAGGGCAAGTGCTCGAGCCTTGTCCTGGTGTTCATGCTAGCTTCATGAGAGGTCCCCGTGGCTGACACATTTTCTCTACAGGCCCCCCCAACTTCTTGTGAGTTATACCGACTACGGCGAGAGCTTCGCCTGTATTCTCTACCGCCGCAGACCATTGACTCGAAGCAATCGAACAGGACCACTACATTGGAATCGACGTGGGCACTGGCTCTGCCAGAGCTTGCATTATCGACGAGACCGGCGACATCAAGGCTTTGGCCACCGAGCCCATCAAGCTATGGCAGCCACAGACCGGATACTACGTGGGTCCCCCGGGCTTTTCTTCGCTATCTGCCGTCTCTCCACTTCTTTCTTCGAACCAGTGGCTCAAAGACTGACGACAACAGGAACAATCCACGACAGACATCTGGGCATGCATCTGCCTCTGCGTCAAGCAAGTCCTCATCGATTCGGCTGTCGACCCTTCTAAGATCAAGGGCATCGGCTTCGACGCCACCTGCTCCCTCGCCGTCTTCAGCCACGACACGAACGAGCCCGTCCCCGTTACCGGTCCCGATTTCGACAATGCTGACGGCAACGACCGCAACGTGATCCTCTGGCTGGACCACCGCCCTGTTGAGGAGACCGAGAAGATCAACGCTACTGAGCACAACCTGCTCAAGTACGTTGGAGGCACCATGAGCATCGAGATGGAGATCCCCAAGGTGCTCTGGCTCAAGAACAACATGCCCAAGGAGTTGTTCGACCGCTGCAAGTTCTACGACTTGGCTGACGCCCTGACGCACATGGCCACTGGCAACGAGACCAGGAGCTTCTGCAGCACAGTCTGCAAGCAGGGCTACGTCCCTGTCGGTGTCGACGGTAGCGTCAAGGGCTGGCAGGAGGACTTCCTCACGACCATCGGCCTCGAGGACCTGGTCAAGGACGATTTCAAGCGCCTCGGTGGCGTCGACGGGGTGGTGAGCCTTTTTCATTGCACTCCTCTCTTGTAATCTCGATGTTTGGAGAGCAGTTGACTGACTAGCAACTCAGAACGGAAAGTACCAGAGCGCCGGAGAGCTCGTCGGCACGCTCAGCAAGAAGGCCGCTAGGGAGCTGGGACTCCCGGAGGGCATCGCCGTTGGCGGTGGTGTGATCGACGCTTACGCCGGCTGGATCGGCACGGTCGGCGCCAAGGTCGAGCTCCCGCCCGACCACCTCGACGAGGAGGCGCCAAAGAACGACATCTCGCAGGCGTTCCACAGACTTGCAGCGGTTGCTGGAACGTCGACATGCCACTTGGCCATGTCCAGGGAGGCTGTCTTCGTCCCCGGCGTCTGGGGCCCATACCGTGACGTCCTGCTCCCCGAGTTCTGGATGGCCGAAGGTGGTCAGTCTGCCACCGGCGAGCTGCTCCGGCACATCCTCGACATCCACCCCGCCTTCGTCGAGACCCAGGCGCTCGCCACGGCCGAGTCCAAGAACATCTACGACTTCCTCAACGCCCACCTTCAATACATGGCGGAAAAGGCCAATGCCCCCACCATTTCGTACCTCGGCCGCCACTTCTTCTTCTACGGCGACCTGTGGGGCAACAGATCGCCCGTGGCGGATGCCAACATGAAGGGTGCCGTCATCGGTCTGAGTAGCGACAAGACGACGGACAACCTGGCTCTGTGGTACTATGCGACGATGGAGTTCATCGCGATGCAGACACGCCAGATCGTCGAGGCGATGAACAACGCGGGCCACGTCATCAACACCATCTTCATGTCGGGCAGCCAATGTCAAAACCCGCTGCTCATGGACCTCATGGCCACCATCTGCGACATGCCGGTGCTGGTGCCCCGGTACGTCAACGCCGCCGTCGTCCACGGCGCGGCCATGCTCGGAGCCAAGGCGGCGACGGCAACCGAAGACGGCACGACCGAGAACCTCTGGTCCATCATGGACCGCATGAGCAAGCCTGGGAAGCTCGTCAAGCCCGGCACGCTCAAGGGCGAGAAGTTCTTATTTGATGCCAAGTACAAGGTCTTCCTCGAGCAGTGCAAGACGCAGCAGGAGTACAGGAAGCAGGTCGACGTCGCCGTCGGCCAGTGGCTCAAGAACTAAAAGCGGCGTTGACGTTGTCTGGGAAAGGGTTTCTTCGAAAACATTGGCGCGGTTACAATTGGGGGAACACTTAAAAACAAGTTTTTAGAGATTTCAGCGGGCGACGGATCATTCTCTGGATGGGTGGGTTGTACGAGGAGTTGTCAAGCGTTAATGATAATACTAGTCTAGTCGTTCTTTCACGAATAATAGAGATTTATGAAGCAATTGTGTCTCGGACAACGAGGAACTCTGCCTCGGCAGGTCGCCAACAGTTCAAGGCGAAGGAAGACGCAGGGGTAATGAGGAGCAATGCCACACTAGTCTTGCACTTGCTTGGGCAACGGTGCTGGGCGCCCCCGCTGGAACGGTTTCGCGGGTGCACGGCTGCATCTGGAGCGAGTACACGTGCCTGTCACCACAGCAGCTGATAGGACAATGGCCGCTGCGATACCTTGCCCGCGTAGCGGGACGGTGGATAGCTGCGGCGCTGTGGCGGGTGAGGACGTGGGGCCGAGCCTCAGTAGCACGGGCTAGACGAACCTCCATCACCTCGAAGCTTGTTTTTCCTCGCTTCACGTTTCCGTGTCGATTGAATTTTTCATTGCGTGACCTGCCGGCTCGGTCTCTTACGAATTAAAGACATCTTCTAGGTTTCTGCGACGCTTTCAACAGTAGCTTCACCTCGCCGAGACGACGCTGCCAAACCTCCTGAACCGATTCCACACGTACGATCCTCACGAGCGACCACCCAGTTGCCGCCGCCATGCGCTTCGGCAAGACATTACGGCTGTCCGTCTACGCGCCGTGGAAGGACAAGTACATCGACTACGCGAAGCTTAAGTCCCTGCTACGGGAGGACAAGTACGATGACGAGGACGTCGCGTGGACCGAGGAGGACGAGAACCGCTTTTGCGACGAGATCTTCAACACCCAGCTCGAGAAGGTCGCCCAGTTCCAGGAGGAGACCTCCAACGCCCTGAAGGACCGCGTCGACGCCGCATTCGAGAAACTCAAGGAATTGGCGCCGCCCCCTAGCGAGGACGATAATGACGGGGCCGAGAACTTCAAGAAGCCAGACGCCGAGACGGCGCAGAAGCTCAGGGACATCGAGGCGGAGCTCAACAAGATCACGACGGAGATATCGGAGCTGAAGAAGTACAGCAACATCAACTACACGGGGTTCCTCAAGATCGTCAAGAAGCACGACCGCAAGCGCGGAGACCGCTACAAGGTGCGACCCATGATGCAACTGAGCCTGTCGCAGCGGCCCTTCAACTCGGAGCAGGGCTACTCCCCGCTGCTGAACAAGCTGTCCATCATGTACTATGCCATTCGGCAGCAGCTCGACGAGGGCAACGCCGACCCGCAGCCTCTTGACCCTGAGAACCAAGGCGAGACTCACAACGGCGAGCGCTACACGGCCCACAAGTTCTGGGTGCACCCGGACAACCTGCTGGAAGTCAAGACGTACATTATGAGGCGGCTCCCCGCACTTGTCTACAGCGAGCAGTCCGCCAAGGAGCTCGACGGCACCAACGACCCGACCATCACCTCGCTCTACTTCGACAGCCCCAAGTTCGAGCTCTACTCGAAGAAGGTGGAGCGCAAGTCCGAGGCCTCGTCGCTGCGCGTGCGCTGGTATGGCCAGCTGAGCTCCAAACCTGACCTGTTCATCGAGCAGAAGATCGTTGGCGAGCAGGGTTCCAGCGAGGAGCGCAAGTTCCCCATCAAGGACAAGTACGTCAAGCCCTTCATTGACGGCACGTACAAGATGGAGAAGACCGTGCAGAAGATGGAGCGCCAGGGACAGCCCGCGGAGGAGATCAAAAACTTCAAAACCACTGTCGAGCTGCTCCAGGGCTTCGTCCAGGAACGCAAGCTGCAGCCCGTCCTGCGCGCCAACTACGTCCGCACCGCCTTCCAGAAGCCTGCCGACGACCGCGTGCGCATCTCCATCGACACCGAGGTCGCTTTCATCCGCGAGGACACTCTGGATCGCGACAGGCCGTGCCGCGACCCCGCGGAGTGGCACCGCATCGACATTGACGGGAGGAACCTGACGTACCCGTTCAAGGACATCAACCAGAGCGAGGTCTCCCGGTTCCCCTATGCCATCCTGGAGATCAAGCTCCGGGAGGACCCCAACCGCAAGCGCCCGGCCTGGATCGCGGACCTGATGGGCTCCCACCTGGTGCACCCCGCGCCGCGCTTCTCCAAGTTCGTCCACGGCGTTGCCTCCCTCTTCGAGGACTACGTCAACAACCTGCCCTTCTGGCTCAGCGACCTGGAGGCCGACATCCGCAAGGACCCGCAGCAGGCCTTCGAGGCCGAAGAGCAGCGGCGCGCGCAGCGGGCCGAGGACGAGCAGGCGGTCGGCAGCTTCCTGGGCAACAAGGTCAGCTCCTACAAGGTCTCCAAGAGCTCGCCCGCCGGCAAGTCGTACCTGACGGATCGTATGGCGGCCGAGGCCAGCGCCCGCTCCAGGCAGGCGAACCAGAACGGCCAACAGCAGGGCAGCCAGCAGCAGGGCCAGAGCAGCCAGGCGAGGAGCTACGGAACGCTGTCGTCCGTGCTGCCCGGCTTCTCGCTCTCCAAGTACTCCAAGGCCAAGCGGGCGCAGAAGAGCCAGCAGGTCCAGCTGCCGGAGGGCGTGGTCGAGCCGACCGAGTGGCTCAAGAACTCGGGCGAGCTCAAGATCGAGCCCAAGGTGTGGCTGGCCAACGAGCGCACGTTCCTCAAGTGGCAGCACATCTGCATCCTGCTGGGCGCCCTGTCCGTCTCGCTGTACACCGCCGCGGGGGAGAACTTCCTGGCCGAGGTCATGGGCGTCGTCTACATCATCATCGCCGTGTTCGCCGGCCTGTGGGGCTACGGCATGATGCACGTGCGGAGGAGGATGATCATCGACCGCAGCGGCAAGGACTTTGACAACCTCGTCGGGCCGCTGATCATCAGCGTCGCGTTGATGGTCGCCCTGGTTCTGAACTTTGTGTTTGCGGTAAGTTGCCTGTCCCCCGATTTCGAAGATGAGGAGAGACTAATGAGATGCAGTACCGCGATGCTCTCGACAAGCTGGACGCCAAGGCAGTGTCGGGCGTCATCGCCAATGTCACGGGCGAGCCTATCCGACAGGAGCTCATCTAAACGGCGAATAGAGATATCGGTATTGTATCTGCGAGCGTGCGAGGACGCGGCGTGTCTAATAAGAGCCTCTGTATCGGTTCCCTTTTCTTGGTTAACATCACATTGGCCTGGTGTCTTGTCTGTTTGGTATGCGAGGTTACTACTGTACCTCCTGAGGCGAAAGCGTTGTGCTGTTGTTGTAGAGAATAGCTAGCGAGAGCATCAATCGCATCTTCCTTGTCATCGAGGCGTTTTCTGTTCGGCGGTGACGCTGTCGTTTCGACGGGGTTGAGAGATTGGCTTCTTCGAAGCCGGCTTGATGGCTCATGTACGCCACTGTCATCCGCAGGTGGGCCTTGAGTCATCTTGCTCCGTTCAGGCATCACAGCCGAGCCACCGTGACTGAGGCTTGGGATGAAGATATTGCGCCTCATGGTGACTCACTTCCCACCTTACTACCTTTATGGGTGGACAAACAGAACGATTCCTCAACAAGCAATACAAGCACGGTAGCTCAGGGGGAGAGCGCTGGGCTCATAAAATGCAACCCAGAGGTCCTTGGATCGACACCAAGTCGTGCTATCATTCTTTTTTGCCCTTTTTGGCCCTTTTCTTCCGACATTCGTGTGTTGTCGAAACTAATATGAAGCTGAGCTCGAGCCTCATTGCTCCTTTCCAATAACCACCTCTGCACACACAATAGTAGCTATTCATTACAATAAGGTGAATATTAGACTTAGGATCTATGAAGTGAATCTATGTGGATATCAAAACAGGTACGCCAACAAAATCAACTCCGAGTCTCATATAGCTCCACCAACACCAGCCCCAAGGATCATAATCTGCTGCATCCTCCTCCGGTCAACCTCCTTCTTCAGCATGCAGATGCAGCTCGCCACGATCAGGCCCTCCGCGACCTCCCTGCTCCCGTCCTTCAAGTCCGTCCACTTGAACAGGTCCATCATCAGCCGGCCCCCGTTGCCGGCCGTGGTCCGCCCGCTTCCCCGGCTCCTCGTGCCCTCTCCGCGGATCAGCTGGGCGATCCTCGTCTTCTCCTCGACTTGCTTGCCCCCCTCGAGCGCGACCTTCTGGACCAGCTCGCAGACGAGCAGCTGGTCCGCCTCCCGGACGGCGGCGCGCTCCTTTCGCGAGGCGTAGCGCCACCGGAGGGTGCCGTGCGGGGTCTTGATGACCTGGGTGCGCGAGGTGAGAGATTTCGAGACGATTTGAAGGTCTAGCTCCTCGTTCTCCTCGCCTTTCTGCTCGGTTACTGAGGTCCCGGTGGGTGAGGACGGGTCTGACGCAGATGACTGAGATGGCGGCTGTTTCGGCAGCCGAAACACCGGGGGCTTGCCCGGCCCGAAGCGGTAGAGCGTCGTGCACACGGGCGTCTGCGAGGCGTCATCGCCCCGTACCAGGTGGCAGCTGCTGTCGCCGCGGGAGAATCGGAGGGAGGTGTACGCGGGTGTGGAGTGCGGCGTCCATGACCCCTCCTCGACTCGGTACACGGGGATCGGGTCCGGGCGGGTCCCGGTCGGCAGGGACAGCCACTGCTTCCCGGACGTCTCGATCTGGAAGTGCGTCGTCGGCGCGAAGCTCACGACGGCCGGGGAGGACGGGCTCTTGAGGACGACCGAGGCGTCTGTGTCGACCGTCCGCGTTGTGATGATGGCGGACGACGTGCTCGCGGTGGCATCGTCATATGTGGGCGGGAGGCTGGATGACGAGGTCGATCTCGAGAGGCTGGAGAGCTCTAGTTCCGTGACGGATGAGTACGTCGGAGGAGACGCCGCGTTCGCAGCCGCTGTCTTGCCGTCCAAGAGAGTCGTCATGGCTGGTCCTTTGCTCGGCGGCGATGATGCGAGTGTCGGGTTCGTCGATCACTTTTCGTTTCTTTTCCTCTTCTCTTGATCTGTCTTAACTCGAAAATCTGCCTCTTTCGCAGTGGTGATTGGTTGCCTCGTGTGTAAGCAAGGGCTTCGCGGAGTTTTGATTTTCGCCGATTTGACCGGAGGCTGGCGCTGGGTGTAAGTCAAGGTGAGATGGGAGGGTGCTTGGCAGTTTGAAACCGACGTCTGCTCTGCGAGATTAATGATGAATGTCTCTCGGGTCTTCCGGATGTCAACGGGGGAAAAGAAAGTTGACTTATATGGACTGTCTTGCCGTTGCATATAGCGCGGCAAGCCACAGTACGGAGACGCTAATGAAGTGCCATTTGGGGGGATGAATTAAACTTGTGATAATTCGCAAGCAGCCACACAGCAAAGCCTCCACGCGCACCTAGTTAGGTATGTTGAACGAATGCGAGGATCCCCCCCTCTTCGTCTCACATCCTCGCCTCCGCTCATTCGCTTCTCGTTCTTTTCCCTGCCTCATCGCCCGCTGTAGCGGCCGTTGCCCTGGCGGGCGAAAAAGAGCACCGGGCGTAGGAGGCGCAGCCCGCAGCTGCCACATCATCGTCCCAGGTTTCACCGGCGCAGGTAAGACCGCACCGCACGACTGCTCCCAGGTGCGCCTTCTCGACCGCCCCGCCCCGCCGCGCGTTCGCCCGCCGTATCGCTCGCATTTCTCACCTCGCCGGCGTCTGATGACAACGCGCGAGGTCCCGAAGGTGCCGCTTCAGGCTAACAATCGGAACCCAAGTGGCCTGAGATTGACGAGAGCTGCAAGTGGTAAGGCGGGTGAATGGTGGCTGCTGATAGCGAGTTCGGTGTTAGTTAGTGTTACTAGAGGGTGCCTACCACACGGCCCCACTGTCGGTCGCCGTACACTATTCCTCGCCTTCTGTCCCTTCCATGGCTAGGACGGCCAATCAGCGCTGGAATGATGGTGCACCAGTGTGGAGGCGGTGCCGGCCCGGGTGGGTGGGGTCTCGGATGCCCGCCCGGAGCTCATCGGATCGCTTGCTCTGATTGTGATCAGCACCGAGGGAAAGGCTTGTTCCATCCATCCTCGCTTTCCTCGCATCGATCTCTGCGAGGATCCAACTCAAAAGTGGGCTTTGAATATCGGTAGGGCTGTGGCCCCAGAGAACCGTCCCTGCATGTCGTGTTGGTGCAGTTGATACGAGATGCAACGGCATGCTGCCGGAACAGGGATTGAACACCAAAGTTCCATTCATTTATACTGACTGAACACTCCCCACAGAATGAACAAGGTGGAAAGAGAGGAAACATAGATAGATAGTGCGCTATGCCACAACGCCATTCAAAGCACCATAAGTTTCTCATTCATCTTCGACCAGATGGATGCTTGACACCCAGACTTAGTACCTCTTACCAAAGAAGCCGAGATCTTTTATCAATTGGTCGTCCACCCACAGCGGCCACTGGTTATAGATGACATGCTCATGGTCAACCTGCCTGTTGAGGTACCTCAGCCATCGGATAATGCCCAAGTCCGCGGAGCCGTCCTGCGACGGCGCCTTCTCGCGGAAACCGTGCTCGACGCCGGTGATGGTCGCCATGATCTGCTTGACCGAGATCCAGTGGGTGGCCAAGAGGGTAAAAGTCTGGTTCTTGCTGTCGATGACGCGTTGAAACTTTTCGTGCGGAAGCTGGATCCACCATCCGTAGTGCTTCTGGATGGCCTTGTATGCTGAGCACATTAACCAGTCAGTACTGTTGACAAGAAAAGCCCGACGAGGGAAATATTTTACCCTCCCAAGATGAAGTATGCAGCTTGGACGCCATCTCCATGATAATATCATAATACTGGATCTCGACATCATCCCGACAGAGGTGCCGCAGCCCTCCGATCGCCTCCACGGCCGCATCTGCCCACTCTGTGCGGATGAGGGGCAACCCCGACATGATGGGCTCCAGAATTGCGCTGGAGTCCTGCTCCGCCAGGTTAAAAAAGACCGGCTTAATACCCTTGAGGTACATCTGCGCGCCGACGATGAGGATCCCCCGGATGAAGGTCATGTACTCGGCCATGCCATCCTCGAAGCTGACCGACTGGAACGTGAGAGCAAAGCAGGTAGCCACGAGCGCGTTGGCATGTTCGAAGGTCGTGCCGTTCTTGGGAATCTCGGCCAGCGACTTCTTGATGGCCTTGATGGCTTTCACGCGGTGCGCCATGGCGAAGCTCATGAGGCTCGGATCGCTGGGCACCAGGTCGCAGGCCGCCATGCCCAGAATGGCGTGCATGAGGAATTCATGCTTGGGGGGCGTGAGTAGCTAGATAGTTTGCATTGGGGGCTGGGATCGAGGTCACTTACGCTTTGAGACAAGCACGGCACTTCGTGGGTCCAGATGTTCTCGTTGCCGATGGGGTGGTGTGGGTAGCACTGCAGCATGAAATGTTGAAAGAACCGCATGTCTTGTAAGCTGAAAAGCGGGACTTGGTGATGTGGCTGTCACTCGGCGGATGAGTGTACTGCCATCGAGGGCGGGCACTTGCTTTGCATACCTGATGTACTATCGTTGGTGTGCTTGGGTACTCGCACTTCAAGCCCGTTTTGACACAATGGCCGCAGGACGGTCGTGTCTCTTGGCACTAAACGCCGTGTTAGCCAACGCGCCTCCGAGACCCGGGACCCGACTTCCATGCCTTGATTCGTCTTCGTTTGCAGTTGAAGCATCCTCTCCGGCTTTTCGTGTGCCCTCTCCTCTCGAGCCGCTGCTTCTGTGCTGTGGGGGCTTTTGGCTGCGCAACATCGCCATGAGAGCTGCCGGCAGAAGCATTCGTCCCGAGGCCAATCGGAGGCGAGTCCGACAACGTCTCGCTTGAACCTGTGTTAGCTTCGGCGAGGAGAAACTCTTCGTCCTGAAAGATCGACCCATAGTCGTAACCGTCGAGTGCGAACACTTGTACAGGGGAGTCTTGCGGTGCCGCGATGGCCTCCATGGTGTTTTAGACGAGATGGGTAAAACAATTATTTCTCTATGGCTGTTCTACCAGAGTCCCGATGTCGTGCGGGCTGTTTCAGAAGATGGGCCGGTAGATTCAACGGTCCGTTGAAGGACGTTAGACGTCGTCAAGATAACCTGAAATGCGTCCTCTCTAATCACGTGTATCGCCGGCGCCGACTGTCATCGAGGCAGCATATCGGGATGATGATGGCCCGCCCCATGTCTCACTTGCAGCCAATACTGCGGCGTCATTGGCTGCGGTCGCACCACTGAACAGTAGTGGCTAGTTTGTGGAGGCTGTGCAGAGTGAGGCTTCTCTCGAGGCCTTCCATGGAGGCCCTCATAACGCATCGTCTGGAGGTACTCACCGAAGTGTGTTTGTTTGTTTGATCGAGGACGTTGACTGTGCCAGTCCGACTCGGGCCCCGGAAGCTGCACCCCGGGTCAGGTGGATCACCAAAGATCCGCTCTCTTGCAGACGCCCATCATGTTCTCGCTGACCCTCTCGACAACCAATGATCACAGCTGGATCGATAGCTCAGTGGTAGAGCGAGAGATTGCAGTCCCACGCAGTTATCTCTAGGCCCCGCGTTCGAACCGCGGTCGGTCCTGTCCTTTTGCTTGTCACATCAACCATTTTTGTTCTGTTCTGCTGATGCACGTATTATGCCGGTTCTTCAAAGTTGAGGCCCAAGCTTCAGCCCATAACACCGCTCTATGCGGATATGCTTACACTAGATGGGCGCGGAAAATAAGATAGTTGAGACGAGACCTTGCGTTGCCAATGATGACGAGAAACACAAAAACCAGTGATGGACTGTCTCTGAGCATTTGCATACGGTGGAGGATGCTCTGACGTGTTCTTTTACTGTCATTGGTTGATGAGCGATTGGGTGTCAGCCGGTTCAGTACAATTACTTCTGACTCCTGAGTCATCTGTGGTCTATAAGAGACAGACTCGATGATTGAATTTGATTGCTGCGGCCTCCATCAGGCTTTTGATATTATGTAGGGCGCAGCGGAGGCCGCAGCAATGGGAATGAATTAGAGCTTTCAGTAGTACCGAGTGCAGCGTTTGCCCTCTTCTGGAAGCAATCAACTCACCGGCCGCCGTTATTCTCAAGGCCCTTTCATGATTGCCCACGTACTTAAGTTATCTAGTGGGAGTACCTGAAGAGGCTGCCCATTTCGGGCTCGCGCATGTACATAGTATATTGTGAGTGTCAAATGATTTTGGATAATCCGAACAAAGACAGCTGTCGTGGGTTCACAGACGCTCCTGCAGGGTGTGTTTCGATACGCAGCAGGATGCAGCCGACAAAGCATGTTGTAGTTTCCTGTGGTTGTACAAAAAAGGGCGTCGCGAAAACGACATCTGGGGATGTTGGAGGTGTGTTGGACATTAAGAGTGATTGGCTTGTGGCATGCAAACGGGAGGTGGCCGTGGATAAATGCAGCCCACTGCAGCCCAACTAATCAGACTTGTCGCGCAGGATTGAGACGGCCTCGGCAGAGTCAAAGTCAGTGTCTTGTTTGATCAGAGAGGAACATATCAGAAGACAGACGGTGGTATTGGCTTCAAGGCTAGGCTGCGTTGAGCGAAACCGTGTCTGTGGTCAGTCAAGTCAATAAGGCGCGGCTGTGCGGAAGTGATTACGTATGTCGTGATGAATCTCACTATAGGAGACGAAAAGCCTCGTGTCTCTCGTATCTGACCGCCTTGCGCCGTCTAGGGCACTGAGTCGTGCTTGCCATGGACGTCGAGAGATTGGCCTGATGGAGGACGGCGGCCGGCATGGCAGCCCCGGGTGATGGAGCCGGGTGACGTCCCGAGGCTCGAGCTTCGGCGTGGCGCAGCTTCGCCTTGTGTGTCGCATCCCGGCACATCCTGCCAGGGCTGTGGGTTGGGAAAACAACCGGGGACGAGGTCGAAAGCCTGCTTGGCCAACAAGCTTTGGCTGATCCGGAGAGGTGGCCGGCCTGCTGGCCTCGCCGGGTTTGCTGGGGCTAGTAGGGGACCACGGCAGGGCGAGGGAAGTGGGCGGCGCTGTCAAGAGAAAGGAATACACTTGGAGTTCCGAAATAGGCACCATGCTCGGGGATAATCGATGAGGATTTGCTGGAAGACTGCCCCGTGGCGGCGGGAGCTCATTTCGGTTAGGGTTTCACAGCCGGCGCCCTGGGCTTGGGGTGCTGGCGTTGCCGGGACTGACGTTGCTGAAGGACAAGTCCAAGGCTCAAGTCCCGGGCTGGGCAGCGGGCTGGACTCGGTCCCAGTCGATCCATCTGGTTCCACGTAACCAGCTAGGCGCAATGGGGAATGGCTCCAAAGACGTGAGGAAGACGATGACCCGAACCCAGGCCAAATTAGGTGGTGAAACTCAGACGGGACCCGAAGGCGGGCTTTATTGTGCTCACAGTAGCCAGTGGCCTCGCATTCGTCCCATCCAACCCACAGATGGCATCAGCCAGTGTCCTCGGTTGCCCAGAGCGCAGGGCTGCCGTCCCATCTTCTGGGCTTGGGTGCCGTTCTTTGTTCGTCTGATGCTCCGTGACAAGGAACGAATAGTCGAATACGAGTGAACAAGGGAGGGAGTGATCCGGGCGGGCCCTACAGACTAGGTAGGTATCGTTCAACGTTCGGGTAGCCCAGCTGAGACTTTTGTCTTTCGGACCCGATGGGAGTTTCGTCAGTCACTATTGAGGAGTGTGGGAATGGTCCGGACCTCAGGGCAAGTGACTCGTTGACAACAGGCCTCGCCGTGCTGCAGAGCAGGGGACGAGGCCGCGACGAGATAACGCCTCGTAGGCGGTTATATCCGGAAAGGGTGGTGGCTCCTTCGTGAGTTTGCGCGTCTCCTTGGTGATGGCGCCGAGCAAGGAAAAATATTTTTTTCTTCTCCCTTCTTCTGTGGAATTGTCAGTGGCAATAGCAGCACGACTAAGAGTCGATGGTAAGGTGGGGATACCGGTTTTTCACATGCGACCAAGGTGATGAGCACTCGGCCAGTGTTTCTGTTGCCGGACGAGAATAGGAGACCAAGTAGTAGTGGTTTTTTTTTTTTTTTTTTTTTTTTTTTGGCTGATGGTGGTGCTTACATGCATTGCACTTGCGACTCCTACCGCTCCTAACATGGACGTTTGCCTAGGGACTGCCTACCACCGACTGCCACCTGTGCTTTTCCCCCTCTCTAGCCAGTGCATGCATCATGGTCTGGCAGTCGCTGACTGGGCCGGTTGGCCAAGGAAGGAGGGGGAGAGGCCGAGAGGGGAAGGACGGTTCGGCGGGTAAGCAAGGTACCTACGCTACGTGTTGATCCAGCGACTTGTGCTGTGGGTTCTGTTCTCGTATCTTTTCGCGGAAAACAACGCATATGGGTACCAAGAGTCATTGGTCAGGACGTTGTATCCTTGGCGCCCGGTGCTTCCAAGGCCATGCCGCGGTTGCGGTTCCTGCAGCATTTTGCCCCCGTTCCTGCATAAGCCAGGGGTGAAAATGGCGCTTCTTGCTCCGTTCGCCATCCGGATGGGTGTCTTCGGCCCTGCCAACTCCCCCTTCCTTCCTTCTGGTGCAACGGTTGATCAGATCATCAGAGAGAGTGAGAGAGAGCCCAGCCCAGGGCCTCAGCGCAAGAGCAGAGTTGCAGCTCAACAATAGCAAACAGGCGCCAATAGTGTAAGCCGAGAGTGGTGTAAAGTATCTGTAAGGATACGCTGTGTTGTGTAGGCCACCTGATGTACTATGCAGTCCTTCCTGGTTCTTCCTGCTGCGCTAGCTGCTTCTTGGGGTGTGACGGTGTATACTGGCGGTTAACCCAAAACACCTCAAGAAGCGACGAGTGTTTGTTTCTCCCTCATCTGACGCCGCCGAGGTGCCGTGATTGCCCCGGTTTCCCGGGTTCCTGGATCACTGTGTGGAGGGTCAGTGAGACCGAGATCCCATTAATTAAGGAATAGAGACCAATAGTTGCGAGGAGAAAGGGATTGTTCTTTTTCTTGCTGGTTTGGTTTGCCTCCCGCTGTCTCGGCATCTATGTCCAGCACTCAGCAGCAAGAAGGTACCTAATATCTACGGATTGCGGATGGATACATTGCTTGGTTGATGTCGCCCAGCACTCAGGATTCGAAAAGGATCATTATGTCACTGTGGGGGTTCGTCCTGCCCTGCGTGCGTGCCACCTTTTCCCTCGAGGTACCTGCCTGCCTGCCTGCCTGCCTGCCGGGTAGGTACTTCGGAAGTTCAGACCTGTGGTGAATCGTGATACAGTGCTGCAGCTCCTCCCTTCTCCTCTCTGGTACCCATCCTGCTGTCATCATGGACGCCGGCTTTCGCCATCACACCATCACAGCGGGTGAGGGTGGCAGCCATCCACTGAGCGGGTGCCAGAGAGTCAGTCTGGACTCCAGTGTCTAGACCTTCTGGGCCATGAGGCGGGGCCACAAAAATAACCGGGACTGGGTGAGAAAAAAGCATGGCCTGTGAGCGCTGATCCCCTCTTCCCCTCCAGAAAAAACCGCCAGAAAATCCCAAAAGAAAATCGGACGAAGCCAAAAAAGACCTGACGAACCGCCAAGGGTTGAGGGGTTTCCACCCGTCCCATCTGCGTCGCTGTCACCACATGTCCTTAGTGTACACTGCAGTGTAGTGTATTGACCTTCCATCGGCTGGTCGTGACAGTGACGGCGGCCACTGCAAGTGAATCCTGACCTGACTTGTGCCTTACTAGCAGGCAATGGCGCACCCCTTCCGTTCCCGGAAAGCGCGATACCCCCGGCCTGCCCTGACCCTGCCCCTTCTAGCCTGCGTGGAAGGTACGGATGGAGGTGTCAAGGGGGCCACTTCCAGGTTGAGGTTAGGTTGTGTATGTACTGTATCCATAGACACGCGGTACCTTCCCTCTGGAAGCACGGCAGGCACATCCCCTCCCTCCCTCCTGCCCCTTCTTCTTGGTGAATCGCACATCAGCCCCACTAGCCTGCAGCCCCGACCCCATCAGCATCCACAGTCCGCGATTGCTCCCGCTTCGCGCCTGCGCCTGCGGCCCTGGCACCGCACCTGTGTCTGCGGCCTCTTCGCTCCTTCTCCCGGTGGACTTCACTTGCCCACGTTTCGTTCCACATCCACGTCCCTGCCTTTCGTTTCCCCCCAGCACCCAGTCCTCTCCTTCTTAAACCACCACAGTTCCCCCACAATCTCTACTTGTTTCCTCTTCTTTTCCAACATCAACCGGCTAGTCCTTCCCTTCTTCAGCCTACCATACACTCCTTCAGCTACGGTCGCCAGCCTCGACCTTGCGCTCGCAGTTCGTTGTTCACCCAACTCATCAACAACAACCGCATCACATTCCTTCTTCGTGTCTTTGACAGACTGAACAGCAGCAACGATCACCACTCCTTACGTGTGTATCTTGTGATTACAACAACCACCTTCCTTCCAAGCGGCTGGCAACTACGCTTTGTTCTCTTCGGGAAAGAAAAAAAATTCAACAGCTTTTACAAGCTCCTGCCTCGACAGATACATCTCGCGTATACGCCCCCGTCAACAAAACAAACAACACACCTCTCCCGACTTCCATCAACAATTCACAAGATGTTCGCCAAAAAGGCCCTTTCCGTCGCCGCCTCGCTGGCTCTTGCTGAGCAGGCCCTTGGCTTCAACGCCCACCGTCACCACCACGACGACAAGCGTGCCATCCATTATGATGTTGTCACCAACTGGGTCACTGTGACCGTCACCGAGGGAGAGATCACTCCTTCCAGCACCCCCATTCCTGCTGCTCAGCCGGAGCCTGTTGCTGAGGCTCAGTACCCCCCCAAGCCTGCCACTACCACTTCCACTACCATCGTCGTGGTCCCTACCCCTACCCCGGTTGCCCCTGCTCCCGTCCCGACCACTACCTTGGTCACGTCCTACGCCCCCAAGGTTGAGCAGGCCGCCGCGCCCATCTCGTCCCAGGCTCCTGCTGTCCAGGCTGCTGCCGTTGAGGTTGCCTCTTCTTCGGCCTCGTCCTACAAGGCCACCAGCAGCATCGGCAAGCGTGGTATCGCTTACAACGACGCCAGCCTCGTCACCAGCTACCTTGCCGGCACCGACTCCGGAAGCTGCGCTTGGGCTTACAACTGGGACTCCAGCTCCAACGGCCTCGCCCAGTCGAACCTCAACTTCGTGCCCATGCTGTGGGGCCCCATTGACATCCACACCAGCCGCTGGAACAAGAACGCCGACGAGGCCATCGCCAATGGATCTACCCACATCCTGAGCTTCAACGAGTGCGACCACAAGTCCCAGTGCAACCTGGACGCCCAGAGTGCGGCCGTCCAGCACGTCAAGTGGGTGAACCCTTACACCAGCAAGAACGTCAAGATCGGCAGCCCTGCCATCACCAA
Organism: Colletotrichum musae; assembly: GCA_027406025.1. Taxonomy (NCBI): domain Eukaryota; kingdom Fungi; phylum Ascomycota; class Sordariomycetes; order Glomerellales; family Glomerellaceae; genus Colletotrichum; species Colletotrichum musae. Next base: position 2,934,649 of record JANVYC010000006.1, read on the forward strand.
CAGCAACATTGCCGGCGAGGGTCTCGACTGGCTGAAGGCTTGGGTGAAGGCCTGCGAGACTGAAGGCTGCCACTACGACTTCTGCGCCACCCACTGGTACTCTCCCACTGACGCTGCCGACACCCTCTTCGACCACCTTAAGTCGGTCCACGAGATCTGCGGCAACAAGCCCGTCTGGCTCACCGAGTTCGCTCCTCTCGGAAGCGACGATGCGATCAACAGCTTCGTCCAGGCCAACCTTCCCAAGCTCGAGGCCGTCGAGTACCTCGAGCGCTACTCCTACTTCATGGTGAAGGACGGCGTTCTTGTCTCGGGCAACTCTCCGTCCACCCTCGGCAAGACCTACGCCTCGGCCTAACCTGGTCACACTGCGGCTTGGCCGATTCTCTTTTGATTCTCGAGCGCGCACGTGGCTTTCTCCGGGATAGGGTCTTTCGGGTTACGGGGTTCGGGTCGGACAAGGTCTTTCCAAAGTGGAAAGGCAATCTCTTCAATTCTCTTCTGCTGTACATACAGTTACTTTATTTCCTATTCGGGACTCTCGCTTTTCACATTCAGGGGGTGGTCACTCGCTGAATCCCGTCTCCCACTGGATGATCTTTTTTTTGCAGGTCGGGTTTGGCTCAACAAGGGATACCCGACGCAAGGTGTTTGAGGGTTTTTTGAGGCATGGAAAGGGGCTCAAGGAAACGATCCTACGAGGAACCGAAAAAAAGGATAGACTCACGAGCTACGAACACACATGGAAATGGAATACCAGGCTTTCGAGCCATGTCTCCTCGTAACATGAACCGATCCTAATGTCTTACTGTTTGTGCCATGATACGTGTTACATATTCCCCGAGGAGACCAGCCGAGGAATAATTGTAGTGCCGTCCCGGACGGCTTCGCGCCTGGTAACGTGACTAGCTGACGTCCATCGACCGCGGAGCCGAAGCTGTTTCGACAATCCGAGCCGGCGAGGGCGAATTCACTCGACCAAGACCAACAACGAAACAAACATCCGCTCGGGACCGATACACTTCGTTTCCCCTCTCTTATTATCCGTGGCACACGGCGGAAAAGGTTCCCGAGATACCTGCGGTGACCCGTTCCACCCGTCCTCCCGTGTTCTCCGCCAAGGAGAACACAGCTCGTGCGAGTGGAGCGGGGGAGAGAGAGAAAAGAAGATTTTAAGCTTCCGCCGGATGTCACGAGCCCGTGCGCCCGATGTCCGGGCCCACGCAAGGCTGTCTGCCCTCTCTCCCTGGAGTCCGAGAAGAGGGGAAGAGGGGTTTGAGTTGTGGCGTTCGCAGGTGAGGGACGCAAGACTGCCTCTGATGCGAGGGTACGACGGAAACGGATAACATTGCCGCCGTGGGAGCCGGGGAGATAGGAGGGTAGGTATGTATTTGGGCCGCAATCAATCATCATCGTGCCTTCGAGTGACGGCGAGGACGGACGAGATGACAAGCAAAGGCATCATGATGAATCTTGGCATTCAAGCTGGAACCCGAGCGTTCTCCTAAATCCAGCCCTCCATGTTTCCGTCATGTCACGTTATTCGCTGGACGTCTGGCTGCTTTGATGGCTTGCTTACACACGCAGGTGCACGCACACACGGACTCAATCTGCCCCCGCTGTCTCCGGCCTCGTCTACTAGTTTTGGTGTCCCGGGCGCGTCTGGCGGTGGTGATTGGGAGGCCGAAGAGCCGGTCTCTGCAGTTGGGGCAGGTGATTGGACACGTTCGGCTGAGTTCAAGGCGGCGAGAGGGGGCGGTGTTGGTGATGTATGCGTTTGTGCCGTGGTGTGATGGAAGTCCTTGGGGTGGCGTAGAACGCTGCAGAGAAGGGTTCTAGTCGATTACTGAACGCGTCGAGGAAATTATCCCTCTTGGCCACCTGTCGGCCGGACGTCTAAACGCCGACGGACTCGGCGAGCTTGTTCCCAAGAGATGGTTCACAGGCAATTACGTCTCCGCAGGTGGTTGGTTGGACGTCTGGTGATGGTGTGAGGTAGGATTTTCGTGTTCTTCGGCTCTTCTCGTGGAAGACGGAGAGATCTCGGCATATCTCACCGCCACGTTCTCTCATCCGGTCATGCTCAGTCACGTCTCTCACAGCTTGGATCATCATGACGGCGCCGAGCATGCGGCGCCGAGATGCTCGGCGGCGTAGTGGTGATGGTGTAGCAGAGTGTTTTGAGTTGCGTGATTGGGATGCGGCAGAAGGAGACAGAGACTGCCGTCTGAGGTAGCGTGTACATCCAGTAATGAAGGAGGCGAACGGCTCAGCTATCAATCACCTCTCACCGCCGGCTTGGGAACCACACGTGTTTGACACGCCGCCGTGCAGCGAACTAGTGCAAACTCCAGGTCCTGTCGAGGAAGAGATGGTGTTCGAGAGTCGAGGAAGCGGAGGGCGAATGGGCATAAAGAATCGGATCGTGATCGACGGCAATGTGCCATTTTGCCATGTGCTTGACAATGGCACTTTGGGGAATTTGCCCATCATCCATCTCCGTCGTCCTGGGATTCTGGTCAGTGATGACGGCACCGAACGAACGACCGCCGGCGTGGACGAACGGGCTGCCGACGAACCACGCCGATGTTGGGACGCAGCCGAGAAAGGGCATTATAGGCCGCAAGATGTTCCGGCAGACAGAAAAAGGGGTGGCTGCGGAAGAAGAAGGCTTATACGACGACTCGGGTGTTGTAAAGCGGTGGTGTCGAGGAACGATGGCACATCATGCCTTGCACAATGTAGATACGTCTTGGTGGTCTGAGAGTGATATATGAGACGCTAGAGTGAAGGGACGGCCACATGAGTGGATGGCATGTGGAGAGGACGGATGGACGGATAGTAAATGAGTTCACTCGAGACTTTCTTGAAGAGGTATCTTCGTCGATGTGCTTTGTATCGTGTATCGGGGGATAAATGAGGTACGGAGGTAGATATGTCCATATGTATATGGACATGAGTGAGCTTTAGGGGATAGGTTGAGCGTGGTGGAACCTTCCTCGAGGAAGACGAACACTGCATGGCGTACGTAAGCAGGTGTTTCGGTACATACAAGAAGCAGAAAAACTGCTTTACATAGTATGAATTCTATCTCCGTCGAAAGCTTGGTCCTCGGAGACTACTTCCGAGACAACCATCAGATGAGAACTGCAAACCTTACGGGCGTGATGATGTCGAAATCAGGCGAAAGACAGGGAGTCGGGGTACGGAACGTCGAGCAGAGTTGCGTTGGGCTGCGCGGCCTGTTGGTCAGGCCGGTGGGAAGGGCAAAGAGAACGAGGATGACCAGGGGCGAAGGTGAACGTCAACAGAGGCTCTATTACGATGTATCTACTAGGTTTGGGGTTGAATGGTAGGGATGGGTCAAAGTCAAGAGGGAAAGAGGTTTGTAAATGATCCGATCGCATGAGTCATGGTAAGGAAGCAGCAAGGGTGGACGATGCAGAGGACGAAGAAGAATGGACGGGCGAGCGTTTCTTCCGCCTCTTTGGCCCCTTCTTTCGTCTTGTTTGGAAGTACGGATACACCCTATGCACTTCCCCGGCCGGCCAGGTGTGGAGGACAGGCTCGGTGCTGGTGGGTATCTCGACGTAACCCGTTCCGACCCGCGCCGAGGATGGTTCTGCTCTCGGTGCGGGACCCTCGCATCTCCGGGTGGGGATGTGAGGTGATATCTACCTCGTGCTGGGCGGCGGGAAGGGCGGAGAGCGTGTCTCGGGTCGGTAGACTTACAACCTCGCATGAGACCCGAGACAAATAAGCCGGCTCGCAAATCCTCTATAAGACTGCGAGATTCGAAGGAAGGTCCACGAGGCGGGGTGCATTGCAGATAATCCCATCGACGAGACAGATAGGGCGGCGCGCGCAGGAGAGGGTTGCTTCAAGATGTCATAATTAGCTGACGTGACGTCTGTTGCGGTCTGACCAGGCCGTGATGAGCGTAACATCCTGTCCGTTCTCGAGGCCACCCTCCCGCGAGGAACAGCCTCAGTTTCCCTCATGCCTTGCTTGCTAGTGTGTGCAACGTCGCCTTCCAACTTAGGCTACTATTCGATGGCCGGTCTTCCTACTCTGTACCCTGGTCTGTCGCCTCCAACTGCTACGAAGGGCACATGTTGGCCACGGTAACATCACATATCCCATGTCCGACTGGCTGCATACGAGCGTACACGCACGTGGGCTTGAAGAACTGAGAGGGGCGAAGGGGGCACGGCAGATCTGGGTTTCTCGGTAGATAGATCTCTAATCTCATCTTCGTTTCGCCTCCAACAAATCCCACCGGATTTCAAAGAGCGTTTCGCTTAACAATGTTTTTCGTCCCTGTTTGAAGACTTTCGTCGTGGATTCCATCGACTTACCGTTTTGGGATTAAATTCAAACTGGCTCTATGCGCGCTTACGGACGGACGTACCGCAGGTGTGTGTGTGAGAGCGAGAGTGTGTGTAAGTGTCAGTGTAAGTGGGTGAGTGGGTGAGTGGGTGAGTGAGTGTGGGTGAGTGGGTGAAGAAGTGGGCAAATTGGTGAACCAGGAGGCAGTAATTTTGCCCGCATTTCTTGACGCATCAGCCACTTTGTCCCAACTCTCTTCCTCTCTCTCTTTCTTGGCCCCTTGGCTTCAACTATGACAAGGTGTCCACCACCGCACCGGCCATTGCTCGCCGCCAACCAGTCAGAACTTCTGCTTCACGGCGGGGGAACGAAAAGAAGAAGAAGAACAAACCGAACAGACTTCCTCGGCTCTTCCATCCCTCCCAGGGTTTCTGACGTTCCCCAGGATTAAGTGTAGGGGGGGAAATGGATTTTGCCTATTTCTCCACACACGGAGAGGATGGAACAGGCCAACGGCTGTGGAAACCGACGAGATAACGATCGAAAGAAACGGCGAAGAATTCGCGAAGATTTACACGGACGCAAGTGTCAATGCTGCCCCATGCTTCACTTCATGCCCATGCTTCATCCAGCGTGCCAGTGCGTCAGCGGGAGGAAGGGGGGAGAAAGGGGGTGCGTGCTCTCTCTCCGTCTCTCTGCGCCATCAGCCATTTCTCGTTGCGACAGTGGCAAATCCCGAGAACGGTCCTGTCGAGTTAAAATCATACAACACCTACAACTCGCACAGCTCGCGGGGCCAGCTTGTGCCTCCAGCGCCAGGGCGACCAAACACCGATGGGCGGCAGAGGCAGCCAAATCAGGAGTCAGGAGCCGCGACTGCAGTGGCATCTCGTGATTCGTGAGGTCCTCAGGTCGAGGCGTCCATGGGTCATGCCTACAACGGGAGAGACCCCTACCTATTGCATTCCGACGGCAGCCCGGCCGGCCCCTCAGTGGAGCAGAGGCGGGTGCTGGTCGCCAAGACCGGGGAAACGACATGCCTTCCTGGGCTGGATGACCGGGGTGCTTGTTCTTGAGGACCAAGGGGGATGCCTGGCGACCAACATGACTTGAGCAGAGTCGAGAATAATAGAGAGAACGAAAACGGTTAGAGTCATGGGAGACCAAAGATAGCCACCGTTACCGTCGAAGGGCGAACGGGCGATTCGAATGCGATGCGACGAGATGGCCTTGCTCTTTCGTACACTATTGTACAAGACTTTTTGGTGCGACAGTAGCGCAACAATAGAAACACTTGGGGATCAGTAATGAGTAAACAAATGATCGAACAAAAACAATACTTTGATAGCAGAGTAATAGAGATGGAACGGACCTGACGGGACCCAATACACATGAGATTCGACTGAGCCACGTGTTACACAGGCCATCACAAATCTACACATCTTCTTTCTGCCTCCCTTGCGCATAACGAACAACGTCTTTGAAGTAGTAGCGTAGGAAAAGAGTCCCGGCGGCTCAACTGGGAGATGGCAAACACACAATCCCGGCGCCCACGCCTTCGGGAGCCATGCTGTGTGACAAGACAGCCGCTCGAAACCACATGGCGTCCCGGCCGGATGACCTGTGTAAGACGCACATACTTGCGCACACACACGCACATGTGCGAGAAGAGTCCCACGCGAGCGGTGACATGGTTTCGGAGATTCCGCTAGAACGGCCGTGGAAGCCCGTTCGGCAGATGTGGGAGGAGGAGGCGAAAAAGCACCACGAGGGAAAAAGAAAAGAAAAGAAACAACGTGGGAGGCCGGTTGGATGGACAAGCTGGTTGGACAGAAAAGAAGCCCGGCAGATAGTCATGTCCAGTAACGCATGCCCTTTTGCGATGATGGGTGGCGGATCTGCAAGTTTTGCCTTTCTTGAGAAGAAAAGTTGCTGCTAGCATGGCGTCGTCTTGGCCCTCCGGCATCCGGTCTCGCTCAGCAAATCAGCGTCTCGACGACCGGCAGTCGTCGCGGGCAAAACACATGGCACTTGTGTGTCCCATCATCGAGATTGTAGGTGGCGAGGGGTCCTATTTCGGGCCGCTGGATGGGCGTGGCAACGTGGGTAGGCATGGATCAGTTCGTCTTTGGGATGCATGGAAACGAAAGCCTGGGAAGTGTTCATGGACATTGAGGCTGCCGAAGACATACGACGCGCGTTGGAGGTACCTGGATTCTCTCATCAAGTGTTGTTGATATGTGTATTTTGTTCACTTTTCGCTCTGTTGCTGCTGCTACTACTGCTGCTACCATCGGCGTAACATGGCGGATCGCTGATCCGTTCGAGGCCTGGTTTCCAGTTCGGCGCACCTGATATCAATGAAGCGCTACTTTTCCATCAATCCCTGTTCCCGTATGCGTGATGTTTTGGCCCCTCCCCTCCCACTTCGTTTTTGTCATGCGCAAAAGATCAAGATTCCCATAGTCGCTTCAGTGAGCCCCGTCCTCTTTTAGTAAACACCGTGCAGTATATTCCCATGACATGAGCCGTGTAGATTCGTCATTGCCTGATATCCTCGTATGTGTGTCCATAAACCCGTCGATACCTTTTCCTCAAAAAAGTGAAATAGAAAGAACACTACCCCTGGTAGCCCGTGTATGTTAAAACCGAACGTGAGCATGCAGCTCTGCCGAAAAGAGCTCGTCGTGCTGTGTGATATCGAAAAATGGAGACGACCGTTATTCTTTCGTCCTAGAACCCCCGTGAGGGCAGTCCGAACCCGCTTGCAAAAGAAGAAAATATAAGAAAAGAGAAAAGCCAAGAAGCCGTTATTGCGCCCCTGAATGTGATGTTCGAGTCCGTCTGTGAAACCGTTTCGCGCCGTAAGCTGAGGACGGAAGATTCATGGATATAATGCCGCCTGTTGGGAAGTAATAAAAAAAGCAGTCGGAAAGCCCTTATTTACCCTTTCTTCGCAAGGAGAAAGGCCGAATCCTCGATTATCGCTTTCCGCCCGTGATTTTCGTCCTCGAACCCCCCGAAAAGCTGTCGAATTCGCCGTCTCGCCCGCTCATCGGACGGGACCCGCTCGGCGCCGTGTAGCCGTCCTCGATGTCCATTTCCTCGAAAACTGCCGGTCCAGGTTTCGATTCTCGCTTGATCGTCGTCGTCACTACCACGCCGCCGTTCGTTCGTGCCGATCCCGCCGAGGACGTTTTCCGTGCGCGCTCGGCCTCGACGGAGCCCTTGTCGCTGTTGGCGAAGTCGGATGGTGCGCTGCTGTCGAGTGAGATCTCGCCAACGTCGTCCATGACGTGCTTTTGGCTCGGAGCCACGTGGGGTGAGTACGACTCCTCTGGCCCGCGGCGGAAGTCGTCGATCACGAAGGGATTCTGGTCGCTGCGTGAGTGGCCTCCCGACCCGGAAGAGCCTTGCGTGGCCGCGTTATCCTTGGATGTTACCCATTGGACGACGACGGCAGAGAAGAGGACTGAGATTGGGAGTCAGCAAGGGATGACGACAAGGATTGGGGTAGGTGGAAGGCATACTGTCGCTGTTGCAGCACATGAGGCAAACCCAGCCGGGCTCACCGTTTAGGACCATTAAGACGGTCAGGTTCCTGGAGCGAGTCAGAAACCTTGAGCTTAAATCGTGCGGGTCTGCACCAACTTACACAATGCTGCTGGTGAGCGTGCACAGGGCACCGATAAACGTCCGCAGCGCAACGGTCCTCAAGCGCACGTTCGCGGGCGTCTTGGGGAAGTTCTTGAACGAGTAAAGACCTGCAGGTAAAATAAATAATTGATCAGAATCAATCAAACAATTCGGGTGTTGCGGCAGCGCGGATGACTTACTCTTCAGGGGAATGAGGAAGAGGATAGTGAGGTAGATGTTGACGACGGCATCAAAAGAGATGAGAGGAATCATCGACACCTTCTGCATTCCAATGTAGCACTGGCCATCGTCTATGCGCGTGATTCGGCTGCGTCTTGTCAGCATTCGGCCGGCTTCCCAAGTTCGATCGGCGGGATTTCGTACAAGATGAAGTTGAGAATAGCGATGACGGCATAGACACCGAGCATGCCAAATGAGTTGAAAATGTAAAGCTTCGACTTGAGCCGCGGCTTCGTCGCACCCCTGATGATGTGCTTCGTAACATGTTAGCATCATTCCCTCGACAGGATATGCATCCGAGAGGTCCCAAATACGCACTGCCTTCTCTACCAGGAAAAGATAGATCAAAACTTTTGTCGTGATGTAGCAGACGAGACATAGCAGGATGGCGCCGTCGCAAATTTGGATGTTCGTGTTCACGCCGAGGGCGAACTGCAGGACCGCCGTGACGAATACGAATAGGTACGAATCGAGGTAGATCAGAAGCACCACTGATGTATCGTGTCAGCCCTTCCTGCGTGTGAATCGTAGCCCGCGAGTTCTTCCAACTTACGCCACACCACAAATGGTATTAATTTCCAGTGTTTTATCGCCATGCTCCTCTGGGCTGGATGTCTCGTTAGCATTGGATATCCCGGGCCCCCGAACCCCACGTATCCACTCATGACCGCGGTCCCCACATACCAATGAAGCCTGATATGATGCTGATAGATACGAGACAGATTATAACGCTCATAATCGTGCCCGCCAAGGGCTCTGTCGTGTGCAGCCCGGCGGGGTCCGCGCGGGGTGTTAATACTGGAGCCATCATGTCCCAGTACTGTGAAGTGTTTCCGTCGTGCTCGAGAGGGCGCGGAAGGGAGGAAGGCGTGATGGGCGCTTTCTTTTGTTCCGTCGTTTGGGATCACGATCTTCCGGGCAGGAGAAAACGTGATGTGCGGGTAAGGTGTCAAAGGACCAGAAGAACTATATACCAAGACACCCCGGGGAACGCTGGAGAAAAGAGATCGACGGTTTGGGTGTCCGAGCTACCTTCGTCTCGCAATGTCTGGGAGGGGGACACAACCGTCTTTAAGTTTCGTCCAACAGGTGATCGAAGCGCGCATGCAAGGACGGACGGGGGTGAGGAGGGGCAGGCTAACGTGCGGTACGACAGCCTAGAAAGAGGGAAAATAGCCAGTGCTGTTACAAGGATGGAGAGAGGACCGGTACGCTAGATGGCAAGGGGTGGGACATACGAGAGAGAGAGGGTGAACGAGAGAGAGGCTGAGGAAGATACGTAGAGATGGAAAGTCGTCTTGCCTCTTTGCTTCTACGAAACGGGACGGGTGTAATGCCAAGATAGATGGTCCATAGCTGGACTCGAGCCCTCTAAGCCTGGCTTCAGTTGCCTTCTTGCTTGGGGATTTTCCCCCTTCCATCACGGCCACCCGAATCACCGTCTGGGTCCGTCTGCAGCTCGTTGACCAGGAAAAAAAGCCACAAGCCAAGCGCTGCTAGTACAAAACGGAAATTAAACGAGCGACGGCGCCGAGAAGCGTGAAAATGGACTTCTAGAGCCGAGGAGCAGGTGGATAGACATGGTGTCACTGCCCAAAGTACTACCAGCAAGAGATCTTTCGAATGATAGCCCCTGATGCAAGCCACAGGAAGAAGATCTGAGGAAAAGAAGCAAATAAGCTATGATGTCTTGGGTGGAGAGGGAAACGGTCTGTACCCAGACAACGAGGAGCTTGGGTGGAGGGGGGCACGCCGGCAGGTGCAGGTGAAGGTGCAGGTATATCGTACCTAGACAGACAAGACAAGAAAGACAGTGGAGAGTGATACCTAGTACGGGGTGATGCAAGGGAGAGGTGGTGACGGCTCGGGAGCAGGGGAGACGAGCTCACACCACTTTGACGCCTTACCAGCACAACGCAGGTCGGACGGTGAGCATAAACCGTACACTGAATAGGCCTTGGGTCTTGGTCGTGGGCAAAACGGTAGCGCCAAAGAGAAAGTAAGAGGAGAATACCATCGGCTCGATGTTGGAGCACCCCAGACACAGGTGACGACAGGAAACAACAACAGCAAAAGGCTGTTTCGTCGCCAAGCTCATGTCACGGTGACGGGACGGGGAGCAGGCACGCAGGGTGACTGAGTCGAGGTGGAGGGGTAAATGGTTACGAGAGGGAAACTCTAATCCGATGTGTGTCCTCTCTGTCCTGTCTTCCTGCACCTCATGTTCTGAGGTACACCATCTGCGGCAGATTGTACCGTAGTCGACGGGAGTGCGAGTGTGAGTGTCTGCTTCTGCTGCCCTAGCCTGCAGGAAGCCTTGCCCCATGGAGAAATCCGTGACAGGAAGCGCCATTCACCGAGCGTCTGTCTGGTGGTGGGAGAATACTCGTAATAGCGTTAGCTGGCCAGGAGAGGAGCGCGAGGTGGACGGCAGACATGGAGCTGCGACTCTGCAACGGAAGACAGGGGACCATGGTTGAACCCGGCCGTCGATCCGGTCCTGTCGACCAACCGGCTTCGTTTCTCGACATCGGCGAGCTTTCTGGGATTAATTGAACCACCATGTCGACCAACAACAAGTCTCGATCCACGACACCACATAAGAGTGTTGTATACTTACCTCGTCGACCTCCGTACGCTACCCAGGAAACCTAAGAGTTCGCCCTATCTCAGCTTGCCTATCCGTACCTGGAGACCAAACGACTGCTTAACCTTGCGCCCTCACCGTCTGTTCCCTACCCCGTCAGCCACCCTCACGGCAGGGGCATGCAGAGGGCTTTGTGGCACTCACTAGATATGGCAAATTAGCAGCTATCCCCCACGGAAAAGCAAAGCGAGAAACCTAGAACATCGCAGGCGTAATTCCGTGGCATGGACCCCTCGAGCGCCTCTGACGATCAATGTAGTGTGCACTACCGTACTGCACCAGCAGCTGCTGGGTACGTTCTTGCTGCGCAGCCGCCCATGACAAACCGCTCATGCGGTCTAGTCTGTGGCACGCGGGACGTCCTGCACCCTGGCACGGGGGCCTTTTCCCACTTTGGAGGAGGAGGGTTGAACCAACATTCCTCGGTGGCATTTTCCGTTGCGGTCGGAGAAGCGCGGGCAATTGCAACAAAGAAACTGCAGGCGGCCCGGACGGAAGACGTAAGACCAGCCCAGTGGTAAAACACGTAGGTACTGCGGTACACCAGCGATAGATGCCAAGTCGAGAGGCGGGACCGTGGCCAGCAAGCGTATCCGCCTCTGGCTGGTAGACCCCGAAGATGGTGGTCTCCGAGTTGGGCTGCGGAGCCGATGTGAGACAAAGCTGGTCGATTACGGCGCGCCTCGTCCGGTGTTGGTTGAGTGTCTGCAAGTGGTCTTCGATGCCGAGGGTGGAGTGGACGGAGTTTACGGCCGACCCGATGACGCCGAAAGTGATTAACTAGAAGACTGATGGAAACTGAAAAGAAAGTTTCCAAGTCAAATCTGTCAAGAGGGCAAAATGGCTAGAAGCAACGTGGGAAGTAAGGCTGCGAGGTAAGGGACGGGAACCATTGTGTGGCAGGCGGCATCGAAGGCAGGGCGCCGGCCGACCGCAACTGCGAGTGCCTCGCTTCGAGTCTGTGGTGTGGTGTAGGAGGAGATGGCGGACAAGCTGGCAATCTTGCAATCGTGCATCATTCGCGATCTAGAGTTCGATCGACCGTTTGAGCGTGCGATCGCAGGACCCCCTTTCCAAACCAACCTGCGCCAGAACAAGCGGCTCTCAATACCTGTGTCCTTGGGTTTTGCCAGCCGCAATGTTTCGTGGTCATGCGAGCCACACGCTATGTCGGTGGTAGACGGACCATGCGTGTAAAACATCCCAAAAAGTTGCGTAGATGGCGCCTACCTGATGAGGTAGTTGCTGGTGCGGCTGTGTGACCCCTAGACGGGCCTTCTGGCTGGAGGCACGAAGGGTCGCCCGCCGCCTCTTGGCCTCGACGAGGCGGGCGGCCGAGCGTCGGTGCTGTATCCAGATGGCAGGGAAGCCAACCAACCGCGCTGACCACAAGAACAGCATCGAAAGACTCAGAAGGGACAGTGAGGAACGCGGCACACGGTCCGGAGCGAGCGAGCCAGATCGCAATGGTAGCCCAAGAACGGAAGGCATGACCCGAAGGATGGTAATTGTGTAAGATATTCGTCCGGAGTCTTGTGGTTGTGCAACGAGCCGCTTCTTCATGTGCGGGTAAGCAGTTGGCAAGGCCTTCACGAGGCTACGTACCTAATTGCTTGTCAATCCGAGGGCTGTCGGTGAGTTCACGGCAGGCAGGCAGGCAGGCCATCTGACTGGTCTGGCCGAGTAGAGCAGGTAGGTCTGATTTGGGTCCGTCAAGTGGCTTGAGATGTGGCTGGCGGCGGAATCATCGTGAGGAGCGACACCGTGCGGGCAGCACCGCGTGCAATTCCCTCTTCACCTCCGCTTGGCCAGTTCTCAGGGGTATTGTCTTGCGTCAGATCTCAATGGAGCGGTACAGCCTGGACGTCGGGGCAAATAAAACCTGGAACTGTGCACGCCCGGGGAGGTAGGTATCGAGGACAGTAGCATCGTGCATGCGTGCGCGTGTGTAGCGCGAGTTGGAAGCGTGACAACAAAGCAGGAGCCAGACAGGGGCCCTGATTCCCAAAGAAACGATGCTCCGAGTTGAGGTCGCATTTTGCACGTATGCTAATCATGCGCGGAGTGGCGGCTGCAGATGGCTTGGGGAGAATTCTTGTGGAGGACGGGAGATGATGCGCTCCCGCGTCGTGTGAATCCCGACTGCAGTTCGACCCCAAACACGGCAGGAACGAGGGCGCTTGGCAGCTGTACCTAGTTGCCCAACAGATGACCGAAGAGGAAAGAGATACAGGCAATACAGGCCACGTGAGGATGAGAGAATGTCGTGGTGAGTGTGACAGAACGCCGCCAATGTACCCCAATTCCCCAGCCCGAGGTATCAGGGAGAAATCGAAGCTTCGAAGTGGCTATGGGCTATCGTCATTGCGCGATGGCTTCGTTGTAGGGCGCAACTTCCATTCTGTGGAGGACCTGTGCCACCCCCGCCATTTACTGGAAGAACAAAACCCTACCTAGCTACTCGGCCCAATGAACTTCAAGTATTCCCCATCTCGCCCCACCATCGGTGCGCTTGCGGACACTGGAGGCCCGAGAGCGCAAGCCACGGCTCGGAGACCCACACGGAATGTTTTTATCTTCCCTGCTCCGAGGAAACGGAGGCCTGTGCGGTGCCTTCCATTTCCCGGGGAAAAGCACTCAATTCCGAGAAATATGAAGGGTCCAACCCCACGGTACATTCCTTCCTCCGCCATTACCGTTTAGCCACACAGGGCAAGCCACGTCGAACGCCTTCGCAGATTTGGATTTGGAAGGCAAAGGCGACCTACTTTCCTGACTCCTTCTCTATCTAACAATCATCTCGGGCGCCAGTGCATGTCTCCTAGCGTCGGCCTGATTCCGAGTCTATCACGCTTTCCGCTAAGCTCGAAGTCGTCCTGATTTCGGCGGCAGTCTGACTTATTACGTATAGCTTAATCTAATCAAGCAGCCGTGAAAGTAACTACGCCACCTCAACCTCCCGCGTAGCTTGTCTGTACCATCACCCGTTTCCGAATTGCGGATTGCTCCTTAACCACGACTTGTCAGGATGCGTATGGATTGCTCTGGTCCCTAGACATGCGCAGTACACATGTGGGCCTCCGTCTTTCGAGATAGGTTTCCCTTCCCCTTTTCACCGAAGCTTGTTTTCGTTATCGCAAAACTGATCTCGAATGCCAAGGGCGTAGGCCTCCCGTTCTATCCGCCGGCTGTCGCGATTCAAACTAGAACACCACTTGTCCGCGACTCAGGCAAAGAAGAATGCCGACAAACAGCCTCCGGCACCCTGGTTCATTCCTAATACGAGACCGTCGTATGGACTTCACCCTTCAGGGTTCACTATGCCAAGAGATCTGGGTGCACTACTGTTGCACTCGAAGTACATGGATGAGAATCAGGTTGTTTCCAATGTTAATGCTACAAAGCATATGGACGTCGAGAGGTATATCGTATTTGGCTGCATATTATTTCCCACCCCTGCGTACTATAGCCTGGGCCATCCGTCGTTCCGACCGCAACATCACGACACGCAAGAAACCGGATCAGAAACGGAAGAGCACACGATGAAAAGAGACACCAAGCCTTCGCGAGTGATCGATACAACCAGATCCTCTAATTTCTGAGACACACGCCGGGTAGTGCCCGGCCGAGTGGCTTTATGACCCAGAACAAGCTGCTGGAGCAGACTTAGGGCAGGCAACCTGGCAAGCTCTTGCTTCGCCTCATGCGGCAGCTACAAATCCAAGCCCCAATTGCAGATGATCATATGGAATGGGCATTCGAAAAACTGCATCAGTCTGCATCAAACGAACTACTGAGTTTCCCGTCTTTGAGATATCCCCAAACCTCATAGCCCAGGTGGGCCTGTGGGGACGAACCCCCGTTTCTTGATCCTCGGTGACAAAGGACCGTCGGGAGGAGGCCTTTGTTTCGTTTCGCAAACTCCTCCTCCTGGCCGAGTCAAGGCCTCCCAAGACGGCCTCCGTCATCCCGTGACGACGAACTCTCGAACCGACGGGAGCCACCGTTGCGGAAGGCAACACCACGACGGACGGGAGATCGATGCCTCTTCGTCGCCATCGCATCACAGATCGACGCATCTGATCGCTCGGCTAGATAATCTCCCCCGGCCGCAAGCCCTGTGCACCAGCCTCCTTCCAGAACAGAAGAAACGCCTCCAAGCTTGGGAGACGGGGAGGCAATCCAACGGAGGAGCCGCTGTGGCTTGGTGGATGGAAACCGCCGGAGAAGATCTTCATCGGCCACTCACAGTCCTCTCCTCCCAACCTTCCTCCCGCCACCGAATATTCGTCCTCTGACCATCACTCGCTGGCCAAACTTGCCAAGAGCGCGGGGGAAAAGGAACAGATTCCACAGCGGGTGTGACCGCGGAGTGGGAGCGGGGCGTGGGAAGAACAAGCGTCCGCCGAGAATGTCTCGTTGGCCCGGCGGCGGTGCTGCCTCCCTGGAGGCGCCACCCAGCCAGGCAACGGACCGAGGCGGTAGTAGATGCGGCGTGGCCAGCTGATCGACAACCTTCCTAGCCGGCAAGAAATTCTCAGTTTTTCCCGCCGACGGAGGGGGCTGGGTGGCTACGATTAGAATCAGCGACTTGGCAATGCCGCGGTTTGATACTATCGCCATGGCCGTCGCGGCTGCCCCCTACTGCTGGCGAAACCGTGGTCAAGAAATGGAGAAAAGATTGGACATGTGGAACACCAAGAGGACACCAGAGACGAGAATTCCATGTCAATAGTAAGTCAATGTAGTCGTTCGTAGGTGAAGGCTTCGTGGCCCTCTCTAGGTAGCCTATGTGTTCACTGGCATGGCCGCGGCCAGCCCCTGAATGCCAGAATAACTCATCATCAATGCCGAGGATGCAAGTCCGCCAGCCCATCCAAGTATACAGCCGCCTCCCTATCGGCCGAAAGCACAAAAGGCTCGCCAGTAATGTAGTCCATCGTGAAATCCACGTCCGCTTAACGCCATGTAATGCTGCAAGAATCCCGCCGGTGATGATTTTGCACCCGTAACGCCAACCTCTATCCGTCGCCATGCGAAGAGGGGGTCCATGCCCACTCTGGCCGCGCCGCCACTAAGTGCCCTGGGTCATCAAATGCGTGTCGGTATGCTGTTGTCTCGTTGATTTTGCTCTCCATAGAGCCTTGACTGACCCAGCAGCCCCCTTGCCATTGTATGATTCCTTGTCCCGTGTGGGAAAAGCCCTCAGGATTGGGGCCCTGTTCGGATCCGGAACTTATCGCGCAGCTTGTCGGCCAGTTTGGCTCTGCGGCTTCTCTCGTTCCTGTCGTCGCGCTCGGCCGCAGATGACCCACCAGGCGCATCCTGGCCCTGGTGCTGTGTTCTATACTGTCGAAGGACTTGGATTCGCTCCTCTGCTGAAGCATGCCTCAGCCTGTTCAGGTCGAACAGACGGGTCCTCCGCCTCTGCACGGTCGATGATCCGTCACTCTCGTGACCATCGAGCTCCAGAGGCGGCGGGAATTCCTCGCTTGGGTTGTCGATCTCTCCCTGGGGTCGGAGATCGAGACGGCTGCGGCGGGATGTGAGTCAAAACTGCAGTTCCTACCAGGACGCGCTGCCCATCGACGACGGATAATAACGTACCAGAGAGGGCATGTGCCCGAGACGTTGACCAACCACGGATCAACGCAATTGGGATGGAATTTGTGGTTACACGGTAGTACACGAACGTCTTCTCCAACATTGAAATCCTCGGTGCAGATAGAGCAGCCAAGGTTCTCTTCGTCTTGTTTGCCCTTCTCGGCGTTATCAGGCAGAGCTGATTTCTCAGTAAGGGTGGTGGCCGTTGCCGCTCCCGCTCCAGCTGCAGCTGTGGCAGCAGTGCCTGTGGCCACTGGAGCAGCCGTGGTGCTTTCGGCGGCCTTGGTGCTGGCTGGTGTGGGGTCCTGCTGTCTGTACTCGCTCCGGCTCTCGACGTTTCTCTCGTTCGTGGGGACGATGGAGGCGCTCTCAAGCTCAATGTTCGGATCCGGTTTGGGCAGTCCATCTTGTCGCTGCTCGCCGAACTTGACGATAGGCAAAGTGTCGAGAACGGCGCGGGCAAGCCCCTTGGCACGGCTCTGCCGCGGGCGTCCATTGAAAGCACTGCGCGGCCCATATCTCTCCGGGTAGCGGTGAGCCCTGATGGCTCCGGTGGCAATGATGATCAAGAAAAGAAGCGTGATCAATCCGGTAATGCTGTACAGGATGCTCATAGCGACGGCAGAGTTGTTGCCGCCTCCACCGCCCCCACCCTCGCGACCGTCTGCCGTCGTGTTGCCGGTGATAGTGACTCTAATACTATCCACCTCATTCGTGCCGTTGAGAATGTGCAGAGTTGAGCTGGCGTCGCCACCGTCAGCCATTGTGAAAATGGTCTGGTAAGGAAGCTCCCCGGTCAGCGAGCACCAGTTCCCGACGGTACTGTACAAAACGATCGCCCTGGGCTTATTCTCCATGAGAGTTCCCAGCATCATGCTGGGGGTGATGAAGCCGTTGCCGTCGGGGTTATCGCAGGAAAGATAGGCAATCTGATTGTCTTTGTTGATGCTGTTGTAGTTCCCCGAATTGGCAGCAATGAACTCGCCCTGGACTTTGATCGCCTGTGACAATGTTAGCCAGATTGGTCGCCGAAACGAGAGATGTCCTCTCGTCAACAAGGTGAGAATGTTCGTACCCCGCGAGCGACCTCGGATTGGTTCAGGCCCAAAGACTCGGTCGAAGGCATGACGATGAAGGTCAGAGGCACCACGTCGCCGCCGGCAGAAGTCAGCGACAGCTGCATCGCAGACTTCTCGCTCCAGGTGGGGATTTCGTTCTCCGGCGTAATGGTGGCAGCTCGAACCATGGTGGCCGCGACGGCAGCGCAGGCCAGGCCTCGTAGCAGCGACCGAGCCATCTTGAATCGACGCCTCTCGTCTCCTGCCTTCTTTCTTTCTCACTCACGTTCGCGCGACGGTCGACGTCGCTTCGCTGCGGACGGAGGAAAAGGGAGGGGGTTTCGGATGACAGGGAGGCTCGAGAGACACGGTTGGAAGGTGAGTAAAAGTGGAAACCGAAGGGATGATGGCGAGAGAAAGTGGCACGCGCGATGCGGTGCTATGCTGTGCTGTGCGGCGCGGTCGGTGCAGATGTCCTAGGTCGCAAGAATAGGTAATAGGAGGGAGGGGGTGATTGGCGTGTCACATCTCCTCGGAACCGCGAAATATCAGATGGACATGTTTTCTGGGTGTCACCGAGAGTGTTTTGATCGTCGACGCCGAGTCTTATGCGGCTGAAGGATAGATGCGTGGTGCGTGGTGTGCCGTGGTCGTGATCGTTGTCGTAGTCGCCGTCGTTGTTGTCGTCGCAGTCGTTGATCGTCGTCTTGATCGTAGCCTGTCGTCCTTGCCGGTGTCTCTGAAGGTCTCCTCGCAGGCGTTCCTTCAAGGTCGAGGAAGAGGAGGTCGGGTGCGGTGAGATGATGGACAACACGAGCGACCGGGTCGGAGGATGAAGTGGTGGTTGTGGTGTGGTACGTTGAGGAGGTGGAAGGCGGGAGAGCGGCAGACAAAAGTGACCGGAAGGGATGGGAACGCTAGTGGCGGCGCGCAAAAGGTACCAGCGGCGCGGGTGGTGAAAGGCAGGGAGAGCCAGGTACACGAAGCGTACGGATACGCACGACGCCAAGATCCCAAGTGGAGGAAGCGACGGCGGAGGTCAGTCTCAGCAGCCGCGACAATGGACACCGACAGGCCACCAACACACAGGCCCCAGCCCGCCCGGCAGGTTTTCTGGTCCCGTCAGCTGCAGCAGGACCGGGATGGCCAGATAAGAGGCCGCTCCGCTCCGATAACCCAAAGTACGAGCAGTCGCACTCATTGTTCGCGGGATTGGGAAGTACCTCGGATAAGGGGCGCCGGCAGCGTGCACTCTCGCTGATACAGAAGCCAGACGCCGCGGCTGACGACGACACGGCACAGAGCCGCAATTAGTCGCAGCAGCAAGTAGCAAGTAGCAGCAGCAAGTGGCAGCAGGCGAGGCCACCGTGTGTCGCCCGTCTCTGCTATGTGACAACTCTGGCACCGAACAACTTAACTCATACACGTCGCTCACATTGCAGACCTGAGATGAACCTGGTCCGGTCCGGTTCGCAGGTGCGGACAGGCAGGGAATGCACCACCACTTGCAGCCAATAGCCGCGGGGAGGCACGCAACTGAGTTTCGCCGCGGGAATACACACCAGTATTAGTTCACATCCACAGCACCCAAGTTCCGGCGGGTACCTACGTAGGCGAGATGTATCGAAATACCTACCTACAGAGTCGAGAGGTATCCGCCCGCCCAAAACTCGGTGGGGAGGTACATGACTCTACGTTGGTCCACTGCCACCTCATGCTCCAGGCGACCTGTTGCAAGACGCTACCCGCCGTGATCACCTGCGGGCCTCACCGTGCTTCAGAAGCCTCAGCTGCGGCTAACTCCCCGATGGAACTGCACTTGCACCATGTTTTGTTCCACTTTCACTACTGAGTAATACTAGAATCCAGCAGCACATCGACGTTGTCTCAGCAAAAAAAAAAAAGACGGCAACATTTGGGCCTTGGCGTATAGCCTTCCTCGCGAATCTTTGAAATCGCCGGAGATCCAAACTGAACGGCAAGTTCCAGAGCGGGACTCCCGGATATCCATTCCGAGTCATCCATCCTCCTCCACCCGATGACACGCATCAAGGTCATCCGGAATCGCTGCGTAAGGCCGGCACGCCACGTCGCACAGCACGGAACCGACCACCTGGCGCCCAGAACGAAAACACAGCCGCAATGGCTAGAGCCGTCCAGGGCCTCAACCTATTCTCGGGGCGAATACGAGACGTAGAGACCGTCAAGACACGGAGCCACCGGGGGAGGTATTAACCATAATGCGTGTAGACTCTATTTTGCTCCCTCCAGCAACCCCAGACATTACTATCTTTGTATTACTGTTGTGGTCAGTTATTGCTATGTCACTGTCCCAGATATTTACGTCAATCTCCAGGAATCCATCTCTGATTACAACTACAGAGCATCGGAGGCTCCGCGATAGATGGCTGACACATCCGTTGCAACCGTTGAACCCGGCCTTGGCAAGCTTCGAGACTGCCCTGTGACCGTAACGGCCCCTCAACAGGTTTCTGAAGTGAAGCGCGCGTCCATCACCCGAGGCGCCCGCCCCTTGCCCTTTTCCCTTCCTCGGTCTCCTTCCCGGGGGCGGCATCGCATCGCATCGGAAAAAAACACGCCGGGGAGGGAAGATCTTTCCCCATTTTCAGCCCAGCCCCGACGAATCCGCATCCCTGCCTCCCTCGCCGTTCCGACGGACCCGCCCATCCCCCTTCTTCAGTGTTGCGTTCCATCAAGGAGCACGGGAAAGACTGAAGCGAAGGAGAAAAATAAAATAAACAATGGCGGAGGTGCGTCTAGCGATCGCGAACCTCTGACACGCTGAGACGGCGAGCCCCGTTTGAGCGCAACTCAAACCGATAAAGCTCAATGCTATATTGCACCCGCGGTTCGCCTCTCGTTCGCCTCAATTCGTTCCGGGTTGCCCCCGACATTTCCGTTCTGTTCAAAGTAGGCCTTCGTATTCTGCTATTTCTTTCCCCCCGTTCCCTCTTTTCGCCATCGCTGGCCCCTCTATTCAACGGTCATATCCCAGCCCGCCGACAAGCCACATCCCCCATACGTGAGCCGCCTCCTTTTAACCTGGCACACTATTGACCTATAAACGGAACATCGTCTTCAGCCTTGTGCGGCAGGTTGTTCTCGTACAAACGAGCAATATCGGGTTCAACCCTCGACGTTCATGTCGGCTCCCTTCGTTTTCGGTAGTTCGGAACTGGTCTCCAAGGTCCAACCACACACTTCATCATCCACCCCGTCGTGACTTGTGTGACATACATAGTTCGGCCGGGTCGCGCTTGCGTTGGAGAACCACCCACGTCAACCTTCAGTTCCGGGCCCAGGCCCAGGCCCGAGCCCTAGCCCCCGACTCCTGCTTCGCCCTTCAGGAAGTCAAGTCAGCGGTGTCGGTCTTCCGGTCGGCTCGGAGCCTGCCATCACGCGGACCGGCTTCCTCGGCTTACCGCTCATGGGAGACTTTGTTGGGCAGCACCTTTCTTCTTCCTCCCACGTGAATGCTGACGACCACGTACTGCCCTGCCTTCTGGGCTCTCCCGCGCTGCACGAGCACGCGTCGTACGCACGCTTCGGGCAACCTCATCGCAGCCATTGGCCCCGGGCTCACCCCTCGGGCGCCTTCCGTTTGGCCAGTTCGGCCGAATCCCATGTCGCGAGGAACAGCGCGTGGTGTGCCCACTCGAGAGCTTGTGTGATCAGCACAAAAAACCTCCGTTGTTTTGCTCGCAGTTGCAGGGGCTGACGCGACCCCTCCCCCTCTCCTCCCCTCAAGTTCGCCATCCCCAAAGTCTCACAGCCTCTGCGGGCGAAGACAAGCACGCCGCTCCACCTAACCCCTCAAACTGATGCCCGAGCCCTGCATCGGCGAGTCTAGTCCTCCCCTGGCTATCGGCGGCGTCGAACCAGGCTGGTCCTCGTTGTTGTATCGCGGTCAACGGAGAAAAAAAAAAGAACCAGCCACAACCGCCGGTAAGCTGGCTTGTTCCGATGGGTTGTCCGTCCCACACACCCCTCCGACGTCAAACTTCGAATTTTCCTTTGTCATTCTCCAAAGACGAACTCAGGACGACTCAAGAGAAGGGATGAGACAGGTTGTCCGGTCTTGCGACATAGCGTTTGCGGCTGCATTATCTGCATTGATCTCCGCCCAAATCCTGATGCTCCCCCTACTCGCACACGACATCGGCCGACTCGACGAACTCGATGCCCATGAAAACATTGTTCGCGGGTCGTCCGCCCACCCATTCGGCTTCTTCGGAACTTTCTTCGTGGCTTGCTTGGCGATCGACCGTTGGTTAGTCTCAGATGCCAAACTCGTCTCCACGCCACCCGCGCGGCCGACAAACCCCATCGTCTGTCTGTCCCTTCCCATGTCCCACTTGGGATCAAGCGACATGAAAAAGAAACTTGTACTCCGTGCAGTCTAGACGGTGGCGGAACGGCGAAGGCCACGACATCTGTGAATCTGACCAACTGATAGCCATGGCTGACTCTGGCCCTTCCGTGAAATACTCGAATAATGAAAACATCGTGAAAAGGAAAGGATTCGCCTGCCAACGGCATGCAACAATTGCGACTGAGCCCTTGCGTTGCAACTCTGGCTCAGACGCATCTTGTGTCTGAGAAGTATGCTGATCCTGGATCCTTGCCTCAGCAAACCTTCCCCGTGTGTGCCAACTCCCATCCGCTCCCTAGACCTTGAGGCGCAAGACTTCCCTGCGCGAAGACGGCACTTGCCTGTCATTCATGCGATCCCAACGGCTGTAAAGTTAATAGGTCTCCAAACTGCTTGACTGGCATTGGGCATAATGCAGAGCCTTCCCTCTTATGCCAAAATCGGACGCAAGCTTTGTTGGCATTTTCCCTCGCACAACACGAATTTTCTCACACTGAGCAGTTCTGCATAGTCCTCTGTGTCTTTTAGCTTTTGTGAGTAATTCAGACACCGACAACGAGACTTTCTTCTCTTGCCACGATCGAGTCACGCGTCAAGGGAACGGACCTATTGCAATGAAGTCATTGCCTCGCGGTCTCGTGGCAAGCCTGCGACACTTCGACGCCGAATGAGGGAGAAAACTTCGAAGAGCGACTGTGGCTTTGGGACGATCTCTCTGTCAGTGCAGGGCAGCATCGCTGGAACCAAGGAATTCCGACGGGGGATGGGATTCCCCACGACACAGATACCGTGGCGAGGCCTCTACCAACTGACGCTTGTGTCGACGAGAGCAGGTCGCCTTTTAGCAACACTTTTCTCGGACATCGTCGAGATTTCTTCCTTCTGCGCGGTTCGGACTCAGCAAACTTGCCAAACTGATCGAAACTTCTCCCGACCCTGGAGATCGGGAGGCTACGCCAGTAACAGTGTCGATTAGAACCTCATGCTTTTGGAGACGAACGTAGGAGGTGAATTTTGCGCAACGACCTGGCTCGGGAAGCAGCCGGTCACAAAGCAAGGCTTCTTTATGCCGCTGGGCCCGACTCGGAGACTTTCTCCCCGGCGGAACATCAGCTGTTTGCCTAGGACGAGGATGGTCAAGTCCGAATTCTGGAAGGGAAAAAGGAAACGAACCTGACCTGCCAACCTGTTCATCTGAAGGTGTGCCGAAAACAGGAGAAAGCAACGAGACGTCGAGAAATACGGTGAACTTGGACATCGTCTGATATCGATGATACACATTTCGTCCCCAGTCGCGGCCTCGAGCTAGCCGTTTTGCACACAGGGCGGGATTCGAAAGAGGGAAAAGCATCGAAGTTGCCATTACTGCATCGACACCCATTCATGAGATTGGCAACATGCCTCGTTTGCTGTTTCCCGTGAACAAGTTGGCGCACCTGGAACCATGCATGATCGAGATTCCACGTTCGCGTTCGCGTTCGTCTGAAGTCTGCGTTCGGACTTGGGCTGGGGAATGTTCGAGAGAAGAAATGGGGTTCGATGTCCTCTACTAGTCACAAGACCACCTCATCATATCGTCTCCATGTGCCCCAAGCGCGGCAGACACGGTACCGAGCGAGCGCTGCTCTTAGATTTCCTCCATGTCCTCCAAGTCGTCCAGGATCGGCCAGTCGCCAGCGTCCACCCGCTCAGGCCTCACGAAGACGCCATGCTTCAAAGTTGATTCTTCGCCCCAGTACCTGGTTTCGCCGATGCTGCCGTCGTTCTTGCCGACGGGTTCATCAAGGTGAATTCCGACCCAGGGCCCCAAGCCGCCGGGGATCTCCTTGACCTCGCCGACGTATTTGACGACACCTCTACGAGAATCGTCGCCGCCTACTCGACACCGCTTGCCAACTGCAATGCCCCGCTGCTGGATCTCTTGCTCAAGAGCTGCAACCTTGGCTTGCTCGAGGCTGGGTGCGTCGGGGTCGAATCGTCCCAGCTTCTGAGCCTTCTTCCAGGCCAAGACGGAGTCGGTCTTTTTGGCATACTCTTCCTCCGGCATGACGTACTTCTCAACACCCGAAGTGTCTGTGAAGTTCGGGCGAGCTCCTGCCGGTCGTGTGTCGACGACCTAAGTAACAGCATGTTAGTCTACGAATATCATGTAGAGGACGAGCTGCTGGATTTTCGACTGGGAAGCACCATGGGAGGCATTCGCATGATAGAAAGACAGACATGAACCAATGCATGCCCGCGAGACCCATTTCGAGGCATACAGTGTTCAACACCAACTTGAGGTTGGTGGTTACAACAGTCTTCCACAGCACAGACACCAAAGTTGGTCATGGTCCCATCGCTAGGTTGAAATCTGTGGGTATGAGAAATGGGCTCACTCACATGTAGCTCAGCATAAGGAGTCAGCGGGAAAGCGGTAAGCTGTGCGCTGTCCTCGTCAGACGCCTCAATCGGAATGCTCGCCGAAGCCGTCTTGAGGCTGATCCTCTGGGATGACGGCGGGATGCCCGTGATGGGCTCGAGCTTGGACCTCAGCTGGCTGATGGACCATGATGGGGTGATACGGCGCTCCGAGGAGGAGTTTTCCGATACGACTTGCAAGGGGACGTCGGCCATGGCGGGTGACTTGATCTAGCTTCTGGATTCAAAACCAAGGGTATTTGGGCCCAGTATGTGAGAGAAGGCTCTTGGGCTTCTGATCGGTGTTGTTGTCGTACTAGTCTCGAGGGAAGACTGAACGTGACAGCTCCTGGATGCCACCCGGAAGCGTGATGACGGCACGACAGGGTTCAGGAACCAGGCGTATTGGGTGTCAACCGGACAATATTTCGTTGGCTGTGGAGAGGATACTGCGCAGTAGGGCTGGATAGTCCCGTCGGATGCAAGTCAGATGCACGACCCAGTCGTTTATTGGGCTACTCCAGGGAAACTTGACGCCTCGTTCGCCGCCTTTGCCACGGACAGTTCGAAGAGCCAAACGAGGAGGTAGGGTATGAGGGGCCCGTCTGGTGACGTTGGGTGCTGTAAGGTACCTATCAATGAAGTGAAGCTCCAGTCGGGTCGGGCTTCAGGAGGCGAGGAGGTGTGGTTGAGTTGTCTAGGTGTCGTCTGGCTAAAATGAGTGACTTCGTCGAAATTCGGTCGAGAACGTGGAGACCCGCGGTTCAAGCCTCACTTAGGTACCTACCTACGGATACCTTCCCAGAAAGTGGGTAACGGAGGGGGGGTGGACATAGCATCAACAGGATCCCACTGGCTGTGCATTGAAGTCCGCTCGGCAAGTGCCCCACTCGCCAGCTCAGGCTCCAGCCACAGTCGAAATAGCGGGAGGTTCCTACTGGACGTAGGTACTGGAGGCACCTACCTAGGTACTGAGGTAGTGTACCAACGGGGACCCCTTCCCCTCCTCGTATGGCGTGTCTACCTAGTACCTACAGTAGCTATGAATTACGTGGCTCGTGTACCTCGTAGTTAGTACCCGCACCTTCCGCCCCCATGGGAAGGAAGCCTTCGCACCTGCACTTGCAATTGCACTTGGAGGGATCGTCTCTGGACGGACAGCCACGTTGATGACTTGTCAGTCCATCCACACTTTTACACTTCACAATCTCTCATTCTCACCCGATCTCTCCCTGTACACCGCCAGATGGCCAAGCCAAAGTGATGGAATTCGCAACAGCCCACGGTACCGCGAGGACACGCATGATACGCAAAACGGAGACCCGTCTTGGAGAGATATCCTTAACCTCAGCCCGCCTCGTTCGGTTACCCGCCAATGGACCGGCCTGGCAGCAGTTCGACCCGGATTGCTCGCTGGGCCGTCCCCGATACAACGGGATCGAAACACATCAACCCGGTTCATCAGCTACGGGACACTATTCCCGCGAGAACAAGAATCTGGCTCCGTGACACTGTCGCACAAAATCAGGTGCAGCCGTCCGAGGGCCGCTTCAGACAAGTTTAACCTTCGGCCGGCGGGAACAATACCGTTGACTCTGATTGGCGTGCCTCCGTTTGCAGACTACAATCTACGGGAACCGTTTGGTTGGGAAGCACAACATGGCAACAGCGGCATCGATGCAGTCAAACGCCAGATTTCGCGCATGCAAAGCCCCAGATGGCCTGCTCTGGTCGGACCCGGTCTGTCTGACGGCCCAATCCCGGCCTACCCTTACATTTACGCCGTATAATGCAGTATCATCAAGCATGCCAACCACCCTCGCCCGACAAACGGAGGCTCGCGGGAGTAGCCAAGTAAAAGTGCGTGGGTAGGTGGCATCGGACAGAGGCATCCCACACCCAGTCGGACACAACAAAGGCCTACCTACCCCTCGCGATCCGTCTTTCATGTGTGCAACCGGCCGGCAACGATAGCTTCCTCCGATGACAACAAGGGATACAATGCATACCCACCCATGATTTCATCCTTCAAGGGATGCACCACCATGGGGGCAGGGCCACCAGCACCAACAGGATCCAGCCAGTGGAGGGGCAGAACAGCACAAACGGATAAGATGAAACATCCATGATCAGGTTCGTTGCAGAATCATGATAACCCACACACACCTTTGAGCACGCACATACACTACACTACACCCCATCTTAGTGTAGGTGCTGGTCTGGCTCCTAGGGCGGGCATGGGACGCTGGCTCGCCGCCAGGACGCGGCAAGAAGCACGTTCGCCATCCGACTCGGGATGGATAAACCGTTTGACACGAAGTGCTTTCTTTTCGAGAACAATCCTTGCACCATTCCTCATTGAGACTCGTTGTCAGAAATCATTTTCTCACGTCCGAACTCCATGAGAATCCAGGGCAATCGCTGTCGTGTTGTTTCTAATCGAACTATTGAAAAATTGCCTAGGGAAGAAGAAAACAACGTGCCGACGACGTCAGGTTGCTGATTAGGTACCAGCAGTCAGCTACGGAAAGCTCAGCCCCAGGCTGTATTACTATCATATGTGCTGAGATGCTGAGAAGCAGGCTTGATGCGTCACGGGCAAACCACGTCCACCTCGCGCGCGCCAGATCAACCCTTGCTACCCGCTCCGCCAGTGGTTGCCGCCATGCCCAAGAAAGATCTGGTTCTGCAATGTTGGGTGCCGTTCACCGCCACGTTGGGTTCTATCTGTGTCACCGACAATTCGTTGTTCAGGTCGAATACCAAAGTAAGGCGAGTCCGATCTTTGGCGCCCATCCCGAGGCGGTAGGATAATGCCTGGCACAGGTTGAAGGACAAAAAGAAGCAGAAGAGACGTCGGTTTCCCGAGACCAGTCCAATGGCAGCATCGCATCAGCAGCAGGGATACGAGGCGTGCACGCAGCAAAGGGGCAGCGATTCTGCTCCAGGGCTGTACGAGCGTCTCCCAACGCTTCGCGACCTCTGGGCAACATGCTTGTCAGTCGATTCGTTTTCGCAGATCCCTTCATGACGTCGGCACCAGTCATGGCGCGGGAGCAACTGGCGAGGCAGCTCCGGGACAGGGATTCGGCCAGGCGCATAGCCAGCACAGCACATCTGGCTGCCTATATCGTCTGTATTAAGGTGGTCGGAAGACCTGCCGGCAACAAAGAGGGAAATTTTTCTCGCGCGTTGTTACCCTTCCCCTTGTTCCCAGTCTATTGCCAGACTACCATTGCCAATGCCGGAAAATCTAGTGTCTCGCCTTGTTGATGGGATGAGAACCTACAACGCTGGGTTGCCCTGAGACGGCACAGTCTCTGCACGAAACCACGAATGCTAACAAACGAATGGGAAAAAATGGAGGCACCCGGGGGAAGAGAAGGCAAGGAGATTTTTCCAATGAAAACATTCCTTTTGAACGTCAGCCCCGAAATGGGATGCAACCCCAGCAAAGCGGTGCCTGGCGGATTGGCAGGCGGTTGCTAATTCCGTCGGATGCCGTTTGATAGGCTCTCGGGTTTTCTGGCACGACGACGTACATGGACTCTAACTCACTTGACCTGCTTACCTGTCGTGCTGCCTGCTCGACGGCGACGGTGCTGGGTAATATCGGTATGCACATGCGTCACACAAGAAACGACGATGAGCAAGGTTCGTTCGCGAGGCCGGGCCGGATCAGTGTGGGACAAGAATGGTATTGTGAGGATTGAGATTTGACCAGATCTGGCCGGTTCACAAGACAAGGAGCTCGGGTTTGGTTGCCTCGGAATCTGGAGAGTTGCAGACAAGAGACCAGACCAGAGTCAGACCAAACCAGACGAGACGAGACGACAACACGTGCGGCGAGCCACTAGCAATGTCGTGTCCTCAATTGCTTTGTTCGGATAACGACAGAACAAGCATGCTGGGTCACTCAATGTCGGCGATCTCCAATCTTGCCCTTGCCCCCGCGCTCGATTGTCGTGTTACTATCCATACATGGTATGTATGCCATATGCCAGGCTCCAGCGTTTCTGTTCGCCCCCGTGGTAGAGCCCCGGTCCTTGAATAATGATGTGCACCTGGGAACGAAAACTGGCTGGCGGCAGAGAGCTGATGGGCTAGCCGAGCCCCTAGGCCGCTCTACACTAATACACTGCAACAGCCGCATGTATGTCATCTACCGAGAGTGACGGACAGGGTCCTCGGACGCATCATTTCCAACAACATTCTATCACTACTGCCGCGTGTGCCACGATGGTTTGGAGAAGGAGGGCAAGATGCTCTCTCGACCCGAGTCAAGGAGGTGTAAGTAAAGTAAATGCCTGGAAAGCAGCGGTGAGCTGTCTTAGTCATGTTCACGACGGCCTCGAAGCGACTTGCACTGGAGGCGAGTAGTCAAGATTGGCGTGCCTTGTTAGATGGGGGGGAATGACCTGGGGGATGTGAGCAGGACCGGAATCGTGTTGCATTGAAATCTCGCGACCCGCGGCCGGCTGACAGAAGCGTCCCATAGCCATTTGGGGTGACATGGCATCCTGCGATGTGCGCCGTGCGAGCGGCAATCTGGAGGGAGGTTTGCTATATGAAAGTAGCATCCCTTGACTTGGGCTACGCACCTCGTGCTAGATGCCGGCTCCCGCATAGTGCCGTGTCCGTATCTCGTCCCAAAAGAAAGAATACTTACCTATATCCATGAATTTAGTATCATGCCTACCTTGCCCAATTTCTCAACGTCACTTTACCCGGTAGATAGGTAGGCAGGCACCTCGTGTACTGTACATAGTAGTGTAGATGGCAATACGTAAAGTACCATGTGTGTAAGTCCATTGCCTCTGTAGCTTAGGTGCCTAGGTAGCAACACATACCTATTAGTTAGTTAGTATGGAGGTGCCTTGGTGCCTGCAAGAGCGGGCGGAAGACTGCGAGAAAACGTCCCAGCGTAACTGCCTTGCCGCCAGCCCATCACAAGCAGTGGCACATACACCTAGAGACGGTTGTCACTTGCGTGGGAAAACGCGGAATAGATGGAAAGGGCATCACATCCCGTCGGTGTCGTGGCACAATGCGCCTGTCTGTATACCTATCTGCGATGTGGCGGAGGAAGTGGTATCCGTAAGGTGCCCGGCTCAGCCAGTGGTACGTACCGAACCCCAACCGCCTGAACACTCAGCACATTTGTTCGGAAGGCGCTCTGTATTTGGGGAAGGGGGAGGGGAGGGGTAACGTAACTTACAACCTACCAGATATCGAAGAAGAAAAGAGAGACAAAGATGAGGTCGATATCTGACCTCACACCGCATTGTCGGGACGCCCTACTGGGCAATTTTGCGCCCCCAAGAATATTTTTCACCAACCCAATCCCAGCTCCGAGAGCCATCGTCTCGTTTGATGCAGCTCCAGCAATACCTACGTACGCACCTACGTCTACGTCTACTGGTACCCCCGATGCCGGGCCCTCGCCAACGAGCCCGTCGAATCTATTCGATCTGCCTGCCTACCTAGGTGCCTGCCTGCCGGCCAACCGGCCTACACGTTTTCGTTTCCGAATGGGCATTACCTTCGGTTCTTCTACTTCTTCTGCGGCTCCTGTTGGCTCTCCTCAACCGCTTACCTACGTACCGCCCTGCCCCGTCTTCATGTCAGGCACCGACACTGTGGTGGTGGCTGCTGCAGTTCGAGACCCTGGGAGACAACAGACAAGACCAGCAAACGACCCAAGGCACTTGTGGCTTGATGGCGGGCGAACGACGACAGCACTGCCAACGACGTCGTGGCCGCCTTGTGGGCATGGACAAGGTGGGAATTTGGGGGCCGACGATCACGCATGGTGGTGGTGCGGCAGAGGAGAGACAGCAAGCTCCAAATGCTGCTTGAGGACGCTAGCCAGCACAGCAGTGAGCAAGCATGTCCCACGCTTGCATGGCGATCATGGTTCATGGCAACTTGATGCAGCCAGGCCAGGCCAGTGAGCCACTGCCCAAGTTCAAGTTCAAGTTTTAGCCGCCACGGGAAAACGTTACCGCCCCGGTCCTGGGAGACTTTTTGCTGGGCGGACGCTGCACGTTGTGCTGCATATCTGACCGCCAGTTCATCATCAGACCAAGGACCCAAGGACCAAACCGAGTACCTACAATCTCACACCGCAGAGCGATCCAGAGTGGGAGATCGAAATACACTACAGGGCAAGGGGAGTGGAGGGAATCGGCAAGCGGCCCCCGAGAGACAGGTCTTGCCTCGGTGAGGGTTATTCCCAGTTCGCGGCCGTAGCGAATCCACGACCACGACCACGACCCGACCACGACCATTCAAGCAAGGCCCTTTCTCGTCCCCTTGGTTTGGGCATGGGGCCTCCAAATTGGAGGAGGCATAAAGGGCCTCGACCAAATGTTTCTCAACGCACCCGGCGCACCCTAGCCCCAGCCAGCCGCCAACCACCTCCTGCGGGATGGTCA
This sequence comes from Colletotrichum musae, assembly GCA_027406025.1. Taxonomy (NCBI): domain Eukaryota; kingdom Fungi; phylum Ascomycota; class Sordariomycetes; order Glomerellales; family Glomerellaceae; genus Colletotrichum; species Colletotrichum musae. Next base: position 2,965,393 of record JANVYC010000006.1, read on the forward strand.
GTCGCCGTCGACGACTCGCTCGGCAGTGGCGCATTGTCAACGTGGTTTGTTGGCTGCCCGGCCTTGTCGAGACAAGCCTCATCTTACATACCTAGCACACCCGTTTTGCTTACCGCACAGACGTCGGGCTCGTCGCGCATGTTCTTCGTTTTGGTTCTCCCGCTGCCGCGGCCGCGGCCGCTGCCGTCACCGCCTACTGTGTACAGAGCACATGGGGTGCTGTGCTGGACTTCAGGTTGACCTGTCTTGTCTTCCCGGGGCACTCGATTACAAAGTACCCAGGTTCGGCCCAGCTCAGCTCAAGCCCAGCCCGCGAGACCTAACCGCGTTGCTGTCGTCGACCCTTCAATGGCATCAAGACACTAGCCCGCGGAAGAGAAGCCGTCCAAGACAGCAGAACAGACATGCAGCCCGATTGCTTGATCGAGCATGCCCCCGTCCAGCCCGTTAAGATCGGCGGCGAACAGCATAAGCAGAGTAGCGCAACACATTTGGGATTGATCGGGTTTCAGCAACCTGCCAGAACACGCACAGGTGCAGGTATCATCCGTACAGGCTCGGGCTCGGGCTCGGGCACAGGCTTGGTCTCGGACAATGAATGGTAACGGCGGACACATGCAACTCCCAACGCAGAGAGAGCAGCGAAGCCACGGCGTTGCAGAGAAGCGCCAGAACTAATACCAACAAGCAGGACAGGGCAAGACAAGGTAAGACAAGGCAGGGCAGGGCAGGGCAAGCAGACCAAACCAAGACATGGGAAAGCAGAGTGGCTTGTCCCTTTCTTTACCTTCTTCTGAGGTCCCTTGGGCGCGTCCGCCCGTCCGGCCTCAAGCATCGGAACCCTCGCTGGCGCCCCCTCCTCCTCCTCGGCCGGTGCGACTTCCTGACCTCATCCCTCCTCCTGGTCGCCGCTCCCGCCGGTGTTCCAGTCTCCGCCTCCAGGCGTTTCTTAACTTCTCGTCTGTTGCCGTTCGACTATGCGCTCCCTCATACTTTCGTTATTTGACTTCGATGAGCGCGTGCCGAATTCAGGGCACCGGCCAACCATGGGACCGCGAGTACGAAGCTACCCGCTGGCTCCGAAATCATTTGGAACCGGTTCAGTTCAGTTCAGTTCAGTTCAGTTGTGCGAGGCATCTCCCCGCCAGGTGCCAGACAGTCTGCAGAACGACGGCCGTCGCGAGGAGGATCCCATCCCATCCGATCCCATCCACAGTTCGCAACCCACACGCGCGCCGCTCGTGGCCACTCAAGTCTTCACTGCATCAGCAACCGCAGGTTTCAAACGCGGGCTCCACAGCACCCGTATGCGGTTTCGTGACAACAGCTTACTGCCCACCACTTTCCGTCTCTTCCCTCCTATTGTGTACGCTGCATCCGCGCTTGTCTTGCCCTAAATACACACGCACGCGCACACACACACACACACACACACACACACACACACACACACACACACACACACACACACACACACACACACACACACACACACACACACATACACACGCACATGCGCCGCTCTCAGCCCGGCCCTGTCGGGACCCTAGCGACGATGGATGGGCCTTGCACACTTGGCGACCTTTCTTTGGGAAATTTTTTACTCTTTCTCTCCCTGTCTCCTCCCTCACGTTGACCAGATTTCTACCGGTCTTCAACTTGGAACTGGGACCCTGTCAATGGACTGTACTGCGAAGGAGCTGTGACCAAGTCGAGTCATCATACACGGACACGAAGGTACACTCACTAGGTAGGTTCGCAAAATCCCATGGCCCGTCGTCTGCGGTTCTCGGGTTCCGTCTTTCGGAGGAGCTGTCATCCAGCTTGCCCCGTCGATCCATTTGGCTTGGACATCGCATTAAACGCGCTGCGCCAAGCCGACCACATATTGTGGGCTGTCTGTTCAGCTAGAAGAGCTCTGCATGAATCCGTCTGTGGACAGTGTATATCCTCAGGGCCTAACTCAATGGTTTCCTTTTTGGAGCTCAGCACTCGAAATTGTACTCCTGGCCCTCATCCTCCCCTACCGTCCACGAACACGTCTCCCTCCTTCCGGTCTTCATGTTCAGGACCCTCTGCTCTGCTCTGCTGGATAGGAGCTGTAGTCCAGGGCGTCGATTTACGGGAGAACAGCAGCACCAGCCCCAGGCAAGACGCTAGACAGGGCAACCGGGCCGGGGGGTGTGCGTTGAAAAGAAAGCATGGCAACCACCTGGTGTCTGTGTGTGGTGCGGGAGGGGAGGGGGCGTGTGTCTTCTTAACATGTGCTCAACTGGCCCATCCATGTAGGTTCCCAAACTATGCCTGAGTGAGGTTGTCCTCGCTGAGCCTTCATCGGCCACCTCCACCGCATCGCATTCTTCAATGAGGGCAGGGCAAAAGACGGGCTGGCCCAGGCAAGACAAGGAACGGGCGGTACCAGCGAGATCCCATCATCTACCCTTCCCAACTCCCTTCCCTATATGCGAGGTTGACATATACACTACTCCGTACCTACGGATACGGTCTACCCTATTGATAGGTACACCTCTGCCGGCGCCCTCTGTACATAGCATGTACACCTGCTGCTTGCTTGTTCGCTTGCTTGGTTGCCTGCCTGCTGCTGTTACTGCTGCTCGCTGCTGCCGTTCCCGTTGCTGCTCAGGCTGGTAACTGTCTTCTCTGCAAAACCTAACTAACCTGTGCCCTTGCCAAACACATAGCACACTCCCTTCTCACACATACCTCTCTCTCTCTTTCTCACGCACACACACACTCGCACGCACTACACCTACCATCCGTACCTACCCTACCCAAACCTCCCTCTCGTCGTCTCTTTTCTTCTCCACAACCGCGGTAGCTCTTTCTGTTGTTGCTTGCTAGCCTGCTCGCAGTGCTGCCGCCGCCGCCACCGGGCTCAACTCCTTCTCCTCATCCTCCTCCTCCCCCTCTCTATCCATCTATCTTTCTCCCCGACCTAAGTTCTTATTCTGACCGCACCCCCTTCACACGCCCCTCCCTTGCTCACCTCAAGTATCCTCTCGTTTCTTCTTCGATGACTTTCCTCTCGTCAGTTTAAGTCTTTCTGGCCCTGGCTGTCACTTTGTTAATCAGACCCCGGCATCCGTGGACCGTCCCCCACCTCCTCCACTTACCTCTTCAACTCATCACCGTCCCTCCAACTACAACCGCCTTGGTCCATTTTAATTCTTTTTTCTTCCATTCACAATCTGCAGCACCAGCACCGCAAGTTCCCGACGTAGACCGGCCTATACCTTGTTTCGTTGGCCTCTACCGACTTTCCGTAGGAGAACGATGACTCTGGCAAAGCTTCGCTTTCTGATGAAGACTTCTAGCAGCCTAGTTTGACTGACGTATACTCCCGCCGCCGCCCTCCTTTACTGCCCGCCCGCCCGCCTGCCTGCTTCATCACAAGGCAAGCTCGTTTCCCCGATCATTGGTCACCGGCCTCTTGGACTGGCCCAATCATGTTAATGACTTGGTTCAAAAACACCAACACCGCCGCCTTGATCTGAGCTCAGGTCCTTTCCCCCCCTTTTAGACCTCTTCCCTCCTTCCTTTCCTGTCAGGATACACCGGACGTCTTCCAACATCGCGCAGCCGAGACAATCCATTGTCCCCATACGATCGACTTGCGAGAATTTCGTTGCTCCTCGCGTCTACAGCAACGAGCTATCGCCCTTACCACTCGCTCCTCGACAATCTCTAGGTCTAGTTCCCAGCTTGTACCGCCACAGTCTCCAGCGAGTCGACCTCGCCGGGAACGTTACCTGCGCAGCGAGGACCGTTCCAGACGAGCTTCGAGTATCCGATCCGAATCCGACCCTGGGTCCGGAACAACTGACCGACCTTGGCCCCTCCAGCTCCATTTAAAAAAAAAACACTGCCCGCCTTCCGGGTGGCGTCACGCAAGTCGAAAAGCTGGCGCGCGTCTATCGCGCCCATGACACAAGACCGTATCCCACATATCTAGGCGGCAAAACCGTCACCGTGGATATCGCGTCACTCCTGAAGGCCCCCGACTCAGATGAGTCCTCCGCTGGTCCTCCACAGCACACTCGATCTTCATCAGTACCCTCCGCAACCGCAACCACGGCGGCCACGGCGCCTGTCAGCGGGCTACATCCGTATGTCCCGCCACCCGTGCCAACGGGCCTGGCTGTGAGCGGCAAACGCGCCATGCCGCCGCACGTCGCGGAGTCTCCCGCCAAGAAGCAGAGCAAGTGGTCGCCGGAGGAGGATGCGCTAATCATCGAGCTTCGGGGGAGCGGGATGAAGTGGGAGGACATCTCGAAACGCCTACCGGGACGTAGTGCCATCAGTTGCCGACTCCACTACCAGAATTACCTCGAGAGACGGAGCGAGTGGGACGAGGAGCGCAAGAACAAGCTCGCGCGGCTGTACGAGAGGTATGACCTGGACACGCGGCAACACCGGCGGAGGAGAGGCCGCATCCTCCCTCGCCGGCACATGGAACCATGAAGAGCTAACGCTGTCCCAGATTCAAACCGGAAATGTGGGCAAAGGTCGCGGAAGAGATGGCGGTCCCCTGGCGCGCCGCAGAAGCCATGCACTGGCAGCTAGGCGAGGCTGATATGGCCCGCCGTGCTGGTGTCGTCCCATTCTCCCTAACAGCGGTGAACGTCGACCAGCCAGGAGCCGGCCATCGACACTCGCCTTCGCGTGGCCACATGCACTCGCAGTCGCAGGGCAGCCTACCGCGGGACATTGGCGGGCCTTCCCCACGATACGGCCGACCACCTCCCGGAATATCCCCGATCCCCGGCGGGCGAGTCATCGCAGCCCGCCGCGAAAGCATTCCTGGCAGACCGCCGCTGGGTGCGGACCCGAACGAAGGAGTGCAGTTGGCAGGCATTGGACCTGGCGGTCCTAGTGGCGGTCCCGGTCCCGGTTTGGCCCCGATTCAAGGCCTTCCGCCCGGTCGAGGTGCAGGGATGCTTCCGGGGGTAGCCGAGCTGACCACAGGCGTGAGCCCGTACAGCACCCCGGCATACGCGATGGGCGGCATGCCGACTGCGAGCCCGGTTCCCAGCGCGCGGGCGAGCCCGGGGCCCCTGCTCCCTGCCCTTCACTACCCGCCACCACACGAGCCGGCCGGTTCGAAGCGACGAGCGAGCCCGGGTACGGAAATGGGCTCCCGCGAGACGAGCCGACGACGGCACTTGGACCCCCGGCAGGAGGAGATGGAAAGGCGACGCGTAGCATGACTGTGGGACAGGCAAACGTGGCGTGGCGAACTTGGAGTTGGGAACAAAATCCTTTGGTGTTCTGGAGATTCTCCCGGAATTCTTCGCTGTTTCATGATAGCATGGGGAAACATCTCGAGGCTTGTCTTTTTTTTATGTGTGCGGGGGCGGGCACGAGAAACGGGGGGGAACACCAGCATGTTGCATCGGGATCGGAGCAAAAATTCTGTCTCATTTTCTTTTTTCTTTGGACTTCTACCCATACACCACCACGACGCAGCATCGTTACGACTCGTGCGCGGGCCTGGCTATGCAGCAAAGATGCAGCAAAGGACCCATCTTCCGGTCTAGGGAGTTTGTCAGTCTCATCTCCGCCGCGCAGCCCGGTGACGAAACGAACGACTCCTCCCTCTGCCCGAGAGAGGGTTTTACGTACGTACGTGTGAGAGTCTGTGTGTGTGAAGTCCCTTTTCTTTTCCCTCCTCTTCTTCATGTTATTTTACTTTCCTGGCCTTTTTTTTCTTGGTTTCCTTGGCTCAAAACATTTCTCAGCCGGCGGCGGGGTGTGTAAGAGAAAATCAAAACATTATGCCGTTGGGTTTCCACGGTACCCGGCAGGTGGGAGGGAAACAAGGGGAGAGAAAGAGGGGAGATACTGCGAGGAAAACGGGTGGGAAAGGGGGCTTTGGGATCCGAAGGAGAACTGGGGACTTTGATCGGGCTGGTTGGTGCTCGCGGTTCGAGTTGTCTATGTGTGTGCGTGTGTCGGGGCATGAACTTCGTATGTATGTATTGTCAAACCCTTTTTTGGCGGCGGCAGCGGTGGTGGTGACTGTTGTGAGGAACGAAAGATATGGCACTTGATGAAGAGATGGGACATGGTCATGATAGAATTGCAGGTCCGCTAGATCACACTGGTACTTTTTTTTCCTTGGCCTATTTGCTTCTATGTTACCCGTACTCTATTTGACTGCCGCTACCCTTCCAGGGACCTTTCTCAAGAGTCTCGGCAAAAGATGGCCCACCAGTTGTCCCTCTCGTAGCCGCTCTCGAGGACCCTGCCCCCGACGGCGACGACGTCCTCCTCGAGCTCCCCCTCGCGGTACAGGTGGTAGTACCGCTGGAACGTGGTGTCCTGGGGCTTCTCCTGCTCCTCCGTCTTGGTGCCCTTGGTGACCCACGACACGAGCTGGTCCTGCTCGGCGCCGGAGTCCCACCCGCGCCTGCTGCCGCCCTGCTCGAGGGCCCAGACCATGACGAGCGCGCGGCCCTCGCGGGGCCGGACGGCGGCTAGAAGGGCGGCCACGGCGGCCTGGCGGCGCGAGCGGGTGGACATGTGGTGGATGACGGCGATGGAGATGGCGAAGTCGAAGGCGGACTCGCGGTAGGGCAGGGCGAGGGAGTCGGCGACCAAGACCTGGTTCTTTGGGGCCCGGGGTGGGGGCGGTGAGGGTGCCGCTGGTGCTTCCGCCGGGGCATCTATCGCCTTCGCGTCTTTTCCCTTGCCCTTGCCCTTTCCCTTTCCTTTGCCCTTGGGAGGAGGGCCGTCGGGGTTGAAGAACGGCGGCTGGTAGTTCCTGGCCAGCGAGACGAGGTTGGCGCTCCGGTCCGAGGCGACGATGAAGAGGGACGGGTTGACGCCGATGTACTTGCCGTTGCCGCAGCCGGCGTCGAGGCCGACGGAGCCCGGAGGCAGCGAGAGCAGGAACGACGAGACGAGCGGCCAGGGCTTGTAGCGGGTGGAGGAGAAGTGCGGGGCGATGGCCTCGTAGACGGAGTGGACGTGGGTAGCCTCGTAGGATTCTGCGTCGTCCTCTGAGGCTTGTTGGGGGACCGGGGGTTGCTCTTGTTGAGCTGCCGGTGTTGGACCCGATGCTGGTTGGGTGGCGTCAACTGCGATGCCCGAAGCGGAAGGGGCCTCCGGCGAGCGGGGATCGGCGGCGGGCACGGCCGGGACGGCGGCGCCGGGTTGGGGGCCGGATGACACGCTCATGGCTGAAGCCTGAAGTTACCTCTGTAAGCTGAGACGAGGTGCTCTGATTGGAGCTGGCGCGGCTACACAGCAGGCAGAGTCGCTTTCTTTTCCCCTCTCTCGCAGGAGGAGATGAGGCCTGCTTCCGCCGTAGTTACTCCCCTTGTTGTGTTGCGTTGGAAGGGGTTGTGTTTTCCCTCGGAGCGGCGGTCGAGGCGAGGAGTAATTTCAGCCGGGGCCCTGGTCTGCAGTCCCGTTAAGGTTGGCACGCGTTAATATAGCGCCCGTTGTTGCTGCCCTCGACGGGTACGTGCGTCTTTCTGCTGTGTTTGCCAAAGTACAGCAGGACTCGGTCGGTACCACTTACGCTAGGTACGGAGAACCTTCTATGCAAAGAAGCAAGGGTTTGTTTTTTCTTCCCCCAGTTCTTCCCCTTTTCTTCCTCGCGCTCTCTAACCCCTTTCGAAGAAGTAGCGAGCGAGAGTGGACGAGGTTCGTGCGCTGCAGGTCTTAGGGGGCGGCTGGCGTGGGCTCGGTCGGTGTTGGGTGTGGTTGCAGAAGGGCAGGAAAAAATGAGCCGCGTTGACGAAAAATGACGGATGGGGTGATGTGAGGGGGCAAAGTGTCTGAGCGTGCGCCTGCTGCGTGGCGCCCCGCCGGTTTGCGCTGAGGCTCACTGGCGGCAGTCGCAGTGCAGGGCAGTAGGGCAACAGCCAGCGAGAATTGGGTCGCATCACATCCATTGGCGCGGCGGGTGTTGGGTGTGATGGGGGGCCCAGTTCAACAGGGCAGGTACGGTGCGGCGCGGCACGGTACGCCGTGCTTAGCGGTGGGTGGCCTCGACCGGGGGAAGCCTTCCGGGACTAGGGGGGGATCCTGGCCCGGCTCGGTGTACTCCGAGTCGAGTTCGGGCGCCTGTCGAAACCCCCCCGGGGCAGATGAAGATCGCTGTTCGAACGACGCGTCGCCCTAAAACACCTGTCATCCTTGATGCATTGACGACCCGGGGAATGGGGGACCGCTGAGGTTCGAACTATGGACCGTGTTTGCCATACTTGTCTTGTTCCACCCGAGCATGAACAAGAAAGAGGCAACACCACTGTGTTCCCGACCGACGAGGGGCACAAACGAAATTTGGAATTCCGAGGAGCCGGTACGAACGGATGGAGATCATCTGGGTGGTTGGCTTGCGTGATTGTCGCCAGGGGTCCGGAGCCTTGCGATGCTCAATCTGACGAGCATGACCGTATCTCCTCTTTCGACCGCATCCCGACATGTCCTCGGTGGGACAAAGACACGAGATAGAGTAGGCGACCGGGGGAGGGCAGCTGGGGTGACGTCCAATGCAACGAATTGGCCATGTTTGCTCGATCGGTGAACCGCGGGTCTCTGCATCCTTGAGTTAATTATCATTACCGATACACAAGGAGCGAGTAACGCAACAAACCTATCACTTTAGCTGGCCGCCCCCCCGGCCGCTTGTGTCGATGTCAGATTCAGGTGAACCACTGCCAGCCCCGAGTCCTTGGGACCTAATTAATCTCCGATCGCACACCAACACAGGACAAGGGGGGGCGGGGAAAGGGAAAAAAGAGGGTGAGACAGCGAGACGAGACATGGGCCACGCGAAATTTGAGCTGCGCTGTGCCGCCGGTAGTGCAGATTCGGTTTGCTTCATCGGGCTTTGCTTGCCTGCGGTGCGGTGCGGTGCGAGCTTGCAAACAATCGCATGTTTCGTGCGTGCATGCGTTCCCTGTCTCGTCGCGGTCGTTCCGAGTAGAGAGTGATGGAGAGTATGGAGTAGAGGAGGGTTGGTGTTGCGGTTGGTTCTTGGCAAAGTCAACTTACTTCCCTCACCAGACCACGTGCGGTTGATTGCTCAGTGCCGTGCGTGAGGATGTGATGACTCTTTTTTGGGAAAGAGCAATTGGCGGGTGCGAGACTCCAAGGTGGTGCGTCTGTCAGGGTTCTTCGGGAGGGAGGGGAGGCGCGCAGGGGAAGGAATGGAAGGAACGGAAGGAATGGAATGTACCTGCAGGGAGGGGTGTGAGTAGCAGCAAACTGACGAACGCTCCTTCCTCTCCATGTTCTTGTCACCAACAAGATTCTATCCAGGTAAGTTCGTACTTTTGTAACAGCTGAGAAATGACTTCAAGAAGGCGCGTTGCGTTAGGTGGAATCGCTTATTTGATTATACTATCGGTCCGGCCGTCTCCGCACCGTTCCGAAGGCACGGCTCGGGGCGGCGCCTCAACGGTCCCGGATCCCCGGGGCCGGGCTCCGTCTCCGCATTCCTACGTGTACTCGGTACATTGCATCTCTAAATTGCGTGTATTCACATGATTTCCGTACGGCCTTTTCTTCCTACATCACTTTTACGCCAACGGCACCTCAAGCATTACCCAGGTTGAGCGGGCTCTTGGGGTCGAACTCGTGCGTGGTGATGAGCTCGGGGTACTCGATGCCGCCCTGCTTGATGGCGCTGTCCATCGTCTCCATGATGACGAGACTCTCCGACAGCGGCAGCGTGGAGCTCTCGAGCTTGCCGTCGCGCAGGCAGCGCGCGCACTCGTCCGCCTCCCAGAACATGCCGTGGCCCCAGTTGTTGCGGCCGGGGTCCGTGGGGATCGGGCAGTCCACCGTCTCGATGGTGCCGTCCTTCTTGACCACCTTGTACGACAGAGGGCGGAACGCCGGGTGGGCGACCTGGATCTCGCCCAACGAGCCCTGGATGCGGATGCCGGGCGCCGCCTTGCCCTCTCCGTCGGGGTCGGTGCTGACGCGCAGCGACGTCGTGGCGATGCCGGTGGCCTGGTGCTTGGGGAAGTTGAGGATCATGCTGGTGGACTCGTCGGCGCCGGTGACGGGGTACTTCTGCACCGCTGCCAGCACCTGGGGGGCCTCCTTCTCGGCCTCGGGCTGCAGGTGGTAGAGCGTCTGGAAGATCCAGGTCAGCGAGTAGATGCCCAGGTCCAGCAGGGCGCCGCCGGCCAGCTCGGGGTTGACCATGCGGTGGGAGTCGGCGAAGGACAGCTTGGTGGGGTCTTCGGTGTTGTTGTTGAACGACAGGTCGGCGGTAGCACGGTAGACGCGGCCGATGGCGCCGGAGGTGATGAGCTCGCGGACCTTGATGCTGAGGGGGAAGTAGCGCGTCCAGACAGCCTCCATGAAGAAGAGGTTCTTGGCGCGGGCCGTCTCGATGAGACGGCGGGTCTGCTCAGCGGTGACGGTTAGGGCCTTCTCGCACAGGACGTTCTTGCCGGCATCGAGGGCCAGCATGGCGTTCTGGAAGTGGTGGCTGTGTGGTGTGGCGACGTAGATGATGTCGACGTTGGGGTCGCGGACGAGCTCCGCGTACGAGCCGTAGCATACGGCGTCCGAGGGGCCGTCGATCTTGGAGATGAAGTCGCGCGCCTTCTGTGCGTCACGGGACGAAGAGACGGCAACGATCTTGTGGGCGACATCTGTGACCTCGCGGGCGGCAGGGTTGGTCAGGAGATCCTTGCAGAAGGCTGAGAAGCGAGCGTCAGTCGTCACCGATCCGAAGAAAGGTCCCGGTTGATAACTTACTCTCGGCGATCCAGCCGGTGGCCATGATGCCCCATTTGACAGTGTGCGGCGCCATTTTGATTTTTGTGATGGGATGACGATGAGAATGGAGCTCAGATGATTCGACAGGCTCGGGAACAGATCAATGAGCCTATATTATAAAACGTATCAAGAGGGTTAAGCTGGCAAAGACGAAGGAGTTGTACAAGTTGGGCGAGGTGCGTGTCGCCGGGAGTCTCATCCTTTTCTATCCCGCGCGACTACGCGCGCCGTGCCCCTCGGAGGCAGCTACTGCGGGGTTTTTGACCACATTTGGAAGCAAGGGTGCCAGACACGACTACGGAACAACAGTGGACGTGGAAACTTGCGACAGCACTGCAGTTGGCGGGATTCCCGCCCCGAGTCCCGCTCCCACACGGACACCGGCTAAATTGCGCCCTGCTCCAGCTCCAGCGCCTTAGCACAAAATATGAATGAAGCAGTCCTCCACCCCCACCTCCTCCATGACTGACCTAACTCTTGTAATTACTACTTTGGGCCAATACTGGCTGTTAGAGAGATGGGCAGACTTGAAGCTAAATAGCTAACATCCAAGATAATTCTATTGTCCACCTATCCACGAATAGTTCCTACTGGTTTGATGGTGGGGTCGTCGTTAGTGTAAGCGTTAAAGTCAGTACTCGGTGTTACTGACACCCACCTACGGCAACTTACCCCGCGGCGGGGTCCATCTTATCAACGATAAGACGTCATGGACCAATGTCGACGAAGTAGCGCGCTATAGCATTACCGGGTACATGGCGGAGTTGGGCGGAAAGCAAGTAGCGTCGGGGAGTGTCGGCCTTGATGAAGGCATTCGTAACTCGAGTCCGTTGCATCGTGAAACCACTTTCTGGCATTCCTGGTCGTCGATGCAGTGTGCGTGTTGAAGAATCGACTGTGTGCGCCGCCTTGCCTGTCCGAGCGCTTGTCTACATCCTCAAACGACCCCTCACGACTTTATCCTGACATCACCAGCAGTACTTAGTTTCACCTAATCCACAACCCCATCGACGACCCAAGGTGCCCAAAGTCCGTCTTCAACCCTATCACTTAACTCGTGGACCTCGAAGGATCCGGGGCCAAGCAATCCAAAGAACGCAGCAGCCCACACGCCAACGGCCATGGCGTCCAACACCATAGCCCCCATCCCCCGCCTAATCTACGGCACGGCCTGGAAAAAGGCGCAGACGGCGCCCCTCGTCGTCTCCGCCCTGTCCGCCGGCTTCCGGGGCCTCGACACCGCCGCGTCCCACCACTACTACGAGGAGGGCGTCGGCGCCGGCCTGCGCACCTGGCTCGCCCAGAACCCGGGATCCCTGCCCCGCTCCTCGCTCTACATCCAGACCAAGTTCTCCCCCGCCCCGTCCTCGCTCCCGATCCCGGAGCAGGTGCACAACTCCATCGCCTCCTCGTTCAAGCACCTCTCCGTGCCCCGCGGCCTCTTCGCCGACGGCCCCCCGGCCGCGGACGCACCGTCTGTGGGGGCCCCATCGGCGACGCCTCCCGACCAGGATCCGGACTTCTACCTGGACTGCGTCCTCCTCCACGCCCCGTATCCCGCGTACGAGGACACCCTCTCCGCCTGGCGCGCCCTCGAGTCCTACGTCCCCCACCGCATCCGCACCATCGGCATTTCTAACGTCGACCTGGACGAGCTACAAGCCCTCTGCGACGATGCTGCCGTCAAACCTGTCGTTGTCCAGAACCGCCTGAACCCCAAGGAGGCCTACAACACCCCGGTCCGGGTCTTTTGTCGCGAGCGCGGGATCAACTTCCAATCGTTTTGGACGCTTACCGCCAACCCTGACCTGGTCAAGAGCGGCATCGTGGGCAACGTCGCTGCGGCTGTGGGCGTGAGCAACGAAGTCGCCATGTACGGACTCGTTCTGGGATTGGGAGGCGTCAGCGTTTTGGACGGTACCACAAACGAGGCCCGCATGAAGGGCGACCTTGAAGGCGTCGAAAAGGTCGCGGCTTGGGCCGCCAGTGAAGGATCAGCGATTTGGCAGGAGAGCCTCGGGGCATTCAAGTCAGTCCTAGGAGAGAAGGAGACAGTATGAGTAGAACACAGCAGCCACAGAACGATACCCAGTAATAGTGTATTCCAGTTGGAGATCATACTCCCTATGATCGGAAAAGAAACGCTAAAGAATGCATTCTGCCATGGGTATCCTGTGTCACACAGCAAAAGTTTGGGATCTCGAATTGGCTCCCATGCAAATGACACCACGCCCTCTATAATGCTGCCTCTGCTGACCGATAGTCCAGGAGGCACCCTGGATAGAAGACTCGCAGTGGTATCTCAAAACCCAACGAAGGAAATAGTCTAGCCCTAGATGACCACCATGCCATCCTTATCCTGCCCGATCATCATTATAGCAGTCGTTGCTCATTCATTGTCATCAATCATCGTCGTTGTAGTCTTGCTCGTCAACGAGTATCACGACCGTCAAAGTCGCTGCGTACGCCTCTCGAATGGCACAAGCCATACTGTACATGGTCAGTTTCCCTTGTTGCTCCCTTTTGGGGGGTGCAAACCTACCATGTTTTGCGAAGATCAGCAACCACGGCACTAAGCCCCCAGTGTGAACACCAAGCTCTTGCGAGGACCTCATTGTCCTTCACACCAAATGCTTCAATAACCAAGACTTGCTCCTCGTCGACCTGCTCCTGACTTGATGCTGTGTGGGGCCCGGCATTGGAGCTGGTTCTGGAGCTGCGCGCGCTTTGAGACTGCCCATACAGTCCACCCCAGTCCTTTATGCTCATAATCTCGTCTGCTCGGACGGGCAGATAAATGTAATCAAAGAAGAGCGGATGGGGGCCTTCGGAACAAGGCCACGCCGAGACAAAAGACACATCGTAGGTCAGACGCATGGGCCAAGATACCCCGTCAATCGCAAATTGAATCGTGGCATCATACACCCTGGGCGCTGGTAGAGGCTCTTGAAAGCGGTCCGGGAGAGCCTTGAGGCTAAGGAGCTCGATTCGTACCGTATCGACAATGTCATCGGCGTCCGGTGCTACCAGTTTGTACTCCTTGACAGGGAAAACTTCTGCCGGCGGGCCGAGCGGATCAGACCGCTCGCTCATTGACTGGACGTCTTCAGGTGTCATGCATTGGCGAGGACGGCGGGACCGCACCCTCGCAATCTGAGATCGCCCGAGGTCTGCTGTTGGACGCGCCGGCCCGACCCAGCCGGCCAAGGATCGACAGGTCGGAGCAAGGACTTTGCCAATAATAGAAGAGGCAGTCCAATAGGTATAGCTGTTCCTGTATTGAAATCCGCAATTAGGATGGAGGTGGTTGAGGAGGGCCAGCGAATCGGTGGCTTTATCGGGATCAACATCGATGAGCGTGTTCATGATTAGAAAGGGGAACGTGGGCTAGCGGAGGGTCAGCTTAGTTGTCAAAGAACTTGGGCCGAAAAACATACACCTGGGAGCACGAGTCCACTGAAAAAGGCCAAGGCATCAGAGCTGATGACATCGAGTGAGGCTTCGATGTCTCTTTGCTTCATGCTGTCCAAAGTCTGGCCCAGGTTCGGCCACTTCATCATCTGAGCAAAGCGGCGCAACATCTTGATCTGTCGCTTCTTCAACCTGAAGCGGAGGCTGACTGTTGTGTGTTAGCTTTTGCCGAAGAGAAGCACAGAAGGCCACCCACTTTGATCGACTGTCTTTCCATATCCCTCGACCCTGACATGCTCTCGCCATCGCCTTGCCAACGCAAGGTCCCATTGGATAGTAGGAGGCAGTTGCGGGACCAGCTTGTCCTTGGCCCAGTCGCCATGCAGCCTCGAGTTGATGCGCAGATCAAGTTCCATGCTGAGGACCAGTTGATGACAGAACTTGAAGTACTGCGCCTGGCTTGAGTGACTAGGGTCGAAGATAAAGCGAGTAACGACTTGGTTTCTGGGGTTCGTCAGGTCGATCCAATCCGGCCGTGAAAGCACCATGATCAGATCAGTAATCTGCTTGTCGAGTGTTTTGTGTGGGTTGAGTAGCTTGTCGGGGTCGCGGAGGAAGCGGCGATACAGACTTTTGTACATCATCTCCTCGTCGTCATCCTCCAGACCTGACTCTAGCTCCTTCAGTCGCCTGAAAATGTGGCTCAGATCAACTTCCCGGGGTGCTACACCCGAATCCCGCAACGCAATCGTCGGTGGGAGTATGCTGGACATAGCAGCCCATTGATTCAAGGTGATGGTGCCGGGGCGTTGGCCATGGAAGAAGGTAAAGCTGGGTTGTTCAAGTGTCTCCCAGGGATAGTCGGCCGGTCCACTGCCTTGCATGCGCAGAGTCATGAGCTGTGTCATGGAATCGTGTAGGTTGACGACATCGGACTCCTCTGTTTTGTTTCCGGCCGAGGTGGTGTACAAGGCGTAGTAGTGATCTGACGCGTGAGGCACGGGGCGCTTGTGACCTTTGTGAGTCGGTACACCCCGCGACACGAGCTCCATGGCATGGCCGAGAGTGAGCTCCTCCTGACTTGACATGCCCGAAGGAGGCCATTCGGTGAGTGGGCCCTGGTCATAAAACTGGCCGTTGGGGTGCGCGCGACCCTTACCCTTGGCCCGGGCCGGATCAGGCCTCCTTGGCCTCCGTCGAGATTGGTTTGGGGAAGGGTGACCATTCGGGGACTCGACGGTCCTGGGGCCACCGGACATATCGGGCAGAGACCGGCGCCTCCGGGGAATAACATCTCCATCGCTTGCTCGGCGCGACTCTGGCTTTTCCTGCAGGGGAATCAGTACGATAACATCCTCGAGTAGGGCGCGCGATGAAGGCGATCGCCCAGGGATACAAACCAGTCTCCCTTTCCTGGCGAGGCTCCTGTTCCTAAATAGGCTCCCCCAGAAACTCTTCTTCTCGGATCGGCCTTCTCGATCCCTCCCTTCCTTGACTTCGGCCATGTCTCATTAATAATTGAGAAGTCGGAGCTGGGAAGCTGGTTGGGTGTTCGATGTCGAAATGGCGACGTCGACAGGGGAGTCAGGCAGATTGAGAGACGCGCGAAAGCTTAGGCGACGGCGGGAGCTGATGAGTTCGCCAGTCGCGTGGCTGCGCAGCATGCGTGTCACGGGGAATGCGCCTGTCGCAGCCAGACGAGGCCGCCCGGCACCAGCTCAGATTCCTTCGTATAGGCGTATCGGTTGTCGAGAATGGTCCTTGGTGTTACGGCGACAGCGACAAACGCATTGTTTTTGGGGCAGGCGACAGGTGTGTTATCAGCGACGATGAAGGCCAAGCTGGCGGCGTGGCGGTCGTCGGAGGGATGAGGGGACAAGCGGAAGTCTGTGTGAGAACGTCTGTGAGGTATCCGAAAATTAAAGATGCATCTCAAGGTCAGTAAGGACAAGGGAGTGAGTAAGAAGACGGGCAGCCAATGCAACGCGGGTATAAGCGCAGCAGTAATAATGGTAACCGTTGGCCCACGGTGGCCAGGGAAGCGGTCCGTACGCCCTCCAGGACAAACACAGTTTGGGGTAGAGTTGGTCGTGTGTGGTTGCACCCCTCTTCAATTGAAGTCGATGGGGAGTAGCGGTGCTTTGCTGGTGCTGGTGCTGGTGCTGGTGCTGGTAGTTCACGTGTCGCAGAGGCATGAGATGACGGAGTGAGTCCGGGCGGCAGCGGCAGCGGGTCCTTGTGTTTTTGGGTTTTGGCGAGGCAGGAGGACCCCAAAGAGGAAGGGACACTGGAACATGGGATTGGGATTGGCTTGGTGGAGCTGGACCCAGACGGAATCTCACAACAGGGCGAGGGGTGGGACGTCTGCGCGCCTGCAAATTCTCGGCAGGGCTGCAGTTGTAGTTGTGGTGACAGCTTTTCAGTCACAGTGAATGCAGGAAGGTGCGTTGCAGTCGCCTGTGGTGGTTCGTTCTTACCTACCTAACATCGAAACCGCAGTAGCTACCTCGAGTGAATGGAACCTACGGTATTCGTACCTTCCTTGTATTACCTTTCGGGTGCTCCTGCTCCTGCTATCGTGCTGCTGTTGTATGTGTGGTGAGGCAGGGAAGGCACGACTACTTGCCTTCGTTTAGGTACTAATATGTAAGGCGGTGTCTCCCGTGCCTTCATTGCTCGCCTCTGCTGCGGAAAATGCAAAGTACGTCTGTCGTGATAGGCCATTGGGCCGCCGTGCCCGAACCTGATGCAATGGGTGAGCCTGTTTTAGTTTGACCTCAAGGAAGGAACAACCCAGTCGAGCGTGCCGGCTGCGAGAAATCCAAACCTGCCACGTCGGATGTCATCTCCACGCTATCTGACTCGCATTACGCCAACTGGAAGACCAAACCTGCCGCCCAAGCTTCTTCGTCCCTCCATTCCTGAGTTCCTCCTCACTTCTTCTTTTTCTGCCCTGCAACGCCGGTCGCCAAATCAAGAACCCTAACCCTGGCACTTCTAACATTACCGCCAACAACAAACTGCCCCTTCCCCACCATTCACCACTTGATGACCAGCACGATTACCAGAGCCCCAGCTTTCTGTAACCCTCGTCCATGCACGTCAACAGTCGAACCCACCGTCCGATGCCACCATGGGAGTTCGACGGCTGGCAACCGACTCCTTGATCGAGATCGAGCACTCGAATTGTTCCTCGCCCATTCGTCCAATCAGTCTGCTCGCTTGTTCGGAGCCCGTTCCAGAGAGCCAGACTTTCTCGACTCCCTCGGGACACCCACCACGGACGAAACGACCGGGCATCCTCAACCTCAACATCGTAGTTCTCGCCATCGACCGCCAAATTCACTCGGGGGCCCGCCACGACTCTCCCAGAAACCAACACCCGACACTTCCGGCATCCGCCCCGTCCGTCTGGCCTAGGCCGCCCTGTGCACCTGGTCGCCGAAGAATGAAGATTGGGGGTTGGTTTTACGTCACTGACTATCGCAATCTCCTCCTGGCCGGTCTTCTCCAAATTTACCCCGCGGCTATTACACGCCTTCTTTTGACAACTGTTTGGCTGCCACGCTGCTAGCAACGACCGATGTGACTTCGCTTCGTTGCCGCGTTGGCCTTTTGCGGATCAGTGTCCTTACGGTTCTTCGATCTGATGGATCTTCCTGGTGCAACTCTGGATCTTGCGTTTCGACCTGTCAGCCAGGTGGTGTGACAACTGGGTTCAGGGCCCACGACCTTCTGGGAGCTGCCATTCTGAATCCATACCGCAGACCTAGTATAGACCTCCTTCAAGTTCCACGCCATATGTCGGCCGTCTTAACATCGTAGCGCGCATAGTCGACTCCTTTCATGTCCCCAGTATAGTAAGTCATCGAGATGAACAGCAACCCGCGCGATGACAGGCGCCCAGAATAGGTACTCAGCGGAGAATTGGGGGCAGCCTTGGGTGGTAAGCTAGGCGAGCTTCACCAAAGCCGGCTATCGAAAGCAGACATCAGCGCAACTCTCCGTGCGCATTGGACCCTTTACCGGGGGCTCATCTACCACATGTACGGCTATGTAGGTTAAGCAACGGGCGGGCTCTTGGACCCTGAACTCAACGTTGTTACCATAATAGCACGCCTTGCATGTGCTGCGTCCGTCCCCCAAAACTCACGAAATTCACCCAGGCGTCTGTTCCCCCTCCTCGGTTTTGCCAGGTCGTCCGGAGTCTGTTCCGATTCCGGGCCCACAATGCGATAATACCGCGCGATACCGTGCCGGCCAAGTCCATGCCGCGCAAGCACGGCACAGCACGTTCATGCCCTGAAGTGGGCTTTACGGCAGCGTTTGGTCCTGCTAATTTCTATGACTACCTCGCGTCTTCAGGTCCATCGTGAATGTGCTGAATTTCTTATTGATGGGCGGACGGAATACTCGTGATTCGACAGGCTGCTGTGCCGCCTTCCGTATGTACCTACCTAGCGAACCTAATTTCCACGAACGTCGGAACGTGGCGAAGTTGAAGGGGCTATGTCGGGGTTTATGTCCGGTGACGCCCAAAAGTTCTCGAATTATGATTAGTATGATTTTGTCTCCCTCGCCACGCGCGTATTCCGATATGCCAGTGAGGTTGTTCCTCCCGTCGAATGTGACCAGGCCAAACTCTCACAACTCTGCACCAAGCCTATAGCAGACTAGAGCAGAGGGCCGTGATAGAGAAAAGCCACGAGCAGTTGCAGACTTCAGGCAAAACTCCTCTTGTCTCTGTTGCCGTTGTTGTCCTTTTCCCTGTCGTTTTCGCCCTCTGTCTCCATCTTACTCCGTTTTAAGTGTAAGTGTGATGGACGGCCTAATTCTTGGAATTGCACTCGATCTCGTTAGGATGTTCACAAGAGACGAAAAAAAGGCTATGGAACCCAGGTTCAGAGTCCACTCAAAAGTCTACTGAGTTTTCGAACAGACTGGTCATCGGAGAGAAGCTGGGGAATTTCCTTCGCTGGCGCTGATGTGTGTCACCTTAATCACCTCGTCAAGCCAAGCTGTTGGTGAGCCTTTCAGATCAGCCCGACTGCCTAGTAACCAGCTTTTTGCCCCTAGAAACCGGTTCAGCCTTCGATGTGCGTTTCATGCCACGCTTTGCACACATGCCGCGACCAGCAAAGCCTACATGTCGCGCGCTTCAAGTGGGCCAGCCCGCCCGCCTACATGCGAATGCCCCCGTCGCGACTTCCAGCAAACGCCCATGCCCACCGCCAGGAGCCGCCGCCGCCGCCCCCCCCCCCCCCACACGCGCGTTATAGTTGACATAATCGCTGGAGTTTTCAATCCGGCATAGTGTAGGGGTTAACATACTCCGCTTTCAATTGGTTCGTTCCGATTGAAGCACCGGAGAGCCCCGAGTTCGAATCTCGGTGTCGGAAATTCTTTTGACTGGTGGTCGAAATTCTTTTGACTTTTGAGAACCTAACTGGGGAAGACTACATTACATACCTGCACTGCACTGCACCTTCTTCCTCCTGCCTTCCCTCCTGCTATTGGTTTTTTTTTTTTTGTGCCCAGCAAGTAAACAAGTGATGGATGCCATGATCGCGACATGGTGCTTTCCATCAAGTTTCGGCGACTCACAGTCAAAAGAGAGGTAGATGCAATTGCACAGATGTTTCGACGTGTGGTATAATTCAATACAATTCATGATGATCCAACAGCAAAACTCGTTCCAAATCGCAGTGAAGCTTGCTCCCAATAAACAGGCAATGTCTGTAGGGTATCATAAAAGAAAACCCTTTTGTCCGATTCCATATGAACCAACCCCCCTCCCCGTTTGCACCTTTCGCGCCCTGCTGTAACCTGGCAGTCGACCGATTTCCATAGTGCCTTCTTCGAAACTCCCCTACATGATATGCTTTTTTTCTTTTTGGCAGTTTAAGCCTGGGCGGGCTTGACGCGGCTGAAGATCTCGCCGGCGGTGCGCTTGACGATACCACCGGTGACGGGCAGGCCGGTGCACTGCTCCAGGAACAGGTCGATCTCGCGAGCAGCCTGTCTACCTTCGTTGATACCCCTGGAGAGTCTTGTTAGTGTTCGATCATGTGGGCTAGGTGTTGCAATGAAACTTACCAGACAATAAGAGACTGGCCGCGGCGGCAGTCACCGGCAGCGAAGACACCGGGGATGTTGGTGCTGTACTTGCCGGGAGGCGTCTTGACGTTCTTGCGAGCGTCCTTCTCGATGTCGTCGCCGAAGATGCGGGTCTCGGGGCCGAGGAAACCCATGGAGAGGAGGACCAGGTCGGCAGGGAAGAACTGCTGGGAGCCCTCGATCTTCTTCATGTCCCAGCCGCCGGAGGCGGAGCGGGTCCACTCGACGCGGATGGTGTTGATGCCCTTCACCTTGCCGGTGCCGTCGTCGACGAACTCCTCGGACATGATGCAGTACTCGCGGGGGTCCTTGCCCATGTGCTGCTTGACCTCGGTGTGGCCGTAGTCCACACGGTAGATGCGGGGCCACTGGGGCCAAGGGTTGTCGCGGGCGCGCTCCGGCGGGGGCTGGGGCAGCAGCTCGAAGTTGATGACGGACTTGGCGCCGTGGCGGACGGAGGTGCCGATGCAGTCGTTACCGGTGTCACCGCCACCAATGACGATGACGTCCTTGCCCTTGGCGGAGATGTAAGCTCCGTCTTCGAGCTCGGAGTCGAGGAGGGACTTGGTGTTCTTGTGCAGAAACTCCATGGCGTAGTGGATGCCCTCGAGCTGGCGACCCTTGATGGGGAGGTCACGGGCAACGGTGGCACCGGTGGCGATGACAACGGCATCGTTCTCGGCCTTGAGGTCCATGAGCTGGATGTCCTCGCCGATGGCAACACCGCACTTGAAGTTGATGCCCTCAGCGGCCATGAAGTCGGTACGGCGCTTGACGATGCGCTTGTCGAGCTTCATGTTGGGGATACCGTACATGAGGAGACCACCGGGACGGTCGGCGCGCTCGTAGACGGTGACGGAGTGTCCAGCACGGTTGAGCTGGTCGGCAGCAGCCAGACCGGCGGGACCGGAGCCGATGATGGCGACCTTCTTGCCAGTGCGGACCTCAGGAGGCGTAGGGATCATCCAGCCCTTCTCGAAACCGCGGTCAATGATGGCGCACTCGATCGACTTGATGCCGACGGGGTCCTCGTTGATGCCGAGAACGCAAGCACCCTCGCAAGGAGCAGGGCAGACACGGCCGGTGAACTCGGGGAAGTTGTTGGTCATGAGCAGACGGTTGAGAGCGTCGCGCCATTGGTTCTGGATGAAAGTTAGCTTTGTCTCGTCTTCGTTAAGTGGCAGATTTCGCTTACCTGGAACACCAGCTCGTTCCACTTGGGAATGATGTTGGAGATGGGGCAACCCGTCTCGGACTGGCAGAAGGGAACACCGCAGTCCATGCAGCGAGCAGACTGGTACTTGAGCTCGTCCTCGTCGAGACGGGAAGAAAGCTCGGCCCAGTCCTTGGTGCGGGTCTTGGGGTTCCTGTACTTCTCAGCACGGCGCTGGTACTTCATGAAACCCTTGGTCTTGTCCAGGACGAGAGCGCGCTTCTTCTCGGCGGCGTTGTCGCCGATGGTCTCCTCGATGTCCTGGAGCTTGGCGGCCTTCTCCTCCTTCTTGGCAGGGACGCCAGAGACGATGGGCAGGTTGTACTCGGCGCGCTTGGCCTCGGCAGCCTTGGCAGCCTCCTCGGCGAGGACGCGCTTGTAGTCGACGGGCATGACCTTGACGAAGCGAGGCAGAGCGCGGTTGAAGTCGACCAGGATGCGGGCAGCAAGCTCGGAGCCGGTGTAGTGGTGGTGGTCCTCGATGAGGCCGCGCAGGTACGCAACCTCAGTGGGGTCCTCCACAGCCTCGGCGTCGACCATCTCCGTGTTGAGCTTGGACAGGAAGTCCTTGTGGATGTCCAGGACGTAGGCGATACCACCAGACATACCGGCAGCGAAGTTGCGGCCAGTGCTGCCCAGAATGACGACGCGACCGCCGGTCATGTACTCGCAACCGTGGTCACCGACACCCTCAACGACAGCGGTGGCACCGGAGTTACGGACGGCGAAACGCTCAGCAGCAACACCGCGGAAGAAGCAAGTACCGCGAGTGGCACCGTACAAGCAGACGTTACCAACGATGATGTTCTCCTCAGCCTTGAAAACGGCAGAGCGGGGAGGGTAGACGATCAGACGACCGCCAGATAGACCCTTGCCAACGTAGTCGTTGGCATCACCCTCGAGCTCCAGGGTCACACCAGGGGCCAGGAAAGCACCGAAGGACTGACCAGCGGAACCCTTGATGTTAACATGGACGGTATCCAGAGGCAATCCATCCTCGCCGTAGCGCTTGGAGATGTGGTACGAAAGGGAGGTACCCATGGCACGGTCGGTGTTGACAATGTCACACTCGATTCTAGAGGGCAGACCCTTGTCGAGAGTCAACTCGGCCTCAGAAATCAGCTTGTTGTCCAGGCGGACGTAAAGCTTGTGGTCCTGCTTGCGCACGTTGAAAGTGGCAACGCCCGGGCGAAGCTTGTGGGCGGGGGTCAGGAGCAGAGACAGGTCGATGTTGGCCGTCTTGTTCGTACGGAGATCGTCCCGGACCTTGAGAACCTCGGCGTGACCAACCATCTCGTTGATGGTACGGAAACCGAGCTTGGCCATGATAGCACGGAGCTCGTTGGCCACGTAGTAGAAGAAGTTGATGACGTGCTCAGGAGTACCGGTGAACTTCTTGCGCAACTCAGGATCCTGCGTCGCGATACCGACAGGGCAGGAGTTAAGATGGCACTTGCGCATGAAGATGCAGCCCATGGCGATCAGAGGAGTTGTGGCGAAGCCCCATTCCTCTGCTCCCAGCAGACAGGCCATCGCGACATCGCGACCGGTGCGGAGTTGACCGTCGGTTTGCACCACGACACGGCCACGCAAATCGTTGAGCACCAGCGTCTGGTGGGTCTCGGCAAGTCCAAGCTCCCAGGGAAGACCGGCGTACTTGATACCAGTCCAGCGGGAGGCACCAGTACCACCGTCGTGTCCGGAAATCAGAATGTGGTCGGCCTTGGCCTTGGCGACACCGGAAGCGACGATACCGACACCAACCTCGGAAACGAGCTTGACGGAGACGCGAGAGCGAGGACTGGAGCACTTCAGGTCGTAGATCAACTGCTTCAAGTCCTCAATGGAGTAAATGTCGTGGTGAGGAGGGGGCGAAATGAGACCGACACCGGGAGTGGAGTGACGGGTGCGAGCGATGGACTTGGACACCTTGTGGCCGGGAAGCTCACCACCCTCACCAGGCTTGGCTCCCTGGGCCATCTTGATCTGAAGCTCGTCAGAGTCGGCGAGGTAGGCGGAGGTGACACCGAAACGGCCAGAGGCAACCTGCTTGATGGCAGATCGCATGGTGTCACCGTTGGCCATGCGCTGGGAACGCTCAGGGTCTTCACCACCCTCACCAGTGTTGGACTTTCCGCCGAGTCTGTTCATGGCGACGGCGAGAGTCGAGTGAGACTCCATGGAGATGGAACCGTAGGACATGGCACCCGTGCAGAAGCGACGGACAATCTCGGTCCAGGGCTCGACCTGCTCGATGGGAACGGGAGTGCAGTCCTCGAACTTGAAGTCGAGCATGCCACGGAGGGTACAGGCCTTGATCTGCTCGTACTGAGACTTGGAGTACGCCTCGTAGGACTTGTCGTTCTTGGTTCGCACGGCGTCCTGGATGTTGGCAATGCAGGTGGGGTCGTTCATATGAGCCTCACCGCCGTCACGCCAATGGTACTCGCCAGACTCGGGCAGGCCCTTGACGCCGACAGTGTAGCGGGATGGGAAACCACGCTCGTGGAAGCGGAAGCTGTCCTCGGCGATCAGCTCGAAGGTAGAGCCCTGGATACGGGAAGCGGTGCCCTTGAAGCAGCGCTCGATGATGCTCTCGTCAAGACCAAGAGCCTCGAAAATCTGGGCGCCCTTGTAGGAGGCGAGGGTGGAGATACCCATCTTGCTCATGACCTTGAGGATACCACCATCGCAAGAGTGCTTGTAGTTGTGGATGAGGGCCTCGTCGGAGAGCTTCTTCTTGATGAGCTTCTCGCGGTTCAGCTTGAGAATGCACTCCATGGCCAGGTACGGGTTGATGGCATCAGCGCCGTAACCGAGAAGGACACACATGTGGTGAACCTCGCGAGCCTCGGCGGTCTCGACGATAATAGCCGCCAAGGAACGCCACTTGTTGCTGACCAAGTGGTGGTGGACCATACCGGAAGCGAGCAGGGCGGAGACGGGAACGCGGTCCTTGGAAGTCGCACGGTCGGAGAGGACAATGATACGATCCTTGTTCTCGATGGCAGCGGTAGTCTCGTTGCAGATGTAATCCAAGTGGCGGATGTAGCCCTCGGTGCCCTCGCTCTTGGGGAAGGTCAGGTCGATGACCTTGACAGTCCACTCGGGGTGGATGCTCGCCATGTTCTTGATGGAGTTGAACTCGGGGATCGAAAGGATGGGGCTGGGGAGCAGCAGACGGCCGCACTGGGAGCTGTCCATCTCAAGCAGGTTGCCCTGGGGACCAACGTAGCACTCCAGGGACATGACGATCGACTCACGGATAGGGTCGATGGGGGGGTTGGTGACCTGGGCGAAAAGCTGACGGAAGTACTCGTACAGCAGGCGAGGCGCCTGGGACAAGCAAGCCAAAGGAGCATCGTTACCCATGGATCCCAAAGCCTCCTTCTCGTCGGAGGCCATGGGGGCCAGGAGCAAGCTAACCTGCTCGTGGGTGTAGCCGAAGGCGAGCAGGAGAGGGTCCTCCTGCAGACGAGCAGCGTCGGGCTTGGCGGCGACGTCGACGGTCTGGCTGACGGTCTCGAGAACCTTGGGCATGGTGATGAGCTCCTGGTCAAGCCAAGCACGGAAGTCCTGGCGGCTGGAAACAGCCTCCTTCAGCTCCTTGTCGTCAATGATGCGGCCAGCCAGGGTATCGACGAGCAGCATGCGACCGGGCTGCAGACGACCCTTCTGGATGACCTTCTCGGGCTCGACGGGAATGGTGCCGACCTCGGAAGCGCAGATGATGCGGTCGTCGTCCATGACGTAGAAACGGCACGGGCGGAGACCGTTACGGTCGAGGTTGGCACCGCAGTAACGACCGTCGGCGAAGGTGAAGAGCGCGGGACCGTCCCAGGGCTCCATCTGGCAAGCAGCCCACTCGTAGAACGCCGCCTTCTTGGGGTCCATGTGGGTGTTTCCCTGCCAAGCCTCGGGGACCATGAGCATGACGGCCTCGGGAAGCGACAGAACACCGTTGATGGTGAGAAGCTCGAGAACGTTGTCGAAAGCAGCGGAATCGGAACCGCCGTCCTCAACAACGGGGTAGAGCAGCTCGAGCTCATCCTTGAAGATGTCGGACTGCATGACACCCTCGCGGGCTCTCATCCAGTTCTTGTTACCACGGAGGGTGTTGATCTCACCGTTGTGAGCAGCCCATCTGAGAGGCTGGGCACGGTCCCAGGAGGGGAAGGTGTTGGTGGAGAATCGCGAGTGGACCAGGGCGAAGTGAGCCTCGTAGTCAGCGTTGACCAGATCGTAGTAGTACTGGTAGACCTGGACGGGGGCCAGCTGTCCCTTGTAGACAATGTTCTTGTTGGAGAGGGAGCAGAGGTAGAACCAGTTGTGGAGACCGATGGTGTGGGTGGCGCGCTTTCTGAGGACATACAGCTGTCTTTCGAAGAGTCTGTCATCAAACTGCTCGGGGTCGGTGTTCTCGGGAGCGTTGCCCTCGCCGTAGGCAGAGGTCAAGACGACGAAAGGCTGCATGATGATGGGCTCACGAGACTTGGCGGCAGGACCAAGCAGAGTCGAGTCAACGGGAGGCCTTCGCCATCCCAAGACACGCAGGCCTAACGATTCGGCAATATCTTCCAACTGCCTCTTTGACTCCTGCAGAGTCTCCTCGTCTGGCTTAAAGAACAGGTTTCCCGTAGCATATTGTCCCAGAGGAGGCAGCACAATGCCCTCCTCCTTTTCAAAGTTCTTGACGAAGAACCTGTGGGGGATCGAAGTCATGACGCCAGCGCCATCACCGTCTCGTGCATCAGAACCCACAGCACCTCTGTGGGTCATGTTGCAAAGCAGGTTGCGCGCTGCAAGGAAGGGCGGTTAGCCAGGGAATCAAGGGGAGGAAGTGCGCTTTCTCTCACCATCGCTAACAATCTTGTGGCTAGGCTTGCCCTTAATGTGGCTACAAGAGGTCAGTTGCCGAAATCACCTTCCGTCACGTCACTGCAGGACCTACCAAGCAAAGCCGACACCGCAAGCATCCTTCTCCAAGCTCGGATCATACAATCCTCTGAATTGGACGTTAGCACCACACAAGCACTAGTCGCACAGAGGGGCCACACGTACTGCTTCACCGGCAGAGCACCCGCCCATGAGGAGTTGTTCTCCGTCTGGTACTCATAGGGAGTGTATTGCTCTTTTTCAGATTCAAAATGGGTTTGTCGGTCGTCGAAATCCTCGGGCAGGCCCATGCTAGGCGAGGATTCGAAAGCCTATTTGCGAATGGAAAGGCTGGTATAGGTCGGTGAGGGGAACGACTATTCCAGTCGGCGGCGATCGGCAGGAGCAATTGCGCTCGTACGGATCTATGGACGGAGGGGGAACGAGTCAGCAATGCGAAGAACAGCGCTTTCGTCCACGTAATAAGCCGGGAGTGAAAGACAGCGACAGGAATGAGAGACAGCAGAGAGAAATGGCAGATCCAGTCGAGTCGAGTCCAGGGGAAGAGAATAGAGAGAGCAGGAGAATGGTAGCGAGAAGAATCGGTGGAAGAGATTGAGACTGGAGGGCGGGGTGACAACAGTCAATTAAGCTCGAAGGTGACCCAGAGGCGCACGGAGGAACCACAGCAGGCAGCTGTCCTGGTCAGGCCAAAACTTTGTTCTCGAACCGGTGAATAACGACTTCCGAAATGCGGTCGATAAGTGAATGGCCTTGTGGGTTTTGTTTGGGGCGTCTTCTTTCTGGTCGATACCGACGTAAGGCCAAGACATCCGGACGAGGGCTCCGAGCAGCAAGCAGCAGCAAGCACATGCATAACCAGCAAGGAATGACGGCGGCGGATAGCAAGCAGCAAGCAGCAAAGCAGTGACAGGCAACACCAACGCCATCACCGGACAAGGATGTGGAGAGGGGGAGGGGCAGGCTGGCAAGCCACGGCGAGCAGCCGCAAAAAGTTGTCCCACATGCACCAGCTAAACTGCCAGGCCGGCCGACTGCAGACACAGCAGAGACAATTGGGATGATTGCAGAATGCAGATTTGCGGTGCCGACCGAGCCCACCAGCAGGCTAGCCAATGACCATGGCCAATGGCAGACGAGCTAATGGTGAGAATAGAGAAAAAAAGGGTGCGGCTAAGTGGGTGACACCAAAAGCCAGTCGTCTATCAGAGACAGACACACACACCCCCCATTCTCCATTCTCTGCCATGCTGCCGCCGCCATGGCATGCTAGCCGTGCTAGTGTGGTTGTGGTGTAGGCCGCCACCGGCCGACTGCCCCTCCAAAAGCTCTCTCTTTTTTTTTTTTTTTTTTTCCCTGGTGGTGGTGACCCTGGTGTTGTTTTGGCTTCGGCTGATAGGCGACTGCAAGCTCCATTCCCGCGGTGACCTTACATCACCGCCACAGGGATTGCGACCAGGGGTCGAATGTCTAGACCTGGGGGGTGTGGGGTCGTCTGCTGCGGTAGGCGCTGCGCAGGAAATGGGTAGCAGAGCGCCCAAAAACGATACGGGTTCCAATCCAGATGGCTGGAATTGTTGCCGTTTCAATGCGAGGTGGATGCTGCTTCTGCTGATGTTGCTGCTTGCGCGGGATGAAGGTGCCCTTTTCGAAATCGCCGTTTTCGTCTCAGCAGCCGATTGCCTGGAAAAAAAATATGCTGTCTCGGTCTCTCGTCCTGTCTGGGTGTGTCCGTGGGTGTCTGGGCGTGTCTGGCTTTCTCTTCTTCTCTCTTCCGTCTTCTCTGTTCTGGATTCGACTTCTGTCTCTGTTCTCTGTGCGGACTTCCTCTGCTGGTCTGATTCGGACGGTGGAATTCGCTCGTGGGGTAGGTACAACGTGGGAGTGGAAAGGTAGAGTCTCGGGCATCAAGCGTGGGCTTGAGCTCTGCGTCTCTGTGAGTGATCAAAAACAACTTACCAGCAAGCTTTGGGTATATGAGTGGACCAAGTGGTCGGGATGGCTGCGCAATGGAATCGAGAGGGTTTCTTTTACTACCGTCGAAGCACCGCGCGAGAAGAGTGGGAGGGCGGAAGAAAGAGGGAAAGGAAGAATGTGGGAGGAGGGAGAGAAGCAACCTTTTATGAAGGGGTCGGTCCTAGTCCAAGATGGAGCGTGTGCGTCGGAGTGTGAGAGGACGGGCGAGGAGGAGTAGTGTAGAGGATGGATGGGAGTCCACCAAGTCTTGTCCTGAGTCGGCGCTGGCAACGCTGGGTCCGAACCGGGGGGTTTGCGGTTTGGAATTGGATGGATGGAGGGGGACGGAGAGG
Source organism: Colletotrichum musae (assembly GCA_027406025.1). Taxonomy (NCBI): domain Eukaryota; kingdom Fungi; phylum Ascomycota; class Sordariomycetes; order Glomerellales; family Glomerellaceae; genus Colletotrichum; species Colletotrichum musae. Next base: position 2,994,109 of record JANVYC010000006.1, read on the forward strand.
GGAGGAGAGGAAAAGCACACGCCGGCGGCCACCCGACAACCATACGAAGCCAATGTAATTTGGATGAATAAGACAGAACGGGTGGACACCGAGAGATTCTGGGGCCTGGGGCCTGTACATTAGAGACCGAAAGACGGACGTCGACCACGGCAAAAACACCTTTTTCGGGATATTGAGCTCAATGGGCGGCTGTTATGCACAGAATGCGGAATACAATAGACACGCTACCACGCTGCCTACCTACACACTGCACTAGACTCTACCTACACTACCTAGGTACACTAGAGAAAACGACCCACTGCTGGACCCCTCCAGCTCCCTCTACTAATTTGCGAGGTGCAGACGAGACGTAGTGTGCACCTACTAGTAGACTCATCACTGGCACTGCTGAAGGAGAGGGGCCGAAACGCTGAGGAAAGAAAGTACTCTGCTGTTCGCACCACAACACCACGCACTGAAAGAGGACGTAGTGGGGGTTTGCAGATGGGCATGGTGGGATGTAAAAGATACGTACCGGCTTCAGATGCTCCAAAACCGACTTGAGATGGGACGGATGGGGGGGGCCATGCTGCGGCAGGGCGGGCCACGTTCGGGAGGTACGTACCAGAGAGGCAAGGCTCCGTGGGCGGTGGACGGCGCTTCATGTCTGTGCGCGGGCGGGTTGTAGTAGTCGCTGTGCTGCCACTGAGTGTGCGCTGCGCCTACCATTCGGGCGAGTCGGTCTTTCTTTGCGCTCCTGTCGCTTGCGTCCCAGACTGCCGCGTCTCCTCCTGGTGGCAATTGGCCGAGAAATAAATAAAATGCGTTGTGGGGTTCTCTTTTGTAACCAATCAAAATACTCCTCTATCCAACACGGTCATCTCCCATTGGACCATCGATGAGGGTCCACCGAGCATCTCTGACTCTTTCCTTGGCTCCTCTCCGCCCCGCCTCCTCCAGCCAGTCCACATCTCGTTCAGTGTTGTTGCTCCAGTGCCTTCTCGCGCACTCCGTTTTTCGCTCCATGCCTGCAGCACCTACAATTGTCTCTTTTCGGTGGGAGTCGGCTTCACCTCCAAAATGTCTTTCGGGCCCCTAGTCAATTGTCGTTGCTGATGTTACACTGCCGTCCCTTGCCCCATGCCGCCCTGCTAGCTTTCCCACGGCTGCCCAGGTAATCCAGGGCTGCGCGACTGCCACCCTGCAATAAACCTTGGAACTTGTCCCTCTCAAATGGCCTGTCCATGGCGAGGATGGCCTGGAAGTGGACCGTCCAGCGCACGATTTGCCCCTCCATGGCGCTGCTCGACGCTGATGGAGCGACCACCAACCACGTCTTTGGGAAGCTACGTGCCAGGCGCCTACCTGCCTCGCTCGACCTGAGAAAATCGACCCCCCCGAAACCACATGCCAAAAAAACCCGCACATCGGAGGATGGACACCACACCGGTGCACCAGCACCACCAACAGCGCAGCATATTGTGGTGATCTCTGGCCACGTCAACCTCGATCGACTTTTCTCCGTGTCGGCTCACCCATCACCCTTCCGCCGCCCATCCGCGCCCCTTCCCCCCTCTACGACGCCGTCCACCACCAGCCTCGCCTCCGATCTTTCTTCCCCCTCATTTCCGCCCATTCGAATGCTTCGCCTGCTCGAATGAGAGACGGAAAGAGGGAAACCTTCCCTCCAGAATGCCACCATAGGCAATATGTCCCGGCAATTTACGTCCCCATGCGCTGTGAGACGACGTTGCTCGACCGCGGCTGGGTCTCTCCCACCTCAAACGACCTCCCAGCGCTGCTCTGCGGGGTCCTTCCTTGACGGTTGGGTGCGCCGTCGCGTCGTGCTATCGGGCTAGCACCGCTTCACCCCGTCCTCCCCTTTTCTCATCAGTTGAACGGCACGGGGGTGACGGGTCCGACCACAACCGCGAGGCATAACACCGACTTCCTGACGTACCACCTGGTCCTCTCGCGGGGAAACATGGGTACCGTCCGCACTCGTACCCAATCCCGCCAGGTCGACGTTGCTAGGCTCGTCAATCAGCACCATCATATTCATCGATTCTATCCGCTCAAAGTCCACTGCGTTCCGTCCGCCACTCAGGGGCTTGGGCTTCCTCGGGAATCATCCATTCTCGAGTCTCTGTCAGAGTGTCTTGGCCAATGGCGGTGACCCGAATTCAGATCTGCGAGCCTGAATTAGATCTCGAACCACCACGGATGAAATGCGAAGCGAGCAAGCGGAGCCGTATTCCGCGTTCCATGGCATTCACTCTTTTGGTCGGTCTTCGTTTGCCCGCCGGCCGCTTGGTCTAATATCACTTTGACAGAGTCAAGCTAGTCCCTAGCGAACTAGACCGTCGCATGCCAGCGCTCTGGTCTCGGATTGACGCAGCTAGCACGTCCAAACGCGTGGTTTGCATTTCTCCGTGGGCTGATGCATAGCAGCACCAACTTGATCATTTGTCTGCAGCGTGCGTGTGCGTCGTCGCAGACCTATATACAAATTATGTCCATTGTTGTCTGACACAAACACACGACTAAAGACGGCATCACGGATGCCCTTTGCTACGAGATGCTCTACTATGCCAGCTCATCCCGCTCCAAGACACAAATCAAAAGTTCTTCTGGGCGCAGGTCTCGACGGTTGGCTGATCAATCCAGTTTTCGCTCATCCCTGACGGCAACAGCCTGTCGCCGGCCCATTCCTCCATCTATCGGAAGCAAGCGAATCCCGCTGTACAATTGTTGTTTGCGACAATAGCTTTGGTGTAAGAGAAATTCGACACGAGAACCCAGCCTTCCGGCCAAATCCAGCAACGAGAGATGCACCCCACACGCTGCATGCAGACCCAGCAGGGGTCACCCCATCGACATGCGCATTTTGCGAAACGGAGTAGCTGAAAGGTTAATGTCATCGAAGAGCAAGCTTTGAGCTCCAGCCAATCAGCTGAACGCATTTCAAAGAGGCCCTTGGCCGATGTCGCCTCAGTTATTGGGGCCCCTGACAGGCCGCAGGAAACCCCCAAGGAATTGGACCCGGACCCTTTTTTGGACAAGGGCAATTCAACCACCGATGCGGGTGATTTGGGGGAATGGAGTTGGGGAACCTGGAGTGTGGCGGACGGTAAACCTCGCTCCAGGTCCGGAGGTCGTACTGCGCTTCCACATGCTGCTCTGAGGCGTCCTACCGTCTACGCCATACATTGGTCGGCGTTCTTATTAGGTTGGCTCTCTGCGTCGCAATGTAAACGCCGTTCGTTTATTTCAGCCAGATGGGAAAAGCTCTATCTAAGCCAAGCCTTCAAGAGACAATGTGTCCCCCGTTCGATTGTCTTCAGTTGGTTGCGTCATGGAGTCGACACCGCCCCCGAGCCCGAGCACCGGCCGCGAGCGAGGATGGATGGTGTGTGATGTATCACCTCTGCCTATCAATCCTCTCCGATCTACGGAAGTTGGTGGTGTTGATGGCTGCGCGGCAGAGGCCGACGGGAGACCAGGGATCGGAACCAGCGACCTCTCACTTTTTCTTGAAAGCGCCGGAGGCGTTCTTTATCCTGGGTGCCTGGGTGCCCCCCGTGCGGGTGTGTGGGTGACCAAGCCTCCGGCAAAACGAAGAAGCCCAGCAGAGGAGAGACAACGTTGCGCGCGGCTAGGAAGAGCGAGGTCCCCGATGAGAGTCACCCCTAACTGCGAACAAAACGGGCTCTGCGGGATGGTCAACCAATGGTGGTCAGCACCGAGCACATGCATTTGGGACGAGGGAGGGTGGTGAAGGCGACGGATGTGATGGGAGTCGAGAGTCGAGACTCATTCCATCGTTCTTTTACAAAATGACATGCGGATAAGGCAACAGGTCACCCTCCACGCTTCTCGTCTGGCCTGGCAGTGCTGGCACACAACACCGTGTTACGAGCGCAACGAGGAAAGGTGGGTGCGTGACATTACTGACTGCATTGCAGCATCGAGACGTCGTCGCTCAACACCGAAGCGCACCTACGGCGAAAAGGGTTGCTGTCAAAAAATCGACAACGTGAAATTGGAGACATCGGCCAATCAGGCGGGAGCCGCATCTTCAACCGTCTTATCTCGGACCAACCACGACGGCGAGCTGTTGCATTTGCATCTGAGCTACAGAAGAGCTAGGATCCCTAGTTCCTCATCCATGCCAAATGCAACCCCGCTGGCCGGAGGCGTTCGAGATCTCACAGCTCCATACTCGGACAGCCCCTGCTGGCGTCCACGCACAGACATTTTTTGCCTCTTGGCTCCTGGATTGAATCTGGAGGGTGGGAGGGAAGAAGACGAGAGGGGCGCCCTCTCGCATATGGAAGGGAAGAAAACGCTTAGCCTGCCGAAGAGAAGAGGCACAGACGTGGGACCGAAGCCGAGCGAGAGACACTCGGAGAGACATCCGCACGCCATCGGTGATGAACCGCCTCGGCACCGTGCAGTTCCTACGTCACAGGCGGTTTTGGAGTGCATGGGCTGAAGCTGAGAACGCCAGTCTGACCTGACATATTTTCACCCCTCCAACTTGATTAGGGTTTTGTTCACGCCAGCCCCGAAGATAAGCACGTGTCTGCATCCTAGATCTGGATGGACGCATGCCCTACTCAAGATTATGTGGGCGGTTGATCACCTATGCCGTTCCATAGCCACCCTCCATTTCGCAACTTCGAGTGGCACACACAGACGACTGAAGTTCATATTTCCGACCCACGGCGTACGGTTCTGTTTCCCGCGGCCGCCCCGCCGACCCTCATCGAGTACGTAGCGTAGGTTTTCACGAGCGAATGAACGAAGTGGTAAATGCTTTCACGTAGTGAGGGCCGGTGGGAACAGAGCGAACAGATAGACCCCCATGCCCAGGAGCCGTTTACGCGGGACCTTGGGCCTAGCAACTTGAGCAACGAGAATTATAAATGTCTGGTCTGCACGTTGCCAGTGGAGTCTTATCCCACGACAACAACGCCGCCGACGACAAGCGGACCTATGTCCTTCCTGCACAGCATGCACCTGCGCCGTGGCATCTGCCACTAGTTAGGGAAGACGAAGTAGGTACCCATTGCGCTAGTGTAGCGAAGCCCCGCCGAAGTCGGCTCGGCCGTTTCCCCCCGACTAGGGCCGGGCGGATGCAACCCCTGGCGGAGCATCTTGGGTCGTCTGCTAGACCGCCCTATATCGGAGCGGTCGCCTCTCTTCCAGGCCGTTTATGCAGGGGAGACCGGAGCGAGAAAGCGGCAGAAAAAAATAGAGCCCACTTCGAGTCAGCCCACGACCGCGAGTGAATTCCCACAAAGCGGAAATATGGCATTCGAAACCTCCACCAGCACGAGCGCAGCCAATGCTAGCCACTCCGATGTCAGCGCTGCTCCCGACTTTTCCCGACGAGACACATCAGAGCGCCGCGGGGCGCGCGAAAAGCCATGCCCATGGTGCGGATGTACGAGGGCCAGACCAGGCAGCACATCGGGAAAATAAGAGGCGGCAGCGGTACCGGACCCTTGTTTTAATTACCTCACAAAAATTAGCAAGGCCTGCCATGGAACCGAGGAGACGCAGGTGCCAGCCGCCGCGAATAGCCCAGAATCTGAGTGAAACCCGGCAACCGCCAGCAGAGGCCGAAGGAGTGGTGTTGTTTCGGTCAGAGATTGAGCGGAGAGACGGTCGACGCTCCCGCCTCTCCGCCTCAGCTATGTTTGTTCGGCTGAGCGGATTTGTGTGGTGAGAGTGGCCGGGGGGGATGCATCTCCATTTTATGTCTCTGTCTTTTTCTCTTCTCTCGCGCACCCAGACCCACCCACCCATATGTTTTTGCTGCATACGGATACATCGTGATGATTGTCGATTTGGTGTCGCGGCAAGACATGTCGTTGAACGAATTGACGACCGACCACAATTTCTGCCGCCCGTAGTGAACCATCGTGAACTTTTGCTGCAGGGATTAGACGCGCTAGGCGCGGCGCGTCAGCGGGTGTGGGGTAGGTACCTTACCCCCGCGAGTACGTACTCTGTTAAATGTTGTCAAATGTTTACTCTTGCAACCTCGCCTGCAGCAGGGGCATTTACGCGCAAGTGAGCATCGAACAGCACGAGACGACATCCAATTTGCATGTGAACGCCCGGATTCTACACCTTTGCTATTAGCCTGCCGCCCTCCTGGAATGGGCTTGCGACCATGATCGGCCTCCTTCCAGACCTGACACCGCGAGACGTAAGCCCTTCACCCCGTCAAGCTCTCCATGCCATCAACGCCCCTCCATTCCATCGGAAAAGGTCCTGACTCTAGCCTCATCAACAGTCGCACTCGACCTGGTACACCTCGTCCCGCAACCCCGTAGCCCAGGCGGCGCTCCTAGACGCGTACGAGCAGCGACATTCCCAAGATAACGGCTTCCAGAATGGCTCCAGCTCGCGCCGCGCGGGCCAGCTGCTCATCGAGCGGTCCGCCCTGGCGCGCCTGCGCGCCGACGAGCAGCAGATGGACCGCCGGCGGCTGAACGTGCGGAACTTCGGCAGCACGTGGCTGAAGCCCCCTGGCCTGCCTAAGACGCTGCACCAGATGCGCGAGGAGCGGAAGGAGCAGGAGGAGCACGCCGAGGCGATGCGCCGCGAGCAGATGGTGGCGGAGCTCGCCGAGGCCGAGGCCGCGGGCCAGGACCCCGGCGACCTGGGCGCGGACCTCGATGCAGAAGACGCAGACGAAGAAGAAGTCAGGGACCTCGACGACGACATCCCCGACGCCGAGGAGAGCTTCGGGTTCGACGGCGGCGACGACTCGGACGAGGCCGGCGGGCTCAGCGGGATGACGAGCAGCGAGGACGGCGGCGACGCCTCGGACGACGATGCCTCGGACGACGACGAGCGGAGCGTGAGACGAGGGCCCCCGCAGCCGGCGGACGACGAGGAGGGCAGGCGGGACGACCTCGTCGCGGCGCGGATGCGCATGACGGACGACGCGTACCGCCAGGCGATGGCGCGCGGCGACGCCGGCGGGGAGGACCTGTACGGCGCCGAGGAGGAGCTCGAGGCGGAGGGCCGGGGCCACATGCTCGACGAGGAGGACATCATGCCGCCGCACGACGGCGTCACCTTGGACGAGGACGACGACGACCTCGGCATGGGCATGGACATGGACGCCGATTTGGATGACGATATACCCGAGGCCGGCGAGCTGAGCGGGGTGTACGAGCACACGGACTCGGAGGCGGACCTGAGCAGCAGCAGCCGGGAGCCGAGCAGCGACGAAGAGGACGAGGGGGACATCAGCTTCGCGCCGCGGGCCGCGCCGCTGAGGGCGCCGCTGAGCCCCACGCGCGGGAGGGGCGCCGCCGGGCCGAGGAGCAGCATGGACCTGAGCGGGCTGCTGTCGGCGGAGAGCAGCATGATGGACAGCAGCATGATGCAGAGCAGTCCCAACGTCAGGGCGCAGAGACGCTAGTGGCGTTGAAGCACCCGGCGAAGGGATGGTTTGGGAGATTCATGATACCCCCCGTGGACATAGGTATGTTTACAGCAGAGATTCGGGCGCTGCGGCGTAATGGAGAGGATACGGAAGGGCGAAATCACGCGATGGCAACATGCTTGCCCTCTGGCTGCATGGAGCAAAGAGAAATGAATTACGAACACACACACACACACACACAAACACAAAGCCACGGGAACCCTCATCGAAGTGTAGTATTAAGCGGTATCCACGTTATTAAAAAAAAAGAGGTTATATAATGCAAGCTCGACGAACCAAGCCACTCGCGCTCGTGCTGTTTCCGTTTCTTTGCATCTCTCCTGCAGACGTTATACATGTGTAAGCATAAAAGATGAAAAATGCCGGACGTCCATAATCTCTCTCATGCCTTCATGTCACACCTTTTTTCTGGTCTTTTCAACCCTCGAGCTTCATGTTTTTTTCTTTCCTCACGTCCATCTCCCCCTTTTTTTGGCTGCGTGGTAGCTAGCAGCTTCACCGGAGAAATCAATGAGAAAAAGAGAGAAGAATAGGGAGATCCAAGAGCGTGTAATTCATGAAACGCCCCGAACGCCGAGCATGCAGAACAATATCAGTCGCGACCCAACCCAGGACTATGCGTGACTGTCGACGGTTCCTCGCTCCAAACGACGGGCAGGCAGAGAGCCTCTGGCCTGCCTCTCATGCTGTCTCCTTCCTCCGGACATGCGTGTTTCCAATTCTGTTATCTTGCGGCCTTCCGTACCGATCCGAGGGGGCGTCATCTGCCCATTCCACGGCGCGCCTAGAACAACCAGACGTACATGAAGAGGAAGCACACGGCCGCGAAGAAGCCGAGCCAGACCTTCCAGCCGACGCCGGTGCGCTGGGCCATCAGTAGCATGCGGTTCATGGTGCCGCGGAGGCGCAGGCGGGTGGAGTCGAAGGTGTCGTTCATCTTCTCGGCCAGGGCCGAAGACTCGCGGATCTCGTCGCCGATGGCAACCGTCATCTGCGGGCTTTCGTCAGCAATCCCGCTTGGTTCATGTCTATCCCGCAACGCCTCTGTTGACGGAGAGGGGGGAGGCCCAACGTACGCTCTTCAGAATCTTGACCTTGCCCATGATGCCCTCCACCTGCTCGTCGTTCTGGCTCTCGAGCTCGTTGAGCACCGCGTCGCTGTACTGGCCGCGCGAGTTGGGCGTCGCGGGGCGGAACCCCCGGCTGTTGTCGACGCCGAGGTGGCTCCCCATGGGCGCGGGTGACGCGCTGGCGCCGGCGTAGCCGTATCCGTATCCGCCGCCGACGCGCGAGGGCGAGGCGCTGACAGGCCGCCGCGCGTTGTCGCCGGTGTAGCCCTCGAACAGGGCGCTGCGGGAGTCGCGCTGGTGCAGCGACGAGGCGCCGAATCTGGGTTCCGGGAAGACACAGTTAGCTTTCGTTGCCCTGTGTGTACGTTGAGAGTGTGCTTGTCGCAAGCGTTGGGGTTCGCGATGTCAGGACACCCGCCAGGGGTGAGGCATCGGGGATGGGGTGGGTGCGATGTGGCCACGATCTCCTGCGACTTGGAGGGGCTATCTTGCTTGCGACATTCGAGCGTGCCGGTGAGGTATCGCGCGCGCGCGATGCATCGTGGAAAGCGCTCCAGGAGCTGTGCAGGGTTTCGTATCAGCTACGCACCTTGAAGCCATGGCGTCGGACCCGTCGCGCAAGGCTGTTTTCTCGGGAAAGGGTTTATTGAATCGTTTGGGTTTCTTCGCGCGCGACGAAACCCAGAATGGGCGGCGGCGGCGTTCACGGGGGATTGTCTCGCAGGCCCCGGATGCCAAAAGGGGGCGGGTTTGCGTGTGTGGAATGTAAGGTGGGCGGGTGCGGGTGTGTGTTAGACAAGAGAGAACTTTTTGTCGTCGACCCCAAGGTCGTCGGTTCGGTTTGCCCAGGGGGTGTGGTTGATAATGGCACCTTCGAATCTCGGCTGGGCGATCGTTATTTTTATTTGGTAAGGCTCCGTTGCGGCAGTCCCGTCTCTGACGTCTCTGCTTGGTCCGTTCCCCCTTGTCGGAATGGGGCGTTCGCTTCGCTGTTGGCAGGTGTTAAGGCGTCAGATGCGTGGGAAAGGGGTGATGGTGTAAGACGATAAATGAAGTGTCGTGAGAGATGGGTAAACCAGAGACTGAGAAAGAACCCGTGGCAGCGCAGCACGGCATTCGCATGGAGAAGAGCGAGCAAAAAGTTTGTCTATCTAATATAAATGTGACTACCACCTACGTAGACGGAATCGCTTCTGGTACCTGCCTGCGGAGGCGGCTGCTCTCGGGCAGAAAGCTTTTTGGGTACACTACGTGTCGTCCCGCTGTCCAATCGAAAACGGTGATAACCTAAAATTCCCCGTGGAAGAAGTGAAAGCGGCCCGGGCATGGTCCTTGGCCGGCGCTGACCGGACGCCCCTCTTCCGTCTAGAATAGAGTAAAGACGCATTCTAGCCAGGTCTTTTTCCCCTCTGTAATTGAACCAAACGGCAAGCACTGTGAGTTTCGGATTTAACCCGTCGTAGCGCGGCGAGTCGCTCAGTTGCGTTGAGGCCTCGTAGTTTAAAGAGCGCCTCTCAGCTCCCTATGAGTTCGGTTCATCCTGTCTGCATTATCTGCAGTGTCAATCAATAATGACGAGATACCTTGCCTCCCTACCGAGCTACGTATATGCCAAGGTTCCGTCAGTCCCCTCGCCTTAGACCGCTTCATGCATGAATCGGTGGTTGAGCTGGCAGCTCAGAGGTGGATAGGTCCCCGTCGGAGCGGCTAACGAGAACTTGCCTGCGAGGCACAGCCGCAGGGACCTGCACAAACGCTTAATTACTGCTACGCCCGAATGTAAGGGTCTGGGACAACCCCAAACGACAGGAAAAAATGCATCAATGAATGAAGCAGTCACAACTGGTCGACGATAATGAGGGAAGCAATAGTGTCGCATAATCATCATTTCCATTGCATTCGTACCTGGGTCGAGGTGACGGCCACGGGCCGAGCAGCTAAGCATGATATGAAAGCATCCCATCCACAGGGTATCAGGCGGGATAGACAGCAGACCAATTCGTCTCTAAAACGCCGCCCAAACGCACAAAATATCCGCCTATGCCTCGGCCACGTGCTGTTCATTCCCAAGATGAGCTCGTCAGGTCGTCGAGCCTCTGTAAAACTTTTATGTAAACCCCGTATCCATTTTTCTTCCTGTCGCTCTCTGATGTGTTCCTGTTTCCAGCTCAGTGAACCAGCAGATCACTAGCCAGACACTCGGCACCAACTGAAGAAGGATAAGTTTGGTGTGAAGACGAAAGCGCTCGCGCTTTAGTCCTCGTCCATCTTGGAGTCGTCGGGGGCCTGGAAGTCGTCGTCCTCCTCATCGTCCTCCTCATCGGCAGGGTTCTCCTCGGCGGCCTTGGCGAAGTCGATGACACGGCCACGGGTGCGGCGGCCACCCTCGACGATGTTGTTCAGGTCGATCTCGTCCATGCCATCGTCCTCCTCAACTATAAGACAGTAGTGTTAGTCGCATGGTCTCGAGGGCAGTTTGCGCAAGTCTATTCCTACCAGGCTCAGTGGTCTGCGATTGCTGGCGTTAGCTTCGGCGCAACCTAGCAGAAAGGACTTCACGTCCTGATCAAATCACATACCTCAGCGTTCTCCTCCTCCTCGCTGGACTCGTCGTCCTCGTCCATGGCCTCGCTCTGCTCGACGGGCTCCTCGGCGGCAACCGCCTTACCCTTGCCCTTGGTCTCGACCTCGGGGGCAGCGGCGGTAGGGTTGGTCACGGACTCGTTCTCGGCAGCCATTGTGTCTTGGTGGAAGGACTTGTGGGGATTGCGTGTCTGTTTGGTGAAGTTTTCGTGGGGGATGAGCGGGAGACGAGTTGGCGTCGCAAAGTGTTGTGGTGTTGAGAAGTTGGGAAGGGCAGATGATAGAATTCAAAGAGGCAAGTGGGCGAAGGAAAGTGGAGGTAGAGCTGCACAGGCAAGCGGCGGATTTTATCAAGGCGATCGTACTTGCGTACCTTCCCCGGTCCCAGCTTTTTTAGAGTGAGGCAAGCGGCTGCTTGTGTGCATGTCAGTAACTGAGCAACGGCGCTAGTCCGCAACGGGGATAGAGTCGCAAAAGCAACTCTGCACGTGCCAGCTCTCCTGGCACCCAGTCTCGCGATGTCAAACTTCCAGGAGAAGAGAATCAACAGGCACATCAGAGTGAAGCGTTACTGGTGCTTTTTGACAGGCTGCTTTGTGGAGGCAGGGCTGGGTTAGTTGAGGATCCGGAGAACCGGAGGAAGAGCTGGAGGCTTCGCCATATCTTAACAGCCAAGCAACCCGTACGACCAAAAGTCAACAGCAGAGACAAAATTACTCTCTGGATGGGCATCTGCAATCCGTATATCCAAGGTGCAATGCTGACGGCTGTTGGATCCAGCCTCAACGGTCAAGTGGAAGTACATCGATCAAGCAATGGCGCAATTGATCGGCTCATCATCTCACAAGACATCACACTGTTTGCAAAGCAGTTCGCTGTAATATAGTCATTCGTCCAATATGAGGTAACCATGGGCTCTCAACCGTTGGGTATTCTTCTATGCAACCGTCCTCTACTTTCCGTCCCCGCCACCAGTAACCGTCATGAGCACGACTATCGCAATCACCCACCAGTATCTGCATCGCTGTTAGTATCAACACATAGCCACAGCGCGGTAAGACGACATACTTTTGGAAGAGCGTCTTCTCCTCCTGCACCACCTTCTTTCCCTCAGGGCTCAGAACGATCGGCTTGTTCAGCTCCGGCGTCTTCCCCTGCCGCGTGACCGTCACAACAGCCTGCGGTCCAAAGTCCCTCGTCACGCCCGCGTCGACCCTGACGCCCTTCAAGCCCGCACCGACGACGTTGCCGTCTGCGTCGACGCTGAGCAGTATGTTGGGCTGGTATCCCTTGGCGAAGTTCTCCGTCGAGGCGACCGAGACCGAGGAGGTCCACTGCGCGGCCGCGGGGTCGTAGACGCCGACGCGCACGAGCTTCGCGCCGTCTTCGGGGAGCTCGGGCAGCTCGAAGGAGGCGACGGTCGCCTCCGTGGGGTTCTTCACGTCGTACTCGACCTCGGCGAGGGGGACGGGGGCCTTGCTCGCGGCGAGGGAGACGGGCTCGATGTAGATCTTGGCCAGGCGCGCCTCGGCTGCGGCGGCGACGGTTGCCGCGAGGAGCGCGGAGAGGAGGGTTGTCGCGCGCATCTTGGGTGGATTCGGTTGGCCCCGTGTGTCGATGATGGCGCTTCGTGTCTCGGCGCGGACGGTTGACGTGGTTCCTGGAGATGGATGGGCGTCGGAGGGGAGGTTCGATGGGGCCCCCGGTCTGGATGCCGGGATTAGTTCGGCAGATTTCCACTTCGCCCCAAGGTGCACCTGCACCAACAAATCGGGAACTGATAATCTGCTGCTGCCGCCAGAACCAATTTTGAGCCTTTAAATGAACGGACAACACTCCGAGAAGTGTACTGACGAGCAGGCGTATTTCGGTCGCAGTTCACATGGTCCAATAGTTCTCCCAGATAATCAGAAATTGTGGTATTTCGTTACCGCTGTCACTCATACAACATTGAAAACATGAAAAAAATGCCTTTCCGAACGCCGCTTTGCCATGCCTCTAGAGGCAGCAGTGATGCCCACCGTTTTTAAGGAAAAATTCGAACGAGATATGCCTGCCCTTGGCGGCAAGTGAAATGTGTCGGGAAAGAAGAGGTGCCAAATCCCTCGTTTACGAAGGCTGCGATGCGACCGCTGCTACCCCCTCTGCCAACGGGGATTTCGCGGGACTCTCGTCATCGGGAGAGTCCCCACTGTCGTCACCGGCACCATCTGAAATTTCGGTCGACCCGTCCTCGTCGACTTCGTCGGATTCCTCGTCCTCCACGACCGCCTCCTCGTCCTGCAGAGCGTAACCGGGGCACCGCTCGACCAGACCTCGGTAGTACGCGACTAGCACTTCCGGGTTCGGCACAATCTTCCAGTCCACCCTATAGAGAAACTCCAGTTCTAACAGCTTGAGCTCGGCAACCCTGACTCCGCCGACTCGCGCATACGTAGTGTTGTTCCAAAATAGATCTGATAAGCCTTTCGCGGCGACCGTCGCGGCAGTGATGAGAAAGCGATGAACAGTAAGTGTGTTGATGGTGAACTCCGGGTATAATGCGCAAAGGCGGTCAATATAGTAGACCATGGACAGTAGGAGCGGCGGTGTGAGCGTCGCATGTTTAGCTAATCTGTTAAGGTATTCAAGAACTGAAATACTCGGTGCTGTCCTGCATGCGGTAGCCGGTAAGCAATGCGGCGCCAAGAGCCGTGAAGAAGTTTTGCTCACCTCGAGTGGAACCGAGTCAGGCTACCGGAGCGAAGAGCGAGAGCATCGTTGGTCTCGATGAGTTCCGACAGCATGTGCGATATCAGGACGACCATGTCTTCTACGCCGCACAGCTCATAGCGCTGAGGCAATATCTTGGGCGGCCCCGCGGTTGGTTTGGGGCGTTTGGCCGCGCCCGACGAGGGCTCGCCGGCGGTGGATGCGCTCGCATGCGCGAGGGCAGGATCTTGAGAATTACGGCGCTTGCCGGGCGAGGCAATGACGGCCGATGTATCGCGTATAACGGGGGGCACAACAGGCTGCGTCTGTGTCGGCGGTTGATGTCGCGGTAGCGGTGCGGAAGGGTCTATCGACTGAGGCTGCGGCGCAGGTGGGGGTTCGACGGGCGTCGCGGGCACAGAGACGCGCGGGGCGACGGCGGCGTCTCCTTGTGTGCCGTCAGGTTGAGGTTGAGGTTGAGGCTGGGCCGCGAGCGGCGGTTGTTGGTTTGGGGACTCCATGGGAGAGTATTGGGTGCCAGCATCGACAGCTACATACTGTCGAGGGCGTGGTTGTAGGGAGGGTGAGGTCACTGAGGCGGACGGAGAGGACCTAGATGCAGAGTGCCGCCGCGGCAAGGGGGCCGAAAGCCGGGCAGGAGACGAGTGCGGGGAGGATCGCGTAGGGGCATAATGGAAGGTGCTGGGCGAGGCATTGGCAGAGCTGGCGATAATGGGAGATGTTGTCAACATGGTCCCGGGCGCATCGTGGGGCGTGCAGGTGGCAAGAGGAAAACGCCAGGCGGGCTGGACGAGGCGATGGGGAGGCAGATAGGCCGCCGACGATTTGATAGCAGTTCGATTAGAAAGTAAGGTGAGGTTCGTAAGTAAGTAATACTTGTTGGCCCGGGGAGTACAAATAGGTTAGGTAGGTAGTGATAGGTAGGTAGGTAGGTAGGCAGGTAAGTAGGTAAGTAGGTAATATTAGCGCAGTGAGCACAGGCAGGTGACAGGTCTGGGGCCTGGTCAGATTTGCAGATTGACAAACCGAAGATTCACAAAATCGGAAAGGGAGGGCTGCTTTTTCCGACATGGATGGCCTGGATACCAAGCCCCTTGTACCTTCCATACCAGTGCTTGAACGCCCGGCGCTAGGTCACTAATACGCCGTATATGCTCACAAACGTTGCTCATGAAGCCATCGCACTTATTAATGAGTCAAATCTTCAAGCCTCTGTAGCTTGATGCCGAAGTTGACTTTGTATTCTGACTGTCATTACACGTAGGTACATTATAAAGTTTGTGCCTCGCATTCTCGATCTTCCAGGTGACAACGCCAGCACAATGTACCTATACTCACAACACGTATCCTGTTTGTTTCCCTCGTTCGTACCTAGAAAAGGAATAGAAAAGAAGAATGACACACGAATCGTTCCCCCTCTCGAACAAGACACACGTACACGTGGTGGCATAGAACCAACTCTCTAAACTGATTTCATGGTCTTCAGGGCCAGGCAAACGCGGCTGGCCGCCCCTCCTCTGCTCGTCTCATTCCCGCCCAAACGGCAGGTCGATTGTGGGCTGTGGAGGACAGCGGGCAATCTGATTTTCTGCGGTCTCGGCACCGGTGCCAAGCGCCACCGCCGCTTCTCACAGCCAGTCGTCATTGCCCTGTGGATATACGGATACCTATGGGATGGAAAGCACCAGGGTACGGACTACGGAGTACCTGTGCTGGTGCTCCTCGACCACTCGCTATCAACGCAATAATGAGTGGGGCCGACATGCTGTTGCTCTCTTCCAGTGTCCTGTCTCTTTTTTCTCTTCGTTTTCTTTTCGATGGGCCGCTGATTGCACCATCTTCCCACAGTTGTCCTAGAGTGGGCCGCGATACTGCTTCTGGACACCGAGAGACGCGACTAACGTTGCCTTGGCCCCCCCGGCGCTGCAACCCTTCCACGGCAAACAGGGTCCCGGCTGCTTTTTAGACGCCTGGCCTGGACCGGAGGTGCCGTCAAGAGGCTCAATTACCCCCTCCTCTTGCTGGTCCATTGATTCTTTTCGAGGTTCCGCTGGGAACCTCTCTGAATCCACGGTCGTATGGGAAGCCTCGCCGATACACGTGTGCGATCAGGTGTCACTACGAATTTTCTCCTGCATGCTCTGCTTCCCCTTATCATGCACCCACTTGACGTATCTCCAACCCTAGCTGCGGCTGCCTATCGAGAGACTGTGACTGCAAGTCATGGCTCAACCCCGTCGTCAGGTGTCACTCATCTTGCGCGAGATAACCCCTGGGGTTGAGTCGCAGCGTTGGAGCAAGTCTGTTTTCCTGAGTCGTCTGGCCAAGTACGAAAACGGCAAACTTGACAGCCTACCTATTGCCGTTGTTTCTTGTACGTAACTAGACTGCCCCGGTGCCTCGGCGATGATCTTACTGCAACTCATTACGGATCGGGCGCCCCTGCTATTCTCATAATGACGGAACTGAAGACTTGGTCCAAAATGCCATGCTGTATGCAACAAAGGCATAGATAGGTTCCACATCTATGGACCATGTAATAGCATGCATCAACCCGCCGCCTTAGATATCGTGCTTGCTCCAAAACAATGCTCCAATCTTGTGCCGTTGACAACTCCAGATAGAGAAGAGAGGGCGCGCAACTAGCATTACAGAGAGAAGATTCCCATTACCCGACACCGAGAGGGGATGCGAAACCCGCAGGCAGCATTCGCACATCTCAAATGCTTTTCGGACATATGAAACTACAGAAGCATGCCCTATTGTCTGCCTCATACTGACTGACCTACTTTGCTCTTTAATAGGAATGACTTGTTGGTCTATAACAAGGATCGTTCTTTAAAATCTCATTTACAACCACCGATTCCCTAAACACAAGCTGTGGGCTACCTGAGTATACAGTCAGTCCCATGGTGACTAACTAGAAGCAAAAAGAAAAAAGAACAAATGCCAGATTGTGTTGGGGATTACCCAAAAAGTCTCCCGATGCGAGGGTCGAACTCGCAGCCTTCGGATTGATTGGTAGTAAAAGTCCGACGCTCTGACCAATTGAGCTAACCGGGAGTGGATCTACATTTATCCGTGATGAGACAAGCCTTGCAGCACACCGAAGTAGAGCTCAGGCACTGCCATCCAGCAGGAAACCAATTTTCCTGAAGGGAAGAATTCCCCGTGTGAATCCCCCAAGCATAGTGGGGTTGCTTTGCGGAAGCACTCAGCTCAGCTTGTTAGCCTCTCGCCTGGCTCTATGGATGCTTTGCAACTGACGGTCTGCCATTCAATTGACGGTATATGATATAATTCCCGGGCTGGTTTGATCGCCTGGAAACCTAATAGATCCTCACCTGATGCGTTATTGCCAGCTTGAGTGGCTGTCTAGCTGAAGCTGAAAGAGGCTGGGAGCAACAGAGCATGCACGCTTTTTGCTGCACTGACGCCAAAAGCCAGCGCAACCGCCAAGTCCTGCGGCATGTGAGAATTCTGAAAACGGCGGGTTGCGATACGCAAACGCACGTGCCTGCCTGCCTCACTCCAGTGCCAACTGGCAACTGCAACTGCAACTGGCACCGCTCCTACCTTACCTTAATACTGGTTTGCTGGCTTGCTTGCTTACCTTTAGGTGCAGACGCCCCATCAACCTTGACGTGATTAATCGCGGCCCATCCTGCGGAAGACATCCCGGCTCTGTGGAGGGACGACGTTCAACACGCCTTCCGGCGCCATACATAGATACAATCATCTACCAGCTTCAACGAATACACATTCGCTTCGCGCGACCGGGAAATCTTCGACGACAGCTGTGCGAGGCTCAAACCGCTTTCGCTTGACACTCGGTCGGTTGCATGGACCTTGGCCTCTGACGCAAGCTCCGTTGCCGCCGCCGCACCACTTCGTCCTTGCAAGTCCACAACGCGCCGGTTGAAGTCGACTGCAGAGAGCCGAGGTCCTGTACCGCTCATCAACGACGAACATCGACCTCACGACGAGTAAGAAATCATGGCACGGCTATCGACTCCCCCCACCCTCTCGCAGATCCTGGGCGCAAGGAGCTATGCCGAGCAAACCAGCGCCCTGAAGGCTCTCAAGAACGATGTCGTCGGTCACCAGCAGAAGAAGGAGATGTGGGCTGGGCTCGGTGCTCTGGAGCCTATCGTCAAAATCCTCAATGCCCCCCGTCCGCCGGCCAAGGTTAATGGGAAAGATACGCGCCCTGCGGGCAACTCGAGGTGGTTAAACGACGAGGAAACTGTAAGGGCACAGGCTCTTCAGCTCCTGGCGAGCTTTGCGAACGGTATGTTCCCAGTCTCATGCGTCAGGCCTTTACTCACCTGCTAACGATCTGTCCCCCAGGTGGAACCGCTTTTGTCAAACCTCTCCTCGCCACCGGAGCCGTACCAGCTTTGTTGGCCTATATCTGCCCGATTTCGAACGCTCCCTTGCTCGTCAGCACCGCCCTGCGTACCCTGCTGAACATCATTGAAGCCTCCTCCCTCGCTGCTCCGGGCTCTCCGGTCGACACACCAGCCTTAGCCGCAGCGGTCTTCGCGCCCGAGCATGTTGAATCCTTCAACACCATATTGTCATCCACACCTAAAGATTCGGCGCAACACACCCAGGTGACGTTGGTAGCGAGCATTATTAGTCAATTATGTCGAGAAGAAAGGTACCAGCTTGCTCTAGCGAACAGCGGTGTTCTTGAGTCCTTGGCGACGCGACTAGCGAGTATCGCCGTCGCACTGGGTCACGTTATACCATACGCTGAGGTATTCGGCAGAGTAGAACATCTGTCAGATTTCATCCCTGACCCGGCGTTCTCGACTTCGAATTTGGCCCCGATCCTAGAAGCATTGGCTACCATCATTTCGGATTCTCGCTTCAGGGCATACATGCTGTTGAGCTCCCCAGCAATCATGGCCATCTTCCCCTCCCTCAAGTTCACCCCTTCAAAAGAGATCCGAGCGCCCTGGAACTCACTCGAAGTCAGCGGTCTGGGCTATGCGCAGCAACAAAGTCTCAGCGCCATGGATTACCTTCTCCCGGCCATCCCCATACCTCAGGGTCGAATGGCGGGTTCTCAGCAGTCTCACTTCCCTCCGCCAAGCGCCTCGGACGCGCGGGAGCGGGCTCGCTCAGCCGTTAGTAGATACAGTTCTACCGCATCCATGTGGGAAGCCTCTCATTTCGAGCTGTTTGGGACCGAAGGCGACCCTGAGGAGGAACAGGAGTGCCCGCTCATTCCATGGCTTGTTTTTCTGGTCAAAACCCGCCAGAATGTTGAGCGCCTGATGGCCGCCAACCTCTTGACCTCTCTCGTGAGGTCTGGGTTTGGAACCAAGCACTTTAGAGAGACTTGTCTTGGGCTCATCGTCGTCCCGATCCTTATGGCGACGCTGGAACATCTTCAATCCTCCCCACCCATTGTCAAGTCTCCTCTAGTCGATGCAGAGACAGCCCTGAAGTGGACAATACTGGAACGGACGCCAGCTATCCTCGCCCGGATGATCACGGACAGCGAGCCGCTCCAGAAGGCCGCGTTTGATTGTGGAGCTGTCAAGTCCTTCAGCAAACTTCTTAAGGACGCGTACGAACCGATTCCTCCATCAGCTTACGCCAAGGTGTGGTCGCCACAAGCTGATATGGGCATGGAGATGGGAAACACGGCTCCTTCGTGCGCCCTGGGGCCAGAGGGACAACCCCCTCTTTTGGCCCACAGAGTCAAGATGCGTGAGAGCGCTCTCAAGGCGATCGGGGCGCTTGCAGCTGGTAAAGAGGATTATCGCAAGGCCTTTGTTGAACAGGATGTTGTTGCCCACATTGTTCAATCGCTCTCACCGACCCCTGGCAAGCCGTCCAGCCCCAAGGATCGCTCAAAACCTAATGAGCCGGACGGTCCTGTCCCTGAAGCCTCATCTTCTGATCACAATTCCGGATACGGCAGCAACCCGTTGTCAGTGCTTATCGCAGGCTGCCATGCGGTGAGAATGCTGTCGCGATCCGTCAGCATCCTTAGAACCTCACTGGTGGACTATGCCGTTGCCGTTCCCCTTTTTCGCTTTCTCAGGCACCCGGATGTGGACGTACAGATTGCTGCGACCGCCGCGATTTGCAATCTGGTCACTGAAGTCAGTCCGATGAGGGAGGTAAGTTGACATCCACCAAGTTTTCGAGACGTAACAAGTTGACGATTGTAGATCCTGGCCGATAGGGGCGTGATGAAGATACTTTGCGAGCATGCCCACTCTGACAACGCTGCGCTACGACTCAACGCTCTTTGGGCTTTGAAACACTTCGTACATGCTGTCGACCCGGAGACCAAGAAGCAGTGCTTAGAGGAACTTGAATCCGGGTGGCTGGTTCGACTCATCTGCGACGACACTGAGGACGACGCGCTGTTCCACGCTCGGTCAAAGCTGGACAAGCAAAACGTTGTGGGTGCCAGGGACGACATGGACGGTGATGTCGAGATGGACCAAGCGGATACCATGTCAAGGTCTTATTCGAGCTCTAATATGCCCCCGCAAGAGGCAGACGGCAAGCAGCCAGCCAAACTGCATCAAACGAAGCTCAAGCTGGCAGCTCTGCGCGAGGCCGAGATAAATCCGCAACGGAAAGCGCGGAATGACGACCTAGCCATCCAAGAACAGGGACTCGGTTTCATCCGGAACCTGATCGGCGCGACCGGGTCCGGTTCGACGCCAGAGTCGGCAAACGAAACCACAGAGATGATTGATTATCTGTTTAATGAATTAGGACAAGATAGATTCTTCAACATACTGGGCAGGAAACTTCAGGCCAAGGTGCTTCACCCAACTAGGCGTTCGGTAAGCTCTGGCGTGGCACGAGAAGCGCGGGTACTCTATCCGCAAGCCAAGATTATCGAGGCTGTCGTGTTCATCCTCGTTCACATGGCGGCCAGCATACCTCGGCACCGGCAGCTAGTTGTTGCTCAGACAGACCTGCTGAAGCTGTTGGCCAACCACTTCAACAGCAAGGACAAGGAAGTCCGGGTGGCTCTGTGTCACCTGATCAGCAACCTAACCTGGCAGGACGACGACACCGATGCTCGAGCGTGCGCCCAACGGGCCTACGAGCTTAAGAAGCTGGGTTTCCTTACCAAGCTCGAGGGCTTAGAGGATGATTGTGAATTAGACGTGCGGGAGCGGGCGAAGAGCGCGGTCTGGCAGATGAAGCAAGTCAGCAACTACTAGAGGGTGCGATCGCTTGGATTTCCAACCTCATCTCGAACCGCCGGATTGCATCCGAGTGAGATATAGACGTACATGGTGTTTTTTGCTCGCGGGTTGTGTTTACGGTATACAGTACATGATGAATGAAGCAGAGGCATGGGCTGGGCTCGGTACTCATCCTTCGTAGGGGATTGGCAAAAGTCATTGCCAGGTGTAAGCTGGTGGTGTGTAAGCATGGTTTCAGCCCAGAGATGTCAGGGGCAGTGAGACGTGTATAGTGCTTGGAGCGTTGGCAAGCGGGTTACGCTCTTGTATGGGAAGGGCATCGACAGAGAGTTTTCAAGCGATTAGTAGCGGATGTAGAGAATTCTGGATGAGCTAGCGCTCAAAAACGTTTGCTGGAAGGCACGCTCGCGAGCTTCAACAGTCCTTCCCCATAACTGAACAGAGATGCCGATGTGACTATCATATCCTCACGTTCAGGTTAATGAATTCCGCTGTCCTTTACTGGCAACGTCGAAATGACTTGGGAATCGCCTCGGTTGGGTCGAATGCAATCGCTGGCCTGCGGCGATCCAAGACTACCGTCGTCCTTCGCCCCGAGAACAGCCGGATCTGCCCAGAATTATCGTCGCTACGGAAGCTACGGATGAGTTCATCCCGAACCATGTGATCTGATGATCACGAGATGGCAGGAAGAGCGGAAAGTTCTGGAAAGCAGACGCCGCTCACTCACACAAACGCCTTCTGTAGGCAGTGTAAGGCAGGCCGGACCCACCGACGAATGTTCGGTGGGTCTTTGGACTCCATCGACGCACAGGGGTCTCGACCGGGTCACGATCGACGGCAGGGTCGTTCGGCACAGAGGGTGGGCACTTTGGTGGCATCATGACGTGATGGGCCGAGTGGGTTCGGGGGGTCGCTGCTAATGTTCACTCACTCTCTGCGGACGGCGGACGCGATGAATCTTTAGGAGTGGTTGTGTGTGTGAGGTCTGCTGTAAGCATGCAGCGAACTACCGGAATCTCACTTGAAGGAGTAGCCACCCGGGTACTTTCCGGCAGGCGAATGAGCGCGCGAGATCAGACGTTCAGAGTCAAGGTACGTCGTGATACCCTCCATCGTCTGGGAGCTTCGGTGATACCCCGCCCTTTGCGATGATGAAACTTTGTTCTTTGGTCCGGGCTGGGCTTGGAGCTAGGTGCGTATACTACAGAGCTACATGTATACTACCATGGCAGTTTACCGTCGCCCGAGGAAAGAAGGCGGAGCTTGATGTGGAAACGTGAAACGGTCGTTGGCCGGTCGCGATGGACGGCCGGGTTTCGTGAGGTGAGAGCGAGGGAACATCAACCCTCTTCCTCAGCCTCGACTCAAAGATTGCTACCCCCATTGCCCGTTTCCTGCATTTTCTTCGGTGAGCAGCAAGTCATCACCTTGGTCTAGACGATGTACGTGTTTTAGTCATCGGGGCGCGGTGGAGTTCCGATGGTCCCGAAGCGTCCGCCGGGCTCGGCCGGGGAACCCGGAGCGGGGCCCACAAGGGCTCGCCTGGTTGGCTCCGATGCATGGCTCCCTCAGGCACCGTCGCACACGTGGCGTAGGCCGGCAGCAGGGGGGCGATGTCATCGTGACTGATGTCGAGCTTTTACTTTTTTTTTCTCATGTGTTATTCGGCGTGAGGCATGACCAATCTTCTGGCCGGGTTGCCGATACTTCTCCAGGTTCTTGTTGGAGGTGGAGAACGGCGAACGGTGCGTCTGTGCATGCTTCCATCCCGGGTCGGCATTTGCTCAACGTTAGGAGTCCGTCCATCTTGTCGGTTTCTTTTTATCTGGCACGGTCCTTGTAGTCCGAGTTTGATCGGCTAGAAAGTCAGGATGACATCTCTGGGACGCAGCATGTAGTTTAGCGAGTGGCCTGCCACTTCTTTTCGTTTGGACGGGAGAATGCATGTCTGCAACAACGATGACGCTAGTTGGCTTGGGTGATGAGCAGGCAATGACAGAGTGACGATATGCGTCTCTCTGGTGTCTACTCAGGTACGCCCGTCCGCACGCACCCGGCTGCCTTCCGGTGCAGACGGCTCTGGTGCTCACATAACCTCGAGCCCTTCTGGCTCCGTCCTCGACTCATCGCATCCCCCACTCGACTACTTCGTGACACTACATTGGATTGGCGGGGCCGCAAACAAACTATGATCTCAGTACAGGGTTGCTCCCCGGCAGCCCTGGGAGCGGACCAGTCCCCCCTCTTCGGACAGTCACTAGACCGGCCCATTGCATCCGTCGTTGCATCTAGACTGCAACCTTGAAACTAATCGAACTTGGCTGGTTGGCTGGCTCGAGATATGGTCTCCTGACTTGCAGAGCTTGCCTGACGCGACGTAGAGATCTTCTGTGAACTTCTGATAAGGCCTTTTCTACGTTCCGACCTTGCTTCTACCTCCGTCTCATCCGGCCCTTAGGACCATGACTGTGATTGTAGGTAAGGAGGGGGGGGGATGCATATGAGGCAACATGGTCGGCGTCCAACCATTGGCCTCCATCTCGGAGCTCCCAAGGCCTTCGGTGGCCTCGGACATCGGTGTGACGGTGGGCTTGCAGTTGCCTCACATTCTAGAACCCAGTAGTGACATCTTCATGTTGTCAGAGGGGGGCTCTTGGCTAGGTCTGAGGTATAAGACCGTCTCATCCCCCCTTCCAGCAAAGCGTTCCTCATAGCAGCATCGTAAATCTCCATCAGCCTTCGTGACATAGTTCATTGAGTTTCACAAGACCAATCGCGTGAAAGAATTCGCTATCATCACCGGCTCAACCAACCACCCAGACAACATCTAATCTCGACTTACCAGCTACTTCAACCATGGGTCTGATCCTGAAGCGAGTCAACGAGGCTCTCGCCATCAACCCGCCGCCGAATGTGCAACAGCGTCTGAGCGTAAACGGCTCCAACTGGCTCTGGGCTTGCGTTGCCCTTTACTCAGTCGTCTTTGTATGTTCCCCCTCGGTTTACCTGAGATGTCCTTCCAGCTAACAACATTCCACCAGCTCGTCGTGTTCGCACTCTCTTTCAAGCCTCGCGGCAACGAGAAGATCTTCCACTACCTCCTGAGCGTCGCCTTGCTCGTCGGCGCCATCACGTACTTCTCCAATGCGTCCGACCTCGGCTGGTCTCTTGTCTCCAACCGCCAGATCTTCTTCAACAAATACATCAACTGGGTGGTGTCCTTCCCCATCGTGAACATCCTCCTCGGCCTCGTCTCAAACTCGTCCTGGGCCACCATCGTCTGGCACATCTTCCTCTCCTGGATCTGGGTCATCAGCTACCTCGTCGCTGCGTACACCCCCTCCGTCTACAAGTGGGGCTTCTTCGTCTTCGGCACCGTGGCGTACCTCGCCATGGCCGCCTCGACCGTCATGAACGGCATCGTCGGCGCCAAGCGCGTGGGCACCCGGGGCGACTACCTCATCCTCGCCGGCTACTTCAACCTCCTCTGGTTCCTCTACCCGATCGCCTTTGGCGTCTCCGAGGGCGGCAACAGGATCGGCGTCACCCCCCACTTCATCTTCTTCGGCATCCTGGACTTGCTGATGATCCCCTTCGGTTCCATCCTCTTCCTCATGCTCGCCAGGAAGTGGGACTACAACGCTCTGAACTTGTACTTTACCCAGTACGGCCGCGTGCCCCAGGGCGGTCACTTCCCCGAGAAGTCTGCGGCCAGAATTCCGCCCGCGACGTCGACCCCGGCCACTGCGGCCGTCTGAGCTATATTTGAAGAGTACCAAGTCGACACGGCTGTCTGAGATCATAGGCAAGAGCAAACCTTTCATGTGGCTGCCGACAAGCCACGTTACAGGATCTCTCTCCTGGGTCGGTGGTCTCACACTGGTTACGATGACACGAAATACAACAAGCGGAAGTAAGAGCGACATGAAGAGCACACTCATTTCATGCAGGCCCTGGGTCAGCGGAGTGGTTGTGAACGGGCTAGACCTGACGGAGTATGGATTGGAGATACCCTCACTCGTTTGGTTAACGTAATATTCCCCATGTGTTGTTTTCTTTTGGGCATTCGCCGGAAGAGGTGGACAGAAGACGATCAAGTCATGTTAATTAATGTGTAATGACGGAGTATTCATATGAGGGCCCTGTATTCTGTATTTTGATAATAGAACTTGCATGCACCCGAGATGTCCACTTTCAGGCCCTTCGCACGTCCAGTAGCCGCAGCAAAATCACTGATGAGGAATAAGTTTTTAAAGGGCTGTTTGACGTGTTACCTGGATTGCGTAGAATACAAACACTCAAACTCAATTTTGCAAATATACATGACGCGAGCATTGTCGACAACAAGGGCGCCGTTCTGCCGCTCCGTCGTTGCCGGCTAGGGCCGGTGCTCCGGTGCTCCGCCCCACACGGCCCGCTCCGGAGCGGGGTTTGACGTCGTTGCCTCAACAGCCCCAATGAAGAACACAGCTCAGCTGTGGTGTAAAATCCTATCGAGGTAAGCCTCCCGGGCTCAAAGAGGCCATGTTATTTGTCAGTCATGCCCAAACTTACGTAAACTGGCGGACATTTGCTTTCACACGCGCCTGTGAGAAACCTCTCGACCTCAGGTCATGCCGACCCTCGCCGAGTCGTTCGGTATTCGTACATCGCCCAGGGACTCATGAAACATCACGTCCTATAGATTTATGGTATCGCGATGTATCTTAGTCTCACTGTTGATAGGGATATATCTAGCAGCGAGATGTGCGTAGCCATGACAGCTTGGCCTAATTAACCCATCCGAGAAGTCCCAGGCGTCAAGTAGAAAGTTGGGCTTATGTAACAGAAGACTCCAGAGTTCACACCGGGTTTGTCTTTCGAAACCCAACTCGGTTTGTCTTTCGAAACCCAACTCAAAGAAGTCTTCCGGAACTCTAGAAAAGGATCCAAAGCCCTCACTCGACGAGGCATCGGCAAGAGAGCATGGGGTATGGCAAACCATGAGCTTTCTCGCATTACTGCTGATGTGGACTGAGACTAAGGGCGGGCCCTGTAAGAGACCTTAAAAGAAACGTAAGAGCGGTAATGTATATTAAGCTGACTTCAAGTAAACATTGTTATGTTAGTGGTTCAAGTTGACACATATTCTATAAAACAAGTGTAGTTGATAGTTTGATGAAAACCCAATGGCCTCCTCACATGATAGAAGACCCTAAGTCTTACGACTTTGTTCGCTAACATAGAGAGCCACTAATTCAGATGCCAGGAACCACTTCCATCCAAGAACTTGGTCACGTTGATCAACTCATTGTATATGATGAAGCCAAGTCTAGTAGAGGGCATCAAGAAACCGCCTTGCTATGGCAATAGAGAAACTCAACACGAAAGAACTACAACCAGGTACAAGTGAATTACTTGGTACCTATGTTCTGGCCAATTTGCTCGTCAGTTGACTTGCTGCAAGCTGTAGGCGAGGCTATTACTCGGGAAACGTAGAGCGGCCAAACCCACGGTCGTTCGTGTTCGTGTCAAGGGATGAAAAGCCCGATCACCTCTAACGTTGCGCCAATCCCGGGGTCAGGGACTAATAGTGCCACTCACGTCTTTCGAGACACTCACGAGTCGTCCAAAGATATCTGGATGAGACCACCCTCGAGCCCAGACGTGATCCAAGTCCCCGTCAAAGCCCAGAACATCACGACAAGCACATACGGACACAGCCGATATGTGCGTGTAGGAAAAAGAAACACCTAGCTTGGGGAGAAAATCCAATAGACCGTCTAGCGCAGGACTAGCAATGTTCCGCACTAGACGACATCGTTCGACAATCGACCCAGTGGAGTTGAGAGCTAGTGGTTTTCCACAACTCCAAAGCTCAAGCTCACATCTGTAACCTGCAAGCAAACCCCACGCCCCGCAGGCCGGAATGCATGTACTGTCAAAGCTGCAGCGCTGCTGCTGCTGCTGCTGCTAGGACAGGCACCCGAGATGCATGCCAACACGAACCGTCCTTCTGAGCCCCGGACCCCGGCCGCCCGGACTTTACGGGGACGTCAACCTCCCCGAAGGCCCGCGTCAGGAGACGAGACATGCAGCGACCGCCAGCGCGCCAGAGTGAGAAGTGGAAAGGCACAGGTCTCCCCAGGCATGCAGCACACCGCAGGGAGGGCGGCGGCTGCGGAAAAAGCAAATAAGTCAACAAGAGACATGCATGCTTAGAAGAGAGACATGCTTCGGCGGCATAAATCGCAGACGAACGAACTGACTGACTGCCCACCGTACCCTTCTCGATACGGCTGCCGCGTCCGCAACTCCACGTGGTTTCTCTTTTCTATTTTTCTTTTTCTTCCTTGGCCTCTCCCACCCGGTGTCTGGACGTGCTTCGTTCCCGGTCAGAGGTTCAAATCCCGACGTCTTGCTTACTATTCCTCCCCCTCGGCCCGCCGCAGGCGAACCTCGTCTACTTCTGACATGATACGTCCGGCGGGGAGGAGTTTACAAACAGACGCCAATCAAAAGAGACGGAGACGGAGACGGGGGGAGGGAAACAGGATGAACGTTCATGCCCGGCTGAGCTATTAAGGTATCCCCGGATACCAGATTAGACTTATTCGTCTAGCCATAGAGTTCGCGTTCCTGTCTCTGGTTTTTTTGTTCTCGTCTAGCGGCAAGCGGCAAGTTCAGTCGAGAGTTGAGAGATAGACGTTCGGCAGGCAAAGGTAAAACTTGTCCCGATTATTCTTCTTCAACCCATGGATGAGGGTCCCGAAAGAACGCAAAAAAGCATAAAAACACTTTTGGAGCCTACAGAAGATGGCGCACACACACACGACAGATCCCAAGCAAAGTATGATGCATGGTCGGGGTCTTGGTATCGCACAGTATGTAATGTGCTTCAATGTAGTGTTGCCCCCTCATATCGAAAGAAACATCATGAACCCCTACGCCCTATAGCGCGCGTGCGCGCGAGTAATTCTGACGACTTCGTTTGAGGGTGTCACCAGCGCCAAGGGCGAAAGAAGAAAACATACACCAAAGCCCGGGATGGGTGCTGGAGGAGAGGTAGACGATGTTTCTCTCAGGGAAGAACCAAAGAAAAGGAAAAAGGTTCAGCAAGGTTTTTTCTCTCCTTCGAAGAGGGGGGTGTCAACGGAGAAGTGTGTGTGCCACTGGGTTCAGGATGAGACGACACAGTACCTCTCGCCCTTTCGCGTTTAGCCAGTTTTGTAACCGACGCGAACAACGGAACCCTGACGACGAAGAGGATGAGCGGTCGAGCGCGAACAGTCACGTCACACGGCTGGCCCTTCAGAAGCTGTGAGAACCGTCCGTAGCGCGACAGGATCTAGGCGCATAGTAGATAGGTATCCGTAGCTGGTTGTGGGTTAGGGCAGCAGAAACGTGGTTCTTCTCGTCGAGCCTCGAACTTGCGTGGAAGAACGAGGTTGAAGAGGCGTGATGCCATTCGACCGGGCGACTTCTTCCTCCCTTCCGTCCCCTCATTTTGGTGGAACGTCATTCGCGGCCACGCTACCATCCGGCCAAAAAAACCGACTGATTTCAAGACATGTGCGCCCAGCCTGCATCTACGCTAGGCATTATGGCCGAGGGGACCCAAAGAGTTCACCTACTCAAACACAGCCCCACAGGGTCACATATGTCATGATGGGTGACGGGAAAGACAGTGTACGTGCGCCAGAATGTTTCTAGTTTTGTCTTTATATCTCCTGTAGCTGTGTCTAATCCCTATTGGTGGTGTGGGAGGTTATAAGAGGCTGATAATGGTTTCAAGAGGCTGTGCGGACTCAGTGACCAGTGGCCGTCGAAGTAGAAGCCGGCTCTCGGGGAATCCTGGCTTGGGACGGGTTTCCACAGCTTGGTACGGATACG
This sequence comes from Colletotrichum musae, assembly GCA_027406025.1. NCBI lineage: Eukaryota > Fungi > Ascomycota > Sordariomycetes > Glomerellales > Glomerellaceae > Colletotrichum > Colletotrichum musae. The sequence goes on from JANVYC010000006.1 coordinate 3,022,992, forward strand.
GCGTGAAGTATTTCCTCGTCTCGTCTGTCTTTGGTCTTTCGTTTATTTTGGGCCGTGACTGCTTCTCAGCCTCAACCAGGCGATCCCAGGAAGGAGACCGGTGAGAGGAGGGAAGTGGCTTTACTAATATTGGCAAATGCAAGCGCTGGCCCCCTCGTCCCCTCGAGGTGCCGCAGGGGAAGAAAGGAGCTTGCATGCTCATGGACATACACGTGCAGCACGCGGCATGGCTATTGTTTGCCCTCGCCTAGCGATTTTTCGACCGGGGTTACAAAGCACATCCAATGTTGTGCGACTAGGACAAGACATTTTGAGGCCTCGATGAGGCAGGACCTCCAAACAGGCACCCCCGCAAAGGGCGAGAGCAACAATACGAGATATGGTTGGGAGAGGAGAGATCTGGGATATGTCGTCCAAAGGGTGGTAACGGCAACGGCAGCGGCAACAGACCACGACCACCCAACCACCCACTGAACAGCGTCGCTAACACCGGCATCATCTTCCTGACGACTCTCTGCTGTACGGCGTCGCACGGCATGCCCAGCAGCTCGATCACACTGAGAGAGCCAGGCCAATGAGCGGTAAGCGACGGGAACGAATCGAGATGACATGCGAGATTGTTGGCTGGTGCATCCGCGAGTGGGATGTTCGCCTTGAGAGCCGACATGGCCTGCGCCTGACCGGTTTCCCTTGCGTGCTGTTGTCTCACCTCACCTCCAAGAGAGGGGGTCGATGTCAACTGCAACTTTTGAGTCTTGCCAACCACAGGCACGTTACAACGAAGATGTGGTTGAAGAACAACGGAAGTCGGATCCGACTTGGACTGCCGGGATCTGCCCGTCACGCGTCGCGGTCACGATTGAGTATCCAGACTCCAGACTTCTCCGGTCGAAGTTTGTAACCGTCGCCGATCAGCGACAGTCAAAAGCTCTTCTCTGTGGGGCCGGCATGCGTGAGGAATGTCGACATCTTCCCCGGGCCGGCGGTCTGGGTAGGAGCTGGAGCAGAACCCTTCCCGCGGGTTTTGACCCAACAAGCGAGCTCGCGAGCGGATCTCCCCTTGTCTCTGGGACGCCTGACAGGTTCCTCATTGAGGACCATCAGACCGGAAACGTTTGGAGACGAAGCAGCGCGGTCTTCAACCCATCTGTAGTCGCACCGAAAGGTCAAAGCAAGCCACCTTGGGGATGGGACTCAGGATTCGGGGACGAGGCGGGCAGCTCGAGCTCATGTGGGCGTTGGTATAGGTAGCTACCTACAAGGTAATATCATGCTCATCCAGCACGACGTAATAGTAGCGTCCGGACGTGCAACGACATGACGATAATTTGAAGAATGGACGAGTAGTACCCTCGAACGGTGGCACTACACTACGCACGTGCATAGTAAGTCGAGGCTCGACACCGGATGCGTCGATGAGGAGCAACTGAAAATCAGATCATGAAGTGGAGCAACCTCAGTGTTGCTTCGCATCCATACACAGTAGGTGGATGAGATGGAGTGTGGATCGAAGTCGCATGCACCATGTGTGAACGCCAGAGTGGGTCCAAAACGAAAAGAACCAAGGTACCTGCCAGGTGGACTGCGTATATACAGTATTAGCACTGTATTGAGACGTACCTGGCAAGGGTAGGGGCAAGGCCCAAGGGCAATGGCGCTGAGTGGAAGGCAAGGCCAAAGCCAAGGCAGGATGGGAAGGAGGGACAGAGACCAAGGAGACGAGGAGGACGCAGATTGGGCGGTTAGACGAGCGTAGACGAGTGGACCAGGACAGGGACGCTTGACAGATGGGGGCAACTGTGAGGGACCACAGCGGAATTCAAGGTCCAGGGCGCCTCCCATCCAAGGTTAAAAAGGAGTTGGTTCAGCCAAGTGGACACTCAAGCACCCTCCTTCCCCGTGGTGAAAATGAAATGGTTCACTGAATTCCTCACAATTCCTGGCCTTGCCCAGGTAGTCCCTGACGGGAGGTCGTGCTGGCTGTGGGCTCTCGTTCAGTTCCGCTCCGGCTAAAGGCGCTCAGGCCGCCGGGTGAGCGACGATTCCCGTAGCGTATCCGTTCCGTCTCTGCCCGTCTCCACAGCGCGTCACCATTCGCTGCACCGCTGGGTTGCGCCCCACTTGTGAAAAAAACCACCTCAGACTGAAAGTGACCTGCTGGAATGAAGGATTAGGAAGGAAAGACTCTAAAATTGAGAACCAGAGCAAACCACAATGGGGGACGAACGGGGAGACGGACTGGAAATTTCAGGGACTCTCAACCGCTTTGCAGGGGACCTCCGCTTCCTTGCCATGGCCTCGGGCACGCTGGGTCACTGCCCGCCTCCGCCGAACCCCCGCCGAACCAACCCAAGACGTCAGGAAAGAGCAAGGGCTCTCTCTGCCTCTGGGGCTCTTTCTCTCTCGTGAGTCGTCACCCATTGCGTCGGGCTTGCCAACAGCAGCTTGAGCCTTGACCTGCTGTGGGCCGTGGTAGTGCACCGAGGCAGGTTCCATGATCCATCCATGAATGAGCCTTTCATGGTGGATACTTCGCAGCAGGAGCAGACTGGTCCACCAGACGGAAGGAGCACCTGGCGCGCCGGGGCCTAGCACCTGGTCCTACCCACGCTACCTAACACACTGTAGCTGGGGGCGGGGAGGCGGGCTCAAACGTCAGCAGCACCCGACGCTATGCTCTTGCTCTTGCTGTTGCTGTTGCTGTTGCACCAGCGTGGCCAATGGAAGGGCTCTGACCTCTGGCCTTTTGGGATGGCAGTTACCCGATGCCATGGGTTGGTTGCATGACAACCCCATGGCTCCAAGACACCTCCTCGCCCACGCTGACCACTCACCCCATCTCGCTCAGCACCCGAAGCTACGGTCCTGGACACACTATGGACATGGACAAAGCGCCGCCGTTCATCCATGCCATGTCTATGGTATTGGAATTTGTAAGTGGCAAAGCACTTTGGTGGTGTGCCCGGCACGGCATGACCATGACGGCGTCCTACTGGACGCTCTACCACAAGACTACGGATACCAAGGTAATGCTCCTCTCCACACCGCGACGCATCGAGAATGCTGACGGATACCATTACAGTAATTCGTACAGCTTCCTCTGGATTTTCAATCCGTATCCGTACGGGCACGACAAACATGTCTATGGCTCGTGGCTTGTGGTCTCGTGCCTGGAACGCTAGCTCCATCGTTCAGCATTTGCAGCTGCACCCCATTGCATTGACATTTCGTCCTCGTCTCCAAGCGCCGCCCGGTCGAAGCCCGAGAAAGACGGGATGAATCTCATCTGGCCTTGGCAACTTAAACGGGTTCGGTCCCGACATATCCACCTGTCTCCGCCTACCTCGAGTAGCTACGACACTAGACGCACGCGACCGAAGCTGTTTTCAATGCCCTCCAATCTTTGACATTGTTGGTGAAGCCTTCTTTCTCCGCGGTTCCTGCCCGTCTTGCCATCTTGGATATTATCGGCTTCCAAACGGCATTTGCTTCGCTGTCGGCTGCTCGCTCGACCGGCCGGCACCTGGTTCGCCGACTGAAGTCTTGGCAACAGTTGCTGCTACTATGCGGACAGGTACGCATCTGTTGGACATCCATCACAGTGCCAGAGCCTCTTCATATTCGAGACGCGACACGATTGGCTGTTCCCTGGCTTGAATCCCTTTCCTTGCAGCACTCGACATGGGAATGATCAATTTGGCCTTGGCCCCTTTTTTTGTTTTTCCTTTTCGTCGCCGGCCCTCGATCGACGGTCGAGACTCGGCCCTCGAATCATCTTCCATCCATCCACGACTGTGACGTCCGTACGGAGACCGACACTGGCACGGAGTACGTACATGTACCTCGTCTGCTGCGCTAGCAAGCTGCGGATAGTATCCCCCGCCTGATCTGGTTACCGACGGGACCTTTCTCAATCCGACTTCTTAGCCCGGCCAATACCAATATAAATAAATCTCCTTTGTGGAGCTCTAGGGACTCGGTAGATGCTGATCACTCGGAAGAGTCCTTGATCAGGACCGCGACTGATCAGTGATTCAGGCTACCTCGGATGCTTCTTTCAGCTTATTTTTGCTTGCCAGAATCCGATGCCACGAGAAGAATACTACCGAGAAGCACGAGCGAGTGGCGAGGCGCTAGAACTTCCAGACAAGTAGCCTACCCTACGACCACCGCGGTTACACAGCCAGGCAGCACACCACGGGTTTCCATCACGGCCGACTGGTGGCGTGCGCCATAAAGTCTATTCTCCCCTATGACGAGCATCGCTCCATGCCCTGCTAGTCGAGAATGCCATCTCGGAGGCAGGGCCCGAGAACGGATATTCGGGTGCTACGGCGTCTCTCTGAGCCCGGTGAATAGCGTTTCCAAACTTTGGCCGACTCAGGCCGGAGCCAAGCCCAATCTGAAGCAGACCACAAGACATGACGTCCAGACGCCGTGTTTGGCTTTTCGGGGGCAGCGCCGATGGGACGGATGCCATGCTACACCAAGGGATCCATACGGAGGAGTCTATTCGGCTCGGCTCAGTTCCCACACCCTGGGGGGAAACAAACGCTTGGAAAATGAAAGCTGAGTCCATCCGATGCATCGCAGTACAGGGCACTTTACAAGGCGCCCGTTTCGAACGCCATGGTTCGACTCAGTCCCCTTGACTTGGGGGCTTCGATACAGAGATCCATGGGACCTTCGGGAACCGGTGGATGCGGAGGAGCCGGCGTGATATATGTGAAGCTGCTGCTGGCCCTTGAAGTACTGCGGAACGTCTGTGATGGGATCTTGATCCGGAGGCTCAAGGCACCACGGCGGCACGGCACATAACTTTAGTGCAAGGTCGAGACCTCACCTCACCTGCTGCAGTTCTGGCGGGATGACCGTTGCTTGCATATCGAGAACAGCGCTACTACTACCACAACAGTAAGGACCATTTCAGTCTCTCTCCTCTCCTCCTCCCTACCGCCCGGGAGGTACGGGTGGGACGTTTGGACGGTTGAGGGTCCAGTGGCAGCAGGCGCCGCTGAGTCGACCTGAGAGACATGCCTCGCAGCGGAAGCTGGATGTCTCACTCGGACGGGCGTTTTCTTCCTCGCAACTGCGCAATCATTCGCGTCGGACGACTAGTGGTCGAAAGGTGGGCAAGAAGGAGAGGAAGGAAACCGGCTGACAGTACTCCGTACAACCCATCTTACGTAAGGTCGCATATGCTATTATGGTTCGGCGGCGCACCCATCAGACGCAGCACTTCTCGTTCCTCGCCCTTGGAAGTGGAACCAGATTTCTCACACTGTACCCCGACTGCAACCCAACCGACAGGACACTCCATACGAACTAAAGCTGCCTATTGGCGTCGTTTGCTGAGATCCTGGTACCTTGGGCCTGGATAGCCTCTGGGCACGAACAAGGGCTCAAGGACAAGGTGATGTCGAGCAGGGGGCGAGAAAGGGCTGGGACGGACAACGAGCCGGGATTGGCTTCTCGGGGCCCCATGTGGGTCAGATAGGGTTACAGGTGACGAGTGATAGGCCAGGGCCATGGAGATGAGCCACTCAGCGCGAAGGCCGAGAGCGGCACAAAGGGCCAGAAATCGCATCGAGGGCCTGACGGCAACGACAAGCCGCAATTGTGCTTGCTGCTAGCTGCAGATGGCGATGCAGCAGCAGGGGCGGGTGGACAAGAGATCCCTGGGTCTACGGACTGGGGGATGGGCGGGTTTGGCGCGGGTAAGGGCCGGCCATGGCTGCGCGGGAAAGGGAGGGGAGGGACGGAGGAACATGCAATTCTTTTTTATCCTCGCCTACGGATACAGATACCTATTACATAGCACGCTGTCTCTGCGCTTGCTTGCTTCCTTCCATGCTTGGTACGGGGAGCAATTTGCTCGCGTTTGAGGGCGCGGCCGCTGACCAGCCCTGCTCTTGGGTAGGTACGGATACGGATACTACTGGTAACCGTACGCCTGAGGGCTGAGCCTTCAGGTCGCTGCTACTTGGTACCTATGTAGGTATGCTCGTACGGAGAGAGTTGCCTGAGGCAATTCGTTTGCGAACGAGGACGTACCATGGAGAGGAAGCCGGAGCAAAACTCCATCGATTCGAGCCCGAGACTCCGGCTCTTTGTGCATTTGGGTTAGCACTCGTCTAGGTATAGTAACAAGCACGCACGGGCAAGGGAACGGCAGAGTTTTTCTGCCTTGGGGGGAAATCTTGGAGTCTGGAACTGAGAGACACGTCCGCCAACTGGTGCGCACGCTGCAACGAACCACCCGGCTGGAAAAGATGGTCAGTGATCATCGCTCAAACCGTCTGGAGTCAGCCAAACCTTCCAAACCCCTCCGAGCTAAGGCTTCCATTCCAGGTCTCTCGTCAGTCATACCATGCACAGCCGACGGCCCCATTGTCCATGGTGCGGGCGAGTCTTCGGGGCGCTCAAGATCCCGCAAACCTTTAACCTGCACCGAGTGGCTGGACGCCGGGCGCCGTCTCCCTTTGCTGCCTACCAAGATGATTTGGATTGAAACCATCTTTCGATGATGGCAGATTCCACCCCGTAGATACTAACGGCAGCCAGAGTTTCGGGCGAAGAGCCCGCCATACACTAGCTGGAAAGCAACACGCCAGCGAGCGCTAAGACATGGAGGTAATACGTCTATCCGTACCTACCAGTAGAGTATATCTGTACGGATAGTAGTGTGCATGTAGTGTACATTACTGGAATACTTGGGATCCGGTACCCCATGTGCGCACGACGAAGTGCACTACGGAAGGGGACTAGTACGCCGCCCATGGAACTTGGGATAAGTGGCTTCAGCCTTCGACGCACTGGGTACATGCGTAATTGCGTGGGAATGGGCAGATGTCGCAGGTATCCGAGGGGCCCGCTCCACCATACCTACACCAGACAAAGCCGCAGTATCACCGGCCTGGTCCTCTGCTAGGTAGGTCTTGCCGCCCCTGTCTGACCGTGGGACTCTTCTGTCTCTGTCCCTTTGACTGCCTCCTCGCTCACTAGGTATGCCCACCTCATCCGTCATCTCAGTTCGTCGAGGCGCTCGTTCTAGCGACGACGCGGCGGTGGCGTGTGTGCGGGCAAAGTGTATGTAGTGTAGTGTAGTGGACGTGGATTGATTTCAAGGTCGCCATTTTCATCTCGAGTCACTGTGGCACCAGCACCGACATCACCATGGCAGAAGAAGGTTTTTCTTCCCCCGTCTCCCTCTTCAGATGGTCTCGCGGGTAGTAGTTCTACTTTGCGGGGAGAGCTCTCCAAGAAAACCACCGCCGGCAGGCAAGGCAGACAGCAGGGAGAAAAAAGCACTGGCACTGAGGCAGGGAGCCGCCCTATTACGCAGAGTTGATTCAGCAGAGGGCACTCACTCCGAACTCGTCTAAGGACTCCGGGTTAAATTTCGTCTCTACCAATTACCACCGAGTCAGCTGGCCCCAGTCCGAGGCGTTGGGTCCCTCCCTCCCTCCTCTTCTCCTGCTCACACCCATCCGTACACACGCACGCCCACGATCCACCCAAGGCCAAGGAGGTGTAGTGTGCACTTCTCATCTTGAAGGCGTCGCTGCGGCCGCTGGCGTTCTCTGCCACCACCTATTAAACACCTGGTACTAATTGAAGGCAAACAGCGCATTTAGGTAGTTAGGCGGGTAGGTGTTAGTTAGTTAGTTAGACAGTACGGAGTACCCAGTGTAGGTAGGCGCCTTGTGTAAACTTCCTGGCGTACCAGCGACTATGTACGTGCTAAACTGTGTGAGGTGCCCAAGTTTGCTTGACCCACTTTAAGCCCTTACCCAGCGAGGTAGGTAGGTATCTAGTCCCCTGCTTGGGTACCTACAGTCTATACAGTGTACCCCTTCTCCTCACTGTCCATTGTTCATAGGCCCCCCCTTTCCACCCTGATCCCCGTCCAGCCATTCCCCGTCCAGCTCAGTTCCCAGCCTCTGACACCCCCCCTCCACCCCACCCCCAGGCCAATTGCGTCCCGTCCTTGCCCTCTCTCTTCTACCCACCCGTCCCACCCGCTCTCTCCCTCTCACACTCACACCCTTCAAATCCCCGTTTCCTCCCAGTCTTTCTGTTCCTCTTTTCACATTCGATCAACACCATCCACCGAGTCCGCGATTCTCAACACCAAATAGTCTATCCTCGGTCGTCGCCTTGATTACATCGACGTCGTTCATTCATACACAGCCAACCTGATATCGACCTGACGGCATACGAAGTGAAGGATCCCGCCGCCCCGTTCTGCACTTCTGAAGCCATTGTAAGTTGTGTGCCGCTACTGGTAACGTCGAGGCTTCTGCGATCCATTCTGTCGGTGCAACCAGCTTGCTGGATCTCCCATGAATCAGAACCTCCGTGCCCAAGCCTGCATCTGCTTGTTATCCTTCGCGCCGGTACACTAACGCGTCCCCAGCACACCACGTCGCTATTGAATACCAGCTGGGCGAGCCGACCGTTCGGAGCCATTCGGCACATCAACCTTACAATACCGCCAAAATGGCAGCTTTCCACGCTGTCCTGCCTCCGACCAACATCGAAGAAGTCTCCGAAACGACGACATTGCTTGACCGCCCGACGAGATCCGGCCATCAGTTCTTCTATGACTTGACCGTACTGCAACAACCCGAACGTGCCCGTGCATGTGGTTCTGGCCAGAAGTGTAAGTCTCGGAATGCCCAATCTACTCTATCGAGTTTGCTGCTAACATCGTCACAAAGCTGCCGCGGATCGTCGTCCAGTTGACCCTCCGCCTGTTGTCCAGCTCAAGATCGCCAAGGGCACCACCCGCGGCGAGGACATGAAAGATGTCACCATGGCTTACAACTCGAACTTCTTCCTGTACGCTGAGCTTGCTCCCGCCCGCCCCATGGCCCACGGTCGTGTTCAGACTCCGGCTGCACAACCACCCGTCTTGACCGGCATGCCCGTCTCCGGAATGGCATACCTGGACAGACCAACGGAAGCTGGCTATTTCTTGTTTCCCGATCTCTCGGTGCGCCACGAGGGCCGCTACGTCCTCGCCTTCCATCTGTACGAGGACATCAAGAACCCTGAGGACCGTGACCTCGGCAGCGACGATTCCGAAGACCGGTACCCCTGCTTTCACTGGCGTATGGCCGTCAAGTCTCAACCGTCCAGCGTCTACAGCGCAAAAAAGTTTCCGGGTCTGACGGAGAGTACCAACCTGAGCAAGACCATTTCGGAGCAGGGGTGTCGAGTCCGCATCAGGCGTGACGTTCGTATGAGACGCAGAGAGGGCGGAGGAAAGCCGAACGGCAACGACTATGAAAGCAACGCGGATACCAACGAGTATCGGAATAGCAGACGAACACAGACACCCGAGATCCGCAGTAATGCCGATCAAATACGGGCGAGGTCGGCCAGCAATAGCAGCGAACACCGTGCTGCTTTCCCACCTGCACCAGAGCGGCGTCCTTCAGTGGTTGAGTCGTTCCAGCCGCCGCCGCCACCACCACCGCCATTGTCTTCGTACGGCGCCCCTCCGCCGTCTAATTCATACCTGCGGTTCGGAGCAGACCCGTCGTCTGCCCCTTACCCGCCTCACCACCACCAACCCCAAGCGGTCGCTCAACCACCTCCAATTTCTCCTACAACCTCGTATCATTCTAGCCAGCCCTCGCCTTACGCTCAGCCTCCCAGCCATGGTTACTCGAGCCGGCCTAGTTCCCAATACGCCCCCAGCAACCCTCCCCCGACACCCCACGATGCCTACGAGCGTCGCCAATCTGCCATGACGGTTCCCCCATCGCCCTCGCACTACGGACCTCGGGATGAGTACTCTCGCCGGGAGTCGGACGCTCACGTGCGACGGGAGTCGATGCAGCCCTACCACCGGCCACCACCCCTGGCGCCGCTGTCTGATTATCACAGACAGTCCGCTGTGCAACTTCCGCCTATTCAAACCATGACTGGTTCCGCTGGCCAAACACACATGCCATCGCGAAGCGGTGACTACATCGAGCCTGGACCCGTACAGCCTCATGCCATCCAGGAGACGGCCAGAGCCGGCACGAAGCGTGGCTACGGCGATACCTTTGCCGAGAACCACCGTTCTTTGTACGATGGTCAACGCCCGCAAGAGCCTCAGCCCCATTTCATTCCGCGTAACCCAGGCGACCTTGCCTACAAGCGAGCTGATGGCAGCGTTGGCACGAAGCTACCGAGCAACTTCCATGCTTGAGTTAGATGACATGGCGTGTTTTCTCATTGGCGTTTTGGCAGCATGCCCTGGACTGGGCACATGGGTACCCGGCGTTTTTCTCGACCACGGCATCTGGGCGGATCATAAAATTACCAACATCTTCGACTGTACATCTTTTGCCCTATGATGGGCCTGCGGCGTTCGCACTTTTTCCTTAACGTCTCATCGACAAGCTCTCAGCTCCCATTATGGGCTGTGTAGTCTAATTGTTCATGGGTTCTGTCAACACATTATGTTTCCTACACTTGTCTTACTTTTTACGGAGTTGCCGCCAGTTACGGTATGATTCAGACTGGTATACACAAAAACGAAGCCATTCCAGGCTCACGAAGACATGGCACTCATGAAGTGGCTGTAATGTGTCGGTCGGATTGCGTTGATTTCCTCTGTTGAATGGGTTGGGGTTTGGTCAGATATCCACGGTGTCCAACGGACAGTTTGTTACTTGATTTCACTGGATAGCAGAATTGCAAAACTATCAAACACAAGTGCTTGTGCCTGTAATGTGACTTGACTGCAAGACCTTCCGCAGCCTCGCGAGGTCCGACGTCAGCTAGCCCGATCGAGTCTTGCTGAGTAGTGTAGAAGCCGTCTGAACCGTCTATCTCGGAGCGGCGGGACAAGGTGCAACGAGCTAGCTTGACAGCGGCAAACAAACAAAAATAGACAGACGGGCGGGCTTTCAGAGGACCTGCAAGATGGTGATGGGCGATTTAGAACGAGAACGAGATCGGGGGCCCGAGCGTCACGTGCCCCAGCGGCCGAGAGCTCAGACCACGCCTTAACGTGAGGGACGCGGCGCCCACACACGCCCAGTGGCCGCGGTTCCCAAGGTCGAAGTGGAGCGCGTTGGCGGGCGCGTTTTGTTTGCCCGAGCAACGGGGTGCGATTCGATTCGACCCTCCCTTAGCTCCCCCAGGGAAACCCCCCCCAGGGATGCACTAGTTTGGTAGACACAGCGAACACCCCGGCCCACGGCACAGGCGGTTGCCCTCCCAATGCGACTGGGTCAACATTGGGAAACCTGCCCGTCGCATCGCAAACCACGTCCACTCTCTCGACCTGCTTGCTGCTGCTTTCTCCCTCCCCATTTCCAACCCTTCACATTCGATTACCGTTCTTGAAAGTCATCGACGGTGCTTCTTGTCTTGCATCTTTGTAAAGACCGTCGAGTTAAGAAACAAACAGAAAAAGAACAAAAGGGTGCCGTTGCGGGTTGCAGGTTGCGGATGCGGATGTGCGACGCCAGAGTAAACAAAATCGCTCCTCTCCCTGGATGCAACAGCATCCCTCTCGAATCCTCCCAATCGCCACAAGAAACTTGCCCTCTACTTCTCGCTTTACTCATCTGAGACATCAGAACGCGACATCAAGCCAACGCCGAGGGCAGAAGGGGTCTCTCAGATCTCGCCGTCGAGCCGCCCAACATCATCGCCAACCGTCAGAACGAAACCGCGAATCGCCATCGCAATGCACCTAGACGATCCGCCGACCCCAGGCCCGCTGACCTCTCACCCGGTCATGGCCCCCCAACCCTCGACGAACGCCTTCGCAGCTGCGCAGCGACCTACCGCTAAGCGCGCAAACTCGACGCAGCGCGCAAACTCCCGCTTCGTCGAAGGGTCCATGAACGACCGCACCTCGGCCGCGCCGCCTCCCAACTTCCTCGGCCCGGAGGACTCGTCGGAGATCGCCCGCCGCTTCCGCATGGACTTCTACGTCGAGGCCCCCGACGCCGGCGTGCTGTCGCCGCCGAAGCCGCAGCACCACAAGTCCTCGCAGTCGCTGCTCTCGTCGCAGAACCACCACCAGCAGTCCCAGCAGCAGCAGCACCCCGTCCTTCAGCAGCCGACCGTCACGTACGGCGAGGTTAAGAGGCCCGCCAGCTCGGCTAGTAGCAACGTCGGCAAGAAGGGCTTCTGGGGCGGCCTGCGCGAGAAGCTGAGCTTCGTCAGGGATAAGGACAGAGGGGCTAAGCGCCCTTTGAGCCTGGACGGGAAGCTCCTCGCCGCCGGGGACGGCGCGGGAGGGTTCGGAAGCGGGAATGGCGCACCTACCGCCGCCGCGCCGGCAAACAACGGCCTGGCGGGTATGCCCAGCAGGGAGGAGATCATGGCCAGCTACCAGCAACTCATGAAGGACGGCTTCTTCGATGCGCACGCCATCCGCTCCACGCGCCAGCCCCCTCCGCCGTCCATCGCAGCCTCCAACACGACCTACTCCATTCGCCCCCCTATAGACAAGAAGTCGTTCGCGGAGCGCGTTCAGTCCCAGTGGCCCCTCGCGCCCGTGGAGGACGAGATCGAGCCTCTGCCGACCTCCCGTGACGGGAACAGAAAGCGTGGCCCTGTTGTTGACGACGACGACGAGGAAATGTCCGCCGTAAAAAAGCTGCGCAAGTCGGCCTCCCGCATCTCCATCGACCTGTCCATCCCGGGCCTCGGGAAACAGAAGCCCTCGTCGCTCCAGCCCTCTCAGGCGATGCCTCCTCCCCCTCCGCCACCGAATTACATGCCCCCGCCTCCCCCCCGCGGCGTTGGCCCGTTCGTTCGCCGGTCGTTTAGCAGCTCGACCAGGGCCAGCAACAAGCTGGCGAAGCACGCCCCCTCGGCGTCGTACTCGGCGTCCTCGTCCAGCCCCATGGACACCGACTTCGCCCCGCCGAACCCGTCGTACGCGGCCAGTAGCCGCTGCAGCATCGATTCCAACGACTCGCGGCGATCTTTCGTGGACGCGGCGAGGGCGTGGACCTCGCGCGCCACGCGCAGGGCGGCCGAGCCCTTGGGCCTGCGACCCAACTCAAACCACGGCGCCGCTCCCCCCTTCGCCTCCGAGGAGTATAAGGCCCACCGCGGATACGGCTTGGAGAGCGAGAACCTCCGCCACCACAACGCCAACGTCGCGGTGCAGGAGCGCGAGCTCACCGGCCGCTGGAGGGGCATGCGGTTCACCTAGACTCGAGGGCAAGCGAAGTGTTTGCCGCCCTCGGCCGTCGGGTGAGACTGGTGCCTGTGTGTTGGTGGTGGGGTTCTCTGGTTTGTGTCTGTTAGGAAGAAGGCGCCGGGCGTTCCTTGGATTCCACGACGAGCTTTTACGACTTTGACGACATGAAATGACCACTCTCGCTTTTCTTTTTTTATACGAAATCGGCATTCGACCGCGTTGCAGTACGACGTTCCGTTTTTACCCACCTCGACGAGTTTGCCTCTGCTCTAGGAGAAGACTTTCATTTCCCTGGAGTCCTCGTTAGCTTTGCTGGCCCCATTTGCGCGGCTGCGAAAGCACGACGACGACGACGACGGGCATAAGAAAGCCGGTATCCCCACCGCATGATGAACGAGCGACAGGACGGGAGAATTGAGACTCGGAAAAGGACGATCAAGGGCTCGACGTGCACAGAAAGGAAGAAGAAAAAAAACGGGGGAGTGATTGAGGGAGGAGAACCGCCAGGCTCTCCCCGGACGAAAAATTTCACGTCTTGTTGGAGGAAGGAGGGGCTTTTCTCTCTCTTCATGTATGTAAACGACATCCGCGGCACTTTCCTTCTTCACCCAGCCTGCCAGCTCCCGCCCCTCTTTACCCCTGTCTGCCTCGTAAGGTAGTTCAGCGGGAAAAGGTGGGCGAAACTGGAGGGAAGGTGAGGGGAGAGCGGTTCTGGACCGCTTGGTGTCTTCTTTTTTGATTTTCCTTGTTTTTTCTTATCTTTTTCTGCCTTCACGTCATCCGCGCGCCTGGGCCATCGAAAGAGCGCCCCACGGAACGGCGGGTTTGCATCGTGTCGACATGGGGAACGGGTGGAAAATGGCTTTGCTTTCGGGGCTGGATCGACGTTTCCGAGGTGTGTCGTTTCGTCGTTGACGTGCTCTCCCTTTTCTGAGGAGGCATCTCTTGAGAGACGGGAACGAAGAGACTTTGGAGAATGGGGCTGGAGGATGATGCGTGGAAGAAACGGGGGGCTCTGTCTCTGTCCCTCTGCTTCATCTAGCTTGGGCTGCTGGCTTCACCTCGAACGAGGGGGAGACAAAGGCATGCCCGTTAGTCTACCAGCTTGCCGAATACATATGATACTTCGCCCGTCGATTTGACTTGACCGATGCAGCCAATCTGTGAATCGTCCGATAAGCTGACGTGTTTGACCAGTTGGTTATAAGCCGTCTCTTGCTATCTGTCTTCCGCCATCTGGCTGCTTCAGAGCCTCCTGCTGATCCGAGACTCGGGGGACGGAGTGATGATGGGATACCAATGACTCCCGCCCACGGCCTCTCTCGTTGTCAGGGCTGAGAAACGTCGCCGCCAAAGAACCGACCCTCCAAGCACGTCGAAATCGATCACCAGTGGTGCGTATCCCCGAAGAAGAAGAAAACGAGAAAGATCGGGAAACGGGGCCGGCTGGAGGTCCCGAGGTCTCTACGCCGCCGTCCGTCGGTGACGACCGACGATGCCCGTGCCGCATGCGTTGTGTCCCGGCTCGCGCTATGCAGGCTGTCTGGTCTGTGGCACAAGAGTCGTCGTTCAAATAGGGTGTAGAGTGACATGATCCATAGAGACTAGAGAAGTTGGAAGCAGTGGTCAGATGGACAACCCGCCATCTCAGCACAAAAAGTCACAGAGCAAGGACGCCCTATCTATCCCATGAGCAAGGTATAGACGATAAAAGAATCCCAGCGGCATTGTCACAAAGCCAGGACCAGTGTCTGCCCAAGTATAGACACAGTCGCCTTCGAAATTGTTTCGTTATATAAGCTATACTCGATACAGTCCCTCCAAGATCCCCAGACCACTTGGCGTCTCTCTTCTTTCCGGCAGTCCATAAATCCGCGCCTCGACGATACTCCAACGAATGTAAAAAAAGAAAACACAAGAAAATAAGCTAAACACCCAGTCGAGTCGCGGTGGCTGACCGGTTCCGTGTAAAAAGAAAAAGGAGAAAAAGTACGAAGGGGGGTTTCTTTCCTTAACCCCGCTGTGCGATGTCGATATCAATGTTCCAGACCCTGACCGAAAGGCACGCCGTGCCAGAACTCTCCTCGCGCTTTAAACCGAAGGGATTGCGACTGCTCCTAACATTTCCCGGACATACCAGCAACTCCTTTTCATCCGTATTTCAGTAGACCCGCAAACGCACGCAAAACGGGAAAGCTCTCCTCCCGTGAGCCTCACGCCCCACGTCGTTCGTATATTGGCTCGCAACTAGGCAATGTAATCTAAAGAACTTCGACTACGCGATTCTGAACGTTCCGGACGATCTCTGGGACTCGGTCGACTTTCGTGGCGTATCGAAGGGTGGCGAAGGCCATGGAGAAGTATTGAGGAAACCGGCTGTACAGCATGGCAGCCAGTATGCAAGTGAGAAGTGGAATCTAGACGAGGGTTAGCAAACTGAGACACATTGAGATACGTCGAGGACGGACTCACCCAAATGAACCACAGGTTCTTGTCGCTACGCATGCCCTTGAACTTGGCCTCGCGGGCACGAAGGAAGTTCTGCTGTTGTTCTTTGGTGATGGCGCTCTTCCTTCCAATCTTCAGAACGCTCGGTACTGGTGCTGTGCTCGATGATGCCGCCGCATCCTCTATCGTCTCGGTGGCCTCCGTCTCCTGCGAGGCAGCTAACCTGCTGTCGGCAACAGCCTCAGCAGCGGCATCCAGCGCGGCAGCCTGCTTCCGATCGAGCTCCTCTTGAGGGAAAATCTCATCGTACGCCGGCGGCGGGGCCGAGTTGTTGTTGTTGTTCCTGAAGGATGATAGATCCCACCAGCGGCCGTCTATTTGTCTAGAGTTTTCGTCATCGACTGAACCTGGCCGCGAACCAGACATGCCAGGCATCAAAGAGGTGACTCTACCCATTAAGGGGGTCTGTTGAAGATATGCTTGGTAGTCGGGCAACATCGGCATCCTCGGCAAGGCCGGCATTTGAGGCAGGTTAGGAAAGTTTACAGTCATCAACTGCTGAATCTGTGCGGCAAACTGTGCCGCGAAGTGATCCCCAACAACAGAGGCAAGAGCAGCCGTCGGCGAGGGTAGTCCGGGTGGGACGTCTTCTGGACCGCGCTGAAGCCGCTGCATGTCTGGGCGAGGAGCAAATGCATGTCCGCTCGAACGACGGCGCATGTCAAGCCAGGAGTCTTCCTCCTCCTCCTCTTCGTCTTCATAATCGCCAGAGGAGTATTCGGGGCTTTCTTCGCCATCGTCCGGTGACTCGGATTCACTGGACACGCCAGGGCGGTCCCACAAAGACCTGAGCGAAGCGGCGCTGCTCGCTCTGCTGTGCAGCGAGCCTCTACTGCGAGATCGAATGTGACCTTCGCAGAGGCGGATGTGCTCAACCATCTTGGCTGAACGAGCAACGTCAGCCGGCTGAAGTCCAGAAAGGCTTCGTATCGTAGGGTCAGCTCCAGCTTGTATCAGCCGGCGGACAATCGACTCGTGATCGTTCATGGCCGCCAAATGCATTGGGGTGAAGCCACCCTTGTCTCGCAAATCGCAGTTGGCCCCACGCGCAATCAAGCCGGCAACGAAGCGGTGGTATCCCAGGGCACAGCCCATGTGGAGCATTGTTTGTCCAGTTGACCTCCTCAGGTCAAGTCGAGACATTCTCGGGTTGTCGTCTAGGTCGATCAACTCCAGGCACTTGAGCAACTGGGATTCTGTGCTCATATTGAATGTGTTGCCGCCGAACCCGCCAGGGTTTGCCGAGGGACCGGCAGCTCCCCAGGCGTCTCCTGACCCTATAATGCGTTGTGCGAGTTCCTTAACGTCGACCATTTGACCAGACATCTTGTGGCCAAGAATCGAAAGTGCCGTTCGTATCAGCTTCTCTTCGTCGTCATCGACGTACTTGAACATCTGGTTCATCTTTGAAAGCGGATATGCCTGCCCAGCTGCAGCCTGATTTTGCTTGAAGGTGACCATTACTGGGCCAGCAACGGGTGACGGAGGCAAAAGGCAGACCAAGGAAGACTCGCCCCAAAAGGTGGTGGTTGTGGCCTTCTGATCTCCGAACAGAACCTCCAAGCCTTGGTAAAAGCTTGCGCCGAGAATTGTGACTTCGATGCCACCAGACTTTGGTCCTTCATTAGGAATGATCTTGTGAATTGTCGGTGGCGTCCGAGCAGGAGCAACGTTTGTAGGCATGTACGTCATGGCATTGAACTGGCTCTGCGGTATGGCATTCACCCCGTTAACTCCGTTCGCGAGTCTGCTTGGGCTCGGTGCGCGACTCGGATGCGCCGAGGCTGGTGCAGAGAACAGAGGCATCGCCATGTTGTCCATACTGGCCGATCGATTGGCGTTGGTGAAAGTTGTCTGATCGTTACTGTTCGGTGTCGGTGGGCCGGTGGCAAATGGCTGAGGGATTGTCGCAACTCCGTTTGAGCCGAACATCGCATCAGGGGGAGACTGGAAGTTGTTGAGACTGGGCGAGAAGGGCGATGTTGATGCAGACGCAGGCGCAGGCACCACGTTCGCAGGCATCTGGGTACAAGGAGGCGTAGTCTCTAGGCGAGTCATCGCCATGCCAATGGGCACCCTGGACCCGCTAGCCTTACGCTTCTTCGCGATGGGCCCCGAGTGCGCACCTGGAGACGGTGGTCGTGACAAGTTGCGAGGTGCCGTTGGCGCTGCTGGTGGCGTGGTCTTGCTCGTTGGGGGTGCTACCGGGAAAGGCGGAGCTGCTGGCGCATTGCGTTGCAGGCTCTGCAAGTCGGAGCTCGAGTGTGATATACGGAAGGGTGCGCCCCCAGTATTGAGCGGACCGGCATCCAAAGGCGTACTCATCATCGGCACGAGATTGTTCTCCGGGCTTTGAGTTGTCGTAGGGTTCAGTGGCTGCGGAATCGGGTGCGTCTTGTGATCATCGGTGATCATGATGGACTGCGACATCTCCTGGGCGACAAGGCGGCCTTGCCAATCCTTGATAGTGAAGATGACCTGGAAGCCCACCTTCTCGGCGTGATGCCTGCAGTAGCAGGCAATTCTCATCGGCGCATCTACCTGCATAGCCCCCGGGGGGGCTACCAGCTCTGGACGTCCTGTCACTGTGGAATCTGACACAACGCCGCTCGGTTTCTGCCACTCTTTGACTTCCTGCGTGTTAAAGACGATCACGCGTCTCGATTCGTCCCGATTCCACATCTCTTCCTCTTCGACCTTCTTGATCTTCTTCCTTGCCGCCCTCTTACGCTCGCGGGTGATGCACCCGGCGCAAATACGGACCTCGGCCCCGTTTTGCGGCTTGCTCTCCTCATCGTTCTCGTCGCTAGCGGATCGGGCAATTACAGGAGTGTGAGTGGCGGCTGCGGCGCGTTGAAAAGCCTTGGTCTTATTTTCCTCGCTTCCCATTGCGCTAGTGCACACTAGCATGGTGTAAAGTTCCAGAGCATCGGGTGCCCGTTCGAACACTGGCTTCGCCAACAATTTTGGCTTCGAAATGGTGTGTGTGGGCAGATGGAGGCGCTTGATGCCGGGCGGCAGCGGGTATAGGATTAATTTGATCGGAATTTGTGTTTCGACGCGAGACTTGGCCGGTGTCGGGTGTATCATCAGTCGGCACCCACGGTTGACAAACTCTGTGGGAAACATAGGCATCTGCTGGGGAATAGACATCGGGAGACCATCGGGCGAGTGGAACTGCATAGGCATGTTGTGCATCATTTGCTGCGCCGCAGGGTCGAGCTTCGGCTGCCAATAGCCAGGCTGTGTCATGGCGCTCATCGCAGCGGCATTCGTGAAGTCGCCCGGGGACGGCGTGCTGTTTGTGTTGGTCATCAGGGCCGAGGGAGAAGCCTCGTGGCTCATTATCATGCCATGAGACATGGGCGAACACTCCCTCGAACCGCCGGACATGTTGAGTGTGTTCATGGGCTGCGAGAGAGAGAATTGCTGATCAGAATTAGTCACGCTTGCCTCCGTGTCGCGATGAAAATAACCCACGGAATTTCTCTTGTCGTGGTTTGCAGACCCGACATTGCTCGGGGCGGAAGTCTGGAAGGGGCCATTTGCGTGAAACGAGATGGCGGGCATCTCTGGCGAATCCATGCTGACGGCCCCTCTGGGCTGATTGCTGGAGGCGGTATCGAAGTCGAAGAACTTGCTCTCGTCGGCGTCGTTCGCGCAGCCATCGTGCAGCATGACATCGTTGCTCGTGTCGAAGAGAAAGTTAGAATCGTCCGGGCGGCCAAAAGCCGTCGTCGTGGACCAGTCGGATTTTATTTCAGGTCCATCTGTCATCATCACGTCGCCTGCGGTCAAGGCGGACTTTCCAGAGGCGGAGCTGCCGGTTCTCTTCGAGGAGGCCGATTCGGAGGACGAGTCTCGAAAGGAAGAGAGGAGGGAGTCGGGTGATCCGGCTGCGACGGTACCGGTTGCCAGCAGGGTGGCCTGCGGCTCCATGTACTTGACGTCTTGCAATGACGGCAAGGCAGAGTATTCTGAGAGGTCGCCGGTCTGGTCTTCGTATTCGAGGAACTCCAACGAGTCGGTGGGGGGCATTCCCGGCGAGGGCGGCATAGGGCTGGCACCGTTGGCGGCACCAGCAGTCGTCATACCTTTTGCCTGTAACGCTGTTCGAAAATGGAAGTTGAGGCCGAAGGAAAGATGACGAAGGCGGCGACGACAGCGGCGACGGCGACGGTGAGGGCGACGAAAGGGGAGGAGGTGAAAGCTCGGTCTGGGGATGTTGTGGGGAAAAGGGCGTCTCGTGGTAAAGTGGTATAGCCCAGGTAGTGGAGTGGGGGCCCACCAACCTGGTGCTGCTGTGTGCCTCTAACGCGAGTCCGACCCGGGAGTCGCGAGTGTTTCTAGGAGCAAGGAAGGGGAAAGCGAGGGCGAGGGCGAGGGTGAGGGCGTAAGAAGGGTGGGTGGTGCAATGGTGAGGGAGATTATAGTAGTAGGGGGAGACGGTGTCGCACTGGGCTGGCCTGACTGTGGGCGATGCTGCGGGCAGGTGCCGCGCGATGCGGATACACGGTACAACAGACCCTGAGAAAAGTCCCGTCGGGGCAATTGGAAGGTGTTTCGAACGGGAAGCCCTGTCGGGGCCGTGTTTATTATGGGCGATCCGTACGGTGTGGACAAGAGACGTTGCAGGCAGGGTACCGTAGGCAGGTAGCCTTGGTGTTCGTCGAAGATAGCGCCGGGAATGCTACGGATCTTCTCGTTTTGGCTACTCTTCGTCGTCGTTGTCGTCGTCGTTGAGGGCCGAGAAGAGAGAGAGGGAGCGAAAGGAGCAGACAGAGATATTTTCGGGCCGGGTCGTTTGATTGTATGTGTCTCTTTTTTTCCCCCTCTGGTTTCCACCGCCTGGGCGAGAGGGGGGACTCGGGAGTGGTAATATTAGGTTAGGTTGGGATGAGCAGAGGGAGGGAGGGAGAAAAAGCCTGCGCGGAAATTGTACGTCCAGAGTCGGGCGAGTCTGGTCCTCCTGCCGGCGTGTGGGTAGGTTCTGTGCTTCTTTTTCGTTACTGCTGCCGCCAGGCGTTGGACGAGGAGGACGAGAACGAGAACGAGGAGACCCGAGCATGTATTCGAGTGCAAGACGTAGCGTAAAAAAAGACAACGGACCGACAATCGAGGCGGTAACAATGTCTCAAAAACGAACAGTTCTCCTCTGAGCGGTGACTCGACGTCGCCCTTGGGCTGGTGTCTGGACAGGGGAGGGGGCAGCAACGGCGACGCGAACCGGGGCCGATGAAGCCAATCCAACCCAGTCCACTGGCCAATTGGTCCAGCCGAAGCCCGTCCGTGGTGCCAATGCCAGTTGCGTGCGTCCAGACCGATGGAAGTCAGCGGTGCGGCGGCTGTTGGTGTTGGTGTTGGATGGAGACGATGAGAGGCTCGTCTAGTTTATCGATGGAGAGGACGGCCAAAGGCCGGGCTTGAGCGACCTCGATCGGAAACACGTATTGTTTATTTATGATGGTTCTTCTCGGAGCAGGAGGGTGACGAGTGGGCAAAGTTTGAAGAGGGGAGAAGAGACAAAAGACACAGCCAGACAGAGAGATGGGTATGCAGACGCAGAAACGTCGATAACACTGACAATGGCGGAATCGAACAAAATGTGGAGCAGGTTGTGCTGTCCGTCTCTTCAGGTAACATCAGGTCAGAGATCAGATTGGGTTCATAGGTGCCCTCTATGTTATGCAGGTCAAGATACGAACCAGGTAGGTGAACAGCGTCTATCTGGAATTCAAGAAGCGTGGCAGAAGGCGGAGACCTGTCACTCGTCCGGAACGAGTATCACAACCAAAGACGGTCCGAAATCGTCTCGCCATCGACCCGTCATCCGTCTTGTTCCTTGACCCGTCCAGGTCCAGCCTGCGTATGTGCGGCTGGAGGTCGTGAGAAGAGGAGTAAGTGGTGGTGGTGGTGGTGGTGGTGGTAGTATGCATGACAGATACTGCGAGGATCATCGGCAAGGTCTCGTTGATAGAGGGCTACTTTATCATGAGTATCCATTCCCTATATTTGCTGGGTAATCTCTTAACAACTGCGGATACATGTTCTAGCTGCGACCGAGAACAATACGCAGTACGGACCAAAATATGCTTGCCGACAGCAGGACGGTGCTTCGTAAATGGCGTTGTGGCTTCGGGTGCCCAAAGCTCAAGCTTCCCAGTCGGGCAAGATGCTAACAAATAAACACAGGTACCTATTGCGAAAAAGGTAGGTAGGCGGCACCTTTGACAGATGGATTACCTACGACTTAAACTCCGACCTCAGACGATGGATGTGAGGCGGGAGCTGGAACAGACTGACGGACGCCCTGTGCTTCCCGACGAGGAAACGCCAGGCTCAGCCCTTCCATCCATCACTGCTCTGACCACCTCAAGTGTCTCGCCCTGCCCTGTGCCCTGCATCAAGAAGCTGCCCTGATGGTAATTGTGATGGTGTAGGTTTTCCACGGGTAACTAGCACCATGGTAGGTAAAGTGCGTGCGCGCGGATGGCCCGCTTGGCAATGCATACCTTACCCAGGGACTTTTGATACAACTCGAGATCTCTCTCTCTCTTCCTCCTTTCTCTGCTTCTACTTTGTACTCTCCACCTTCCTTGTCGTGCCGTTGTGTAGCTGAGGTACCTGGGTTCAGTGCTGATGTACTTACGCCACCATGGCAGGTGAGATGGTACCTACCTAAGTATCCGTACAAACAGTGGATCCTTGAGAGCTGCTATTCCCTGCGCTGTCTGCATCTGTTGCTGCATTATCCGTATCTATCTGCCCAGAGAAGGTCGAGGTTTCCACCAAGGCATCCATCCGGATTGCTAATGGGATGGAGGATGGCCGAAAAAAGTCGAGATGCTACGAATACAAATGCAAACTAAGGTGAGTACCTTGGTATCTAGCGCAGCACACTAGCAGGTAGGTACGTGCCACGGAGCTGTTACGCGAACGCACCGTGGCACTTGCGCCACGCGCCGCCAAGACAAATGGCAGTCTTCCCCCCGAGAGACCACTCGGCGCCCTGAATCCACAAAAGCCACCCTCTTATGGACCAATGGGAATTTGGTAAAATTTGATGGTCCCTTGCTAGGGTCTGAATACAGTGCGGTGGACGGACGCTTATTACCTAGGTATGTACCTATCCGTACTTGAGTGATAAGCACCCAACCTCGCTTCCGCCGGTGCCTCCCACCTACAGCTACCTCCAGAGCCCATCAGTAATCCCGTCACTGCATCTCGCCAAATGGCGAAGGCAGGGAGCGAGGGAGGAAGGGACGGGCACAGCGAGGGAGGGTGAGAGTAGGGCAGGGCAGGAACTATTACCTGCATGCCTACATGATACGTAGGTACTATTAGTACTAGTAGTAGTAAGGCACCTTGTTGGTGCGTGTGTGAGCGTGAATGCAATATTACTTGCCAGTACACGCGTCCCGGCGCCCACGGGGCACGAATACTTGGTAAATTGCGGATGCTCCGTATGATATTACGCTCCCGCAGGCGCAGATGAGTGCCCTCGATGCCCTCGTTTGCGCAGTAATTCTGCCAATCCAGTCTGCTAATCTGTGCCACCCTGCAGCCCACTTCAGCCCAGAGAGGATCGCTCATTCCACGGGGTCCCCCTCCCACATTCCACTGTTTCAAGTCTTTGACTTCCCAAGGCAGGTACGGGTAGATTCCCATGAACCTACAAAGTCCCGCCATCTTAATGTATCCGTACCTACCTACCTAGATACTCGGATAACATGCGTCCATTATGTAAGGCACGAGAACTCTGTCCGGGTGCGGGAGAGCGCAACGGCATAATCTATTGATAGGTGAAGACTGAGGGGGGCGGACTTGCCTACTCCAGCATTACAGTGTACGTACGACTACGGATACTTTCCTGCTTACGAGAGGCTCTGGCCTTGTGGGTTGGCTGGGCCAATGGCGACCAAAGTGTGAGATGCGAGATGCGATACATAGTACGGATACACTACACACAAAACAGCGTTACAACACCGCCACTGCCTTGCCTGCTTGACTGCTCCCCACCTACTCCCTCACCAGGCTCGCTCGTCGTGCCAACGTCAATCTTCGCTCATCTTGCAGCTTATTATTCGGTTCAAAAGCAGCCCAGGCCCAGGTTCTTGCAGTTGGTCGAAAAACCAGGCCTTTACTGGGATGGCCAGGCTGCTGCACACGTACACGTACACGTACACTACACTACGCGCTGCAGGTGCTCTCAGGGTGTTCGTTCCGGATACGACGTCTTGTGCTTGTTCGCACGTCCGATGGTGCATGGTACATCCATCTCCTATCGAAAGGTACGCGCCATCGTGGAAGCCATCACCAGGTTTGCCCTTCCTGTGCTCCACCGACATGCTTCAGGAGGCCAAGTGGCTTGTTGCTCGGGCACTGGGAGATGGTGTCTTCTGCCACTTGGTGCTTCCTTTTCCACTCGATTCCATCCACTTGCGCCGAATAGACCGGTGCCGGTGCTGCGAAGAGCACAACACCACGAACTATGTCACCCACCTATGTCTAAACACCCAGCCCGCCTCGTACCAGCGCTTACCTACTGACAATAGGCATCGCACCGTGGGCTTCGTCCCAATGGTAGCGGAGGTTCCCTCTGGGTTTCTTTCCGGTCAACCTAAAGCTGTCAACTGCAAGGTCGGCCGCTTTAGTTGCTTTTCTATCTGACCTCTGTGTGCGGCAGCAACCCTGAAGCGATGAAGCACCCCTCAACAACAGACGATGCGACCTAGCGGCGTGTCCTAAACTCCTCTTCGGCCGGGCCGTGCTATCTAGGATGCCGTTCGCCTCTCCGGTCAGCCTCCGACCTTTCTTCAAACGTCCAAGACACTTTGGTCTCCTCGCCTCCGGAACGGCTCCCCGGTGCCCCATTGGCTCAGACCTCACCCGTTGTTTCTGAAGAACCAACCACCACGGATATCTGCAACTCGGACACACTCGGGCTGGCTGGCACCATGGCCATGCTGAAAGGTCTGGCGAGCGTTTGCCGGTTGCGGGCATTCCCAAGAGATGCAGTGCCCGGCAGATAACGGGTTGGCACGATATCAGGCCGGCGCACGCTCTATGCATCTTGCATCCGATGTCCAATCTTGCATCCGATGTCCAATCCTACAAGTCTGATAGGCTGCTGCGTTTCCCAACGTTCACGTCAACGCCAGGAACAGACCCGGTGAGTGAATGCAACCCTTCCCGCAGATGGTGTCGGCATCGGCTGCACCTCTGCACCTCTGCAACCACCAACAGCATCACCTACCATGGTATTACCTTCTCTTGTAAGCACGGCAACAGTTCAACCAAATCGATCAGTCCCCCCCGGTCTCTTGAGCCCAGCTACCTAGCCAAGTAGCTGAGCCCACGCCTTGCCGCCTGAGCGGCTTGGGGCAAGACGCCAACCTCCTAACCCTCCATGGGATGCAACGCTTTCTCATCAGCCCCGACGTCGCTCCGAATCTCGCCAAAACGCCTCGACACCAAGTCCCATTAGCCTTTGCCATCGCGTTCACTGACCACGCCCGCCCGATGCCACAGGTTGTTTGCGCAATCATGGGGCTTGCATAAAACCTATTATGTAAACCCGCACTGTATGGACTTCGCATGACGCCGGCCTTCATCTGACCTGGAGCCCGGACTCAGGAGAGTTGTCAGGTGGCCTGCGTGGCGGCGGTAACCCGGCCACCACACGGGAATAGTCGACGACGAAAGCAACTCAATCTTTACCTGTGGCATCCCGGCGTTGGTTAGCGCGTCGCGGAAAAACATCGACCGGTTGATAACTGGCACATCCCGTTGCGAATCGTGATCCGAACCAATCGAGTTAGTGGTTCACAATTTCTCTCTTGTCTAATTACTCTCTCTGTGGGCGATTCAAACTCTGGATCCGGGCGGAGACACCCAGACTTCGGGTTTCGGAACGCCGGTCTACAGGAAAATAAAGTAAAAACCAGGGCGGTTAAAGAAGTAGCATGCAGACAGCCGGCCTAGCTATTGTATGGGCCGGCCGGAGAGTCTCAAGCCAGTATGTCCGGCCTTCTCTGGCTGGCGGACATCTCCACGCATGGGTGCACAGAACCAATATTCTCGTATACAAACTTTAGGACAGCACCGGATGCCCTAATAATTACTCACTTACCAACCAATGTAGTTAAGCCGTCATGTCGTCTTCCGGGAGCCTTCCGTGCATCGGGCTGTGAGATACAAAACCCGGGACAGAATTCCGGAAACGACGGTGCTGAAGACGCCCCATTTGCGAAGATCCCCAGCCGATGGAAAGAAACCGTCCGGAAATCACATCATCGCATCATGTAGGCCGACGTCTTGCGGATCGGACATCTTCCGATACCACGGCGGGGGGGTTTTCCGGCGGCGGCAGCAGCAAGCAGGTGGAAAAGTCTGCATCTCGATTCTGCAATCACTGGAGGGCCGGTGGCTCGTCGGGAAACCGGATTGTGCGGCTTGGAAGCTCTGGTGGCGGTGGCGCCGGCGCCTCGCGCCGATCGACCCCGGACTGGACGCCTCCTGGTTCTCCCGGGTCCGAACGCAGACCGGAAATCAGGTCTTCGCCGGCCCGACTCGAAATCGCGGCCTTGCCTAAGTGGCCTGCGGGCACACTCCCTCCAGAGATGATGGAGCCGCCGATCCTGTAGACTGGCCGGGTCGTCGTCTCGCCGTCTGACTGCGCCCGGGACTCGGCGTCGAACGCGTGACCACTGCGTGACTCAGACCTGGACCGGCCGAAGGGGAACGTGACCCTCCCGCGGATGCGGAACGGCCGCGGGTCGTCGCCGTCGCCGCTCATGAAGGAGATGCCCTTCGACAGCTGCCTGGGGGCGTAGTAGCCGAGCTTCCCGAGCGGGATGCTCAGGCCGTGCACGACCTACATGACGATTATATCGGACCTAATCGGGTTGTATCGTGGAGAAGGGGGGCGGACGACTTACTATACTGCAGACGGCGAGGAACCAGACCACGACCCTGACGGCCTCGCCCATGTGGGCCACGTCCGGCCGGGGCGTTCCGCCATCGTTCAGGGTGTGCAGGAACTCGAGGGTCACGTAGAGGTAGAAGACGGCAGACACGCCGATGGGGCCGAAGAAGCCCACGAAGACGGCCTGCTTCGCCTCCCCGATCTGGGGGATCATCCTGTGCACGGCGAAGACAAACGGCAGGCGCCTCAGCAGCAGGACGAGGACGCCGAGCACGACCAGGCGGTACAGCGGGATCACGTCGTTGTGCAGGAACTCGTCCCAGGGAAGGACGGCCCCGTACCACATGAAAATGGTCACGTTGAGGAGCATGTCGATGGTCGGCTGGAACGAGTCGTCCTCCGTCTCGAGGCGGAACCAGTCGTCCCAGGTGAAGGCGTTGCCGGCGATGAAGCAGGCCAGGACGTCGTCGCTGCCGATCATGCCGCAGGTGCCGACGATGAAGAGCGCGAGCGAGATGGCGAACACGAGGAAGCTCTCGCGGTCGACGTACTTGTGGCTCTCGGCCCAGCGCAGCAGCGTCTTGGCCAGCCACCCCACGGCCGCGCCGTACGCGACGCTGAGGACGATGGTGTATCCCCACGTCTCGCCGAACCACAGCCCCATCGCCATGCCCGCGCCGCCCGAGAACTGCTTGCCCCCGTCGCCGAGGTACTTGATGAGGTAGAGCGCGAAGAACAGGAAGGGGTACCCCAGGCCGTCGTTCGCGCCGGACTCGCTGATGATGAGGTTCTGCAGCTCCTTGGGGATGTTGTGGTCCGCGAACCTGCCCTTGACGATCACGTTGGAGAGCACCGGGTCGGTGGGCGTCACGCAGGCGCCGATGGCGAGGGCATGCAGGAACGGGAGGTGCGGCACCAGAGCGTAGACCAGGACGCTCGTCGCCAGCCACATGCACGTCATGACGGGGCCGACGAGCAGGGCCATGGGCTTCCACTGCGTCCTCAGATACCTGCTGGGCAGCTGGACGCCCGCGAGGACCAGCTGGACGCCCAGGACCAGCCGCGAGAAGGCCAGCGTCACGCTGTCCACGTTCTCCTCGGATCCCGCATACTCCAGCGGTCTGATCAGGTTGGCCGCCGGGGGCGAAAAGGCGACGCCTACCAAGAGGGAAATAACTGCAGGCATGTCAGACATCGAAGCAGGCAAAAAAACCAAGGATCGGAATGCGTCGTTCTAGACCAGCATTCTCGACCCATCGGGCACCAGCAGCGGCTGTAGCAGACTTACGCGCTTCAGACAGATAGTACGTCTCCTTGCAGAGAAACGAGACGAGCCCGAACAACGAGATCCAGCCGCCCAGCACACCGACAATGATGTTGAAGTTGGTGACGGCGAGGGTAGGCATCGTCGCGTTAGGCCTCCGTATGACACGCTCAAGCTTTCGCCAAGGTGACCCCTCCTCCACAGTTTACGTATCACGCTCCGCGATCTCGGGCGAGATGCTCCAATGAGAAAGGCGATGCCAAGTATGCCCCGGGCCTCGCTGGGTCGATCAGACCCTTTTTTTGATATGATAAACACAATCGAGGACAAGCGGCGACGACCGTTTATTCTACCGCGGCGGTCTCTCCCAAGATGACGACGAAAATTGCGGCGCTTGCGTGGCTGACTGTCATTGGGGAATCTTTATCCCTTGCTTGAGGCTGCTCGCTCGCCACGCGGATCTTCGACCGACGAATGCGCGAGGGTGAGACAGAAGAAGAAGCGGTCTGCGGGCTCCTGGGCGGATCCTGATTGGCGACACGACGATCAGGCTTTCCCGATTCTGGCGTGTAGAAGCGCAAAGGGTGGTGTGCGCGGTCAAGGGACGTTTGGTGATGCAAGAGGCGAGTTTGGGAAAAATCGTGTGTTGTTGATGAACGGAGGAGGAGGCGGGTTAAAGCAAGGGAGAAGAACGACGGGGACGAAGGGAGGCGAAGAAAGGCGGGCGGCTGGAGACGGGATGAACGCCGAGGGTTTTTTTTTTTTGCAACGCAGTACCTAGCATCACCGCTTGTTGCGCCCGCCCACAAAGAGACCATAAAACGGGCAGGGTTAGGTGAGATACCGTTTTCCCCCCATCCGTCGCGCCAACTAGCTAGTGAAGCTACTAATCAGTTGCACCGCCGCGTTGCTCGAAACGTGGGGATCCATCCATCCGTCTTGGACTGCATGTCCAGGTATTGAGCCACGAAGCACTGTATGTCTGCCCGATATCTGGCTGGCCATGCGCCGCCAAGAGTACGTGATGCGAAGCCCTAGGCGCGACGAGAAGGGCCCAGACAGCCAGAAAACCCTGCCCGAGCCATGAACTAATATGGAGGTATCCTGTTTCGGATCGGTGCGCCGGGGGCCGGGAGAGAGAGCGCCAACGTCCTAGATTCCATGCGGACGCCGCTAACTTTGAAAGAAATGTAAGACAATACCAGGCGGGACTGACTGCTCGGAAGAAACGGCCAACGCAAGGAGGAAAGATCCGTGTAGCGTGCTGTATAGTGCGGTACATCTCATCGTGTTGTTTCTCTCGGTGTAGTCAACGAGAAGCAAAGGTAGCAGACCATTGCAAAATTTCGTGAAAAACAGTGGCGGGCTTGAGGAGAAACCCATCTTGGATTAGAAGAGAGGAGAGAACGAAAAGAGAATTGTTTACTAGAGGGGATATCTTTGAAGGCACTGATCCAACACGAACATACATCCGTCCACCCGTCCAGACATGGGAAACATGCCGTAAACTCCCATCCGACAGAAACCGAGAACTTCGCTGAAGACGGCGCACTGCAGAGCTATAAAAAATAGGGGTGGGTGGAATGAGGGAAGAAACAAAGTAGGATAGATGCCAACAGCAGCGACCACACAACCTCTGCCCGTCAACTCGTGATAGCCTCCCATGTCTGTTCTATTTGCGCCCGGGTCGCTTCCTCCCTCCGTCGCCTGAACTATATTTCCATCGACCAGACAGCATCGGGGCGCCAGGCGCTTGCGATTGAGAAAATGAAGGCTCGCCTTCGCTCGATAACAAGGGAAAAGACGCAAACAGAAGACGCCATATTTACCAACGCTTGAGCATTTCTCTCCGCCTATATCTTCGGCCTTGCCCCTATGTCCATATTTCACACCTCTGACTCTCGTTCTTCCGCGATCGCAATCCGACTTGCAAGTTGTCGATTGCGAGCTACGAGTCCCGTCAAGTCCGCGAGGGGTTGCTTCGGCGCCCGTCGACATCGTCCCGCACATTCAGCATATCCTTTAGACTTTGCTTAGCCCGCGCGGGCTTTTTGTGCCGCTCGTAGGGAAAGTGCCTTGGCCTTGACTTTGGCACCCGCAACCGCAAGGCGATCAGCCGCAATGTTGCCGGGGGATTTGCCATGTCCCTTGACCCATTGGATGTCGGTAAGCGTCCCTATGGTATCGCGTTCGTTGATCTTCCGGCGAATCGCTTCCACCAAGTCCCTGTTCTTGACATCCTTCTCCGTGATGCCTTTCTTGCGGTCTTCGGGGGTTGGCTGCGCCTTCCAGTCATTGCCCTCCCAAATTTTGTACCACTTTGTCGCGCAGTTGATCGCATATGAGCTGTCAGTCCATACATGTGATGGCTTCGTGATGGGTATGCGTTCCAACGCGCGAAGGAGTGCGGTGAGCTCTGCGCGCTGGTTTGTTTGAACCTCGCCCTGGAGAGGTTCCGAGACATTTCTAGGCCCCATCGTCAGTATCTGATAGTTAGATTAGTCGCATATCCCCAGTCGGGATAACCTGCGTCTTCTTGGCCCAAAGTTTTCCAAAGGGAAAAAAGATAGTGGATGTTTGGATGCAGACCATACCTCTTGTCGTTGTCACCGAAGTATACGCCCACGCCTGCCGCGGGCAGCTGGTCATCCGCCTTGCCATTGCCCAGACAGCTTCCATCTGTCCAAATTACAACTGATTTTGTTTCGTCGTCTGAGCTGTCTGAGTCGAATGCGTCCAGATCGACCTCAGACTCCGGCTCGAGTTCGGACTCTTCTTGCTGGGCCTCATAGCCCGGTTGCCACTGGGCGCGGACGCTATCGATGGTTTCGTCGTCGGCATACTGATCGATGTAGGCGACGGCCTCTGGAATCGTTTCAAACTTTTTGTACTTGGGCATTTTGGCGCCCGTAATCGCTGCTTCCACAAGTTTCCAGTCGAGATAGATGCCTGTGGTGTGGCCTCTCGCGACGGCGTAGTATTTGGGCGGTCCTTCTTTCTTGATGTCTTTGCCGGCAACGTACTCTTCGGCTTCTTGTGCAGTCGGGAATGACTTGACTGCGCAAATGCCCGATGTTAGCTGGCGCTTCCAACAGATAGAGGGGGCAGAATCTGATATCATGACGGGCGCTCCACTTACACATGGCGCCAGAACATCCTGAAATTTGCGACTGGCACTCCGCCCAGTTATTGTACACGCCAGGCACGAAGCCGAAGCGCACACCATAGAACTTCGGGGCCTTGGGGTCCGCCTTCCGCTTCTTGGAAGCCGTCCCGCTGGCCAAGGGCGCACCTCTTTTGTTGGCCGGCATTGCGTCCAGTAGTCCGCGCAGGATGGTATTCAGGGCCGTCTTTGGCCGCTCGGTGTGCTCGTCTTGGGCTCTCCGCCAGAAGAATTGTCTTCTTGTCGCGATCGTCGTGGGGTTCGCGTTCGGTATTCGGGGAGCTCGCAGCTGAGGGGAGATTTGTCCAACGATGTTTGTCCAGGGAGCTCGTAGCCTCATGCGTCAGTCGTTGCAGAAGCTGCCCATGTGCGAGTCGCGTGGCAGGAGTCAAAGACGGAACATATTGCAGGCAGTTTGCCGGGGACGTTTTTAGTATTGCGGATACAGAACTGGGTTCTCAGTGGCCGCTCTTTGTTCGCAAGCCCATGCCGAAACATGCATGGGATGTGGGAATGTAGGAAGCGGGAAGGGCCGGCGACGAGAGGGACCAATACAGCTCTGGGCTGGAATTGCTTGGGGTGTTTTGCTCTTGCTGATTTTCGGTCGGCTGATAAGATAGGCGGCTGCTTTCCCCGCAGGATACCTATCCTGCGGCGCAGTGCACCACAGGAGCGGCTTGAAATTGTTAGCGCCCTGCACGTCCTGTCAGCAGCCCGACGTGTGGTCCCGTCCGTTTAAATTAGCGCCCATCGTTCCGGCCGAGTGGACGATTGTTCGACTCGGCCGATTGTGTAACCTCCATCCCGAATTCGATCTTTGCATTTGCAACCCATTCTTATCTCGTACCAAGATACAATGGGTTAAACAGGTTTCTTTATTCTTCTGAGCCTTTTGTATGCTACACACGAGAGAGCGGGTATAATCATTGTCCGTGCCACGGCCGAGCTGCTCTCCAGACTTCTCCATAACACCACATGTCCGACTAGAGCTGAGAGGACTATCTAACCCCTCTGCCGGCCCTCCAAACCAATGTCTCAACCAACGACAACGGAACAAACACAATGCACAAAGTCTATCAATGGGTTGTCGTAGACTCTGGCGTAAAGGGGCTATCGATACTGGTGTGTCGAGAGCGCCGACAGCCATCGACTTTGCTGTTGACCTCCGACCACACAAAGACTGCTTAAGCCTAGGCCGGTCACCCGGCCATAAGCACCAAGGTATCGTCGTAAAGTCCCATGGGGACTAAGCATGGACTCTGTGATCAACCGGCGGCAAAGGTCCCACACAGTCGCTCGATTCCCACTCCCACGCCAGCAAGCTCCAGTTGAGCTCGCGTCTCCAAAAGAGGCCGAGGCCCTCTCCGCCGCCGCAGCCCTCTAGTTCGGGATGGCCGTGGCCGCGGTCTTCCGAGCACATGCCCCCAGTAAGCGGCATTCGCTGCGCGAACACCACCTTACCCATGCGTGAGTGAAGGATACCCATCGAGCACTGGACGCAAGGCTCGTGGGTCAGGTACAGCTCCATGCCATGGCACAGATATCCATCGGCGTTCGGGTGTTCGTCATCAAAGACCATGAGCTCGTCTTTGAGAAGTGGCTTGTCCTGAAAACTGTCGAACTCCAGGATGGGGGCCGTGTTGGAACGGCCGGCTGCCCGTCTCTCGTGACGAACAAGCTTCTGCGCGACCATGCTGATAGCTCGGAGGACGCAGTGAGCCATGGGATTGCCGGTACCGCCTCTGTTGGGCTCCTGGTGCCAACGGGCATCTCCTGCAATTGCTACCAAGTGCGACTTGCCACCCTCGCGCTGGACGATGACGGCGCCCATGGGCTCGCCGATGTCTTTTTGCTTGGCCTCCCGGGCAACGCGGTGAGCGAGAGCCATCCATAGAGACGTCTCATCCCTGATGGTGTCTGTAGAACGGCCCACCATGCTAGGATGGGGTCCGAGGGGGTTGTTCTTGCGATACACCGTAGGCCAGAACTGCGAGGTCCACATGGCTGCCTGGACCTGGGAGGTGGGGGGTATCAAGGGGATTGGAACGCTGGTGAGGAAAAGGTTCTCGTCCATGCCTTCGATGGCAGCCAAGGATGCGATCAGTTGCTTCCGATCAAAGTCTTTCTCCTCACCGAGCATGATGTAAATCCAAGTCGACTTGCCGGTGTGAACCTGGCGACCCTCGGGTGAGTCGTTCATGAACTGCGTCTTCAGATGAGCAGGCATGTCGGCTGGCTTTGCGCAGCGTCGCAGGTGAGGCAAGCTGTTAGCTACGCCATCAGGAAGCATCGAGCGAAGTAGGCTATGAGAACGTCAGCATGTACTCGGATTCGTTGCCTTGGTAGGAAACTAACTTGACAACGTCGTTGGTGGATTTTGCAGGAGCTCTGGTGATCAGAGCTTGGACGATGGTGTGGTCCTGTCGGATCTCCAGTGTTGTCTTTAGAGGGATCAGGACGCCCCGTCCCAGCTGTTGCGGCAACAGATCATCGATCAGAGGGTGAGGCTGGATGACGTCCGGCCCAACATGCTCTGGTTTCTCCTCGGACCGGGTTTCTGTGTTGTCAGAGACCGTCTCGGGGGGCGCAGGACGTTCGACAGCGAGCATTGCGGCGGTTTTGCCCGAACAATGTCTAAACAGAAACTTGAAATGATAGAAGAAGAAACACTTCCGCCTGTTGGTGATGATTAGTCTTGTGAAGATATGATTTCGTTCTCTGACTCACACTGGCCGGCAGAATAGATGACCGTGTGATCACGGACAGTGAAAGGTAGAGACACCAACGTTGCACTGCCAACGCTTGCTTTGGGTGATGTTTGGCTCACCAAAGCGGCAGGAATATTCCGATTCTGTCGACGTTTTGCCGTCAGATACTGTTTTGATGGGGTTGAATCGTAGACAGTCTGAAAGAGGTCTTGACCGTAGCACCGCAATCAGTTTGGAATCGCCGAATCGTGATGTGATTAGAATTTGTCTGACGCAGAGGTTGATGTTGTCCAAGAGACGACGATGTGTAGCTCGGTCGAAAGATCAAGCAATTAAGGACCGACACCGAAGGGCAAGTCCAGAAAGTCCGAGACGGGTCACCGAGACGGGTCCTTGTGATGTAGCAGGCAGGAGCGATGTGTGGTTCTTGCCGCGGGTGAGCCGGTGAGCACGGCAGCTGCTTGAGGTAAAAAAAATCGCTGTTACGATAGGTATCGTACTATTGCCTCGAAGTCGCACCCGAGGGCAGTTGTAACTGGCTAAAGTACCTATGCGCAGAGGCTGAGATTGGACAGTGGCGTATTGGGCGTCCTGCAAATCGGTACGTTGGATAGATGCCTAAATGCCTCGCAGAAGGTACAGCCAGAGGGGTTCGCTGCTGTATAGGGCAATAGCAACCAGCCCAATATCTTGTTTGGGCAGCAGGCAGGTACGTTGATACGCACTCGCACCTTTGCCTTGCAGAGTTGAACTCGAAGAAGTGAGGCAGGTAGGCACCTTGGGATGACGACCTAGGTACCTTACCCCGGATATCAAGAATTGTGTGAGGAAAGCGCTAGTAACGATCACAACCACCTAGTTGTCTCGTTTTTTGCTCTGTTCGTCGTTCGACTCGCTTCCCGATAATTCTTTCTACTAACTCGGGCCTCGAGTATTCCTCTGCTTCAATGTCAAGACAAGGCTATGGCTCAGGTCTGTTTGAGAGCCGTAAAGAGATTTCGCCAAGATCTCTGCAGATGCAGTTATTCTTGGAAACCAACGGATGGCGGGTGTGGTATTTTGGTCGGAGAGTCTCAGTCTTGGTCTCAGTCGCAAGCTTAGCCTTCCATCTATAGGCGATCCAAGGGGCGGATGCAACCAGGGAACGTGAAGATCACCGTCGTCGTCAACCGGGTCATGAAACGGCGGGTCTCCGATTCGGGACCAAACAAAGAAACAACAAGAAGGTGAGATCCTATCGGATCATATGGCGTCGCTCATAAATGGACCATGCGTCTGAAAGCCAAGCACTTCTGGAAGCGGTCCGAACGGTGGGTTACAGGCGGCCAGGACGATCGTGAGGCATCAGAAAATTTGACTCCTTTGGCGATCCGGCTCCAGTCATAGGTGGTGTAGGTACCTAGGTACCTGTGCCCCCGGCCCCTAGTTCCTGGTCCAGGCGCAGGTCCCTGCATGCTGTCGAATCGAATCGCAGCACAGCGCAGAGCCTCTGGCGGACCCCAACCCAGAGCAGCACGGAAGGGCAAGGCACTGTAGATATCTTATCGATAAGGTCACTCGGACCCCACGTCCAGTCACAGTGGGGCTCCCCTTCTCTTGCGACTGCGCTTTCTGTTTTTGGCCTTCCCTGTGTTTCTTCGCGCGGGCCGTTCGCACCTGTCAGTGGAGCTCCTGTGTCGTTCACGCCACCAAGGGCGGAAGCCGCCCGGACATTGACCGGGGAGGAGGGCGGGGTTGGGGTTAGGCTTGTCTGCCTGCCTGCCTGCCTGCCCACATGGGGATGGAGGTGGAAGAGACATCTCGGCGCCAGAAAAACAAAAACAGAAAGCTCGCGGGCTGACTGAAACTGCAAGTGCGCATCGAGATGGACGGCATCGACAACACCTGGCCAAACCAAGACCAGGTCATGTCAGACCAGAACCTCACCAAAAATACTCAGCGGCCTGGCCTCCTCTCGAAACCACAGGCTCGGTAGGTCTGCGCATTCCTCACTCGTTGGTTGAGCTCTCAGTGCTTCAACAGGGCCGCAGGTGCTATGCTGACTATTCCTGTTGTTCACGTCGCCACAGCAAGTTGTTCGAGCCCATGTTGATGATTGTCTCACAACATGTTCAAGCAGATGCTGCCATCCCCACCTGCAATCGAGTCTCATTGCAACAGAGTCAGACACTCTAGTTTCCTCTGGAAGCACCGCATCGTACCGCGCATCGCATCCTGCGCTACTACTAGCCCTGGCCGTCGCTCGAGCTGCATCCCAGCTTAGAAATGCAATCGTCCAACGGCAACTGAACCCCACGCTTGGGAGCCCCATCTGGTGCTGTTCAATCTCCGATGACGGCACGCCGCCCCCGGCGGCCAGCACTGCAAGTCATTGCTAACCGCTCTTGCTAATGCCCTGCTTTCTAGCTGTGTGCTGTACCGACCATCGGCTGCTTCCCCTCACGAACCCCCAACCGAGTCGACGGCAGTGACCCCTTCGCGCCTGCAGATCTGGCAGGCGTGCCCTGAGCTCTTGGCGAGGGCAGCCTCGTTGGTTGGTCCCCATGCCTTGCCCGCGAGGGCAGATCGTGGGTTTTCCAGCAAGCGACGGCACGGCCTGCCGTGGCGCCCGTGAGCCCCCTCGCAGCGACCGCGGAGCCAGCGGCACAAGTGGAATAGCCCCGAGCGACCCGGGGCTTCCTGCTGGCAACTGCTCACGACCTGGAGGGGAGGGGTGGAGGCGCCGCGGCGGCAGCATCAGCACGAGTAGTGCAAGTGAGGGCCGCGCCGCCGGCGCCTGAAGCAATTAATCACCCGGCCCTGCCATGGGCTCCTCCCCACAATCTGATATTGAGGAGCTTGTGCTTGGGAAGCTCCAGCCTCCGTCGTCTCTAGACTCTGGTGCAGGTGCAGCCTGCACCCTGCTGCAGTGTAACGACACCGCTGGTCTCTCTGCCACGCATTTGGAGTGGGGGGTTGTGCTGTCCTGGGCCAAAATCCCTCCTCCGTCATCCATGCCCAGACCCTGTTCTCGACGAAGCATGAAGACAGCCTGGCTACCTGTGCCTTGAGCGGTGATTGGGCCATGTGGTTTGGGTTACCAGTTGCCATTGCCATGGTGCAACTCCTGTTCACTGCACTGAGCTGGTGTCAGGCGCAAGCCTCGCCGACGCCCTTGCTCGTCTCGAGGCGAACAGCACGGTGCGGTCATACTTTGGCGGGACATGCAAATCAGCGGCCAGCCATATCTACGTCTCGGGGCGAGCGGTCTCGGCACGAGGTTTCGTCACGGTTGAGGACACAAACCCCCAGGAAAGCTGCGCTTGATGACATCACCCGGGCCTGAGAGATGAGCAGTCTTGCAGCTCTTGGTCTACACTAGGAATGAGGAGTGAAGCAGGCTGGCGTCCAGGCGGTTGCACTTGACAGAGACAAGACAGCCTGCTTCCAGTGCTCCACTCCCTGCAGAGTCGAGAACTGGTGGTGGTAGGGGCTCGACGAGGGGCTGCTCACGCCCACGGTTCACCGAGACGCAGCGGATCCTCCTGAGGAGCGGATCTCCGGGGCATGGAGGCCCTCTCTCGCCAGCCTCCGGACTTCGGGGTGGTTCCGAGCCAGGTCAAGCGCTAGCGGAGTTGTCGCAACGCCAACGGAATATGTAATGCTATCGCCGGCACGCGACCCCGGGAGGTGGTGTGTCAAAACATGCTGTGTATCCCATGGCTCCGCGTACGACTTTGTTGAGGCCCTCGAGGCATGCCGCGACAACACCCCAGAGAGCCCCAACTACTGATCTGCGTGCATCAGCGCGGCCTGGCCAACTGAAGATGGGATTGCGAGGCATGGACAGGGAAAAGGGAAAAGGGGGGACGGTAACGCAAAGCGTGCTGGAGCGGGAGGTGCTTGACAAGGTGAGGATAAGCTTTGAATGGCCGCGAGGGCGTGTTGGCGAGCGTCGATGTGAGTGGTCTCTCGGCCGCTGGCTTGGCTGATGGCTGGAATGCCTGAGAAGATGAGACGGCTCGTAGAATTAGCCGTGGGCGCCGGCACCAGTTGATTCAGGCGGGACTTGGCGGCCGATACAGGAATACTCGAGTCGTGAAACATTTGAAGGGGAAGTGGGAAGCGCACGCAGATGGGGCCTATGAGTCTGCTCCCGACACGCCCGGTGAGCAAGGCCACCTCATCAAGCATGGCAATAGGAGCCGGCCTGGCAAGGTGAGTAGAGGTGAGGAGCGGCAGCAGTGGCAGTGACAGCGGCTGTACTAGCAGCCAAGACGAGGCAAGTCCCTTTCTCAACCATTCTCGGGTTGTAAGCCGTCGGGGTGCGTATGCTCATGCGTATGCGCATGCGCGGGAGAAGCATCTCCTACCTACCGATATGGGGAAGCACGCAGGACAGCAGCGTACGGATACACAACAGAGAGGATAAGCCGCCAGCCAGCCACGAAGCCTGACCCGGGCAGAGAGGTCAGGGTACGCTGGAGACGCAGGGCTATGGGATGGCCGTACCGTCGGTGATGGTGTTTTGGGGGCTTATTTTGGACGACGGGTGGTATTGTTGAGGTTGCCCGCCGGGACGTGGCGCACGGAGGATGGTGGCTCACCGTCTGACATCCGTGACATCCAGCCCAAGCAGATTAGCGGACGCGATGACGGACTCAAGACGAGGCGACGGGAAACATGGAGGCGTGGTCGGACGGCCTTCAGTTATTGGGCAGGTTGCGCAAACGCTATCGACCAGCGCCTCACCTCTTGGTACCACCTCCTATAGTAGGAAGTGTATTGTACCGGGAGATATTTACAGAGGTCTTCTTTCTTTTTTTGTTTGGTACTACGTGTACGCACTTACCTGTCCGTACCTATCTGGGGAATGGTATTGATGGCCAAGTGCATCAGCTTGAACTTGACGAGACGAGACCCAGTGCATGAGAGAGAGCTGAGAGGTCCGAGAGGCCTTGCTACTTACACTCCAGCAACTAGGGCCCCAGCCTGGACGAAGCCGTAACCAGAGATGAGATGCCCAGATCGGCGCTGTTACAGCTCTCACCTCAGCTCGGCCGTACCCAGACGCCGTCCCGCGCTTTAGATAGTAACTTTTGTTTCCTGCTTGGGCCCTGAAGCCTCTGGTTGATTCCTTGGGCCGGTCAGACATTAGGTACCTATGTGGGCGTAGGCGTAGCCGCGGAAGGGAAGCTTGGGCATCCGCCCGCGGGAAGCTTCAATAATACGCGATGTGGCCGGCCAACGCCAACAACAACCAACTCCGATGAGCGCGCCGCGCCGAACGCAGTCATGGCAAACACACGTGAAATTGACGACGACGGGGCGGAAAAGGTGGAAAGTGGAATGCTGGCAATCAAATCAGGATTATGGCTATGGCCGTAAACGGCCACGTCCACCCCCCGTACGAACCTCTCAACTCGGCTCACCTCCGGGGCAGAGTGAGTCCACTCTGACATTGCAATCGCTCTACTATAGTACGCGCAAGGGCTCGGGGGTCTGGGGCGATCGCAGGCATTCGTGGATATTCTCAATGCTAGACTTGGCCTTTTGGTCTGTTCTTTGGTTCCTTACCCTCGTTCCGCCTCGTTGCGTGGTCACCGGCTGTGAGCACTGCCTTGTCGAGGTCTATTGATCCATCCAAGCAAACATCATCAATGTCGTTGGATATTTTGGCATGACACCAGCGCGGGAAGGAAATGGCATGTCCGTTTGAGCCGACGGAGCGTAAGTGGCGGAAAGGATGTAAGGCCCTCCCTCGCTTGTGGAACTCGTGGACGGACGCCGCGTTTGACAAGGCCATCCATCATCTAATACCGGGTGGTGGACATGACAGCAATGCCCTTGACGGATCTATTCTAGTTCAAACAGAGGGCGCGAGGTAAAATAAAACAAAATGCCTGCGTGTTTATGCTTGAAAATAGAGAGAGAGAGAGAGCGATGGAGGGGGAAGGAAAATAAAATAGCAAAATCAAACGACTCGAACCAAAAGCAAAACCACACCATCCCGCGCCTGGCCACGCTCCCAGCGTCCAGCATCCCAGGGCTCTGGTGCTATGGAGGAGAGGGGAGGGGGACCTGAACAGGGTGGCTGGCGGGGGGAACCTGGCGTGTGCTCACTGCTGTGGGAACCCCCTGCCAGTTTAAGGGGGTTAAAACTTAAAGGTGGCCCATCGGCGACCGGCCACCGAGCATGCAGCAGGTGCTCCATACCTATGCGCCCTCGCCCCTCCTCGCAAAAGATATTCCCCACTGAGGGAAGGCCTCTAGAAGGTGGAAGGCGCGCACCGGCGGCGGCGGCTTCTTCTTTTTTCGAAAGTGCGCAGTGTGAGGTGGTTGCATTTGCGAGCCCCGATTCGACCGTTGGGCGGAGTGTTCGCTGTTTCTCTCTCAATTTCCAGCTGCTGGTCCTTGCCAAGCTATCCCCCACCCCGGGTTAGGCACCCTAACTCATACTTCCTTCCCTGGGCAGTGGGCAGTACCTTGGGTCCATACGGACACATACCTGTGAATCTTACCATGATCGGTACCTTACAGCGCCTAACTTGCCCTACCATGTACCTGATGTTGTAGGTATCTCAGGTAGGGACTCTCGTCGAACTTAGCGCGCCTGCCATGCGCAGAGAGAGGCATTTGCACCCCCGAGCTCCTTCTCTGACTCCTCGCACTCCTCTGCTTTTTTGGGGGGGTCTCACGCCTCACTCCAGTGTTCCATTCCCACTTCTACTCCCACTTTCAGAGACACCTCCTACCTCAGGCAGAATAGAATTAGACACCACAGTACAGTAGCGAACCAAGCAAGAGAAAAGAGAAGCACGGGATAGGACAGGACGGGAGGGTAGGGAAGGCACATTCACGGCCCGTCCACATTCACCAGCTCTGGCCCTCATCCTCACCCTCACCCTCACCCTCGCCTTCACCCCCTAGCTTGCCCTCTCTACTGTTCACCTCAGGCACTCACTCAGTCGTCCTCACCACCCACCCCATCCCATCTCCGTCCCTCCATTCAGACAGGTCCCTAGGTCCCTACCTACACCACATTAGCCTCAGATATTTATCGGTCCTTTCCTCCATCTCGGGGCTCCATCCCTCGGACCCTCTCCTCTTCCTCTTTTTTCTCCTCCGTGCCTGTTACCTACCTACTTTATTAACAAGCTACTAGAGCCCGTCCATCCCGGATCTGTTGGAAACTTTTTCCAGCTGTTCCCTTACCTACCTACCTTGTGCTCTTTCATGCTTTTTTGTCGCGGCTCTTTTTTACTTGGCCCCGCGTCCACCACGCTTTCGTTGCCTCCCACTTACACGCGCTTCCACGTCCGGTCACCTCTCAACATTTTTTTTTCCCTCGCCGTCCACTTGCCCAGACCAGCACCGCTGCGAACCCGGCGGACCCCTGCGCGCTAAAGCACGAGCTAGGCGTCCTCGACGCCACATTTCATCACCCACTTCACTTTGACGGACAGCTCGACCCGACCAGCTTCCCCCCCCCCATCCCTGCACGGCCATTGGGTGCAGCCCTCGAAGCGAACAAGATTTCGTAGAACGAAGCGGCCAACGCTCTAAACGGCAGGCACAGTCAGATACCCTGGTGACTCCTTCCTCTTAGATACAGTCGCCGGCGCCGACTTTCTACCCAAAATCCCCCCATGCCTTCCGCCGTCTTTCCTCGCAGTCCAGGTTCGTCAACACCCCGCCCTCCAACTTCTTCGCAACAGACATTTCTTCCCGACGACGACTATTATTTCCCCCCTCTTTCCTCTGGCCGTCTACCAGAAGAAACAAAAGACGAGATATTGACTATTCGATCAAAAAAGACCTTGGTCTTACACAGGCCAAGCAATCTGCCCTCGCGAAGCTGGCAATGAGCTCCAACGCCAAGGATAATCGCGCGCCTTCGTCATCGTACCCAACCCACTCGAACAAATCGCCCGCCATCTCGAATCCCAACGGCGAGCCTCCGCCGCCTCCCGTCTCTCACCCTCACCATGACGCCCTCCTCCCGCCTCCCGCAATGGCTCACGCCATCCGATCCATGAACGATCTCAACGGCCCTATTGCCCTGCGCGACCGCTCCTCCATTGCCTATTCCGATACCCCTCCGGCGATGCGCAGCGTCGTCTCTACCGCCCCCAATTCGCCCAGAATGTACGTGTAATATGCTCGCTGCCGCGATGTTCACAAAGCTGTCTTCAGGGTAGCTTGGGCTCTTGCGGCCTCGAATCCAACAGCTTGGCTAACTGGACTGCCTGTATAGTCCGCCCGTGAGGCAAAATTCCGGAGGCAACACCCCTCGCTTGCGCCCGCACCCGGCCACACTGAACGTTCCCGGCATGACCGTTTCGAGGGCGTCGCCCGACGGAAAGATTAGCGACCGAGACGTCGCTGCAAAGCTGGTCATCATCATGGTTGGCCTCCCGGCGCGA
Organism: Colletotrichum musae; assembly: GCA_027406025.1. Lineage (NCBI taxonomy): Eukaryota > Fungi > Ascomycota > Sordariomycetes > Glomerellales > Glomerellaceae > Colletotrichum > Colletotrichum musae. Next base: position 3,065,138 of record JANVYC010000006.1, read on the forward strand.
GGAAAGTCGTACATCACCAAGAAGGTCCAAAGATACCTGTCGTGGCAACAGTACAACTCGCGCATCTTTAATGTTGGCAACAGGAGACGTGTCGCTGCCGGCCTGAGCTCGCCCATGAAGTCTCCTGCGAAATCTCCCTGGACCCCTTCGCCCATGCACTTCGATCCCCCGACGCAAGCCGCCTCGATTCTTCTGAACGGCCGCCCCGCGCAGGGCATCAAGGAGCCCACCGAGCTCAATCTGGACGCTAATGACGCCAGCGACGCGATGGACCAGTCTGCCAAGTTCTTCGAGCCCACCAACGAGACCGCGTCTAAGATACGCGAGCAGGTGGCCTTGGACACTTTGGACGAGCTGCTCGACTACCTTCTCCACCAGGGAGGCTCCGTTGGCATTCTCGATGCCACCAACAGCACCATTCACCGTCGTCAGCTGCTGGTTGACAGAATCAAGGAGAGGGAGCCTAAGCTCGGAATCCTCTTCATTGAAAGTATCTGCCATGACCAGAATGTGAGTGAATCGTCATCAACACCTCCAACTTGGATATCAGTCTGACTTTGCCCAGCTCCTGGAGGCGAACATGCGCCTGAAGCTTTCGGGTCCCGACTACAAGGACAAGGACCCGCACCAGTCTCTCGCGGACTTCAAGAAGCGCGTTGCCGCTTACGAGAGTGCCTACGTTCCCATTGGAGACTACGAAGAGTCGCATGACTTGCAGTACATCCAGGTATGTCAACGAGATATCTCAATCCCTACTTCTAGCCTTTTGCAGTCGCTGACATTTGGCAGATGATCGATGTTGGTCGCAAACTCGTTCAGTACAGACTTCGCGGCTTTTTGAGCGGCGGTATCAGTTCCTACCTCACGACATTCAATCTTGCGCCGCGGCAAATATGGCTTACCCGGCACGGACAGAGTGTTGACAACCGCCGTGGAAAACTCGGCGGTGATTCGGACCTGACGCCCGATGGAGAGCGATACGGCAAGGCCCTGCACGACTTCATCACCCAGAAGCGCAAGGAGTGGCTCATCGAGCAGAAGGACAAGATTGCGCAGTCGTCCTTCCCGCCCAAGGCTGGCGACCACACTCCGCCCTACCCTGAGATGAACCGCGAGTTGGAGGAGAAGAACTTCTGCGTCTGGACGTCGATGCTGAAGCGCAGCGTCCAAACTGCAGAACATTTTGAAGCCGATGACGACTACGACGTCAAGAACTGGGCCATGTTGAACGAGCTCAACGCTGGCCTGTTTGAGGGCATGACATACGAAGAGATTGCGAAGAGGTTCCCCGGCGAGTATAGGAAGCGCGCCGAGGACAAGCTTCACTACACATATCCCGGTGTTGGTGGCGAGGGATACCTCCAGGTCATTGCCCGCCTGCGCGACATGGTGCGAGAGATCGAGCGTATCGAGGACCACGTCCTCATCATTGGTCACCGCTCGGTCTGCCGTGTTCTGATGGCCTATTTCATGGATCTTACGCGCAATGAGATTGCGGACTTGGACGTCCCGTTGGGTATGCTCTACTCCATTGAGCCTAAGCCCTACGGATATGACTTCCACGCCTACCGCTACAGTGGCGACAAGGAGACCTTCACTGAGGTCCCCAACTACCGCCCGCAGCGCACTGTTGATCGCGCTGCTTAAGTCAGGAGCCAACAAGCTTTTGACTGTATTATATGATGACTTGTACAACACGAATGGCAACGGTATGGAGGGGCGTTAAGGGAGTTGAGGACAATCACTCAACTACGACACGGATCTTGGCTTCTTTCATTGAAAGTGGGATAGAAAGGGTCCTACACTCAGCCTTTTTTCTACTTTTTTTTTCTTTTCCTTTTTTGCACAGCTGACCTCTCGGCCTTGGTGGTGGGAGGGTCGAAGCATTTGCAAGGCGTTTGGGAATCAAAGACGACCATCTCTCAGAAAGAGGTCACACAAGATACCCATGACGCACAACGAAGAGAAGAGAAGGGGATCTCACAACCCCTCATTGCTACCTCTTTGCAAGGCTTTGCAACAGATACACGCGAGCCAGAATGGCTCCTTTAGCTAGATGAAAACAAAGAATTACATCACATGTGAAATCTCGACGTGACGTTGTTGCATTGGAGCGTTCAGGGGTTTTTAGAGTAGTGACTAACAGATATCACCAGAATCTTAGTGCAGACAGGCGGCCACGGCAGGCTGGGCTCCGCTTGGGTGCACTAGCGGCGCTGCAGACAGCACACATGGCAGGTGTTGGTTCCTGTTTGGTACCTGAGGGGTGGTGTGATTGGTAGGACCACGGGTCCCTTGTCACCAGTGGTTTCGTTTTTGACCCTGTCCTCTGCCTCTCTTCTGGGCATGACTATATAAGAATCGCAAGTGAAGTCTCGCAAGTAAGCCCCTAAGTTAGGTCGATCCTACAGGCCTACAGACAAACATTGTGGCAAGAGATGAAGATGGTGGGTGGTTGTGGTTTAGTCCAAGGCAAAAGATGTGACTGGTTTAGTCCAAGGCAAAAGATGTGACTGAGGCTCCTGCAGAGTCGGCCCGGTACATCACCAGATTACTGGCAAGATCCAGCGAGATGCGTTACCCGCTGCAAGAAAGATGCGTGGGCTATCTCGTGACATTTGAGGCTCTGTGGATAGATCCGTCTCGTCATGGGAGATGCAGAAGGCTTGCCATGGTTGCCGGTTGCGTGGTGTGATGCTGCGGCCTTTTGCTGGGGGTGGGTGGTGAGTAAGTAGGTGGACTCATGTAAGATCCCACGATCTTTCCGAAGGGCGAGATGTCACCGAGATATTCTGTTTGCTGTGACGGGACCCGAGTAGGCTTTCCGAGATTCGGATATCTCTATCGGTGAGTCCTGCGCCATGGTTGTGAAAATAGGGAAGCAGTGGCTATAGACAGACTCTGGGAAGTGAGAATATGGTTTCTTCTCACGAGTTCCTCCTGTGGGGAGTAACTTTGATGGCGACACATGAGGAGGATAAACCAAGATTCGGGATGAGGTACGGAATGTGCTGACAACTAGAGTTTGTTCATGAGAATACATGCTCTGGAGTTGAGCTTGTGATATTGTCGAGACGATGAATGGATCAATTGTGCTACTTAGCCGCTGTATGCTCTGAAAGGACATCCATCTATTTTTTCTAGCAAATGTCCTCTGGCAACAGCCCCTGGGGTGCAGATCTCAAGGTTTGAGTGTTAGAACAGCCATATTTCAATTCAGTCGTGGGAAGATACACCCCAATAGGTGCTACATAGGGAATCTGGCATTAGGAGAGAACACATAATCTTGGGTTATTTCTCGTAGTAAGTTAGGTGCTCTATAAATTCTTTGAGTCAGGCAACAGTAAACTACATGCCTGTTGCTACCTAACTTACAAGAGAGGGGGAAACAAGTCTAAGGGTAAATTGGTGAAGAACCCATGATGAAGGAAGAAGTGAAACCCAATTAAGATATTTCCAGGTGTACATACATCTTGCTCTGTGGACATATACCCTGTTTTATTTTTATTTTTAATCTTTATTAGGTCTCTAAGAACGCTTGAGAAACTGCAGCTCACCGCTACTTAGATTAGTAGGATGAATCAACAGAATTAATAAAAGCCCGATTGTGATGCACTAAGTGAGTGTCTTTCAGAACACAAAGGAAGAAATCATGACCTTTGGACCTGCAAGTGCAAGTGCTCACCGAGCCCATCTCAGTGAACAAAGCGGTGTGCTTGGAGTGGCAGTACTCTATACCCCTTACGCTGGTCTGCTGTGCAGGGATCGGCTGTACCGAGTACTTGCCCCGGCTTCCGTTGCCTGGCCGCTCCCCGCCAATCAGTGGAGCTCTTGCTGAGAGCTTCCAAACCTCAAAATTTCAATCCCCAAACGCGCCTGATCATCCCAGATCGCGTCCCCCATCTGCCACTTCACGACTCTCACTGCTCTGGTCGTGCTCAATTCAACACAAATCGACACGGCAAAGACAGCACCATGTCGCTCTTCGGTAACAAGCCGCTCGGCGGCGGCCTCCTAGGCGGCTCGACCACTACGCCCCAACAGAGCACCACTGGAGGCGGTTTGTTTGGACAGACCGCGACAAACAACCAACCCGCCAGCGCTACGCCTGCCTCCGGAGGCCTTTTCGGAAACCTCAATCAGAACAAGCCTGCCACCGGTGGTGGACTCTTTGGCGGTTCGACAACGACACAGCCAGCGCAACAACCGTCGACTTCCCTGTTTGGCCAGCCCGCGGCGCAACAGCAAGGCCAGCAGCAACAGACCGGTGGCTTGGGACTTGGAGGACTGGGAGGACTTGGAGCATCGACAGCACAGAAGCCTTCCCTCTTCGGCGGTCTCGGCGGCAACCAGACCCAGACGACCGGCACGACCCTCGGCCAGGGCAACAGCCTCCTCGGCAGCTCTCTGTTCCCTCAACAGCAGCAGCAACAGCAACAGCAGCAACAGAGCCAGAACACGGGCAACCTATCGCAAGCGCAGCAAGGTCAGCCATCCGGCGCCTACTTCGACAGCCTCTTCGCCAAGAGCAAGAAACAAGGGGATGGAGAGAGCGGCATGGAGGACCTTCCGAGCCTGCAACTCGGCCTGGGCGACTTGCGCCAGCGCCTGAAGAAGCTGGGAACGAAGGCCTCGGAGCGCCCTTCCGATGGCAGGGCCCACTACCTCCTCGCCGCGTCCGGCGTGGACCCCGGAATGGCCGCCAGGGACCTTGGCTCCCTCGACCTCCAGACCGGCCGCGTCGAGAGACCGACCGGCTACTCCCCCGCCGAGATCGACGTCGAGACGTACCTCGCGAACCTGCAGACCAAGACTACGATGAGCATGATTTCTGACGGCCTCGAGCGATCCGTGCGCGATTTCGATAACTTCTTGGAGGACAACGTGATGCTGGAGTGGGATTCTCAGCGCAAGCGCATCTATGAGCACTTTGGCATCAAGCCCAGGGAGGAGACCTCGTTCGGAGGTGCGGCGACCATGAGGGAGTCGACGACGGGTGGCTTCGGTCGCTCGCGGCGAAGCAAGAGCCAAGCAGCCGGTGCCCGCTCTGGTAGGGCCAGCGTCCTGGGCAAGTCGAGCATGCACCGCTCTGTTATTGGCAATGCCAGCAAGATCGGCTCTCACCAGCCCGAGTTCTCCGATATCGAACGTCCTACTGATAACGCCGGTTCGATGACTGGCCACATCAACTCCGACGACAGGTCTCTGCGCGAGAAGCAGAGCAAGCTCTCAGAGAAGGTCCGCAACCTCAACTCCTCCCGCCTCATCCACCACCCCTACCCCATCCTTTCGGAGCTCGCAGATGTCGAGCAACGGTCTCTGGACCCATACGCCCCGCACATTGTCGAGGCGTACCATGCGGTCAGGGAGATCGTTGGCGAGGACCCCGAGGCAGAGACCACCATCAATGGTGCGACGGCAAAGGAGAGGCAGTTCGCCAAGATGTACCTGGACGAGTCTCCCACCTCAGCCAACTCGATCGCCATGCGGAAGCGAATCTTGGAAGGCGCCAACAAGTTTCTGGAGAAGCAATTCTTGCGGGAGGTCGAGGGCCTCATCTCAAAACACCCCCACGAGGCCAACCTTGGCGGTCGCCCCGATATTGTCAGCAAGATCAGGGCGTACATCCGCTTGCGTTCGGCGAGAAAGGATCTGGTTCCCGACAACACGGAGCTCCAGCAAGTTGGCGGCGAGTACGTGTGGGCCATCATCTTCTACTTGTTGCGGTCTGGCCACGTCAGTGAGGCTGCCAAGTACGTGAACGACAACGGCAATCAGTTCCGCAGCATCGACCGCACCTTCCAGAGCTACCTGAACGGCTACGCGTCGAATGAAGACCGGAGATTGAAGAGAACCCTGCAGGACAGGTGCAATGCCGAGTACACTCAGAGGGTCCGCAATGCCCCCGAGAACTCCATCGACCCTTTCCGCATGTCCTGCTACAAGATCATTGGCCGCTGCGATCTTAACAACCGCAGCCTTGAGGGTCTCAACACAGATATCAACGACTGGATATGGCTTCAGTTCAACCTTGCCAGAGAAGGCGACCGCTCCGTCGAGGTGGCGAGCGAGGCCTACGGCCTGTCGGAGCTCCAGTCCAGCATCAAGGAGATTGGCGCCAAGCACTTCCCCAAGACCTCGTCCGAGGACAACAGCGGTAGCTTCGGCATGTTCTTCTACCTGCAGGTCCTTTCCGGCATGTTTGAGGAAGCCATTGCCTATCTCTACCCCTTTTCCTACGTCGACGCGGTCCACTTCGCCATCGCTCTCGAGTACTACGGCCTGCTCCGTCCTTCCGACCCCTTCAGTGCCTCCAACGACCTGCGCAGCCTGAACGTCAAGGACCTGGTGCAGATCAACTTCGGAAGAATGATTGGTTACTACACCAGGGACTTCCGTGCGGCCGACGTCGTTTCGGCTGTCGACTACCTGACTCTTATTTGCCTCAACATGGACCTGTTGGGCGAGGCAGGCCGCCGCCACGCGAACCTCTGCTGGGAGGCTCTGCGGGAGCTCGTGCTCGAGACGAGAGAGTTTAGCAAGCTCATCGGCGACATCCGCCCCGACGGTCAGCGCATCCGTGGTGTCATCGAGGAGCGTGGATCCCTCATCGGCCTGACGGAGGAGAACGACTTCATCAACACCGTCACTGTCCAGGCCGCCAGCTTCGCCGACGAGAACGGCCGCACCACCGACTCGGTCCTCCTCTACCACCTGGCGGGCGAGTACGATACTGTCGTCTCCATCGTCAGCCGCGCGCTGAGCGAGGCCATCTCCCTCGAGATCGGCGAGGACCCCATGCGCCTGATGCCCGTGAAGCCCCGCGCCGCCGGCCAGGCGGCCGAGGCCGGCAGCAGCCTCAGCCTGGCGTCCATCGACGACCCCGTCGAGCTCGCCCGCACCATGATGTCCATGTACGAGCGCGACGCCATGTTCCACCGCAAGATCCAGGACCAGAACAAGGTCGCCTGCCGCGTCCTGCTCGAGATGAGCACCATCAAGTCTCTGGTGGAAGCCGGCCAGTGGGCCCAGTGCCTCGACGTAAGTCCTCCCTCCGCACCCTTCATTTGGGTCTTTTGAGACAAGAAAACTGACATTTTTTCCTCCGACAGAAAATCCGCTCCCTCGAGATCCTGCCCCTCGACGCCAGCGGCGACCCGAGCATCATCCGCGCCTACGCCGCCAAGTTCTCGGGCCTGTCCCAGCCCGTCTCCATCAACGTGCCCAACCTGCTCATGTGGACCATCATCTGCTGCACGCGCCAGCGCGACCAGCTCACCGGCGGCCAGTTCAGCGGCAACGAGGGCACCCGCCGCCTCATGGTCGAGCAGATGAGGCAGATGACGCTCGACCTGACCACCTACACCAGCCAGCTGCGCTACCGCTTCCCGCCCCACCTGCACGAGGCCCTGGCCAGGGCCTCGGCCGAGTAGACGGCAGCAGCAGCAGCGGTATAGCAAGAAGGTGTTATTGCTTTTTGGACGCGTGGCGGAGACGAGAAGTAGCCCGCGTCCTTGGTCGGGGTTTTGTACATTTGGGCAGCTAGCTGGGAAGACGAGAAACGATAGGAGGGAAGGGCAAAAAGGACCCGAGATTATCGCTTTTATCAAGAGAAGAAGAGCGTTATTTTTGTTTGAGTAATACAGCTAAGAAAGAGACGACAAGCTGAAATAGATGCCTTGAAGCAGGCCACGTTACTACCTAACTTGTTGAAAACTGCGTGATGAGTGCATGTTGAAAAGTCACAGCACCTTAGGTTCTTCTACCAGGGCACAAGCGTATTGCGTTTTGTCTATTGGATTTATTCTTCCAAATCGCAATGTCTCTCCGTTGGGTATGATACGATACAAACTAGCAACTGACAAGCCGGTCCACCCAAACTAACGCCTGCTGGTGAGATCAAGTTCTCCTTCTCTCGTCGCAAGTCTCCCAAAAGCTATTATCAAGTCCACAATCTTGTGAACACGGACTAGTACCCTCGGCCACGTCCTCGGGGGCGCCCGCGGGGTCGACCCCTGCCTCCTCCTCTGCCCCGCGCAGGCGGTCTCGAGTACTCCCGGTCGTCGATGCCACTATCAGACGACGACGAGTCGGAGTCGGAACCGGAGTCGCCGATTCGAACGACGGTCGGGCCGTTTGACTGCCTGGCCCGTCGCTGCGGCGGGGAGCTTGCGCCTGGGATGCCATCGTCGGAAGACGATGAGGATGACGGCGATCCTGGCGGAGCAGCGAAGTCTTCGTCCTCATCCTCGTCTCGCTGCGCACGGTTGCTGACGGGAGCCGGCGGCGGCGGTGACATATCCGGAGTCGGCTCCTTGGACTCTCTCGCTGGGGTTGCCGCCTTGGAAGGCTCCCTTGAGGACGGCCGGTTGGACTCGGCCGCTGGCTGTTCCTCAGTTTGCTCGACACTGCGTTCCTCGGTTGGCCGCTCCGCGGGCGCTGGCGTGGCAGAGGGAGTGTTCTTATCACTCTGGCCACGTGATTTACGAGAAGTGATCTTAAACTTGCCGCCACGGGCTCTGACACGCTCTGCCATGGACATCATGCGGCTTGCACCAGCAGGAGGTGGGGGCGGCGACCTGTCTGCGCGCTCATTGTCGCGAGTGCCAACCGATTCCGCGGGCTTCTGCTTCGGCGGCCTGCCGCGGCGCCTCTTGGGCTGCTCGGTTTGTCTGGGAGTATCGTTGCCAGCCAGCTCGCGGTCTAACTCCGCCTCTAGCTCGGCCTCCGTAATACGCCGCTCTTCGTCGTCGTCGCGAGTACCACTGCCAGCCCGAGCGTTATACGAGCTAGCTTCGTCGATAGACACGACACGTCCCAGGCCCGATCTGCGGGAGGCGCGCTCCTCGCGCCTCTTCGCCGCCAGATCCGATGCGGTGTCTTTGGGTGCGACAGCAGCTCGCGTTGCTGAAGCCGGCGTCGACATTGAACTTCTCGGCGGCCTTCCTCGTCTCTTAACCGGCTTAGGCGTTCCGTCAACAGCTGCAGCGGCGGCTGCTGCATTAGTTCCCTTCTCAATCAGCGCGCGAATAGCATCGGAAGCAAGGTCCAGAGGATCCGCGTTGCTGTCACCCGGTTGCGGCTCGTCGTTTTCAAAGGGCAGCTTGGCCTTGTGTAAAGGAACCATGTCATCTGGGTCGTCGATAACGGGCTCTTCAACCTCTGCATAAGACACCCTGGGCTTCGCATGTCGCAGTGAAGGCACATTGGCCGGGTACGTAGGGGCCGGAAATCCGCGTCGTGCAGCATCGCCTGCCTCATTTGCCTCCGTCTGTAACTGGGCCGAGACTTCGTCTTCGATACCCACACCCGCACTTTGTTCAACTGTTTCATCAGCCTCACCCTCCGCATCCGCTACCCCAGTGCTGGCAGACGGTCCTGCGCCGAACAGAGCCGGGTCCATTGCGGATTCATCCGCCTGGTTATCTCTCTTCGGCTTCTTTGATTTGTGGCTTCTGGGGGCGTTGAAATCGGGATCAAAGTCATTCTCCTGCTTCGCTTTCCGCTTCTGCGCTCGCAATGTCTTCTTGATGAACTCAGACTCCTCGTCGAAGACCATAGCATCGGCTGTGGGCATTTGGAACGGATCAAAGAGAATCTGGTCAGGTCCGTCTTGCTCGTAGTAGCCCATGCCAAGCATGCGCTGGCCATCCATGCCCATCGGGTCAGGGTATGCCGATTCGTTCCAGTCGCCCATACTGACATCAGCGAACGGCAAGGGATCTTGCCGCACCTGAGAAACGTCGGCGTTGTCAGCGTTGTCAGCGAAGCCGTCTTCTCCAGGGAGCTGCTGCGGTGCTTGTTCTCCCATCACATGACTTTGATCACCGTATCCGTTGATTTCGTTCTCCGCAATTGCGTGGCCATTGGATCCATTGGCCATGTCTGCCGCAGCTGCGGCTGCAGGTTCTTGCGCCTTTGCGGTATCGGCCTTTTCTCTAAGGGCATTCATGCGCTTACTGTTGGTGCTGCGTCCTTCTTCGCCCGCGGCCTTCAGCCAGTTCAAATTGTGTATGCGGAAGTCGACGAGAGCTTCGACACTTCGGTCATCTGCGATGGGTCGAGTGTCATGGCCGAGCAGCGTGTTTTTCGGGGTGTAGAAGGTGGAGTTGGTACGGCGACAAGAGCCGCAGTTGCAAATCCCCTGGCACTTGGGGCACAGCCAGTTCTCGTTCTCCTGCACTGTCTGCGGCATAAGATCGAAAGCTCGATAGAGAACACCATAGCAGAAGCCCTCGCTGCACTCAGGATTCGAGCACAACTGCACCTTGTAGGCATAGTCTTTGTGACAGCAAACGTGGCATCGTCTGAGTTCACCCTTCTTCTTCTTCCGCTTGTACTTCTTCTTTTTCGGCTTGCCGTTGTCATCGAGATCAGGTTCGGCTTCGGACTCGGTAAGGGGCTTATCCTCTTCGAGTTTGGTGATGTCCTTGAAGGGTCGTCTTCGCAAGCCTTCTTGGCAGATCTGTGCGAGCGCTTTCTTGCCACGTCGGGTGCGGGCGATCTCGAGGGGTTGAGGTGACAGCTCCATGTCGACAAAGCCGTCGTTCTTGATGACCATCAACCGCCAAAGCTCGTAATTCTCCACCAATTCTGGCCACTTCCACTGTTCGCACCATTGCAGTTTCGAGATGCACAGGCAGGATCGACCCATGGCGTAACATTCCATGCAGACATCGTACGCATCCTCGTCGCCGTTGATGAGAGTCCGCACGCAATGCTTGCAGGTTAAAAACCGGTTGAAAATGTTGGAGCGGCAGTACGAGCAGGTGACACAAGAGTCGTACTCAAGGTACTCGACGTTGTTCTCCTTGGTGGCAAACATCTCGTCGCACATGAGCTCGGTGAAAAGAGAGAAAAGATGGCGGAAGTCCTTGGCCAGTTGCTTAAACCGAGGCGAGGATCGGAAGAGTTCGGCGCCAAGTCCAAGGATGCCCATCTCGCTGTTCTCCTCCGCCTGCATCATCTGTGCATAGTACTTCTTGAGAGTGTAGTAGATGATGGCCTTGTTCTTGTACTGCTCGTCTCGGCAGACGAGCCGAGCCTTCGGAAGTGCTTCATGGAGCGCCATATCCAGGGTCTCAACGGTGGTTCGGTTCCACGCAACCTTCATGGTACGAGTACCCCTGTTCCATACCTGATGGGGGGCCAGAGGCGGAACGAGGATGAAGTCGCCGGGTCTCTGGTCGACGATGTACACGGGGAAGGTGGCCTTTTTCCAAGCGTTGATCTGAGCAAAGTGCTTCTCGATCTCGATGTCGTGGCCAAGCATGGAGAGAAAGTACTCGCGCACGACCTCTCGGTCCTTCGTCTCTGTCATGAACCAGATGGAGCTGCCTGGCTTCTCTCCGTTCTCACTACCCGAAGCTTCCACCATGATGTTCTGTCCCAGACTTGCGCACATTTCGCGGTGCGCGGGAGTGTAGGTTCCCTCATGGCCGATGTAGCACATCAGATTCTGTGCCCGCATCTCTTCGGGAAGACTGGACATGAGATCTCCGGCCGGGGCAATGGTCTTTTCGCCGAGGCCGCGGAACACATCGCTAGATCGCGCGCCGGATCCTCCTTTCTCGGTGACATTCTCGTTCATGTAAAAGAGGTTCGGAGGCATGACCTTCTGCAGGTGCTCTTGCCACTCAGGTGGGCAGTCGACGTCCTTGAGATAGAGTCGCTGTCGGCGTTCGTCTCGGAAGTTGGTCGGGGTCCATTGATTCGTGAGCTGCTTCATCGCCCTGAGGTAATGACCCATCGTCATGGGAATTTCGGTTTGCCCGCTGATGTCGCGAACGTTCTCCTCTGCGGGCGCGTTAGCTTCGTCAGAGAATAAGACGCTGATGTTTCCACTTACGCTTCTTGTCGTAGGTCTTCTCAAGCCACTCTCCGCTGAAGAGCCAACTAGGCAAAGCCTCGTTCCACTTCTCGATCACCAAGGGCTTTCCGCCTTGGATGACTTGAAGCTGAACCAGCTTCTCGAACTCCAGAGGACCCAGGCCCTGGATCTGGGCGGTGGAGATGCGGAGAACCCATTGAAAATTCGGAGTCCGGTCGACGAGCGCTTCAAGATCCAGATCCGGAGGGATCGGATCGAACTTCGCCTGGGGATGCATTGACGTAGGCATCTTGACGGCTGAGATCACCACAGAGGTGGGTGGGGTATCGTCGAAGACGCGGTGCTTGAGGACTCATCCAGGCCCCAGAATGATTGCTATCTCGGACGACGCACGTAGACCGAATGGTGCTAGACGCGTGAACGATGTTTGGACCGCGGCGAAACGGTAGAAGGTGGGAGAGGAAAGGGCAATCGGCCCCGATGGTAGTGTACGCAATGAAAAGCGCTTGGAAGCGTGTCGCGCGTCGCACGGAAGGTGGCGTCGAGCAAGGCTGACCAATTTCTTGGGAGGTTCGAGAGCTGGGTGGTTGGGTGGACCAACCTATGAACGGAATTTAATGCGCAGCCAATCATGGACGATGGGGGCGCACGAGCCACATCCGCGAGGTCAAGGGTCTTCGGACGGGAGCTCGGAGCTCTCAATTTTCGAATTCTCGAGTGAGCTGAGAACCCAGAGGATTGTTGAGGCCGGGTTCGACGTATCGTCGGTGAGTCCTATTTGCTTCTATCGTTATCCCTTGTTCTACCTGAATATTCCTGGAGGGAGATAAAGGCAGGTGCCTGTATGTTGTTACTTCCTCTTACACACCCTCCACCCCTGCATGTAGGAATCGACTCGAGAAAAGCTCAATGAGGTTCTGCTACCGTTTTTTAACCGTATTGCTTCATCACCTTATGACTTAGAAATGCATTTTTTTCAGTGTTTCTCAAAGTTCAACCCTCGTCTTACTATGGAGCTGCAATCTACTACCTTGATAGCTGCAAGGTATTGTCTTGTTGCGCGGACTAACACCATTGTAGTGAGTTCCGATGAGGCAAATCAATCTGTTGAGAAGCCCCTTGCGGGCGGCACATCATGCCTCAAGGGCAACCGCTGCTCTGCCCACGGGGCGGCTTGGACTTCAAATCCACAGCAAGCCTGTCAGAAGCCTCATCACACGGGGCCAAGTCCTCCGCCAGACGGCGCTACATACTTCGACGAAGTGCCTCACAGCATCGGTGTCTCAAGACGCTCGAGAGATACAACCCTCGAGCGAACCCGTCTACGCGCCGCCGACGACTGGGCTGCTCTCCCACCTGCCCGCATCATGGGTTCCTTACGCCGAACTCATCCGTATCGATAAGCCCGTGGGGACTTACTACCTCTTCTTCCCTTGTCTGTTCTCTACACTCATGGCCGCGCCGATGGTCATGGCAGCTCCCGGAACCGTCATTGGCACTTCTTTGCTGTTTGCCTCGGGTGCTCTCATCATGCGCGGCGCAGGCTGCACCATCAACGACCTCTGGGACCGCAACCTCGATCCCCACGTCACCAGGACCAAGTTCAGGCCCATCGCCCGGGGCGCAGTCACTCCCTTCCAAGGCCTCGTTTTCACAGGAGCTCAACTTCTGGCCGGACTGGGTATTCTTCTCCAGTTCCCCTTGTCTTGCTTCTTCTATGGCGCTCCAAGCTTGCTCTTCGTCGCGGCGTATCCTCTCGCCAAGCGAGTCACGTACTACCCGCAGGCCGTCCTCGGCCTGACCTTCTCTTGGGGTGCCATGATGGGCTTTCCTGCGCTCGGTATCGACCTGATCTCCAACAGTGCGGCCCTGACGGCTGCCGCCTGCCTGTACACGTCGAACATCGCCTGGACGGTGCTATACGACATGATTTACGCCCACATGGACATCAAGGATGATGTCAAGGCCGGTATCAAGAGCATTGCCCTCAAGCACGATGCGGAGACCAAGCAGGTCCTCACCGGCCTGGCTGCCGTTCAAATCAGCCTTCTAGGCCTTGCGGGCTTCGCTGCCGGCGCCGGTCCGCTCTTCTACGCCGGGAGCTGCGGAGGCGCGGCGCTGACACTTGGCTACATGATCAAGAAAGTCAACCTGAAAAGCGTTAAGGACTGCTGGTGGTGGTTCTGCAATGGCTGCTGGCTCACCGGTGGCGTCATCAGCCTCGGCCTCGCTGCCGACTACGTTGAGCGGTACATCCGAGACGATACTGTGGAAACCAAAGAAACCGATCAGAAGGCTTAAGTCAAGGCCTAAACATGTTGTACCAACACCGTCTGTATTCATAGCACATAGAAATCTGAATACCCTGCTTCAAATCACGCCCATTGCCCCTTTTTGTGTGTGTGTCGCGTGTAACACCCGATTGTGGTGACTTTCATGATGTTTTATTTCATCGACCAAAGTCTACCCGCAATAGTCAGGACCATAACCCATTGATGCCAATGCAAGCGTAAAACTCCGAGTGCCGAATTTTCTTCCACTGCCTCCCAAGTTGTCGAGCCTCCCGTTTAAGATCTGGGCTTCTCCTTCTTCTCCTTCCACAGGGCGAGCAGACCGACACCAGAGACCTTGACGACCTTGAAGCGGACACCGGGAATATCACCCTTGGCCTTGCCCTTGCGACCGAAACCGGCCAGGAGGACCTCGTCGTTCTCGTCGACGAAGTTCAAGCAACCGTCGTTGGGGACTGAAAAATAACGTGTTAGTAACCTTGCATATTCAAGACCTGATCCCCCAATGTCTCGTTGCGGGCTTCTTCCCGGCTCGCTCGTCCATGATCCATCCAATCCAAAGAAACATCGGGAGGGGTGTTCGTACCGAAAGCAGTGACCTTCTTGCCGTTCTTGATCAACTGAACACGAACGCACTTTCGGATAGCGGAGTTGGGCTGCTTGGCCTCAACACCGACCTTCTCGAGGACGATGCCCTTGGCGTGGGAAGAACCACCGAAGGGAGAGGACTTGAAGGCGGTACCGAGAGCGCGCTTCTTGTATCCAAGGTCGGCCCACTTCTGGTCCTTGCGGTTAAGGCGCAGCTTGCGCGCGGCGTTGAGTCCACGAGGCATGGTTGCTTTGAAGTCACACTGGTCAGCTCAATTGTTCTCTGGGAAAGCGGCGGGCGTCTCGAAATATCGTCGTCTTCGTCGTCTTCGGCGGGAAGGAGGCGAAATTCGTCGGCCACGGGTGCGGAGGCTTGGGTATGATGGCGAAACGTACCGATGTGTTTGGGGTATCGCGAGTCTTGACTTGGTGATGGTGGTTGGGCGTACGGCAAAAAAGTCTCCAAAATGACAAGGTGAATTTTTCGTACAGAGTTGTGCCCTGGTGGGCTCAGAATTGCAGGTCACGTGCGCTAGCGAGCCCTCAATGGCTGTGAGTGGCTACTCAGTGTACGAGGAAAGAAGCACTGTATCGTTGGCTCTATGGCCCACTTGCTCTGTCCAATCATAGAGCGGCAGTCTCAGCTTGCAGGTGCGACCCACCCTGTGGCCCGGCCAGGGTGCCTCCAGCGTCCTCCCTACCAAAAGGTTCCGCAACTCTCCCAGCCAATCCTATCAGATGTCGTCAGGTTCAACAAGAGCAGCTGTCTCAGGTGCCAAGTCGAGCGATCGGAATGTTCACGACGACACACACGATGTAGGCATGTCTCAATCAGCCAAGAGCAAAGGAAAGCAGCGCGACCCCCCGCCTTCTCTGTTCCTTCATCCCTCCCCCGCCGCCTCTCATGCCTCGCTTCCCGGCATCCTCGCGCCCGGCGCGCCGCCGGCGACCTCTTCTGCCGGCGTGTCGCCGCTGCCGCAGCAAGCCATGAGCAACCTGCAACGCAATGGTTCTCTTCACACCGGCTCCGTCGTCACCCCGTCAGTTGCGCGGCCGGTCCGCAACCTCAAGACCGCCGACAGCGCCCGCAGCGCCGACAGGACCGACGCCCTATGGGCCGAGATGCAGGCGACGCTCGAGGAGGTCGAGCTCTCGGCGTCGGGTGGAACCCACGTGTTTGGTCCCGATCACGACCGCAAGCTGGAGGAGCTGCGCGCGGCGCAGATCGCGCTCGCCCAGGCTTGGGCTCGCAGTGAAGCAGACGAGGCCATCGAGACGGGCCAGCGCTCCAACACGTCGGCGGCCGGGGACGATGTGCGCAACCTCAAGGGCGCAGTACTCGGGGAGACGGGCATGTCGGCAGAAGGCGGCGAGGGGCCACGAAGCACCGGAACTGGAAGCGCCCGGCCAGGCAGCAGCGGGGGAACGGAACGACTGGGTGCGAAGCTGGAGCAAGAAACGGAAGTGGATATCCTGCTCGCGCGGAAGAGGCGGGAAGCCAACGACCGGTACTTCCAGCGAGTCAACCAGGGCGTGCTAGATGTGGTGGCTAAGCTCGAGGATGTTGCCGTAGCGATGCGTGCTGTCGAGCAGGAGACTAAGGACATCTGGGGTGAAAGTGACAGTATGGCGGGCAGTGCAAAGGGGTAGTAGGACGCCCGGGTTTGGCGGACCGAGTCTCGCGGACGGCACCACGCACTTGGACGTGACATCCGGCATGCATGGGAAGAACAGGTTCTATGCCACTTCAACTTGGAGTGAATCATGGGGCCATGAATCGGCGTTGAGGATCATATGCATAGGGTGGAGAAATGGGAAGTTTAATCATCTTGGTAATGAGTCGTACTATGGCAACGATCCCGTACGGCGGCAGTAATACAGCCCTTACTAGCTTCATGTTTCCGAGGGGGAACAAACGCGTTTGGGGATGAAAGTCAGGAGATCCTTCCAGTCGAGTATTGCCTTACCGTTGGGGTCGGTTCACTCGAGCTGGCTGTCTGAGAAAGCATTCCGGGTTCCGGGCATCTCGCACTTGTAGTGGGTGTATTGACGACTACCTGTCGATGGGGCGCAGGTATAAGCCAACGCCGCAAACTCAAGCGCCGGATATTCGTTGCCCTACCTGTCTGGAATACCAAGCAACGTCTTCACGACTACATGCCCTCAACTACAATCCCGCTTGACGTTCGGAGTTGGGTGCGGGTTATGAGGCCTGCCAAGACTCTCGCCACTTACACTCCAGCATCGGACCGTCGGACGGGACCGCCAGAAGGGGTTTGCCCGGGAGCACATGCGCTGGCAGACAAATCGTTACCTCGCCGGGGAGGCTGGACACGTCCAAGACCAATCGCATGTCGCTGGATGGCCGCCCGAAACACCTTTTGGGCAGGTGGTAGCCACTCAGCAGCGGGTGTTGTTGTCACTGGAGTAGTCCGAATACCTCTACTGCCACCAAATGGCGCACTGCGGCAGGTACCTGAACGGCATGTGGAACCTTTCGCTCGGTACCTAAGTATCCGTTAGGTGACGGGATACAGTGACAAGAGCCCTGGGCTTACCTACTATTTTGTCGCATTTCCACTGGGTAATACTGTCTGTCACTGCTCGACTTGCTCCTTGCAACCATCCATCCATCCACCACCCCATCCTTACTCGACCCGTCTGTCTCCAGCAAACAACGATTTAATACCCGTCAACTCCCTCCCCACACGACCCCCAGAGGCTTCATTTGGAGAGTAATCCTCCCATTTCCGCTAGTTCGCACCCTCTTCGACATTGGTCGACACTCCGTCGCTCTGACAGCACTGTCTGAACAGCCTATCCACTTTTCACCCTCAAAGCGCTCGACATCACACACTCCGAAATCCGACGACCGTTACATCCGCCGTCATGAGACCCTTCGCCCTCCTTTTCGCCGCCCTGACCGTCGCCCCCGGCGCCCTCGCCGTCGACGAGCTCAAGTCCGTCAACTTCCTGGTGTTCGACAACAAGCTCTCCGCCGACCAGATTGCGAAGGCCAGGAAGGTCATTACTGACATGGGCGGAACCGTCACCCACGACTTCCACGACTCCTGGGGGTAAGTGCCGGCTGATTGTTTCCAGCATCCCGTATACATGCAACTAACATCATTGTGAAGCGGATTCTCTGCCATCGCACCGAACGCGGCCGTCAAGCAGGTCACGGATGAGTACGCCCACCTGGGCATGGACATCGAGGAGGATGCGATCGTGAGGACAAACCAAGGCGGCAAGGTGTCCATCTAAGGTCGACGACATTGACCCCGTCGACACGAGCCCCCCGATACGGTTATTGCGTTAAAAGATTCGAGAAGCACGCGGCCGCGTAAACCAACAACAAAAGGCTTTGGCTGGACTGGGTCACGATGGACACATGATATCCGCCCCCTTCCCGGCGGCTGCGACAGGGACAAGCAAGGAGGCACTTTTCAACAAATCCGTTTTCGTCATAGACGGTTTATCGCTACGGAGTCAGGAGTTTCCAACATGCCGAGGGGTCTTCGGGCACCCTTATTTTTTTTCTATATAGCGCCGTGAGAGGAGTTTGGCCACACCGGGTCGAATGCTTCGTCTCAACGCTTCAAAACCAAAATATGAATATAAAAATATGCAGCCCCTTGCAGAGCGTATGTTTCCAGGTGTCTGGCTCGTCTCTGTTAAGAATTATGTGTCTAGCAACTTTCGCAGAGCGACGTCATGAGGGCTGTGGTCGATCAGTGTCTTTCGTGACAGGCCGGATGCGGCTCATAGCCACATGGCGGACGTCAGTGACACGCATCCAGCCCAGCCGAGCCTCGTGGGAGCCATCCTTTTAACTAATAGGTAACCAACAGGTGCTCCTGTGCCTGACGGGTGGAGAGTGCATCGTGTGTGGGAAGCAGATATGCAGATCAAAAGCGGACTTGTGCATCTTCTAGCTGCTCCACTGCCGGCCTAGATCCCCCATCGAGCCTGATGAGGAATGGACATGTCACCGCGCATCGCTATTTCTTTCCGGGCAGGCTTGCGTCTCGTCCTGTGTGCACTTCAACAGTCGCTGCTCTATCCGAAGGCCGGCGTTTCTGATGCTTGGCAGATTGCAAATTCCTTCTCAGGGAGGAACAGGCTTTGATTGAAGAACACATGGAAATGTCACAGAGAAGTCAAAGCGCACTGCGGGGGGGCAGACCTCTGAAATCCACGGCGTGGCCAGAGCCACTACTTTTCGGGCAAGATGCGGCTTTTGCTATGAACCGCGCTGTAGAAGTTGAGGATCGGGAGTCTTTAGATGTCTGCAGAGAAATCAGAAGAAGACATGAAGAAGACAGCCCCCGAGCAGTTGGATCCACGCGGGCTCAGGCAGACGAGACGGCCGAAGCAACTCAATGATGACTATCGCTGTCTGCCCGGTTTGTCATGCTTGCCACGCCTGCGTCTTTCCCAACCTTTTACAGACGACTCTAGAGTCCCAGAGATAGTCCAGATGGCACGATCTGAGGGGGATCTTGGGAACCACAACTCTGCCAGTCCCGACTGATACGCTGGGGTGTGATATTGGAGGGGCAGACCAAAGTGCGCTCAAGGGGGCATCCCAAGATGCGTCTGTGCTGCTCCCAGAGCACCCGGAAATAGAGGTGTTTTATTACCCGTGTTGGGTAGTGTCAGAAGAGAAAACACGCGCCACGTTCGTCCAAGAGGGGATGTGCTTGCTTGCTTGAACAATCACGGGCTCATAATCGAGTGGCCCAGGGGCGTTGTGTCACAGTGTCATGTCTAGGCACCTTGGTTTGCAATTTGTGTCGGGCCAACCTGGACAGACGAACGTCGGGTTCAAAAACAAGCCTCCCTTCGAAGTAGTATCGCGTTCCGGCACACTTTGCCAGAAGGATTGCCGACGGGCTTCTGGTTGCTGGTCATGGACGCTGTTGTAATACAGGTCAATCAAAGGATGGCCGCTTGTTTGATTGTTACATAGCAGCCTGTTCCCTCACCAGGACCGCTGTCCGAGGGTCAAAGAGCGGAAAGGCGCTGTCAATGGTCTCCCGAAGACAGACCGCCCCACTGTAGCATCAAGCCCCTGGACTCCCGTCCCGCTTCGCGTCACTTCGAGTTTCGGGCTGGGGGGCGGGATGTACCTTAATGTAAGGGATGTACCTGCCCGTGATGCTCATCTGCCGGCGGAGCCCACGCTGTGCTACCTACCTACACTAGTGTTCTAGTGTACTATGTACACAGCTTCTCCTTACCTGGCATTGACGATATCGCACCCAACGAAGGCCTGACACAAGGTTAGGTACCTAGGTAAGTAGATTGTAGGTGAGTTGGCCTATGGTACCTAGGTAGGTACCTAGGCAGTGTAAAGATAGATAAGAGTAGATAGGTAGGCAAGTAACATCTGGGAGTCAAAGAAGATAGGCAGGTGAAGTGGACAGGCATCTGCAGGCAGGTAACACTTAGACAGCGGGATCAAGATCGTTGGTACGCACTCATTGTCAATGTGCTTCGACTACCTGAATTTCCCGATGTACCTACCTAGGTAGTGTACCTAGGCAATGAGCTCTAGCTGCCTTTGGCAATCGATAAGGGAGCTCGATGCAGGCCATGCAAGATTGAGGTGGATTCGACAGAAGGGGGCGGCCGTGAACAATGCGCCTGTCTTTAGACGACGAGACGCTTTTTTTTTTGTCCGTCTTCCCTGCCTTTCTTCATCTGTGGGCGAACAATTCGGTGCGTCCTGTGACAAATTTGTCCTTTCACCGCCCATCCGAGGTCGACGAGAGCTTCGCCTGAACCTTTTTAATACCTTATCCTCCTCGCCCTCGCCATCTTGCAGCCCCCTTCCCGATTGCACCTTATGCGATGCGAACTTCCCCGGTTTATGGAACCACAAGCCCCCTGCCGCTTTGACTTGCAACAAGCACGAACACGACGAACGTAGTGGAACCCGAATCCGGTCGGTTTCCACGTGCTCCAAAAACCTCAAGACGAGGATTACAAGAATCTACCGACGAATACTACGAGAAATACGACCCGACGACGCCTACGACGACAACGACAACTATCTGAGCAAAAGAAACAAAAACCCACGACACGCTAGACGGGCATCACCATGCCATACTCAGAGGGCGCGCAGGTCGCGCTGGTGCACTGGGTAAGTTGCTATTCGGCCCATTCCCACATGAGCTCCCCTTCTATTTCCCCCTGGCGAGAGATGTGCCTTTTCCCCAGTCTCGGACCCAGACTGCGTGCTTCAGAAGACCTTATGCTAATCCGATACTTGTGCACAGGCGAACTCGTTCCCCCTCGAAAGGAAGGCCGAGTCAATAAACGACTTCCTCGATGGCAACCTCCTATCTCAGGTCCTCAAGGACCTTGACCCCTCATTCGACCAGAACACCAGCGAAGGCGCGCTCGCCAACGTCTACAAGGGCATCAACAGGCTGGTCTACCGCGAGTGTCCTGGGCTCTCCGGCAAGGTTAGGGCTGCCGACATTCGCTCGCGCGCCGGAGAAGCACCGCCGGAAGCTGTCACACAGGTATGCTCGTTCCCGAATTCCGTTCAGCTTCTTGGAAACAAATGTCTGACCAATAACTTTCTGCAGCTTCTTGCCGTACTCTTTGCTGTTGCGATGCTCGGTACCGACAATGAGCGATTCGTCGTGCGCATTACCACCGACGTCTCAGACAAGTCGGATCTCTTCCAACTCCAGCGAATCACCCAAGAAATGAAGGCGGCAATGGACGAAGCCGACGCGGCTGACCTGGACGAGATTTCCGATGCGCCTCATGAGAGCCACGATGCCGACCTTGCGATGGAAGCCGATAACATCCGACTCAGGTCCGACCTGGACAAGAAGGGAAAGCTGCTCGCAGACATGGAAACCCGCTTGGGCCACCTGCAGGAGAGCTACGATGATCTGAAAGATGAGGTCGTGGCGAAGGGAAGAGAATTGGAGGCTTTCCACAGCGCCCAGGATGGCGCTGGCAAGGAGGTCATCAGGTCGCTGGAGCTGAAGCTGCGGGAGCAGGACGAGCTCATAGCCAACCAAGAGGCGCAGGCTGAAGATGATCGTATTGCCAAGGAGCGATTGGTGAGCGAGGTCGCAGCGCTGAAGGCCAAGACCCAGAAGCTCGAAGTTCTCGACGACGAGGTGAAGGAGCTACGGTTCAAGAACGAGGAGCTGTCGCGCAAGGCCAACATGGTGGAACGATACAAGCAGAAACTCGAGGCTCAGTCTACACTTTCGAAAGAGATGGACAACCTGCTCTACGAGAAAGAGCAGATGCAGCGGGACCTCATCGAGTATGAGAAGGTCCTCAAGAGGAACCAGGCGCTGGAGCAGACCAACGAGCAGTATGCCTCCAAGCTCCGGGATTACGAGCTCCAATACGTCGAGCTGGATGCCCAGCGCAGGGCTCTTCACGACGACACTATGCAACTGAGAGCGCGCTTGACATCCCTTGACGCCCAGCGTCTCTCAGACGAGCGCCTCATTTCCGAGCTGCAGGAGCAGATCAACGCAGGAACCGGCCATTTGGCGATGTCTCCTGACGCCGCTTCTGCTGGTTTCAGCTTGGAGCAGGAACTTGATAGCGCTGGCAGCAGCGCACCCCCTAACCTCAGTTTGGAGGTCTCCCGCCTCAAGGCCGAGAACAACCTGCTCAGAAGCGGCATGGGATCCGCGTCAGAGAACGCGAGGCTACGACAAGAACTCGAGGACGAACGCAGACAGCGAGAGCGACTCCAGACCACTTACAATGAGACGTTTGAGAAGCACCAGCTGGCGGAGGCGCAAGTCAGCGCTTTGATTGGAGGAGGAGGCGAAAAGTCAGTACAACTCGTCGACTTGGCTCTCCCGTACGGGTTGAAGCGTGTACTAACTCAAGAATACTATCACAGCGAAGTACTGGCCAACCTCAAGGTCCAGCTTGCTCAGAAGACTCACGAACTGGAGAGCGAGAAGCGCCGGTTGATTGAAGTTCAGGCTCAACTCGCCGATAAGGACCGTGAGCTTCTCAGCGCACGAACCGACCTGTCTGCCGTCGCGAAGGACAGCGTCAATGCTCTTGAAGAGCTTAAATCTACTGATCAGCTCATCTCAGCTTCGGTCCGAGAGGAGCTCGAGGCGGCTCGTCAACAGATTAAGAACCTAAGCGCTGACCTGGAGAGCCGGCAAAGCTCACTCATCAATACTCTGCTCGAGAAAGACAAGCTTCGAAAGGAGTTGGATGAGGTCAAAGACGGCCGACAAGATGGTGCCGAACCCACCGAGGCTGTTCAGAAGCTCCAGGATAAGGTCGAGAAGTTGCGCGCGCGACTTAAGGAACGCCAATCGGTGAGTGAACGTCCCGATCCCTCAACTGCCGGGTTCAATGTCGAAGTCGACACTGTCAAACTGCCCGCCTACCCGCAGGCAGCTGTTCTGTACGACAGCATGCCGAATGTCTGGCCTAGAGCACCCCATCATCAAGCTCGCATCTATGGCGAATTGTATCAGCGATCGGGGCCATTCCCACGAAAGGAGGGATGGATCATGACGATGGCGAGCAAGGTGTTTGGGCCCGTCAAGGCCCCGTCGTGCCCAAAGTCTCCGCAACCTATATTCCGGCCTCGATTCAGGATTTAGCACCTCGCTCGCTCCATGTGTGGTCGTGGGCAATAATGGCTGACGGCGAATCTGTACAGCAACTGGAGAAGTCTGAGCAAGACAGGTACGACCTGCAACGGAAGCTCAAGGCAGCAGAGGGAGGAGAAGCGGCTGCGGCGCAAAAGGTACGTCCTGAATTTGCTACAATGCCCATAATGATATTTCCCGCGCTTGTCAACCGAATTCCTCGTGAGCGAATGATAACTAATCGTCGCAATGCAAAGGCCGCGAGCGACCAGATCATTAAGAATCTCCAACGCGAGAACGCTCTAATTGCCACCGCGTGGTATGATCTTACTAGCCGTATTCAGAGCAACCACGTAGTGTTGCAACGGAGAAATGAAGTGCCAAAGAGCTGGCTGGGCAAGCAGAGACAGATGGTCAATGGTAAGCCTCGTTCGCCATGAGCACCCCTGGAAGCACAAATACTAAGCGCCCAACAGCAACTCCTAGGAGGTAGATCGACCCGAAGTGCCCTGCTCATCGAGTGTCCCTCATCAACTAGCTTCCTTGAACCTCGTTCTTATTACTTCGTCTTAAACCCTTTTCTTCTAGCAGCTTCTGGAGTAGCAGAACGCATCACGGCGTCGGGGATTTTCTTATTTTTTGTCTTAGCAAAGGGGATGGCTTGGCTGGCCTGCATCTCGGGAGCATTGCATTGCATCGCGCGGCGGCGGCAGCGGGCGGCACCGTGTTCTCTTTCAAACAGGTTCTCTCTGCCTACGTCCTGTTTGCTCTTCTTTGGTTTATATTGATAGCGCGTTTGGGAGGGTGCAAGCCGTCTTTCATCTTGATACACCGGCGGGTGGTTGGTGTAGAGAATCGACAGAGAGTATTACAAAGGGGTGTTAAACCCAGGCCTTTCGATCAGCGTCCCTTGTGCTTGTGATTCTCCCGCTCTGGAGATCAGTGGTGGTAGGTATCACTGCCTTACGGCGCTCCGTTATTTCGGAACCTCGGGGCCTGACGGTTTTATGTGGGAAACAGAAGTTTTGAAAAACTCTACATTATGGATGACCCCCTTCACCAATATCTTGCAAGCCCAGAAAACCAGAAAGTTTCAGCCTCTTGGGTCATTTAGCCCTAGGGAACATCACAGTCAAGACGTCACTTCGTATTTCGGCTTCGACGGGAGTCGCAGCATTGATCGAGAACTCCATTCGCCCCACCTAGGTCGGTGGTTTTCCCTCGCGGCGCGAGTAGCATTCAAAAGTTGTTGGAGTTGTTGCGGAAAAGCGGCCCCATTTTTCTCTTCAATTGGCCAGGTAAGACATTGGTGGAATGCCGAGGATGTCCGAATTCGGCGCCAACGCGACCGACGATCCATCAAATGGTAGCGAACGCGTCTTTCTTACTGTTTGCCTCGCGGGCAGCACTCTATGTCCATCACTTATTCTTGAAAACGCCAGAAACTCCTATTTCTGATAGGAATGATAAAAATGCGTGTGTTCGGTGCCATCCAACTGCAAACCGCCGGTTTTGGTTATTAGTGAGACTGGTAGCTGTTTGTGTTACATACAAGCGTGCTGAGGGAAGAGGGGGTTTTCTACACGGGTGGGTTCAAAGTTCAGGGTGTCTGTCTGAGTCTGAGGGTGTGTCCGAGGAGGTCGAGAGAGGCGTGGTTTTCCCTTCCCCTACGACGGCCAAAAGACGTTCGCGCAAAATGATAAGCTCGGTAAGGCGTGGGACGGTGGCTTCCAGTCCTTTCATGATCCATAAAAATGCAAGTTCCATAAAAAAGTGTGTCCTCCGGTCCACGTCATCCTGCTTAACTGGCGGCCATGGTTTCGAGCATGTCGATGGCCTTCTACAACGTCGGGAAGTGAGAAATAACCCTCTCGTCGATTCTTCGTGTTGCGCGCGCGTCGGGTTCACGCGGAATACTTCTAGTTCTTCTGAGTGATGCGGCTGAGGATGCCGGTGGAGTGGCCGCCCTTGCGATCAGCCTCGAAGATGTTGAGCATGCTCTTCCACACCTGGCCAGGCTCCTGGGAGGCGTCGAGGCCCTTCCAGATGCCAGTCTGCTTGTAGTAACCGACAACAGGGGCCGTCTGCGCGTGGTACGTGGCCAGACGCTTCTTGAGGGCGTCCGGGTTGTCGTCGCTGCGCTGAATGAGGGGCTCGCCGGTGATGTCGTCCTTCATGTACTCCTTGGGAGGGTTGAAGGTGCTGTGGTAGCTGCGGCCAGACGCAGGGTGGACCAAACGGCCGGTGATACGGGCGACGAGCAGGGAGTCGTCGATCTGGAGCTCAACGGCATGCTGGAGCTTCTGGTTGCGCTCCTTGAGCATGGAGTCGAGGCGCTCGGCCTGAGGGACGGTGCGGGGGAAACCGTCGAGAATGAAGCTGTGAGGCGTTGTGATTAGCGTCGCTTGGGTCTCGTGGTGCGCCTCCTGGACGTGACCGGCGGAATAGATTCAACATACCCTCCCTTGCACTCCTTGTTGTTCTCCAGCTCCTCCTTGATCATGCCAATGACGATGTCATCGCTGACGAGGCCACCTTGGTCCATGATCTTCTTGGCTTCCCGGCCGAGCGGAGTCTTCTTGGCGACTTGCGAGCGCAGCATGTCACCGGTAGCCTGCGGGCGAGAACGGCAGTCAGATATGATTCAAAACCGCGAACGAAGACTGGCGGGTTTCAATTGACTTACCAAGTGGCAGCAGTTGAACTTCTCCTTGATCTTGGGAGCTTGAGTGCCCTTGCCTGCGCCGCGAATCAGAATTGCGTCCAGTAGATAGAACGAAGCGAGCCAAAGGGCTCAATTGGAGCAACATACCGGCACCGGGGGGGCCGATGAGGATCATGCGAACCTCCTCAGTGGAGAGCTTGCCAGAGCCGCCGGCCGCGCGGTCCTCCAGAGCCTTGATTCTGGACTCGAGGTTCTCGACCGTGCTGGCCAGCTTCTTGAATGCTTCCTCGGCGAGACTCATTTTGACGGCTTGTGTAGAGTTGAAATGGGGCCGGACCGGGGCTTGGTTGAGGCGAAGAGATGCAAGAGGGAAGAAAAAGGAGTAGGGCAGAGAGGAGAGGAGGCTGGAGTCGAGGTTTAAGGTCGGGAGGACTGGGGAAAAGCAACCGAGCAAAGCTTTTGCGGGAAAAATAATTGCGAGAGAGGTTGAGAATCGCTACGAGGTCTGGGTACCGGGCCAAGGAATCCAGGTTTCCGTCTCCAGTTGCGCCGCTGCAGCAGGCAGGTACCTCTGGGCCCCTCGAACAGGCCCTGTAAACTGCAGGCCCTGGGTTCCTCTGCGCCGTACCGAGCTTTGCGCCTGCCCAGGTGCTGCTCAAGGTGGCCCCGTTGAGCGCAGGTGACAGGCCGCGGCGCGGCCACGGCGCTGTAATAGGGAGCTGTGATTGGCCAGATCTGGCGATGGGCCGCTGGGGAGACAGGGTGGCAAGCATTCGCTCGGCTGTTTCGCAGAATAACCACGACTCTCCATCTTTCCGCCAGAGTACCACTGGGTGCACTTCCGTTGCAGCGCTCCGCGCGCTATTGGCTGGTGCTGACCGTTCCCTCTCCGCCGAGATGTCTACACGCTACAAAGTGCCTACATGGGCCGGGGCAACGTGCCTCTGGCCCTGGAAGTTGCTAGCACGCTGCGCAGCGCGCGTTGGGCCTACCTACGGAGTACCTAGAGCAGGCCGCTAGACGGCTTGCGGATAAGAGACAGCATCAGAGGCTCTCGAAAAACAGCCTCCGGCGCACCGGATGGGCGCCTTGGTATGAGGTCACTGGACCAGGTTCGGCCTCGAGGCCATTTCTCTCGGTGCGACATGTGAGCCTCTTAGGGTCATCCCAGTCACCCGCAATTCTCCGAAAGCTCCAATGGCTTCGTGTTCAGTTGTCACTTGTTGGGGTGTTGCCGCGCTTCAGAGATGGAAATAAATCCGGCGTTGAACTCCATTGCTTAGCGACCAAGCGGAATGCTGCAACGACTAGATTGACCCAGAAGGGGCCGACGCCGGACTTGGCTGTCCGGCAATGTTGTCAATCATGGCCATGACTAAGGCGATGGATAGAAAGGTCCATAGGTAGGTACCGCGGGGTCGCTACCACTGTGGCGTAACAACTGAGGCTGGCGAGGGGCTTTTCCCTCAGTGGCGATTACGTAAACGTCGTTCCCCAACGGCTTACCTGAGTTCCATCTCAATCGCTGCTGATGTAATGCTCCCTCTGGCTCTGAAGTAGATCCACGTGACCTAGCGAGGCTCGAGCTTTTGTTTGCGCCTAAGCCCGATTCGTAGCTAAGCTGGGCGGGAAGGCAGCCTCAGCAGTACGACACCACTACCACCACCCTGACAGACCTCGCTATTACACCCTTCCCCATTATTGCCTTCATCTTGTCCAGCCTCATTCCTCCACGAACACGACCCAATCCGCCGAACGAAGCTACGAAATAGCCTCTATCATGCCTGCCACCACTGCAGAGACTCTGTCTCTCGTCACACGGAATGTCTCCGTTGCCCCTCTCGTCCTTCTTTCCGTCGTCGATCACTACAACCGGGCGGTAGTCAAGGGATCGAAACGCAGAGTGGTGGGCGTCCTTTTGGGCTCGAACGATGGCAAGAACGTCCGTGTGTCGAACAGTTTCGCAGGTACGGATGCCTCTTTACCTCACGAATCCCTAGCCCAGGCCCCGACGACTGACGATACGTTTAGTACCCTTCGAGGAGGATGACAAGGATCCCTCAGTGTGGTTCCTGGACCACAACTACGTCGAAGGCATGAACGACATGTTCAAGAAGGTCAACGCGAGGGAAAAGCTGATCGGCTGGTACCACTCCGGCCCCAAGCTGCGGGCCTCCGACCTGGAGATCAACGAGCTGTTCAAGCGTTACACCCCGAACCCTCTGCTTGTCATTATTGATGTACAACCGAAGGAGGCGGGTGTTCCCACAGACGCATACTTCGCAGTGGAGGAGATCAAGGATGTGAGTCTGGCTGCAAACGCTAGCTAGTGATTGCCACTGACGTGCTGCAAACAGGACGGTACCACCACGTCGAGGACGTTCGTCCACACCCCGTCGATCATCGAGGCAGAGGAGGCAGAGGAGATTGGTGTCGAGCACCTCCTCCGTGATATTCGCGACGTCGCAGTTGGCACTCTTTCGACCCGGATAACGAACCAGCTCCAGTCCCTCCAAGGGCTGCACCTCCGCCTGCGCGACATCGGCGCCTACCTCCAGAAGGTCCTGGACGGCCAGCTGCCCGTCAACCACGCCATTCTGGGCAACCTCCAGGATGTCTTCAACCTCCTGCCCAACCTGTCGACGCCAAAGGGCGATGGCAAGTCAAGCGGCGGCGAGCTCTCTCACGCCATGGGCATCAAGACCAACGACCAGCTCATGGCCATCTACCTCAGCAGTCTGATCCGTGCCATCACGGCCTTCCACGACCTGATCGAGAACAAGATCCAGAACCGACAGCAGCAGGAAGAAAAGGAGGCGAAGAAGGACGAGGCCAACGGCAAGGACGAGAAGAAGGACGATAAGGCGAACGCCAATGGCGAGCCCAAGGAGGCCGAGAAGGATAAGGATGCGAAGGAGAAGAAGAAGTAAACGCCCGCAATGCGGTGATGACGACAGCGGATGAAGCGGGAGCACAAACCCGGGGAACTGATACCCGCGATAGACACTGGGGGGCCGTGGGAAATGTCATAATATCTCGGCGTCCAAGGAGGGCAGATCGGGGTGGGAAACAGGCATCTTCGCATGATAAGAATATGCCTTGTACAATGATAGCATGTTTTGAACTGATGATTCAAGCTTTACGGCTTCGTGGATATGATTATACGTCCGCAATGATCCCCGCCATTTCCTCTTTGCCCACCCTATTCTCAATCACGTAGCTCCCAAGGACGCTTCCCCACTGCTCCAACAAGAGACAGGCGAGCAGGTGCTTGCAACATGGCGGTGTACCATGATCCATCCCATCCAGACTCAAGCCCCCAAACTGCCATTCCCTTGACGCTCCGTCGGAATAATCCATCGCGTCCGCATCCACGTCCAAAATCTCCAATTCCTGAAGATCTTCAGCGGCAGGGAAGGCGTCGAAAGCGAAGTTGGCGCACGTGCAGTTCCACGCGTTCAGGTGCACGAGGTACGTCGTAGCCGTCGCGGAGGCCGTCGCGGCGGCAGCGGCCGCCTGGTTGCGTCGGGACGCCACGGAGCGGACGAGGTGGAACGTCGTCGGCTCCGGGTCGGGGCCGGTCGTCATACCCCGGTCTCCGTCAGCATCCTCCTGGCTGGGAGGCGGCGGCTGCTGCTGCGCTTGAGCGTCAGCGGGAGCGGGAGCGTGGTCGCCGTCATTGACGTCTGCGGGGTCGGCGGGGCTGGGCGCCGTCGGGTCCAGGACAACGCGGGTGACGAGGTTGCGGTCCAGCAGGTCCAGCGCCGGGAGGACCAGCGAGGGAAAGAGGACGTGGAGCGTCACCAGCAGCGACCGGTGGGACTGCGGCAGGTTCTTTAGGGGATTTTCGGCCGGCGAGGCCGTCGTCGGTGTGGGAGAGACGGAGACGAGGGAGTTGATGAGGCTTGTGAGGACGGCGCGGGATGTTTGGAGGGGTGGTAACGACATGTTATCGTCTTGTCGGATGGAGCGACCGGATTGTGGTCGTTATTTGTCTTTAAAAGTCGAAGGAAATGGGCGGGTGTTGATTTTGATGCATTGGGTCTGACAGGCGATCGGTTGAAGCCCGTCAGAGTCCTTCATCAGTGCTTCTCAGACACAAGCCAGGGAGAAAAGTCCGAATTGAACAGAAGGAAGTATGTTATTGAGTTTTCCGCCTCAGGGCTTTTGTCTAATCTCATTATGTCCGCCATAAAAGGGCATAGTAATACAGCAAATATCGCTCGCATCCATTGCTCCGTGTCCCGGTGTTTGTCTATACCCCTACTAGTTTTCCATTTACACCCACTCCTTGGGAGCCCTCAGCACGTCCACGAGGCGTTGCTCGCGGCTCTTGGGCTCGGGCTCGTGCATGTATTTCCAGCTCGCCGTCAAAGGCAGACTCATCAGGATACTCTCAACTCTCGAGCCCGGAGTGTTGAGACCGAACGCGGTGCCGCGGTCGTGGACCAGGTTGAACTCGACGTACTTGCCGCGGCGGATCTGCTGCCAGTCCTTCTCTGCCTCGTTGAACGGCATGTCCTTGCGCTTCTCGAGAATGGGGATATAGCCGGGCAAGAAGGACTTAAGGCAGTCCTGGATAAAGGCAAAGGTGTTCTCGCGGTCCTTCTCGGTCTCGTCGAGGTCGTCGAAGAAGATGCCGCCGATGCCGCGGCACTCGTTGCGGTGCTTGTTGTAAAAGTACTCGTCGCACCACTTCTTGAAGCGCGGGTAGTAGCTCTTGTCGTGGGCATCGCAGGTCTCCTTGATGGTCTTGTGGAAGTGGACGGCGTCCTCGTCAAAGAGGTACGCGGGGGTCAGATCGCTGCCGCCGCCGAACCACCATGCATTAGAAGTGCCGTCGGGGTGCGCAGTCTCGAAGTAGCGGTAGTTGAGGTGGACGGTCGGGGCCATGGGGTTCTTCGGGTGCAAAACCATGCTCAGGCCGGCGGCGAAGAAGGGGAGGGCGTCGACGCTATCGTCAAGGTTCTTGTGGTTTGCACGCATCTTGGCGATGGCAGGCTTGGGTAGCGTGCCGTAGACAACGGACACACCGACACCGCCCTTCTCGAAGACGTTGCTGTCCTGAATTACGCAGGTGATGCCGCCGCCACCCTCCTTACGGCTCCATTCGTCCGTGCGGAACTTGCCTCCGTCGACCCTCTCCAGCTCCTTGACGATGATCTGCTGCTGCTCCTTGATAAACTTCTCCATGCGCAGGCGCATGGGCGAGTCGGCGGTGATCTCGGCATCCCGCTTGGTGAGGGCATCGCGCTCGGCCAGGGTCGGCGAGTCGAGTTGAAGGGGCTCCTGAACGGCCTGCATTGGGTAAAAGGTTTGGTGGTTAGCAATTGGACTTCGAACAAAGGGCGGAGGCACCGGCAAGGCGACACTTAGTCGAAGGGTGCAGTGCAGTGTGGAGGTGAGTGTGGGAAAGGCGTAGCTGCAAGTACCATCTTGTAGGCAAGGGGTGCTGCAGCGGCAAGACCAATTGCTCCAATTAGAAATCGATTGGGGGCAGCGTTGGACTGGCCCTTGGATTCAGACTTTGCGGAAGATGAGACGAGTCTGCGACGGCCCAATTGGAGGTGTTGGAGCTGGTTCCTGTTGGTGAATGCGATTCTGGTGCGCGATCCGTTGAGTTGTGCAAGCAACCTCTGGGGATTCCTTGCAGACGCCATGATGGGAACAGTTATAAGTACAGACAATTAAGGGAATAGTACGAAAAGGAAAAAAGGAGCGACTTGTGGTGGCTGCAGAAAATCGGATGATTCTGTGAAAGTGAGAAGCATGAGGCCACAAGAAAGCGATCATGGACTGACTGGACGTCGTTCGAGCCAGTCAGGCCAGCTGTAAAAGTAAATTCGCACCTAATCGTTCCACGTTCAATAGGCGGGGAGGGACCCCGGTCACTGAAGCGACGACGACGGAGCACCTTCCACTGGAGCTAACACCTGAACACCACAAAACTGCACTGGCCTGGACCCTCAATTCAAATGGAAGGTGGGGTGAGGTCTGCATTGCCGCCGAACGCCGGAGGCGCCTTACCGACTGGGCCGCGCAACCTGGGGCGGTGGCAGCACCTATCAGCTCCAACGTCTCCAGCAGCGAGACTTTGAACTCCTCGGGGCTATCCAAAGCTTGTCGCCTTGCCCAGAGCTCATATTGTGGGTGGGATTGTTATGAACCCGACTTCTGTGCTGCCCGCCGATGGAAAAGGAGGAGAAGAAATTCGAACCTTAAGGGTCTTTTTGATACCCTTCCATTTCGACTTTTCTTGGGACATCTCTCTCTTTTTTGTCTAAACGAAGCAGGAAAGACTTCTGCACCCCAGAATCGGTAGGCCGACCAGATGATATGCCGGGCGTTGTTCTGTCGCCCGCAGATCGGTTATCGGAGGTCCAGAGAGAGTGGGACCGGGACGGCCTCATCTCACCTTGATGGGACCCAACTTCGTACTACGTACAGTGTGTATCCGATATGTCAACTGTCTCAGGGCGGCAAGTGGGTGGGTTTTGCTCTGTCGTTCCTCTCGCAGTGTTCAGTGTACCTACCTGCCTACTGTCACTGTCACCTCTTACCGGGGGGAGATGACGTCAACAAGAACGCCAGATAAGGCATGACATCTCGCAGAAACGACCAAGCACGTAAAGGCTTTGGGTGAAAGGACAACATCGCCGGCACATTATGTACCACGCACAGACGAGTGCAGTGTGCGCGTATCAGGAGGCCGCTTGCCGCCACGTCTCGTGAGACTCATTGCCCTCGGCTTGGTGTTTGGCATAGTAGAACGACACATACACATACACACATACACGAGAACAGTGTGCCGGACCTCCTGTGACTCAGGTCAGATTCTGGCGGGGTGTGGCAGGTTGCCAGCCTGCCACCCTGCGTCAAGACTCAGCTGCGTATGGTCACCTGCCCTGCTCCCTCCCCGGGAACTCTGAGCACCTGCGCTGGCTGACTGGCTGGCTGATCGGTGTCCTGCCTGGTTCCGATAATCCGATAAGGATAAGGCCCGGGAGATATGAGGTGCTGAGGGGAGAGGGGGGCGGCTTATCCGCTTACCTAAGTTAACCAACTGCGCTAAGCCAGCCGCCCTGAAAGGTAGTCCTATCCGGAGAAAGTATCTTTTACCTGCCAGCACCAGCACAAAGTACCTCTGGTCCCTTAAGTTCCTTCCTCTCTTGGTACCTGCACCTCAGTGACCGCCCATTCCCGTCCACGTCTGACCGACCCCCCCAAGGCAACCGACCATACATACCTGAGGACCTTGCTGCGCCGCGCGCCGCCTCTTCTGCCTTCGCAAACAGCCCCTCGTTACCTAGATCCTTCCTTCTACACACTTCTCCCGCATCGGTCATCAACCATCTCTCGCCAAAACACCTCACCACCTATATCAAGGCCGTCGCCCGCACTCGCCCCATACAAGCCACCAGGAAACCCACAACCACCCCATCACCACCCGCAACACCGTCAACATGCGATCCAAGTTCAAGGACGAGCACCCCTTCGAGAAGCGAAAGGCCGAGGCTGAGCGCATCCGTCAGAAGTACTCTGACCGCATTCCCGTAAGAAGTTCCCCCATGTTTCTTTTGGTGATCTCGTCGGTTCGTTCACAGGGAGCTTCACCGTATCGCTTGCTGTACTCGTCAGCATCACTCGTTATCGCCGGTGCCCCACGTTCCCCGACCGTCACCGCCGATCATCGTATCAAGCCATCCGGAAGCGCTCCAAAGCTAACCAACATATCTTATCACAGGTTATCTGCGAGAAGGTCGAGAAGTCTGACATCGCCACCATCGACAAGAAGAAGTACCTTGTCCCCGCAGACCTCACCGTCGGACAGTTCGTCTACGTCATCCGCAAGCGAATTAAGCTCTCTCCCGAGAAGGCCATCTTCATTTTCGTCGATGAGGTTTTGCCGCCCACTGCTGCTCTGATGAGCAGCATCTACGAGGAGCACAAGGACGAGGATGGGTACGCCTTCATTTCCACCTTCCAGGCGTGTCGATGGCATAGCATACTAACGTCGCTCTAGCTTCTTGTACATCACTTACAGTGGCGAGAACACCTTCGGCGATTTCGAGACGGCGTAAGCTTCCAACCTTCTGATTGACAAGTCACGACACTGGCTTCAGAATGTTCACGGCGTTTCGGTCTTCTCTGGTTCAGCACTTCACGGATGGGTTTTCACACTAGCTACGGATATCGGTTTCCCCATGATTAGGGGTTTATGAACGACGCAGTCACGTTACCGCGCGGGGTCACAGGACATGGGGGTCGGGCGTGACCCTCAGCCGATGATGGAAAACCCCCCACGCCGCTTGGTATCTCAACAAGAATCGACGGCTCGCGGAGACACCCTCGTGGAAATCGGGCTCATGAATTATAAGTTTATTTCCTTAGAAATCATGCTCGGTTGCCTTCCTCGTCTGCTTCCATACATGTGCCTGTGACAGCGAACGCCATTCTGTTGTCATTTCTTGTTGCTCTTGTCGGCGTCAATCAGCTTCTGATCACGCGGTGCGTATACGAACCTGCCATCTGAAGCCTAGTCTTTCGTAAAGTGACACTACCAGACGTGGCTGTAGAGGACAAGCTACACGTCGTTCAGTCGCAGAGGTGCATACCCGGCGGAGGCCAGCCCCTGAGTGAAGGTCAAAGAGCTGGTCTGGCCCATGCGGCGAAGTTGCAAAGACATCATCCTTCGGGCTAGCCGGCATTATGCATAATGAGTTCATGGTAAATGCATCGGGGACGGAGAGGTTAAACAATCCGGGTCTAATGAAGGGAAAAAACACATCGGATGGATGTCGGGTCCAGATACCAAGCGAGGCTGTCACTCAAGGCCCGTCTCAACTAATGCCTCTGGACCATCCCATGAAGAAGGCCCATCTTGATGACACACACTCAGCCATGTATAGACACGCACCATCTGTTCGGGAGCGACGACCCGCTGCGCCGTCAACGGCCGAGCACCCGTTGCATAGCGCTGAGACGATAGCTTCCATTTCTCCTCAGCGGGTTCCTCGCGGCGGCCGCTGGCCGTCGCCGCGCCCGCTTCCGCTGCGAAGATGACGTCTGCCTGGACAGTTTGTGGACAATGGGGTTGACGTCGCGGGCCATGCGCTCCAGGCTCTTCTGCATCTACAGTGCCTTCTTCTCTTCGACCAGCAAGCGCGGCTTCCGCAACGACACCCGCACCATCGTGACGCGACGCCTCTGCCCCTGGCTGCTGAAAAGCTGTACTCGTTCGGACTGCACTTGGTGTCGTAGCCGTGCAGGAGCACGACGATGGTCTCGTGGATATTGGCGATGCGGCATGAATTTTCGATCTTGCCGTCTGTTGGTTTCTGGCCGGGGCGGGCGCATCTGAGGACGTTGACGTACATACTATTGTCGAAGAGGGTCTGCCTTGCGGGATGACTGCGATGCCGTGATGGCTTGGAGTAACCAAGGTCGTTGATTTCGAGGCCGCGGGAGGACTGGGCGCGCTTGTGCTGCTTGCCAGGGGTGAACATTTCCGTCCGCGAAGACCAAACGAGTCCGCACAATCGCCCGTATTAGGTCGTGGGATTCGTGCTGTCGAGGATCTGGAGCTCGACTGTAGCTGGCTGGGCAAAAATGGCGTTCTCAAAGACGATGCTGACGCCGCCACTTGCCCTTGACCTTGGGCACGGCGGATCGGGGTTGGTGAAAGCTGCGATATTGTTCTCTTCCCCTCATAACGAGATCCAGATGGAGCCCCTGAGTTAGAAAGCCCCAGCATGCGAAATATCCGGGACGCGGCCGTCAGGGCGCACTTGACTTCGAGTGCGTGACTGAACATGTTGCCCCTGTCATGCTCGAACCATGAAGAGAAACTGCGTTCCAGTGCAGCTGTCTTCGGCCATCGATTTGTACGTCCAACAGTGGCTAAAGCACAGATGAAGATGCCGATACAATTTGCGACTTCAAGTCAGACGTTGGTGATAGCGCATCCCCTGCTGATCCTCGTGGGACTAGTAAAGGCTCTCTTGTACTGGTTGAGAGCTTCATGCTCGAGCGACAGAGTGGCGACTGTCTTGATCGAGCTGACTGATGGCTTGGGAGCTTCTGTTGGGCCGCGAGAAGACTTTGGCTTGCGAGATACCTGAACCTCGAAGCACGGGCTGTTGTACAGGGGATTGAATGCCCCAAACCAAGTCCAGGGTACCCGAGGGGGTAATAGTAACCAGCTGGCTGACGACCACAGTGAAAATGGTATCCATGATAGAGCTGCCACAGCTACCAATGGTGTCGTCCGTCAGGTGCCAATACTGGTAGTAAATCTGGATCGTTGCGGGTCTCCAAGTGGTGCCATTCCAGGTCTGCAGCAATAAGAAGCGGGACGAAAGGACGCGAAGGTCGTAGAAGGTTTCTCGGAAGGGTAAAGAAAAGCTTATTGAGACTCTCCAGGCGAGATACTTGCGGTCCTTTGGTCTCTTATGTTCCTCTGATCTCGAGTATGGTCTTGGAAAGAAAGATCTGATGAATTAACAGTCCCTTTCTCGATCTCACTGATGTCGAAAGACTTGACAGCGGTCCTGGTGTGAAGATGCCGTCATCTGCGACAGATGTTACGTAGATTGGCAAGTTAGACATTAGATCCATTCCGCGACACTCCGTCGACATTTGTACACTTTTCGACAAGATCCCCGAGCTTTTGACTATCAATAGGTGACGGTGATCAAACCGAACTTTGAAAGCGCTATCAATAACATTCTGGATTCAAACTCGCTAGGAGAATCGAGCGCGGCGATGGACTCGTTGGCATCAGAGTCGCATATGAGAGCGCGAGCAAGCACCAGAAGCTGTGCCTGCCGTCCGCTGAGTAACTTTTCCCGGTCTCAGTAGGGGTATCGGGGCCGTGCTTGGCTGTCGATAAAGAAACTGCCATCAGCAAGGTCTGAAGGGTGCTTGACAATCTGACAGTCTCGACCATTCGAGGATGTAGTCCCGACCTGCAGTATCGAGGCTGGTAGCGTTGCGTACGTATTCTGCAAGTTTTGCGATATGAGGCATGTGCATCCTCCAACCATTGATACTCCTCTCTCGGTGAGGTCACGAATTTGATAGCAGTGGTTTGGAGGGCTGAACCGTCGAAGAATAAGACCTCTTGCCAGACTTGGCCGATAGAGCCACGCATGTTTCTCTCGTTCAGGCTGCGGACGTCGCGAGTATGGAGAGCATTGGTTTCGGACTGTAAAGTCTCGTATATTTGCCGGTAATCGTTGCATTCCGCTGCTACGAAGACCAAAGGTGACAGTATAGCTCTCATCTGGACATGTGAGACGCGTGGTTCAGCACGACCATGCGGAGGATTTGAAACGGTATGATCAGGCAACATTACTGAGCCTACGATGGTTGTGGACGGATTCTTGCCGTGGCAAGTCGGTCAATGTCGTTGCGGAACTCGATTTCCTTTCGGAGTTTAACGAATATCATTGCAGTTGATCATAAAAGAGGCAACAAGGACGCAATAGAACGATCCTGTCATTGACCTGCGGGAATTAGTAAGAATTCCTACTCGGGAATACTGAACATACCATCAATAACGGGGAAACCCCCAGTGTAAAAATATCCCATAGAAGTCCCATCTCCCTCCTCACGACGGATTTTGGAACGACGTTACGTCCTTCCAAGTACGCCAGGCCGGGGTAACCATCAAGTAGGGCAATCCGGTCTGCATGGCCGCTGTAATGTCGTTCTCAGATGTCCTCTTTCTGCGCTCAGCTCACAGGCGACAAAAGCTTGATTTCCAAACGAAGTCCAGCGCCGAAGACTTGCATCACTGCGGGGTGATATAAGTCTTGGACTCAGTTCAAACAACCCTGGCTACCCCATCGAACATGTCCCCCTCGCAGATTCCATCTTCTCAGACGTTCCAATCTGAATGCCTTCGGATATCCAGCTTCGGCCATGACGGGACCTCGCGGGCCGAATGGATTTCGAAGAACCCAGCGTCTTGCCTCGGAAAATCCTGGAAGTATTTCTCTGGAAACGCTAGGCAGCCCGCTGGCTCTGAATGCTTCAACATTCTGGGCAGCAGTAGTTCAGGGCGGAGCTGCTGATGCCGACGTATGCGAGCGTGGCAACCTTGTCACTCACAGCAGCCATGAAGAACTTCTTGTCGCTGGCTGCATTGGAGCAAGCCTCGTCGTTCATATCATCGGTCATCTATCCGGGTATTCTGCCCATCAGGGGAAATTGTGTGCCGGCATCCGTCACTGTGATGTCGTCCACGACGAAAAGCAATGTATCGACTCATGTTGGTTCGGCTTAGAGAAGCAGGAGTAAGAAACTAAGGAGTGCCTCGAAACGCTGTCCGTTTGGTTATTATGCTGACCAAGTCCTGGAGGCGATTGTATCTTACACCATGTTTCGTCAATCTCAAAGTCTCTTGCCGCATGTCTCTATGTAGGTGGCTGTTGCTGCTCCGAGGTCGTCGTCGTGGGTAGTAGCCTGCTCGGAGAAAGAAACTTCTGGCCGGCCAACTCGACAGAGTTCTTGTTGACACGGCTCGCCTATTCGAACTTGTCTTGGTGTTTGGATGATGAACGACGGCGCCATCCATCACCATGACCCCGCCACGGTGAGTTCACGACCCCGTCATTCCGAGAACATGTGAAAAGGAGTTCCGAGGCCGTTTGGCATACCTAGGGAAGCGGGGGTGAGCAAGACAAGCAGCAGTCGGGTACCTACCTAGGTACCTGACGTAGGTACTTACCAGGCAGGTAGCTAGGCGCCGGTGGGGAGCTGGAGGGCCGGAGGAACAAGGAAGGCGCGACGACGACGTGTGGGGCCGATGCCGGAGTGTGGGTTCGGATCAGATAATTTGTCTTGGCGGGGCCGGTCTATCCCTTCCGAATCAAGTAAGACTCTCGCACCCCCGTCTCCGGACCACCTACGGAGCCTGCCCCTCCTCTGCGGATCTTCGAATGAACCTGTTCACCTGTATTTTTTTGTTCCTCCCCTGCTCCCACCGCGAGGAAATTTTTCAGACGAGACTGGAAAAATGGCGCATCTGCTGCCGCCCACCCACCGTTGCGCCCACCCACACGCCCACACCCTCGAATTCGCATTGCAGAGGTCCATTGGGTGCGCGCGTTGTAACGAGCACATGCGGAGCTGTCTCGCGCCCAAAGCTTTCCCCCTTGGGCACGATGCGTCGCACTATGACTAGCGTAGCTCCAGTGGCCGATCACGACAGAACGAGAACGATCACGGCACTAGAGGAGCCCGAGATCTCAACGTGACACGAATCGCCCCGGGCAGCTTGATAGCAACGATAGCATCGGCCAGAGTCGGATGTCCACTGAAATCGAGGCGCAGCAAGGGGCACGTAGCCCGAACGTACCTGGTTGTTCAACTTCATTAGGTAACGCGCTGGCTAGAGGTACGCTAGAGCAGGTCTGTCTCGGGCTGGGAGTGGCTTGCAGGCCTCTGAACGGATCTGATAACTTTAAGTCCTCCACCATCTGATAAACCAGCTCCAAAAGTACCTACCCCTCCACCATCGCCATCTCCAGCATCCAACAGCCCCCCCTTTCACCAACACAATGATGACAGAACCCAAGACAGTTGGACGAGCAGGAATTCGGGCCGCTGCTTGGCAAGTCCGTTACTATCCATACTATTCGCAAACACTCTTGACTCCCTCTCATTGCACGCCGTAATAATTCAGACAGATATGTACGTGGGAAATCCCCGTTGCAATACAAAAGTCCCCTCGACTGGATCTGCCCAATCATGCCGTCATCTCCTTTGCCGGTCTCCCCCTCTCCTTCGCTGTCCTACCTGCCGGTTGCCCCTCGATCGCCATGGTCCAGCGGATCCAGAATGCTCTTCGTCCTGCTGTCTCGGCTGCAGCACCTCTCTTTCTCCGAGCCCGTCCTCGGCTTGACCTGCCCCCTTCGTGTGCTTTCTCTCCTGCCCAGACCAGGGAGGGTCGGTCCGCAACCCTGTCGAGAGGGCTCGGCGGGATTTGTTGGGCAACTTTAGCCCGTCTCAGTCCTGCTCGCCCCCATCAAGTCCGTTCCGATGCAGGCCCGCTCGGCTTCCGGCGGGCGCTCTCTTTATGTCTGCTGCTAAGTAGCATGAATATGTTCCAGTCTACAACTGCATCTTCACTTCCATCACACCCTTCGCTCGCCTCTACTTGCCTCTCCTCTCCTGGCTCACTGTTTGCGTCTCCCTTTGGCTACTCTCGCGGCTTCTCTTCTCTCGCTTCCTCTCCTCCAGACTCGAGAGACTCTTCGCGCCTCTCCTTAGCAGACAATATGGGTTCTCTTCCTGGTGCCATTCCCCCCTTCAAGGTGTTCGTCGCCGGCACCTCGTACGCTGGCCTGTCCACCACCCTCAACCTGCTCGACCTGAGCAGAGGCGAGCAGCCGCGCCTCGCCCACGCGCCGTACGAGCACCACCCGGACTTCACCAACGTCCCGCTCGAGATCACCATTGCCGACGAGCGTGATGGCTTCTGTACGGAACCCCTCTAGTCGCCGTGACTACCTTGGTGTCGCCGATCAACACGCTTACCTAGCCTTCTAGTCCACCTGATCGGTGCGCCGCTCGCCTTCGCCGACGCGAGCTTCGCCGCCAAGTCCTGGGTCAAGTTCCAGGACATTCCCGCCCTGCAGAGGCCCAACGTGCGCTTCGTCCAGGGCAGCGTCAGCAAGGTCGACCCGGCGACCAAGACCGCCACCGTCCTCGACCACGTCACGAAGGAGCCCCAGGAGCACACCTACGACTTCTTCATCGGCGCCTCGGGCCTGCGCCGCGCCTTTCCCGCGGCGCCCCAGTCGCTCACCCGCAAGCAGTTCCTGCTCGAGGCCGAGAACCACATCCACAACGTCCGCAACGCCCCCGACGGCGTCGTCGTCGTCGGCGGCGGCGCCGTCGGCATCGAGATCGCGGCGGAGCTGAAGCTCGTCGAGCCCAACACCAAGGTCACCCTCGTCCACTCCCGCGACAAGCTCCTCTCCTCCGAGGGCCTGTCCGACGAGTGCAAGGACAAGGCGCTCGAGCTCACCCTCGAGGCCGGCGTCGAGGTCCTCCTCGGCCACCGCCTCAAGGAGACCAGGAAGCTCGCCGAGCCCGGCGCCAACGGCCGCGCGCGTTACGAGGTCGAGTTCACCAACGGCCACAAGATCGTCGCCAGCGAGGTCGTCACGGCCATCTCCCGCAGCGTGCCCTCGACCGAGTACCTCCCCGCCGCCGCCAAGGACGAGGAGGGCTACGTCAAGATCCACCCCAGCCTGGTCTTCAGCGGGGACATCCCCAACGCCTCGGACCACATCGCCGTCGGCGACATCGGCCTGTGGTCCGGCATCAAGCGCTGCGGCACCGCCATGCACCAGGGCCACATGGCCGCCATCAACGCGCACCAGCTCATGCTGGCCAAGCTGACGGCCCAGGCGCACAAGCCCAAGTTCGTCGAGCTCGCGCACGTCGACCCCATGATCGGCCTCGCCGTCGGCAAGAAGGCCGTCGCCAGCTCGCCCACCGGCGGCACCCAGTGGGGCGAGGATGTCATGTGGTCGTACTTCCGCGACGATCTCGGATTTACCAGTGAGTCTACCAACGCCGACACTTACAGTGTTATTACCCCTCCTTGCAGAGGATCAGAAGCTAACAACGTCGCGCGTCAGTCTGCTGGAACCACATGAAGCTCGGAAAGGTCGACAACTAAACAAAAAAGTATGTTCGAGGTTGGATGGGATTTGAGACGGGTTTTTTGGGCTTCTTCTTTTTGATTTTCTTGGGTATCACATGGAGTTCATGGGAGTAATGATGACGACGCAACGTTCGTCTGGTGGTTTAGACGAGATTGCCCTTTTGCCTGGATAGACAATTCAACGACTTTTGATGAGTAAATGGATGCGCCTTTACTGCGTGTCACATGCTGGGGTCTCGCACTGCAAGTGTGAAAATAGGGCACTCCGAAATCATTGACATAATTCTACACCAAAGAGAAAAGAGGTATGTTGCAATGTATCCCTGAAACTACCAGCACCAAAAAACAATTTTTACGTACACACAAATCTACTCCATCCAGGTATTACCTTACCTACCTAGGTACAGCGTACAGCGTACAGCGCCCACCCGGTCCCCACAACTGTATCCGCATCCGCTTCACAGCTTGGGCACCAGGCCGAGGCGCATGCCGCCGACGACCTTCTCATTCTCGCCGAGCGGGCACAGCTGGAAGAAGCGCTCGCGCGAGCAGCGCACGAAGGCGCTGCGCTTGTGGGGGAGGTCGACGAACTTGTCGAGGCCGAAGCCGTGCATGAAATCGTACATGAGCACCGTGTCGTTCGTCTTCTTGGGCTCGCCGACGACCCAGCTGGTGCGCGGGTCGTCGATGAAGAGGAAGTGCATCAGCGACGACCACCAGGCGCTCACGCGGTGGGGGCCGCGGAAGCGCACATCGCCGACCAGCGAGTGGCGCCCGCGGTCCCAGTCCTGCGCGTCGTAGTAGCCACCCAGCTTGTCCTCCTGTTTGACGTAGGCATGCATTAGCGATTGCTCTTTTCAATTGCGATTCAAACTGGTCCTTCTCTCTTACCTTGGCCCAGTAGACCTCAAAGTAGGCGAAGAAGGTGTCCTCCCAGGCGGCCAGGATGGCGAACTGGTGCGGGTCCTCGTCAATCTTGCGCAGGTACTCGCGGTGCTGGTCCAGGGTGCCCGTCTCGTTCCAGCCCTGGGACACGCGCGGGTCGTTCTGCCACTCGTGGAAGAGGCGCAGGTGCTCCGGGTTGTGGTAGTCGAGGGCGACCATGGAGAAGGTCTCGCGCAGGTGGGGGATCCAGCGGCTGTAGACGACGGAGCCCGGCGCGGGCTTCGCCGGGCGGATGGGGTGCCAGGCCTGCTGGTAGAGGTTGGGGTTGGCCGGGTCGGAGGCCGGGACGGCGGTCATGGTGTGCTGGAGAGGGGTGAGGGGGTAGTTGGACAACGGGCGCTCGAGGCTCGCAGGGGACTCGGCGGGCAGCCAGACGGGCCTGGGGCCGAAGGGGGAGCCGGCGCCCTGCCAGAAAGCGCTGCGGAGGAGGACAACGGTGGACTGCTCGGCCGTGGCGGCGGGCTTCTGGGTGTCGTTCTGAACGGGGTGCTCAATGGCGAGCAGGACGTCGCGAAGCTGCTGGGCGAGGACGGCAGCACCGGTGCCCCGGAGCTCGAGACGCTGGAGCTCGTCGGCCGGGCGAAGGACCCAAAGGACGTAGACGAGAAGCCATGCCTGGGCGAGGGTGGGCGCCGTCTTTCCGTCCCAGGAGAAGACGGTGCTCGGGGAGCGGCGAGAGCGAGCCCAGGCGCTGTTGTTGGAGTCGGCGGGGAGCTCGCTGGACTTGAGGTCCGCGGGCTCGGTGAAGTAGAGGTTTTCGCTGTGCAGGCGCTCGGGAAGGGGGGTCTGCTTCGCGGTGGTGTTGGAGGTGAGGGGGACGAGGCGGTAGAAGTGAAGGCCGCCTTCGGCCGTCTTGCCGGCGAAGGTGTCGTGGTTGAAGGCGCGCTGGACCGCGTACTCGGCGTGGTACGGGTGAGGAAGCTTGATGATGCTCTCACTGGAGGAGAGGGCGGAGAGAGAGATGGGAGCCGACATGGTTGCGGTGCTGTGGCACGACTTCTCGAGGGATAGAGGTCTGCACTTAGATGCGATAGAGATCTTGGAAGGAGGAGGGGTCCAAGAACGACAACAATTACAACAGCAACAGACGGCGGTTTCAAAGATTGCCGGAGAAGATGTTCAATTGGTATGTACAACAAGCAAAACACAATCCGAGGCTTCGCTGGATAGACAGAATGGATAGATACCTCCAGGGGAGCACCAGAAGAGAAGGACGGGGGACGAAATTCGAGCTCACAGATCACACAGCTCGCAGCTTCACGGGTCCTATGTCACCACCGCCTGCTTCTTTAGGTGGGGTGCTGGGGATCGTACCTACCTCTACCTACCTACCTAGTAGGTACATGAGGTAACATGGGTTGGAGACGATGTGAACCCCAGCCCAGCCCCCTTCGAGTGAGTGCCGTCGTCGCCCTTGACCTGCCGTTGCCGTGTCTTCCTTGAAATTTTCTTTCAAAGGGTCGCTGCGGTTCGGTTTTCGGAGCTGGTCCATGACATCGTTCCCAGCACATGTCACACACCGTCAACAAGCAAGCGACCAGTCTGGGGTGGTGGTCAGAGGAGGTTGACGGCGGGGTGTCCTTGGACCGTACCTAGTGTACCTACCGATCCTGGCTCGGAGACGGCTCTGTCTGGAAGGTGGGAGGGGTAAACATAGAAGACATCTTGTGTACCTACCTAGGTACACTAGTGTACATTAGGTATTCAACCGCATGCAGGAAACGAGAAAGTACCTCTGAGTAACGTGTAGTGCAGTGTGCTGATGCAACGTGGATGAGCACAAAGGTGGAGATCTTCGTCGACGGCCCACGCCTGGCCCTGCACTCGCAGTTTACCAGGTGCCCAGGTGCCTTCGGCAGCCGA
The DNA here is from genome assembly GCA_027406025.1 of Colletotrichum musae. Classification (NCBI taxonomy): domain Eukaryota; kingdom Fungi; phylum Ascomycota; class Sordariomycetes; order Glomerellales; family Glomerellaceae; genus Colletotrichum; species Colletotrichum musae. The sequence continues at coordinate 3,109,614 of JANVYC010000006.1, forward strand.
GGCCTCAGGGTCATGAACGGAGAAAGGAACGATGCATCGGTGAATATTTGCTAGGTTGATGATTTGGTGAGAAGGGAGAGTCCTAAGAAACATTCCACATTAGTGCGAGACCGTTGCAGTAGCTAGGTAGGTACCTCGAGAGAGGTAGGCAGGTACTCCAAAAGGATCTGATAACTTTATTAGAGCCCATTTTGGTGGTAACTCCGGGCTCGGAGGCTGTCTTGGTGTAGTACGTACCTGTGTAGCTGGTTTACCGTCAGATCAGATAAGATGAAAAAAATTCTTCAGGAGCGGGCCAGATGGAGAATGTGGGGCAGCTCGATGGCCCCATTCCTACCCCTTGCTGTCACCATCAAGGTACACTAAGCGATACTACCTCTAGCAACGCATGTACAGGTACTTCCATAGCAGGGTCTAACAAGGTGTGGGCGCAGTGAGCGGTCGCCTGGGGTCAGAGTCGGACGAAGTGGCCTCTTTTAGCACGGCTGGTACACACACAGCGTCTACACCACTACCTACGTACTCACTCGGTCTTTGCAAGATGCTGCTTCGGATTTACACCAAGGTGTTGTGTTCTGTATTCTAAGCCTTGCCTCTAAAGCGTTGCTCTGTTGTGTATGAAAAAGATTGCATTATTCATCCTGGCCTTCCTTGCACAATACGAATCCCAACCGCGGAAGGAAGTTTATGCATAACCTATGGGCTCGACCGGCTGGATGGCTCCATGGGACCTCAAGAACCTGGATGTCCGTGAAGATGCGTAATGCGCCACATGCTGGTTCTGGAGCTGCCACAGCCTGTGGTTTCCAGCCACAGATGTCTGCTTTCATTTGATCCCGTCAACGACCGCACACCTTCTTGCGGCGACTTGCAAGTTCGTTCTCAAGATACAGTACTACGTCCATCGCTCCAGAGGAGTTTTGAAACCATCAAATCAAGCATGGAATGGAAGTATCTACAACCTGTCGGCCCCTGGGGCGAGCCTTGGCCAAGATAACTTACACCCTACGTCAAGACCACGGGATGTTATTGCGCATCTGATCACGAAGCCATTTGGAGATACACTCACAGTTCAGTGTCAATGAGAGGTTGCTTCTTGTCGCCTCCAAGTTTGTACCTCTGAGAAAGACTGATAAAACTTACCACATAGAGGTATCAACAACCCTGTGGGACGGGCTTGGGCTTCATCCTCGGAAGAACAAAGTTTATCTCCTCCAGGTTGCGCCTTCAGAGCGACCTTGATAGTCTCACCACTGGTAATAATGTATATAAGTGGCAGGTAGAGCTTAGAAGTCGTCTCGTCCTTCCTTCTTCATCACTTATATGACATTGATACGACGAGACAAAGCAGGAACAAACCCCCAATAATCGGCTCCCAGCTACCTACAACTTCTTCGCTTACGCCTGCATATCTTCGTCGATATCGACCACGCTTATCAACGGCCATCATCGTCCACCAGCGTCCATCATCACCGTCTGTCATTCTTGAGGTATTGTCCCCTATCATACCCCCTTCATCTCTGGTCATTCTTGTTAAACGACGGCTCACAGGAAAGATGCCCACTTTCCGAAGTCGTGCAATCGCAGCGGGGGGATTCCCCGGTAGGTTCCAGGCGCAGGCGGCCGCTCGGTCTGGAAAGAAGTTCCCCCCAGCGAAAGACAAGGATCATTTCTACTATGCCTCCCTGTTATTCTTTTTGCTCGCTTTTCTCAATTCCATGCAAGAAGCTGTCGTTATGAAACTCGCTGCCAACGTAGCTGGCAAAACCTTCGACCGAGCGTCAACCATCGGCGCCTCCGGCGTGATGAGTCTGGCGTCGATCATCAGCGGACTGTGGCTCGTCAGGATTGACGAAAAATTCGGACGGATAAAGACACTTGTCATTTGGGAAGTTCTTAGGCTCGTTGGAATTGTGCTGTCAGCCACTTGCAGACATGACGCACAGTATGTTGCGGCACAAGCCTTTCACTCCTGCGGGTAAGATTTTCAATCCCGCGCCCTGTCCTGTGTTTAGAATATCTATCTGTATACATACTAACAGGCTTCACTAGTTCTCAAGGCATATCTATCATCCTGGGTTTCATCACCACCGATGTCTCGGTCTCGAATTCCCTGTGGTGGCCCTTCATCAACAGCTTGATGGTCGTCCCGCCTAATCTTATCCCGCTCTTCGCGCCCAAGCTCACCGAGGCCATGCTCAAGGTCGAGCATGGAGACTGGATTTTCCTGGGCGTCTTCGGCGGACTCATTCCGATCATACAGGGGCTCATCCTGTGGCTGATTCATTCTGACAAGATTGCCAAGAAGCCCGACAGCGATACCAATAATGGCGACGAAGACAACAGCGGAAGCAACGAAGACAGCAACACGGCATTCTCGCCCCTGAATATCCTCCGTGCCAGCTTCGGTTCCGTCCTTGCTCTTGCAGGTTTTGCATTCTTGTGGGCTTCCATCACCTACTTCAAGGGCACCGATCTGGCTTGGACTCTTGCCGGCGTCGGTTGGGGAGTCCTCGTTGTGTTCGGCCTCTGGGAAAAGTTCTTTGCGGATCCGACCATCGTACCTTGGGAGATATTGTTCGACCGTACCATGCTTGGATGCTGTATCATCGCCGTGGCCATCGAGATCAGCAGTGTCATGTTCACAGATCGCATTGCGGGCTACATGACGGTGGTACACGGTGCCGACGGGACGACCGCAGGCCAGGTATCAATGGCTCAAGGTCTCCTAGTCGGCGTCTCCATGACTGTCATATCGGTTGCCCTCTCACAACTGAAACTCAGAGTCTTCAGAATCATGGCCTTGGTTGGTACGGGCTTGTGTCTCGTGGCCAACGTCGCCGACGTCAACTACAGAGACTCCAAGGGGGTTTGGGGCATCTTTGGGATTTCGGCTGTTTCTGCCCTTGGAACCGGTCTCGTCACAACCGCCGCAGACACTGTTTCCCAGGAGATTGTGATGAGCTCTGATTCCGTTATTATGGGTGTGAGAAAGCTGTGCGGCAACACTGGGTCTTTCCTTGCGTGGACGATCATCACCTGGGGCTGGCAAGCCAAGTTCGACACCAAGCTCGGACTGTACCTCCCGGACGAGCACAAGAAGGACCTGGACCGCATTTCCCGAAACCAAACGGTGCAGTTGTCGTTTGAGATGGGATCGGACGTCCGCAACGCCATCAACGCCGCCTGGGTCGACACGACGAGAGCCATGCTACTCGGAGCTCTCGCCGTGTACTTCGTTATTCCGATGGGCATGGTGATTTGGAACCAGACGTTCCTGGATGCCAGCGAGGATTCGATGAAGAAGCGGCAGAAGCAGATGAGGGAGGAAGCGATCCTGCGGGGTGAGCCGGTTGAAGCCGAGGAGGAGAAGGAGCAGAGCAGAATCTTGACGTGGTTCAAAAAGCAGTTCAAGAAGCATCAGGAACCCTCTAGGTAGACACCTGCAGTGTAACAGTCAATTTGAGTGACCCAGTAACCTGTTCAGCTCGCCTTTTATCGACATGGACGTGGTGGTTATGTGTTTCCTCTCCCCCACTTGATTGTCTGCCCCCCTCGTCTACGACTTCAGACAAGCGCTGGAGGGGCAAAAGAAGGAAGGATAGAGAAACGTCTCGTGGATAACTTGGTATGTTTGACGAACAGGAAACTAAAAGAGGTAACATTTTGTACGCCCAATATGAACATCCAGAAAACCTGGCATCTCTCACGGACGCCAACTGATCACAGCTTCATCTACAACACGACATGCCGTCATTGCACACGGGGTCGACTCGAGATCCACCCAGTCACGCACCTTGACGTTCCATAACCACCCACGCGGCATCCATCGTCTCGACCTTGGACCCCTTCTCCCGCAGCTCCTCCTCCGCGGCCCTGATCCGCGCGACGAACCCGAAGAGCTCCGCCTCCGCTTCCTCGCCGAGCTTCTCGCCGGCGACCTCCTCGGCCCAGCTGGGGTCCAGCACGGCCGCGACCTCCCACCGGCCGTCCAGCAGGCCGGGGGTGTCCACGACCCCCTTCTCCCGGAGCGTCCACCCGGCCTCCTCGGCCAGGCGGACGAGCCCCTCCGGCTCGACGGCGCCGCGCACGTTGGCCTGCTGCAGGGTGAAGCCGCGGTCCTCGCGGATCTGGTGGAAGCGGCGCTGGGCCTCGACGGCGAGCTCGTGGGGCACCTGGGCCGGGCGGGAAGCCTTCAGGCAGTACTCTGCGAAGCACAGCCTGCGGATCCGCCCGGAGCCGTGGAGCGCCGAGAAGAGCGCCGAGACGGCCGCGGGGGAGGGGAAGTACCACAGCGAGTGGCACAGGGTCGCCGAGTCGAAGGTCTCGGACGGGTGCGCCGCGAGGTACGACTGCGCGTCGGCCTGGTGGAACGCGATCCGCGAGCCGTAGGGCGAGGCGAGGATGTGGGCCTGGGCCTGGGCCAGGGTGTACGGGCTGCCGTAGTCGCCCGGTGCGGGGTCGAGGGCCGTGACCTGGCCCGCCGGGGCCGAGGTGGGTCCATCCGGGGCGGTGGCGACGGCGTGGGAGAGGACTAGGGCGGAGTCGCCTTGACCGCAGCCGATGTCGAGGACGCGGGAGGACGGGGCGATGGACCAGAGGCCGGCCAGGCGGAGGCGGTGGGCTATTTGGGGGACGATGACGCTGTGGAGGTGGTCTGGGTTGTGGGGGTACGCGCTTGCGAGGGCGAGAACTGTCGGGGACGGTTCTTGAGACATCTTGGTGGTTTTGGTGTTTGAAGAACTAACGTTGAGAGAATTGGTTGGCTTGAAGTTTTGGCTTGGTGATGTGTGTGTTGAAGTTTTGATGATGTGTACGAGATGTCTTATCCGAGTGTCTGGTTCTGGGTCCAGCTGGGACGTTCCTTATACCTATTTAGATGCTGCTTGCTTCTCGGTATTTTGGAGATTTGAGAATTCCAACGAATTGATCTTTGGCGAGACCGCGACTGGATCACCACGTGAGTCAATCGTTCGTTGTTGGTAATTTCCGTCGGCCTCCTCGACCTGACTCACATCGCCCGAGGCGAGCAGAAACGAGACGACGAAAACCCGTAGCCAGCCAATTACTGACCGCGGATAAAGTCCCAAATCACCCGTCGAGGTCCTTTTGCAGACCCAAGGACCAACGACCTTCTGTTTTTGGAAGCAGGAGTCACAATCCGTACGGATGACGGCGCCGGTTCTGCATGATGATTTTGGCCTCAATGGGTGATTTTGGCCTCAGTGGAGCCCCTTGGCGCCCATCACCCGCCTTCTCCCGCCGTTCCTTCGGACTACTGCCAAGACTCGAGTCCGAAACTTAAGCATAACTGACGACGAGGCAAATCACGGACCGGCATGATTGCGACAGCGATATGTAAATTGCATGATTACTTTGAGTGCAAGGAGCCTGCAACGGTCCACTATTTCCAAACTCTGTTCGACAACACGTCGTAGTTACATAATCTCGAGCCTCGGTCTATCTCGAAATCCATCGCCCAAGAAACACTATACGATAAAAAAGCACTTTTGTATGGTATCGCTCAATGCCCCTCTCATGAAAACACAAACAAAACAAGCATCTAGACCCCTGAAACTTACTACAATTACAACTTGGCTGACACCTTGCTCTTCTTGAGGAGCTCATCGCCAACCTTGGCCATCTCAAACTTGCGAACCTTGCCACTGCCCGTGAGGGGCACGTTGGACGGAACGCCGTCCTCACCGAGCCAGAAGATGTGCGCGGGGCTCTTGTGGCCACCCAGACGTTGACGAACCCAGTCCTTGAGCTCCTGGAACGTCGGCTTGTCGCTGTTCTCGGCGCGCTGAACGAATGCGCCGACAACCTCGCCGTAGTGCTCGTCCTTGAGGCCGACCACGATGGCCTGGGAGATGGAGGGGTGGGCCATCAGACGCTCCTCAATCTCGAGGGGGTAGATGTTCTCGCCACCTAGTTGACCGTTAGCACATGTCTACTAGAAACGCCCATGGAAAGTCCTGGCGAAGCTAAGCCAAACCCGCAACATACCTCGGATGATGATATCCTTGAAGCGACCGGTGATTGTGCAGTATCCGTCCTCGTCGAACATGGCCTCGTCACCAGTGTGCAGCCACAAGACACCGGCAGAATCGCGGAGCATGACCTCGTTGGTCTTCTCCGAGTTGTTCCAGTAGCCGGCCTGCAGTTGATAGCCAGCCATGCACAGTTCACCACGCTCGCCCATGGGCACGACATTGCCGTCTCTGTCGACGATCTTGGCGGATGCGTGGGGCATCAGAGTGCCGACCGTTGTCAGTCTCTTGCCCAATGCGTCATCGGTGAAGGCGTTGAAGCAAGTCGGGGAAGCCTCAGTCAGACCGTAACTGCTGGTGAATTCCCTCATGCCGAGGCGGTTCACCATCAGCTCCATGAGGTAACGGGGCACAGGGGCTCCGGCAACGATGCCCGTGCGGATCTTGGTCGACTTGAAGTCATCGGGCGCGGCGTGGAACAAGGAGTCAAACATGGCAGGCACGCCATGAAGAGCCGTGCAGTTCTCTTCGAGAATCGCCTTGAGGGTCGCCTGAGTGTCGAAAACTTCCGCCGGGTAAACAATCTTGGCACCGTGGGTGATGACAGAGAGGAGGCCAAGGACGAGGCCGAAGCAGTGGAAGAGAGGGGGAGGACAGCAGAGGCAGTCGTCAGGAGTAAGGCGCATGCGGTCACCGATGAAGCGAGCATTGTTGACGACGTTGCTGAATGTCGTGTTAGTGAAAGAGTTCTGCGGAGAAAGAGCAGTGTTGCCACTCACTGATGGGTAAGCATGGCGGCCTTGGGGCGACCAGTGGTGCCACTGGTGAACTGCAGGTTGCAGACTTGGTGAGGAACCACCTTGCTCATGGCGAGATGAAGTTCCCTCGGGCTCTGTCGGGAGCTCGACTTGACCAGGTCGTCGTATGTCTGGTAGCCGCTGGTGTCGCCTCGGATCATGATGATCTTGGGGCTGTTGACCTCGTTCGCCAACTGGTCCAAGAACTTTGTGTTGTCGAGTCTGCCGATTCGCTTGGTGGTGAAAAGAATCTTACACTCTGGTAGACTGTCAGCTTGGGGATTTGGTTATTGAACCATGGGGACCTACCCGAGAACTGAACGGCGTACATGGCCTCGCTTGGCGTGTACGTGTTGTTCAAAATGACGAGAATGGCGCCAATTCTAGAGACGGCGAAGAAGATGGCGGCATACTGCTCGCAGTTGCCGGCCATGACGCCCACTCTGTCGCCAGCCTTGATGCCCATCTTCAAAAGAGCCTGCGCAAGCAGCAGGCTCTGCTGGTTGAGCTCATTGTACGTCCATCGTGCTCCTGTCCAGGGAATAACCAAACACTCCTTGGTGCCGTGCTGGTAGGTCTGAAGCTCCAAGAGCTCTCCCAAACTCAGATCGACAAGAGGAGGGTCGCGAGGGCCGTGGAGGATTGACAGCCTCTGCGTGGGAGCAAAGGGCTCGGAGACCGGGGCGGTTGATGGTTCTACGGCCATTGTGTCGACACACGGACAGACTGCTTCTGGTGATGAATACTTGCTTCAGGGTCGCGTTCAAGAGAGACTCGTCCTCGTCCGTCGTGGCCGTCAAGATTGTCCAAGGTAAGTAGGAGAGACTCTGAGATCTTGCTACCTTACATCGAGACCACTACCTCGGGTCGCAGGAAACAAATAAACTGGCCTGGTAGCAGAACCCATGTCCAGGGCCCTGCACCTGCGTCACCGCACCGAGGAACGGCGTTCGGGGATCAGCTGGATCCAGCAAGAAGAAGCAAGCGAGGTTGCCTCCACCACGCTAAGACGAATGGACTGGGCTGGCTCGACATGGCCATGCCCGCCCTGCTGTGCCTCTCGAGAACAGCGCGACGCGCCACGGGACGTTGCGAGCCTGGGCGTCTGCACATCGTGTCCACCTAGTTTCCAGGGTTCTTCCAGTTCACTGTAGTACCTCCGTCAACACATACACTACGGTAAGTTCAGCCTCGGACAGGCTAGACGGAACTGGTAAAAAGAAAGGCTCGCACCATGGGCATGGGGCACATCGTGATGGAGGGGCTTTTGCGACTTATCGCCGAGCCACTCGCGTCATCTAACGACCGCTGGATTGGCGATTTGCAAGTTGCGCGCACAATCGCCGCCGAGTAGCGTCAAGTTCATGGGCCGCAAACCCGAGGGCCTTTCAAGGTAGGGAGTTCAGCTAGTCAGTCGATGCCACTCTGTAGCGCACTGGCTGTGCGAGTGGGATACCGTCGTCCTACCGATGGATCGTTGGGTGGGTGTGCGAGAGGGTGCCCATTCATGACATGTGTTCTTGTCCTTGTACATGGAGGGCGTGTAGGTGGAATTGACGAATGGCGTTTGTAGCTGCCCACCCTAGCGTAGCGTCTCCAACCCCTGTTGAGAGCCCCTGCTAAACTAGCAGCCAGTGAGAAAGCACAGGACCCCACAATCTAGCGGTTGAGTCCCACCATGGCTCCGTCGGTAGTCGGATAGGTTCGGGACTTGATCTAATCAATCACATCTTGGATCAGATAAGATTACGGAAGGAACAGTGCAAATTTTTCTCGCCCGAGGCAGGCACTTCGTACATCCCCCCGTCCTGCGGCTTGCCCGCCTCCTTCCGCATTTTCTCCAGCGGCGTGCATTCTACTTCCGCTTTCACATCCTCTCTTCCTCCGGCAGTCTCCGCCCTTCACACCCTCCGAAGTCGGGTCTCACCCCCCGACCCTCTAAAACCCACGTCAACTCACTGATCGTCGTCGACTCGCCGCTTCTCAAGACGTCAGGTTGCATCGCCCACCGTCGCCCACTTCACCCACTTGCAGAGAGATCCAGGGTGAAGTACCAGTACCAGTGTCGTACCAGTACCGGCGGCCCTTCAGTTCCTCTCGTTCTCACGCCATCCCGAGGCCACACACACCCTGCCCCTCTCTGCCTCCACTTCCTCAGGTACTCTGCAGTCTGCACTCGCCTCGATTAGGGCCGGCCGGCCTCCCTGATCTTCATGCGAACAAGGGGCACGACTGCGCGCTCTGCTGTCAAATATACAAGGCCAAGACATGCAGGTTCACAGAAGAAGTCAGGCGCAGCAGCATCATTTCTGTGCGGAGCGTAGCACACCAGCCAGCACAGATCGAGTACATGACACAACATTTTGTTATTTTTCTATGGACAGCAAAAGCGCTCATTCGAAGGGCGGGTAACCCTGAGCTCGCCACTCCTTGAAAGTCAGGCCCTTCGCGATGGACGGCATCTTCACCATCAGAGGTACCTCAACGTCCTTCTCGGCGCCCACCAGCCCGGCTCTGTGGACAATCTTCTCGTCCAGCACCTCGAAGCCCAAGCGCTTGTATAGCGGGAAGCCTTCCTCTGATGATTCGAGGTAAACGGGCAAACCCGCCAGCTCGGCCATGTCAAGACCCCATTTGGTCAAGAGAGCGCCGGCACCTCGTCTCTGGTGCTTGGGGTTCACCGCAATAACATGACAGTCTGCATCGCGGAAAAGAACACCATGTGTCATCAGCAAACTAGGGTTCCAAAAATTCCCTCGAAAAACGAACTAGGGGGCGGGAACAAAAGGGAGAAAAAGAAGGGAGGGAGGGGGATGGGGGGACGCGGAAGAAAAGCGGCAGTCAAGGGTTCCACTTACAGACGTGCCTCCGACCGGCCCAAAGCTTTGCCTTCATGTCACAGAGCGGGTTGATCAGCTCCTCTGCCCTCTCTTTCTCTTCACCTTGGAGCCAAGTGACGCCGGGGTTCTTGTATTCTTCCGGGGTCCTTTCCTTGAGGAAGACGTCCCAGAGGGCCATGCCGACGACCTCGCCCGTCACAGAGTCGACGCACTTGAGGGTGTACTGAGAACCGCTCGTGTGCCACCAGCTCAACGTGTGCTTGGTGTGGCCCTCGCGGAAGGCCTCGTCTACTCCCGATGGGAACAGGAGATCGAGGATTGCGGACCCCTTGAAGGCCGCAAAGTATGCATCGTAGACCTTGGGGATGTCGGGAATTAAAGCGGGTAGAACGGTAAGGCCCATCGTATCGTCTGATGGGCTGAGCGCCGAGGACAAGCGGGCGGCGGCTGAAAACGAGTGCGGCTTTTGGGGTCCTGCTCCGGCCCTATCTGATGAATGTGGAAGCTGGGCTGAGACTGGGTTCCTGAGTTGGAGGGTCGCTTCGAAGCTTCGAACGGAAAAGAAGCTGAATGTGCGTCGTTCTAGAAGGCAAGGCGAGGCGAGGCGAGGTGCAGTACGTCGATTCAACACGATGTGGTGCAGGATGACTCAACAGGGCAACGAGGAGAGGGGGGAGCGAGCAAACTTCGGTCTTCAACCTCGTTCTCCGACCACCAGCGCGATCGCCATGAGTATTTAGGCTGGAACCGCGCTTGAAGACTTTTCCCCTTCAACTGGAGCAGCGCGTCCCGCAAGTTTGCAACCGTCGAGGGGAAAGTGGACTCGACAATGCCGAGCCTTCGTTTCACTAGATAGTTGGGGGGTTGACGCGGCAGTTCATTCTAATTCCTGGGGGGGTTTCCAAGGAAATGCCGCAATCGCATCCATCGCGGCTCTTCCCCACGGCTTGAATGACGACTGACTGGCTGTGATAGAGACGCTGACTGATGAGCGGCAAGGGCCGGCAGTCCCTCGGGGCAGTTCAAAGCAAGTCGACGCCGGGTCCGGAGGCACGCTAGGTGAGATATTCATTCTATTAGTAGGGTCACAATCTTCTCGACCCTGTTTTTCACCCCCACACGCCGGACGGTAGAGTCATGAAGTGTTAGTGTATACACTATACCATGTACGGTGACAATCTACAGTCAACCTGGGAGGGGCTGGTGTCGTCACGACCCCCCGGCCGTAGATGATGCGTTAAAGTTATCAGATCCGCGATGTCGAGCGGCAATTTTCCTTTGGTCTTTGTTTGTGTGCCAGTGCCAAGTGGACTTGTGTGTGAGCGGACACGGACACCGATGCGGACGTGGTATGTAGTGAAGGAGGCACCGGGAAGAAGTAGAGAGAAATTTTTCTCTGAGACGGCACCCCACTCCGCAGCCCCGGCCTCGCCTCCGGCCCACAAGCGGACGGCCTCCTTGGCGCTCCTAATCAGATCCGTCTCTCTCTCACACTTGGCAGTGCCCGCCACCCCCGGTCAGGTACCGGCCGGTACCTCCAACAACCCTTCCTCTTCCCACTTCGGTCTTGCGCGTAGGGTAGCATTGGCCGGCCCACGACTTCATATTGCACACACATACGCGCCCCTCCCTCCTCGTCCAAAATCAACGCATGATGAGATGGCGCAGTTGCCGTGCCGAACAAAGGGCCCCCATCATGAAACTCTTGCCCTATTGGTACCGCGAGGGTGTGCACAATTCGTTCGCGCCTGACGCTCTCTCGCTAGAGTGGCATCACCACTCATCGTCGCTTATTACCTGCCTTAGTGTACAAAGTATGGCACAGCGTAGGGAACGTACTGGTCTGGTACCTTACCTTGGTACCGGGGGGTACCTCAACGCGTGCTAGGAGAGCGGGGCGTATTAGTCCGCGCCGACGACACGCCAGTTTTGGCTCCGAAGTGGTTCGTGAGTGTTTTACGCGGTAATAATGGATACCTTCAAGGAAGGTACAAAGTAGGCAGGTACATTACCACTTCACACTACATACCCTACCCACCCGGACGGCTCCATGGATTGGGAACGTTGCGCCGTTGTGGCTCGCATCTACCCTTCATCAAGAAAATGAGTCGCCCAACTGAGGAGTCCTGGGCTGCCTCGTGCGTCTTTCACAAGCCTCTCCGCTGGCCTGGCCCTCCGTCGTACAGCTCGGTTTGCGAGACTAAACGGCTCGGCCGCGGTACCGGCGATGGGGTTCGTCGATCTAGCAGAGTCGGGAAGCTCTCTCTCCTCCTGCGCCCATGCAAGGATCCATCATTCATGGATACGGCCCGACGAGCTGCAGCGCGGGCAGAGTTGCACATAAGAGCCTGTTGCGGTTCACGGCGCCATTTCCAGTTCCAGTTCCGTCGAAAAGTGGTAGCTCTCCACCTTGCCGGGTTGATCTCCTCATCTTCACCAAAATAACAGACAAGAGGCCGAAAAGAAAGGCGACCCAAGCAACCGCCACATCATAGCGGGAAGTCTCTCTGGGAGATGCTGATGCTATTAGGTCAACTTCGTCTTGCCTCGTAACCGCTCGTTTGCCCCTCCCCTCCCTCCCCCCGATCTGGGAAAGAAGAACCTACACAAGAAACGAAAAGATGCACTTGCGGGACGGCGAAGGTGGCGGAACCGCCTTCACGGAGGCTGACCGCACAGATGGCCCGAACGGCCTGGCCAACGGCACCGTCGAACCGTCGACGACGAGGACAATTGCCGTGACGGCACCACGCGACGGCACAGAGAGCGACGGCGTCGCCGCTTACACACTCGAGCTGCTGCTCGCATGGCTGCTCGTGCTCTACCGCAACAACGACGACGGCCTGAGCCGTGTAAATTGGGGTCGCAGGGCACGAGACGGTTCCCCCGTCACGAGCAAGAGCTTAAACCTGAGTGAGGTGCCCTTCAACAACAGAAACTCTGTTGCCGAGGCCCTGGAAGTCATCAAGGAGCTCGGCGGCGCAAACGAGCCCCAGACGGGCGCGCAGGCGATCCCGGTAGTATACTTCAACAACGGGACTGCGGGAACGAACGAGAAGACGCCCTCTAAGAAGTCCCATGACGTACGTAGACCCGTTCATAGCTCTTATTCGCACAAACCGTCACCGCGAGGAAATACTTCGGAATGCTGACATGAGACCTTGCCAGTGGACATACCAGATCGAAGCAACGGTCCACGAGAAGCAGATGATGATCAAGGCCCAATGGGACCGGGCAGCGCTCTCGTACCGCCAAGCTACCGCCCAGCTCGACGCCTTCGTTGAGATCTTCACGACCATCCTCGAAAACCCAGACCGTCTCGTCGGAGACACCGTCGGCCCTACCGCCAAGGACCTCGAGCAACTATGGACGTGGAACGCCGAGCTCCCGCCTAACATCCAGAGATGTACGCAGGATATCATCTCCGAGGTCGCCGCCAACGGCCCTGACAGGCCTGCCGTAGAATCCTGGGACGGAAACTTCACCTACGGCGAGATCGAACAGCTGTCCACCCGCCTCGCGCGCCACCTCGTGCAACGCGGTGTTACGGTCGGATCGACGGTGCCCATGTGCTTCGAGAAGTCGAGGTGGACGACCGTTGCGCTGCTGGCTGTTATGAAGGCCGGCGCCGCTTTCGCCCTCACCGATCCTAGCCAGCCCGAGGCGCGTCTGCGCACCATCGTCGAGCAGACTGGCGCGACCATCGTTGTCACTTCCCAGCTACAGAGTGAGCTCGGCAGGCGCATCGCGCCCGAGGGTACCGTCATTATCGCCTCTGAAGAAGTCATTAGCTCCGACTCTCTCGAGCTCGCCCCTGAACTGCCCGTCGTGCCCCCGTCCTCGCCCCTCTACATCCAGTTCACCTCCGGCAGCACGGGCAAGCCCAAGGGTGTCATGATCTCTCACGAGAACTTCACTAGCGGCGCCGTCCCCCGCGGTGATCTCGTCGGCTACCGCGCGCACTCCCGCTGCTTCGACTTTGCCTCATACGCTTTCGATGTCAGCATTGACTGCATGCTCTGCACGTACGCCGCGGGTGGCTGCTTGTGTATTCCCTCAGACGAGGACCGCATGAATGACCTCAGCGGCGCCATCCGCAACAGCAAGTGCAACATGGCGCACATGACGCCGTCTGTCGCTCGCGTTCTGGACGCAGACATTATCCCCTCCCTCGAGGTTCTCGGTCTTGGTGGCGAGGCTGTTTCTGCTGGTGACGCCTCAACATGGAGCAAGACGACGAGCGTCATCATTGCCTACGGTCCTTCGGAGTGCACCGTCGGCTGCACCATCAACAACAACGTCAAGGTGTCCACCAACATCGGCAAGGGCACCGGCGGTCTCACCTGGATCGTTGACCCCGACGACCACGAGCGTCTGATGCCGGTGGGTGCGGTAGGCGAGCTCCTCATCGAGGGTCCCGTCGTCGGCCTGGGATACCTCAACGACAAGGCTAAGACGGACGAGGTCTTCATCGAGGACCCCGCCTGGCTGCTTGCTGGCGGCGGCCCCGCCCGTGGCAGACATGGCCGCCTTTACAAGACGGGTGATCTTGTCCGGTACGACCCTGACGGCACCGGTGCCATCGCCTTCGTTGGCCGAAAGGATCAGCAGGTCAAGCTCCGCGGTCAGAGAATTGAGCTGGCTGAGGTCGAGCACCACCTGAGGGGCAAGATGCCTTCCGGCATCAAGATCGTCGCCGAAGTCATCAAGCCCGGCGGCACCGAGCCCACCCTCGTCGCCTTCGTCGTCGAGCAACAACCCGTCGAGTCCGACGCGAACGGTGACGTGACCGTCTTCTCGCCCGAGTTCAGCCTGGCCATCGCCGAGATCGACGTCGCCCTCGGCGCCGAGATCCCCCGCTACATGGTTCCTTCAGCCTACATCCCCCTCCAAAAGATGCCGTCTCTTGTCTCTGGTAAGATCGACCGCAAGAAGCTACGCGAGCTCGGTGCTTCTATGACGAGAGAGCAGGTCGCACGTCTCCGCGTAGCCCCCACCGAGAAGAGCGAGCCGGAGACGGAGATGGAGAAGGCGCTGCAGAAGGTCTGGGCCAAGATTCTCGGTAGCGACGCCGCCATCGGCCTGCACGACAGCTTCTTCGCCCTTGGCGGTGACTCCCTGCGTGCCATGAAGCTCGTCGCGGCTGCCAGAGAGGAGGGCATTGTCCTGACCGTTGCAAGCATCTTCAACTACCCCACTCTGAAGGAGATGGCTCAGAACGCAACTCAGGTGTCCAAGGACGACGATGCTGCAATTGCGCCGTTCTCGCTGCTCGAGGAGGGTTGGACCCCCGAGGAAGCCTGCACTGATTCCGCAAAGCTCTGTGGCATCGAGGAGTCCACCATCGAGGACATTTACCCGTGCACGCCCCTGCAGGAGGGTCTGATGGCCCTTTCCGCCAAGGTGAAGGAGGCGTATGTTGCGCAGAGAGTGGTCGACCTCCCCAACCAGGAGACCGCCGATAAGCTCCGCAACGCATTCGACGTCGCGGCCGCAGAATGCCCCATCCTGCGCACCAGAATCGTTCAGGTTCCTGGCCGCGGCCTCGCCCAGGTCGTGGTCAAGGAGGATATCCCCTGGCACATTGGTGACGATCTCCAGGGCTACCTGGTCAAGGACCGCGACGAGGCCACGGACCTGGGCAAGCCCCTCGTCAGATACGCTCTTATCACCGAGAAGGAGACTGGCAAGATTCACTTCGTGCTGACCATGCACCATGCGCTGTACGACGGTTGGTCCATGCCTCTGGTCGTCGAGAGGGTCAACAAGGCCTTCGACGGCGAGAAGATTCAGCGTCCCGCGGAGTTCAAGGACTTCATCAAGTACCTCGGAAGCATGGACCGCACGGCTGCCGAGAACTACTGGCGTGATCAACTTCAGGGGGCCACGGGCACACAATTCCCCGCCCTGCCCTACCCCGGCTACCAGACCCAGGCCGACTCTTTGCTGGAGGTCTACGTCCCCCTTACCGGACGTCCCGCGTCCAACACCACCATCGCGACTGTCATCCGCGGTGCGTGGGCTTACGTTGCTTCTCACTACACTTCCTCGCCCGATATTGTCTTTGGCGAGACTCTCACCGGACGTAATGCTCCCATTAGAGGTGCCGACGAGATCGAGGGCCCGATGATTACCACCGTGCCCTTCCGCGTCCAGGTCAACGGCGATGTCAACGTCGGTGACTACTTGCAAGATATCCAGGACCAAACCGTTCAGCAAATCCCCTACGAGCACACCGGTCTTCAGCACATCCGCCGTCTTAGCCCCGACGCCCTTGAGGCTTGTGAGCTCAGGACGGGACTGGTCCTCCACCCCAGTGCCGACGGCCTCGACGAGGAGGAGTTCAACAAGTACCCCGCCAATCGCCTGGTTCCCGCCGGCGATGCGGAGGCTGCGCAGGAGGCCCTCAAGTTCAACACCTACGCTCTCATGTTGGTGTGCTCTACCGACCCCAAGGGCTTCCTCGTGATGGCCAGTTTCGACTCCAAGACCGTCCAAAAGCCCCTGATGGAGAAGGCCCTGGCTCAGTTCTCTCAGGTCGCCCAGCAGATGTGCCAGCTTACGGACACGCCGCTCGCCGACGTCAAGTACCTCACGGAAGAAGACCAGGGCGAGGTTTCTCGCTTGAGCAAGGAGGGTCTGGCGACCGTCCAGCAGGAGTTCCCCGAGGCCGAGGCTGTGTGGATTGTCAACAGCAGCGATTCCGGGCGTCTCGCGCCCCCTGGTGTCGTTGGCGAGTTGGTGATTGCCAGCAAGACCGAGCTCGCTCTTCCTACGATCGAGAATGCTTCATGGGCGGAGAACGTAGAGGGCTCCAAGCTCTACCAAACGGACCGCCTTGCCAAGTTCACTCCAGAGGGATCTGTCCAGTTCGCAGGCAAGAAGAGCGAACTAGCTCAGAAGCCTACTGTCGCTCCCAAGGCCCCGACTAAGCGCATTTCTGCCACTTCTTCTAAGCAGCGACGCCTGAGAAGCCTGTGGAGCCGTGTCCTCAAGCTTCCTGAGAGCGACATCGGCCTCAACGACAGCTTCTTCAGGCTAGGTGGTGACTCCATCGGTGCCATGAAGCTCGTTTCCGAGGCTCGCTTGGCCGGTTTTACTCTTACCGTCAACCAGGTCTTCTCCAAGAGGTCACTGTACGACATGGCGACCGTTCTGCAGGACTCTGAGCCCACTCAGAGCTCCGAGGAGACTTCCAAGGCTCTGGTGCCGTTTGAGCTGCTCGAGGACGCCGGCGAGAACGTGACCGAGAGCCTGCGGCCCCTTCTTGCAGACCCGACGTGGAAGATCGTGGATGCCTTCCCGGCGAGACCGCTGCAGGAGGTTGCCGTCAAGGGAACGATCGAGATCCCTCGGTTCTCGGCTCGTTACGAGGCCATGTATTTCGAGAGCGACGTTGACCGCCCTCGTCTCTTCCAGAGCTGCCAAGAGCTGGTCTCGCTCAACGAGGTCCTTAGGTCGGTGTTCGTCCAGCACAACGGCACTTGCGTCAGTGTCGTGCTTGAGGACGTCAAGACGCCCGTCGAGGTCTACGAGATCGACAGCGACGTCGAGGCATTCACGCACCAGCTTTGCAACCTCGACGTCCAGACTCGGATGCCGCTCGGCTCCATCTTTGTCAAGTGGTTCTACGTCCACAGCACCAGCGGCCAGTCCGCCCTCATTTTCCGCGTCTCCCACGCGCAATACGACGAGATCTGCCTGCCCCTGATGCTGCACCAGCTGTCGGCCCTTCACGAGGGCAAGCCCGTTCCCAGGGCGCTCCCCTTCTCGTCTTTCGTCAGTCACGTCGTCAAGTCCAGCATCCCCCAAAGCATCGACTACTGGAAGGAGCTGCTCCAGGGCTCGTCCGTCTCGGTCCTCAAGCCCGACACGCCCGTCACGCAGAGGCAGCACTACGCCATCGACCGCACCTTCGACATCTCCTCGCGGTCCAAGGACGTGACGATCGCGACCCTGCCGACGGCAGCCTGGGCGCTCACCCTGGCACGCCTCCTCGACACCAAGGACGTGACCTTTGGCGAGGTCGTCAGCGGACGCAACATCGACTTCCCCAACGCCGACATGGTCGTCGGTCCCTGCTGGCAGTACGTGCCGGTGCGGGTCAAGTTCGAGGACGACTGGATGGTGCTGGACCTGCTCAACCTCGTGCAGGAGCAGCACATTTCCACCTCGGCGCACGAGGGCATGGGCCTCAAGGAGATTGCGAAGCTGTGCACCGACTGGCCCGAGAGCGTCGACTGGTTCGACACGGTGGTGCACCAGGACGTCGAGCACGTCGAGACGCTCGGCTTCTCGTCGGCCAGCAGCCGGATGGAGACCATCTACCCGCACCAGGAGCCGCTGCGCGAGTGGAAGATCCAGGCGTTCCCCCAGGGCGACAAGCTGACCATCGAGATCGTGACGTTCGAGTCGTGGGCCGGCCACGCCAAGGACCTGCTCGACAAGATCGAGAAGACGTTCGAGGTGCTCATGGGCGACCCAGGTGCCCCGTTGTTCGAGAAGCAGTAAAAGACAAGAGGTGGAGCAGTAGCTGATCGTTTTTCTGTACTAACGCTTCATGGAGGAGTGCGCGAGTGTCTCGTCAGCCTGTCTGACGAAGATGCCATGTTTTGGTGTGTGCGTGTGAACTTGGCTGGGAAAAGGCAGAAACGAATGTTTTGCATGGTTTTTATTGGAGTTTGCATTTTGAATACAGATTTATGACTTTTCTTACGCTATTAGCTGTCGGGCTCTCGTTGTTGATTGCTCTTATGTCTTTGTGTAACCCGACGCTAAGCCCCTTTCCAGTCTCTTGCATATTCCTGCTTCCTGCGGTGCTCTCTCGACAGCCTCACTTTTTTTCCACTTGCACGCAAAAAAGGGTGTCAGTTTCCTGCTCCCACACAAATAGGGCGGAGGATGTCTTGAGCGCCGACCTATCACCGGCCTCGTCCTTCACCGACTCGAAACCGCAGCTGCATGCCACCCTGCATGGCACCTGTCCCCTTTTCCACAACCTTGAGGCGGCCAGGAGGTTCTGCTCCCACCAGACAGATAAGCCTAGCACTGTCCCCGGGCCATTCTGGCCCCTCAGAGCACCAGCTTCTTCGCTTTCTTGCCTACTCTGCACCTCTTACTCAGCCTGATTCTCCATCGCCCATCCCTGCAACCACGCCTGACACCCTCACACCGAGCACACGTCACCATGTCTGACAACGTCAACTTCACCGACTTCAACGGCTTCCTTGACGGCCTGAGCCACCCAGACAACGCCACCGACATGAGCTTCATGGACCTGCTTGGTCCGATTGGCTACGACGTGGACCACGTCGCTCCTGTTGGCGGTCTTGGCCCTGCAGTCGAGCCGGACGCGTGAGACTTTTTTTTTTAAAACTTGCTAACAAAAAGGGTGTCAGTCTTGGAAACCTCACTGCATTCTCATTGGAGATTGGCGGGCATGCCGATCCAAATGTACGGACGAACTGGCTGTGAGTAACCTCCCCTGATGCCCAATTGGAAGGCCCCTTGGCTTATCCCATGAAGCGACCCGGGGATGATTGTCAATTCGAATGAGGCCGAATCGGAAGGAGTGATGGGCCCGCTGTCTGAGGATTTTGAATCTCTTTCGGCGCCTGCCACTCAGCCTGATGCTCCGCATGCCGAGGCTTCTCCGTCGACTTCGGAGCATGTGTGCAAAGAATGCGGCAAGAGCTTTGATGTATGTGATTGGAGTCTATTGTGGCATTCCAGAGAGACTCTGCACAAGGCATTCCGCTGCCGAATTGCTGGCTGTCAGGAAGGCTTTATCCTGCCAGGCGAACGCTCAGCCCATGAGCGCCGACCTCATCTTGACGACCACGGCCGAGTCGAAACTGCCCATCCGCTCGCCTGCGTCGAGTGTCGAGCAGAATTCCAAAACAAATCGAAGCTTCAGCAACATGCCAACGAGAAGCAACATCGCCCGTTTGCATGTGTGTGTGGCGAGAAGTTCTCTCGACTCGATGTGCTCAACCGACACCTTGATTCCCTTGGAAACAGCATGCCGAAGTATCCTTGTAACTTCTGCAAAAGGCATCGCGGAAAGGATGGCTTTCGCCGGAGAGATCATCTCCTCCAGCACATCAGGGGATACCACAAGTTCGAGGCCGAGGACAAGATTGATAATATCCGCCCCTCTCGACGCGGCAGGAATCAGGCACCTCCTGCCTGCTCCTACCGAGAATGTTCCTTCTATCGCGACAATTATTTCAAGGGGATGACCGCAGAGGAGCAGACAAAGAACAGACCATTCGAAAACCAGTCAGAGTACACGAAGCACATGAAGATGGTCCACGACTTCACGCCATTCCCTTGCACGGTCGTCGGTTGCAGCAAGACTGGCAAGAAGGGATACTCTCGGGAGAAGGACCTCATCAACCACAGAAGGAAGGAGCATCCTGAAGCAGGCCAATATGTGCCAAAGGCCCGGACGTGAGGCTATCTTGCCTTCATCCAGGTTGCAATGCCAAGCTGGACCCGAACAGCATGTCCCTTCACTTGTTGTTCAATACTGAGTTTCGTTAGAGTGATGGAAAGGGCAACCCCCACAAATCTGTACTTACCAATGCGGGAGTTTTTGCAGGTTCTGTTCCACCATGGGGAGTATTAGTTCCTGGAAAACTCGCCCGAATACAGCCTACTTGATCGACCAAAACGTGAGAGACACCGGATATACGACGACAAGTCTGTGTGCTCTGTCCAGTATAGTAGTATTCTAGATAAATCATTCGATGTCTTCTTACATCGTAGTAGGCCGTAAAGATCCAACTGGGTATTGTAGCCAAACGCCCCTCCCTGCCTCCCTCCCTCCCATTTGCCCACCACCAGGGTCGCCATCATCACCTGGACATGTCCATGTCCTGGACCCCGACGTCGATGACCTCCAGCACGGATTCCGCAAACTCCCTATTCGGCGCTTCCAGCACCAGCTTGTCCTGCGCGGCACCGACCTGCCCCAGCCCCGTCGTCCGGGGCGCGGGGCCCGCGGGGTACAGGGCGCCGACGTTCTGCGGCATGGACTTGTACCGCTTGCCGTTGTCGTCGACCCAGGTGAGGCTCTCGGTGCGGGGGTCCCGTGTCGGGGCGTTGAAGTAGTCGATGGGCGACTCCCAGCTCGGGTCGTTGAGGAGCAGGCGCGCGACGTCGACGCGGTCCTTGAGGAGGAGGGCCAGGCGCGGGGCGGCGAGCTCGTCGGCCCACTCGTCGCCGAGGTGCCGCGCGATGCCGGCGATCTCGCGGTCGGCGATGCCGTCTATCCACCACAGCGCCTGGACGGCCTTCATGAACATGAGGTAGTGGGCGAGGATGACGAGGGCGCGGGGCCGCTTCTGCCGGCCGAGCTCGACGAAGCCCTTGGGGATGAAGGTGAACCACGTCACGACGCGGAGGGTCATGATGGGCCCGAAGCCGTGGACGAGCTCCGAGTAGAGGGAGCCGAGGTACTTGAGGGTGTCGTAGTAGACGCCCGCCTCGCCGTAGTCCGGGTCGTCGCGGGGGATGGAGGAGATGAGGAACAGCAGGCTGTTGGGGATGTGCAGGGCGGCCTTGTCGAGGTCGATGGGCGGGCGGAAGAAGAGCTCGGCCATGCCCGACTCCCAGACCATCTGCGGGGTGGCCATGTCGATCATGAGGCCGATGCCGCGCCAGACGATCATCCAGTCGATGATGTAGAGGTCCTTGGTGCCCTCCTCGCGGAACATCTGCGACGACA
This sequence comes from Colletotrichum musae, assembly GCA_027406025.1. Taxonomy (NCBI): domain Eukaryota; kingdom Fungi; phylum Ascomycota; class Sordariomycetes; order Glomerellales; family Glomerellaceae; genus Colletotrichum; species Colletotrichum musae. Next base: position 3,130,975 of record JANVYC010000006.1, read on the forward strand.
GCGCCGTGAGGAGCAGCGAGGTGGCGATGAGGGCGGGGAAGGTCTCGGGCTTGCCCTCCTCGATGGCCTTGCGGTAGCCGGCAAACGCGTTGGCGCGGTAGCGGAGGGCGCGCGAGGGCGGGATGTCCTGGCCAAGGTGCTGGAGCTGCAGGGCGGATGTGCCCAGGAGGCAGTCCATGAGGAAGGGGCTCTCGAAGGCGTGGGCGGGGATCTTGACCTTCAGGATGTCGTCAATGCGCTTCACCCTGTTGGCCTGGGTAGCGAAGGACGAGAAGGTGTTTGTGGTGTAGAACCAGAGGAGCTTCATGTCGATGGCGTCGCGCTCATTCGAGGGGAGGAAGAGGGGCTCCTTGAGCACCATGGTGTTGGTTTCCTCATCGCTGCTGTGGCCCCCCGGGGTGTGAGCCCGCGACGAGGTCGAGCCGGCGGTGGACGAGGGCGAGCCGGGGGAGTGGTCGGCGTGAGAGTGGGACGGTCCGGGGTAGACGCACTCGGCCTTGCGGAGCACGCAGTTGCGGCAGGTCGGGCGGGCTTCGTCGCACTTGACCTTGCGCGTCTTGCAGTTCCGACAGCCTGTCCTCGACTTCTTGTGAGGCCGTTTTGAGTGGTAGGGCTTATCCTCGGGCGGCGACGTTGCGGAGGTGGCGGTGATGGCTTGTCCGGGACTCGAGAGAATGGTCATTGTGTCATTGATGATACCCTGTATGCTTGTTGCTGCCTAGCCGAGTGATGTTTGTGCGACACAATCAATAGACCTGGTAAGCCTCAGAGTGGGGGTGACGCTGGGCTGGGCTGGGCTGGGCTGAGAGCTGCTGGGGGGAAAGAGGATGGGAAAGGAAGCAGAGGAATATGTGTGTCTAAGATTGGAGGGATCTGCACAGGAGGAAAAGGAGCTCGGCAGTGGCAAGGAAAAGATCGTTGGACTAGATGGCGTGTGAGTGTGTGAAGTCGGAGGGCAACGAGATGCTCGGACCTCTGTTTTTAGATACGTCTGTCAACGGCCGGACGAGGGGGTGGGTAGAGCTCAGAGGTTGAGAGAAGACTTGTGTGTCGTCGGGGGTTGAAACAGAGTTCTGTGAGCGTGGTGACGTTGCTGACGGAACAAGAATGTAGGCGATCGGATGAAGCCAGAAGACAAGTGCTCCTGGTCCTTTGCGTTGTGATTAGCTGGTCCGCTAGCCCGGAGTTGAGGGCCTTTGACCAAAGACAGTTGCAACTTTGAACTGCCGAGTACCGACCCAATCGATGTTGAAGAACGGGATGAGGCCTCCCTGACAAGCAACTCAAATATCGCGGGGAGGGGACAATCTCATCAAATCTACCGGGTCACTGCCACGCCACGTTAAAGTGGAATAAGGAATAAGGGAACCCACATGTGCTGTGCTGTGCTAGGTGGCAGTCGATGCGGCAGTGCTGCACGTCCGTAATAAGGGTAAGGGCCTTGCTGTTGGTTCAGGCGATCAAGGAACCGGGCGAATCCTTCCGCACACATCGCCTGCCTCGAAAGGGGCCAGGAGAGAAACTCTGCTGAGCTTAACGGCGAGTCAACGCGGAAACGCACACCATCATACGTACTGTCGTCGGTATGTGGGCGACGAGCATGTGGCAGAAGACTGAAAGTAAACGGGCGAGGAGATGACGCAGCAGAGGAGCAAGACGTATGTCTGTCTGTCTTTCAGGCAGCCTGCCTGCCTAGACAGTTATTCCTCTCTCTCATTCCAGATGGACGGATAGCACACCATCTTCTCACTTCCCCGGCTGTGCCTCTCCCCCGCCTGCTTGCCTGCGCCTACGCATGCGTGCGGTTGTGTCCTTTTGCATTGGGTTGGGTTCCGCGGCACGTTTGAACCTTTGGTTGGAGACGCCTGAGGGGTGGCGCGGTCGGTGGTCACTGCCTGGCTTCAGCACAGGTGGGGGAGGCCCGGCACCAGGGGGGAGCACTGGACGCTTGGGCCGTCCCATTCACGGGCCCTTGGCCAGAGCTTCGCCGAGCGGGTCCCGCGGCGAAAGATGGGCCGACCTTCCGTCCCGACTTATGGACCTCCAGCTCCAGCTATTTGCGATAAGTCCGTGTCACATGACCGCGCGTCCCCTGACGCTGGAGTGGCTCTTTTCATCGGTTGGTTGACGTGCGCGCGCGACACGGACCGGTATTCTCTTCGGCCGATTCCCGGTTGGCTCCATGTCCCTCGGATGCCAGAGCTCGTGAAGTGACGACAGAGGCCTGAGTGGTGACCGACAAAGTCAATTGCGATGACCTCACTCTTTCAACTTCCAGAGGAGCTTCTGCTCGCACCTCTGTTTGAGCGGTTCCCCTGCCGCGAGCAGCAGATCCGATCTCTGGCTACTCTGCTCCATGTAAGTCCCTGATGCGCTTCTCCGGATTTCGTTGACGAAACCAAGCTGACGCCTCTCTCAAGCCAGATGCAGCAACTTGCCGAAACCTCGTCGTGTACGGAACCGAAGCCACGGGAAAGTCTGCGATCGTCGAGTCCCTCCTACGCAGCATCTCTGAACCCTCCGCCGAGTCGCAAGATGGGTCCTCTCTGAGGTTCGCGATGGTCAACTCCATACAATGCATCACAGGACGACATCTGTTCGAGCGGACCGTAGCAGCAGTCGTGGAGGCCCTGCAATGGGAAACACCTCCCAAGAAGTGCGAGACGCTGGCGCAGCTGACAGTCGAGCTCTGCAAGATGCTCAAATACGTCGAGAGGCCCGCGGGCTGGAGGCTGGCCCTCGTCTTTGACTCGATTGATCGCCAGAGAGATGCACCTCCAAGTCTTCTTCCTGCGTTGGCAAGACTATCTGAAGTAGTCAGTACAATTGGTGTCCCTTTGCCGTTCCGTCCCGCCCCAGCTGACACATCCGCCTCCAGATACCTTGCTTGACCTGCGTCTTCATCGTCACCTCTCCGCCCCCAGCCTTCCTCCGATCTTCCTTCGCGCCCCACGTCCAGTTTCCGAACTACACCAAGCAAGACTTTGTAAAGATTCTCTCTGCCGACCCGCCGCCACCAACGCCGACGACCACCCAGGACGACACCAACTTCCTTTGGACCCGCTTCTGCGGCGCCGTTTGCGACGCCCTCATAAACTCCGCCGCGCGCACCCTGCCCTCGTGCCGCCACAGCTGCGAGGCCCTCTGGCCGCGCTTCATTGCGCCGATCCTCGCCAGGACCCACGGGCCCCGCGAGTTCTCCAAGCTCCTCATCGCCTCCCGGGTGCACTTCCAGGACGAGGCCCTCCTGAACCCGAGCATCGTCGCCGTCAGGCCCGGCGCCCAGCCGGCCGCCCCCAACGGCCACGCACCACCCCCGGGCACGCCCTCGAAGCACGCCGCGGCAGCACAGCAGGCCGGCGCCTCGGCCACCGCCGACCTGACGACCATGCTGCCCACCACGGCCCGGCTGCTGCTGCTCGCCGCCTACCTGGCCTCCCACAACGCCGCCCGCCACGACCTGACCCTCTTCTCGACGTACCACCACGGCCGCAAGAAGCGCCGCGGGGGCGGCTACGTGGCGCCCAAGCGCGGCCGGCCGAGCAAGCACCGCAAGATCTCCCGCAAGCTCCTCGGCGCGCACGCCTTCGTGCTGGAGCGCATGCTCGCCATCTTCGCGTCGGTGCGCGCCGAGTGGTCCCGCGACGCCATCGCGGGCGGCAGCGTGGTGGACGGAGACGTGGGGATGGCCATCTCGACCCTCGCCAGCCTGCGGCTGCTGATGAAGGTCGGCACCGCCGGCGACCCCACGGACCGGGGCGGGAAGTGGAGGATCAACGTCGGGTGGGAGATCATCAGGGCCGTGGGACGGAGCCTGGGCATAGAGATAGAGGAGTGGCTCATTGACTGAGGCAGCACATAGATTTCACGACATAGATGACAATTGTAGTATGGACCATTTACTTCAAAAGTTTTGTCCCTTCATGACGATACATTACAGAGTATAGTTGTGCCAGACAAAAGAGCGCCTGCTTCTCTTCCCGTGGTTTTTTACCCGCCGCCGTGTTGGCGACGTCGACACCTCGAGGCCCAGAATCGTGCCCTCCTATACAAGCGTGGCGTCCCTTGAAGCCAACCCAGAGAAAAGCGCCTTGAACGTCGCCAGACCCTAAAAACGCCGGAGCCATCTATATGTGTCCCTCTCGTCTTCGTCGTACACCCCTGCCTACCATCCTGGCTGCGGAGGGTGACCTCACCCCGGGCGCAATCTCTATACTCCGCGCAGATGTTTCCCTTCCATGAAGACACGAGAAAACACGCCCGCGGCAAGGAAAGTTTTGGTTTTTCTTGTTAGCGCTTCATCCCATCCCGTTATTTACCCATGCGTATCTCGGCACATCGTTATAATACGTTTAAAAGTCTCTTTTCTTTTTTGAAAATAAGGACAGAAAATGGACAACAAAGACAACACGTAGCTTTTACATGCCTGCCTGGCGGTCCCCGAGACGCCAGGTATCCTCCTGCTTGGTGCCCGGAGCCAGCCAGGCGGCGTTGCTGCCGCCCCGGGACCGGCCGTTGCTCGGCCCGTCGGACTTCTTGGTCTCGTCGCTGTACGACACCCGCCCGTTGGACAGGGACTGGAAGGCTCCGGCGGAGACCATGGGGCTCTCGAAGACGGGCGCGTTCTGGCTCTTGCCCAGGGCGTCCTTTGTGTTCAGGGGCAGCAGGGGCTCCTGCTTGACCTCCATCGACTTGGCCTTGCGGTCCGCCTTGTCGCGGTCGTGCGTGCGGTCATACAGGTAGAGGCCGACAAAGGTCAGGGCAATGCCGACGCCCTGGAGGAAGGTCGTCTGGTTGCGGAACCAGATGATGGCAATAACAATGACAAAGACGCGCTTGATCAGACTTGCGACTGAGTATGTGACAGGAGAAACCAGAGAGAGCAGGACAAAGGCGAGAATGTTCTGGCCAAAGTGGAAGGTGCCATTGAAGATGAATTCAATGGTCAAACGCCCGTGGTCGAAAGAACCGACCTTCTCGTTCAAGTCAACAGCACCATCGTGGAGGACGTCCCGGATGATGCCAGTACCCTCGCTCCAGAACCAGATGGGCACGGTCAGAATGAACGCCATGCCTGAGGAGTAGCAAAGCAGGTTCAGCTTGTCAAGCTTCTGGGACCTGGCTGACATGCCCTCGGCTTCCGCCTTGGCGGCCTCGTTGAACAGCCTCTTGGAGAAGATGTTTTGCGTGACGAAGATGATGGTGGCGAGAAGTGCGTAAAAGATGCCCAGCAGCTCGCCACTGTACTTGTTGTGCTTGCCCGAACATGCCAGCATGACGCCCAGTGTCAAGGGCACCAGCGACAAGTACGTGTTGACCGAGTACCGAATGTTGAAGACGAACCGGTAGGCCAGGACGGTGAAAAGGGGGGAGAGGCCCTTGATCGTGTGGACGAGCGAGACGGGAATCTTGGACGTCGCTGTGGAACTCAACAAGTGTCCGAAGATTTGGAATGCTGCAAGGGGCATGGTTGTCTTAATGACGTCGCGCGAAGGGAATCGGATGCCATGCTTGAGCGCCGGAATCGTAGTCTTGAGACTCGGGAAGACGTTGGCCAGCCAGGCGAAGAGGATGCAGTACGAGGCGACGAAGGCAAATTGTATCAACGTGAGCGTCGCCGGCTTATCGAACGCCGTGAGAATGGATTTCGAGGAGGTGTTGGTGAGGGCCGAAGACGTGTACCAGAGAACACATAGCGCCTGCGCAAAGCGACGAGGTCAGCGCCAGCTCTCTAACATGTGTCTGCTTGAATTGCGCCCAAGGGAACTCACAATCAGCCTGGGGGAAACAGGAGCCCGCAGCGCATCGGCGATCTCGTGGGCGTTCTGGCTCACGCTCCCGCCTCTTGTCCTGATGTTGTGGATCGCATCACCGAGGCTCTTCTGTCGGCCGTGGCCGTACCGGTTGGCGGGCGGCTGTCCCGCGGCGCCCCATCTGGCAGCGCGACCCTGAATGCTTTCTTTCCTGGGCTGCCATCGGTCGCCGGCGGCGGGTGCTCCTGGGAGCGCGTAGTCGTTCGATCTCGCGGGGCTCGCGGCCCTGGAGTCGTTGGTCAGGTGGGAGTCGATGTGGTCGGGAAACTTCTCCATGCCGCCGTTGGCAGAGAGGGAGTCGCTGATGTCGGCGTTCAGTCTCGGGGAGGGTTGCGAGCGAAGAACCGACGAGGTTTGTGTTGTAGAAACAGACGTTGTGGAGCGAGGCATGACGCGAATAGCCCGGGGAAATTTGGCGGGGACCGACTCTGGCGTCAAAGGCCCCAGGTCACTGATAATGCGAACGAGAGCCCTCTTTTATTAATTAAGGTACTGGTAACCTTGGCTCTGCGGTGGAGATGGGCGACGGTTGAAAACGAATGACGGATGCGGCAATCATGCGCAGACGGGAAAAAAAAGTTTAGAGCTGGAGTTCAAGCATGGTCTCTGGAATTTCGCATAGAGTCGACAGAAAGTCAGATGAGCGCTCAGATGGTGGAGGGAGGACCGGTCGTCTGCTCCAATAGAGGGAAGAAAAGTCTCGAAACCCAGGGCGAGATTTACCAGCCGTATCTATCTGCTGTCCTCATCTCAATCAATCGGAATCACCACGGTGCAGCGTCAGCTCCTGGGAATGGTCGGTTTTCAGTGGCCGTTATCCCTGCATCGCCAGGGGTAGAGGCACCCCTACTACCGAAATGCCCACTAAGCTCGCGACCCGCTGTAAGACCGGCTTGACGGGATCCATGGCAGAAGCTGCAGCGGGATCAATCATTCTGCCGTGTTCCGTAGCGGCCACAGGCGCGGCTCGGCCTTCTGGCCAAGCCAAAGAGGGTACCTAGGTACATGGCGCGTGCGTGCTCAAGTCTAGCCCAGTGCGAATAGACCCACTTAATTTGTCGTTCTCCAAAAGTTTGGCGCGGCTGTCACGCATCACTCGTCGCCGCCAGTCCTTGAGTGGATTTGCTCTCCATTCGCCTTCGACAGTCCCGCGTGCCATCGCATCAGGTTTACGGTACCCTCATCCATCGCCGCGCGCCGGCGAACGACCTGTGTTTCCTCCACCGATCACAAAAGCATGCGACCGCGCCCAGACCCGAGACGATTCCTAATTTTTGTAACCCTCGCCTACGTCGTGACCCAAGCCGCACCCAAGTCGTTCAGCACCGCAGCGCAACTCGAGTCAAGATGGCGGCCCCAAAGATGACCAAGAACCAGATGCGCCGGGCGAAGAAGAAGGAGCAGAAGAAAGCCCAGGCAGAGGTGCGCTTCTTTACTGAACTTGCCACGCGTCGGCGCGAGACTAACGGAGGCCAGGTTACTGAGAAGCCCGCGGAGAACGACGACGAGAAGAAGCCCGAAGAGACGGCCGAAAACCCAGAGCAGCCCGCCGATGGCCTCGAGGTCAAGAAGGCGCCCGAGTCCAGTGCGACAGTCGAGGCCGATGGCCCGAATATCGAATTCAACCCCGAGGATGAGGCGTTTGCGATGTTCAAGGACATTTTCCAAAAGTTCGGCTCGTTAGAGGAAGACGACGTCGCCAAGGAAGCCAACGCTGGCAACCAGGGCGAAGTCATCTGGGACGATGACGATATCCCTAGCGAAGACGAGGAGGCCACCGGACAGACAAAACTGTCCAAGAAGAAGCGGAAGCAACTCAACAAGCTCTCCATTGCCGAGCTCAAGGCCCTGGTCAAGATCCCCGACGTCGTCGAATGGCAGGATGTTTCCTCATCGGACCCCCGACTTTTGGTGCAGATCAAGGCGCAGCGAAACGTCGTTCCGGTTCCTGGTCACTGGCAGCTGAAGAGAGAGTACTTGTCTTCGAAGCGAGGTATCGAGAAGCCGCCGTTCCGGCTGCCCAAGTTCATCGCCGAGACGGGCATCACGGAGATGCGCGACGCGGTCCTCGAGAAGCAAGAGCAGCAGTCGCTGAAGCAGAAGCAGCGCGAGCGCGTGGCCCCCAAGATGGGCAAGCTGGACATTGACTACCAGAAGCTCTACGACGCATTCTTCCGTTTCCAGACCAAGCCAGAGCTCACCCGCTTTGGCGAGGTATACTACGAGGGAAAGGAGAGCGAAGTTGACTTCCAACACTTCAGACCAGGTGAGCTCAGCGAGGCTACTAAGGAGGCTCTTGGCATGCCCCCGGGTGCTCCTCCACCATGGCTCATCAACCAGCAGCGCTTTGGTCCTCCTCCCTCGTATCCCACCCTCAAGATTCCTGGCCTCAATGCGCCACCGCCGCCGGGCGGTTCTTGGGGCTTCCACCCTGGTGGCTGGGGTAAACCCCCGGTCGACGAGTTCAACCGTCCGTTGTACGGCGGTGATGTTTTCGGTCTCACAAACCAGCCCGGTGCCCCGGCGCAGCAGCAGGTCGCTCAACCGCTGGCCACAGGCGAACCGGTGGAGAAGACGCTCTGGGGCGAGCTGCAACCCCGCGACGAGGAGTCTGAGGAGGAAGAGTCGGAAGAAGAATCCGACGAGGAGGAGGAGGACGACGACCAAGACGTGCCGGGCGGCCTGCAAACACCGAGCGGCATCGAGTCGTCCGTCGGCATGGCCTCCTCCGTACCCACAGACTACCCGGGCCACGGCGTCGAGACGTCGGTGGCAGGCGAGATGGACCTGCGGAAGCAGCGGCGCGGCTTCGACACGGAGGAAAGCTCGCACCCGCGCTCCGCGTACCAGGTCATCCCCGAGCGCCAGCAGCGCGCCGAGGGCTTCTTCGGCAGCGACAGGGTGTACGACCTCAAGGCCAACATGCCCGTCCTGGGCCAGGACGACGAGACGCGCAAGCGCAAGAAGCCCGGCGACGTGGACGTCGCCATCGACGTCGACTCGCTGCAGAACAACGACGGGCTCAGTAAGGACGAGGTGCGCAGGCGCTTCGAGGAGGGCAAGAAGGAGGAGGGCCTCGGCGCCAGGTGGGCGTACGAGGAGGACCTGTCGGAGATGATCGCGCAGGAGTCCCGGAAGCGGCAGAAGGTCGACGAGAAGCGCACCAAGGAGAAGAAGGAGAGCAAGTACAGGTTCTAGAGAGAACGTACCTACCTACCTACGTGGGCGATGTTGTAATTGGTATGCTTCCGAGAAAAGGGCCTCGGTTTTCTTTTTTTTAGGGTTGTGTTGCAATAGGGAACGGCGCCGGGACTGGCATACATTTCATAAACTTCGAAACGCTCTCTGGGCCGGCGTAGTGGTTGTTTTTTTACATGATTTTCATGCAACTCTGTGATGACTGCATGACGTCCAGTGACTACCATCCCAAGACCCTGTCCAATGCACTGGCATCGGGCCTGTATTCAGATTACTGGTTACGTTTATCTGTAAGACGTACAATGCGACTGCCACCAACACAATACCCAGCGCCCAGCTCATGCAAATGCGTTCGCTAGTAGTGAAAAAAAAGATATGTTAGCCGGCTCTATGTGTTCGCCGTACCCAAGTTTTCTCGGCCGGCGTCCATGAGACGTAGACGTCGAGAGGACTTTGAGCGCCTAAGCCTTCTCCATCGCCCGTTTGTCGAAGCATTGATTGCAGATCCAATTAGGGTCGCTGATGCTCTTTTTCGCGTTCTCGCTGATGCAGTCCGAGTGGTACAGACGCTTCGCGCACTCCTTTTCCAAGACGTGTCAGACATGCTCTCGCAGAAATGTATCGCGCGAGTGGAACTTACCTGGTTGGCGCACAACAGCAGCCTGGGCCCTAGCACGGTCAATCCGCAGACCTGGCAGCCTCCTGCGCTCTTGCGGATGTGAGGACCAAGGGGCGGCTCCTTTTCCGTGCTCGTCGTGCGATCGCCGTTCGTTTTACCGAGTGTCGCCCTGCGGGTAGCAATGTGCTCCAGAGCCTCTTGAACCGTGTTGTGATCGAGGCTGCTCCTCGCCAACAGGTACGAAATGTGCTTGCCAAACTCGATCATACGAGTTGGTGACGAAAGCAGCCAGTCAACCTTGAGCTTGACGAAGCTCAGCCACGCAGGAGGGAAATAAATGTTGGAAGAGATGCGCTTCGTGAGCATGAACTGGTCCCACTCTTGCATATATTCGATCTCATTCGGCGGAACGTCTGAGAAGTCCGCCAGCGCATCCCGATGCCACTGGGTGAGCCATTGATCGCTGGGTGCTGGCTTCTTGTACTCGGTCCCCGGCTCCAGCGTAGCCCGAGTAATGGGGTCATACAGCTGCTGCTTTATATCGGGAATAAGTAGTTTGGTTTGCGTCTATGCAATGTCAGCAATTATCCTGATGTGATTCGTAGAGGTTAGACATACTTGCGGGGGCTTGGTTGCTGGCTGCCTGCCTCGGCCTTGCGGCTGTTGAACAGCTTCAGTGCCCCTGATTTCCGGCTCGAACCTCGAGGTCGAGAAAGACAGGCTTCCGTCGGCAAACTGATCCAAGTCGAAAACCTTGGCCGGGCGACGATAAGAGAAGGATTGCGCGCCAAAGGCGTACGACTCAAATCGATGGGTGACGTCGTACTCCGCGCTTCGCGCGTTGGACACCTGTTTGTAGTTGTACTCGGCGTGTTGGTTAACGAGATGCGAATGGAGCTTCTGAAGAGTGCTGTTGGGCAGCCCGCATGTTATACAGCGAAACGAGTCTAGGCTGACCCTCTCTTCGGGTAAGTGATAGACGACGCTCCCTTCTTCAACCGCGCTGACAGTGGTCTGACGTTTTTTTCGCTTCCTCTCCTTGCCTTGAGCTTTGTCACTCAACACCTTGAGGTTGTAGTTCTTGGTGGGACCGCGCACTCGAAGGGATCGATTAGGAGTAAGTTCCTCTTCAAGCTCCTCCTCCTCGGGAGCAATTCCATTGAGAAGGCCATTCTGGATGCCCTTGACCGGGGTTTCGAGGCTGCCATTCGGTGCCCTGGCAGGGGTTCCCGGAGGACTGTCGAAATGCAGCGGGATAGGAGGACAGGGAAGAGTGGGATCCTCGCCCGCGACGTCTGGATGGACAGTGATGGAGGGCTCGACACCTTCATCCAGCGGCCGGATAGCAGTGGCCTCAAAGGCTGTCGCCCATGTCACGTCCACTTCAATCAGGTGCTCAGTAGACACCAGGACATCTGCGGTCTTTTTCACCTTGAGATTCAGCAACATGGGCTTCTTGGTGTACAAGTCGCACATGGCCGCATGGAATACCCATTGCAAAGCCTCGCCCTTTTGAGACCGCCCCGGTTCCTCGCCAGACGAATTCAAAACGATAGGCGGCCAGTAAGTCGGGCCGGCGGCTTCCAGCTCGATGCAGAGGCGGTACGCATCAGCTAAGTCGAAGGAGCTCTCTTCTTCGCGGTTGATGCGTATTTTGTCCTTGGGGACATAGAAAGGGCGTGGTAAAATGACGCGGGCCACGCGGAGGGGGCCGCCGGGATCCTTGAACGACTTGATTTCGCACATCTGGGAGTCGCAGTGCAAGGGCTGCTCGTAGCCGCTCTTGAGCGTGTGAGAGACGGATATCCTGCATCTTGCTCGCACTCTCACGGTATCCTCGGTAGTTGGTGCGCTGACACGCTTGGAATCCTTGTGAATTATCTTGTTCACCTGCACGCACAAGCTGCGCTGTCTTTCGCCGAGCTCTCGGGCGTGAAAAATCTGATCGCTGATGGCGTGAACAGGAGTCTTTCCGGCATCGACGCGACGACGCTTCGCGGCGCGTTTGTCGTCATTATCCTCGTGAATGCCCGAAGCAGCAGCGGCCTTCTGAGCCGAGGACTGCGAGTTACCCATGCCTTGCAAGAGGTTCCTCTGTAGGTAAGGGGTGCTGCGTTGGCGCCGCGACTGAGCCGTCATAGCTGGATGGGGGGACCATAAGCCGTTTATAGAGGTTGAGTCCCGCTTGGTGCGCCAAAAACCTTAGGGAAAAAACGACTTCAACCCACGGAGTAGGAGGCGTCGCAGTTTCGCCTCTAACTTCGTTCGTTAAGCCCACTTCCACGGGGTGAGCCGGAACAGACGTCGCTTTTTGAGCCTGTGCTCATCGAAGTCCACAGCTCAGTGCAAACGTCGCATGGCAAATTCAAGCCTGTGTATTTGGCGTCGTTTCTGCTGAAGAACCAATTCCTCTTGATTTGGCGGACCAAGGGAATTCGGATGACGCGCAAAAGCGAGAGTAGTTGTGAGTTGAGAGAAGCGACACTGGTATGTGGTGGGCGAGACGATGCCTAGCAGGGGCAAGGCACGAAGTGGAACCTGACGGAACGCGACTCGCGATTGTGCCGCAGGAGAAAACAAAGTCAGATTGGCCGCTTGGACCGAATTGAAGATGCGGCAGGAACGAGCCAAGGGCTGGCTAAAAATCCAAAGTCGCTATTCGGAACTGATCGAGAAGGAGCGGCACCTTACTAGGAAAGAGGGAAATGACGGCGCCCCGGCTGAGAAGAGGGAAAAGGCACGGCAAAAGTCGAAGTTGGAGAAGACGTGAAAGTCGAAGCGCGTCGTTGGGGGACGTGTACGGAGTACGGCGGAATAGAACAAACAGTCCCTGTCCCCCAGGAACAATTGAATTCCTGGGGCGGGACTCCAGTAATAGTTGTCACCGCTAAACTACCTAGGTAGGTACCTAGGTACACTAGTTAGGTACCTAGCCGACTGGGGTAGTCCAAACCGAAAGCCAATTGGACGCGGCGCGCTTCTAAAGATGGGGCGGGGCACGCCTTAGCCAGGCGAAAACGGCAGGCGTTCCGGCGCTACAGCCAACAAATGCCATTGGGGCTCTAGGTCTTCGTCGCGACGAGGAATCTCATATATTTGTGCCTTTCTGCCAGCTTTCCCTTTACCAAATCTTTCTCCGCAGACGCTTGGAGAACGCTGTCTGACAACTTCTCTCCCACACACCCGCTAGTCTCATTTGAAAGCAACTTGTCGTCGCCAGTAGAGCTTCGTATGTTTTCGACCTCCAATATGGCCTCCACCAAACGTGGTCGCGTAGGTATAGAAGCCCGCCAGTCACGGTGCATCTCGACGCAGCTGGAATCGAAGGGAGACAGACAAGGGAAAAGAGGAAAGTGTCCTCAAGAGGAAGAGCAGCTTTGCTGTTCGGTAGGACATTTCGTGCACAGACCATCTGTTTGTGGAGCACTCAGCGGCGCCGGCAAGTGCCTGCGTAGCGTGGTAGCCTTGGAAATGCAGCAAACTAGTGCAAGGCTGACAAGCTTGTTCCTGTTGGTTCACTGGAGTGAATTGTCGCGGGCCTTTGCCCCACCAAAATCCGACCTCGAACTCAGCCGCCTGCAACGGCGCACCTTCCTGTTGACTGACTGACCTACTGACTCCCATCAAATTTTACTTTCTTCTTTTCCCCTCTGACAGCTCCAGCGCGCTTTACCCTACCTTGCGCTCCCATTTTATTCGCAGAACACCATCTTCGCGCACTTGCCCTCGCTTCCGTCACGCACTCTCGGCACTCCGATCGACCAGCGCATCCCGACAGTCGCAAACGTCATAGCCACCCTAGGTGAAGCGCCATGCGCTGAGCATATCCTCGCCTGCTGTCGCCTATACCTGGCCTTCAATACCGAACAATCCGTTGTGCCACGCGACGCAATATCAGGTACCTGACATCATCCTCCGTCACTTGTATCAAACGATCGTCGCAGTTTCCACTAACATGTGTATCCCTGCAACCCAGTCCGTCACATCCTTGCACAATGGCTCCAAAGCGTCCAGCGACTCCTCGCCAAAACGCGATAGCATCTGGCTCCTCAGAACCTCGCCGAAATCCCTCTAGAAGGGCCAATCGTTCGTCCTCCGGCTCTCCTCAGATACCAGTCACCAAGCCCCCCGCGCAACCCGAGACTCGTCCATCGACTCGAATGCAGACTCGAGTGCAAACGCGTACGGAGAGCTCCGAAAGCGACTTGTCATCATTATCTGACGGAGATGACGAGGACGATGGAGATGACGAATATTTCGAGGCATCTCTTCGAACGTCGAGATCGACCCGTCGGGGTGGTTCACGGAAGCCCAATCCGCCTACCGCATCTCGCGCGAACAACTCGAAAACGAGTCGCTCGACAGCTACGAAACGAAGAAGCACCCGTCTCGAGCTGAACAAAGTCGATTCCGGCCGCGTATCGACAAAGACCGGCAAGAAACGGGGGCGTCCACGCAAACATCCCAGACCTATCACCGATGACAATGTGTCCGATGAAAGTGAAGCCGAATCCGATGGCTTTGTTGTGAAGAACAAGGTCAAGCACCAAAAGACGAAGGCGCGGCGAGGGCGACCACCTCTTAAGAAGACTACACCCACGCCCAAAATCGCAAAGGACGAAAATCCCGTCATTCCTGACTGGCTGGATCCTCGCATGGAGCATGCTATCTGGGTTCAGGTCTTTCGATATGCCGCCGTCACCGGCGAGGAACAAGAAATCCTTGATGTCAACTGGCTTCTTCGGGTTGCTCTAGTTTGCAGGAATTTTACAGACCCGGCCCTCACCGTTTTGTACCGACGACCCCCTGTCAAGGACGAATCCAAGGCTCAGGGACTTGTGGAGCTGCTTGAACAGCCGCCATCGACTACTATGGTGAATTACCGGGCGAAGATCGAGTCCCTTCACATTGATGTTCGTCTTGTCTCTCTTCAAGGGTTTACGTCACCCATCCGGATGATGCAAAACCTGCCCCGTCTATCTGAAGTTCTTCTGTTGCATGGCTACGATCAAGCGCCCTATCGTTTACTGAAGGAGTCGATTAAATGGATCTATCCTTCTGACCTCTGGCAAGCGTTTGAGGTATCGGCAACTGCAAACGCCGAGGCTGGAGATAAGACTAGCATCACACGACTGAGAAGCTGGCAGTGGAGCTCCAGGCTCATGGACAAGAACTGGGAGACTAGCCTCGAAAAGATGAAGGAAGTTCACCAACTGCCGAGCTTTACTTCTCTCCGCAAGATCAAGCTTGTCAACTACCAGCTACCCTCAATCAGACTTGAGAAGGATCCGGGAACCGACGCCGAGATCTTCGCTGAGGACGAAAGATCCACAATGACAGTCGCAGAATCTCTCTCGGTGCTACCGAACCTCGAACATCTCGTTTTCGAGTCTTCTACGATCATTTGTGCGCCGCTCTTTCCTCTTCTTCCTACCAGACTGAAACGTCTCGAATTGGTCAACTGCGCTGAAGTCACCGCCGATGACCTAGGTTCTTTCTTGATGTCGAATGGCCACCAGTTGGAGGCCCTTGTCCTCCACCACAATCGCTCACTGAGTCTCGCCTTCCTTACGATCCTGGGAACCGCCTGTCCGCACCTGAGGGAGCTGCGCGCAAACCTCAAATACTTCAGCCTCCTAGGGACGGTTGATCACAACGATCCCTCCTACGAACACCTTCTGCTCCCAGAGCAAGTCCCGAGTTGGCCCTCGGCCCTTGAAGTCATCCACTTGGAGAATCTCCGACAATGGGATACGAACGCCGCCGAAGTCTTCCTGCAGTCCTTTATCGATAGTGCTTCAATTCTGCCCATGCTCCGGCACCTGTCAATCAAGGCCATGCTGGACGTCCCCTGGCGATTGCGCAGCGACTTGCGCAAAACCTGGCAGGAGAAGCTCGAAAAGGTTTTCCTCCGCCGGGCCCCCTCCCCAGCGGCGCACTACACTCTGCGCAAGCCCCCTGCGGAAGAGCCCTCCGAGGAACACGTCGTGAAGCGAAGGCCCAAGAAAGTCACCGTGGAACCGACTCGCCGCAGCAGCCGCGTCGTCTCTCACGCCTCCAGGCCTTCGTCGCCTGCTAGCAGCGCCTCCCGAGGCCTTCGCGGCCAGAATCAAAAGCCCAAATCGTACCGTGAGCCGGACAGCGATGAGTTTGATACTGATGACGACGCCGACATGGAGGACTCAGCAGAGGATGCCGCTGGAGATGAGTCGGTCTCCGACGCCAAACAGGAAGAGGCCGACGACACCACGCCCCCGGATGGACCGTTCATCCAGGGTCTTTGTACGGTTGTCGACATCAATATTGACAACCAGAAACCGAGAGAGCACCAGTACAGCATGGACGACTTTCTCAACAACGAGCAAGACTTCTCCACCGACCCGGAGTGGGACAGTGACATGGACTATGAGTAGGGCCAGACTGTTTGTTGGCTCGACTCTCGCGTTTGTTAACCAAGTCTCGCTGATTTCTTTATGTGGGTTGTGAGACTGGGTCCAACATTGAAGTCTGCTTTGTCTTTTTTTGTAGTTCTTTGCCACCTTTTGTTGGTTGGCTGGCTATGTGGCGTTGGAGGGATGACACGACACGACTTGGGTCAACTTGGGAATACTGGGAAGGCTGGGAAGGCCTATATGGATACCTAAGGAACATGGGAAACGGTCATTCAGGGCAGGTAAACAAACGCTGGCTAGGATTAGGAAGGTTTGCTAGTCACCGAGTAGAAGAAAAAAATTGAAGTGTTCAGACCACTCTCATCTCGTCGTCCATGACTTACTTTTCTGCTTGATATTCCCGCCTCTTCCTGGGCGAGGCCGGGTGATATGTGAAGTTGACCGCCCTGTTGACGCGTACAGGTAAGCGTACAGGACAGCTACGTCGCAGATCTTGAGTCTGTTGTATCACTTCTCGGTGAGTATCGTTGAACAGGGCAAGCATACCGACAGTAATGGAACAGTTTTTCTCTACTAAATTCGTACACGTGAGGATTTCCGGGGACGGTCCGCCGGTGATAAAACTACATTATCTCATCCCTTCTTGCAATCGTCCACATCAAGCCCCAGTCATGAATAAGATTGGCGAATCAAACCCCCCTCTCCCGAGCCAATACCAGGCCCTTTTTTCTTTCCTTTTCGTTTTTCCTTCAGTTCCACTATTTTTTGTTATCGCACGAGGTCCCCCATCAAAAGGCGGCTCCTCCGAGTCCCTCACCGGCCAACTTGTTAAGGCTCAGCTCGCTAAGATCCACCCTCGTCTTCCAGGCCTTGGATTCCAACTCGAGCTTGTCCCATGAGTGAAGACACTGGCGGAGCTTCTCTTGCTTAGTGTCCAACTCGGCTCTTGCCTTCTCCTCCTCTCCCTTGAGCTTCTTGTAGTGCGGCTCGACTTCTCTTGTTATACCAGTGGTTGTCGGAAGCAAGGCCGGGTCGATTTTGCCTCCGGGAATGACAGGCGGGAGCGTGGCAAGCATACTTTGCGCGAGTGTAGGACGCTGGCCCTGGGCGTTATGCTGAGACGATGGGCCGGTGGGCGGGTTGAAAGCCTTGGGAGTTGCAGAGGTACCTGATGCTGGGGTGTTTGCAGGATTGGCGCGCGGACCGGTTGGAATTTGGGATGATCCGTTGCCGATCGAGGAAGGAGATGTCGATGGCACTGGGGCCTGACGCGGCGTGGAAGCCGACCAGGAACCTCGCCCTCCACCACCGCGAGCGTTGTAAGCACCTCCTCGTGCGGGTGCTACGTAGCCTCGAGGGCCAGCCGGGGGGATCGTAGGACTGACGGCATCTGTGCGCGAGGGAGGCGGCGGCACGCTCGGGGTCTGCGGGTGTCTAGGTGGCTGGACAGCTGGTGAGCCGGCGGGCGCAGAGAAGTTTCGGGTCGCGGCAGGACCGGTCGGAGGAGCACGGAGAGCGGCGGGGCCTCGAGGCGGCGTCTTAGCCGCCGGCGTGGAGGCCGGTTCTTGGGGCGTGACGGCGGCGGCGGCGGCGGCGGTCGCGGCGGCAGGCTTCGAGGTTGGTGCCTCCCGTGCCGTCGCGGACGACGACGACGACACTGTGGCGGAAGCACCGGTCTGAAGGGGGGGTGTACGTTCCCGCTCTCGCTCTCGCTCTCGCTCCCGCTGCTCCCGCTCCCTCGACGGCGGCCGCGAACGTGCTCGGGTGGAGGAAGGAGGATGCGGTGACGACTTGCCTGAAGCTGATCGAGACGTGATAGCTGACGAGATGCCAGAATCTCGGGGCGGCGATGCCCGTCTATAGGAAGATCCCAGATACCTCTCCCCACCACGGCGGCTCGTGCTACGAGACCGCGGTCGGTAGTTACCTCGAGGTGCCGGGGGCGGAGGTGACCTTCTGGGCGGGGTCCGGTCGCGCTGCGGCCTGTCGCGGCCGCCGTACGGAGACCGCGACCGTCTCCTAATGGGAGCGGATGAGATGGGGTTCTGTGCAAAAGGGGGCAACGAACGGTACCTATCGTCCCGCCGATCCGAGTCCCTCTCCCTCTCCCTCTCCCTTTCCCGCTCCCTCTCCCTGTCTCTCTCACGCTCACGCTCCCTCTCTCTCTCCCTGTTGTCGCGACGAGGCGATCTGGCGCGGTCACTCCTCTCGTCTCTGATGGCGGGTGATCGGCCTATGGGACTGCGTCGCCTCGATATGCTACGTCTCGGCGACGGCCTCCTCACGGGGCTCCGAGTTCTGTCCCGTCTGCGCCAGGTGTCGCTCTGCGGGCGTATATCTCTGTCCCGCGATCTGTCACGCCGGTAACGGTCACCGCTGCGAGACCTGCGACGCGGAGATCTTCCAGGAACATAGCTGTCAGAAGTCAAAGGCGGTGGTGTGCGGGCACGCTCTCTGTCACGCTCTCTGTCGCGGTCCCTATCACGGTCCCTGTCCCGGTCGCGGTCTCGATCTCTTTCTCTCTCCCGATCTCGGTCTCTGTCGCGGTCCCTGTCACGGTCTCGTTCTCGATCACGGTCGCGGTCACGGTCGCGATCTCTGTCACGGTCTCGAGGCGGGGTGCGGGCTCGTCGGGGCGAGCGATCTCCTGCCCGCTCCCCACGAGGAAACGGTCTCCAGGACTCGCCCGCGCCATATCTAGTGACCTCCCCGTCTTCGTACCTGTATTAGTTTGGTTAGCTGACCTGCAGACTCAATGATTTGCAGAGCGGTATCGGAAAGATTCGGTATGCGCCAAAGAACCAGCCTGTTGGGATGGGTATCCCTTGGGTACCAGCTGGTTTGGGCGGTGGATTGCGACGGGCTGGGTGTAAGAATGGCGAAGACATGGCGGAAGAGCTTGAAGCCTCGATGACTTGCCGTCTTTATCGCGTCGTGCGATCGAAAGACAAGCCACGGATGATGTTGCGAGATAGCGTGAAAAGGGAAGGCTGGGCTCAACCAGGTGTTGAGGTTGACAATTGGGCAGGCAATAACAGAAAACAGCAACTCACCTGCTTCTTCGGTCGCGATCCATGGCCGAGTGTACCAATGCACTTCAGTCTTCTGGAAGTGAAAGGGTAATGACGCCCTGGCGCCGTGCGATGGTCGTGATGCGCACGAAGTGGTGTTGAGAGGGTCAGCTATGCGCCAACGCCAACGTCTGTTTGATGGAGCAGGGTTGCTTGCAGCAGATTGGATTGGCCCCCTGAAAATTATGGCAGGTACCGAAGTTCCCAGGTCGGCATTATCCATCTTCCTGCCCCGGGTACGTAGTACCGTCATCCCGGCTGTACCTACCTACCTAGGTGCGGGTGCCTAGGTATCTGGAGTGTTTGTAAGGCAGCAGGTCCACTCTTTCCCCATGGAAAACCAATCAGAGTTCTTGTGGGAGAAATCCATTTTGTTCATCTTTCCTCCGATAATACCTGCCCACGTGCTACCTACATAGTGGGTGCCCCAGGGAGTCAACTACCTACCTAGGTACGTACCTACCTAAGTGGTTTCCAGTTGGGACCAATGGATACAACGATAAGTCTGAGTGGATTTATGGTGAGATTATTCACATCGAGGTATCTACCTCATTAACCACAATTCCGCGCTCCGAACTCCAAGCCAACATCCGTTCCTGTCACTCGCCTGCTTCCACGATGTGGAAGCTACGACTACCGCGCCGAATGATGCTCTAATGCCCGCCACGTCAATTACAGGACGTGATTCCCGAATTGCACCTTTCAACCCATAACCTAAAAGCCCGACTTGTGGATGCACCCTCCTCGACTGCTTCAGGTCATCTTCTCATCCTCTGTAGAGTCTCCTCCTACTTGACGTGCTGCCAATCTTTCCAGCATCCACTTCTGAACCTGCCCGGCATGTGTTTGCATCATCTTGTTGACGCCGTTGGCCTCGCTGCGAATCACGGTGCCGAAACGCCGCTTCGTCACTCTGCGTAGCGTGTCCTCGCTATTCCAGCACGGGTGGTTGTTCGAAACAAAGATTTGCGAATGCTCCTTGTACCATGTCGAGAGATCGTTGTCGACGTCGGACTTGACAGGACGCAACATGCCCTCGACGAAGCTAGCGACTCCAGCAATGCGCGCTCTGCAGTCTGTGAAAGTCATGTCAGCATATACGGCTGTTCATGCGCATCAAAAGCTGTCACCTACCACGACCAGTGAGAAGCGCCCTGACTCCGTTGTAGGAGCGGCCCACGCCCATGAGAAAAATATCATCTGCGTTTTCATATAGCTGGATGTAGTTGTCCCATAGATAGTTTACCAGCTCCTGGAGCTCTACCAGCAGGTCCTTGTCGGCCGTTCTAGGACTGTAAGGATCCATGTCCTCGTCTCGAACGACTTTGCTGGGCACATTGACATCCATCACCGCAATGTCTTCGCCAACAGCCCAGTCAATGTATTGAGCGACGCTGTCGACAACCCAGGCATTGTGAGTCTCGATATGGCGATCTATGACATCCGGTTGTGCCAGGAGCTCAGGTGGATCATGGATGATGACAAGAATCCGCCGTGCAGATTGGATTTCGGGTGTTACCAAGACCTGATTCTCGTATGACTTGACAAGAAGGTCCCGCTGGATGAAGAGAGGAATCATTTGGTGTCTCTGCGAGAGGTCTTGGCGCTGGCCAAGTCGGATGTGATCGTGCAGTCTTGTTGCGTTGAGATCCTGGATATCGGGCACAGGGACAATTCCAGGCCTCATGCACTCCCAGTACGGTGCCTGGAAGCTTTGGACCTTGGCAAGGACCCTGGCGGCATCTTTATTGAGCATAGGGATTTCCATCTTCGGTGGTGGCTCCCCCATCAAAGTGCGTGCAACAGCCACGGCCGAGGTCGAGATGGCGTGCAGGTTGTAGCCACCCTCCAAGCAGACGGCAACCTTGCCGTCAGCTAACGACATGAGCATGTGCGTCATGTGGGCATAGCAGGTGGGAGTTACGAAGCAACCCCCAAGCTCGTCACCAGCAGCAGCGTCGAAACCGGCAGAGATGACTACCAGGTCCGGGTTGAATTCCTTGGCAATCGGCATGATGATCTTCTGAAATGCAGCCATATACTCTCCGTCGCCCATCCCTTGGTCGTGCCAGCCAATGTTGATGTTCTTCCCAAGACCAGGTCCAGTGCCGCAGTGCTCCAAACCACCGTCAGGAATGTCTTGGTTTTCGGGCTTGCCAGGGTAGAAGACACCATTCTGGTAGACATGAATCGAAATGTACAGAACGTTGGGGTCGTCGTAGAAGATGTTCTGAATTCCATTGCCGTGATGAACATCCCAATCCAGGATGAGAACCTTTCGGCAATCTTTGGGGTATTCCTGCTGGCAAATCTTGACGGCGACGGGCACGTTGTTGAAGAAGCAGAACCCGAGAGGCTGGTCATACTCAGCGTGGTGACCGGGTGGTCTGATGACTGCAAACGCATTCTTGACGTTGCCTTCGACGACGTGTTTGCAAGTGTCAATCGCACCACCGCAAGATAACAGAGCTGCAGTAAATGTCAAGCTACCGACGTAGAGCGAGGCCCGTCCCTGGTCGTACTGCCTGCTGGTCTCGCGGAGCGTCGCATAATCCATAGTCGACAGTTTCTCGACCCAGTGATAGTGAAGTGGCGTATGAGTCGTCAAGATTTCTTCCTTCGTGGCCTCGCGAGCACCAATCCTCCACATGTACTTGGTGGGCGTGTCCCGTAGAACCCGGGCTACGTTCGCCTCTGGCCCGCTGTAAACCAATCCGGCCCGTTTGAAAGCCTTGAAGATCTCCTCTATACGGCGTGGATCTTCTGGATGATGAGGCGTGGTGCCGAAGTCGGCGTTCACGTGAAGCTTCATCCGGTCGTCATAACAACATGCTGTAGGGAGCTGACCTCGTCTACGCAGCTGGTTGGCAGGATTTTGCGCGTCTGCGTCTTCGTCGTAGTCTTCGTAGTCTTCTTCTCCGTCCTCTTCATCAGAAGGCGTGGGGGCCTCGCTTTTGGGGTCTCCGCCGGCAGTTAGGCCAACACCGTTGGGCGTTGTCGTGTGATTTGAAGGCCTGCCATCCCCGCCCATAACGACGTCTTGGTCGATACCCTCCATGGCGGAAGGGCAGGGTACGTCGGCTGGCCCCGATGGCGCTGTTTACCCCGATTCGAAAGGAACCAGAGCAAATGCGAAGTAGCTAGAACTGTTTATTCAGTTTGCGCGGAGGTGCTGTAACTACGAGCCTAAGCTCTCAATAGCTAAACTGCTTTCTTAACGTCCTAGAACGCGCGGAAGTGTTGCCGATTTGTTTGCGCGGCAGGTGCGATGCCTGTTGCAGTATCAGTATGCATGACCAGGCTATAACCTTGAACGGGGGCCATGGGCATAGAGCTGGCTGAACGTGTCAAAGATCAAAAGAACAACGTTTTCCCTTAGAATATTGAAGCTGCAGTGTAACGCGGCTGTAAGATTGCGGGTCTGAGATCGAGCTGATACCTCTATCTTTCAATATTCTGGTGAAGATGGTAGAGGTAACTGTCCAGGACAGCCTTTCCTTGTTATCTCTTTCTCATCAAGCTCCAACCGATGAGTCCAAAATACCCCCGTTTGTTGTTTCCACCTTCCTTTAAAAAGATAGAGAAGCAGGAAAGTCGAACACTTACTTGAGGAAGCAACGCCTGATGCTGGACAACGGAAGAGCCTACTAAGCTCGTTCGCGCCGTGTCGTCCTACAAGCGCAATGCCGACCACCGCGGCGCGCCCGTCGATAATGGACGCTATGGTCCCGTCGCAAGTGTGATTAAGGGTTCAATATGCTGTCATTAAACAGACAGCCATCGATGCGCAACGAGAGGGCGTCGCGCTGCTGGACGAGGGTTGTCGTGTAGGACGATTAATAGGTGAGTGGCCGGGTATGAGTGAGTGAACGAGATGGGAGGCTTGGGCCACTGACAAGGCGGGAGCTGGCCACAAGCCCGCCGCCTTGCAGGGTGCACCCGCCACAGCAACCCTTGTAGCCGCAGCCTTGCACTAAAAACACAGTCTCGCCAGGCACCCATAATACACTACCTGATCCGGGTACAGGCATATGCGTTGCCTCCTCATAATCGAAAAATGACAACATTTGATTCTTATAATTTGAAAGACCAATCGAAATCACCTGTAGTAGCCCAAAGATTACGTTAAAAATGGTGTCGTCGACCTTTCTCACCAGTGACAGCATCCACTTGAGTAAGCTCGTCAACAACGCCAGAGTGACCGGAAAACCAGACGAAGTGAAGTTATAATGATCTATGAACGCATCGAGGTCTATCTAGTCTAAATCGTCTCTCAAAACCCGCCGTGTAATCTGATGAAAGTGATTTCGTTCTGCGAGGCTCCGGCCATCATCCCCCGGCGGTGCCCAGTCATTCCTCGGTCGCTGGAACGCTGCTGGGGGTGGTATTGTCCCATCATGACTCCCATCATCGTTAAGTTGCCCGTCGAGTTCGCTGGAATTGTCTACAATGATCCCAACATTGCCCAGGCCTGCTACGTCTTCGAGCCATGGACGTTCGTCCAATGCCGACTGAATCGCTGCACAAAGTGATTCCTGGTCCCGAGAAAAATTGGGATGCTTCAGGTTCACATCCGTCACGAGACGCTTTCGAGGGTAGTTGAAGATGTTCTCGAAGTAGAACAAAAGATCTCGTGGGTCAAGTTTTGCGTATGTGTCAACTACGCGCTCTCGAACGGTGGCCTCAATCATCGTGTCAAGAGGGCTGATATCGCGAAGCTACCGATACCATGTCAGCGATGCGTACGGGTCCGTCGCCAGCTGCTACACTGTACTCACAGGCTCCAGATTCTGCTCCAGGTTCGGAAAGATGTAATGCCGCACGAGCTCCTTGACAGCCGCAAAAAGATCTTTCATCTCCATTAACTCACGCGACGCGTACAGTCGCATTTGGCTACTTCGAATATCGTTGACGAAAGATTCAGGCTGACCACCCCGGGGTCGGGGCAGCTCGCCATGGAAGTAGAATGCGTACAGCCACCAGCGATATAGAGCTCTGCGGAACTTGAATCTTTCGGTCTCGTCCAGCTGGCGACAGTCTTCGGGGGTTGAAAACCAGTGCAACTGTGGATAGAGCTCTTCCCATTGCCGCACAATCAGGCAATACCTCAAGAGAGGTTCCAGATCTTGGGTTGTGAGAGCAACTGATCGCGGCGGTGGCAGTATGCTTGCTGGCGTAGGTTTGCCATGGTTCAGGATTTGGGCGAACAGAACCTGTTCAGGCGAGAGGGCGGTATTTGGATGAATACCACCCCGAGACAAGATAATGCCAGCTAAATCGCCTGGAAAACGTCTCAAAACTACTCTTCGCGGTTGGAAAGTGTCTCCGTACTGGCTCAAGTCGCGATCTGACGCCGTGTAGACTTGGAGCAGCTCCGAAAATGGACTGAATTCGCGCTGCAGCACCGGTAGTAGAACAGTCGCCTTGTTCTTTTTGAGTAATCCGTGGAAGAGTGTGTTGACCCGGGCCAAAGAAAAAATGCCCCGGAGGTCAAGTTGATGATAGATATCAAGAATGATCTCGATGGGGAGCCCCTCAAGGCCCTCTAGTTTGCCCGCCTTCTCGAGACTCCATCTTGCGGCGTCTGGCTGTCCACGAGGCGCGTTGAGAAGAGAGGAATATGTTGTAGCAGTCATTTTTGATGCTGAGGCTGGTTGTCTTCAGAGAATACTTTTGAAATATGCGGCGCTGCCGTCAGGCGTGTTGATGAGAGACAAGGAGATCACAAGCAGAATCGAAGATATCTGCTCCCCGACGACGAATTGAGCTGGTAGTCCGTCAAAGTTTCTTATAGCTCAAGAACCACGTTCAAAGCTGCAGTGTCAAAGGCAAAACAAAAAACTCTTGGCGGCAGAAACAGAAGCGTTGAGTTCTGGAAGACACGGCGGTTAGGTATGTATTTTCGACCGGAACGGAACGGAGACGTACCGGCAGTTTGTAACATTGCACTGATAAAATAACCCGTTTTCTTGAATATTACGACACCTCCCTGGACTGTATCGAGTGCTGATGCCTCTTAATGCCCGAGGTCAAAGCGGTCTGTGATGACCACAGAGGGCTGGCCAGATTATCGCCTGGATTGGATTGGTAGGGATAGTCTCGCAAGAGAACCCTCAGCGTTGGGTTGAGATCAAGGAAGCCCTAGATGAAAAGGGGAACCGAGGAGATTAAGGCAAAAGGCCCTATTGATCTCACAAATGACTTCAAGTCACTAATAGCGAGACGTGAAATCGATGGGCCTATTTTCTGGCCACCCCGTCTTTGGGGCTATCAACGGCGATGAAGCAAGCTGGCATCGTTTTCTCGGAAAAACTGTGTTTCATCGAGCCGGGCTGATGTGTTCGCGAGAAGTTATGCTTACTCGGTGGACACGATGGTGCAGGCGGAATCGTAGCCGGAATGCCTGTGGCCAAAAAGCGGGCGCGATGGTGACGCAGAGGGACATCTCGAGTGTCGAGTCAAGTTGCTGCTGACCTAAGCTCGCATCAGCCCCAGAGCGACCAGGGTGGCCATGACTTGTGATTGTGGCTGGAACATTTGGGATTAAGCAGCCAATCACCGCAAAGTATACCGACTAACACATCGTGACAGAGCATCTTGCCCATCGGGTTCGCGAAAAGAATATTTGATGTCGAGCTCATTGAGAAAAGCTCCCTATGAATTATACATGGTATTTTACGCAAAAAGAGCCTTAGTATCCAGCTCGTCCTTAGCAATCGGCTGGCCATCCTTGCTCCGAAGTCCCAGGTCCTTCTTCTTCGACAGTCGCTCAACCGTCTTCTCGGCCCGGGCATTGTGCTTCGCAGCAATTTTCCTCCTCAAATCGGCGCGTACGAAGTTCGGCGACACGTATGCTCGGTTTTCATAGATTACCGGCCCACCGAGCGAACCGTCGAGAGTGATTATCGGCGTGAAGGTTGCACGGGGTCCAATCTCGACGAGAGAAGTGCTGATGGTCTTGCCGCCCTTGGACTTTTCGGCATCTGCCTCCTCTCCAGTGGCCTCTGTCTCCTTAATCTCATACTGACGCATCCAAATTTTGCCGTCGAGGTAGGAGAAGGACACGACGTGATCGACGAATGGTTTTGAGCGCCTCGCTCCCTGGGGAACGTTGAACATCTGCTGAAGCATTTCCTTGAAGACTGAGATCGGAACTCTTATTAGCAGACGAACGAGGGAGAATTATCTGGGCAGTACGCACGCTGAAGATGGGGCTCAGTCTCGAATGCTTGGTCCCAACTGAGGAGCGGCCTGGAGCCCTTCAAACAGTTTCCTGCGAAGTGCAGCTCGAGCTGCGTGGAAACTAAATCTGTTAATAATTGTCTCTTAGGAGCAATTGAGCCGAAAACGTACTGTTTTGAACGTGAAACTGGTTCATATAGGTTAGAATACTGCTAAACACGGAACGCGGGAGATCGACTTACTTTACAGCTGGGGCCATTAGGCGCCCTCGAAAGCCACATGAACAAGTCCTTTCCCTTCCGTGCCTTCGAACAAGTCAGCAAAACGCGGACATATTGCAAGCGCATATTGGGGCACATGCCTCGAAGTAGCAAATGATGTTGCAGTTGTACAGCTCGGCAAGCTCGTTCAGACCATTAAGATTGCCCTTCTTGTCGTATTTGACATCTCTGCCACTCGTTAGCCTTGTTGGAGGGTCGCGTTGGTTCTAGTCGTCTCCGGCCTACCGCTTGGCATGGGGCATCATCGTAGCGAAGTCGTTCATGAGGTGACGGTGCCTGGGCAGAAAACTAGTCAGCAAGAGGTTGCATAAACGGCTCGGCAGCAAGGCAGATACATACCTATAAGTGACACCTCTGCTAGAAAGCAGAAGAACCCTTCGCTTGTTGGCCTTGCTGACGGTGCCCGAGGCGGGCGCATCGCTCTTCTGGCCGGTCGACTTCGACAGGCTCTTGTAAACAGACGCCATGGTGATTCTCGGAGCTGTCTGCTGCGCAAGGTCTGAATCCAAGAGGGTTTTGTGTTTTTTCCGGTAAACTTGCGACGGGCCGGGCGAGAAATTCCGGGTCGCAAAGGATGGAGAGGGAGAAGTCGGTGACCGAGTAAGAAAACTGCTCAAACGTACGGCCGGCAAACAGTTCGTGATCTCGCGCGCAGTGCAAACCGGTGGAAGGCCGATGAAAAAAAAATGGCCGGACGTGATTTTCTCCGAGCGATAAGGACCTTATCGGCAAAGCGGGGCGGAGACCCCTGCTTCAGCAAAAGTCAGAACACTAGGTACACTAACGCCACCAGTATTAGTGTACGTGCACTAAAAGGTAGGTACCTACAGGCTACGGATGCCTAGTTAATTTACCTACTGTATCCGTACTCCGTCCCGGTCTGTATTCATATTGTGTTACTGGGCTGGGGGAGGGAAAGAAACTTTGTGGATCGCAGCAGCCTGCAGCCCACCCTGAATTACTATTGCTGTCATCGTTCACCTTGGGCTCGTTCTCATTCCCTCAGAACCCCGGTGTGCTTTCACGCCTCCCATTGGAATATTAGGCGCGCCAGTCAGCCTATTACAGCGGATACATAGTCCTTTTCTGAGATCCATTAGCATCGTGGTCTCCATCTATCTTTCCATACCTTGATAGCGACATTGAGGTCTGCGGTACCCACTGTGGGAGCGGGAGGGAACGTCAGAACTTACAAACTGTACACATGGTCCTCACGAAGCGGCCTGCGATGCGACCCATCCGTCTAATGTCACATCGTGAGCCCCGACCCCTTGGGTCGACGTAGGTCCCGCCACAAGAGAACATGGCGACATCACTGGCATTCCGTCTCGTCTCAAGTGTCCTAGGCGCCGTCTATAGACTTTCTCACACCAGCAGAACAGCCGGCGGCTCCCCAAGGCATTAAGATGGATTCATTCAACTACGTAAGCATGACAGAGCGATCGTCAGAAACGTCAAATCCCAGACAAGCCGCACTGAGCCGTATAAAGGAGAACAAAGGAAAGGCCGAGACTGTACTCCGTCCCCTCAGAAATCATAAAAAAGACTCGTTGGATTCCTAGTCATTCCTCGATGCAACAGTCCCTTCCTTGCCCAAGTGACATACAGATTCCGAGGCGTATGAGAGACGCCATGATATCGACCGTAGCAGCCCTCCAAGGGGCCGTGAAATAGGTTTCCAGGGGGAATGCGTTTAACAGCACTTGCCGCCCTTGTCTGCGCTGTCGTCCGCGGGCTTGCTGAGTGCAATACTGGGGCCGGTTCCGATCGAGGCCTGGGCTCCGTCGCCCGAGTCGAGGGCTTTGCTCGATACGATTCTGTAAATCTCTGTTTACAGGAGACGCCACGTTAGCAAAAGGAGACGAATTAGGAGATAGAGTTGTTCTGCACGCGATCGATGCGCAGAGTTGGGGTTGAGACGCACCAGTCAGGATGTTCTGGAACGCAAGCTCGACGTTGCTGGCGTCAAGGGCAGACGTCTCAATGAACGAGAGGTGGTTCTCGCCTAAATGCCAGGTCAGCAAATCCAGGATCCGCAGTGCTTCTCCTTTGCCCCTTCACCGCAACGTACTGGCGAAAGATTTGGCCTCCTCCGTGGGCACGGCTCGCAGGTGTCGCAGATCGCTCTTGTTACCGACAAGCATGATAACAATGTTGGCGTCGGCGTGGTCGCGCAGCTCCTTCAGCCATCGTGTGACGTTCTCGTATGTTTGGTGCTTGCTGATGTCGTAGACAAGGAGGGCGCCGACCGCACCTCTGTAGTACGCCGAGGTGATGGCGCGGTATCGCTCCTGGCCGGCAGTATCCCAGATCTGTGCCTTGATCGTCTTGGAGTCGACCTGAATGGACCTGGTGGCGAACTCAACGCCAATTGTAGACTTGGAGTCGAGGTTGAACTCATTACGAGTGAATCGACTAAGCAGGTTGGACTTTCCGACGCCCGAGTCTCCAATCAACACCACTAGAAGAGGTCAAATGTCAGCATGCCACTCGGTATCGTCGATATCATCGCGCGATGGGGTCGGGAGGTCGGGAAGTCGTTGGCGCACCTTTGAAGAGGAACTGCGAGGGCCGTCGGGTTAGCGCAAGGAGGGGAACAGGTGCAGGGAGAGAGGGGCGAGCGCCGGTCCCTGGAGTGCAGACGCCTGCGGACGGGAAAACTCACGTCATATTCGTCGTTAGCCATGTTGGCGGTTTGCTCGTGAATGCGATGGGCAGGTGCTTGTGAAGATGCGGGATCGTTGGTGGTGCAAAACCAGGACTCTACGGCTTGATGGAGGTGTGCGCGGCCCCGAGAGATAAAGCAGTTGAGTGAAGTGAGAGGCAAGGCAAGGTAAGATGTATGGGTCTGGAACTGAACCAGACTGAAGTGGACAGTCAGTTAGGTAGGCAGGTTGGTTGATGGTAGCGTGTGAGGTACCTACATACCTCAGGTACTCAGGTAGGGGCTGCACAGTTTGAGTGGGTGATGGTGTTGGCGCAGCAGCTTTGGACCGCTGGGATTGGTTCAAGGCCGGCGCTGGGGGTGGTCAGGAACCAGACTTGCTAGGCGTGAGGTGGAGCAAAGAACCAGTGAAGGGGCAGCTGGGGCAGGTAGGTCGGGTACTTGGGAAGAGGCAATGCGCTAGGTATGGAAGGTTTAAGGGGGGTAGGTGCCTTCTCAAGGCAGGTTTCTACCTACCTACCTAGGTAAAGTACCTCGTCGTGACGCTTTTGAAGTACCTGCCCGCTATCCGTAGAAAGTAGATGGGTATTATCCAGGCCTGGTTTATGTACTTATCCCCCCTGAGATGACGACGTCCTGTTTCTGGGGTCAAGCGAACGCACCTCAATTTCAGGGTACCAAGCACATCGAACAAAGACGAACCAAGATGGGTCCTCTATATCTCCAGGACACTGCATGCAAGAGGAGAAACCCAGCAGCGAGGGATTCAGACGCGGTGCTTATTTTGAAAAGTCGAGGCGTAGCCCAAAGATATTGTTAGCATCTTTAATGGAGGAACTCCCTACCTCAAATCCCCGACAGTGAGGGAAAGCCAGAGGAGAGTCCCGGTACGGATCCATGGATAATACTACAAGTTGCACAGGCTCTGGGAACCTCTAGCCGTTATTACAGAGTACTTGGATGCTGAGTACCAGCAGCATAGTCCGAGGAATCTCACATGAACATGAACAATGCAAGTTCCCTGCCCTCCTCAGCTTTGGGAGGGGATGCTCCACGTTCCGGAAGTGCTACAATCCGCTGAGCCACACCACCACAGAACACGCACCAACCACCACTTTCACCTGGCTGTCACTCTCCCGTATGTGTCTGTGGTGACGGGATGCCTGCCGCCGTCGGTAGCCGGGACTGTCGCGTTTCACCTCGATGGTCACGTGTTGGGGCGCTTTGGTAGGAAACGCCTACCACCTGTTCACCACCAGAAGGCAACCCTCTATGGAGTAATACGGCCGGTGCACATGGTGAACTGTCCTAACGAATGACGGCAGTCAGTCGCGTCACTCGCGGGGCAGATTTGCAACAAGACGAGAGGGCTTCAAGGGTGTTGCTAAGGTTGAACACTTACTTCGTTAGAATGTTAAAAAATATATAAAAAGTAAGGAGACAGCCTCTTGTGTTTAGGCGTACGAGACGAACTTTCCGGACTACTTAGGTAGGTAGGTAGGCATTGAGGCCAAACAGCTTTACCCAGGCTGACATAGAAGTAAGAGGCGAGCACTCGATGGTGCTTGACGTTGTTTATCCTCCCCGCCCCATGCCGGTGGTATGTACCTAGGTAGGTACCTACGGTACCGAATCTGCTCTACCTACCTTTTGGTAAGGAAGGTGCCAAAATTTGAACGCTTGAAGCTATTCCATCCTTCTCAACTGACAGAAGATCGAAATAGCTGCTTTACAGTGTGAGATCTTTTGGAACCTGGACATACCACCTGTTGTTACCTACCTAGGTAGGTAGTTAGTAGTATGCTGACCGCTGCGCAGCTTCCTTCTTGCGGGAACCACCACCACCACCCGTACCTGCCTACCTAGCTAGCTTTGTTAACACAGGGTATTACTCCGTAGTGTGCAATGAAATACTTGCATGTCCCCTACCTCAATACCTTCCCATCTCCACGCAACCCCCATTCCCTCAAAAAAGTTTTGATTTGCTCAGATCAGTCTCCCGTCTAGACGCGACTCGGTGCCTACCGTCAACGTAGCACTTGCCGAACTTCGGTCGTCGCACGGCCAGGACACCCCTGTTGAGACGCGTTGGTACTCTGAAGCGCCAACTTGAAAACCCTCACCTTCTGACATCTCATCAGGCACCTTCATTTTTTTGAAGTCTCATCAGATCACGGCGACTGTTGAACCTTCAATCGGCGCGCTCTCACGCCTCGAGACGTCTTTGTGTGAATCCGAGCAGACAGCTGCTCTTCGTCCAGCTCTGGTCGGGAGATCGGGCTGAAAAGCACACCCGTCTATCCCTCAAGTAATAGTCTGGTTCTCCCTAATCAGAACAACAACAACAACAACAACAACAATCACAAGCGCGCAGTGGCCGTACACCTCAACCAAGTTTGGGCACTCGATCTGGGCGTTTGTTATGGTCCCCCGATGATGCCCCCTTGATCACTGTGCCAAAATCGTCATGGGTACTCCTGGCCTCTTCGTGGACGAGCAGTCTCCTCGTAAGGAGATGTGTGAATCCCCCGGCCCCATCATCGTCAAAGAAGATGACGAAATCTCTATCACCTCCACTCTAGCCTCGCAACACGATCCGGACGAGGAGTGGGAAGTGGAAACTATACACTATCAGATCAATGAAGGCGGGCAAGACTTCTACCTTGTGGAGTGGACGGGATACCCAATCGAGCGAGCCACCTGGGAACCGAAGACACATGCATCGGAGGATCTACTGAAAGAATGGGAAGAAAAGAAGGCAAAAATCGCCGCAAAGAAGAAGTCAGCTTTCGATGTTATGTCCTGGCAGGATAGTGTCGACAAGATTGCTGAAGCACGTCGCCAACGCCATCGTAAACGCAATTTCGAACGCAAACGGCGCGGCTTGGAATTATCCATCTGGAAGGACGAGTCCAAAGAGGACTACTATCTCAGCGACGAGGATGTCGGCCAGGACGATTTCAACGCCATACTTCCCCCTCCAAAACCCCCAGCACGGCCAGAGGACGAAGATTATGTCAAGGACGGAGAGGATTATGTCGACATCCGAGAGAAACCGCCGCTAAAGCACTCACCCGAGGCCAAGAAAAAGCCTGAATCCTCACGCAAACGCAGCTCGGTCGAAGAACGATCCAAATCGCCAAACAAACGAAAATCGTCCACGTTGCCGCTGCAAAATCGGCCACAGC
This sequence comes from Colletotrichum musae, assembly GCA_027406025.1. Taxonomy (NCBI): domain Eukaryota; kingdom Fungi; phylum Ascomycota; class Sordariomycetes; order Glomerellales; family Glomerellaceae; genus Colletotrichum; species Colletotrichum musae. Next base: position 3,163,384 of record JANVYC010000006.1, read on the forward strand.
AGACCTCGACCGCCCCTAAAGCGACCGGGTATCAAGGAACTGCCAGGAAGCCAGCAGCCACACAAGCACCTGGCACTTTAGCGACGATTCATGTGGCCTCCACTCCATCAACAGCTTCGTCTCAAGCCATTCGAAAGGCCAAGAAACCTCAGGTCAGCTCGAGAAAGATGGTCAAGTCGGTACAAACCGGCGGTAATGTGTTTGCTGGCGGCAAACCCATACGCCAGCATAAATCACTGGCCGAGAACATGGCAGACACATCCAAGGATCCTCGGCAGTTTACAAGCTATCGAATCAGGAGAAAGGCTGAGTTGCAAGGTCGAGACAGGGCAGATCAAGCGCCTGCCCATCCTCCGCCTACCGCTCAGTTCTTCGACATCAGCAGTGGGCCGCCCCCAGCCTCTAGTTCTAACTCTGCACCGATCCCCCCTCGCTCTGCGTTGAAACGTTCCCTCGACAAGGAACCGACAAAAACAGCCAGCGGCTCCAGTTTCACGGCATCAGAAGGGGCGAATGCGATCTCAGACCAGCCGCCCTCGGCACGGCCTGCGACGAAGAAACGTAAATCTGTTCAATGGGCAGATGGCATTGCCTTCGTCGAAGAGCCAGAGTCAATGGATGTGGATGGCAAGGCTCCAGCCGGCCCGAAAAGACTCAAGTCTCCCCCGGAGCCAGCAGAGACTCTCAAACGCCATCCCCCAGCTCGTAAGCTGTCGATAGCGCAATATCAGCAGCGAGCTGTCGGGCAGAACCTCGACAAGCGCATTCAACTAGGACCTGCCACAACCAAAGAAGTGCAGGTGACGTTCGAGAACGTGAGAAATGAGATCGACAAGTGGCATCTGAGTTTCACAGAGCAAGAAGTGCTGCACTTTGCAAGAACCTGCAACGCTGGCACTTTTGCTCTCCAAAAGAACAATATGCTTGATCGGGTTCTTTCGCAAGGCAACATCAAACCGAAATCGCCTGGTGATGACATCGTCATCAACAACGCTGCCGAACGGCTGAAGCTAGGATCCTTTGGCGCTGCCTGCTTCCGTGAAGATTTTACCATACTCATCTATCCCTCGGGATGTGAGAACTGGAAAGCTACCGGGATCGATGCTGAGGCTGCCAGTCCGACGAATGGGGCCCTGAAGTACGTGATATACAAGCCAAAAGCCGTTGCCGTGAACCCGTTGCCGGAACGAAAGACCGCCACGCCAAAGCTAGCGGATCCGCGGGCTTCTGTCCTGCAAGGACTTTTCCGACTGGATTATCATAGGCTTACGCCGCCCGGGCTGAGAGACGTGCGTCACAACTTCTATCTAGCATTCCCTCCTTCGAGGGAGGCAATTCTTGACACTGTGGGCGAGTGGCTTCATACCCAAAATACGCATTGTAGAGTCTTCTCGACAAAGACGTCGGGAGACTGGACTGCGTTTACAAACCCAAATGTGGTCAGCCATGGAGTCGTTATTGTGCACGAAGCCATTACAGACTCTCTCCGGCGGTTTCCTAACATCCTGAAACTTATCATGAACAGCCAGGCTTACATGTTCTGGTGCATTGGCGAGTCTCTTCAGAAGCGTCCAATGTATCCGTCCATTCGCTCTGTGCATCACGGAACCGAACCAGGCGCATTCGAACTCACGAGACTCTTTCCGCATGGAAGTGCTGTTCTGGTCACTCCCAGTTTTCTGGTTGCTGAGCCGCACCACGCTCTCAAGCTCTTCGAGTGGTACAGCAAGACATGGCACAAGCCCACCAACAACACGAAGATTGTCGCAGCTTTCAACCTCTGCAATTTTCTGCGCGACCTCGCACTCGACAGTGCTGATCAGCGCAAGGGTCTATTAACTCACGGAAACAACAAACAGCTGTCGGACTCAGCCCGAGAAGAAATGGCACACAAAGCACGATTGAGTCCACAGGACTGTGCTGATCGTTTTGAAACGTGGACCATTGTAGACGGCCTTCGACAGTTGGGTCTTGACAGTCTGGTACCTGATGAGCAGCTGCAACCCATCATCTTTGCAGATGAGTGCATCGATGCCAACGATGAACAAAGCTTGGTAAACTGGTTCGGGTGCTGGTCCCAGACTCACCTGGACCAGTTCCGGAAGTTCCATGTCCTAGGCACGGAGATTGGGACTGAAGCTCGCCACGTCATCAAGTACGAAGACCTTCCCATGTACGAACCTGGAACGGAGCGCGATCCATCTGTTGAGGTGCAGGCAGAAACGGAAGGACCCCGCAGACCCGTCGAGGAAGTTTCAACTGGTGGAAGCAAGATGTTGCCATCTCCCAACGTTCACAACATCAAACACTTTCTGCTGTCACTCTCGAAGGAAATGGGAAAGCCATTTGACCAGCACGGCAGAAGTGTGTTATCTGTTGCAAAACTCTACGGTTATCCGGTGGCCTACTGCGAAAATATTGAGGCAACAGCCGACGCCATGGGCGACTTTCATCGGGAGTTCGCAACTTATAAGCAGTGGCTGCAATTCCCATGGCCATTCTTCGCGAAATCGCCTCCGGAGTACTTACCTGACGGGGTCCCAGAGAAATCACCGAAGCTATTTAACACATACATTGCGTTCTTCTATACACCCCATGGCTACATACAGTCTGAGAACAAATGGCAAAAGCGCCATCCATGGATCGCCGTGTATCGGCCCACGCTCCCACACGCTAGGCCGTGGAAAGAAACGGAGCTCCTCATCTGGGACCTGTCAGCCAAGCAGCAGTTTCCGACGGGCATCGTTCACGCATCTCAACTCATACCGGCTCAGCAGCAGTTAATTGAGTACGTGGTGGAGCATGGTGAACTCAAGAACCCGAATCTCCGCCTCACGAGAGTCTGGTACGGAGGTTTCCAGGCGACCCCTGCCGAGTCGCCGATTGACGCCACACTGGCTTTTCTGGAAACAATGGGGAAAGATATCCCGTTCTACCTGCCGTCTAAGGACGTCCATCTTACAGAGAGGGGCTACCGCCAAGTCTTGTTGGGTAACGAAAGTCACGCCTCCGCTGAGCCGGTCGATGCGATGGAACTCGATCCGGTAGAGAATTTACACACTACCGGGGACGATACTGCCGGCAAAGTCATCTTCCACCCACCCCGGAGCCCGAGGCCGCTCCGGTCAAGCCGATGCGAGAACGAACTGTACAAATGGGTGAAGGATGTGGCCAGGAGAGATCCTACGAGGACGGCCTTTTCTTACACGTTCAAGCCTACCATGGTATGGTACAGGACACAGAAGGCCGAGAATCGTCACTTTGAACACATCAATGTCGCTACCTACCCGCGGATTTTCGAGGCTTTAAGAGTGCCAGGCTACGAGAGAGAAAAACCACGGAAGCAATGAAATCTTTGCATCTAAAAGGTTGGGGGTCTCGGGGTATCATCTGGAGGCGGAAGGAAGTATCAAACGTGTCAGAAGGGACATCATTTTGCTTTTCTTTGTGGATGATAGCTGCTTTTGTGCCGCTTCTATCGCGGACGGTCCCCCAAGGCATGCTACACCAGATTCTGTATGAATACTTTTACACATACTTGCTGAGAGCAGTACTGAAGCAGCCGGATGGCAACTGGCATTGTAGAGTAACTAAATCAAGAAGATATTAAAAGTCTGTCTTGCGCTGCTGCGTCGTCTTCGAGCATATTGAGTATTGCTCACTTAAAATGGGTTCCCTCCGGCGTTTTCTGGCCCAGGGAATCCGGCTGAAATTCGAGGAACCTCAGAGCTTACGAAGTGTAACAATTCCGACTTCAAGATGCTCCAAGTAATTAAAAACTAACAACTAGGTGTTTGGACCAAAGGGCAACCGCGTTCACATTATCCAGTCATACATGAGACCGCGGCCTCCTTCGTGCCAGTCATCAAAGTTTGCTAATACTACCAGGTTTAGGCAGAATGCCTCACGACTGCGCCTACCAAAAAGAACCTATTGACGCCAGCCCCATCATCCCGAGACAATCCTTTTACACGCATGAGAAACTTTCAAACCGAAGAGAAGAAAAAACGTCGAAGTTTTCCCATTCACCTGACGGAGGCGGGAAAGTTTCTCGTGCTGAGCAACACTCCCTTGACGCGGCGGATGTTGTCCTTTGCCTTCTTGATCTCGTCGTCCGGCTCGTTGGAGCGGGAGCCGTAGCCGTACAGCCCGCTCGTGTACTCGCGGGGCGACGGGTACGCCAGCTGGACGAGGTCGTCCTTGAGGAGGTCCATCTCCGTCTTGGCGTGCGCGAGGTCCTCGGCCTCCGACACGCACGTGTCCCTCAGCTGCTGGGCGTGCAGCCGCATCTTGGAGAGCTGGACGTGGTGCCGCTCCCCCGGGGTCTTGGACTCGGCGGCGGCCGAGAAGTCGGTGGCGTCCGGGCGCGGCGTCGAGGGAAAGGACGTCTGCGTGCCGATGTCGCGGTGGAAGAGCTCCGTGGGGTCGTCGACGTCGCTCGACTCGTCTTGCTGCTGCTGCTGGGCATCGGCCGCGGACTTCTTGGGGATCTCGGAGACGGTGGACTCGAGCTTGGAGACGAGGGCGGAGAGCTTCTCGGCGGTCGTCGCGTGCAGTTCGGCGCGGGCCTCGGTCTGGGTCTCGACCATGGGCGCCACGACGAACTTGCTCGTGCCGTAGATGAGGGTCGAGAGGCCGGCGAAGGCGCAGAGGGTGTTGACGATGGCGTTGGCGGTTACCAGCGGCGGCGGGCGGGTGGGTTTGGTGAGGAACTCGGGATATGTGACGACGGGAGCGGTGTCGTTTCGGGGAAGGGAGATTTCGTCTTGTTGTGGTGGTTGCGGCTGCGAGACTGCTGCCTGAGCTGGTGTTGACTCTGCGGGTTGAGGCTTTGCTGTCTGCGCAAGCTGGGCCTCTGGTGCCGTTTCGCTGTCCAGTAGCTGGACAATTTCTGAGGACGTCAGTCCCTTGGTCCTGAGGAACTCCTCCTTCTTCTCCCTCGGCTCGTCCTTTATCTCGTCATCTTGGAGGAAGCGGCGGGCAACAACCAGTTTGTCTTCGGAGGCGTCGTCTGCAACATCTTGCGATGCCGATTCCGGCAGCTGTGGTTCGGCGTCGCTGCTCTGCTGTTCGCGCTGCCATGCGGGAATGCCGCTGCGGCTGTCGTCAGAGTCGCTCATGTTCGTTTCCTGGTATAGAAGCTCTTCTGCTAGACCATGGACAAAGTCCCAACGCAAGAGAGGCTGGTTGATATCGAACGTCGTGTATTTCAAGATGGCGGGTAATCAATGGCTCGGCATATGTGACCACATGCCTCGGCTGGACAACCGCGGAAAACGGAGTGCCTGCCCCGTCACTAAAGACATACGTAACAGAGAAGAAACGGCAGTAGGAATGACCGTATTTTACAATGGCCAGCCACCGTCACGCTGCAGCGGTTCAGGGGTGGTAGTGGAGAGCGGTGGAACCTCAGGTGTTCGAGTGCACGGTGCCTATGGTGCCCACCATTACGGGGTTCCGTTTTGACCTCCGGCGCTCCAGCGGACTTCAGCGCCTGTTGGAGAGAGAAATTGAGAATGAAGCTCTGCCTCGCGCTGAACCTGGAAAAGCGCATCGCGAATATCGTAGTACCGCATTTCGAGACCGTCCCATCTATCTCGAGCCCTTATCGTTGCATTCGCGATTTACAGCAATCCTAGGCCCTTTTTCTGTTTCACGAAGCCAGCCCAGAAGCCACCCGATTTGCTCGCTGCGCGCTCACCGACGATCTCTGACCATTTCGCTCTACTCTTTTGCCTCACCGACCAACCTAACACCGGCCAACGGCAGACCCAGAGCGACTGGGGTTCCAGGTGAGATCTCCTGCCAGGCTAACGACCCCTTTCCGGGTAAGACGAAGGGGAGAGTGGACTCGCTAAACGGGGGACAGGCGCCGAGCGTGCAAGACATTCTGAGGGCGTGAGGAAGAGGACTGACGCGGAGGCGACGAGATCCAATCGCCAGATAGTCTCAGTTCAGGGGGTCCTGTTTTTTTGCGCGCAAGCTTGGCTTGGCCGAGCCACAGCCACCTGGCTCTACTGCGACCGCGACGGCGACTGCGACTGTTACCGCTCTGTACCTTGCTGGCCAGCTTGCTTGAGGCGATAGGCCACCACAGGAAGGGGTGAAAACACACAATCCCACTTGCCGCTGCTTTGGTTTTGCGCGCGTCAGTTTTTTCGAGTGCGGCTAGTCGTCCGTCCGTCTCTCCCAGAAGGGTATCTCTATCAGTTCGGTAAGCCCAGCCATTTTCATCGCAGATTGCGAACTTTGTTTTTCCTCCAGACAACCCCATCACCACCTCACCTCACCTCACCTCACACTGCATACGCCCCTCAATATCACATATCATAATCATATCGGATACGGTTCGGCCGACTCAAGTGAGGCAAAAAATCAACGCGAGGCTGTAATTCGGCGCCTCGGGGGAAAAGAGGGTTAAGTACTCGCTCGAGCACTCTGCACGCCACAAAGATCGTCTGGTTTTACTCCCAGAGGTTGAAAGTGACCGTCGGATCGAGATCCCGACACCAGAGGGCGAGAGTGGGAAGAGGGGAAAGAAAAGAGAAAAAGCGCCCGCACGGGGTTGGTTAGAAAAGCGAAGGCGCAAACCTACAGCTACCTACATCCGCCTTGTTGCTTGCATCTCGGCCTGCTACATACGGGACTTACCTCATCTCCCGTATCTAGGGATCAGATTCCTAGCAGTAGTGCCACCTCACCTCACCTTTACCCTTCCTTGTCTGGCCCTACGCCCCCCGAGCTTACCTTATTTCAACCTCCCGCATTGCCAATTCTGATAAAACATCTCCCCCGCCGGCCATCCCAAAAAACACAAACATACAAACACACCTACCCCAACCTTTTCCCTCCCAATCCAAGACATCTCACAAAAGCACCCAAACACGTGCGAGGAAGAAACCGCCCGCGTCAACTGCAGACCAAGCAACCCGCGAGAGCGCCTTCACCTGCATACCCCATTGACACAATGTCTTCGCGACCGCGCCGCTCGGCTGCCAAGAAGGCTTCTGAAGCACTTGTTGACTGGGCCGACAGCGAAAGAAGCAGCAACATGTCTACCCGCGCCCGCCGCTCCGAAGGTCGCCCCTCCGGCGTATCCCGCGGACCGCCCTCATCCCCGGGTAGTGAGCACCTCAACCTCACCGTCAAAGTGCCCGCAAACAAGCTCCGCGAAGCTACCAGCGCCAAGGGGAGGACTTCGACGGGCAACAGCATCTCCGTCAACAGCGCCAGATGGACCACTCCGCCCCGGACCCGCGGCGTGAGAAAGAGCTATGCGGTCCAGTCGGATAGTGACGAGGAGGAAGAAGAAGAGGATGAGGAGATGGAGGACCCTAACGACGAGGACGCCGATGGGGATGAAGACGACATGGATGTAGACGCCGAGGGCGATGAAGATGCCGAGGGCGACGTCGACATGGACACCCCAGCACCCACTATCAAGATCCAGCTCCCTAAGGCCGGTAAGGTCACGCCTAGGCGTCCGGCGGCGGCAAGAGTCATCGAGGACGACGATGACGATGAAGAGGAGCTGAGCGAGATTGAAGTCAGCGACCCCGAGAACACGATGAACATGAGCATCGATGTCGGGGGCGCTGGCGACGACGATGATGAGGATGATGACGACGACGCCGAAGGCGAGGAAGAGGACGCCGAGGGTGAAGAGGAGGACGCCGAGGGTGAGGAGGAAGAAATCGAGGTTGCCGACGAGACTCAGGGACTGGATGCCGGAGGCGAAGAATTGGACAGCGAAGACGGCAGCCGCGAGGGATCTCCCGACCTGTCGAAGATGACCAGGAGACAGCGGGCCCGATTTGAGGATGAACCTCAGCAGTATATGAAGCTCTCGGATGGTAAGAGACCGACGATTTCCCCACACGACGCATGCAGAGCGTTGGCTAACGGAGACATCACCACAGAGGTCCAGGCAAAGAAGGTCTTCACGGCAGAGGAGTTGTCGATGAGAAGGTTGGAAATGGCCCGTCGCCGACGCAACCTGTCTGAGAAGCGCAACGAAGAAGTCAAGGTAAGTTACCAGCGAGCTTCTCGGCTGCTAGGTCAAAATTCAAGAACGTGACGCTGACTGCCTATGCAGATGGAAACCATCAACAAGCTCCTGAAGAAGCAGGCACCCAAGACCAAGGGCAAGGGCCAGGCCACCGGCGACGAGACGCCTGGCAACGAGCCCGCGAAGCCGGACGCGGCGTTTGTGCGCTGGGTCAGCTCGAAGAAGGGCAGCTTTGTTGCCGTGCCCGGCGAGATGCTTGGCGCACCGGTCGGCAAGGTGTTCGTCCCTGGAGGCCTCAAGTCTGGCAAGATGGTCGAGGAGGTTGCGTAATTACTTATTGGATATTGATTCCTATATCGTGGATAGTGGCATATTTCACCACGAGGAAGTAGCGCTTAGACAAAAGGCACAGGGAGCATGAAAGAAGCCAACGCTCGGGAGCATCGTGGGAGATTGGCCCCTAATTGGTAAGCGGCGTTGGGCGAAGACTGGGCATGTTTCGCAGCACACACGGTTATTTGAGTTATTAGTTTCGCTGGGCGTGAAGAGAAGAATACTATTCTATCCTCCACATGTGGTTCGAGATCAGTACTGCCATCAATTGCGTTTGCCTTGTGAAACAGACGTATAGTGCTGCAGACGTGTAGTGTTATTGCTCCTATCTCTGCACTACAGAGCCTCACGATCACCGAATCTGCATGTCAAAATCGCCCAGTCCGACCCGGAGATGGCCGTTGGCTCCCATGCCGTCCTTTTCAACCGATGGTTGTGGGGTGACGTGATGCTATGGTCCCCGGCTGGGGGCGGTCCACGGCAACGCATCACGTAATCACTTCAAGGTCGGTCCTGTTTTTTTGAAGCCTCAGCGAGTGTGTTGGTTCTTTCTCCGCATTTCCGCATCCTCGTCTCAACGACCCAATCAACCACGGGGGGAGAACGTCAAGCCAAGTCCGGGGGCCGAGAGACGAAAAGACCTCGGAAGGGCAGTTAGTGGCTGTTGGATGGCGATCGCATCTGTTGGTAATCAAGTCGCGTTATTGCCTCCCCTCGGTTCATGTTTCCCTTGGACTCCATAGTACAAATCCCGTCAGCACGCCGGCATAACATGTTTGGGGTCCAATGTGCGTTAAGGTACCTGGGCAACTAGGCCAGCTTGGCCCGGGTGCGCACATCTGCGGGCTTGGACAGGCTTGGTAGGCATGTCATGGTAGGATTCAGGTATTCGTGGATGTGTGTGTGTGCAGGTTGCAGTTCATCCCTACCGAACCAAACCCAAACAAGCCCAGGGAGTCAGCGCACACCAACCACGCAAGAAGAAAAAACCAAACCCCGGATCTGCGCCCTGCAAGAAGCCGGGCGGGGGAAGAACCTGATGGTTGGCAAGCAGCATGTGAGGAGGACACGGATGGCGGGCAACTACGAGAGCAAGGTGTGGCCAAGGCGACAACAAAGTCACCGTGTACTGTGTACTCCGTACACTACTACAATTACACATCGTCTGGGCAGACATCTGCAGCTCGCCAGAAATAACGAGCTTCTGGGATTGGACCCCAACTAGCTCGGTCGTTCTCCTGCTTGCTTGCTCCAACCTCGGTGGGATGAAGACCCCAGAGGGAAGGGAAACCCGCCTGTTATCTCCGAGCCGGCCTACTACATACAGTTACAGTTGACTGGTAGGCATATATTAATGCTCGCTCTGATGCGATGCGGACTGCCGCCAAGGCTATCTGCATCAAATCGTCTATCTGGGGGACTTGGGACGTCCAACGAGCAAAGCAAGCCTGCGGCCTCGATGCCGAGATTGCCTTGCCATTGCTCAAGAGCTTGGCCAACGGGTCCGATCACGAAATGTATTTATAGTGGCATTACGGATGTAGATGGCAAACTTTCATAGTGCTTTTTCTTCTTCTCAGCAGGCTGGTCAGGGCAAAAAGGCATGTCACATCTCGTGGACCTCCTCCCCCCACTTGACTCTCGTGCGCTCCCGTGTTGCTCCAGCGTCTGTGGAACAAACCTAGCCACAGATCCTTAGTACCTCACCTCACGGTCCTCACTATTTCAGCTCCCGCTGTCAAGCAGGTACCAGCATCAGCCACTGCGATACCTGCTATAATGGTGTAGGACCTGTTCTGATACTTTGACCTGCTAAGCCTCGGGTTCCTCCGTCTCGCAAACTCTAAACCTTGAGAAAGCAGGTTACCTTACACTAAGTAGTCGTCTTATTAGTGCAGTCTTAGTGGTGGTTAGTTGACAGGCACGGTGAGGCGGACGCACCTCTCACGGCCCAAACGCAGCCGCCAGAGATGCATCCGACATTTTAGTGATGGAACCCTGTTGCTCGTTTGCCCCTCCGAGAGCAACGAAGGAGAAGGAGGGAAAAAATGGCACCGGCAAACTAGTGTATAGGTAGGTAGGTTGCGTCTCCGATTAGCTCGGTGGTGGAGGGGAAGGGGGGGAAAAAAGAGTCGGGAAAATTATAGTGCCAATAGACGAAGCGACTCCAAATAACCTTTTTTTCTTGTGCCCACTCGACAGACAGATAGACATCAGCTCCATCACATTGTTGTAACGACAACGTCCAAGGCTTTGATGTCTTCGAAAGCCATGGCGTCTTCTTCGTTGCATGTTGAAGCGCCAGCCCCGACCTCAACCTTACCCCCGGCATCAGCGCCAGCAACAGCACCGGCACCAGCATCAGAACCAAAGACACAGGCAGCAAAAGCAGCAGCAGCAGCAGCAGCAGAAGCTACTGCAGATCCTTCAGCTGTTGCATCCATGTCCGGGCCTGGCCAAGATCCTCACCCTACCCCCGGCGACGACAGCACCGACACCGCTCCTCCATCAGATCAACGAGGTGAGTGTCAATGTACTGTGTGACTAGTGACTGAGAGCCAGGCCAGGCAGAAGAATGCTAGCCTCGCTCTGTCGTTTGTTTTCCCTCCCCTCCTTTGACCTCTTTTGTTCACCTCTCCCCGTTCCCTGCGGAGGCGCCTCTTGTTCTGCCTCCACCCGCATTCTTCTCCAGAAACAGACGAGGGCAGCAACCGCGAGAACGGCGAGGGAAACAGGGTCACCACGTTCTGGACCGTCTTGGCTTTCCCGCCGTCCACAGTCCGCATACCCTTCCCATTCACTACCCTACCTCTTACACGATGCCCGAGGGTGGCACGCCCGTCGCAATCCCAGACCCCTCCCCTTCCTCTGTATTACCTAGGTAGTAGTCCTGCCTGTGTCTGTTATCCCAACACCCTGGATGCTCTGCGACGCATGACTTGTTGGTGCACAGCACAAAAAAAAAGACGACGGATAGGAAAAAAGAAGGGGAAAATTAGTGCAGGACGTCTTCATGACGAATTCATAACTGACAGGTCCAGCCCCCTTGGAAGCCACCATCAGGCCACCCACGGCCGCGGCCACCACCCCAGAAACCGGCGCGCTCCATCACCCGCACCACCAGCCCACCCCGCACGCAACTGCGACCGGGTCTGCGACTTTGACTGTGACTGCGACTGCGACTGCTATTCCTCCAGCCGCAGCGGTCATTGCCGCCACCACCACCTCTACCTCCACGGCTCTCGTGCCCGGAGCTTCACCTACACATCCCAATATAATAGAGCAGACGCCCTCCCTCGATTCCAAGTCGCCTCCCATGCCTCCAGTCTCCTCCCCTCCCCCCACCGACCCTGCGCCTGCGGCCAACGCCCAGCCACAACACTCCACCTCTCCCTCGACCTCCAAGATGCTCTTCTCAGACATCTACAAGTCGCCGCGCTCGCCGCTGGCTAAGTTCCGCCACTCCATGTCCCAGCAGCCCCTCACCCTGGACCTGCCCGACTACGATCCGGACCTGCTCAGCAAGGACAAGGCCAAGCAGAAGGAGGCCGTCAAGAAGCACCTTGCCGCCAAGGTTCGCAACGACTGGGAGTTTGTCTGGCCCCCCGTCGCCTCCCCGCCGCAGCCCAAGAATGAGGATGCCGCCGCACCAACACCAGCAGCTGCTGCTGTTGCTGCGCCCGCCGCCGATGCGCCTACCCAAGAGACGGTAGAGCAGCCACAAGAACCTGCCGAACCCAAACTCGAACCCACGCAGACGACGACGACAACGGACGGCGATGCGGCAGTCGAGACAATGGACAGCGATGAGGATGACGAGGAGGAGGAGCTGTCAGGCAGTGATGCCGAGTCCGTCTACAGCACGGTCTCAGAGGATCCGGCACGCTTCAGACCCCGACTGGAATGGGTGTCTGACCTGTCCGACGAGGAACCTCCTCTCCCTCTGTCCCTGTCTCCCTTCCGCTTCGACAGCCCGGACGCGATTGGCGTAGCAGTGAAGGCATCCGTGGCGGAGAAGCGCGCCCAGCGCAGGCGGGCTCTGCGCGAGGAGATGCAGTGGAATGAAGGCCTGGCATGCTTCGAGGCGAGACGCAATGCTTGGACGGGCGCACGTACGGTGCGCGTCCGCGCCAAACCTACCTCTCCCACCCAGACCTTCTCCCCGCTGTCGCCTCGCCGTCTCTTCTTCCGCTCCTCGATATCCCAGCCCCCGCCCGCGCCGCAGGGCCCTGCCTCGCCCGCGTCCCCGTCCCATTCCCTCCAGCAGAAGCCGAGCAACGACGCCTCCACGGCCGTCGTATCGGACGGCTCCGAGCTCACCAAGGAGCTCTCCGCCCAGAAGTCCAAGGAGTCCGCGCGGTCGGCGGCGGCGGCGTCGCCCGCGTCCGTGACATTCCCCGTCGAGACCATCATTCCCGTGCCTGCGCCCCTGCTGCCCCCGGCGAACCCAATGCGTGCCTCCATCACCCCCTCGGTGTACATCTCCCTGTACGAGAAGGTCATAGTCCACACCCTGACCCCTTCGTGCCCGGTCAACCTCTCAGACATGATCAGGGCGTGCGTGGTCGGCTGGAAGCGGGACGGCGAGTGGCCCCCGAAGCCCTCGGCCGCGGACCCCGGCATCGTCGCCGTGCGGCGGAGGAAGAAGGCCGCGCCCGACGCCGCCGGCGGCGGCCAGAACACCACCCGTAGGATGAGCTTCGGCTTCTTGAGTAGGGGAGAGAAGACGAACGCCCAAGACCAGGCGGAGGGCGGCGGCAAGGGCATCCGTAAGAGCTTGCAAAAGGTCCTCGGCCTCGGGCACCACAACCACCCGTCCGCCGCCGCCGGGGGCGCAAACGGCAATGCAAACGGCGCAGCCGCGTAGGGGGGAGAAGCAGAGCTCTCTATCTCTCATCAACGAAGGACATGACGACATTTTAATGAAGGAAAATTAATTGGCTATGAATGATCCATTAGGGCGAAGGCGGACTTTGCTGATGATGATGAGTACCTACCCAAGGTACCTAGCTCGAAGCAAGATATGGAAGGAAAAGAAGTGGCAGGCATTTGGAAAGGCCGACGGGATAGTTAGCCAACCCGAGAGATGGGAAAGTTGTTCCAAGCGACACCTGATACCCCCCTCCGTATGAAGTAGAAACACCTACAGTATCTATCAGTATCCGACATTAATGGACGTACAATCTCACTTATCATCTACGGGTGTGGTGTTTGCTTCAAGTAGCCTCTTTGCCCATGTAGTGGAGACATGCTTGAGTTCATGTTGTGTGCTTGCTGTTTACTACTAGGACTTCGATGCCTCAACGGTGACTTTGAACTTTAGTTCGTAGAAGCTGTAAATACTTAACTTCTGTCAAATCGAGCGTGCTATTCAATGGAAGTCCCAAGTCCTTTGTGGACGAGGCCATCGACGGTATATCGGCTACCGTCTGCTGGACTCGCGCCACAAGTTTGGTCTTCGGCACTTCTTCTGGTCTGTGAAGTGACCTTTTCTATACTACCTTCCTTACACATATGTTTTCTTGGGATGAAAAGCTGTCCAGGACACGTTTGGCCCTTCGTTTAGCTTGGCACACAGCCGCTTCAGACTCCGCATAATGTAGATGATGGACAGCCTTAGGCAACTCGGGGCCTGGGTGTTTGGTTGAAGGGACCGATGACGTCCGGATCTTATTTGCGTCCCTGCCTTCAGAAGAGTTGCCTTCGACTGTGTTGTCCATTGCCTTTTACTGTCTGATACGCCAAGGGCGTTTTGGAACTAGGCCTGTTTATGTTGCATTCAGATAGGAATACTTTGAGAATACGAGACCACATTATGTCCTACTCGCCGAGGGGGGTAATCGGCAAGTCAAGCACCAGCGGTCAGCCCGATTCTCAGGGGCCGTCTCTTTTGGTGTCTGTATCGCCCAGACGGGTCCAAGTCGGTGGCAATGCCAAATAATGATGGTTGACCTAGTTCGCAATTCGGTATGATGAATTATCTAGCTTCCTCTGCAGGTTGAAGCATAGTCAAGGCATGGGACAGCTTGAACCACCAAGATGAGCAAGACCTGTCCATCGCTCGTGAAACTGCGGAACTATATCACGGTTGGAACGGTCACGTCTGGGGACGAAGAGAGTTACATTTCAAGAGTTTGGGCACAACATGGAGCTGTGTGTGGAACGAAACTTGTTTAAAGTCTGGCGTTGCTCCAGTTGATGTAATGTCCACTTTGGACCACCTGGACTTGTTGTAAAATAATTACTGTACACAGATATCATCTTGAACGGGGCAACCTGAACCACCAACTATGGGGACCTTCAAGAAGGCGATGGTGTCTGTCACTGAGTCACTACTAGCCGCAGCGTAGTATGCTCATCATACAGAGCCAGCCGGTGTGAAGTGACTTTGCTCAAGTCTCTGGATAAAATTAGAAGTCAGATGTGCATATTGTTCAAGCTGTGTCTTGAACTGTCGTTGGTGCAATTCATCATTAGGGCTTTGTTACGAATCGCCCCTAGACATCTCTTTGAACTTCCATAATGACATGAGGACGTGATATTCAGGCCTGGCAGCCGTATACTCTCTCATCCCAGCAAGTGACCTACAAGCCATGCCAGCAGGACATGCTATAAACGCAAATGTTTCGAGGACGCCTTCTGCCCGCAAATTTCTAATCTTTGGGAGAGCCAACATCTTCATAAAAGCAATGCCGGAGACAAAGATTCAAGCATGAAGATTCGCTCGCTCGCCCAGACGTTGCCCAACTCCCACGTCAACACAGGAAGCCCCGGGCCACCTCCAGAGCAGACGAAACGCACTTGAAAGAGTCCATGACGAGTATACTCACAAACACGCCAAAGCAACTCTTTCCCGTCACGAAGTGAAGCCGCACCCGCTGACCAACCAAACAGCCACACATCCCCTTCCGGACCATCGACGCCAGCCACGCGAGACAACGCCATCCCATTTCCGTCCACATCCCCCTCCCTTCCCAAGCTCAACAGAATGTGCCCTCCCTCACTTCATTATCCTTTCCCGAACCTCCCTCCCCAACAGCACAAAGACATCCCTCCTCCTTCCAGGAGACGTCGTCGGGCGATTGGTTTAGTGGTATAACGACCGCTTCGCATGCGGTAGGTCCTAGGTTCGATTCCTAGATTGTCCATACCTTTTTGCTGCCCATCACGGGTGAGGTTCGTGGGTTGTTTGTTGGAGGGTGAAAGTGGTGAGAATGTGTAACTGGTGGGTGGGGAACACCTCAAAACAGAACTTTGTCATTTGGGTTGTGAACATGAGTAAAACTAAATACAGGCACCCGGCAACAGTATTACTGATTGACCATAGGAGAGGGGCCGTGTAACATGTTTGTGAACACCAAGGTCATGGAAGCGTAAGCGTGACCTGAATCTGAACGGGTTACCTACTTGACGGTGTGACCAACGGTATGTGGGTGCAATGCAAAGCAATTACTATTAGGGACGACAGCTAGGAGTTCTTGCAGAACACCAAGCACGTGTAACCAACAGACATTGTAGACAACATCACCTAAAGCAAATGGCGGTACAACGTTGAAAACCAGTGCGTTGAAAGCTTATACCTTAGTCCATGGAAGTCACAAGACATGCCATCACATCACTTGGCAGAGAGGTTGCGAAGAGGAAGGTTAACTTGAAGAAATAAGGAGATTCTCTCAACTACAGAGGAATTAAAGTAGATTTCTTGGTACACAGCTCACAAAAGAGACTTGGATTGAGCTAAGAAACCTCCCCATTCCATCGTTCCTCTTCTATACACAGGCTCTACGCCCCGCCTCTCGACGCACATTGGTATTTTCGTCGCGAGTCGTTTAGTTCTTCTCCAGCTCCGCCAGAATCTTCTCACCCTTCTCCTTGGCCGAGGCAAGGTCACCAACCATGTAGAAGGCACCCTCGGGAAGGCTGTCACCCTCACCGCTCAGGATAGCCTTGAAAGAGGCAATGGTGTCCTTGAGGTCAACGAGCTTACCCTCGATACCAGTGAAGACCTGGGCGACGGTGAAGGGCTGGGACAGGAAACGCTGGATCTTACGGGCACGCTCGACGGTGAGCTTGTCAGCCTCAGAAAGTTCGTCCATACCCAGAATGGCAATGATATCCTGGAGAGACTTGTACTCCTGGAGGATCTGCTGGACGCGGGTGGCGGTGTCGTAGTGCTCCTGGCCGACAATACGGGGGTCGAGCATACGGGACTTGGAGTCGAGGGGGTCGACGGCGGGGTAGATACCCAACTCGGAGATACCACGGGACAAGACAGTGGTGGCGTCCAAGTGAGCGAAGGTGGTGGCAGGGGCAGGGTCAGTCAAATCGTCAGCAGGGACGTAGACGGCCTGGACGGAAGTAATGGAACCCTTCTTGGTGGTGGTAATACGCTCCTGCATACCACCCATGTCGACGGCGAGGGTGGGCTGGTAACCGACGGCAGAGGGGATACGACCCAGAAGGGCAGACACCTCGGAACCGGCCTGGGTGAAACGGAAAATGTTGTCAATGAAGAGCAACACTGCGAGCCTGTTAGCTTTGCTATTCCCGGACCAAGTCGAAGTCGCGGCGAGCGAGAAACTTACCATCCTGTCCCTCCTCGTCACGGAAGTACTCGGCAATAGTCAGACCAGTGAGAGCGACACGGGCACGGGCTCCAGGGGGCTCGTTCATCTGACCGAACACCAGGGCGACCTTGGACTCGCCGTCAAGCTGAATGACGGAAGTCTCCTGCATCTCGTGGTACAGATCGTTACCCTCACGGGTACGCTCACCGACACCAGTGAAGACGGAGTAACCACCGTGGGCCTTGGCGATGTTGTTGATCAGCTCCTGAATGAAGACGGTCTTGCCGACACCGGCACCACCGAAGAGACCGATCTTTCCACCACGAGCGTAGGGGGCGAGGAGGTCGACGACCTTGATACCAGTGACAAGAATCTCGGCGGTGGTGGACTGGTCGATGAACTCGGGGGCATCGGCGTGAATGGGAAGTCTCTTGCTGGTCTTGATGGGGCCACGCTCGTCAATGGGGTCACCAGTGACGTTGATGATGCGGCCCAGAGTCTCGGGACCGACGGGGATGGTGATGGGGGCACCAGTGTCGGTAGCCTTGCGGCCACGGACGAGACCCTCGGTACCTATCGAGGGTGAGCTTTGGAACCTGGAAAAAGTTTTCCGGCGGGAGTACTAACCGTCCATGGCAATGCAACGGACGACATTCTCACCCAGATGTTGCTGTTGAGACGTGTCAGTTGATGCCGAACCTCCGCTGTGGATATTTTCTTCGTGTCCGTCCAGGTACGTACCGCGACCTCAAGAACCAGCTTCTGGTCGTTGTTCGTCGTCTCGAGGGCGTTCAGAATGGGGGGGAGCTTGGCAGTGTCGAACTTGACTGCATCGGCGTGTTAGTAGGAAGGCCGTTCCGATGAAGTGCGAACCCCTTGAAAGGTTTTCTCGGTGTTTACGAACCATCGACGACGGCACCAATGACCTGCAGGTTTGTTGTTGTCAGTAACCGCCGCCACCCTCGGGTCAACGGAAGGGAGAGCTGGAGGCATAACATACCTGGTAGATCTTTCCATCACCGACACCGGCAGTGCTGGCGAATCTGCTGCTCGCAGGGAATCTGAAGGTGGCAGGTCTGATGGCGCGGGGAGCGGTCGCCGCGAAAGAAGGGCGAGCCGCCCGGGCGAAGGAAGAAATGCCGCTGAGGAGGCCGGGTTAGCTCAATTGGGGCCAATTGAACGCGAGACCGTTCATAAACTCGATCAGGGTGATGGTACCAACCTCTTGAACATCTTGACAGATGAAAAAGGGCGACTTCGGATGGGAGTGGAGAGGTGATGGTTGAGAGTTGGAGGAGGACTTAGGAGGAAGTGAGCAGTTTTGCTCGGAATCTACGCTTCGTCGGTTAGAGCTTTGCTGGGGGCGTCACGTGATCGGATATCGAGCAGGAAAAATTACCTCGTGGCGCTAGTCTCGATTTAGCCACTCGTCCTGCTGTCGTCTTCTCCAATTGCACCAACCCGAACGTGGACCCGGTGTCTCCCGGGGTGCTCCAGTGGCCCTCTTTGCTCTGGCGCCTCAGGAAATGACGGAAACTTTTTTTCTCTCTCTTCTCGATCGCTGCCAGGCCTGCTCAGGCACTGCTGAAAATAATGAGAGATCCCACTTGGCGTGGATACCTCGAGGCTTGTGGTGGGTGAACGTCGCGAATGCTGGGTCCGTTACCTGGCA
The DNA here is from genome assembly GCA_027406025.1 of Colletotrichum musae. Classification (NCBI taxonomy): domain Eukaryota; kingdom Fungi; phylum Ascomycota; class Sordariomycetes; order Glomerellales; family Glomerellaceae; genus Colletotrichum; species Colletotrichum musae. Next base: position 3,181,964 of record JANVYC010000006.1, read on the forward strand.
GTTGTTGTTGTAGCCCCAGGCCAGGCACCGGGGAAGAAAGAGAGAGAAGCCCAATGACCTTGCTTTCCACCCGCCACAACCCCTACGTGTCCCTGATTTCCCCGGTGACGGCCCTTCCCACCTCAACGTTGCTGCACCCGATTTCTCACTGCCTTCTCTCCGAACATCACCAAGTCCGCCCCCCGAGCCGAGGTGCTTCCGCCGACGGTGGCACTGCTCCAACCACCGTTCACCACTGAAACGGCATGCAAATGCATCAATGTGTACGGAATGCCGATGCTGAATGGGCGGCATCAACTATATCATTTTCAGACTCGTCGTTGCAGCTTCATTGCGCTGCAAATGCAGTTCACTTGTCATTCGAAATTTCTGAGGCCGGTCGGCTCCGCAGTTTGCTTCAACAAATGTCTTCGCCGCTTGTTGCGACACGCATGACTATTCCAACTGTGTGTAACTGTGCCAAAGACCCTCAACTCCAAACCCAAAAATAGGCATTCGTCCCGAATCCATAGCAGCCTAGGCGGCACATAATTATCAAGCGCCGCTTTGTCCGGCTTCTCGGTATTGTTCAAAAGTAATGTCTGGGGCCCGCGACGCATCGTCGGCATCCTCTTCCTCAAGGCGCCGCTCCAGCTCCAAACGGCCGTCTTTGCCCCAGTATCCGGCCTTCTCAGTCCCTCGAACACAGCCCTCGGTGATCAACACGTATGGCATCGGTGCGTCGAAAATGGGCTCGGCCAGGACTCTTTCCATCTCCATCTTGAGGCCGCGAGCTCCGGTCTCTGACTTGGCAGCTCGCTCAGCAATGGCCAATAATGCTTTTCTCGTAAAGTATAAACGGGAAGGGTAGGTTTCGAACAGAGCGGTATACTGCGCAACGAGACTGTTGCGCGGCTCCGTCAAGATCCTGTACAGGTCGTCCAGAGACAAAGGGCTGAGGGCACATATGTTATGCACTCGGCCGATCAACTCGGGGATGAAACCGAACGCTTGCAAGTCCACTGGCGTTGTGAGATCGAGCGGTGTATACGCAGATGCCGGCGCCTCCGGGTCGACATGCGGCAGGTGGGAGAACAACTCCCGTGGTATGGCATGTTTGTTGCCAGCAAGGCCCTGTGCAGCTCGCAGCTCGGACCCGAAGCCCATCGAGGGCTTCGAAACTCTTCTTACGACCACTTTGTCGAGGCCAACAAACGCACCGCAAAAGACGAACAGAATGTTCGTGGTGTCGATGGTGTATTGGTCAACCTTGCCCTGGGGCGGGGTAGACTGCGGGGCCGACGTGGAGGTCGACGACGTGTAGTTGGTCGTGATGGGCGATGCGGACCGCGATGATCGGTTGTCCTTCACGTTGACGGTTACCTTGGAGCCTTCGACGAGCTTGAGCAGAGCTTGCTGGACGCCCTCCCCACCAACGTCCCGTCCATTCATGCTCTCTCTTTTGGCCAGCTTATCAAACTCGTCCAGGACGACAATGCCGTGTTCAGTAGCCTTGATGTCATAGTTCGACTCGATCAAAAGTCGTTCAATGCATGCTTCTACGTCCTGCCCAATGTAACCAGCCTGGGTGAAGGAATTGCAATCGGCTATCGTAAACGGCACGTTGAGCTTCTTACTGAGGGTCCTGGTGGGAGTCAGACCGGGCAGCACAGAGGGGTAAGGGACCTCGGTATACTTACTCTAGGATATACGTCTTGCCAACGCCGGTCGGACCGATGAGGAGCAAGTTGCTCTTGTCGACCTTGACCTGAGGCGGAGTAGTGGGCTCTTCGGCAAGGTACGAACCGTCGAAGCCACTAGAGGAACTATACCCCTCGTCCATGTGCTGCACAGACTCGGCGTGACCTGGAAACTCGTCTTGAGGCCATTCATCAGCCCGATAGCGCTGGAAGGCAGAGTGACGGCTTCGCTGACCTTGAACAGGATGTACATCCCGCCTCTCATGAAAGTCCCTATCGCGCGCATAGCGCTGTCTCTGGGCCTTCTCCCGCATGTTTCGTTCTTCGTGATCCTGATGTCTCCTCCGCCTCACCCCCTGATAGTGGTTGAAGATTGTGGAGCATATCGTCTTCTTGGCTCGGTCCTGGCCGACGACGTAATCATCGACGCGCTTCTTCAGGTCGCGGGGGTAGAACTGAGGAACGCCAAAGCTATTCTTGTTGAACATGGGACCGCGGCCGGGTTCAACGGTCGGATCATAGCTGCTCGTGAAGCCCGAGTTGAAGTCCTGGGTGCGCTTCGGCGCGATTCGAACAACGGAGGAGACGGAGAAGGGGCGTCTAGCTGTCGAGAGGACCAAGCAGCGGGCGCACGTGTAGGCCGACGGCCTGACGGGTAGAGGCATGATGCAGGAGGCCTGGGGAGGGAACCATAGCCTGGAAAGGGTTTCGACGTCGGCTCCGAGCAGAAAAGAAGACCGTCGCGTGCTTGCCAGGTTGAAGTTGATGGTGACAGCGAGCGTCCGGTCACCGGAGGGGACCGCTGATGTCGTAAGACTCGGGAGGGTGGCTGGTTCGCCGGATAAGGCATCTTAGGCCAGAGCTGCCCGCTGTGGTGACCCAGATGCGGGGTTGAGGAGCTGTAGCTCCAGCGCTTAGGAGCGGCTAAGATTGGAGCCGCAGCTCTCCAGACCTCAATCCTCGTGGCCTGGGTTCCCCATTGTTGCCTTTCCAAAGTCAATGGCACCAACAAGCTGCATTTACTGGTGTTTACCAGCTCTGAAATAAGGCACTTCTCGACCGTCGTCTTCGAGTCTCCGAAGCTGGCCTGGTCAAGGGATACCTTAAGTACCTAACCCGCTCCGGTCTGTGGTCGATGTTCCCGTTTGCCTGCCACCCCACTGACAGGTCTGGCAGCTCTATAGAAATCTGGGAGATCAGATCATATCATTCTTGGTTCAGACCTGGGAAAAGGTTCCTTCGTTCACGTTGCACGGTGCAATATAGCAGACTCGCCCCCAACTCAACTGGGAGACGCATTGTACGTACCTTATGCTGCGAAGCAGTTTGTTCGCCTTAGCAGACCTCAGAAGTTGTTCTGTAGGTAGTGCAACCAGCAACCATCCAATCCCTGTCTTCTTCGTAAAAACCTCTTGTCTTCTTTTTACGTTACATCTTCATCCTGTTAACGAATCCAAGCTTCCGGCCCATTTTCCCGCAATTTGTGACGAGGCGAATATGCTCTCGTCTGCAAGATGTGAAGCAGAGAGCTTCATCAGGCCAGCCCACTTCAGCGTCGAGACCCCACCGGCGTGCGTCTGGCATGCGATTCTCAGAAGGTCCACGACGTATCCGTGATGGCATTTGGCGCTGATAACGACATACCGGTTCCACAACGCTGATAATGATAGTTCGTACCGGCCATGTACCCTGTCGGCCAGGCCTCCTACTGGCTAGGAATATGGACTAGTACTGCACTTCAACCACCACCTCGAGCAGGGTGTTGTTCCTGAAAGGAGCAAGGCAGGCGGCGGGTGGCAGGGCAAACCAAGGACGAGTACGGGGGAGCCGAGCAAGTTCCGCAGACCGCTGGCACTGGGCATCAGTCGCTAAAAGTACCTCAACCTTCAGCGTACCATCGACCACCTTTTGGGAGGTGGCGACTCGGCGAGCACCCCAAATGCCTTGCTGGATGACCTGTCATTCGCTGTGATTCGGCCCGCGAATTGTGTTGAGACGCAGGCATGCCCTTCCGGGAGGGAGGGGTCGCCGGTGGCGGCAGCGTGTTTTTTCTCGTCAAGGTCCCTGAGCGGGTGTGACTGTACTGCGTGCAATCTTCCGCCCTGGAGCTTCCGATGCAGCAATTCTCGTTGAATTGGTCGCACAGTGCCTGCAGAGCGTTGGCTGGACCACGCCGCGATGCTCATGGAGAGATCCAGTGCAACGGGGAGCACGCACCAACCCCCGGAGCTGTGATGGATTACGAGCATTGAGCTGCGGGAGCTGCGTTGCCCCACGACGTCATACCATGCAACACGCCAGCTAGGTATTAGGTAGATATTAACAGGAGCTCTTCCCTCCTGCGTCCCATGAATTGCACTGGCAGTTTAAATTCATCCCGACCCCAAGTAATTGCACTGCGGGGGACACCAGGCAAGAAGACACTTACCTCTCACAAACGAGAAGAAAAAAAGAGGTACGCCGGAGTCTGCGCCGTCATCGTCGATTGTTTTCCTCCCCGCCCTTTATCATCCACTCTGTCGTTGACGTGAAGCCGAGTCCAACGTCTGATCGAGATTCTAGGCTCGTCCAATTCCTGACGAAATTGCTACCAATCTGCGCATTCCTTGTCTAGCTTCAGACCCCTACCGACCTGGAAAGGTCTGAACTCCCGATTCGCCCAGGTACTTAGTTAGCTCTTAAGCTCCGTGAGCTTTCTGCGACCTCAACATTTCACACGCGCGGGGCAGTTTGCGCTCAATTGATCTTTACAAACTTCACCTTACCTGCCTTCGTCCCAGCTCGCCTCACTTCACCTCGACTGACGCTGCAATCGATCTTGTAGTCGCACACCAGCTGACGCGCAACGTCTGCCATTGATAGATCCATTCCGTATCCCGCGGTTTTGCCCCGCACTCTGACCATCGATCTCCCAACCCTCCATCGACATCGTTCAATATGGCCGCCATTGTCGAGAACTCGTCCAACTCCATTGTGCTCAACGGGCAGCACGGCGCTGCGGAGGGTATCCCCAATGATGGCACCGGTGAGAATGCCCGATTCTTTGCCTCCAGCACGACCATTGTCTGACACCACGCAGGCGTTGTGAAGCTTGACCCCTGGCTGTCGCCTTTCCAGGATTCTCTCAAGAGACGCTATGCCCGCGCCCAGGACTGGATTCAGAAGCTCAACGATACCGAGGGCGGCGTTGAAAAGTTTTCTCAGGTAGAAGCAGCCCACTCCATCATTATGGTTACGACATAAAGCTGAACATCCCGGCAGGGCACGTCGATCTTCGGATTCAACGTCGACAAGGACAACAACATCGTCTATAGAGAATGGGCGCCCAACGCCACCCAAGCTTTCTTGACTGGCGACTTCAGTGAGTCTACTGCCTGCTGTTCCAGTTCTCGGCTGACCTGAAAAGACAACTGGGACAGGAATTCCCATGAGATGAAGAAGAACAACTTTGGTGTCTTCGAAATCACCCTCCCAGCTGTGAACGGCCAAGCTGCGATCCCCCACAACTCCAAGATCAAGGTGAGCATTTACCGAGGACACCTGGTTGAAACATGTGGGCTAATCTGCTGCAGATTTCCTTGCAACTCCCAAGTGGCGAGCGTGTCGACCGTCTTCCCGCATGGATCAAATACGTGACCCAGGACTTGTCCGTCTCCCCCGCCTATGACGCTCGCTTCTGGAACCCCCCGGCGGCCGAAAAGTACGAGTTCAAGCACCCAAGACCGAAGAAGCCTCACAGCGCCCGCGTGTATGAAGCTCACGTGGGAATCTCTTCGCCCGAACTGCGAGTTGCGACGTACAAGGAATTCACCCAAAACATGCTGCCCAGAATCAAGTCTCTCGGATACAACGTGATTCAGCTTATGGCGGTCATGGAACACGCTTACTATGCAAGCTTTGGCTACCAGATCAACAACTTCTTTGCTGCTAGCAGTCGATACGGGCCCCCGGAAGACCTGAAGGAACTGGTCGACACGGCACACAGCATGGGCATCGTCGTGCTCCTCGATGTTGTGCACAGTCACGCATCCAAGAACGTCTTGGATGGGCTGAACGAGTTCGATGGGACAGACCACCAATACTTTCACGAGGGCAGTCGTGGCCGTCACGAGCTGTGGGATAGCAGACTGTTCAACTACGGCCACCACGAGGTCATGAGGTTTTTGCTCAGCAACTTGCGCTTCTGGATGGACGAGTACCACTTCGACGGATTCCGTTTCGACGGTGTGACTAGTATGCTGTACCTGCACCACGGCATTGGAACGTGAGTTAGGCTTCACAACCGTCTGTCGTGCCCATGCTAACGTTAGTAGCGGATTCTCCGGAGGCTACCACGAGTACTTCGGCTCCGACGCCGACGAAGAAGCCATTGTGTATCTCATGATTGCGAACGAGATGCTCCACTCCATCTATCCAGACGTCATCACGGTGGCTGAAGATGTGTCTGGTATGCCCGCTCTTTGCCTGCCGCTGTCCCTGGGCGGTGTCGGCTTCGACTACCGTCTGGCCATGGCCATTCCGGACATGTGGATCAAAATCCTGAAGGAGGTTAAGGATGAGAACTGGGACATTGGCAACATTTGCTTCACCTTGACCAACCGGAGGCATGGTGAGAAGACGATCGCCTACTGCGAGAGCCACGACCAAGCGTAAGTCCCGGCACCCAGGCCTATTGTCCAGATAGACTGACCTTCCCAGGCTCGTTGGTGACAAGACCCTGATGATGCATCTTTGCGATGCCGAAATGTACACGAACATGTCAACCCTGACACCCTTGACGCCAGTGATTGACCGTGGCATGGCCCTTCACAAGATGATCCGCCTTCTGACACACGGACTCGGCGGAGAGGGGTACCTCAACTTCGAAGGTAATGAGTTCGGTCACCCAGAGTGGCTGGATTTCCCTCGCGAGGGTAACCAGAACTCGTTCTGGTATGCCCGTCGCCAGTTGAACCTCACCGATGATCACCTCCTTCGGTACAAGTTCCTCGACCACTTCGACCGGCTCATGAACACCACGGAGGAGAAGTACGGGTGGCTTGGAGCGCCGCAGGCGTACATCTCTCTCAAGCACGAGGGCGACAAGGTCATTGTCTTCGAGCGAGGCGGTGTCGTCTTCATTTTCAACTTCCACCCCACTGAGAGCTACGCGGACTACAGGATCGGTGTCGAGGTCCCCGGAAGCTACAAGGTCATCCTGAACACCGACTCGAAGGACGTCGGTGGTCACGGCCGTGTGGACGAGGGTACTCGTTTCTTCACTACTCCCATGGAGTGGAACAACCGAAAGAACTGGACTCACGTCTACGTCCCAAGCCGAAGTGCATTGGTAAGTTAACTTGCCCGGGTGTGCCCACTCTAAAAGCTAATCGTATTCAGGTGCTTGGCTTGGAATCCCCCGTCTCCCAGAATGCTTGAATATGTCATGTTCAAGAGCAGGCCTTGTAAGAGCGTGTGAGACGGCACTACGACGTGGAAATTGTTCGAACTAGGCAAATGAATGAAACTCGGAGCAAAGAGTTGGCGCAAAAAGCACGTCATTTAGAATTGAAACAAATAGACATCTATCGCGACACGACCTTGTAAAATGTGGCCTTGCCTAGTGACAAATGTGCATGCGTAACAACATCTCCGGTTCTGGGTAAGTCCTTGTTAGAGCTTGGAGTCACGGTTGTTCAGGTTATATGCGTGCAATACTTTAAAACAAATGGAAATGTTGCTTGGAATTCAGCTCTTTTGGTACAGTATTTACACCAAGCAGATGGTTGTCCTCGAGTCACGTCGCAAGCCCCCCGCCCCCAGCCCATGCCAGCTCTACTAGTCTTTTTGTTTGTACATGGGCAATCTGCCATGGTCGATTGTGATTGTGAGTCTAGAGACAAAGAGAAGGATGGTATCGATTAGTGGCCCTTGGGAGGAGACTGGACAACGCCCTTGCCGGTGTATCCCTCGGAGGAGATACCGGTGATGGGGTCGGAATTTTGCTCCTGTGCGCGGAAGAGATGTCAGCCACCGGTTCACGATCCCGACGGACGGAGGAGCCGCGAGTCCACGCCGGACGGCGGGCGGAGGTGAGTTACGGACCTTGAGGTACTCGTTGGTGGCCTCCTGGTACTCCTTGGTCATGGTCTCGGGAGGGGGGTTGGCGAAGAGGCGGACGGTGCCGAAGATGACGAAGGTAGCGGCGATGGAGGCCATGACGCCCCAGAAGACGCGGGTGCCTTCACCGGGGGCAGGGCCGGCGCGGGGACCGTGGGGGCCGAAGGCGATCCAGTAAGCTGTTGTTGAGGCAATTTGCGTTAGTTTTCTCTGCTTGACTACTTTCTTTCTGTGACGCAATGCATGCGCAGGGATAGAAACGTCCTGTCACATTGGACGGTCGTGCCAATTGGCGTTGCATCCACTTAGTTTTCGGGCGGCAATTGTGCAAGAGAGCTTTCTCTTGGGCATGATATAAATAAATGCCGATTGCCCCAGTGGTTTTATACCCGAGGCCAGATGGCAATTGGCGGGCGCGGAAGCTATCTTGTCGTTGTCGAGATAGCTTCTTCCCACTCCCTTCTTCGGAATATCGGACCACCCAGGGAAAAAAACGACGAGGAAAATACTACGCACCGGCCTTCTTCTCCTGGAGGGTGAGCTCCGCCCAGGGGCCCTTCATACGGTCCCTCAGAGCCATCCAGAGCTCGGCCTGCTCCTGCAGGGGCATGCCCTCCCATCTCTTCTCGATGTTGGCGAGCGTGGGGTTGGAAATGGCGTGGGTGGTGGCGGCGCGGCGGATGACGGTCTGCTGAGCAGCGCTGGCGGCGCGCAGGCCGGCGCGGGCCAGGGAAACGGTCGGGGTTCTGAGCATCGTGTCGTTTTTTTGTGCGTCGTCGAAAAAAAACCGCGGAGAGGGACGGAGAGGACGGTCGGAGGGGAGAGGTTCTCAATTGATGAGATCGCGAATTGAGTCGACGTCGGTCGGGGGGGGAGGGAGTGGGTTTTCGGGAGAGAGGTTGTTGCGAGAGAGGTTCCGTCGAAGAGGGTTTTTCTGGCTACCTAGAAGTTCCGGGCAATCGTATGATTGGAATTTCGATTGCAATACGCCGGCTACGACTGGGTGACAGAAGCCGCACGTGATCTCCAGATGGCCCGTGCACGAGCGTATCCTCCAATGGGATTGGCCGATTGGCCGAGGACCTGCCAGGCTGCACGTACCTGGAGGGGAGGGATGCTCCAACAGTGAGTGAGTCCTCCCGCCTCGGTGTCTGGGCTGAGAGCTTTCAGCGCAAGCTGCACTAGGAGCCCGCCCAATGGGAAGCTCGGTTACCGGGTCCTACCGAATGCCGCCGTCCGCTACGCCGTTTGACCGGGATCTCGACGACATCACCATCTAGCAGTGGACATGCAAATGCCATGAAGTCAATTTTTGAATATTTTACTTCAATTGATCAATTGAATTTTTTCGCTCTTTCCAATTCTGGCCGAGAAGAACTCTATCATTGCACGTTGGAGGACTACGGCAAAGCGGGTGCAATAACCAATATGACGCCACTCTTACATGGAGCTTACTCAGGCTACGTATGGTGCTCTGAGTTGGGCCAATCGACTCCAAGAAACTCCTGTTTTCCCCCTTACGCTGGGGTTAATCAGAAGTTCGAGCTAGCTGTCCTCGTTGTGGAGTTATTGACTTGTAGCTCGTCTCTATGTTCGAGTTGAAATGCATTAAAAGTTGTTTGGTCTTGGCCATCAGCTTTGCTTGGACGTCCATCACTCGACTATCGACTTTGACCATCGATTCTCTGGATACAGAGACTGAATCACTCGTCAGCTTTCGCAGTGACAAAGGTCACTAAGCTGGGCTCTTTGAATGCGCCAACGTGTCTCCGTACCCGACTTCCAAGTCCACATCGTGCAAGTGCGAGTATCTTCGAGACCAATGGTTTTGGGTTCTAAGCTTCAGAGTAATTGCAGTGGGAGTAATTACTATAGCTCTTCCTTTCCTGTTCGTAAATGCATTATCTCATGTCTATGCTTTTGGTGTTGAGGGCTTGGCGTCTGCGCTGGGCTTGGGTATCGTCGCGCTGGGGGCGGCTGCTTCGACGGTGTTTTTGGCAGGTTCTGTCGTCTGATTCTTCTGGGCCCCGCGAATTCTTTGTTGCTCCTCGAAACTGGGCTTGAGAGTGTACGTGGCTGTCAAGTTCAAAAACATCAGCTTGGAACTTCTCTGCTCTGGAAGGAATTTCGCACATATGCCGACGCCAGCTGCCACGGCCACAATCAATGGCACTACGTTTCTCATGAAACTCATCTGGAAGGTGTCGTAGAGCTTGAGTGGCTCAACACTACGTAGAATGTGGTGTTGTCAGGGGCAAGGTGGTGATGCGATTTGACGGCGCACCAGCTCTGGTAGCTTCCATGCGATGCGATCAGTTCACTTCGAGCTCCTGGTCCGGCCCCACATAAATTCGGTTCGGTTCTCCGTGCTGGCGGCCGTGCACGCTAGCATTCCCCGGCCGACTTTTAAGTGGCGTGCCACCGCGACAGCGCGACACCCCACCAAACGCGCTCACTGACTGCCTGAACGCGTCCCGCTTCATCACACTGCCCTGCACATTCGCCCACCGCCCGTATGGCACCTTAGGTAATGCACTACCGTTCGCGAACCGAACCTATTGCCTCCATTTCAAGCGACAGACTTCTTCAGGAACGCCTCCCCAACCCTTGGTTCAGCATGTTTAGTTGTTTATGATGAATGATTCACGCCATGCCGAACTGGAAAGAACTGGGCGAAGTCCCAGATTCGGACGACGAGGACTTTGGCTTCGATAGCCAGGAGTCGGAAGGATCACCGAATGTTAATAACCCCACCGAATTCGACGTTGAGGCCTTGCCACCGACGCAAGCACCCGAGAACAGCGTATGGGATGTCCCCGAGTCCTCGCAGCCGACACCGCCCACCGCGCCTGCGGCCCTCGAACACATACACTCGGCCCTTGAGGAAAACGAATCTCTCGCTGATGAGCCGCCTTCTTCGCCACTGTCTTCGGCCCAAGATGTGGACGAACTTGCCGAGATGTTCGATATGCACAGCCAGCCGGTTGCTGCACCCACCGTGACAAGACAAGCCTACGTGGCCGACGATCGCGGCGACTCCCCAGACCCGTTGATGGGAGACGACAGCATATCCACCGGCTATGTCAAGATCACGGCGCCTCAGCCTGAGTTCCCAGTCGAAAACGAAACCTCCAGTTTTCCTCATTCGGGTTTCCCGATGGCCAGTCAACCGAGCAGCCCGAAGAGAAGTCCGCCAAGGAGTGGTGTGCTGAGGGGCCTGACGCCTAGTCCACCGAGCAGCCCAGCAAGAACTCCTCCAAGAAATTCCCCGAGATCCCCAGCGAGAACATCTCCAAGATTCTCACCTCGGAGCGTACCGAGAAACCTGGAGGGAATCCAGCCGAAAACCCCCTCTAGGACACAGACGAGACCATCCGGAAACCAGCAGGTCGCGAGTACAAGTCGAGACGAAGAGGTTGCGAGGCAGGTGGCAGCATTGCGCTATGAACGCTCGCTACGACCGAGGAAGCCGATTCAAGAGCACCCATATCTCATCGAGAATGCTCAGTATAGCAAGGCTCTTAAGTCACATGGTCTAAGACCTATCAGGATGCCGACTGAACCAGCCGCAAGACAACAAGCAGGGGAGGAAGATTCTCAAGAGCAGGATTTTGAGGCCAGTCAGGGAAGTACGGCCGATGCACAACACGAGACGACGGATGAAAGCCAGGCCCACGGGGCCGAGCAGTCTTCAGGCTCTCAAGCTTTACTGGTATCGCTGTCTTCATCTCCATTACGAACCTCGTCGCCTAAGCACAGAGGCGGTCCGAGCAGTCAACCAAGTCTTGATGGGGAGACAGACAACACCAGCATGTCTGACAGCGGAGATCTGCCCTCCATCGATGAGATTTTTCGGGATTCGACGACAAATAGAGCCAGAAAGAGGCGAAGACTCGCGTCGAAGACCAGACCGGCGAAAGAAGTAGTGCCAGAAACTGGGCACCCCTCGCGTCCGACATTTCAAACCTATGACGAGGTTTACGGCATCGTCTCCTCTCCCCCGTCGCCGGACCCTACTACGGCTCGTCAGCCGGTGGGCGGCTCAATCTCGTCTCCAGAGACCGGTCCTGCGCCCACTTTTGACATAGGGGAAGATGACATCAGCGATGATGACCCGTTTTTGTCTCCTGTGAGGCCTGCTCCTGCCGCGGTAAGCCGAGAGGTTGTCGACATGACATTAGCTGAAGTCTCCGAGGATGAGAACAACATGGAGGTCGACATGGGCGATCTCGGCGCGATATCTGGACCTGAGTCAGAGGGCGGTGCAGATAATAGCTCGGAGAGCGGATCAGAAGCCATCAGAAATGTTCGGCGGAGGATCCGTGGAGTCCTGCCAGCTTCATGGCTGAGGCTGGACAAGCAGCCCAATCGTCCGAAGCCTGTTCAACAAACGTACCACGACCGATCGCCTGAAAAGACGCAAAGGCGTGGCGTTGCCGTGCGCAAGATTGGCCGCTCGACATCTACGACGGCGCCTACATTCATGTTCGAAGACTCGGATGATGAAGTTGGGCAGCCTCCGAGAACTACAGGCGTGGCTTCCGGTAACGAGGGCTTGGGCTCCTTGCAGCCAGCCACGACGCAAACCATTGAGATTGATGACGACGACGACTCGTCCGCCATGGAAGACAACGAGATTGACCACATGGCTCCGAGCCGCAAACGCCAGCTGACTCTGAACGAATCACTCCAACCAGCATCGAAGAGACAGAAAAAGAACGCGCAAACCAAGGGCACAGGGCTGAAGAAACCTGGAAGGCCCCGCAAAGCTACCGCGCGATCTTCGCGGGCTTCTCGTATTGATCCTTGGGTAAAGAGCGGAAAGTCAACATCCGATGGGTCTCGAGCTGCTGCGGCGAGGATGAAAACCCCTCCACGTCTGAGCATTCTGGATGTCATCGAACCAGATGCACCGCGGTTCTTGAAGATTGCGGCCCGTAATGCCCAGACTCGACGCAACCTGGGAAGAACCAGCCCAACGAACAAGAGCATCCGTCTTGCGACTCGTAGGGATAACATCGATGCCGGCACGGTACTGCAAAGGTGGACGGGAGGCAAGATTCGTCCTCGCCAAGGTTTACAACCCAGCAGCACTCAACCAAGGCCTGCTGGCCGACGCCCGCTCACGCAGCTTTCATCCAACACTTTCTCTCGGACTCCAGCAGGGTCACCTCGAAAACCCACCGCCACTCAACCCGTCAGATCACATCTTGAGCATGTCGACAGCGTGACTCCATCACCGAAGGCTCGTCGTGGTGCCCGCCCATTCTCCAGGCAGGCTTCAATTTCGAGCCAACGTGCGCATGATGCCGTCAATAGACCCGCCCAACTTGAGACGGACGTGAACGAGCAGCGTGGTCGGGTTGCATTCCATGCGAAGAAACGAGCGCTTGATGCTCTATTCCGGCGCAACCACTCTCAGTCTCTCTCCGCAAGAAGCGTTCATCTGGATTCCGTTATGGACGACACGTGCTCCGTTATTTCGGGCCAGGGTACTGTAGCCAGAGACTCCCCTGAACCTCACGTGTCCATTCAACCCCGGCCCAAACGGTCAAGAAAGCGCCGTCAACCGGTTCGCGTCGATGTTGCGGCAGCTCAGTTTCGCCATGCAGATGATCCACTGCCAACGATTGAACCTTTCACTCCAGTTGAAACCCATCTGACCACAATTGATGATGGCCATCTCTCTGGACTCGGCCCGTTCGGCACGCAATATACCCAGCATTTCGACGTCTTCCCGCTCGATCGTGGAGTGTACTTCCACGAAACAACACTCTTGGGTAGTGGCCGTGTCGAGTCTGCCACCAGCGACCAATTCGCGGAGAAGCTATGGGAAAGTCGTCCGCGAGTTTCATTCCAGTTGGGTGAACAAACTTTACGTTGGGATGTCTGGACCGAGCAAGTATCCTCTGAGTTCGGCATCCTGATGGACGGCATTTCGGAGCAAATTATCACAGCATCAGAAACTGGCTTTGACACAAAGGCCGCTTCGCATTTTATTCTGAATTACGTTCAGAATTCCATGAGCTTCGCAGACGATGTTGGTGCTCACTCCTTCATCACCCGCTTATTGGAGGTAACCCAAGCCTTCTTGTCCCGCCTGGATTCGGGGCTCCACATGGACAGAGACAAACACCTGCAAGTCATTGACGCTCTTTCGAGTTCTCTCCTCGTAATGTCTTGTGCTGTTCGGCTCTGTCAGAAACACGCTCCCTTGCTGTCTGTCGGCTTTACTGTGGAGAGTGTTCTCAGAAAAACAGCCGAAGCTTTGGCTCGGAATCTTCTTGAAGTTGGGCTAGACGAAGTGGTACATCTCTACGACAACCTCCAGACACTTCGGTATCGCGAGCGTGGCATACGTTCCGATGCAGCTATCCCACACGCATGGGTGCTGTTAATGAAGGCGTTGGAAAGCCTCAATATCCCGAGAATGTCCTTTTGGGACGTAACATATCCGCGACTTCTTCAGCCAGCAGTCACCAAAGGAGTGAACGCACAGGAATTCGAGCAACACTGGAAGTCCATGTTTACTCTCCTGCCGCTGTGCGAATTTGACAAGATGGGTGTACTCATTGCCGACAGAAGACATGAGGCCCCCATGGAGGGCTGGGCATTGCCCCAGCAAGTCTTGAAACGCGTCTTTCAGCTCTACCGCGAAAATCCGCGCCAATCACCTAGCTTTAACGATTATTGCCGGACACTCGTCTCCAGATGTCACTATCTAGTCGACCAATGGGGATGGTACAAGTGCGGTGGTATTATCGGCACCATCTTTGACTTCTTCGGTTCCCAGAGCCTATCTCATCTTCGGAACGAAGAAGCTTTCCGGTCTGCACGATTTTTGGACAACCTTCATACAGGTCCCTCCCTAGAGGTTGAACCAGAGGACCGATGTTTCCATATCTTCCTCAAACTAGTCTCGCTTGCGATCAAGAAGCTGAGGAAGAAAGGGCTGGCTAAAGACGTCCGCAATCTGGTGGCGCGCACTCTGCCCAACCACGATCGACAGTACTCCAAGGAGCAGAATGTTCACCAAAACGACCTGGCCGCTCTCAGAAACCACCACGATCTTCTGTGCACCCTTTTCTGGGCTGCGCCTCCTGATGACAGGCCCGGAATTCAACTCCTAGAGAAGCTCGTTGTTCCTGCCAGTTCTCACAAAGAAGCCTGTCTAATCAACTTGAGAGCCTGGGGCCAACTTGCGCGCTTTGTCGTGCATACCGAGTCCACCACTTCATTCGCACCCTTGGCAAACTGGCAAACCAACGTTTTTAAACAGCTTTTGGACCAGTACAACTCTGCCGCTGGAGACATCCAACAACAGTTCCTGGCTATGTCCAAAGATGCCACAAATGGCATCAGTGAAGATTTTATGAACTCTATTGTGGCAAGCAACAAGGCTGCTATTATGGAGATCATGTTATTCTCCGTCAAGTTGTCTACAGACGTTGTACAATATGCAAGCAGTCTTGAAATGGCTAGAGTCGCATCGAACAGCTGTAAGCAATGCCGGCCATGACGAGCAAACCTACGCTAACAGTTCCCAGTCCAACTACGAGAAGTCTTCCAGCACTTTTCAACCTTGCCACCGGACTTCCCGACGACGATTCTGCAGGCTTCCCTGATCACCTTCGAGCGGCTACTTGCCCGGCTTGAAGCAGTCTGTGATGAGACTGATGACAGCCAAGACAGCATGGGCTCGAAATCTTTCGAATCCGAGGATGCTATACTGGTACGCTGACTTGTCCTTCTGATATTAGCAAATCTAACTTCCTCGCAGATGATCGATCGTGAGCTGTCCGCTGTCTTCTTTTCCATGGCTCGTTCCGTACTGTCCAGTCCAGCCACGACAGGGAAACCACCAGCCAAAACTGTATCACCTGCTTGCGTTGAGCAATGTGTTATTGTATCAGGCATCATGTCTGGTTTGTTCATTCGCTTTCAGATGATGGTCAGTTCAACCCTTCCCATTGCGTATCGGAGTTTACTGACTTCCCCAGCGTCTTTCCCAGGTGTTTAAACGAGGCAAATTTTGTCTCTTTGACAATGTTCCCGGCAGGCTCAACTGGGACCAACGGTCTTACCTACCGCTGTTTCTCTCCACGCTCGCGCAGAAAGGAGCAGCAATTGATCTAGCTGTAAGGGCATTCGACATGCTATTTCTGCAATTATCGGCTGACCCACTACAGGATACCGGGATAGACATCCTGCAGCTCTGGCTACTCGTCATCATTCAGCCAAGCCAGTGCTTGAGATTCGAAAATAAGCTTGGCCAGCAGTTGCAGCGCGAAGCACATCCCTTCGTCCCGGAGAAAGCTGTAGGGTTTGTGGTCAATCCAGGCTACTTGTCCAACCGCGGATTCTTCGAGTGTAAGTGCTCCCGGCCGCGCGCAAGAAACGATCAAGAACAGTATGCTAACGATGACAGACGCTATGAAATGGATGCGGAAAACCCTCCAGACAACAGACAGTGCTGCCAAGCGGGAACTGTTGTCTGGATTCTCGAAAACCTTAGACGTGGTCATGAACCAAATGCGGACCGACCTCGGAATCATGGCCGAGTCAGCAGATCACCCCAACTACGTCAGGTTTGTTCGCAGTATAATATCCTTGATTGCGACTTACGGCTCGGATATATGCGCCGTGCACCAATTCTTCAAAGAGGTCAGCAGGCAATACTCACCGCCAGAAGAAGATCCTCAGCTTCAGGTGGCAGTCATTCTGTCCTATGGAGTGAGGCTTGCGGAGGGTGACACGCAAACTGCCAGCAGACTATTTTACGTGCTCCTCAACTACTTCAAAAAAGGCCTTCAACTCGGCCGGCTGCCGCGGGAAGTCCTCCTGTTAAAGGCTGCCATGAAAGACGACGCTGTTGCGGCATTCGTCGTGAAGATGCTTTCGGCCGTCCTGCATGCTACGTTGTCTTCTGTGGAGGCCTATGCATTGCTTGACGTGTTTTGCGATGCCCTTTGGCTCCTATGGGATGGGTCGGTAATCCCCACGCAACTCAGCAACGATGTTTTTGCCTCCCTTTCCACTCTCATCACCTCGCTACTGGCATGGGCGATGACTGTAAGGGGCGCGTCTCTCTGCGTAGAGCACATCCATGTATTCAGGAAGGTTATCTGGCTCGTCAACACCCTTCACCCTACGATCGAGTCGTTTTCCTTGGCAGGTGGGCACCTAGAGTGGTGGGATGGGTTGATGGAACGACTCGGATGGTTCAGCCTGCTTGTCGAAGGGGCGGTGGATTATCTGAGTGCCGAGCTAGACAAGCCTGGAGCACCGTCTCTGTCGCCACCAGCACTTTTTTGTCTCCTGAGAAGCGCTGGCCAGGACTTCAGGGTTCAAGATGCCACTCTCTTGGGCTGGGCCGATGCCATTGTCAAGGATGTCGAGAGGAACTGGGTTATCAGAGGCCCATTGTGGACAGTACCGGGGACCTGCCGTGATGCTACCTTGTCGCAGCCCACGCACGGTACGATGGGTGCCGACTGGAACGTGCAGGAAGTGGTGGTCAGTCTACATGATCAACTGCAAATCTGGAACCAGTGGTGGAAGAAAGGGAGGAGAGAACCAGGGGAGAGAGACGACTTCGAGTTCGAGGACTACACAATATTTTAGATGCTCGTGAATAGCGTGACGCTTATACTCTATTCTTAAAGCATGGAATACACCTGATGCAGTCACCTGATGGATTACAGATCATCTCCTCCGTGGTAGTCAAGGACATGCCGAGGCTAAATAAGGAAAATTCTACTACAGCCACATTAAATACTTTTATGTAATGACCCGAATTTGACTGGGTATGAATGAGGTTGATTATTACTGTAGGTGCCTAGGTAGGTAGGCATGTCCAACGTTCCTGCCCGGTGTGGATGTCGGTGAGGTTCGGTGAATTTTCTGCCGAGATTCCACCGCTCTCACTAAGCATACCATTGACTAGTGTAAAGACCTGCGTGAAAGGCGTGCCTTTTGCCATGCAACGACACCGCCAATTATTGGCATATTGCCCTTTCTCATTCCGAATGCATGCAATAGGGCCTCGGGCCCTTGCTTCAGCCTCCCGAATCTCTGCGTCGTCGAGATTGGCGCTTTCGGCCTCCCGGCGCCACCAATGTCGACAGTTCCACCCGTCGTTCAGGTTACGGAAGAGCCCGTCCGAGAGCGGCACCGGCGCAGAGGACGGAAAGCCAACAGACAAGCCGACTGGCGAACAGGAGGGAGGCAATAAGAGTCAAGATGGCGTAAAAAGCGATCAGACCGCAACAGAAGCTGCATCGCGGCTCCGGAGATCGAGCGCGTTTGCTTCGAGAGTGCGCCTTCCAAGGCCACGGCCTGCCGACGAACTACCGCCCGTGAAGCTGCCACAGAGCTTCCTCGACAGCAACGTATCGCTCTACGACCCCGAAAACAGAATCAACACCCTTTCAAATGACCTGTGGCACCACCGCTACATGGGCGCCCATTGGCATGATCTGTTATGGAAGGATCTCGACGTGGTCTTTAGGCATGCCTCTTGGGACCAACACAAGCTGAAGGATGCGCTGCGCAGCTTGAGCGAGGGCAACGCCGAGCCCATCGAGAGGAGGAATAGAATATTGGTCGAGACTTCGGAGTGGTTGAGTCTGTACCTCGACGAGATGCGATTCTCGAACAACATACAAAGCTCACGGGAGCCGCTTGCGACGACCCAGTTCGCCGACATGCTCCGCTACTCCAATAAGTTCGTTCTTTCCAACATCCTGTCCCAGAACACGAGGGATACGACGCAGGCCGACTCGATACAAGAAGAAGCGGCCGACGAAGCAGGAGTGCTGCGGTCACTCGTTGACCAATACATTGAGGAAGGACGGCCGAGGCCGAAGCGCGACGGACTGCGGCTGTTCGATCCTAGGGTTTGGGGCGAGATTCTCACGGCAGTGCGCGCAGAACTGGCGATTAAGCCGGAGGAAAGCTGGACGACAAGGGAGCTGAAGAGACCTCTTACTGTGGTCAACATCACGAACTACACTGGGCGGAGCCAAGCACGGAAGCTCATGAAGCGTGTTGCTACCTGCGCCGAGGCGGACCTGGTTCACCTCGGCGCTCAGGAGCTAGCCATGATCGTCGGCGACTACCTGGGTCAAGACTGCGCATACTCCAGAGGTTCCATATCTACGCTGGGTTACCGGGCTGCTGAGATGAACGGGCGAATAGCCAAGTCCGAGGAGCCAGCCAAGCCCAGCGAAGAGGACATGTCCGAAACTATCGAATCGGCGTGGGTCAACCTTCGGGATCACGGGGTAGGCGGTGCTTTCAACAGCCCCATGGACGAAGAGCTCCAGAAGATCAAGGATGGCGCCAAGGACTATGTGCTTCCATCCGTTGATCGTTGGGAGAACCTCAAAATCAACACAGTCCTCGATGAAATTGCCAACTTGGCCAGCAAGACGTCTTCACAGCCCGACCGCGGCCTCATCATTCACGTCGACAACTTCGTCGAGCTGAATATGACACTTGAGGGAGCCCTCATCCTCGGCCGGCTGCGGTCCATCGTCGACGCCATGTGGCGCGCCGGCAAGAGGGTCACCCTGGTCGGCACCTCATCCAACGAGAACCCCTCAGAGCAGTATGCATCAACTCTCAAGGACATCGCAGCCGAGGAGTGCCTTATACCTCTCCGGCTCAACTTCGACCGAATAACCAACGCCAACAATACAAAGAAGATTTACGAAGCCAACGACTATCTGCAAGAAAACCTCCGCAACATCCAGTACATGCTGAGGACGATAGCCGGCGACTCGCCCGACACCAGCAAGCTCCGGATCGTCGGCGTGTCCAAGTCATCGCCCCCACAATTCCTTCTCGACGACACCGAGGGCTCGTACATGGAGGTGTCCGTGATCCCCATGGTGTTGGCCACCTCCGTCCTGCCGCTTTCCGACGTCTACCACATCACGCGTCTCTTCTACGCCTGTCAGGGATCCGTCCCCCCCGAACAAGCCTGGAGGGTGCTCTTTGATGTCGTTGAGTCCAGCAGCTACAACAACGCCCAGATGCGTCTTCTCCGGGACAGGCCGACGCGCTCCAAGTCCTCCGCATCCCACTCGGAAACCCAGCGCGCCGAGCCCGAACGGGTTCGCGTATCGGGCAACTACAATGACTACGAGAAGAAGCTCCTCGCTGGCCTCGTTAACAGCAACGAGATCAAGACCACCTTCGACGACGTTCACGCCGATCAGGAGACCAAATTGGCTCTCAAGCTTCTGACGTCACTATCCCTCCTTCGTCCCGAAGCCTTCACTTACGGCGTCCTCGCTACCGACAGGATACCGGGCTGTCTTCTTTACGGTCCCCCCGGAACCGGTAAGACGCTGCTCGCCAAGGCCGTGGCCAAGGAGAGCGGCGCCAACATGCTGGAGGTCAGCGGCGCGAGCATCAATGACATGTACGTCGGTCAGAGCGAGAAGAACGTCCGTGCTCTGTTCTCTCTCGCCAAGAAGCTCTCCCCGCTGGTCATCTTCATCGACGAGGCCGACGCCCTGTTGGCAGCCCGCGGGCAGCGCAACCGCGCCTCGCACCGCGAGACGATCAACCAGTTCCTCCGCGAGTGGGACGGCATGAACGACACCAAGGCCTTCATCATGGTCGCCACCAACCGCCCCTTCGACCTCGACGACGCCGTCCTCCGCCGCCTGCCGCGCAAGATCCTCGTGGACCTGCCCCTGAAGGCCGACCGCGCCTCCATCCTCCGCATCCTGCTCAAGGGCGAGACCCTCGACGAGACCGTCTCGGTCGACGACATCGCCCGCAGCACGGTGCTGTACTCGGGCTCCGACCTCAAGAACCTGTGCGTCGCGGCCGCCATGACCGCCGTGCAGGAGGAGAGCGAGGAGGCGGCGCGGCACGCCGGCCCGGACCCTTACGTCTACCCGCCCAAGCGCACGCTGCGCAAGCACCACTTCGACAAGGCGCTCAAGATGATCGCCGCCAGCGTCAGCGAGGACATGGACAGCCTCAAGAGCATCCGCAAGTTCGACGAGAAGTACGGCGACGTGCGCTCCAAGAGCAGCCAGAAGCGCCGCGGCATGGGCTTCGGCGTCATCCCGGCGTCGAGCGACGCGGAGGAGGCCAGGGTCAGGCAGGCTGTCGCGTAGAAGAGGAGAGGGAAGGGCAGGCAGGCTTCATTCAACTTTCTGTTTTCATTCCCTTTGTTCAAAATTGCATTTTTCCCCCATGTTAGAGGGTTCTTTACTTGCCCGCCCCCTTTTAGAGAAGAGGGAGCGTGTGCTTACCAACGCTTGTATTCCAAAACCTGTTCTCTCTCTGTATGATGGATTGGCGTGACTCGGTCTCGTCGTGTAACACAAAAAAGAAACACGCATGAAAACTATTCGAATGAGCAGCATAGAGACTGGCATTAAAGCTACGGACGACTGTAACAACACCAATCCCTGGCAGTAGCGGTGATGGGATGTATGTATCCCGAGGTCAGAAGAGACGAAGAAAACGGAGGGGGATCGCCGCATGGCTGCGGCTTCTTCGATTACCCACGAGATTAACATTGCAGAGAAGATAGACTAGTTTGATTCTTTTTCATCCTGCTGATCTATATAATGCCCCCCACGCCCTTCGTTGTTAATGGTATTCCGAATTAGTGTTTGGGCCAGCTGGCTTCTTTCATGACACTGCGCGACTCTGAGGCGTTGACCATCTGCCTCGAAGGTCATCGACTTTCTAAATGTGACCAAGAGCGGCGACCTGGACGGAAATACAATCTTGCCGCACTGTCGCACTCGATCAGCCCTGTGATGCGCGTCCAGAATGACATCTCCCACAGTCTCACGCCTCCGTCGAGAGCTGCACGCCCTCAGCCTCGAGAGCCCTCTGGTAGTCCGCCTGCGCCTTCTTCAGCGCCTCCAGCGTGGGCTCCATGACCTGCAGCACGGCCTTGCGGCCGCCCTTCTCGTGCTCGGGGCGCCAGCCCCTGATCTTCTTGCCCGTGGCCTTGTAGTGATCCATAATCTCCTTCTTCTTGGCCCGGATGATGTCGTCGCGGGCCTTCTCGGCCTCGTCGGCGACGGCGTGGATGCGCTCGGCGGAGCGCCTCAGGGACTCGACGAGGTACTGCAGCTCGTTGGCGCGGTCCGGGTCGCCCGACAGGAACGCGTTCCAGAACTGGTGCAGGAACTCGACCGTCGTGGCGTGCGTCAGCTCGCACCGGTCGGCGACCTCGGCCGGCAGGCCCATGGGCCGGGCCGGGTCCGCCGCGGTGTCGCCGTACTTCTCGGCGCGCCGCTGGCGGATGCCCGCCATGATGTCCTCGCCGGCGGCCTTGCGCGAGGCGCGGGAGCCGACGTGCGGGCGCCTCTGCGCGGCGGCCTCCTCGTCGCTGTCGCTATCATCGTCGATACCGATGCCGGCGCGGAGGTTCATGCCGCCCGCCTCGTCTGCGTCGATCATCTCGAGGTCGGACTGCACCTCGAAGAGCACGTCTGCGGGCACCTGCTTGGCGAAGGCGAGGGCGTTTTTGGATTGGGCCTCTTCCTTTTTGGAGAAGAAGCGGTTCTGCTCCTTGACGTTGAGGACGATCTTGATCTCCTTGGCGTCGCCTTGCAGATCCCGAAGGGCGAGCTCCTGGAAGGTCTGGTCCTCCGGGCCCGTCGCATCTCCCCTGTCGTCAGCGGGTGCCACGTTGGCCAGCATGCGTTCACTGAGACTGTTGAGGGTGTTGACGATGGGCACGTTCTTGCGCGGCCGCATCTCGACGTCCTTCTGGTTGCCGCTCCTGAAGCCACCCTGGTTCTCCTCGTTGCCGTGGACGTCGATGATGTGCGGCACGCTCTGCGCCATGCTCTTGCGCTGGAACACGGTGGTGTTCTCGCTGGCGTCGTGGCTGTCGAAGAGCGGGTCGCGCCGGATGCCCTCCTTCTTCTCGTCCGTGATCCTGTCACCTTTCAGAGTGCGGAAGAGCTTGCTGAGGAAGAAGCGGGACCAGAACTCGCTCTCGGGGACCTTGGGCACGTTCTCGTCGTACAACCTCTTGACGAGCGGGTGCTGCGCCATGATGAGCTGGACCATCTCGACTGTTATGTCGAGCTTGAGGACGTCGTTCTCCAGGCGCGGCTTGATAGCAGGAAGAATGTTGTAAGCGCCCTTCTGCTGGTTGACCTCGATGGCGTGCGCGCGCAGCAGGTTGGTGCGTGTAGACCAGAACTGCGCGTTGAAAGCGGCGTCAGAGATGGACTCGGGCTTCGTCGCGCGCGCATCCATGTAGGTCTGATGCAGGGTGCGATCCTTCTTCATGAGGGACTGCTGAAGCTCGATGTCGCCCTTGAGCTGAGAATCGTCAAACCACCGGGCGTTATTCGGCTTGGAGTTGACGGAACTGGCGAACGCCATGGACCCGGACCCAGAACCGCCACCTCCAGAGGGCGTGGCACCATTTGTGCCATTCGCGCCCGAGTTGGGGGTCCCGGCCGGCTTGGGGACATTCGGGTCGCCGGAGCGAATGTCGGCGAGCAATCGGGAAAGGAGATCTTTGACGGCGTTTGCCTCCGACCTGGCGTCTGGTGATGTGAAGTGAAACAGATAAGGCACCTGTTCCGTGGCATCTGGAGGCTTCTCAAAAATCTTGAGCATGACCTTCGCGGCCGTATCTGGTGTCTGCTGCAAGTCTGCACCCGTGTGAGCTGGCTGGCTGTCCCAGTACTCACGACTCCCCAGACTCAAAGAGACTCACTCGTGATGTTGGCCAGCGACAAAGAGACGGTGGGCGGACCGTTCCCAGGGGCTGGAGTCCATGTGACGAACTGCTGGTCTGGCGTCAGGGTCAAGACTCCATCCTTCTTCTTGAAGGCCGCCCGGCCGGACGGAATCGCCATAGTTGCGTTCAAGTATGTGCTCAGCAAAAGCCTCGTGTCATAACGCAACGTATTTCGCTAGTTCTCACAATCCAGCTGTTCAAGATGGAAATGGACCTTGACTGGGGAGTTGTTGCCCCGGTTGCAAGGGTTGACCTATTGTAGCAGGCACGGCCGCACTAGCCAACGCGCGGTCGTAAAAGCTCGTCCAGTAAGTTCCTGCCACAACGCAATCGATCTGTTCAGAGAAAGGGAGGCGCGCTGGTGTGTTATGAGAATTGAATACCGTCTCAGATGAATATGAAGTCTTGAAGTTCAAAGCTCCAGCCACAATCATGAACAGGTGCTGATGTTGCCTTGATGAAGTGGCGCAGGGAAGATACACGCCAGATGGCACCAGCTGGGAAGTCCAGTCACGCACAGAAGTGCTGGCTTCTTGTGGAAATGCATTGTAATCGAATAATATCTGTATTAAATCTGGATAAGTAGATAAGCAGTGTCTGCTAGTTTGATTGGGTAGGCACCACACAACCATCACTCCAACATTGAATGTCAACTGGCGGCGAGCAACTACATGCTACATCACATGAACATCGTCACTGGGCTCTCGCGATGAAGGTGGCAAATGGATTTTACAACGATGATAGAGGTGCGTGTTTGCTACCTATTTTATCTGACGCTTTGCCTGCCAGCCCAATTCCAGCCAAGAACCAGTCCTGGAGATTCAATGTCAACCTCAACGCCAAATCACGAATCTAGACGTGTTCCCATGTCTACGATGCTTGCACCCGCGTATCTCATACAGGTCTCATAAGAATGTCGTAGCCCTTGCGTTGCAGCATCCAAAGGGCGGTATGGTCGTCGAACCCTTAGCACTTCAGATGTGCTTGGATCGGTAGCGGCGGCTGTGGGCTCTCTTGTGGGATCTCTTCTTAGCCCAAGTGACAAACTCGGAAGATCCGGAGACACATTTCGTGCCCGCAGCCATGCTCATCATGACCGACCAACGTCCCGAGGCGCATCGCTGGAAATGGGTGCCCTGGACGCACAGCCACTGACCCTCGTCGGTGCAGGCCAGGCCAGGCGTCATGGCGTTCTGAGCATTCTCAGGCGGCGTGAGAGTCGGCGTGGGAACAGACGGGTCGACAGAGGTTGCCGCGGGTGCTGTAGTCGGCGAACCGTTGCCAGGTCTGCTGATGGTGACCATGGTGGTCTGCTTCTTGGTCTCCGAGTCGCAAGAGGAGCTGCTCGCACTAGGGACCGGAAGAAAGACACCACCGGGACTGAGAGGAGTTAGTACTTATTGACACTGAGAAAGGACATGTTCGTCGCCTATGGAGTATGACTTACAGAGAAGACGGGAGTTCTCCAGCCGGGCGAGTGGTCGGCGCAGTAGCGGGCTGGGAAACAACCGGGGACGCAGAGGGAACAGTGACAACTGGGCTGGGAGGAGCAACCACAGGAGAAGAAGCGGCAGGGGCGCTGCTCGGGGCTGGGTTGTTGGAGGGGGCAGGAGAACTGCCACCAGAGCCGCCGCCAGAGCCACCGCCAGAGCCACCGCCAGGGTTGGAGACGACGGGGCCGCAGTTGCCAGAAGGGGGCGCCGTCTTGCTAGACTGGGAGGTGACATCCGGGCCAGGGTTGGGAAACATGACGTCGGAACCCTCGAGAGTGCTGCAGCCGTTGTTGATGTTGGCCTTGAAGATCTCAGGACGGCTGCTAAACGAAGAGGCAGCGCCGCTCTGGCCGCCGCCGCCGCCGCCGCTGACGGTGACAATGGCACAGTTCATGTAGCTGTAGAGTGGGTCAGCGATGCTCGGTATCACTCAAGGGGGGAGGCACATACAACTCTCGGTTGCCGACGTTGTTGAACCAGGTCCAGGCGAAGATGGCGTCGGGGGCAGACGGGGTATCGGCGGGCAGAGTGAACTTGAGGCTCGAGGCGCCGGCGACGGGACAGTTGCCGATGTAGCTGTGGATGACGGTGAAGGTGTTTCCCTTGTCGAAGGAAAGAGCCGCCTGGCAACTGCCGCCGTTGTGGTTGGCACCGCCGTCGATGGTCATGTTGTACTCCTGGCCGGCCTGCCAAGTGGCGACGGGAGACGCGTCCTTGGATCCGAGGAGGTTCAAGGTGCCCTTGCAGGGGAAGTCGCTGCCCGAGGCGGCCATGGGACTGGTGATGCTGTAGTCGATGTTGGAGGAGAAGGGGTTCAGCTTGGACCGAAGAGGCGGCGGGTAGGTCATGGCCATGTGAGCCGTGGTCTGGCTAGCCAGCAGCGCGACCACGGTGACGAGGGAGATGGCCTTCATGATGTTTGGTCTTGCAGGGTACAGGAGATGTCGTTCGAGATGGGGGAGTTGAGGTAGGTTTTCTCGAAGGAGACGTAGCAGGAAGCTGGGAAGTGGAAGAGGAGGTAGGTTTGGTGTTCGAATGAGAGTGTGTTTGCTCCTCGTTTGGATGAAATCTCAGGTCTGGTGCGATCCCAAGTCCTAGGGCTTGAGTGGTAGGGTTGAGTGAGGGTGAGACGGTCCAAGTCGAGGTGACTGAGACGGGCGACTGAATTTCCTTTAATCTGGAAGGTGGTCTTTTCGAATCGAGCGCGGCTCGAAGAACAGAGACCGAATGACTGACAATGAAGAGGAAGGAATGCGAGTTTGGGGCAACAACGAGGTTGGTCGGGGAAGCCCAGTACGTAACCGTTGCGATCTGGAAGGAGGCAGGGAAGGAAGGAGGTGCCAACTTCACGTGTGGATATTGTTGTTAGTGCGTTGTGTTGTGTGTGTGAGCCGAAAATGGAAGGCCCAAGTTGGAAATATCCGAGCAACTGTGTGATTTGTTTTTTTGTCTTCAAGAGTGTGACGCAATGCCAGACAGGCAAGCAAGAGAGTGGGAAAGGAAGGCTAGCGAAGAGAAGGGAAAAGAAGAGAAGTCCAGACCCGGATCAAAATGAAGTTGATGTCAGGCGTGGATGATGCGAGAGGTTGAGGAAGGCGGGAGGCTGTCACGGGCTCTTTATTGTTGAACAAGCCCACCCATCCACCAGCCCACTGCAGGAAGGCACACCAAGGTACGGAGCAGGAGCAGGTAACCAGGGGCCGTAGTCCTGGAGGGCAAGAACTACCTCATGGCAAGGGTTAGAAGGGCCGGTCTCTGCAGCAGATTTCCCGCTCAAGTGCAGGTACCAAGCACCGGAGCAGTCCAAAAAGGCACTTTGCATCCTGATCCATCTGCGGGTTGGCTGGTGGTCGCGGGGCGCTTGGCCAACACCTTCCTCTTCCTCGCGCCGGGAAGGAACAACCCCTGTCAACAGGGTTTTTTTCTCCCTCCTCCTTCCCTCGTTGTTCGGATTCTACCTTGGAATTGGTACATGGCCATCAGGTGCAGAATGGCAATGGAGAAGAGTAACAACTACATTGGAGCTTTCAGACCGCTGCGATCGGGCTGTTCGGATACTGGCAGAACCTCGCGGCTGATCAATCCCTTGGATACAGTGTAATAGGTCCAGTCCAGTCCAGTCTGGTCTGATCTGCCTGCGAACCTTACGCGTGGGACCGTCTGGTTCTGTTTGACGTCCTCCCTTTCCTTCTCCCTCTGGATTCTTTTCCCATCTCCACAAGACCAGTCGCGACACCCGGCTCTCCCGTGCCCTTTAATCCTGCCCAACAGATGCCCCAACCTCGAGAGACCTCGAGTTGCGCCCAGAAGCAGCGCTGAATTCCAGGGCCGGGGACCCCCTTGGGTTTGGTTCCCGCCCTTAGCACAAGACCTTAGAGCCCCAACCCGGCCTGCCGCCGCCGCCGCCGGGCGGGTCCAGAATCAGATCAACACAACGTCAGTCCACGGGGAACAGGGTTGTCCCGTCACAAGTAACACATGCATGTGTGCGAACGGCGGCGGCGGCGGCGGGTCCCAAAGGTGGAAAGACTGTGTGAGACAAGCGCGTTTGTCTTCCTTTCCCATCGCAAGGTAGGTTCGATGTGACTTGGAAAGTGGGATGAACAGCTTTAGTCACATACAACCAGGTAGTCAGAGAACAGGAGGACGTGATCCAGCCCAGTCATTGGCGAAGGGACGGATGCACGAATAGGATGCCATAGCGGCAGTTGCGCGGTAAAGATCTGAAGCGCAAGGGGCGCAAACCGACCTCAGCCTTTGGCGTCGCCCAGGAAAGGGAAGCAACTTGGACGGCAGGGGTCAGTCACAGTGGTTGACGGCCTTCCACCGTTCGGATCCAGACCGGGTCCAATCAGGCGCCCCGCGTGCCTGGCATCGGTGAGCCGCCCGGCGAAGTGATTGGCCCAGCCCGTTTACATGCACCTGAGTCCTCTCTCATTGCGACCTGTGGCCCTACCTATAGTGTACATAGGCAGGTACCCAAGCCTCCAAGACGCCTTCCACCTGTACAGCATTCAGCTCATGGCGTAGGTAGGTAGCATCCCGAACACTCCAGTGTACATAGTACCACAGCGTGAAAGAAGCACTGCGGGAAATAAATAAGAATTGTGAAGTGGGCCAAGCCGTCCGAATGTGAAAGGGTCCACACCTCGACCACATTTCCATCCATCCAGTGTCCATGGCCCCCCCCGCCTCAGCGCCTCCTCCAAGCCGACCCTCCCAGCCAAGTGGGATAGAAGAGAGACTTGAAACATGCGACATCCGCCGCGCCGTCAAATGGCATGCAGCGTGCAACCGCCACCATCAAAAACGTTCCCCCAGCTTCGGTCACTGCCGCCCAGCCTCCAGTCACCGTTTGTTCTTTATTTTCTGTTTCTCGCTCTCTCTCTCTCTTTGGTCAAAAGTACCTGGCTAGTTGTCTATTCTCATCTGATTTTGACATGCGATCCTACCCCAGGTACCTACATCAGGTGCTACCTAGCTGTATCAGTCTCCAATTGGTCCGTCTCTATATAGACTAGGTAAGGTTCTCACTCGCTTGTGCGGTTTAGCTTAAGCATCTAGAATGCCACTTGACTTCGTTGCGTCATACCGTCCTGCCACGCCCAGGAATGCTCTCCGACTATGGGGAAGTCGAATGCCTCAGGGATTTATGTGATGCGGCAGTCGTCGACGCAGAATCACCGTGTTCCAAGTCCAGACATGTCTGCTATCTGGGGCGTCCACCGTTGCCGCGCTTGCCGTTTGGGCTGTCACTGCGACGCTAGCGTTGTCTTCATTCTTTTCTCCCTTTCCTCCTCGCCACACGTCCAGCTCCGGGCTGAGTACCGCTAGTCACGTCAAATATCCGGGCAACCACTGTTTGCTGGCAAGCACGATCACTGATATCCAGTCGATGGTTTTGTAACATGAAGTGATGTTTTATCATATTCAAGCCACCTATGCGTAGATGGCTCGAGGCTAAGCTGCAAACTCTTACGCGGTCCAACGTTTGGTTCTGCTAAGATGCTCACAGCGCCCAGCTTCAGATGCGCGTCCGGATCGTGGCAACGCCCTCAAGTTCGTGCCCCTTGCTCCATGGTCGTCTTCAACTTCCTTCTGGCATGGCCAGTCAACCTCCTTGACACCACCACCTTGGTCGCAGGCCCGTCTCCCTTCGCTATCCATCATATCCTTTCAGCCCCTGGGAATAGCCTGGCTCCCCGTCTTGCCAACATGTAACTTTCTGTCAGGTCAAGGGCGTGGTGTATGGAAACTTTGACACCCCAAGAACGGCCCCGACGGTAGTATCCCCCCCTGCCGTCATACGTGGGCGTACTCTCTGACATCTGTCTTGCTGTCATCATGACTGGCCGACGTGTCTGCCATCAAAGTCTCTGCCCCTAGCCATGCAGACAAACGGATGGTGGTGGGTGCGAGAGGGGTTCAGACAGCTGTATTGATAGAGGCGACAATTCAAGACGCTATGGGTATATTTGTTCCATAGTGTTTATTGGATAATTCATTTAACCTCCTCAGGCCCGTCGGCGACGCGCCCCGGGACCGAGGCGGCTTGCTGCGGCGGCTGCGGCGGCTGGTGCGGCTGGTGCTGTCCGTGGTTGTTAAAAGGCTTGCCTCCGTACCCGGTGTTTCCACCCCGATGCTGGGGCCCGTATGAGTGCATCTGTGAGGGACTTGTTCCGAAGTGCTGAGGACCTGGGCTGTTGTAGCCTCGCACGTTGCCCACTAAGCTGGACCGTTAGCGACTTATTGGAATCGGGCGCCGGGCACCATCTTACCCTGACCGCCGGGTTGTTGAGGGGTAAATGCCGGTTGCTGGTACTGCACGTTGGGGCTCATGCCATACTGCGGTTGGCCCTGCTGGGAACCTTGGTGAACCATCATGGATGCGGCCGGCCGTCCAGGACTGGGGTAACCGTTGGATCCCGGGATCGGCTGAGGCTGGGCGGCGTTCGGAGGCATGAACTGGGCATGACCACCAGGATACATTTGCATCCCAGGACCCGGCACCATGCCCTGAGGGCTCATGAACTGAGGCATCATCGGTCCTCCCATGGGGCCGCCCGGCTGCTGGGGCATGTACTGATGGTTATTCGAGAAGTTCCTGAAGCCGCCCATCTGTGGCGTGCCAGGTCCGACGAAGGGCTGCATCATGGGCTGGTTGTAAGGAACCTGCGCAGCCGCTGGTGTGTACGTGATGGGCACCTGTGCCATACGAGGAGAAGCGAACGATTGCGCCGAGTTGGAGTGCATCATTCGATGATCGTCCATGTTCTGGTACGGCCCGTGAGGCACGTGTCCTCCATGTTGATTTTGCATTGGCATTGGCGGCATGTGAGGCGATTGGCGCGGTCCCATGCCGTGCGCAGGTTGCTGCAGATGGAATGGCAGCTGGTGCTGGTGCGGGTTAGGTACCACGTGAGTGTGGCTCGGCGTTGTGATTGAGGAAGCCGCGAACGACTGACGCTCCAGGAATTCCTTGGATGTCATAAGCATCGAGGAGTCGGACTTCTCGTTGTCCTGCACCTGCCTCCAGGTGGGCGGCGTGTCGTAAGAGGGCCTCAGACCATCGTTCTCGTCCCAGTTCCGGCCTTGAGGGGGCTGGAAAGTCTTCACATGAGCCAGGATGTGACACTTCTTCACATCGACTGCCTTGGTCTTGCGACGGACCAGCTGGCTCGAGGGTGCAGGGTTGGAGGTCGGCTCAGCGACATTGTTGGCGCCGGAGGAGCGAGGGCTGGAGCCAGCACTTGGGTGGCCGTTGGGATTGAACGAAGCAGCAAACGGGCTGGGCCTGAATTCGTGACTGTTGGGGTTCAGCTTCGCCCCCATGTGGCTAGGGACACCACTGATGCGACGAGCGAACGGCGCTTCGTTGCTGTTCGCCGGTCCAGTGGGCGGCAGGCGCATGTCCGGTCCACCCATCTGCTGGTGGTTCGGGGGCTGCGACATCTTCTGCTGTTCGACATTGCGAAGACGCTGTGCCAGAGGCTGGCGGTTTTGCTGAGCCATGTTCTGTCCCGACCTGTCGTTTCTGTACGTCTGGGCGTGGTACTGGGGCGAGGCGTAAGACTGGCGAGCGTTGGGGTGACGGTTCGGTACGTTCGAGGGGGAAACAGTGTGCTGGGCAGGAGCCGGGCGCGACGCGCTTCTTGTCTCCGTAGCAGCTTGTGCCGCCGGGGTCTCTGTGGCAGGTTTGGCGGCACCCTCCTTTGCCGGAGTTTCCTTGGCCTTTGTGGCAGTACCCGTTTTGGTGCGAGCGACTTCTTCGGCATTCTGGAGCGCCTTTGCCTGAATCTCCTTTTGTTTGCTAGGGTCCTTGGCAATGATGGAAATCAAATCAGTCGGCACCGGCGTCGACAACTTGAACGTGTCGGCAAACTTCTTCAACTCCGTCAGCTTGACTTCCTTGTCAGCCTTCGCCTTGCTGCTTCGAACTTTCTCGGCATTTTGACGCTGTTGGCTGGCAAATGTCTTAAAGGAGTTCAAAACGTCGCGTTCGACGGTGGACGTTGCGCTTGGTGCGCCTTCTTTGACCTGGGGGGAAATCGTCCGGGAAGCAGCGGCGGAGGGACGGGTTGAAGCAGTCTTATCGGCCGGCTTGACGTCGTTGGCCTTCGCAGCAGCGGTCTTGTTGTCGGATGGTTTGGTCTCCGGAGCTTTGGCCGGCTCCGGCTTGGGCGATTTAGCGGCGGGCTTCGAATCGGTACTCTTGGGTGCTTCTGCAGCTAGCGCGGCGTTGCCCTTGTTCACCAGCTGGTTCAACAGCTTCGCGTCTTCGGGCTTCACAGTAGTCTGCTTCTTCGCGGGCGCTCTGAGCTGCGAGGAAATGATGGCAGGGTCGACAGGGGCACCAGTGACGGTGGTCTGAGACGAAGGGGCTCGCTTGGCGGGCGGAGTGTACTTGTTCTCGCGACTCCCAAGGGGCGGAAAGTCCTGGCGGCGAACTCCACTGTACCTGATAGCTGCTGTCAGTTCATGTTGATACGAGGGAGTGTGGCGGCTTGTTACGTACTTGTCTTCCTCATCACCGCCGTCACCACCACCACCGACGAAGTCCATCACGCGCTCCTCAGCAACGTGGGCCGTCGCGGCCATACTCCGCTCAATCTCCCTGGCTTTGCGCTCTGCAGCTGCCATGCGCTCCCTGTACTGCGGGTGGCTCTTGTCTATAGTGGTGGTATAGATGTTCTCGTCGTAGTCGGTCTTCAGGCCGAACAGGCGCTCGTTCTCGGCGAACTGGTCCCAAGCACCACCACCACCGGAAGACGACTTCTCAAGGCTACCATCGACGCCATCGCTGGAGTCGGGGACCCAGGGCTGGAGGGTTCGTTCATTGCCCAGGCGGCTGTTGGAAATGGCGGTGTCCGTCCGGAAACCGGGTCGAGCCCCTTTTATATGGTTAGCTTCGCCAGGAGAACGAACGCGGAAAGAGGAGAGCACACCATTTTGGCCCTTGTTATCGGCTTTGCCACCCATGGCCGAGTCTCTCTTGTTGTAAGGCATGTTGAAATCTCGCTTGTTTCCGTTGTTCCCGATATCACTCTGCAGCTTCTTGGGAGGGACCATGTCGAAGCCTCGGGCTGTCGAGGTAGTACAGAAATGGCTTTTTCGACGGCAGTGCCACCTTGGCTACCAATGACCCCCAAGTCCCCTACGGCCAAGAGTCAGCCCAGTTCTTCCTCTGAGCACTTTGATGGGGTGCGGGTCGATATAACACCAGCAGGAAGAGGGTTGCGGGACAGGTATGAGGCAAGCAGCTGTGGGGGGCCCACAAACCTGGCGATGGGAATTGGAGCGTGTTCGGTTCGTTGGGCTTGGTGAACAGTCGGCGTAGACTGTTAATCGAGGATAGGTTCAAGCGGAGAGGCCGCAAGGGGCCCTACTATGCTGGTCAGGCTCGCCTGCGAGGACAAAGTCGACAACGATTAGCTTCGGGGAGTGAATAGCGGGGAGGGGTTCGTCAAGGACAGGTAGCTGAAAGTCGCAGCTCGATAGTGGCTGGGGGGTATGCGGCAGACAACGAATAGGAGACGGGGAGATGGTGCTGGCGTAGGATAACGTCGAGAGGAAAATAGGAGAGCTTCTCGCTATGCCCGAGGACTAGGGCTCGAGGACGAGTCGACGAAGAAACGGAGAGAGCGGATGGGATGGCTGCGTGTCTCACCTGCTGGGTCGAAGTCTGGTAGCGGCAGCCGTTGTGGACGGATGCTGCGAAAAGGCTCCACGAGACCGTAGAGAGAGGGGAAAGAAACGAAGGCTTCCCCAATTATCGTCCAGTCGCAAAAAAGGAACTGCACGAATAGAGTCGCAATTGGGCGACGAGGAACGGAGGGATGAGGGAGAAGCAGGCGCGGAAGTCCAGCGTCGATCGTGGGCAAAAAAAGGGCGAGGACGTGGGAGGGAGTTGGCTTTGGGTGTGGAGGTTAGTTAGGTGAGGTGAGGGTGAGGCTTTGTTTTCCCAGTCTAGTCCGGCTCGTCCCCTACCGCAAGCCACCTTCCCTGACCGTAGGTATGGGAAGTATTAAGGTACCACTATTACTATGGTAGGTAGGTTTGGGGGCAGGCACCTACCTGGGTAGGTAAGGTAGGTACCTTTTTAGCCTGTCCGGCCAGCTGTGGTGCTGCAGTGGCGCTGCGCTGCGTTGTGTGCCCGCAGGGCGCACCAGCCAATCTGGGAGGGAAGCCCGGAGAGGTAGGGTACCAAGGTGTAGGTACCTTACGGGCGGAGGCTCAGCAACGAAGCAGTGAAGCAGAAGTCAGGATGTCCACTTGAGCGCCCTGAAGTGCGGTGTACCCTGAGCCTTGTCACTCAAAGGCCGGGGCCGCGGGACCAGGTACCTAGGTGGTAACGAGAGAGAAAAAGGCGTGGTGTGGGTGCGGGTACGGATAGTGCTCCCGCCCGGGGCATGGTACGGTCACAGATGAGTGGTCCTTTCGTCGTTTCTAACCCCTCGAGCCATTCCGCGGCATTTGAGGCCGTTTATTAAGGCCTAGTACATACAGCACCTCAGGACGATCGTAAGCTTCCTCACTATTTTCTGGCCTGTCCCTCGCGAGATTTGCCATTCTATTGCAATTGCTTAAGCTGTTTTTTTCTTTTTCTTTTTCTGTTTCAAGATTGCTTGTGTTGCTTCTTCGCTGTTCGGGTAACGAGGAAACAACTACACAACCTTGAAGTACCTACACACAGTGTTTGATTCGTAACTCAACCCAGAGAAACGCCAGCCCACCTCAAATCCTGAGTCGTGGGGCCGTGCTCGTCGTGTTGTCCCCTCACGTCCAAGCAGCGTTTCGAGCAGCAATCAATTGAGAAGAAGACCAGCCAGTAGTGTAGACTGGCCTCTGTCATCACTATACCTCGATTGGGACCCTGCATTTGGATTCCAATGGGTTTGCAACCTTCTTTCTTGATATATCGAGCATATTGTCGATTCGGTCCGGCTCAAATGGCATGCGTCCAAGGCAATTGGTTCTGTTGCAGTTAAAGCCCAGGGTACCTACTCTGAACAACATGAACAAACGGCAATGTCTCGGCCAATCGACGCATGGAACACACGAATCCCCTGGCCCGTCCTATCTTCGGTGCTACGAGCACCCAGGAATATCTACAATCCACATTTAGGTTAATCGGCCTTGGGACGGAGACCTGTGGCCGTGCCTCTCTTGCAAGTTCTTTGTCGTTTTATTATTTCCTCCCCCAGCGACAACAGCGTTTTTCACCCAGAGCAGCCCAGGAACGAGAAGCACGCGATCGGCAACCCTGCAATCTATGTAAATCCATGGACTAGCTTACACTGTGTGTATTACGTCAACACAGCGTATTACCTTACAGAGTAAGAAACACGTGAAACCTGCAACTGACAGCAAGGGGAAAAAGCCGCAACGAACCAATAGGTCGTCGGCGTTAGATGGAATTGCGCAAAGCTCCCTACCAGCATAAACTTATTCGACGTAGCCTGAAGAGACTCACTCACTGCGTGTTTTGGTGTACTCCGCACTTCTCAACCGATGAGCACTTCGATGTCAGACGATATGGCTTCATTAATAAGTGCAATATGGCATACGGGAATCAGACAAGCTAGGCAGACACAAGAAAATTCTACTACATATGTTCACAAAGGATACATTTCCCCAATCTACCGCAAATGCTTGACTGTTGGTACAACGGATCGTCCGACCACTACGAGGCTAGACCCTCTCCCGTTTAAACCCGAAGGCCAAGCTCCTCAGCGTAGGGCAGCGCGTACAAGTCACCAACCGCCGCAACGCTGGCCTTGCCGTCCAGAATCGCCTTCGTCGCCTGTCGCAGTCATGTCAGCATATTTGTCCATCAATGCAAGGGCAGTGCAAAAAGAAAAGGGACACTTACAGCCTTAAGCTTGTCAGCAGTGACAGACTCGAAGGACTTGGCAGACTCGGCGGCGTCAACGACCTTGCCGCCGTGAACCAGCCCGGAGCCAGCGAGCAGGATGCTGCCGCTGCGCTTCTCGGTAGCCTCAAGAGCGTCGAACTTGGCCTTGGCAATAGCCTTGGTCAAGTCCTCCTTGCTAACGGCGCCCTCAGAGATGCTCTTCAGGGCCTTGACGGTCTCCTGGGCAGCGTTGCGGACGGCGGCAGCCGAGCCGGACAGCTGAACAGCGAGGAGGCCAGCGTCGGAGTAGGACAGGTTGACGGTGGAGGTGGACACGCCGGAGGCGGGGCCGACGGCCTTGGAGATCAAGCTGAAACCGGGAGACCACTTGATGTTGGACTTGCCGCCGAGCAGAGCCGCAAGGACGGCAAGCTCGGGAGAGGCCTGGCCACCAGCGGTGCCGGGGAAGGCGATGACCAGCGCGTTGCCGCTCGTGCTGTAGGTGCGCGACTCGCCGCCGTAGTACTTGGAGGCGGCGCCGTTGACGGCGAGCTTGGAGGAAGAGCTAGAGGGGACGTTCTTGAAGAACTGGCCGGCCCACTTCGTGACGTTGGCAGCAGAGGCACCCTCGGCAACCAGGGCAATGTTGGGCTTGGCGTAGGCGGCACCGGCGAACTCGGCAACGGCGGACTCGCTCAGGTAGGGCGAGACGGGGATCGAGGGCGTGAGGTTGAAGGGGGAACCGAGGCCAGAGTGGAAGGCGACGGAGTGGGCGGCGTCGAGAGCCTGGGCAGCAGCGCTGACACCAGACTGCTTCAGGCGGAGGACGGGCTGGACCTCCTCGTGGAACTCGTGCGCTACACTAACATCAGCAACCCGCGTCTTAAGTCGCCCAATTACATCCGTATATCTCACTGGTGTACTTGGTCTCGGAGATGACCTCGGCGAGGAGTTCCGTGAAGTAGGGAAGGTCATCGCGGAGGAAGCTGGCCTCGAGAACAAGGGCTTCGCGGGTGTGGTAGGAGGTCAATTGGCTGCCGAGGAGCTCGGATTCGCGGACAATACGCAGACCGGAACGCTTTTGTGTGTTCTGTCGAGCGTGCAGCGTGTCAGCGCATTGTTTCTCATGGCCAAACCCAGACATTACGAAGGGCGAACCCGCAGAATCTCCGTACCTTGAAAGCGAAAGACTCGAGACCAGCAGTCAGTCCGGGAAGAGGCTGGTATCTGGTACCGGCCTTAGCAACGATAGCCAGCTTGGTCGTGGGGCCGTGAGAGTCTCTCGCGGCAACCTTGACACCACCAGCGTCGGCAGTCTCGAAGGCGCCGGAGCCAGCAGCGGCGCTGGCGAACCGGCGACCCGAGATTGTGCGAGCACAGCTCGAGTGGCGGAGAGCCTGCTGCGCAGGTCTCGCAAGAGACGGTCTAGAGATCATTGCGATGATGGGGTTGCCGAGAATTGGCAGTTCCGGTTTGCGTGACGCTCAATTCGTCGGAGCTTCAACAGAAAGTGCCTCGTTACAATCCCGACCAATTTTCGATCCATCGAACGAGGTTAGCTACGGGTCACTCGCACTATCACGTGACCAGAGACTGCCTTCTCCCCGAACCTCCAATGAACGCTGGCCTGATTACCTCCGCCGGCCCCACCAAGAACGCATATCGGGAACATGGGAACGTTATGTAAGCAAGTCCAACCCGCATAGTGATCGAGGCTGGTGTTGAGTCCCAGCATCAGCCACAACCTAACCTGCCCCATGGTCACCAACCGGGCTACCTAAACTAATACCCGCCCGCTTGACGTCTGAAGCGGGCCTGAAGTAAGCGCACCGAAGCGCGCCCAGATCCGTTCCTGAGGTTCTGGCCACCACTCACACCCCATTGAGTCACAAGGATCGGCGACTCGGCGCTTCCCACCAGCGTTGTCCCCCACCTTCGACGGTGGCCCGCCGCTCAGAAAAAAAAGTTCCATACCTACCTTACCAACAACTTTCCCTTTATAAGCCAAACGCGACGCCGACTACAGCATTCGATTTCTGTCGTTTCCCAAGCCGAGTGCTCCACCAATTCAGCATCGGCATTGTCGTCTCTCAATGACTTCGCGGTAGTCTCGGTGGCAGCTCTAGGGGTAGTGAGAGAATCTCTAGAGTCTAGCGATCACAGGATCACACTTCGAAATGCTGGTGGTAGGTTCTCGCATCTCCGACTCAACATAACCGAATGCCGTCATTCCTGACATCTTTCTAGACCAAGCACGGTGCCGAGCTTTGCGCTCACCTTGTCAACGACCTCTGTGGCGAACTGCCCGCGGTAAGTTCTTCCCAACACCCAGACGAGAGATTGCCATTTACCATTGAATTACCCAGCGCAACGCGACGCACCCTGCTGACAGTGATCCTATTCTAGCGAGTTCTCACTGTGCTCTTCAGCAAAGGAAGGTCGCCCATTACGGGACTTATCACATCGACGGGCCTAGACCCACGGCAAGTACGACATGGCCTGGCCGTACTCGTCCAGCAAGGCCTCGCATACACTACGCCCGACTCCGAGAACAAGCGTGCCATGTATGAGGCAAACCCCGATGGATGCTATAACATCATGAGAGCCGGAAAGATTGTTGAAATGGTCGGTACCGAGTACGGCCCTGCCGAACAAGAAGTTGTGCAAACAATCATGCAACTGGGCCATGCGAAAGTGTCGGATCTAGCGCAGGCATTCGCGTCCAGAGATGGAGCCGCCACAAACGGCAAACTGACGAACGGCCATACCAATGGAAACGCACGGCATCCGTCTTTCGATCTTCACGCCATTCTCAACCGTTTGGTTGTGGATGAGATTGTAGACCAAGTGGGCCCCAAGACGTTCAGAAATCCCGAGGATATTTACCGCGAGATCGAGGAGGAGGTTACCAAAACGAATCCGGGCGAGAAGACTACGGCGCGTAACAAGGAGCTGATGCAGACGGAGGTGGCCAAGCGACTGCGAGAAGCGCGGGAGGAAAGTAAGAAACTGAAGCGACAACTCGGACG
The DNA here is from genome assembly GCA_027406025.1 of Colletotrichum musae. Taxonomy (NCBI): domain Eukaryota; kingdom Fungi; phylum Ascomycota; class Sordariomycetes; order Glomerellales; family Glomerellaceae; genus Colletotrichum; species Colletotrichum musae. The sequence continues at coordinate 3,220,366 of JANVYC010000006.1, forward strand.
AGGCGTCATGTTCTCGACGAAACGTCGGAAGCTCGCAAACGGTGCTGGGAAAAAGTCAGAATGGGACGACGATGTGCCCGAGCTTGAAGTATGTACCTTGGATAGCGGCTATCAGTTCCTTCCTGCTAACAAATTCCCAGCCGTACATTGTTCTCAAGGTCAACACCGAGAAATGTCTCGTGGAATTGCGCAATCAATGGCTTGCTCAGCATGCGACGGACACCTTTGGCGAGATTACTGGCCAGGTCTATCACACTGCCCTGCGCTTGTTGACACGACAAATATCCCGTTGCCAGTTAGACCCTAGAATCGACTCTGAAATGACTGATGGTGATGGATCGGACGCGAATGCACGACAGATCACAACCACGACTCTTGAGATCCTCGGTAGTCTCGATGACTCTGTCGATGTCTCGCTGGGAGTTGGCAAGGCCACGGCAGACCAGATTGACTTCCGAAGCGCAGAAAAAATCAGGGCCACACCAGGTCCACTCAACTACGATTCTGATGACTCATTCGACGAGAAGCCGCCAGCAAACCCTGCCAACCTCAACGGCAAGGGCAAGGCCAAGGCAGCAGAGTCTGATGACAGCGACGAAGAGGGAGAGAGTTCCCGAGACACAAGAGTCAGGTTCGAGGATGCGTCAGCAGGCGCCAGTCGAATGGATCAACTACGGCAACATCTGTTACTGTTGGCAGGAAGCAAAGAGGGCTTTTTGCGTCATTGCGGCAGCCAGGGCCGGGGGCAGTGGACAGTTGACTTCAAACCTCTGATCGAAGGCTTCAAGGAGAGGCACGTTGATGCCGTTATCGAGGAATCTTTCGGGCGGCACGGACTCCGACTCACACGAATCATGCGTGAGAAGGGCAAGCTTGACGAGAAGATGCTTCCTTCGCTCGCGCTCATGAAGAAGCAAGACGTGCAAGGGAAGATGCTGGCGATGCAAATGGCGGGTTTCGTCGATGTCCAAGAAGTCCCGAAGGATGCCAGCAGAACAGCGACGCGTACCATGTTTTTCTGGTTCTTCGACGTCGAGAGGATTGAGGCTCAAGTCGTGGATGAGTTCTACAAGGCGATGTTACGGTGCCTACAAAACTTGGAAGTACACCGGTATCGGGAGCGTCACATCTTGTCTTTTGTGGAGAGACGAGATGTCAAGGGCAAGGAGGAGGAAGTCATGACTGCCGAGCACTACAACAAGTACAGTGGATACTTGGACCTGCAGAGCAAGCTGGTCGGCCACGTTATGAGACTGGACGATCTGGTCTCGGCCTTCCGGGACTACTAGAGATTCAGTTGTCTACCTCATCATCGACACCAACATCGGCATTTATTGCCGCTAGAGTTTCGATACCCCGGCGTCGCGCCTTGCAGCGGGGTCGTTAGATGATCCAGCCACAGAGTGGAGGCCTGGGTTCGACTCATGGAAGCCCAAAGGGGATCCGATAGGGAAGGGAAAGAATAATAGATACCCGGAAAATCCGTGTTAGAAGAAAAAAAAAATATCAAACACCGTATCGGAAAGACTGCGATGGGTGAAAACGCATGTGAACTGCATGAGCCGTTATGATTGAGGCCGGCGAATGTCCCGATCAGTCAGGACACTCGGAGCCGTTAGCTATCACCGCAGCGCCGGCTTCCTGGGCCAGCGCTCGGCCACACAATCCCTGGCGTGCTGGTCTCCACTTCCCGGCGCTCGGCGGTCAGGGGCCCATGTCCCTGCAGGGGCAGCAACTGAGCTGCGAGTTCGGGCAGAGTGGTGAGTAAAAATTTCCCAGCAAGCCGTCCGAAAACTTGACTTTTTGCCCGCTTGCCAATTGGAACACCACCCGTTTCTCTATTCCTCTCCTCGTGTGCCCGTGCCAATCCACCGACATTCCCCCCGGAGCCAGACTCTTTTCAACTACTCGTCAACCTTTTTTGAAAGAATTCTTCGTCAAGCAAACACAATGTCGCCCCCCATGGCCGCAGGAAAGGAGAGGGAGTCGAACACCGCGCGACTCCTCGGTTCTGGTATGGCTTTTTTCCCACTCTGTGCTGCCCTTTGCGCCAGCGTCCGGGGCGCGCGAAGCTCTGCAGCGCTGACGATGTGACCCTTTCGATGTGCAGGTTCCGCTGGTATCGCCGAGTTGGCCGTCTTCCACCCCGTAAGTTCAGCCCGCAGCTATCATGATCGCGCACAGTTGACTAACACCTTGCGTGACAGGTCGACACCATCGCGAAGCGGTTGATGAGCAACCAGACCAAGGTACACCCAGCCAACCCGACAACAAACGAAGAGCTCCGGAGCTTCTGCGAATGAGCACGCACAGCAGCTGACATGTTTTTTTTTCGTGCCTCAATAGGTCTCCGGCATGGACCAGCTCAACGCCGTCATCTTCAAGGACCAGGCCGCGGCCCCGCTCGGCCGCAAGTTCGTCTCGCTGTTCCCCGGTCTGGGCTACGCCGCCGGCTACAAGGTCCTCCAGAGAATATACAAGTACGGCGGCCAGCCCGTCGCCAGGGACTTCCTGAACAAGCACTACGGAAAGGACTTTGAGAACGCCTTCGGCAAGAAGACTGGCAAGGCCATCATGCACTCCACCGCCGGCAGGTGAGTCGATAAACGGAACCCCACCGCACAATCCACACATGAGGAAAGTGGGCTAACGCAACGAGTGCAGCTTGATCGGTATCGGAGAGATCGTCCTTCTCCCCCTCGACGTTCTCAAGATCAAGAGACAGACAAACCCCGAGGCCTTCCGCGGCCGTGGCGTCTTCAGGATCGTTGCCGACGAGGGCTTCGGTCTGTACAGAGGATGGGGCTGGACCGCCGCCCGTAACGCTCCCGGTTCCTTTGCTGTAAGTACCACCTCGTCCTACCCGCGCGCGTCGTCGTCCCTGGGCACATGACTGACTCGTCCCGCCCGCAGCTGTTCGGTGGTTCCGCCTTCACCAAGGAGTACCTCTTCGGCCTGAACGACTACAACAAAGCCTCGTGGTTCCAGAACTTCATCGCCTCCATCGCCGGTGCCTCCGCCTCCCTCCTCGTCTCCGCCCCCCTCGACGTCATCAAGACCCGCATCCAGAACCGCAACTTCGAGAACCCCGAGTCCGGCTTCAGGATCGTCTCCAACATGATGAAGAACGAGGGTGCCGGTGCTTTCTTCAAGGGCTTGGTTCCCAAGGTAAGCCACCAACGCGTCCCCCAGTCCACTTTTTTCACCATATGTTCCGTTTGACTAACTCTCTGTTCCCCTTTAGCTCCTGATGACCGGACCCAAGCTGGTCTTCTCCTTCTGGCTCGCGCAGACCCTCATCCCTGCGTTCGACAACATGCTCAAATAAACAAAAGGAAAAACAAAAATCAAAGCCTCAAATGGAGGCACGGCGTTGACAGGATAGACGTTGGGGAGTCTGGAGCTGAGCCTGAATAGAGAAGGTTTAGGTTGGCTTGCAAAAGACTTTTGTTTTTGCAAAAGATATTTAGACAAGAAAGCTGGTGTCGGTGGGCCGCCTCAACAAAAAAGAAGGTGGTGTCTACGCCTATATAATGTACAATAAGGAACCATTCTGATGAAAGACAAGTCGCCTCTGTTTTAATACAAAAAAAACATTACAGTACATTCTCTCTCAAGTGACTGCCATGCTAAGCTCTGAGTTTTCATGTCATCCTGCAGATCGTAGCACGAGATCGAGGGTGCTTGTTAGAAAAGCCATCCACCGTGGTGAAAAGGCCGGTCTATTAGACCAGCTTATGCGATAGATCTGGTGCAATGTCTGATACTGGCCAGGTCATTGTGCACTATACCACTCTTCATCACTGAGTAGGGATCAACCCAAGGACCAAGACAATATGATTGTCTTAACATATACTTACTCAGATGCTGCTGTCGGTCACTTGATCTCCTCATAGACTTGTCATTGAATCTTATTTACACGGAGGGAACTGGCATCTTCCACACTTGAGTAAACCTGACCGCACCAGCTCATCCCATCACAATTCCCTCCCTTTGAATAGGTACCTAGTGTTGGAAAGGTCGGGTTGATGACTTTGGCCGTCCCGCTTGGTAGCAGACTCGCCAGCCTTCTATCCTGCCAAAGCCCAAGTAATGTCTACAGAGCAAAGCTGAGAGGCTATACTATAAGTAGTTAGTTGGCCATCACTTCTGAATCCGCTGCCTACCCGTTTGCGATCAACAGGCAGAAGCAGTATCAGCGTCGGCTCATGTCGGCAGCAAACACAAAACGGGCCAGTTCATGCCAAAAAGCATGTCTGTTTGACTTTTACCCCAGTATTTTCTCTTGTCAGGGAGGTTCAATACTCTCCGTCTGGCTGATATACACCTGCCCAAATCGCAGCACAAGTCGTAGAGACCAGCTAGAGGAGGGCCTTGAGAGGGCATGCTCTTTGATATCGAGAAACCTAAGTGGTTTGTTGCTCGAATGGATGACGGCTTCTAAACTGATATGCCCTGTCTCTTCTACTTGAGCAAACCCCATCAAGGCCCAAACAGCCATGATTGTTTCGGGAGGATGTTAAGATAGGTCGTGGCATAGCTTCTGAATGGGGTGGTGATTGAGATCTATAATACTATAAGATTTCGCCTCACTACTTCCGCCCGAGATCAGTCTAACAAGATCTGTTTAGAGTCACTACCATCACAAAAACAACACTGCCGCCAATAACAGATTCGGCCATGAGACTGGACTTTTTTGGAGGATAGAATAACGTTTTATGATGATCCCACAGAATGCTCGTTGGAGGCTCAGATCTTTTATGTACAGACAGACACACAGGTAATGAGACGACTCCCCGAAACAGCAAACTACAAAAGTTGAAAAACACAAACTCCCCTTCCTGTGGGTATGAATCACCCTCGCATCTCGTTCTGAAACGATTCTCCGGTCTTGAATCTTTGCTCTGATCCAACACGCACGCATAACTCACACAGATTTATCACTTCTACCACTCACGCACGTCCCGAGCGCGACGACAACCAGGAAAGAAACAAACACCTGAGATGGCTCGATCTTGAACCTGTCCAGTCCAGCAAAAGGGCCCTTCCGACACCGAGAGAGGAAGAAAAATGTTGCCGCCATCTATATGCAAAAGTAACCCATCTAAGCTTCTTGACCCGCGTGTGCGTAAAACTCCTATTGGACTCAATCGTTGTCTTGGTTGATGGGAGCATATCTGCCGCTTCCGCCGCTGCTCTGGTCTCGTGTGCGCCCCACGACCCTCGACACCCATCCGCTGATGGTGCTGCTGGCCTCGCCGTCTTGGCCCTGCCCGTCGGGAATGTCAGGCGGGTCGAGAGACAAGCCCGGGATCGCGCTCTGGGCGGTAAAGTTGCCAGGCCGCCCGCGGTAGTCGATGGAGCCGACGGGCGATCCGGGACGCATGAGAGAGCCGGTCTCGGCGCGCAACGACGGAGTGCCCACAACGGTGCTGGCGTCGCCGAACAGCGAATCCATCTCTTCGAGGCGAACTCCACAAGTCTCGGGGTAGATGAAATAGACTACGCTCGTTAGCTGGGTGGAATTTTGCGGGGCGGGACGTCGGAAGTAACTCACCAACAACAAAACTGACAGCACAGAAGAAAGCATGTATCAGGTACAACCGCCATGCAATCAACTCCTGCAGGATGGGAGTCATTTCTCCCACGAGCCAGTTGAACGCCCAGTTGGCGGCCGTCGACAGACTGGCACCCTTGGAGCGAATGCTGAGGGGCAGAATCTCCGGGGGGTACAACCAGGGGATAGGGCCCCACGAGTACCCGAACGCCGCGTTGTAGATCATGACAAAGATGACGACGAGAGTGGGTGTCGCGGGGATATCCAGGTAGATCCAGTACGAAATCATCGACAGCGAAAGACACATGACAACTGCGCCGCTCAGCAAGATGGGTCGTCGGCCCCAGCGATCAACGAGATACCACGGAGGGATGGTCGACAGTAAATAGGTGATTCCGTTCACACCGGCCATTAACACCGCATCGCGCCCCACCCAACCAGCGGACTCGAATACCAAAGGGGCGTAGTAGCTGATGACATTGATGCCGTTCAGCTGGGCCAGAGCCTGAGCCGACATGGCAATGAAGACGCGAGTGCTGTACTTTCTGAACATCTCGACATAGGTTCGCTCGCCCTCCTGCCGCTGGAGCAGGACGTTCATCTTGATCTCACGGTACTCGTCGCGGGCTTTGGGGTTGTGGATGTCACCCTTGCCGTAAAGGTTAGCAATGACAACGATGCCCTCCTCGTCGTGGTCGTTGTCAAGAAGCCATCTGTTCACACTTGTCAGGAACGCACATCAATCACGCAAACCATAGAGAACCGACCTTGGAGACTCTACAATGATCAGACTGCCGAGGCCGAGAAGAGCACCCATTACGCACTGCATCATCAGGGGAACACGCCACGACATGTCACTGGGGATGAAACTGCAAAAGTAGTCGACCCAGACTGAGGTGGCGTATCCGATGATGTTGCCAGAAAACTCAATGCAGGCGAGCTTTCCGCGGTTGTGTGGGGGGGAAATCTCGGACTGGTAGACGGGTACGATGGTGGACAGCGCACCGACGCCGAAACCCGCAGTGATTCTGCCCACAAGCATCATGGGCATGCCGGTGGCCATAGTCTGGAAGGCACCGCCAATGAAAAAGATGATGGAACCGTACAAGATGGTCTTGCGGCGGCCGATGACGTCTCCAACTTTACCAACAATCAGGGACGAGATGAAGGCGCCGATTTCGAGGATAGCCACCATGGTGGCGATCTCGGCGTTCGACGGGTGGCCGAAATAGTTCTGGAAGTATGAACCGCTGCAGGAACGACGGAGTTAGCGAGGACGTAAACAAGGCTGGCGTTTTCGAGGAAGACGTACGTGATGATGCCAGACATGACACCCTGGTCATAACCAAAAAGGAACACGCCCAGGGACACGAAGATACTCGTGAAGTAGCTGCATTTCAGGGTTAGCAAAGACGGTCGCGATGGGAGTATCGGGACGGGGAGACGGGAGTTCAAACGCACATCAGGGCCTTGCCCGTGAGGCCATGGATAGAGGAGCCGCCCGACATGATGAGGCCGAGTGCTCGTTGCGCACGAGTCGGACGGGGCTGGGTGATGTCTGGGACCTCGATAGCCTCCTTATTAACGACTCCACGACGGGAGGGTGATCGGTCTCCTCGGTCGGGGGAGAGCTGAATGCGAACACGCTTCTGCTTGTTAGGCTTGTGGTGGGAATGATGCCTTTTGTGGACGCCGGCTAGCAGCTCGTCATCGATGTCGCTGGCGAGCTGGATGCGAAGGGGGTCTTCTTCGTCGGCGAGCTGCTCGGCAATGTCGCCAGTGTCGGTCCAAGACGACTCTGAGCTGCGGTACGAGTCGTCAGATGAGCGACGTCCGTGGTGGTGGTGCTTCTCGTGAGATGAACCGTTGTGACGGTGGTCACGGTCGTCGTGGTCGTAGTGGTGGTCCCGATCAGATGCAAGCAATGACGTCGCTTGTTCCGAGTGGTCAGGCCGTGACTGCAGGGTCCGCAGGGGGATGTTGGACGGGAGTCTTCTGCCGCTTGAGGAGGGAATCTTGGGCAGTTGATGGGGCTGATTAGCAGCAGCACCCTTCCGCTCTCGTGGAATTGAAAGGTTGGGGGGGGAAGGGGGTAAAAGAATGAGTCGAGTTAAAAAGAGTCGACCTGGCTCTTGTCTCTGTCTGGCGGGTGGACGGGATGAGAGAGATGACGGATCAATCAGGGTCTCCAGCGGCGAGGAGCCGTATCGGCATCTGCAAGCCAACTCTGACTGGGGGGTTGCTGGTTTGCTGCTGGCAGGTACCTAGGTAGCGAAGGTACCACTGTGGCGTAGTGTACCTTTACACAACCACCTAGTACGTAGAGGGGCACCTGTGTAGTAGGTAGGTAGGCACCTTGGTGGGCAGGAACCTATGGAAGGTTACTACTGCAGTTGCAGCGGTGGACAGGCGTGTCCAGTACGACGGGCAGACGGGTTGGCTAGCCGCGGACCGCTAGGCTAGGTAAGCTGGAGCGGTCGTTGTAAAAGCTGGGCCGAGTGCTGAGAGGTGCCCCAGGCGGTTGCTTGTTGGCACCACAGGTTGGGGGAATGGGGGGGTTGGATTGGGCTGGAAGGAGGGGGACCCAGGCCTAGGTAGGTGGTAAGCACAAGGCAAGGCGAGGCAGGGCAGGAAAGGAACGGCGACGGCGCCAGTCCGGCTTGGTTGGGGGTGGATGCGGTGGATGCAACCTGCTGCACAGTGACACACAGTGATTCTTGGGAGCCACTGAGGAGCAGGGAAATGGCTGTTTCGGCCCACTTCACTCGCTGCAGCGCGACTGAAGCGTCTCCACTGTGGATACCCTACCGTGTCTCCGCAGTGCTTCACACTTTGGCTCGGTACACTAAAAGCGTGCAAACCGAAGGGTCGACAAGCTGCGTCAGAGCTGGTGCTGAAGCTTCAGCTTGATGATCGTAGCCGCAACTATTGTTCGTCTTTTTCTCTGATACCCGTGCCGAAGGCGTGGAGAGGCAAGATTGGGATCAAACAATAGGTCGACTGTAACCAGACGATTGGTTGGTTGCTGGTCTGATGTCTGAGGAACGACGAAACCCCTCGACTCGAGATAAGAGCACACGCGCAGAGCACGCACGCACACACGGGTGGCGGTGTCGTTGCCTGGTCTGGTCTGGTCTCGAACTTCCGTCTGTTTGACTGGACCCTTTCTTAGCCTTCCCAGGCAGGAATCCAGGTTTCCAGCCTCTCGAAAGCTGAGCAGAAAGCCGACTCAGACAAGAAAGAGGCAAGGTATTCTCGTACCTCTGGGTAAAGCGCCTGATCCTGACTGGACAGCGCACCGTGGTGGGAATTCGGGGTAAGAAAACAAAAACCAGGCCGGGGGTGTGTCTGCAGATACCGATACCCAGCAGATGGCCAGATGCCAACGTTTTTGTTGTTGTTGTCGCCTTGCCGTTCAGCAAGGGTTGCAGCGGGAGGAGCAGCACGCACGCACAAAGACTAGGCAGGTACGGGCGTGTGAGGGAAATGGAGAGAGAGAGAGAAGACGGTGCCACCTGATGCCTTACGCAACAGTGCAGCAGCAGTCGATGGGGAAATGGAGATGCCAAAAGGTGCCCCCTTGTCTTCCCGGGTTGTCGTGTCGTTTCTCCGATTCCTTGAGAACCTGCTGCTGGTTCTTTCTTGTCGTGCCTCGCGCTTAGCGTCAAACGAGCTCGAGGCAAGGTGTCCAGTAGTGGCGTAGATCTACTGACAATGCCTTGGCACGAGTGTGATAGGAAAAAGAAAGAGAGAAAAAAACAGCTGCACTGCGCGCCGAGCGATAGAGCCGCAGAGCGACGATGACGACGTTGAAGGGGAGCTAGGCACGGGTGACAGCGACAGGATGGAGGTAGCGCGTGTGTAGGCCGGGGTAGCAGCGGTACGTCGCCGAAACGGAGGCAGATGATGACGGGGGATTCGAAATGGGTTCAACTAACGACAGGCATGAACGTGAACGGTTCAACACGCCACGACGGTCATGTGCCGTTTTTCGAGTCGCGGTCGGTTCGGGGGGGGTCGAGCAAAGGAGTGTCAGATGGTCGGTTTTGGCGGTGCAATAATCGAAATGGATGAAGGTGGATGACTTTGAGAGCCTCCCACGACGGCAGCACGCGACCTCCTTTTCTTTCCTCCCCTCAGAGTTAACAGATGTTCCCTTTCCCCTGAAATGAGGATTATCCGAGCCTGGCGCAGGGGGCAGAACACACACTGCGACAAGCTGGGCTGGGATCTAGGGACCGGACGGGACGGCGTGGTAGCAATCTGCCAATACAATTCCAGATATGAGGCCCAAAGAGATTACCGGTGCAGCGAAGCACTTGATCCATTACCTCATCCCTCTCTATTTTTTCCCTATGGTTTGAACTTTGCCTTGCCCTGCTGGGAATGAGCAGGTACTCCCGTTGCGGGCTGCGGGCGGGCTGGGTACGCGTCCTCTCGTCTCGTCTCCCGTCCAATCTTCCATCCCACTTAAAAACTCCAGAGCTCGCAATCAATCCCTTCCTACCTACAGTGTAGTAATAATCCCACCTCCAAAAGTGCCCACCCGCCCGGCTTCCATCTTTTTTTACGTACCTCCAGAGTCGACGCCCAGAGGGCTGACCGCACACGTGAAACCCTTGAGCTGACTCGATTAGTGGGTAATCCCAATGATCCCGAGGGAAAGGATTTTCGGCCGTTGTCGGGCTTTCGGACCATGAAAGGCCGGTGTGCAATGTACTCCAACCACGCGACACCTCGACCGTTTCCCTGGGAGAAGGGAATATATTTACGTTTGCCAGCTTGAGAGGGCGGAAAATCTGGTTGACGATCACTTTTCGGCCCGGGTGTTGCAGATCGTCCTCACGATCCCCCCGCGGCGCCGGGGTGCGGCTGAACCTCCTTCGCGATTCACTTACACTACTACGCGAGTCGTCCGTCCGGCCGGGTGTTCCACGATGCTTCCAGCGTTTTCCAACGGTCCGTTCGTCGTTGTGGCGAAGCACAGCGGCCCCGTTTTGACGACCACGATGCCGAAGCGCTTTCGCCGTAGCGGGGCCCCACAACGGTCGGGCGACCGCTTCCGACCCCCTCGACGTCATTTCCCAGATGTGAGTTCGGGTTCATCCCTCACACTCTCCATTGAAAAAAAAGAGGACCGCGCTTTCTCGTCTGGTGCAAACTGGAGGGTTCATCCTGCGACGAGTGCCTTTACCCCAGACAATGCTACCAGCTTTTAGATCCGCCTTGAGATAAGGCTCGTAGTCAACTGGCTGTCCGTCTGACGCTCGTGTCTTTTTTTTTCAACCTCCCCCCCTTGTCCGGGGCATAATTGATCGACAATTTGTGCAACCGCGATAACCTCGGGTAAAAAAGAATCAAGAAGGCTGGGCGGCTCAAGGAATGACTTGGGGCACTGTGCAGCACAAGACCCTGAATCTGAGAATACCTGCTTGCCAGCTCCCCGACTCCACAACAAACGGTCCACCTGATTCAGATACGTGCTGGCATCGCTCACGATGGCCGTACACATGCCTGAGAGCTGCATGGGGGAGCGGGGTGGTTGAACAGGGAAAACAATGGTCCTCTTCCTTTCCCCGCGTGCTCCTCCTCCATCGCACGAGGTGTAGTATTCTAGTAGTACACAAGTACCATCTTGACGAGTGACATTCTGCGATCGTGTGGAGGAGATACACAATTCTTGACTAAGAGGCCGAGGAAGCGAGGAGTTTCCGCTACTTTGTACAGTGGACGGCGTGGGGGGTTGTTACCTAAGATACCCGAGGTGTAGAACCTCACGAAAGGGTTCTGGCATTTCGTGCCCGTTTTTTTTCGTAGCACTACATGGCAATTGCTGGGAACCCCAGAAACAACGGCGTTCTCGGCCTGTAATTTGCCAATTGAGAACGTTGATCTAGGTCTGCGCTGTGACTGGCTCTCTCTCTCAAAATTTCGTCGATAAGGCACAGGCTTCGAATGCAGGCATCCATCCTTTGCGCCCGCCGAAGCAGCCACAACAGACGTCATCAAAACCTGCCAGAAATTCCAAAACAATATGAGCTCATGTCATTCAAAAGTGCCACACCGCAAGTTGTAATTCGTGTTGCATGGACAATTGTGAAAGTCCAAGCCTGTTTGTGGGTCAAAGGCGGGTCCGAGTGCCTCCGGGCGGCGCCATCGTGAGAGACGTGGGGCCGCAGGACACACAATGGATATCAACCACCACAAAACAGCAAAAAGACATACAACACCAGGTATTCGCTGGTCGTCACCGACCCAACTACTAATCCGGCCCTCATTGGCTTATCTATGGGAGAGCGGACGGGATCCCGAGTTTTCCAATGGGTATGGTCGTATGTGACAGCTTTCAAAGGCCAAGACTGTTATATACCCAGAGGCAGGCACGATATCAGCTGGTCCAGAGCAACAGTAAGTCTCGCTCAACTACTGCGAGGCCACTTAAGGTCAGACGGGGCCTTTCGAGTGCCTCTAGTAAGTCTCAAGTCTTCTAGATTACGCGTGTAAAGGGAATGAATACTATCAACTTGGCACGTCAACATTTGAATTGCTTCCCACACTCAAAATGCTTCATCACCCAGCATTAATTCCAAGCCTCTATCCAACGAGAACGCAAAGTATCGAGAAGAAGCACGCTCTGGAAAGTCCAATCAAGCAGTCAATTCAACGCTACAACAGGGAACCTCAATGCGGAGACGAAAAAGACCAAGTGGACTATTCCACTGCCTTAGTTCATGGTTATGCCTCAGGTGCCGGAGACGACTCAGCTTCTGGCTTCCGAGCATAAATGACATGGCTAGTTGTTGTCAGTAAGTTGCCTGGAGGATAAAGTAAGGGGGCACCCACAAGTCCAGGAGCGGCTGCATGCTTGCGTCCCTGAGCGCCTTCCGCATCTCACTCATGTATACGAGAATCTCCGCATACTCCCACCCAAGAATTTCTTTGAGCAAAAGGGTTCCGAACCCTTCGAGTGACTGGTCGAGATAATGCAGACACGATGTGCCGACCTCCTTGAGCAAAGGGTCCCTGGCCCACCCGCCAACAGGAATCGTCCACTTCTTTGCCACGACGTCAACGAACCCGGCCTCCTGGAGATTCTTTACGACGCCATCCGCATCAGGGTATACCTGATTTGCCTCCTTGCCGAGCTTTCCGCACGCCTCGAAAAGAAACTTGCGCCAGTTCTTAAAGGGGTGACCTTCCGGGATTTCCGCCACCTGGGAACGGCACTCGATGCTAGCCTCTTTTATCTCGATGTACCCGCCAGGCTTTATGGTAGCGAAGGCCTGCTTGTACAGGGCTACAAAATCGGAGACAGAGCCGTAAAGGTCGCGGACGTGGACCAGATCGAACAGGTTGGCTTGGAAGGTCCAGGGCTGCTCAATGTCGTCAATGGTAAATTTGCAGTTGGGCGGAACCCATGAGGGCTGGATGGGCGAGATATCGACCCCGACGACTTCGGCCGACGGAAATTCGTCTGCAAAGTCGCTGAATTCCATCAGCCTGCGTCCTTCCCCTTGGTGCCCGCTCCCACTTACATGGCCCAGATACCAGTTCCCGTGCCGACATCGAGGACGTTCTGCCAGCCGCATTAGCCTTTGCTGGTATCCCAAGTGCGTGCCGAAGGTTGCCTCACCTGCGGACTATCTCCTATGGGGGCGAGGAAAAGTTTGTTGTCCAGGAAAAGGGTTGTCCAGTAGTGGCTATTGGAAGTGTAAGCAGAGACTTCCAAGCGCCGCTATGGTGGAGTTTGCGAACTTGATATCTAGGCCCTCATTTTGTTTCTCGTCATTGGGCCCCCAGTAGTCGACCTTCTGCGTGTACGTGCGACCATGCAGACGACGATACTCGGTGATGCTCTCGGTGAGTGAAGCGGTCGAAGATGACAAGATGCTGTTAAGAGTCAGTCTTCCCCCTTTTTGTAGCTCGCCATCGTTTTCTTACCTTTCTGAGTCAGCCTGAGATGAGTTGTCGGTTTCTTCGGCAGCAAGATCCTGCTACAGGGAACAGTCAGTTGATACCTAAAACCGTGTTCGGTAGTACAGAGGTCGTACAGCTGTGATGTGCTCCTCTCCAGGAGCATTGGCGGGACTTGTCGCGCCGGCTGGCGCCGCAACTTCGCCGGGGTTTGAGGACATCGTAACAGCGATCCCCAACTAGGCGACAGAACGAGTCGGTAAAGAAGGAGATGTTAGGGACGTGGGCTGTCAGCAAAATGGAGGGGTTTTAATCCAAGTAAGCAAGGCCCCGTGAACCCCTCTTTCTCGAAAGTGGTTCGTTGTTTGTTGGTTCCCTGTAGACGCACCACCTGCATCCCCATCACATTCGCTAAACGGACCAACTGAGTGCATTCCCCGTCGATTGAAGAGACAACAGCCTGCATGAAATAGTTCCAGATTGGGAAAATGCGTTGCTTGTGGACAGCTAAAGGGCTAAAACACCGGGATCTTTTCTCTTCAACGATTATCACATGACATTTACTCCGTATAAGGGATTGCATCGGTTGCAGTATCTGTTCGCACCAGCTATAATCACGATTAGATGGACACATAGGGCCAACGAGCATGCCACCTGGCTAAGTTTGAAGCTCATATAGCTTCTTGATTTACCACTGAAAGATTTCAACTAACACGAAATGACCAAGTCGAAAAGTGACGAGAATGTTTAAGCCGGGAGTCTAAGGAATTCTTTCTGAGGAAGCTTCTGTCCCGCAGAAATGGCGCCCTGCTGGTGATATTTCCATTTAAATGAAACCGACGAATGAGACGACGAGCTCCCAATGAGAAATACTCGAATGCCCACTTCCATCATCTGACACATTTACCTTGGTCGGGAGTGTCATCGAAGTAGATGTCCTTGAAGAGGTGATGTCAAGTCGACCAATCAGAGCGGGCCATTGGAACCTTTTGCGGAGGTGGGGGGTAGCTGTTTGTCACTGCATCGCGGCTTCCGTTCTTCACCACATACCTACGTATTACCCAGTGAATGCCTGTCTCCCACGTACATCTAAGCTTCCCCTCGTCTATAACATCACCTCTGTAAAAAGCGCTCTTTCAATCTTCCACACTGAAACCCCCTTAAAACCCCTAAAGCTCGAGAAGTTCCTGCAAAAGAAAAAGAAGACCTAACGAACCCCTCCCTCAACACCCCACATTCTTCTCCCCTTCAAAGAAAAATGTCACACTGCCACGACGAACACCACGACCACGGCGGTCACAACCACGACGAGCACGACCACTCGGACGACATCACCCCGGCCCTGCAGCACTCGCTGTACGGCCACATCAACTTCGACGAGGTGACGGCGCTCAACGAGTCGCAGATCGGCAGCGCGCGGGCCGTGACCAAGAAGACCTGGGCCGAGAGGCTCGAGAGCGAGCCCGAGGTCGTGAGCGATGCCGACGAGCAGCTCCTGGTCAACGTGCCGTGAGTTTCTTCTTGATTTAAATCACTTTTACCGAAGGACTGCTGTGTTTGAACACTGGTTTTTCTCATATCATTCAGCTCACACCACTGCTCTATAACACCGTCTCTCTCACTAACAACCCCCCCCAGCTTCACGGGCCAGGTCAAGCTGCACGCCCTCCTCCTTCGCACCTCGGACTCGGACTCGGCCCCGCGGACCCTCAAGGTCTTCATCAACCGCGACGACCTCGACTTCGGCGCCGCCGAGGACGCCGCGCCCACGCAGGAGTTCGAGCTCTCCCGCACGAGCCAGGTGCAGGAGATCCCCGTCAAGCGCGCCCTGTTCGGGCGCGTCCAGCGCCTGACGCTCTTCTTCGCCGACAACTTCGGCGACGGCGACGAGGACGAGACCCGCCTCAGCTACCTCGGCTTCAAGGGCGAGTGGATGCAGCTCGGCCGCGCCCCGGCCAACATCCTCTACGAGGCGGCCGCGAACCCCAGCGACCACAAGCTCAAGGGCGCGGGGATCAACCAGGTGGGCGGCGGCATCGGCGGACGGCAGTAGCTGAGAGAGTCACGGAGGGAAAAGGTGATTTCAAAAGAAGGATTGAAGAAAAAAAGTCATCAGTTTGAGCGAACGGAGAATAACTCCAAAAAAAACGAGGTACTATGGTATCTCCAACAAGCCTAGCCCTGCCTATGGTATAGAAATAATAAAGACAAAACAATAAACCCAATAACAGCCACACCCGAACGCCTCTCTGGATATGACGCCTAGAAACCGGACTTTCTCTTGCCCTTCTTCTTGGGCGACCGCATGCCGTGCCGCCCGGCCAGGGGCTGCGACATGGTCTGCGGCATCTGCGACGAAAAGGCCTGCGACGAAAAGATGAACGGCTGCTGCGGCTGCGAGCGCTTGGGCGACGACGGCTGGCTGGACTCGATGACGGGCGGCGCCAGCCTCGGCAGCGGCTGCGTGGCGGGCGGGCCCATCTCCCCCGGCGCCGAGTCCGTCATCTCGTCCTGCGTGGTGGCCGGCTGCGAGGACCCGGGGTTGCTGCTGCCGGTGCCGCCGAACAGCTGGGACCTGCGCTTGCGCCGGCGGGACTCGACGCGCTCGCGGCGCTCCTTGATGGCGTCGAGGTGCTTCGTCGACGACGCGAGGACGGAGGAGACGTAGTTCTCCGTCGGGACGCCGCGCTTCGTCGGCCAGTAGGAGAGGACCTGGTGCTGGCGCTCCGGGCCGGCGGTCATATCGATGTCGGCGGCGAGCATGCTCAGGCGCTGGAGGGCCTGCGAGGCGGCTTCCGCGGCCTCTTGGGCGGCGGCGGCGGTCGCCGCGGAGGACTGGGATTGGGGCGCGGAGGAGGAGAAGGGGAATGAGGATGGCAGTGCCGCAGAGGAGGAGGGTTTGGTAGGCGACATCGAGCGACGGGGTTTGAGAGGCGACATTGAGTATCGTGGTTTGATGGGAGACATCGAGTAGCGCGGCTTGATGGGGGACATGGATATGCGCTGGCTGGAGAGCGAATCCCGTTGACTTGACAGCGAATCTCGCTGGCTGGAGAGGGACATCCGCTGGCTGGATTGTTGAGTGGGTTGCTCAGGCGGCGTGGGGACCCAGGTGGGAGGTTCGTCTTCTGCGATGAAGAGATTGTCGTCGAGGACCGCAACGCCAAACAGAGCCCTGGCGATGGCCTCTGCTGTCTCAGCGAGGACGACGCTGCGGGACCGCTGTGCTTGCGGAGGGAAGTCCGGTATGCTCCACACCTCTTGCAGCTGGGTGAGTATATTTGCCAGAGGCGCCTTCGTGTCCCCGCGGCGCAAAGGCAGCAGAGAGAATGGTTGAGAAACAACGCGGTGTTCTTCGGGGTTGAAGAGCTGCTGGAGACGCGAGTCCCAGGCCGCGACGGCTTCCTCCGTCATTGGAGGTGCTTCGAAGCTCGCTTCGTATTCGTGCCTGTGCTGGTTAGCATGACGCGAGTGTCTCCATTCGAAGCTACTTACAAAGTGTGCAAAGGAATGTAACCGCCCTCCGTCTCGAGACAGTTGAGAGTCGCCTCCCGAACCGCCTCAAAAACGGACAGAGGGCCATTCGGGTTAGGATTCTCCGCCGCCACAATGATGGACTCGACGGATACGGCAATGCGAGACATGAAGAGATCAAAGTTGTGACGCCGTGGCCACCGCTGACCAGCTGGCTCGCCGCCTGGCTTGGGCATCTGCAGAAGCTCCTGGTACCGTGTGGCGCGCCGTACTACCAGGTCGTCCATTTCTTCGAGTCCGTCGGGCACAACGAACGTTTCTTCGAAGTAGTAAAGGAACTTCTTCCGCCTCCTTTTGTGTACTGCCTTTCGGCCACGACGAGACCATTCTTGGCACGTGTCGGGCGGAGTGATTTCGAGGTCGCCGCTGGGCGACACGGCAAGGAGCGTCTGGTTCAAGCCGAGATCTCGACCGAGAAAAAATAGCTGCTGAAATTTTACTTGGCGCTCAAAATAGTCAGCCCCGGGGCCCTGGAGTGACTCTGATGGTTCCAGTGACCGAGGGTAGAAAAACGCAGTTGCAGGACATAGTGTGTGTATCTTGGGCATCTTGTCTTCGGATAAATTTGAAGAACCAGCGAATCCCATCTTATGGTGCTGGAATTGAGGCAGTCCCGTGCTTTCAGCAACAGAAAACCGGTAGATATCAACCTCGGATGTTTTATCTGAGTAGACATACGCCGTGCTAGCCTCGCTGCTCCGGCCGTGGCCACTATGATGAACGCTCAGCCTGAGAGAGTCGGCATCCAAGCTTCTCAGATGCGCAAATGACTGAAGCACAGTCAGGCCGCCGGTTCTGGCCGCTGCAGTCCCTTGCGTCGAGGTTTCGATCCAGAATAGGGCATGTGTCGTGAGAATGAATACCTGGCTCCGGTTCACTGGGTTCGGCTTCACATCGAGGATGTGATCTGGCATGTCTGACCTGAGGATAGACAGGCTCTTCCGGTAGCTCGGATTCTTGACGTCAATCACTTCGAATTTCGCGCGGTTCCAGAGCAGGAGCTTCTTCGACTGTTCCGTGAGGGCGGCCAGGTCGTTTCCCATGTCCATCTCTTCGTCCTCTTCAGGCGGCACATCCCAGAGATCCACGCCTGGGCCCGCCGCGCCGATCCAAAGCACGCCATGAGGTTCCGAACGGAAGGCGGGGGAGTCCTCGTCCGGTAATTGCTCTTGAACACCCAGCTGAATATGTCCGCAATGCCGGAGCTTGGCGCGTTTGCTGGCGGAGCCAATCTTCTTGTCTCGGCCCTTGATGTCCCAGACACTGTAGTAGCCACACTCGTCTATGATGGCGAGCTGTGGGGGTTTCTTTTGAGATCCGTGTCTGAATGAGACATCGGAATGAGCCATGCCACCGGTCTGTTCCGAGGTGATGGTGAGGATGGGTTTCGGACTGATACGGGAGGGGCGCTCGATAGCCTTGTCGACCCCAGGCAGACGTTCGGAAACTGGAATCTTGTGGTACTCTGGCTGGAGGATTGTTGTCGACGTCTTCTTCTGCACCAGCAGCCAGCGGATGGGCTCGAACCGAACGAGACTGAGCGCGGGCTTGATTTGTGAGATGGGCGCTCCATCGGTTGACCAGATGACCGTCTCTTCCCTGTCTATTTCGTCGAGTTTGAGCAAGCGAAGCGAAGGGTTTGCATGCTCTCCCCAAGTCCAGCTAGATTCGTCCAGTTTCGACAACCGCAGGAGCTCCCCAGACTCGCCGGTGGCCATGGCGATGACCGGGACGGGGACGACATATTTGTGCTTGCTGACGTTCGCCATCTGGCTGATCGCCAAGAGAGGTTGGGCCGTGGGCGTGGCGTCAGGGCGCATGATCTGGGCGATGCCTTCGGCCTGGGGATCAGCAGCTTCGGACTTGCCCTGGAAGGCATCGGGGAAAGCCTTGTACAGCCATCGTTTCTGTACTCGCTGGGAAGCAGAAACAGTCGAACAAGGTACGGCGTCCGCGGATCTGGAAGGAGAGTACCATGGTTCCAGCGGCTGAATTATGCGAAGTGTTTGAGCTGTGAGAGGGTCAGCATAGCAAAAGTTGAGATTCGGCGACGGACGTACCCTGACTCGGCAAACGGCTTGCGTGAAGTTGAGGTGGTCCATCTTCAAGACCTTCATGAGGGACGATCGTGATTCTCGGAGGGCCGTACAAGCGGCTCATCTCCTCTCGTCGGTCAGCCATCAGAACCAGTCGTTTCCCGAAGATCCAAGCAGTGTGTCCGTGAGAAGCTAAGCATATCGTCGTGAGATGGCGACGGCGTGTGTTGCATCATGCAGAGAGAGAGAGTCGGGCGGGAGAAAGCTATGGGCAAACTTCGACCATATGGATGCCTGCCGTGGCTGATTGTGGGCCAAATCTGGAAAGAAGGCGTCAAGAAGCAATCGCCGACAAGCGCAGCAGAATCGATATCATTACGGTCAGTGACGAGTGAGACATGCGACTGATGAGACTGTGAGGGTGAAAAAAAGTCGGCTCTTGCTTGCAGCGCAATGCTTTCCGGTAGTGGTTGCACCCACTTTTGACCAGCCAACCCCTGCACCGCGTAAATTTGGTCGACCGACCAGCGCGTCGGACGCGTTTGGCTACCTTCGTAGGTACCTACGTATTGCGGGGCCTAAGGGAGTGGGGCGCCCCGCTGCCGCTAAACACGGCCACTGGAACACCACTCTGCAGCGCTCACCGAACCTCCTCCACTCACTTCACTGCATCTCACCTCGGCACCTTGACGTTTGAACATCCGTCGATGAGACTCCGACGTCGAGGATATCCACAACTCAGAAAGCATGGCTGATAGAAGCGGCAAGCAGGCTGCGGCCCAACAGGCCGTCGATATCCTCCACGAAATTTCCACAATTCTTGTCAGTCGCTACCCTCAGTCGTACTGAAATATCACCCTGACCCCGTCTCGGAAAGAACTGCCATCTGGACCGCCGAACGCTGTCAATCTGCATCTCCATGATTGAAAACGGCGTGAACCCGGAGGCTCTTGCTGTAGGTAGTGACATCCCACCGGCCCAAGACGCGCGAGACTGACACGGCCTTGAGACTGTTGTGAAGGAACTGCGAAAGGAGGCACAGGAGGTCGACGCGCAGATCGCTTCAAGACGCCCAGGTAGATGATGGCAGAACTTGCGCTGTTCAAGGCGGGTATCCTTCTTTACGACAGTTACGACTCGGGGAAACGGACATGATGGGAGGAGGGATGGACGGAGGGGGACATTCTTACATACACGGGCGTTCATCGGCATTGGTTTCGTTCGATATTAGCCTTGTTCTATTATGAAACCTAGCACCCGGTTTCTTGGGTTAATGAACAGTCGATATCCTATTCCAGGGCTGGAAACTTGACCCTCCCGCAAACGCCAACATCCATGACCAACCCAAAGATATGCTAACCAATCAGTCCGTGACCTATGAAGACCCGTATGTCCATACTATGATAACCGCCCAAGATCGCTTTGCGCCTGCCTTTGTACCATTCCGCCACTGCCGACGGCCACGCTTCATCATTCATAACATAATGTGCTCCTTCCGCCACGTCAACGATGCCCGATGAGCATGAAGTCATTCTCATCGTCATCGTCATCGTCGTCGTCGTACTCGTCTTCCTCGTCGGTCGACATGGAGTCGCTATCTTCCTCGAATCCGCGCTGGGCGGCCCGGCTCCATAGTTCGAAGATGTTGTTCTCCTCCTCATCTTCCTCCTCGATTGCGCCGTGGAGATTATTCGGCGGCAAACCGGGAGTGGGAACAGGGGATGCTGATCTCGCCAGCCGGTCGAGCATCACGGATCGCGCCTCGGCGCCGGCGTGAGACGAGTGCCTCCTTCGACCGCCAGGAGGAGCTTCTGCTCTGATGGGTTGGGCCTCGGAGACGGCGGGGACGACTTGTGCTGGAACAACGGCATTCGCCGGCGCCGGCGCCGCTGCCGGTGTTGTGGGTGCTGCGGCCCCTTCTCTGGGACCGCTGATCTGCAGCTCCACCGTGTTATATGATGTGCAGATGGCGCATTTGAGGCCCAGCCAGTGGTACGCTACCGAGCTTCGGCCGCTGCAGTCGTTACAAAGAACTGTAGCGCGGGTGTCCCGGAACTCTGGAGGCATTGGCTGGCTGAGGATGGCTAGCTCCAGCTGGCGAAACTGACTTTGCATGTTCAAAAGGCTCTTGTTGCAGATTGGGCATTTGTACGACCGCTTCATGTGCTCATCATAACATCTCTGGTGAATGCTGTGGCCGCATCCCATAAACACGACTGCCTTCGGCGATGTGAACATGTACTCTCCACAGATTGGACAGTCGCAATCTGTGGAGCGCTCTATACACTTGTGCGAGTGCTGGATTGAGATGGAGATGCATGCGCAGCATTTCTAGAATACAGGTCAGCGGCGAATCAGGGGGCGAGATGAGAGACTGCCTACCTTGCAGTGGAAGAAGTCTTTCCCAATGCCTCTTCCACGCCTGCAAATACCGCAGTCGTTGCAGTGGTAGATGCTCTTGCCCGGGTCGTCGTCCCAAAGTTTGCAGACGTTGCAGTAGTAGCGGGCCGCTGTCACGCCACAGTTGGCGCAAACATCCGATGCTCGCTGGGGACACGCGCAAAGCATACAGAGCATGTTCTTGGTCTCTTTCCGGATCAGGGTGTGGTCCTCGACAGCATCGTGACAGAAGCGACAGGTGTACCACTTCTGGCAAGTAGAGCACTGTAGCTTAACATTCCGCATGTAATGCTCACAGCCAAGCACCCTCACACCTTCGGGTTCCTCTCTTGTTGTGGGCTTGGCGGGCATGTAGGTCGGTCGGATATCCTCAGCCGTCAAGACGAACTTCTCGGGAGATGAGGGCTCCCCGAGGGGTTGCTGCCAGAACTTCAAGGATTCTAGAGGTCCCGTGGAGAGCGACTGCTCCCAGACCTCGCCAGCCGGGATTGCGTCGAGCGGCGCATCACCTAGGCCCGGAGCAGTCCGAGACTTGCGATACCCTTCCATCAGGACCTCGTGCATGAGCCGGGCCTTGTCCTCTGCTGCTATTTCCTGCACTTGGATCTCAATCAGACGCTTTCGCAATGCGCCCATGCCATCGTCGGCCGGCAGTTGCTCTCTCTTACGAGGCAACATCGGAACCGTCTCAGGGGAAGATGCGGGCGGCGCACGTTCCGTGACTGCTGGAGCCGACAGGGGCCGCTCGGGTTCGACAGCTGGCGAGAGGGTCGAGGCGTTTGAAGGTCGCGATGGAGGTCGATCGACAGGCGCATGGGGCGCATTCCCGGTGGCGGCAGGTTCCGAGTCGCTCGCGACGGCGAGGCTGTCGGAAGAGACGCCCACTTCGGGGACGCGGGTCGTTCTGGAGATCTCAGAGAAGCGACGGGCTTGCCGGAGGACCGGGTTGATAATGAAGTCGGAGACCAAGGAAGACATCGGGTGGCGTTCTTTCGCTTTGGGAGAGGGCGCTGGCTACGCAGAAAGTGACACTCGAGTGGGAGACTCTGCGTACATCCAGGGCGAGTTTTGCGAAGGAGGGGAAGCGAGGTTTGGTCGGGGCAGCTCGGAGTAGATATAAGAAGAGGCAATGGTGGTGGTGGTGGTGGTGGTCGCGGTAGTAGCGGTAGTAGCGGTGGTGGCAGCGGTGGTGCCGGAGGTGGTACGGTCCCGGACGATTGGATGCAGAAGAGATGACATAAGACGGTCTCGACCTCTTTTTCGCTGATTGTCGTCGGCGGCGAGGATTCGGCGGAGGTTGTCGGTGGGGATTCGGGATAGGCCAAGCTCAAGAGGAACCAGGGATTAGGAGTGAGACTGAGGACTGAGACCTAGAGACAAGCAAGGCAAGACGAGACGGGCGACAGTGTGTCGGTGTCGGAGACGCAATTCTGCACTGCACCGCAATGGGGACGGGACGTCAAAGTCATCAGCGATTACCATTCGACGGGCCGTTCAGGACGGGACCCAGGAGAGGGGGACGGGACGGGAAAAGACCAAAAAAGACATGTGATGCGCCTCAAAGGCGATTCCGCATGCGGCGACACTGGAGCGGACGCTTGACGGGTGGGGGGCTGATTGGCCGCGCCCAGTCCGGACAATCGACGCGACCCCCTATTTCCATCTTGAGGGGAGGGGAGGGGTGTGAAGAACAGCTCCTCAGGCAGGTAAGCCAGCGATTCGGTGCCTGATTATCTAAGACAGCATGAGCCATACAGAACAAAGAAAGAGCAAGAAGCAGCGGGACAGCTACCCAGGTGCTAGCTGAATATGAGAATATTGTACTTGAGTACCTTGGATAAGTATCTTGAGGTTGCTGGTTAATAGGAAGATACTAATAGATACCTACTTCAAGATGGAAGGTTGCCCTCCCGTAGCTGCCTAGGTAGGTGTAGGTACCCAAGTTCTCCGGAAATGCCGTATCTGCACCTACTACATAGTATAGTACCTAAGTATCTGTACCTGAGTCACCGGCCGACAGCTCTTTCTTCTCCGTCGTGGCCGTCATCCACTGTCTTCAACGTCGAGACTGTGGCTGACCGCCAGACAAACAGCAGCCGAATGCTGAGCCCACTCTGCGCCGATTTCTACGTCGCACCGCACGGCTCAGGGAACCAGGAAGACGGCACGACGGATGGCTGCGAGGACGATGCGCACTGGCATTTCCGGTTGGGTCCGAAAACAGGGGTTCCGTCGTCGCCCGGCCCGGGAGGGTTAGCGCCGCCAGAGCTCACGGCTTGCCCAGGAGCCACAGCTGTCAACTTGTTGGAGACAAGACATTGTCCTCTGTCCTGGGCTGGACGGGCTCTGCCTGTGGCTGGCTTGCCGTCCGTCACGGCTTGGACTAGGAGGTAGTGTAGAGGACTTAAGTAGGGCGTGGGTAGCTCTTGGTTCCGACAAGCTACCTACCTCAGGTCTACTGTGGCTTTCTCTCTCTTTTTTTTTTTTTTTTTTTTTGCAATATTATGAAATAGCACTCATGATGGAAGCTGTCGTCAGCACAGGCCATATCAGTCAGTGCCTCCCATATGAACTTGTCAAGATACATATACTTGGTGAGTTCCTGAGCTTCAGGTTGAGTACTACCTACGGATAGATAGAGGCTGATCACAGCGATGCACCGTGGGGATTCTAGGGGGTAGCCTTCTGTGGGGGCAGGGGATGATGGAGGGGCCGTCAGGTCCCCTGGCGGGCCATTCAGGCCATTCCGTCGCGAGGACTGCGTGTCCCATGCCTACCGGCCGCGGCGTGGGCCAATCAGCCGTCCGCAAGGCTCCCAGCTCAGGATTCGCGTATAGTGCGGGTTGGACTGGAAGGGAGGGATACCGCGGCGGTTGGTGCATAGGTGGCATTTATTTCGTGTCCCGCAAGGGGGGGATCGCTCCCGATTTAGCAGACCTCACCAGAAAATTCCCCCGTCATCCCATTACCCAGGTCCATATTAATTGGGTGATTCCCATTCAGCTGTCCTGAACTCTGAACTTTTCCCCCAGCTTCAGCTTCAGCCTGCAGTCCGACTTTGATGAGGAGCTGCTTTTTGGCCTGTGAGATCCCGGAGCTTCTGCCGAACTGACGCACTGCTCTGGTTCCTTCTTTTCCTGTACATTTCTCCTGTCCGGAGAATTTCAGGTTTTATTTTTATTCTCCTTTTTTAGGTACGCTTTTGAGTCTTGACTCGTCCGATCCTTAACGCGGAAAGCTCAGAGCTCCCGTTCTTGGAGCTTGACTCTCCGTCGTCCTTTCCCACCACACCCACCCCCTTAAACCGCGTTCGTCAACTTCTCGGCCAATCCGTATTCCAAAGAGTCAGTAGCCATCTTTCTTCCAGCATTCCTGCCGACTTGCTTCCTTCCGTTTGCTGACATTGTGTCTTCAAGCAGCAATGGCTACCGACAAGACCGTCATTGCGTCCGGCGCAGACGTCGGCGATGGCGTCAGACGCCGAGCTGCCCCCCAGGGCCAGGCTGTCCCCATCACGGCCGCCCCTGAGATCGATGACAAGAAGAAGAAGCTCCCCAAGAAGGTAATTGGCCCTCATTCTGGGACCTGCCGCCCTATACCCCCTGCCCTACCAAGCTCGACTCCATGCTGACGACACGTCTCCTATAGAGCTCATTCCTCGACGAGTGGGAGGTCGTCATCGCCCCCATCATCTTCACGGCCGTCGCCTTCTTCACTCGCTTGTGGAAGATTGGCATCAGCGACATTGTCACCTGGGACGAGGCGCATTTTGGCAAGTTTGGAAGCCACTACATCAAGCATGAATACTACTTCGACGTCCACCCGCCCCTGGGCAAGATGCTCGTCGGCCTGTCGGGTGTCCTGGCCGGCTACAACGGATCCTTCGAGTTCAAGTCCGGCGAGAAGTACCCCGAAGATGTTGACTACACCTTCATGAGAGCTTTCAATGCACTCTTCGGCATTGTCTGCATTCCCATGGCCTACTTCACCGCCCGCGAACTGAAGCTGCGTCGTCCTGCCGTCTGGCTGGTCACCTTGATGGTGCTGTGCGAGAACTCGTACACCACCATCAGCCGCTTCATCCTCCTCGACTCGATGCTGCTCTGCGGAACTTTCGCCACGGTTCTTTGCTGGGCCAAGTTCCACAACCAGCGCCACAACTCTTTCGAGCCCGAGTGGTTCTTCTGGCTGTTCATGACCGGCCTGAGCATTGGCTGCGTCTGCAGTGTCAAGCTTGTTGGTCTCTTCGTCACCTCCCTCGTCGGTCTGTACACCATCGAGGACCTGTGGAACAAGTTTGGCGACACCAAGATGCCCGTTACGACTCTCGGTGCCCACGTCGTTACGCGTGTCGTCGGCCTCATCATCCTTCCCTTCCTCGTCTACATGCTTACCTTCGCCATGCACTTCGCCATTCTGGACCACACTGGCCCCGGTGACGCGCAGATGAGCTCTCTCTTCCAGGCCAACCTGAAGGGTACTGAGGTCGGCAAGAACAGCCCCCTCGAGGTCGCCTACGGCTCGCGCGCCACGATCAAGAACATGGGATACGGTGGTGGTCTGCTTCACTCCCACGTCCAGACCTTCCCTGAAGGTTCTGGCCAGCAGCAGGTCACTTGCTACCACCACAAGGATGCCAACAACGACTGGTTCTTCTACCCCAACCGCCACGACGAGGAGTACGACGCCGAGGCCCCTCCCCGCTTCATTGCCGACGGCAGCACCATTCGCCTTATCCACGCCCAGACCGGCCGCAACCTCCACTCGCACGAGATCCCTGCCCCTATGACCAAGTCCGACAAGGAGGTGTCCTGCTACGGCAACCTGACTATCGGTGACGATAAGGACCACTGGCAGGTCGAGGTTGTCCGCGACGTTGCCTCGCGCGACCGCAGCAAGATTCGCACCCTCACCACCGCATTCCGCCTGAAGCACCCGAGCCTCGGCTGCTACCTCCGTGCCGGAAATGTCAACCTCCCTCAGTGGGGTTTCAAGCAGATCGAAGTTACCTGCACCAAGACCAACAACCCCAGAGACACCTACACTCACTGGAACGTCGAGGCCCACTGGAACGACAAGCGTAAGTCGCAATTCCCACCCCAAGGCTATTTAAACTGGATGCTAACTCGCCTGTAGTCCCCCCTAGCGACCCTGCCGTATACAAGTCTCCCTTCCTCCACGACTTTATCCACCTCAACGTCGCCATGATGACCTCGAACAACGCCCTCGTGCCGGACCCCGACAAGCAGGATGACCTTGCCTCTCAGTGGTGGCAGTGGCCTATCTTGAACGTCGGCCTGCGCATGTGCGGCTGGGACGACGCCATTGTGAAGTACTTCCTGCTGGGCAACCCGCTCGTGTACTGGGGTTCGACGGCCGCCCTCGGCGTCTTCGGTCTCGTCTTTGTCTGGTACCTCGTTCGCTGGCAGCGCGGGTACACGGATCTGAACGAGAAGGAGATTGACCAGATCCACTACGCGGGCCTGTACCCCTTGGCCGGCTGGGTCCTCCACTACCTGCCTTTCATCGTCATGGCCCGTGTGACGTACGTCCACCACTACTACCCCGCCCTCTACTTCGCCATCCTCACCTTCGGCTTCCTGGCCGACTGGTTCCTCCGCAACAAGAACCAGGCGATCCAGTACGGCGTGTACGGCGTTCTGTACGCCACCATCATCGGCCTGTACATCCTGTTCAGCCCCATCTGCTTCGGCATGACGGGCCCCAACAAGCAGTACAGCTACATGAAGTGGTTCGACACGTGGAGAATGTCGGACTAAGCTTCTAGGGGTGTTTGGCGGAATGGAACCAGTCATCTGGTGGACGTTGTATTTGAATCGCGGGAGACTACATGCGGTCCCCGCTGCCCGACTCTCCGCGAAGATGTGGGCAATAGAAGGTGGCACGTTGAGATAGGGGAAGAAGTAGACGGAAGACACTTTCCGCATCTAATGCAAACATGAAATCGTTTCCTTGTTTCTCATGAAGAATTGGCCGGCCTGTGTCCGTTTCCCGTTTCCGTTTGCATGCGTGACCGTGTATTATGATTATAGTAATAGTACAAGGGATGAAGGACGAGACGAACTCATAAAAGATTCATACTTGCTGATGACCTGAATCGGGGTATCACTGTCCTTCCCGCGGTGGGTGGTGTTACTTTTTCTTTTCCGCCACTCCCTTAGCAGCACCCGCCGCCGGAGCCCTTACTTGCGTCGCCTGCTAGCCTGACCTGCCTGTTCCCGCCGGCGCTGGGGCCTTTGACGCCCGACCTCCGGTCGTTGAGGTCGTACTTGCCGGCCTGGATGTTGTGGTATATCCTCTCGGCGACCCTCATGAAAGCCTTTTCGACGTTCTCGCCGCTCTTGGCGCTCGTCTCGACGTACTCGAAGACGCCGTTCTTGCGGGCCCAGTCCTCGGCCTCCTCGCGGGTGACCTCGCGCTTGTTGTCGGCCTCCTGGGTCAGGTCGGCCTTGTTGCCGACGAGGATGACGACGATGTCGGGCTCGGCGATCTGGCGCAGGTCGTTGAGCCAGTCGGTGACGTGCTGGAAGGTCTGCTTGCGGGAGAGGTCGAAGACGAGCAGGGCGCCGCTGGCGCCGCGGAAGTAGGAGCGGGTGACGGACTTGTACGTCTCCTGGCCGGCCGTGTCCCAGAGGGAGAGCTTCATGTGCTTCTGGGGGGCGTCCGGGTCGGCGGGCTCGGGGGCGAGGCGCGGGGGCTCAGGGAGGCCGTTGGGAGAGGAGGACGCGTCGTCCGGGTTGGCGGCGCCGCCGCTGCTCTTGGAGGCGGGGCGGGCCGGCGGCGGGGCGGGCTGGGAGTTCGGGGGTCCCACGGGGACGATACGGGAGCCGAACTCGACGCCGATGGTCACGTCGTGGTGCGGCGAGAAGCGGCCCTCGCAGAGGCGGATGGTCAGGCTGGACTTGCCGCAGCCCGAGTCGCCGATGCAGACGAGCTTAGCGATGTAGTCCCATGGTGGAGACGACATGGCCCTTGTGTCGGTTTTGGGATGTGGGAGCGAGGAGAGGGAGACGACGGACGAAAGGGGGGAGGTCTGTGGTGGTCGAGTGTGCGTGCTTCGACGAAACCCAAGGGGTGTGCGTGCGAGCGAGCCCTTCTGCTTCGGCTGCGGCTCTTGGCGATGGTCAGTTAGTACGTGTGAACAAAACAAAAAGATCTACTCCGTGTACGGATTTGTTTCGTCGGTTGGTCTGATGTCGGCGAGAAGCTTCCAATATCGCAGGTCGTCCGGGTCGGAGCACGTGTTCAGAACAGGCCTGGCTGGCTTTTGACAAGGGGTGGAAAACCGTTTGGGAACTGCAAAGGGGACGTCGCCTGTTCTCGTAATGTCGTTATTCCCGTCCTTCCGCAGTGAATGTGTTTGAGAGGAAGAAATCGAATTGACCGTCAGCGTCGAAGCGTTTATGCAGATGGCGGGGTGGGAGGGAGGGGGGGGGGCGATTATCCAAAAAGACGAGCTCCTAGTTAAGGAGAAGAGACGGGAGAGTTTCTTCGGTGGTGGTGAGCAAATGGAGAGGTATCACGCTGGATGATGTTTAGGACGGTGGCCCACCCCTGTCACAGGCTAGCCACAACACGACAGAGCCCCAATAAAAGATGGGCCTCTGACCAGGGAAGGGCGGCAGGGATGTGGCATGGTGTTATCAGTGACGCAAGTGCTGGTGATTCGATAAGGAAATTGAGAGCCGACCGAGCAAGAGAGCAAAGCCAGCAAGCAGCCCCCCGGCTGGCTGCTTGCTTCCTTTTTTTTTTTTCTCGCAGGGCGAGCAAACGAACGAACGGCCGGCCGATGACGGGCAGTTGTGGCTGGCAGAAGGAACCGGCCAGGGGGAAGCAGGACAGTCAGTCAGTTGACGACACTCAACCGCCCATGACTGAATGACTCGGGGGGCCGATGGTGCACCGCGGGTTGGCCGAGTACTGAGTGTCTCACGCCTGGACAGGTCAGTGCTACGCAGTATTACCAGCAACAGCAAGTACACTGTAGCGGCAGCGCATCAGCATCGTGGACCACGGCGTGAAAGAGATCCATTTCAAACGGTCAGAGGCTGGCTGGTGAGCAACCTAGCTTTACTTGGCGCTCGCTCGTGTTTGCAAGTCAAACTGCATGTTACGGACCTACTCTGCGTAGTATTCCCCCTAGGAACGAACGCAACCCTTTCAGTACCATCGAACTTCGGCATTTCCTGGGTACACCAGTTACCTTAAAGTACGGTACTTTACACTATCTATGCACCAAAGGCATGGCACCTTCAAGGCGCAAATGAGGCGAACCTGGAACTGGGCAGCCCGCTGTCGGTCTGACACAGCAGCTCAGCGCAGTGGGTGCCCTCAATGCCTTATCGCAACGATAAGTCCGATGAGTGCCGGCGGTTGGTCCATTTTAGGGGCTAGCGTAGCGACCCCAGGTACCCGTGCCCCGTGAGCCAAACGAAGTGCTGCTGCTGTTGTGGTGGGCGGTGTCGGTGTCGTGTGCTAGGTATGGGTCTGAATGCTACTAGCTAGTACACTGTAGGCAGGCTGCATCAACGCCTGCGCTGCCTAACAAGCCTCCAGCCGGGTTGCCCATCCCACCCGACAGCGGGAACTGGCCCACCCACTCCCGCCCGTCATTCACCTGCCTGATGCTTCCGCCTCCTCCTGCACCGCATGACCCCCAAAAGCATCTTTCCCCCAACAACCATGGTGCAGATGCTCTTCTCACGAGCACCTCAGGCTTGAGTTGAATTATTTTCCCCCTTTGTGGAGATCCACTTCCGTCCACAAGTTTCGGAATCCAACCATCTTTCCGCTTATTTCTGTTTGCGTATACGAGTAGCTTCTGCCGCCAGGACCCAAGCATTCCATCCGTGACTCTTTGTCCGTCACCGTCATTCTCCAGCGACTAGGAAACTCTGCTGCCTTATTTACCCGTCGTCCCGCGTTCCACCAACCCTGAGAGCACCCGAATCTTCTGAGGGGACGAGGTCCTCGCTAACCAAAGCACCATGTTCTCGGAATGTAGGTTCTCTCAGGCCCACCGCCTCACCATTTGCGACGGCACGGCGAGCTGACCTTCACCACAGATGCGTCCAGGTTCCTGGCGCAGTCACAGTCCCGACTCTCCAACTTTGCGGGCCAGACCGACGGCAACGAAAACCCACCGCGACACCCGAACGACTGGTCATCACGGCCGCCCCAGCGAAATGGCGGACGCTCGTTCCTCGGAAGGGGCTACGGAGGGAACCCGTACCAGGCGGGCGGCTCGCGCTTCGGGCAGCTAGGCTTCGCCTCCCGTATTTCCGCCGCACAGGACGCGCCGCTCTTCCACAGCACCCTGGACGAGTACATGGACGAGGAGGACGAGGACGAGAGGGATCGCGAGGCCGCCGACATGGCCGCCCTCCACATGTCACGGCGCGTGGCTGCTGCGAGCAAGATGGCGGAGAGCTCAGAGACGGAACCGGACGCCAGCCGCGGCTCGCTGGAGCAAAGTAATGAGACGCCCGGGCGGAGATATCAGGACCGAGGGCTACGGAGAGGCATTCGCAGCAGCTGGAACGGCACCAGGAGTTTCGGCGGTCGAGGGCGCGGGAGGGACGCCATAGACGAGGAAGCGGAGGATGTCTCGCGTGAGGGCTCCGATCGGGGTTCCGATACAAACCCGAAGATGGTCGATATCGGACTAGACTCTCAGATACATGACGACGACCCAACAGCGTCGCTGCTGAACGAGACAGGAAGGGATGTCAGTCCGCCCGCCTTCCAGAAGTTCCAGCCCAGTTCCGGGGGCCGCAAGTTCCCGCTGAGGAGGGAAGCCACCCAGGAGGACGAATTCGACGAGGCGCGGCGTGCGAGCTCCGACGACGGCGCGACGCCGGCTGTCGTTCCTCTCGCCGAGGGAGAGGTATTCAAGTACGACCCGTTTTTTGCCTGGATATTCTTGATCACAATGGCGGGCTTGGTCTCGACGTTCGTGCTCGTGTGGCTGCACACAGGTACGCCTAAGAAGGGCTGGGGCGACACCATCTACACGACATTACATGCATCATTTCACATGCTGGCCGTGGACACTCTCATATCAGTCATGGTCTCCTTCGCATGGCTTGCTGCGCTCCGGTCGTTCGCACGGCCGCTTGCCTACCTGATCCTCGTTGCAGTGCCCATTATCATGCTTTCGTTCTCCTTGTACCCCTTCATTTCCAGCTTCGAGGGTGCTACAGAGGGCAGAAGTGTGCAGGATCGGGCGATGCGATGGGCCGCCTTGGTGCCGGCCATCGCGACTGTCGTGTGGGTCTACACGTCGTGGAAGGGACGCTATGCCATTAGGCAGGCGATTGAGATACTCGAGTTCTCTACGAGGATCCTAGCGGCGAACTCGGCACTCATGATTCTGGGGTTCGCATGCCTCGCCCTCATTGTTGTCTGGACGTGGGTTTGGATGTGGATGTTCTCGAGGATTTTCCTGGGAGGCTACTTTTCTAGGAGGATTGCTAGGTTCATCATCAGCGTATCCAGCTGGTGGCTTGGAGTCTGGTTCGTCCTCATGTACATGTGGACGATCGGTGTCATCAGCGCAGTTCAGAGGGCAACGACGGCGGCGACAGTATCTCAATGGTACTTTCATCGTAATGCGGCGCCGGCCCCGACGTCCGCCGAGATTGTATCGGCGGCTTTCAACCACGCGTCGACGACCATCTTTGGCAGCATCTGCGAGTCCACGCTTCTGGCGCTTCTGATCCGGGCACCACTGCTCGTGCTGCCGCGGAGAATGGCCAACATCCTTCAACACGTCGCCGCCATGTGGATACCGACCCCTATCGCTGCGCTCACGAATCCGATGACCATCACTTACGGCGCAATCCACTCGCAGAACCTGCACACGGCGGCCCGCGGGCTCAGCCAGATGGACTTTATCTCGCCGCAGCGGCCGACGACGACGCTGACGCCGCAGGTCTTCAGCTCGCGGCGGTCCAGCCACTCTCCTCTACTTCCTTATCGACTTGCAAAAATGCTTTTGTACGCGACACGGTTCATTATGGCCACGGGGCTCGGTTTTGCGGGTTGGGTTATTACGGCGAAGCAACTGCAGATCGCGGTGCCGGACGGAATAGGGTTCCGGGGCTCGGCATACGCATACGTTGTTGGTTTGGTAGCCAGTTTCATTGGTTTTTCGGTAATGGGCGCCATGGAGGGTATTCTCAGCGGCATCCTGGACGCGGTGGTCATCTGCTACGGCAGCGAGCGCCGGATGGCCAGCGGAGGGGGGACGTACTGCATGGAGGCCGCCTTCTTATTCGGCGATAGGAACCGCCGGGACGAACGCGGCCTGCCTTGAGGTGCGAGTCCAGATTCGCAGGTTTGAGGAGAATGTATAGTCGCGAGGACGCGTGCTTTAGAGGTATAGATATCTGTCCGGCAGGCAGTCTTGGGTAGTTTGCATGATTCAGCTAGCATCAATGGAGCCACAGGTTATACCGTGCTAGATGTTAACCGTTGTTTCTTTTCCTTTCTTCGACAGCGCCAAGGCTATTAGAAGCAGCATACAGAGAGTGTGAATGGCGGAAAAGATGAATGCTACAGGGCTGCGCCACGATATATTCGCAATCAAGCGTAGACGAGCGCCCGACGGGTACCGAGTGTATCTGGTTCGCGACGGCGGAATGGGGGGAGCGACTGGACTTGGCGCGGCGGGCGGAGCAAGTCCACGAGGGCATGTCCCGCGGGATCGGGGAAACAGTCCAGGGTCATCACGAACCGAGGTGGTCGATGAGCTGCACCGCCACGCGGGAAGATTGGTGGGATGGTGGTGTCATCTGGACATCACGCCGGTCTACGGACGGCGGGTGAGGCTACTGGGGTCCCTGCCTACGTTTCGTAGCATTTGGCAACTCGTCTTGCCACAGCCTGTGACTCAACTTCACCTAAGCACTTGGTGGACTTGAGAGGCGACTGTCAACTGAGAAGCACCAGCCACATCTACATTACGCGTGCTTGCTCTGGCTCGCTCCAGGGCCCCCGTCTCCACCGAGTAAAAATGTAGGAATCGCCTCGCCCTGCTGGGAGAAAGTTGCAACAGCGTGCACTGAATAGTGATGAAATGCAGGCAGGATGGAGGGGTTCAAACTCGTGGATCCCCGCGGTGGAGATGGCCCGTGCGAGATGTTTCCAGTCGAGCTCTGGGGGGTTGCAGCGCGGCCCTGCAGGCTCCCCGGGGCGGAAGTACCGGGAAGTATCCCCACACATGATCCAGGGCCCCACGATACCTCGACGAGACCTGTGAGACCTCTGTCCACTCTTTGTATTGGCTCTCCGGCATCCCGGGTCGCAATGAGCAGTAACAGCAAGCAGCAGCAGCAGCAGCAGCTGGCGCGCCAATCTGGAGTTTCTTGGCCTCGTAAGCAGAACGACGAGTGGAGAGGCGAGAGAGAGAGAGTTGCCCATTGGGAGGAAGCTGGGCAGTGAGGGGCAATTCCCAAGTACAGGGGGGTACCGGATCGTTTCCAGCGACAGGTGAGGGGCTGTGCTCTCCTCCTCCACGCATATTGCATCACGCCGCTGCAGAGGGTAGCCAAGAGGCGGTTGCAGCACAAGCAATTAAGTCACGGAAACGCGATGGAGCGCGCGTTCCTTCGAGAACGAACTGATCTAGGCCCCCAGCCTGAGCGGATGGAAGAGACCAAAAGCCGCCCTCGCTGTAGTGTATAGCAGGACGGCTCTTCTGTTCTTTTAGGTACCGTCCACCTGCATCCAGGAATCCTTACCGGCTACCGAAGGTACATTGCAATCTCTCCAGGCGTTTCGTTCCAGAAGTCCCAGGGTCTTGTTGTTAGTGAATCAGCGCAGCAAGGTAGCAGCAGCAGCAGTAACAAGAAGGGTGTGTGCTGCGAAGCCTCGTCGCCTCCTCCTCTCCTCCCCCCTCACATTCGCATTGCCCATAATACCTTGCGCATATAAGAAAGGGAACCCGGAAATCACGGGGCGCCATTGGCCCTTCCCACCACGAGAGAGGTACCTGTCTGCTTGAAAGTGCGTGCAAACCGACGACGTAATCCTGGCCCTCCGTAGCCTCAAATACCCAACCTTTTGCGCCTCCCGCCACACAACACTTCCGTCTACCACCCCCCCATTTCTTCCCACCCACGCGAACCTACGTTTCTTTTCCCCCTCTCGAAGCTTCGGAAAGCTTAATACCCTGCTACCTTCCATAGCTCACCCTCCTGCGACAACAGAATAATCCTCGAATCATCAATAACCGCATAGCGACCGCCCCTCAACACACATGGCCGACAATTTCGCTCCCCCCGCGGGTCCCCCGCCTCCCAAGGCGCCCGAGGTTCCTCCCGGATGGACCGCGCGCTGGAACGAGCAGTACAAGGAATGGTAGGCCGCGGCGCTCCCTCGTGAAGCATTTCCTTTACAGTCGCTGACCTTTCAACCGCCAGGTTCTACGTGAACCTCCACACAAAGCAGTCGCAATGGGACAAGCCCACTGAGCCCGCCCTCCCCCCGCCGCCGCCCGAAGACGGCGCCCCCGGCGGCCCTCCTCCGGGCTACGCCCCGCGCCCGGGAGACCCCGCCCCGACGGACTCGAAGCACAACCCCTACGAGACGCACGACACCAAGTCCGCGACCCCCCAGCCCGGCGGGCCCGGCGGGCCCTCCAACGCACAGAGCGAGGACGAGCGGTTAGCCCGCCAGCTCCAGGCCGAGGAGGACCAGCGCAACCGCGGCTCCCACTCCCCCATGCCCCCCGGCTACGCCCTGCAGAACCAGCAGCACCAGCAGTCGCAGTCGCCGTTCCCCGACCAGCTCCCGGCCCGCCCGCAGGAGCGCGGCAAGAGCGGCAGCTTCCTCGGCAAGCTCCTCGGCAAGGCCAAGACCGGCGGCAGCAGCCACGGGCAGCCCGGCTACGGGGCGTATCCCCCCCAGCAGCAGCAGTACGGAGGATACCCGGCCCAGCAGCAGTACGGGGGATACCCTCCCCAGCCGCAGTACGGCGGCTACCCGCCACAACAGCAGTACGGGGGTTACCCGCCGCAACAGGGCTACGGGGGAGGTTACGGCGGCGGGTACGGCGGTGGGTACGGGCACCCGCAGGCCGCCGGCAGGAGACCCGGCGGCGGCGGCGGCGGCATGGGCATGGCCGGAGGTCTCGCGCTCGGTGCCGGTGCTGGTATGCTTGGTGGTGCCTTGATTGCGAACTCGATCAACGACAACGAGCACGAGGCATACGCTGAGGGATACAGTAAGCCATCCATCCTGAGTACTCTGTGTTGATCAATGCTGACTTTGCGCAGACGACGGTGCCGATGGTGACGATTTCGGTGGTGACGACTTTGGTGGCGACTTCTAAGACGATGCAAACCGCTTGACGAGGATGTCAAGTTGGGGCTTAATGAAGAAGCATGGCAATCAATGGCTTGGATGTGGCGGCCTTGGGATCTGGCAAGGGCGGCATCGGCATGGCTTCATGTTTCTCATGTTACTTTTTTTTCCTCTCTGAAGACGGGTAAAACAAATCTCTGCCGCACCTAGCATATTCACATCTACAAAGTTAGCAACACACCTATAATGATGTGCTACGTCACGTTTTCTCCTGAAATGCTGCACTCGCCACTTACCACCGTGACTGGATTCTCACACGCGGACAAGCGCGGTTCGTAGGTATTTGAATATGTATAAAGGAAAATATCGCTATCAAACCTGCCACCGCCTCTTTTATCTTCAAACTCTGGCAAGCGCCTGAAGCTGTGTGGTCTTCTTTTTCTTCATCACCTCTCTCTCGCTCTCCTTCTTCCCCTGGTAACACCGTTGGCTTCATTAAGCGATCTACCTCCTCGCGCCCTTGTCCTTCTTGCCGCCGCCGTTGGAAGAACCGGAAGCCTGCTCCTTGCTGCCGCCGCTCGAGCCGGCGAGGAACGCGGCCATGTCGAAGTTGCCGCCGGGCTGGCCTCCGCCGCCGCCGAGGATGGAGTTCATGGGGTTGCTCTTCTGGCGCTCCTCGAACTCGGCGCGCATCTCGGGGTCCACTGTGGAAAAGGGGGCAACATGTCAGTCTGGGCTTCGCAGGGGGGGAGAAGAAAGGGGGGGGGGGACGCACTGTTGTCCATGAGGTAGGGCATTCCGATGAAGATTCCCATGCTGACCAGGCCGAGGAGGATCATGGGGTTCTTGAGGATGGTGAAGACGGAGACTGCGATGCCAGGGTGTCAGCTTTCTGTATCTCTTGTGCTTCCTTTGCGCAGAGAGCTAGGTAGACCAGCTCTTCCAAGCAGAGTTCAACCGGTCGGTTGGGACTTTTGGGGAGACGTACACTTGCTCCTCTCGACGAAGTAGTTCTTCCCGCCCAGGACGCGCACCTCGAACGCCCTGGCGCCGGAGGCGAGCTCCTTGGACTGGAGCGCCTCGCCCTTGTTGTCCCAGTCGTTGCCGCGGTACGTCTCCCAGGCGGAGAGCGTGCCGTCGGCGGCGACGTCGAGGCGCAGCGGCGCGAAGGCGTGGGTCGCGCAGTGCACGTCGACGAGGTACGACCCGGGGGCCGTGACGTTGCCGAAGACGAAGGTGTTGTGCACCGACAGCGGGGCCGAGTGCGTGGCGGACAGGGCCGAGAGCGAGGCGCGCGTCGAGGGCGGGAGGGTGTACGGGTTCGGGAGGGCCGGGGAGGAGGGGACGAGAAGCGTCACGGAGGCGGCGAGGGCGGCGGCCGGGAGGGCGAGGAGGGTGGCTAGGAGGCGCATTTTTTTCGTTTTGCTGCGGCGGGCGAGCTGGTACCGGGTGATGAGGTGGCTTCGTGAGATGGTCCTTAAGAGGAGAGAGGGAGAGGCGGAGAGGAGGGGGGAGAGAAGAAGAGAGTTGCGTTGGGTGTGAGTCGAGGCGGTGCGTGTTAGATAGATGGGCGGGCGAAGCTTCGGGGATGATGTTGGATGTGATGGCATAAGAGAGTGGGGACCTGGGGGGGAGGTTGTCGGTGTGTCCTGCGGTGGGCGATAAATCGTGACCAATCGCGTCAGCCCGTGGTCCAGCTACTTCGACTCTCTTTCCCGTTCATTCCTCTAGACTGTTTTCTCGCCCCATCGCTCCCCCTCAAAAAGACTTCAACCTGCTCTTTAAATTTCGTTGCGGCCGGCGCGCTTGTCTATTTACCGCCATGATGGGCGGGGGAATGCTGCTACAGCCTAGGGTTGCTACCTTGCGCCGGCTAGGGAATGCGTGGCGTCGGCACGTTTGATTTACTCGCGTGCCGGACTGGAATCTAGGTTGCTACGGGGAGAGCGATCCGGATGATCCCATGCCTCTCCGTGTGTCCGTCTACTGCGAGTCTGCGACAGGCTCCTTTTTCTTCAGAGACAGTGACCATTTGACAGACGGTGGTTGTTTCAATCGGACGATTATCTTCATCGGCATGAGGGGGATTCCAGAGCTCCTTTTTTCTCCCCCATACTGAACACAGTTTCCTCTTCTGCTGCCTTCATTGTTTATCCAAAATGAACAAGAATTACTTTTCTTCTTTCTACGGGTATTTTTCGTCCTCATACAAAATCATCTAACGCTCAGAGCAAAGTGGTTTTTCCTGCTGTTGTTCCCTCCCATGCATGGACACCCACGCTCATTCCCCCTCCTTTTTCTGTCTTAGTTGCAGATCGGGGGGTGCATGTTGGCAGCGGGTGCCCGTGACCGGCCCCCGGACGCCTACGGCGCCAGGGGCGCGTCGTCCTTCTTGGTCTCGGCCGCGGCAACGACCTTGCCGTCCGTGTTGGCGGCGGCGGCGTTCTTGAACGACTGCTCGAAGTCGGCGATGATGTCGTCGATGTGCTCCGTGCCGACGGAGATGCGGATGAGGTCCTGCGGTTGTTAGCGTGCGCCCCTGCGGAACGACGGGGCGGGATCTTTATGTTACTCACCTCGCTGACGCCGGAGGAGGTCTTCTCCTCGTCGGAAAGCTGCTCGTGGGTGGTGGTCCAGGGGCTGCGACTCGTTTAGCTTTTTGTCTTTCTTCCCTCACAGACTGACAGAAACTCACTGGATGGCCAGGGTCTTGGAGTCGCCGACGTTGGCGAGGTTGGAGATGAGCTTGAAGCCGTCGACGACCTGGCTGCCGGCCGCGCCGCCGCCCTTGACGCCGAAGCTCAGCACGCCGCCGAAGCCGCGCTTGAGGTACTTCTTGGCCGTCTCGTGGTACGGGTGGCTCTCGAGACCGGGGTAGGAGACCCAGCTGACGTAGTCGCTGGCCTCGAGCCACTTGGCGAGGGCGAGGGCGTTCTGGGCGTGGCGCTCGCAGCGGAGGGAGAGGGTCTCGACGCCGATGAGCAGCTGCTGGGCGGCGAAGGGGTTGAGCGAGGCGCCGAGGTCGCGCAGGATCTCGACGCGGGCGCGGATGATGAAGGTGATGGGGCCGAACGTCTCCCAGAACTTGAGGCCGTGGTAGCCGTCGCTGGGCTCCGTCATCTGCGGGAAGCGGCCGTTGTCCCACTTGAACTTGCCGCTGTCGACGATGACGCCGGCGACGGTGGTGCCGTGGCCGCCGATCCACTTGGTGGCCGAGTGCACGACGATGTCGGCGCCGTGGTCGATGGGGCGGATGAAGTAGCCGCCGGCACCAAAGGTGTTGTCGACCTGTTTTGCGACAAAGATGCGTCAGTCTTCTGAAAAATGCTGCAGCGCTTCCCTCCCAGGGATGAACCTACAATGACGGGAACGCCCTTCTCGTGCGCGACCTTGGCAATGGCCTCGAGGTCGGGCACGTTGTACTTGGGGTTTCCGATGCTCTCGATGTAGACGGCCTTGGTCTTGTCGTCGATGGCGGCGGCGATGTCCTCGACGCGGTCGCCGTCGACGAACTTTGTGTGGATGCCGAGGCGGGGCAGGAACACCTTGAACTGGTTGTAGGTGCCGCCGTACAGCAGCGAGGTGGAGACGATGTTGTCGCCGGCGTGGGCGAGGGCGTTGATGGCGATGAACTGGGCGGCCTGGCCGGAGGAGGTGGCGAGGGCCGCGACACCGCCCTCGAGCGCGGCGATGCGCTTCTCGAAGACGTCGACCGTGGGCTGAGAGCGGCTTGCGTCAGTCACCCTGAGGGTCGTCGTTTGGAGGTGGTGAGCAAGAGCGCGCAAGGCGGGAGAGACGTACGTTCATGATACGGCTGTAGATGTTTCCAAACTCCTTGAGGCCGAACAGCCTCGCGCCGTGAGCTGAGTCATTGAAGGTGTAGCTCTACAGGTCAATTGTCAGTCGCGACAGTCCTCGAGACTCGAGAAAGCCCAGGGGCCCATCGTCGCGGGAGGATTGACGAACCGTAGTCGCGTAGATGGGGACAGCTCGCGAGTTCGTCGCCGAGTCGGGGACATGGCTGTGTCGCACACCTCGTCAGCTCTAGGTCTACGAAGCTCCAAGCTATAGGAGTATTGGGGGGAGGGACGTACCCCGCGTGAAGCTGGAGAGTCTCGAAGTTCTTGCTTAATTCTTCGGCCATCTTGACTTTGGGGTATATGGAGGGGGACTAAAAGGTACTGAGGAACGGGAGGAGGAAGGGGAAAAGAAACTTTTTTGGAGGGGTCCCGTCTTGTTATGTGTGACAGACAGCTCACTGGCAATGAGAAGGCCGGCTACGGAGGGGCGCCACGGGCCAAGGGGGACGTCGGAAGGATAAAGGTCAAGGGGAGAGGGCCGGCAGACGAAGAGACGGGGGGTAGAGGCGCAAGAGGGTTAGCTACGATGATGCCATTGAGGGGAGATCACACCATAGGCTGCTCTTATAGTAGTATGTAATTCGCTCTCATGAAGAAAAAAAGATTCCCCCGTCTCTGCTGCTCACTTCCCGGTCGGGGGGGTAGCAACCATCATCTTGGCGCGACCCCCAATAATTAGGTGAGATGGCGACGAAGAGTCAAAGGACAGCTCAGCTACCCTGCCTGGCCCGCGGCACGGCACCAATTGGCTTGTTCCTGTTTGGGGGGGACCTGAGCGACGAGCTTGCGAGAAACATCCCATGGCCTCGGTCGTGTGTTGCTCTCTCCAACAAAGGTGGGAAGCGCCGATTTAGGCAAAGGATGTGGGGTTTGGCCAGAGCACGCAATCGACGCTGAAATGTCACTTTGCGGGGCAGAGCCAGGGGTCCGCTCCAATATGTCCCACTCCTCGGAGGAGCTGCCCGGAGCCTGGAGGTGAGCTTCGGGGAGAAGAGGAAGTAGGTTGCTGTGCGATTGACCGAGCCGCGCCCACGCTGGTTCTTTCCTGCACTCTCTGCGCTCATCAGTAGCCTTTTCGATTCGTTAGTTTCTATAGCTAGTTGTCTTGACGCAAGATGCCAATGGTGTCATGTCCTCCAAACGTGGGGGTAAACAAACCAGGCGAGCTTTGCGCTGGTCGCAAGGTAACACGGCGACGACGGTCCATCGAAGACACAACCGGCCAAGCTACCGGCTACCGCGACCGCGGGCGGCGGGCCACGATGCCGTCGCGCGGTTATCGGTCGGGGACCTCGGTGGGTTCGCCTTCACGAACGCCCAGCTACCCGCGTCCCACACACCCCGAGTTCCATTCTGCTGCTTTCCAAATTTCCGCATAGACAAGTGGGAACGCGACTCGACTGAGGCGGTCAGGTCGGCCTCGGCGCGGTCGCCCCTCCAATAGTCGGTTTTGGCGCGCGGCCCTCCTCCCTGCAATGTAGTGTAGGGCTGATTCAAGACGCGCCGCCGCCTGGCGTAACCGCCGCGAGTTGTCATCAGGGGCTCCTGGTGATTTCCGGTAGGAAAGATAGTGTCATCAACATCTGCGGTGCTCTACCTGAGAAGGTCAGCAGATCGCCCCGGCGTTGATGCTGGAACTCACATAAAAGCGTAGACAAGGTCAATAAAGCGCCTTCGGTGTGTTGGGCGGCTCAGCCACCGATCGTCGGGACTGCTTCCCAGCAAAAGCCCCCACCCAGAAGAACTGGCCACCGTTGCACTGCATATGGGCCTTTAGCAGAAACGCAGCAAATCAGATTGGTTGAATTACATCGAAGCATCGAAGTAAGGAACGTACCGTTTTTTAAGGTCCTCGGTCTGGGGGTTTGGGCTCTGTCGAATTTCGATCCCATCTATAATTGCTATTTTCCACGACAGGACGTCCAGTCACTTCACCTGACAGACAACGACAGATGTCACGGTCTGGGTAGCTGTACAAATCTTGATCCTGGCGAGTGCAATAGTATGGGAAGGAATGAATACGAGCGAGAGCCCGCAGGAATAGTAATAATAGCATCTACGTCCTAGTTGAATCAATGACCAACCCAAAACCAAGTATATCCGATCCACACATTTTTCCCATAACCGAGTCGTGTCGATCATGATGCCACCAGCCCGGCCCGTCCTCAAAACCAAGTGAGCCAGTCATCTAGACAAGGCTCACGTCACTAAATCCCGGGCCATATATGCGCCTTTGGTCGACCTCCCAGACTTCTTTACGGTCGCATTTCCGGTCCCACGAGGGCATCCTCTTGGCCCTGATGAGCTCGACCGACGCCTCACGCCTGGCCTCCGCCAGGGCGACGTGAGAAAATTTGAAGGAGTCCGCGTAGCTTACGCAGACTCCTTCATTTGAGGGGGCGGGCCAGCGGCGGTGGGCTTGCGGAACCCCATCTTGAACACGTCCTTGATCATCAACAGAGCGGTGCCGGACCAGAGAGCGAACTCCAGGGCAGCCATGACGGTGTTGGCGCGAGCAGCGGCGCAGACGGCGCCACGGCAGAAGAGGAGCTTGCTGAGGAAGACGGCGAGGGCGATGAAACCGGCGAAGTAGAAGAGAACGTTGAGAAGCTCGAAGGCAACGGCACCCCAGGGGTGGGAGGCTGTGGTTGGGCGTGTAAGTGAATGTACTCATTGATGGTCCAGCGTAGAACTTACCACGGGGGGCGAACTTGGGCACCAGCTCGAGGTAGGCGATCGAGATGAAAGTCCAGAGCGGTACGAAGACCAGGAAGTTGATCTGGGACGGCGACGAAGTCATCGTGTCCATGTTGTACCAGTTGGCGACTGTAGCCAGACAAAATCAGCACTCATTTCCCAGCACGACTATCCCTTCCCCTGTCCGTCCTTCACGTACCATAGGCCGAGAGACCCAGAATCACCAGCGCCAGAGAACCCTGGACAATTCGGAGAGGAAGAATGAGACCCATCTTGGCGGTTTTCGTTATCGTGTCGGAGACGTAGTAAATTCGTTGATATCGTCAGGGAGAGGAGGATGGGATTTCAAAAAAGGAAAGGAAAATAAATGGTTATTGTAAATAAATCTAAGCTGCCCCCAGTGCGCTGTTCAAGAAGTGAAATAGGAGAAAAGTAGGGAAAAGATGGAAACGTTCGAGCGGGAGGAAGACCAAGAAAAGGGCAACGCAGCATGAAAGAGGGGAAATCACTTATGCTTTTGTATGGAAGGGCAGTCCCATCTTGTCCCTGTTTGAGTGTTTGAAAGGCGGAACGTGTAGTCGCGGCCATGGTCGTCACTGGACGCCCAAGGATCGGGTTGGTGCTGGGCAATGCACGGCCTCAGAAGTCTGAAATGCATCTGAAACGGGACTCCCCTGGGGCCGTCGCCATGCGCTGTCGCCTCGATGAGATGGTGTGTGGCAGGGTTCCCGGTACTTCCCAGGAGCCAATCCCGTTTGCCCACTCGAAAAGAGCCTCCATCTTGGAAGCCGTACACTACTAATACCATCTTGGCGTTGGCAGTTGCCATCGCCTCTGGTTGGACAGGCTGGTGGCTGTGGAGGAGACTGGGTGCTGACCACCTCGTGGTAGACTCGCATCGTCGTACACTAGGGGGTTGGCTGACGATTTTCAGGGGGTATTGCCTCTCGAGTGTCTCTCCCTATGATGGAGCCGCGCGCCCACACAAACCCACAAACATTGTCGGACGATATGAGGCTCTCGGCGGAGACGATCGGCGACGCATCAGCACGGCACAAAAGCCGGGCGCCAGTGCCTGCTCCGGGAGAGACCAAAGAGATGCAGGCACGGCGATATTGGGCGGCGGCTGGGAAGGCGAATTAACGTTGCATTGCTGCTGCACCGCAGCGCCTTACACTAGGGGTGCTTGGCAGAAGGACTGTCGAACCGAAGGAAGCCTTTCATCATGACAAGGAGGCCATGTAGGTGTGAGGGTCGAGCAACTCGAGGTGAAGGGCTGAAGCGAGTGATCTTCGGGCTGAGAAACGCAACGAGACACCCAAAGTCCGCTCGCCTGTGCTGAGGCACCAACGGCTATCCTCGTTCGGCCAGAGGGTTTGAAGCTGAAGATCTGTGAGTCTCAAGATGCCAAGCATGATTCGCCCGGGGCCTAGCATGTGTCACCGAACTTTCGACGACAGGTCACGTCGTGTTGTGGGCGTTGAAACAAATCGGGACTAGAGCGAAGAAGAGCGTGC
Organism: Colletotrichum musae; assembly: GCA_027406025.1. NCBI lineage: Eukaryota > Fungi > Ascomycota > Sordariomycetes > Glomerellales > Glomerellaceae > Colletotrichum > Colletotrichum musae. The sequence goes on from JANVYC010000006.1 coordinate 3,264,209, forward strand.
CTCGAAGGACCCTCGCGATAAAAGAAAGAGAATCAGCAGGCCTGGTTCAACTTTGTGACGACAAAATAATTGACACAATAATGCAGTAGATACCCAAGACAAGCATGCGAAGGAGCGGGAGGAAGAGAGAGAGGAATTGCAAGAGCAAGGGGACGAAGAAAAATGTCCGAACGACTGATGTTTCCTCGCTACCAGGTCTACCCCCCTTTGGGCCGATGGAGACGGGAGGCAGTGACGGACGGGTTGTGGGCTGTCCAGGTGCACTATACCTTGTCCTTTCTGTCTGGGGGCGCGCAGGAAAGGTACCAAGAACCGATTGGGACCTTCGCGTGGAGAAGAGACTGAAAATTCATATTTATCACTGGCAGTCGCGACCATGGAATTCTTACTACCGGCAGGTGGTATCCATTCGTGCCTTCCGTCGAAAATGCTTGATATGGGCGGATGTTGCAGCGCCAAGCGCTGTGGTGATGCTCCGCGGATGTTCTGCGCAGACAGCGAGCACCCAAACACCAATCTTGGCTCCCAGCAGGGGCTTCCCCATCATCCACCGGGGCGGAAACCGGGGACTGGCCGTTCTCGACTCGCTCGCTAGCTCGCTACTGCCCGTCCCAGCCCAGGCCCGCTTTCCTCTTCTCTGTTCTTAAAAAAGCTGCTGGGGGCCTGAGACGCCGCACAACCAACTCCCAGACTCAGTCCGATACTCGCATCGCCAAGGAACGTCCCTCCAACGTACATCCGCTGTGCTGACTACATACAGCTGCGTCCTGACTCTTTCCATCCGTGTCACGACTCGCTGCGACAGCGGCTCTGTCTGCCGACTTGGCCAGTCCCGAGACTGCTACTCTACCAAAGCTTCGCCTCGCCAGTCTCGCCAGTCATCGTGTCTGGGCATCCGAGCCCTTCTGCCATCGTTCACCCCTGGTGCCGATTCCCGCCGTGTTGGCATTTCCATCCGACTTTCATTCTAAAGTCTTGGCCAGCACCGGAGCGTCCACATCTGCCACTCGGAGAGCCTCAACGCAGCACTCGACTTCTTGGCAGGCCAATTTGAGATCCGCCTCATCACTGCATATGCTGCCGCGAAGCCCTATCCGCATTACAAAGGAGCGGGTTCAGGCTGCCGAGGCCATACATTGTGGGGAGCATCGCCAGATTCAAGACCCAAGACGGGGGCCATTCGACTCCGAAAAAACTTTTTACCGAGCGTGCCATTACCTGCCCGTCTCGTTTCAATATCGCCTGAATCGATGTAGCATGCACACCAAACGGCAAAAAGCTTCCACGGAGCTTTACCCCGTCCGTTTGGACTGCCCTCTGTGTCCTGCTACGGCCTCGAGCTGGTCCCTGTCAGACACCTTTTACAAAGTAAGGTACCCAAGGTAGGCAGTCGATGCCTCGCGGTCGTGAACATTCCTCTTTTGCCCGAGACCCTGACTGTCTGCGTTTCCGAGTCTGGCAAAAACTGGCCGGCCGAAGAGAACAGCTGGCCTACGCTGTGTCATCCCGAAGCGCCCACGAGTCATCCCAGGCTCGAGGCTCGGGCTGTACGGCCATCACCCATCACTTCCTGATCAGACGCGATCCAAAACGCAGACACTTGTTTGTTGTTTCTCCTGCGCCGCTGTAACCGCTGCTGGTGTGGTGTCTCATCACCTCCAGACAGCCAACTGTTTTAGCAGTTTCGCTGTCGGTATCCGTACCTATCCGCAAATATCCTCTGTCGGCGCCATATCGGCAGCGCATACAAGAGCGCCGCTATTTCCGGCTCGAACGCGGCCTGATGGAGCGGTCGTAGATCCCTCCGGATATCATATGGGGGCTGTCGCACCTGCGTCCCTAACGTCAAGAGCCGCATCACGCTTGCGCATGGCTAGGACGGTGACGCGAAGCAGGCAGACAGACTTCGCATGCTGTCCGACCTCTTATGGCCCAAGCCTCCTGTCAGCCCGAGCGATGCCATGAGAAAACAGCGTGTCTCAGTGCCGCCTTTGAGATGATGGTCTTCCTGCCTCATTCTGGTGCGCAATGGCATTGCTGTCAGAAAAGTGCTCGGTCCCTGGCCAATGGCTTTGCTGGGCTGACCACAACGGCGACTTGCAGCCAAATATCCAGATGCGCCAGGCATTCCGACGATGGTGTGCAAAATCCAATGAGCGCAGAGCCACGGCAAGCCATCAAGAGCCGTCGCGCAGCAGGTGGGGCCCGGGGCATTCGGGCTGTCGGGCTGTCGGGTGCGGCGTCCAATGGCCTCCGCCCGGAGCGACGAGTTCTCGAGGTCCCTCGCCCGAACGCACCGGACCGTCTTTAGCATGTGACAGTCGACGCCAGTCATGGAGTGCTTTTGGAACAATAGTGTACCACTGTGCTGTTAGCGCGTGGAAGCCCGACACGTCAAGTTGTATTGCTTTTGAACACGACAATCTTCATGGCTCACCACGGAATCCGTTGAGGGTTCGTGAAGACCTTTTTTAGTCTGGTCTTTTATCTTATTACGGGAGATAGATATTTATTGCGTCCTCCGTACGTAGTGTAAAGCCCCGCCCCGCAAGAAAGGGACCCGAGGTGGAAATCCACCGGACATCACGGAGCAAAAGGCGGGGGGGACGGCCTGTCACAATTTCTCGTTTAATGATAGCTCCTTCCATATGCGAATAGCCCCCGTTCGACATTTGGCAGCTGCTATACCTGCAGGTAGCTAGGTGGTGTTACTACTTACTGCTTGGTACCTAGGTAGGCACGTAGGTAGGCTATCTGAGCACGCGTACATACTGCATAGCACCATCGCAAGTACCCACGTGGACACACTTCCTTCACTGTGAGGTCATCACGGGGCTGCATTCCCCATTTTTTCGAATCTCCGACTGACCCAGCAGCGCTGCAGCACTGCTGCAGCAGCACTGCACTGCGCCGCACCCCAGCTTCCAGCGCCCACTGCCTCCGCTGCCGCACTCCCAGCCCCCCAGCCCTCCAGTAAAACCCCCCCGCAAGCCATAGTGGCCCAGCCTGTGCTTGGCGGGTTCCTGCAGCCTATCAGGCGCTGTAGCTGGCCACTTAGTGCAGCGAGGTCTGGGGTTGCCGAGGGCCTTTGGCGTCACCCCTGGCCTTGCTGGGGACTTGAGCCTCGGTCCACGCTCACGAACTCGGCTTCGCCCACTGGATTTCCCCCGATTTCTACACATTCCCCAGGGAGCAAGATACCGGTGGACGGGCACGGGGTACCAAGCCTACTACGCTGCTACTGTGAAGCTACCTACCTAGGTAACTTGCTTAGGTACCCTGCCACGAAAGGGGTTCCCCTCGTTTGTCCCAACTCTCGTGCTCGGCTCTCGCCGTTGATCTCTTTCATCTATTTCGTCCCTTCCCATCTTCGCAAACTTTTTTTGGAGTGCTTTTCTGCTTTCCGCAGCTCTCCTTACCATTTACCAGCATCATCTCTCCTTCACGTGTCATCTTAGGAGGAACTCCCAGGGACCAATCTCACTCCGCCGCGACTGCGCGTCAAACGTACAGCGGCCCCCATCGAGTTCACTGCGACAATCTGCAACCTGTCAGCATTGAACCGCTACCAATCATCCACCTCGCCGATTTTAAATAGCTGCTGCAAACATGGCTCCCACAAAAGACACCGCAGCCTTGATCAAGGAGCTGGCCAATCCCCCGCCTCCCGGCTCGCCGTATGGAGTTCCCGTCCCCGGGTCCGAGAAGGAAGGCCGGAGTGCCATCTACCGCCACTGGCGCTTCCGCGACGGCCCCCTCCTGTCCACCTTCGATCCCGCCTTCCAGACCGTTCACGATTTGTTCGAGGACTCGGTTCGCAGACGCGGCAATGCGAAGTGTCTCGGCCACCGCGCCTGGAACCCGGCCACCAAGGAGTGGGACAACAAGTACACTTGGGCTACCTATGCCGAGGTTGCCGAGCGTCGCAAGAACTTTGGAGCCGGCCTGGTAGAGATTCACCACAAGATTGGCGTCACGACCGACAACTACGGTGTCGGTCTCTGGTCGCAGAACCGTCCTGAGTGGCACATCACTGGTAAGTGCTACAATGACCGACTGTCCGTCTAGGAGCGAAGCTAACGCGAGACTTGCCAGATTTGGGTGCCGCCTCCCAGTCCCTCTTCACTGTTTCCCTGTACGAGACCCTCGGACCCGACACGACCGAATACATCATCAACCATGCCAGCCTGGCCTGTGTCGTCACCTCCCTGCCGCACATCCCGGTCCTGCTGAAGCTCGCCCCGCGACTTCCCTCTCTCAAGATTATCGTCTGCCTCGACTCTCTGGATGCCGGAGAGCAGACTGGCTACTCTAAGCTGTCTGTCCTGAATGGCATTGCTGCCCAGCATGGCATCACCATCTACTCCATGGCTGGCGTTGAGGAGATTGGCGCAAAGTCAGGGCGTCCTATGCGTCCCCCGCGCGTGAACAACCTGGTCACCATCAACTACACTTCCGGTACCACCGGTATGCCCAAGGGTGTTGTCCTGACCCACGGAAACGCCGTCTCAGCTCTTTCGGCTGCCAGGTCCTCTGGAACCGTTACCTACAAGGACGTCCACATCTCGTACTTGCCCCTTGCTCACATCTACGGAAGAATGGTTGACCAGACGGCCCTCGCGGAGGGTGCTTGCATTGGTTTCTTCCGGGGCGACATTGTTGGCCTGGTTGATGACATGAAGATTCTCGAGCCGACCGGCTTCATGTCTGTCCCTCGTCTCTACAACCGTTTCAACTCGGCCATCCGCGCTGCCACCATTGACGCCGATGGTGTCAAGGGATCACTGTCCCGCCAGGTCATCAGCACCAAGAAGGCCAACATGAAGCTGCCGGTTGGTAAGTCGAGCAACACTCACTTCTTGTACGACAGGATCTGGACGCCCAAGGTCCGCGCAGCTGTCGGTCTGAAGAAGGCCCACAGCATGATCAGCGGTAGCGCGCAGCTGGACCCTGACGTGCACGAGTTCCTGCGGGCCGCTTTCGGCAACAACTTCGTGCAGGGATATGGCCTGACGGAGTCCTACGCCGTTGCGACTGTTCAGCTGAAGGGCGACTTTACGCTGGGCAACATCGGACCGCCGGCGGCATGCAACGAGGTGTGCTTGGAGTCGGTACCCGATCTCGAGTATCTGGTTACGGACAAGCCCTTCCCCCGTGGCGAGATTCTCCTTCGCGGCCCCAGCATCTTCCGGGAGTACTACAAGAATGAGGAGGAGACCAGCAAGGTCATCGATGCGGACGGCTGGTTCCACACCGGTGACATCGCCGAGGTTGACAACATGGGTCGCTTCAAGATTGTCGACCGCAAGAAGAACGTCCTCAAGCTGTCTCAGGGAGAGTACATCTCCCCCGAGCGCATCGAGAACGTGTACCTCGGCAGCAGCAACCTGGTCACCATGGCCTACGTCCACGGCGACCCGGCTCAGTCCACCCTGGTTGCCGTCTTCGGCATCGACCCCGAGACCTTTGCGCCCTTCGCCAGCAAGGTCCTGAAGAAGTCGGTCGACAAGACCGACCTGACAGCCCTCAAGGTTGCTGCCAACGACGCGAAGGTGAAGAAGGTCTTCATCGCGGAGCTGGACAAGATCGGCAAGAAGCACAAGTTTAACAGCTACGAGCGCGTGCGCAACGTCTACCTTGACATTGACCCTTTCTCCATCGACAACGAGCTGCTGACGCCCACGTAAGTCAACCGAACCCATAGGTGCAACGAGACGGTGCTAACGAAGTGAACAGTCTGAAGTTGAAGAGACCGCAGACGGCCAAGGCATTCCGCTCCCAGATCGACCAGATGTACGAGGAGATCAACGCGGAGCCCTCGGCCAAGCCCAAGTTGTAGAGCGGTGTTGGGATAGAGGAAAGGCGTTGGTTCATGCCGTGTGACATACTAGTGGGCAAGTTGTACTATATAACTTGATTGGATGGCTTTCCAGAGTTAAGTCGTGTGTTAGAGCAATTTACAATGCTGATGATTGATATTGGATATGCAAATATGAACCGGATAAATGCATATGAGGTTGTTTTAAATAGCACCATTAAGTCCATTGATTAAAACATAACCAAGCGTAGCGCTTCTAATGTCTTTATATTAATTTCTTACAGGTTGCGACAACAATAGACACGTGTGTGTTTTAATAATTTGCTAATTGGTTTTATCTACTAAAGATTATATACTAAGTGCTGGGAGAACTGGGTTACTAGACTACGGATCTATATACTTAGAAAACACATTAAGAGATACAAAACGCGACTTACTTAATATAGATAAGAGGCTACTAAAATAAAAATTATTATATTTATTTAACAAATTTATTTATTGCACAGGGCGCGGTATTAATAACAGTAGTATGTCACTATAGGAAGGACTGTTGTTGAATTATGTATTAATTAGTACGTATATTAAAGTATGTGTCTATGTGCCACCACACGCGATTTTCGCCCCTATTACGCTCCGTGCTAGCTATTAGGGGCTCAGCCGCCGGACCTTTTATTAATCCAGGCCGGCCCTTAGCTATTAGCTTGTACGGGTAGCTAAAATCCACTCCTATACTATTTAAAGTAGTAGACTTAAATCTACATAATTTAATACACCTCCCTAGTAAGGGCCTTTATAAAGCTTTTACTACTATATTAATAATTAAAAGGCCTTTTAAATATATTATTTTATTTACTCTTTTTAGTATATAATCTATAGCTTAATTACTCCCTTAATTACTTTATAATTACTTAGTAATTAGTACTTCTTAAATACCTCTTTAGAGTAGTATCTCTTTACTTTATTTAACTCTTAAGTAGTTCCGTTACTCTTATTAAACCTCTACCCTTATAGTAAAAAGAATAGTACTGTTTTTAAAGTACTTAAAACTTATAATCCTTTATTTTATTCTTTATTAATAAAGTTAAGCCCCTTAAACTACTTACTCTTAAACTTAGCTTTATAAAGTACCTTAAGTTATTTAGTTTAATTAATAAAATTTAACTACTTAAAAAATACTTTAAAATAAGTACTAATAAGTAACTTTATAAACCTATTAACTATTAACTATATTATAGGAGTATACTTAATAATAATATAGCCTTTTTAAGCCTTTTAATATAGCTAATAGTTATAAATATTAATATAGTATAACTTTATTTATAGCTAAACTATCTCCTTATTAATAAAGTAGATCGTTTATTAATTATTGTATTAAATCTATATACTTAATAATAGAGTTACTAGAGTAACTCTAAAAGTCTTTTCCTTAAAGTCTATATAAAAAGCTATTATTAATTAACTTATAAAAATCACTTTTTTTACTACTTAAAAAAGTATAAATAGCTTAGCCTCTATAGTTAATATAGTAACTATATTTTATTTATTAATTTACTACTTAATTAATTTATTAAAAAGTTTAATTATAAAGGTTTAAAAGTTTTTATAATTTACTATATTATTAATAAAGCTTATATTTATAGTAACTATAAAGCTATTATTAAGTCCTCCTTCTTTATAACTATATTTAAGGTATAAAGTATATTAGTAAATAAAGTAGGCTATAACCCTTTTAACTTCTTTAGTATACTTTAGACTAGAGTTATAGTTAAAGTAGGTAAAACAACTAGTTAAAAGGGTAATATTAAGCTAGGCTATTATTACTAAGTATATTATAAAGCTAATGTTACTTTAGTACTAGTTAGTTTTAGTATATATAACTGTCCCCTTATATAAAAAGAGCTTACTTAGCTAGAGTAATAAAGTATATACTTTCCTTAATTTTATTGCGTATTACTAAAGTTGTTTAATAAACTTATTAATATATATAAATTATAAGAGCTATAGTTGCTTTATAGTGTAGTTATAGATAACTTTAATCTTTAAGAACTACTATAAGTTTTAACTACCCTTAAAATAATACTACTTTTAAAAAGCTTTAATAAGCTTTATAACTTTATTATAATACTTTAAAAAAAAGTAGAGTATATAGTTATTTATATAAAAAAAAAAAATTATATAGCTACGTATCTAATAATAGTTTTTACTAGTAACTTACTTTAACTTAAACTTTTATAAACCTACTTTAAAATAGTACTACTAAAAAAGTAGTAAGTAATATAATCTATAAAGTACTTTAATAAGCTTAAAAATAGTGCCCTTTTTTTAGTAACTAGGGGGTATTTATATATAAATATCCTTATTAAGCTCTATATATATAAATATATTTATAGTGTTGTATTATAAAAGTTTAAAATTAAAGTAATTAATAATAGCTATTAGTGTTTAAAAAAATATACTAGTAAGCGTTAAAGTATATATCTCTTAATTATCTTAATACTACTAGTCGCTATGTATAATAAGCCAAACTTTAATCTTTAAAAGCCTACTATATTTATTTAACTTATATATATAAACCTAGTAGTAACTAAAAATCTAAGTGCCTTTTATAGTACCTATAGGTACCTTTTTTTAAAAGTTTATTTCTAAATAGCTTTTAAAATAAATTACCTTAGCTACTTATATAGCTACAGTATATAGATAAACTAATACTTCTATATAAAATATAAATAAAAGTTAAAAATCTTTTTAAAAAATACCTAGTACTAATAAATCACTATATACTTTATATAGCTTCTTATACCTACTTAACAAAGAGGTCTTATTTCCCTAGGCGCTTATATCCTCTCCCTATAGCCAAAAATTACTATTAAAGTATTTAACATCTACTATTTAAAATACCCCTAAAGTATATTAAATACTAAGGATCCCCTTTAATAGTTTATAAGTAGTTAAGGAGCTAGCCTAAAAGTAGTAACACTATAGAGTATCTTAATATAATAATAAGGTTCTTACTAAAAAAGTAGCTTTATAAAAGCTTTATTTTTAATAGGGCCTAGTAAGTATATTGTAATAGGTCTACTTAGAGTCTTTTAAATTGTTATAACTTAGTACTACTCCTATATACCTCTTTAAATACTTTTTTTTATAAATAAGTACTTAAAAAAAGGTAGTAGGTAAGTTAGATAGTATTAATATTAACTTAAAGTGGGCTATTAAGTAAGAATATTTACTAGGGGGAGTTTATTTTGTAGTAGAGTCTTTAGAATTAGAATTTTTAAAGATCTTACTAGGGGCCTTTATAAAAAGTATAACTTTATTATCCTCTTTATTTAACAAAAGGGGTTTATATAGTACTTAATAGTCACTTTCCCTATTATTAATAAGGTAGTTATAAACCTATATAGTAACAGTATTAAAGTTAAAGTTTAAAGTATCTTTAGTAAAGGCCTCTAAGTTACTATCAAATTATTAAGTCTTATTAAACATTATATCTCTTATAGTAATAACCTTCTTAGTTAAGGGGATCTATATATAGTACTAATTTATTAAAGTATATTCTATAAAAAACCCTAAAAAAGCGCAGTTAGTAAAGTAGTTAAGGTACTTTTTCTTAAACTAAGTAGCAACTATAAAAGTATATACTTTATAACTATATACTTATAAATACATAAAACTCAGCTTTATAGTATTATTATCTCTAAGCTACTAGTAAAGTACTTTATATAGAGTTTTTTAACTAAAAGCTATTTATAATATATAGTTATAAAAATATACTATAAACTTATATATATTAAACTATATTTTATAAAAAAACTTACTACCTTCTTTTATAGTCCTTACTTTAACTTTAACTATAGCACTAACACACTTAGCACCGCCGTTTTAATCTTAAGTATTTAAAATAAATAGTTTAATAAAACAGCCTTACACTTAAAAAACAGCTATTAATCTCTTGTATTTAACAAACTCTCTATCGTATTTAAATACTAACACATCTACATTGTATTAAAGTTTTATTATAAAAATAAACTCATTAAAGGTCTTAGTAAAAGTATTAATAAAGTAGTTAAAAAAGTAATAGTTCTATAAGTACTAAGTAATATAATTAATAAATACTAGTATAAATATAAACCCACTATATCCTTTTGTATATAAGTAAAAGTTAAACGCAATACACTTACTAGGGCGGGCATACGCGTTACTCTTTTATAACTCATAATAGATTATTCTCTTTACTTTACTAATACTATATACATTATAACAAAAGTAAAGGGCCTTATTGTTATTAAATCTAAGAGTACTAACCGTAATATAAACTCCTCTTATAAAGCTTATTAAATAGTAAAGTAGCTTAAGGCTAGAGTAGCTAAACTACTAGTACCACGTTTCCTTACTACCTTTAAAAGGCTATTACTTTGTAGAGTTGTACTTATTTTACTACTATAGAGTATAAGTATACTAAATAACCTACGCAGAGCTATAGCTACTATATACTGTCTTAAGGGTAAGTTTATTATACTTAAGTATGTATTAACTATATTTAACTTTAATAATACTAAATAGACTATAATTAAATTTATATAGTATTAACTAATACTTAAAGTACTTATTCTACTAGTATCCTTATTTATATAACTACTAATAGAAAATAAAATTTGTTACTATAAATATATAAAGCACTATATTATAAAAGTGTATTATAAATCTTTTTTTATTAACTTAAATAACCCTAATACTTATATTTCTATATACCTTAATTATAAGTAGCTTAAAGCCTACCTATAAATAGTTACTTATACTAGCTACTTAGAGTTTTATAAATAACTACTTATTATAAAATATATAAATTAACGTACTAGAGTCGAGGAAGTAGGAGTCTTTAAAAGGGTAAGCTTATAGGTCCTTATAAAAAATAGCCTAAAATACTACTAATAACTACTTAAAACTCCTAATACATTAACTATAGAGTTATTTACTATAAAAATCCTTAATAAGTTTAATTAATTAATTATTAGTTTCTAAATACTTATTAACATACTCCTAATAAGCTATATTATAATACTATCCCTTAAATACTTTTTTAAAAAAAATATAATAATATAAATTAAATAAATAAATAAAATTATAAATAAAGTAAATATTATATTATAAAAAGCCTTAATAATTACTTTACTTTAAATAAACACTTTATAAGTAATCTTTATATTACTTATTTAACTCTAAACTATTTAATTAATTAATACTAAATACCCTAGGGGTATACTAAAATCTTTTAGTTAACTCTAATAAATTGTTAATTACTTTAGTAATTAATAAAATTATTTTTTTAAGTATAGCTATATACTATACTCTAAAGTACTTTAACTTAAAGCCCTAAATAAAGCTTTAAATTAATAAGTACTTAAGAACTTAGTATATATTAAGTAGTTAAAATTCATTCTTTAAAAAGACTTTAAATAAAACAACTTATCCCTTATATATTTTAATAATTTATAAATTAAACTACTTAATAATAACTACTTTTAATATAAAGTAATAGTTATAAGGAATTATAAAGTAGTTTTAAAGCGCCTACTCTATATAGTTATAATAAAAAAACGTAGTTATATTAAAATAACTCTTAAAACACAATAGTTAATTAACTAGTCCCTTATTTATATTATAATACTAGTACTAAAGCTTAAAAAATACAGTTTTTTATATTTATATAACTAAATTGTTTTTATTTTTTTTATAGTTTTTATAATAATAATTAATAACTCCTTATATAGTTTAAGTATTGTTATAAAACTTAAAGTACTTAACTAAAAAGTCTATAATACTTATAGTATAATAAAAGTTATTAATGCTATATAAAAGGGAAACGTTCTTAGGAATAGCTACTAAAGGGCCGGATCCTATAAGTATTAAAGAGTAAAGACTTAGTGGCTTAAGTCTACAATAAGTAAAGCTTTTTAGGTAGTTACTTAAAAGTAGCTCTAAAAGTAGTACTATAGTACTAATTAGTAGTTAGTAGTCTATATTTAGATTAATAGTATCCTAAAAGTTAAAGAAAACCCCCTAAGTCTAAATAGCGTTTTACTAAAGGATTTAATCCTTAGGGCCTATAAAAAAGATTTTACTAGTAGCTAAATTAGTTATTATAGTAATATATTTATTTAAATAAACTTATAGTAATTAATTAATTATATATAGTAAAAGGGTTATAGTATAAAACTCTTAATTATTAAATTACGTATTAATTAGTACGTATATTAAAATATATATTTATATACTACCACACATAATTTTCGCCCCTATTACACCCCGCGCTAGCCATCAGAGGCTCGGCCGCTGGACCTTCTATTAATCCGGGCCAGCCCTCGGCCATCGGCTCGTACGGGTAGCCAAAATCCACTCCCACGCTATTTAGAGCGGTAGGCTCAAATCCACGTAATCTGACAACTATAGTGCAACGCGGCGCATGCGCCGACAATCGTGACCTCCGCAAGGGGTCGCAATCTGCGATTCCGATGTCGAGCACCGGAAAGAAAAGATGCTAATATCGAAAGTGACATGTATAGGATGAATTGCATGTGTTTAATGGCCGTTTAAGCTCCCGTGGCGACCCGTGGAGTGGTGGTGTGCGCTTTTAATGACTGTTTGATATGTTGACCACATGTCGCAACGCGCTGAAGCCGCCCGCATGTTCGCGACAGCTTTGGACGTCAGGACTTTGTTCAAGCTCCCGCGTCGCATCTTTCTTTGCACTTTGATATGGAAAATATATCTATGTTACAATTGAGAGCTGGATTATTTTGTTCCCTGCATTGCGAATGATTGTCTTTACATTCAAACGCCTAGAAAGAGTAAAGATGACAGAACTCTTTGAAATATACCTAAATATACTTTAAAGACAAATAAGTAGATTATCTAGGCTAATAGTCTCTTAATTAGCTATATTCTAATCTAAGTATTTATCTTTTAATCTTAAGACTTAAAGTATTATTAAACTGTTTCTTAACTTTTAGTTAAAAGCTTTATATGAATCTATCTACGTTTATATGAATAACTCTAGTATGCACCTTCTCAGAACAGTAGTGGACCCACTTTTACCGCCCCTTCTGATCTCGGCTTGGTTATAGCGCCCTAGGCTTCCTATTCCCCAACTTTAACCAACGGCTTCAGCAACGACGCGTCTTCCTTGATCTCTTTACGCGCGCCGCCGGGATACCGCCGTGGACACTGGACGCGTCTGAACGCTGCTCTCATGATTGCGATCATGAGCAGCGCGTCCAGGGCGAGCCCTTCAGGAGGACCGCCGATCATAGACCTCACTATCGACACCACGATCGACCTAACGAACCTCGACGACTCCCCTCCCACGAGCCCGCGCGTGAGCGCTGCCGAGCCGCCTCGCAAGAGGCAGAAGCTCAGCAATGGCGTCGTCCAGACGCCTCCTAGAGACCTCAGGACTTGCTTGAAGACGCAGGTCAAGCCGTACATCGGCACATACTTGGCTGAGATTCCTGCAGGCCGGGTCAACACGTCAAAGATCTGCAACAAGGTAAGAGCAGCAGCCAGCCCTCTATCCCGTAAAGCGTAAAAGAAAGCAACCTCTCAAAACTTTGGTTTCAAGATATTGCACCAAGTCAGTTGCGATTCGAGGTTCTTGGAAGCGTTCACCGAGAACAATGGCTTCCTTCCACCGGCCGAGGAGAGGAGACTGGCGGAGACGTTGAGATTTATGGTCTATCATCACGCCTCGAGCCCAGTGAGACTATCTAGACACAACGATCTTCGGCAGGCACGACTTTATGCTAACCTCTCGACTCGCAGGAATTCCAGCTCAGTACTGCACCCGTGATCGCGCCGACGCCCAGCACTGCTCCCTCGGTGTCTGCACCGGTGCCGACCTCTCGCCCAGCCTCTCCCCGAGCGGCGTCCTCGACTGCTCCCACGCCTGGCTCTTTGGTCCCAGTGAGGCTGAATCCCACGACCATTCCCCAACTCGGAAATCACCGCCCGAATGGAGAGCCTAGTCCCGGAGTTGGGTCGCCTACAAACTACCGAACGAAAGCACGAGCAAGATCATGGAAGTCGTGGAAGACACACAAGCCCAAAGAAGGGTCTACCACACCCCGCAACAAGGTCATTGGCTCCTGGATTCGGATGTCGAGACGACCCTATCTCACGACCGAGGAACGAAAGACCTTGCTGTGTGGCACATCCAGGCTGATGAGGGCGGGAGCCACTTCCGCGGCCAAGGAACCCGTTCTCTTTCACGTCGACTTTTCGCCCGAGGAGATGGAGGCCGTACTGAGAAAAGTTGAGGAGATGTGCGACAAGAAGAGCAGGAGCGGACGGGACAGCAATGCTCTCAATGAGGCTGGCATTTCGCTCAGGAAACAACCCCACTTGTTCACGTCCATCCCCATGGAACTGGAGCTGAAGGGAGACTTGAAGACGAGAGATCACGTCGCCATCCGGAATCTCCTCGAGGAGCTCGTCGACAAGCGTAAGATGCCTGCTCGCAAACCTCAGATTTTGACGCTGCAGGTGGACGAATTCGACAAGCAAAACGAGACAAGCCGCTCCAGTCACGTCCCGGCTCTCCTCTTCGCCCGAGAGCTTGATGGAAACCGTGGCTTTGGAAGAATGCGTCGCCACATCAACTTCACCAATGACTTCAGAAACGCTCGTGAGGACGAGCTCGAGATGCGGGCCGAATGGGTCAACTGCGCAGGTGATATTATGACCATTGCCTGGACCTCGGACCACACCTTCGTCTGCGGCACGACGACCCATTCGGACTCCCATAATCAACAGTATAACCGCGATGGCAACTTGCTTCTCGGTTCTGCGCGGTCGAAACAGCTGAAGGCATTCGCGGATCACCGTATACCCCGCCCCATTGTGGAAAAGGGCGAAAACTCGACCGAGGCCATGAGAGAGTCCCAAAGCCCGTGGCTCTATTCCTCGGTAGTCTCTTCCGACTACGATAAAGAGAACGATCGAGCATACACATCAAGTTTCGACAGAACTGTCAAGGTGTGGAAAGTGGCCAAGGATGGGAAGAACATGACGGCTATAGGCACCTGGCATCACGGGGGCAATGTTAATTTTGTGGCTGCGTCGAAGCACGAGTCTGGCATGGTTGCCACCGCAGCTGACGTGCCCAATCAAGCCGTCCGAGTTTACCGCGTCAGTGACGACGCCAGCATCGCAACGTGCCCCTACGACTCCTTCTCCGGCTCGAGATCCTGGAACGAAGACGACACAGAAACAACAGCGACACAGAAATGGGCGTACTTTCCAGCCACCATGCAGTGGGGCCTGGCCGAGGGCGTTCGACACCTGCTCCTCGTCGGCTACTCCCCGCGAAGCTTCAGCGGAGAAGACTACGACATCCCGGATGACAAAAAGAAGACGGGAGAGATATGCCTATGGAACTGCCTGACCAACAAAAGAATCAAGGTCATGACTGCCTCGACACAGAATGTGTTCGAAGTAGCTTGGCATCCCACCTTGCCCGTTTTCATCGTGGCTACTACTCCTGCTGGCTTGGTGGTCGACGAGCACACCAAGACACAGATTCGAGTGTTTGCCAGGAAGTCAGAAGAAGAACTTTCCAACAATTCCGAGGCGAGATCTCCCGAGGATGCCGAGGGGGAATATAGCGAGACGCAGTGCCTCGACTGCCGGGCGGAAGACATCAACGAGCTAACGATCAAACCGATCGGCCCGACGTCCTCGTACGTCACAGCAGCCTGCACGAACGGCATCGTATATGTTTGGGATACCGCACGAGGCCAGTACCCAATTCATGCCCTACGCCACGGTAAACCCATCGACAAGGAGGACGGCGACGTGGGCGTCAAGTTCACGGCTTGGGGGACCACGGCGGACCGGTTCTACACAGGCGGCACTGATGGAGTGGTCAAGGTCTGGAACGTCCGGAATCTACGCCAGCCCCTGGTCCGCGACCTCTTGGAAGCACCCGGCTGCATCACCTGCGGATCCTTCTCCCCCGACTTCTCGAAGCTGCTCGTCGGAGATGCCACCGGCCGAGTCGTGCTCCTGTCCCTGGACCAGGAGGACGAGCCTACCCCGAAATTCGTCATGCCGCCTATGCCCCCCGGCATGAGACCGCGCAGCTCCCGGCCTGTCCGGCGCCCGCTCGCGTTCATCAGGCACCAGGAGCCTCCCCCGCCCGGCACGGGATCCCTCGAGACGGGCGTCGCGAGAGGCCGCCACTACCTGGCCTCGGGACAGCTCAAGCGGCACCGCGACCCCACCGTCGGCGTCGTCCAGGGGCCGGCGTACGCCTACCTGGGCCTCTACCGGCGGGAGTTCCACTTCCAGGAGGACCCCGCCCAGCCCCTCCTAGCTAGGGCCGAGGAGGAGCAGCAGGAGAACAAGAAGATGTTCAAACCCTCCCTCAGGGTCCCCCGTCTGAAAGAGCCCAGGGAGCTCGGGTCCGCCGCCCTGCACATCCAGCACTTGAGGAACGCGGGGAGAGACCTGGACCTGGACAAGCTGGACGAGATGACTAAGATCGACCTGCTGATGGATCAGATCTCGTTCGACGATCCTATAGACGACCAGGGGTTCGATTTCGACTGGGAAGAGGAGTAGCCGGCGCCTGTTTTGTTTATAACGGCCTTAGAGACAAAGTCCGAGGCTGTTAGAGATGGCCGTTTGTTGCATTACAGCTTGTTAAAGGAGGCTGGCTATAAAGGAGCCGTGTACATGTAACATTGGCCTTTTTACGAATATCAAGACTGATGAGCTTAGCCTAGGTTTTTAATGAATCCTTAGAGCTTATTAGTTTTTAAGACCTTACTTATAATTAGGCTAACTAAATGTGTATAAAGTACTATATTAATCTAGAGTAAAATATAAAACTTTACTTTTCTATTAGAATTATTTTAGTTTTTCCTTATTACTAGGGATTGAGGAGCTAATATAGGCCTTCTAGCCTGTGTGGTCGATTGGCCCGTTTTGAGGTCAATATTAGGCGTGGTGTTGTCAAAGTAAAGATATATAAAGTAGAGCTTTTCATTCGTTATCTTACAAAGTCAAAGTGAAGATGTCTGATTTGCCCATTTTTGGGCTAGCTGCCTGTTTTTATCTGCGTTTGTGGCCTGTGGCCACTTACCCGTGTAGGGCTTGTATTAGGAGCATTTGTGTCGATCGCAGGCGTTAGGCAAGGTCCGTCTGCTTCAGGCATATGTTGCTGGTAGACCTTGTCGTCCGTCATCTTGGGTGTATTCCACCGTTGGATACCCGGACAAAGCCGCTGACCATGACTTCGTCGTGCGAGGGCTACGCCGAACTCGTTCGGCGACTGACATACAGTCTCACCAGCCCCGGATGGTGTACACCCGAGATCACCGGGGCACACATAGTCCCCTTTCAACATATTTGGGTGTTGCTCCGAAGCAAAGCAAAGCCTTTGGAAGCGATGTGGCGAGTCTTTTATATGGAGAAGGGGCTCGTCTCATGGGCAGCCGGAAACTATCGTGAGCGTATTCGATAATGAATATTCAGACTTGCGAGCGCGGCGGGAGGAAGTATACCGCATGCGCGGACAGCGACAGACATCTGGACGGACCATCTGCCGCACTCTAGGGACCGGCGAGTGACAGATGAGTTATTGGGAGCCAACCTGGACGACCATCGAGCAGGGTGACCCTCCTTTTCCAATGGTCAACTTGCATGCCGGGTTCTGGCAGGCGATGCTGGCTTCTCAGCAAATACAATCAGATCACGCTGAAAATGACAAATGAAAAGAACACAGCCCAATCAATTTCGGCAACCAGTGCTTAAGGTTGAGGAGACCACAAAGCTGATCCAGGGAAGTAGGACTGTCAGCTACTGGGAACCTGCAAGTGTCGGGGAACGAAGATGCGGGAGCTTCACAATAAGGGCGGCTGCGTTACAAACAATAGTATGGCCCATTGCCATGTTTCCCTAAATGTAGGTAGGGGTCGTTTTACTCTACAAAGACTAAACGCCACCGACTCGAAGCCTTAAAAGCCAGATTTGTGGCGGTATCATCGTGCTGCCAAACAATTCCTCGTCCCTTTCCCAAAGAAAGCCGGGCATTTTTGTCGACGTGGTATTTCCTTTTCCCTTTCCCCACTCCTATGAACGCCGGGTTCGAAATGCACATCCATGGTTCATCGAGGGCCAATCCGGTTGGGAGGCCAAAAAAGAACGCAAAATACAACAGGCAACTGCATCCCAAGATCCGTGCCGTATGCAAGAAAGTTCGGGCCGGTTACTGCTAAAGGTTTACTTGCTGCTGGGGTCGGGGAAGACGAATCCGGGCGGAAATGCGGGCATCCCGTTGGGAAGAGTGGAAATGCCGTACGGGAACTGCTGAGGCACCGGCTGGGCATTAGCTCCGGATGCTGGAATGTCGTCCCGACGGTTGTTGCTGCGGCGCCAGCGGCCAAGATCCTCGCCATCCTCGTCGCGTCCGGTGCGAGTGGAGCGAGGTCCGTGATGCCCGCTCTTGTCAGTCTGCATGCGCCTACTGATGGCCTTGGATGACACGCCGGCACCAATCTCGATATCGGGCTCCTCGACGACCATGCCCGTCTCGATAGGCCTGCCTCCACTGCCACCGTATTCAGCCGTGAGCATCCACTTCCGATCGGCTTCCGTAAGCTTGCTGATAGGTATGATGCTAACACCGGTAGCGTAGTCACTGCAGTCACGAGGTCCAAAGCCGACACCCCAACGAGTCTGTCAAGATTTAGCGAGCGAGCAGTGAGTGGGTAGGCACGAGTGTACTTACCCTGAGCTGCGAATCATTCTCGCGACCCTTCTCCATTGCTTTCTTGGCACGAACGGCATCTTCACGGCACTTCATCTTGACGAACGCATGGCGTTTCTCCTTGTTGACAATGCAAGTCTGAACCTGGCCGTGCTCACTGAAAATCTCACGCAGTTCGCGCTCCGAGTACCTACGAGGCTCGTTAGGACCGATATCTAACATAGCGCAAAGGTGATTGGCAACCGTGACTTACTGAACGCCGCCTACAAACAGGGTGCGGCTTAGAACTTTGATGCTTCCGTTCGGAATCGATCTATCGAAGTCGACCCACTTCTCGCCTGAGCTACGACGAGGTGTCGGGCTATGGCCGTTTCTGCCCGCGGGGCTACGCTGGCGATACTCAGCGCCACGTCCGCGGGTATCGCGGTCGTCTTGGCGGTTGCGGCCGGGAGACTGGTGGCCGTAGTCATCGCGGCTTCCACGAGGAGAGCCACGCGTGTCCCAACGGCGGCTGGGAGATCTAGACCGCGAGCGACCGTAAGTTCGACTGGACGATCGCGAGGCGTCGCCATATCGGTGCTGGTCATGGTTGTCGTTGGACTGACCCTGGGGAGGCGCACCCCATCCCTGTCCTGCAGCGTAGTAGTTCGGCGCCGCCGTTGTGGCCGGGGCAGCGGGCATAGCGCCAGGCTGGGCGTTCTTCAGAGCTGCGAGCAAAGAAGGAATCTTGTCGAAGGGTACACCTTGGTCAGCGAGTGTCTTGATGAGCATCAGCTGCTGCTGGGCCTGAGGATCGAATACGGGAGCAGCCGGCGGCGGCTGCATCGGATTGGCGCCGGGGTATGTGACGCTGGCAGGCTGAAGTGGGGGTTGAGAGGGTGCATATGAGAAAGGCGGAGCTGTGGCCGCAGGCTGTGAGATGGGCATGGAGTAGGCCGGCTGCTGGTGATGCACAGGAGCTGCCGCCGCCGCCGCCGCAGCCTGCTTCTGCTGGTGCTGAGCAGCAACATGCTGAAGGTTGGACAGAACACTGAGTGCGTTACTCTGAGCTGTATTCTGAGCTTGAGCCTGAAGAGGCAGTGCCTGAGCCTGAGCTGGAGCAGGAACAGGAGCAGAAGCAGAAGCAGCCGGCTGGGGGGGTCCACCGGGGGTAGCAGCACTGTTTTGGCGAGCGAGATTGGCGAGAGCCTCCATTATAGCGTTGCTTTGCTGGGCAGATGGAGGCGCAGGAGCCGCCGGAGCGGACGGGCGGTTGTTGTAACCCATGAACTCAACCAAGCCTGGGGGGGGACTACCCTCCGGCGTTGTGGACTGGACTGTAAAAGAGGGAAAATGTCAGTAAGAGATGATGAATCTGGACTACGGCGATCGATGCTTGAGGGGCATTCGCGTGTCGGATCAGGTAGAAAATAAAACATACTCGGTTCGGGTGTAGATTTCAACTTCTCGCGGAAGCCTTCTATCATTGCAAGCGGAAAGGTATGAACCTTCTCCCAGATGTCTAGCAACTTGGTGATTTTGTCCTACAAGACGCGAAAGATTGTAAGTGGGATGTTCCTCAAGCAATAGTTGGCGAGTAGTAGGCAGTAGGTGGTTGAGGGCAGGCACAGGCGCAGAAGAAATATTGTGGGTGAGTGTTTCTGAGTCTTTGTTCGTGCCCGATTTATTTTTTTCTTGAGCGCAAGACAAAAGGGAAGGAGCAAAAGATGGAAGGTGCTCGGCTTGCAGCACTCCTAAATTGGCAATAACAACAACAGACTGGCTGATCGGGATGTACACTGGAGCAGCAGACTCCAGCATTTCAAGATTCGTGCTTACCTTCTGGCCCAACTGAATAATGTCATTCATCAATACTGGGAGGAGTTCGGTTACTCGATAGACACCAGCGGCATAGGTTCCATCCGGGGCTGAGCCGTCTACATGCTGACCGTGAGACTTTGCCTGCTCCATCCACTTGCGAGTTACGGAGTCTACTACGTAGAGGACGCCTAGCTTGTGGGAAGCGGGAGCCTTCTTGAAGTGGGTGTATAGCTTTTGGACGAGAACTGATTCAGACTGCGAGAGGACGTGAGTTAGTCTACGAAACTAGGCACTGGCGATGCGGTCGAGCGCGTTCGAGAGTCGTACCTGAACATTGTCTAGACATAGCTTGGTCAAGGAAGTGATGCGAGATCCCGACACGCCGGGAGGCTTGAGGCTAAGCATGGCTTGGAGGCCAACCTCCAAGTCCGCAACAGGAGAACTCATGGCCTTGGCTGCGAAGTGATGTTGGCGACGGTGATGGCGATGGCGATAACGTGGAGGTGGTGTGTTGCCTTTTCTAGCAACCTGTTCCGAGTGTGATAATACGACGGGACGAAGCTAAGATGCCCACAGCAAGGTAGGTAGGCAGCGGCGCAGGCAATGATAATGAAGAGATGGAGCCTGTTGTGGCCAGCAGCCGACGAAGACGAAGAAGTCTTGGGGCTGCCGCAGGTTTGTGCCGTGTGCGGTTCACTCGTGGTGTAGGTAGGTACGTGAGGTCCCAAATAAGAGGCAACGCGACCACGATCCTTCCCTGGTACGGATGCCTAGACCAGAAATCGATCTCCCCTTCCCCCGATCAAGTTTGCGTGTTTTTTTACGAGCCGCAGGAAGAAATCCCAGATGTCGCAGACCAGCACTCTAAAAGTACGAACGATTCGAGCGTCTTGAAATGGACGACTCTCTACTTGTACGGAAAGAGCGACCGACGCCTTTGCAAGAGTCGACCAGGGTCACGGAAGAGATTTCTAATGGCAGGAGTCGCTGACGACCACTCCTTTTGTTTTTCTTTTTTTGGCTTCACCCACGGTCGGACTTTGCCGTCCTGTCCTCGAAAGCAGGATACGATGTTCGTCAAGATACGATGGGCCGAGCTAAAGTATTATCAGAACCTCGATACGGAGGGGCGGATGCAGGCTTGCGCTGAGGTTTGTCAGTAGTTCGGGTCGAGGGCAGGGTAGGGAGAACGATGATTGTAGGAGGGAAAGATCAGAGAGTGGGGAGGGCGAGCAGCAAGCACACCTTTTGTGGGAGAGCTGAGCCATGTGAGCCGGGTGGTGGCAGAGGCAGAAAGGCACAGATGGTCAGTGCGTACTGCCTTTTTTTCTCTCGGGCACCCTTGTGTCACTCAGGGCTTTGTCATCCAGATTATTTGAGAGCACTATGGCCTTAGGCAGAAGAGACAAGTGTAACCCTTCCTTTTCAGGCAGAAACCGTATCAGCTCCTGCTGACTAGTAGCACCGCGAAGCGAGATGACAGCTCCACCGCCGAGGTTCTCCCGCGAACCCGAGCCGAAAAGAACAGCTGGCGAAACGCCCCGCGCCAATATGGAAATAATGGGAAATGCCCGTTGAGCGGCGCTCGGATTGGCCAAAGCTCCCGTCAACAGTTTCTGCGCTGTAGAATCTCAATCGGCTACTGCATGCATCGATCGCCGATGAGAGAGGGCTGGGAAGCCCGGCTGGCCCGGCAACGGCGGATAACTTTCTGGAGTTCGTCGTGCGTCTGATATTGGCGGAGGCATCAAATATCAAGTCGACATGCGGATAAAACCCCGTCAATAACTTCATGTATCGCAGTGCCTCTTATTGACACAGATTGGCACTCACATTACGTGATAACCGGGGCGGGGGCCATCGTCAACCGAATCAGCTTCCAGCCGTGGGCGAACGGAACCGCCATCCTTCTCTGCGCGGCCAAGCCAGAGCATCCTCGGATGAGGCGGTCGGTCGCCTGCTGTGCCACGATTGGACTTGCAAGTTCTGTGCAGCCTCCGAGACAGGCAGGAGGATCGATGCCTTGCTCCCCAGTAGGTTACATCAGGTCTGGTGGGCGGGTCATGGAGGCTCGGAGCTCGCGGGAGACGTGCGAGAGAGAGCTCGGAGCTCTGGATCTATCTGCCCAGCGAGGATCAGCAGCGCCCCAATTGACATTGGCTTTGTTTACTCCTTGCTAACGCAGGCACCACTAAGCCCGGCTTCCAGCGAAAAGTTAAGGTAGGTGGACACAGAGAACTCGCGGGGCCGGGCCGTGTGGTCTTCGGAGCCCGGAGGTCCTGGACGTGGTGATGTCTAGTCTCACCGTGAGGCGCATTGTACTGCGCAACACTCCATTCTGTTAAGACCAAGGCTACGATGTTTAGTAGATCCCTATCGAACAAACTATGTGTGCCGCGCATGTAGTTGGCTAGCTGGCGTTCCGAACTTCGGACGATGGACGGGTGCTCCGAGAGAAGCCGCCCAGGCATCCACACAAAGTTCGGCTTTTCGCGCGCAAAAACGGGGCACTGGATACGGAGAACAGCAAGCTGGAGACAGCGTGCGCAGGCCAGATTTTCCTTCCTCAGATGAGTGGATACTGTAGGTACGTAAAGAAACGGGGGGCTCCTAAAGAGGAGGCGAGATCCAGAGATTGACAGGACAGATTGATTGAATTCAGTTGAGGGGGCCGCATGAAACGGCACCAGTCGGGCTTCTCTGTATCCCTCGAAGGCCCTCCCTACCTCAGGAATCGACGGCTTAGAGGCGTCCCGCCGCAATTGAAACCAGCCTGAGTAAGGAACACATAGGCACAACTAATACGGCGGCGCAACGAAGGGAGCAGGGAGGTTGTCGGGTGTTGGATGGCGGCTAGGCGGTCTCTCAATTCATTCCGGTGAGAACATGGCTGCAAAGAGGCGCCGCGACGTTGAATTGTTCTAGCGGTTGGTGCGTGCCTCTTGGACAGCTCGCCGACTTGCCTCCATTGTTGTTGGACCTCTAGACCCGGCGTTGGGGGGGCACGGGGGGCGCGCCAACGGGGCCAACCGGAGGCCGATGTATCTCGTGCGCCAAACGATCCAGTAAAGATACCTCACCGCTGCTGGACGCCTCCCGTATGCCCGGGGTGCCCACTGGTATTTCCGTGCAGACCTGCCGCCCAGAGTGATGTAACTTCCGTGCAGGGGGGTCAAGTCCGGGAACGCCTACCTCATATTTTTTTTTGCCATTGCGCCTTTTTCTCGAGCCCTTCCCTTCCTCCTTCCGACTTCCATCCTTCACCAGTCCCTCACCTCTCTGTAATCTCACAATGGCCTCTGTCGCGCGTATCTCCTCTTCGGCTCTGAGGACCTCCCTCAGGGCCTCCCCTTTCAATGCCAGGCTGACGGCCTTCAACGCCGCCCGCTGCTACTCCTCCAAGACCCAGGTAATACATTCTCCCGCCCGCCCGGCCGTCTATCCGAGGTATCCTGAAGCTGACACGTTCGCATACAGACCCTCAAGGAGCGCTTCGCTGAGCTTCTCCCCGAGAAGATCGAGGAGGTCAAGGCCCTGAGAAAGTGAGCAAACACCCATTGGTCCCTCTTATCGCGGGGCTCGACAGTTGCTAACCTCGTCGTCATAGGGAGCATGGCAGCAAGGTCATCGACCAGGTCACCCTCGACCAGGTCTACGGCGGTGCCCGTGGCATCAAGTGCCTCGTCTGGGAGGGTTCCGTCCTCGACGCCAACGAGGGTATCCGCTTCCGCGGCAAGACCATCCCCGAGTGCCAGGAGCTCCTCCCCAAGGCCCCCGGCGGCAACGAGCCCCTTCCTGAGGGTAAGTTTGCGCGCGACACCGACCGGTCTTGATTGCGCTGACAAACAAACGCAGGTCTCTTCTGGCTTCTCCTGACCGGTGAGGTCCCCTCCGAGCAGCAGGTCCGCGACCTGTCCGCCGAGTGGGCTGCCCGTTCCGACATCCCCAAGTTCGTCGAGGAGCTCATCGACCACTGCCCTACCGACCTGCACCCCATGGCCCAGTTCTCCCTTGCCGTCACCGCTCTCGAGCACACCTCTTCCTTCGCCAAGGCCTACGCCAAGGGTGTCAACAAGAAGGAGTACTGGGGATACACCTTCGAGGACTCCATGGACCTGATTGCCAAGCTGCCCACCATTGCTGCTCGTATCTACCAGAACGTCTTCAAGGGCGGCAAGGTCGCTCCCGTCCAGAAGGACAAGGACTACTCCTTCAACTTCGCCAACCAGCTCGGCTTCGGCGACAACAAGGACTTCGTTGAGCTCATGCGTCTCTACCTGACCATCCACACTGACCACGAGGGTGGCAACGTCTCTGCCCACACCACCCACCTGGTCGGCTCTGCCCTCAGCTCCCCCTTCCTGTCCGTTGCTGCTGGTCTCAACGGTCTGGCCGGTCCTCTCCACGGCCTGGCCAACCAGGAGGTCCTGAACTGGCTCACCGAGATGAAGAAGTCCGTCGGCGACGACCTTAGCGACAAGGCCATCACTGACTACCTCTGGTCCACCCTCAACGCCGGCCGTGTCGTCCCCGGTTACGGCCACGCCGTTCTCCGCAAGACTGACCCCCGCTACATGGCTCAGCGCAAGTTTGCCCAGGGTACGTGACTGCAATGATGAAACCCGAAACCAAGTGACACAAGCTGACAACCCTACAGAGAAGATGCCCAACGACCCCATGTTCAACCTCGTCTCCCAGGTCTACAAGATCGCCCCCGGTGTCCTCACCGAGCACGGCAAGACCAAGAACCCCTACCCCAACGTCGACGCCCACTCCGGTGTCCTCCTCCAGTACTACGGTCTTACCGAGGCCAACTACTACACCGTCCTCTTCGGTGTCTCCCGCGCCATCGGTGTCCTTCCCCAGCTCATCATCGACCGCGCCCTCGGTGCCCCCATTGAGCGCCCCAAGTCCTTCTCCACTGCCAAGTGGGCCGAGCTTGTCAAGAAGCTCTAAGCGATTTAGCTTAGAGGTGAGGGAGAAAAATGGTGAAGAAGACACGGACGCACATAGACGTGCGCGCGTGGAAAAGTCAGCAGGGTCGCGACAGCGATCAACAATAGACATGACGGGAAGCGTGTTGTTTCAGTCGGGGTGGATAGAGAGGCTTTGGGCGATACCATCCACTGCGCTTGTACAATACCGGGAAGGATTGCTTTTACCGGGAATATCTGGGTCGTTTTAGCAAATACACCAATGCAATTTGAAGTTCAAACAACGGCCCATTCGCGCGAAGCTTTGAGCACAAGCCGACTTTTGACAGTTTGATGAACATTGGACGATCATGTTCTCGCGTCTTGAGGAAACAATTGCCGATCTATTCCCCGCCGCAGAGAAGTCACCAAGCACGCCGCGAGCATGGACGCAGCTAGACTGGGCAATGAGCTATCCCGATTCCAAGCTCGGGGCGGGCGAGTTCCTGCAGGAACGTCATGCACGCGCTGTGCCTCACTAACACGAAGGGTCTTAGCTAAGCTCGGGACGAGTTCAATTGGCAGAAGATTAGGTAAACTTTGTGAAGCCCGTCGGATGAATCTAGACTGCGAACCCATCCCCAACTGGAGTCCGAAGAAATACCACAGGCAAGCAAATAGGGGCTGCAAAAGCAAGGCAGTTGCAGCAATAGGTTCAGCGAGGGATGCGCCGAGAGGCCGAGCTGCCGGGACTTAATTGGAGAGTGTATTGAGATGGTGATACAGAAGCTGAACAGCCAATCACTCATATTTAGGTATTACCTCCTACGATAACCAGTTGCCAGGTTGAGAGAGAGGCATTGCTACGTACCTAGGGAGCTTGCTTCTGTTCTCGACTTTTTTTCGTTTTTCGTAGTCGTCCCCTAGTCCCGGAAGATCCCCACGGAATTTTGCGTTGAGCTCTCCAGATGGGGACAAGGCTGGAGCTGTTGGGGAGGTTGAGCTCCAGGGCGGGCAGTTTAGTGCCCGTTTGGCGTGGTTTTGGCGGAGAACCCACGGACCAGTCCGTGGGCACTGCGCTGCGGCTGGGTACCTGGGTACCTGCCTGTCGGGCCGCCGCCCTTTTTCGTTGATTTGGGATTAGTATTGATTGCCGGAAGCTGAGCTGCGGTGGTGGCTGATGTGAGGTGAGGTAAACCACCCCCGGGGGAACAATGGCTTGTTTGTTTGGTGGATGCTTCCTCTCAGCTTGCTCGGGCTTACATCAGACTGCGTCTAGGCATGTAGATAGGCAAGCAAGCAGGTCCTCGAGGAACGAGCGAGCGCTTACAACGGACCGCCACTCGTTCGGATGTGTGCCTCATGTTCTCGTCGGCCAAAGGACACACAGGGAGAAGGAAAGGGAGTCTCTCGTGTTATAGGTCGCCTCAGTAGGTAATGTAGATGTGGATTTCCAGACCGGCTGCACCATCAAGTCTCAGATGTTCGCATTCCGCCTCCGTGTCACCGTTACAAGCTCGCCCGGCACCTGTAGGTGCGAAGACAGAGTACCGGAGTCAAACTCGCCAAGCTGACATACGCTGCAGCAACCATTGGGGGAGAGCGGCCGGGGCTCGGCCTGCAGCCAGTGCGGACTGGACAGATCGACTTCGAGAACAGGCAGGGAGGTAGTCAGAATCATGCCTAAATCGGTGGTAGGCATACGCACACGCGTAGCATTACCAGGTAGGAGCTCTCAGCAGCAGCTCATCAGCCCGCTGAGAGGGAAAAAATTGAGGGTCCCTGGCTCACTGTTTCGCTGCCAAACCCACCCAATTCCCACGTGCAAAAGGCGCCCGTCTCCCTCGCCGCGGAGCTCCTGTCCCTCTGTTCTGTTCTTTCTGTCTTCGTCGCTAAACTGACACTGACTGCTGCTGCCCCCGACTCAGGCCAATCCTATCCCTCCCCTCCCATCGTTATTTTTTTTATTCCCTCTCAATCGACCTTCCCGACCCTTTTTCACCCTCTGCCTCGGCCATACTCCGAGACAAACGCCGAACCAGCTCGATATCCGAGGTCATTCCTAGCTTTTCTCCCGCAACCTACCGCATTCCCCAGCTTGGTGCTCCATCCACGGGCGTTACCCCATACCCATAAACCGACGACTTCAACCTCCCTCCCCCGCGAAGAAGCACCCTCTTCCCTTGGTCAGGGCCCTTTCCCGTCATCACAAGTAGCAGAGCCATGGTCGCCGTCGCCACTATGCCCGCCCCCATCGGGGAGCCCCAGCGGCTGGAGAAGAAGCCCATCAAGTTCTCCAACTTGCTCCTGGGCGCCGGCCTGAACATGTTCGAGGTCACTACGCTTGGCCAGCCGCTCGAGGTCGTCAAGACCACCATGGCTGCCAACCGTGGCGACGGCTTTGGCACTGCCCTGGGCCGCATTTGGGGACGCGGTGGTGTCCTTGGCTGTGAGTAATCCCTCCCTCCCTTCCCGTTTAGCGATGCAACACCAAAAGTCATCATCGACGACGCAACGACGACGAAGATCTTATCTTTCCGTCATTGGCGAATTGACGGCTCGCTCGACCGATCCAGATCCAGATTCAAATGCTGACCCCTCGTCCGACGCACAGTCTACCAGGGTCTTATCCCTTGGGCCTGGATCGAAGCCTCCACCAAGGGCGCCGTCCTCCTCTTTGTCGCATCCGAGGCCGAGTTCTACGCCCGCAGCTACGGCGCTTCTGACTTCGGCGGCGGTATCATCGGTGGTATCACCGGTGGTGTTGCCCAGGCCTATGCCACCATGGGTTTCTGCACTTGCATGAAGACGGTCGAGATCACCAAGCACAAGATGGCCGCCTCGGGCGTCGCGCCCCAGAGCACCTTCGCCACCTTCATGGACATCTACCGCAAGGAGGGTATCCGCGGTATCAACAAGGGCGTCAACGCCGTCGCTATCCGCCAGATGACCAACTGGGGCTCCCGTTTCGGTCTGTCTCGTCTGGCCGAGCAGAGCATCCGCAAGGCCACCGGCAAGGAGGAGGGCCAGAAGCTCGGCGCCTGGGAGAAGATTCTCGCCTCCAGTCTTGGTGGTGGTCTCTCCGCCTGGAACCAGCCCATCGAGGTTATCCGCGTCGAGATGCAGAGCAAGAAGGAGGACCCCAACCGCCCCAAGAAGATGACTGTCGGCAACACTTTCCGCTACATCTACTCGACCAACGGTGTCGCCGGTCTCTACCGCGGCGTTGCCCCCCGTATTGGTCTCGGCGTTTGGCAGACGGTCTGCATGGTTGCTTTGGGTGATATGTGAGTGCCTCCATTGGGATTGAACACCTGACGCGAACCAAGCTAATCATTTTGTCACTACAGGGCCAAGACTTACGTCGAGAAGATCACCGGCGACAAGGTCACGGCTAAGCATTAAGAAACGGCGTTATGAAATCTAGACAAGGCCTGGAAAGGCCATTGGACTTGGGATTGGCCGGTTTGGCAAAATGGTCCGGGGCGGACTCTGGGTGGGGGAGCCGCGAAAGCTCCGTGAACGCCACCCACAGCTTCGCCAGAGCCCCGGCGAGTGACATCCTGGGGCTCCGTATCTGTATCTGTTCTTCATCTGGTTTCTGTTTCCACATCGAAATATGCTGTTAGGAGGCGCTCTGCGCCCTTGGAACTACAGACAATTGCTCCACGGCCCCGACGTATCTCTTGCCTCGTGATGTGGATTTTACCCGCCGCGGAACCCCACTCCGACCACTTCCGCTGGAGGCCCGATGCGGAGCAAGTCCGGGTTGAAGTTGGGCCTGGCGGCTCCCGGGCCGGCCGAGCGTTAGAGTTCCGGCGCGCAAGAGCCTGGCGGGAATGCCGCGGCCGCGGCCGCGGATGGGCAGTCCGCATGGTCCCGCTGAAACACGGGGTCAACGATCGGATGTTTGCTGGTCCACCGAACGGTGCTTGCGTGCTTGCGTGATCGGGTTCCACTGTTTTGACGGCGCTCGGTCTGCGAGAGCCCTCCGGAGATAGTCTTTTTCTGCGTCGGGGTTTTTTTTTCTCGATATCGTGGATCGAGCGAGGGCTGCCTACGCGGTGTGGCTTTACGAGAAGGGGGGTCCAGAGGGGCTCAGCATGGTGAAAGTTTTGATTTGTTCTACGCCTTTGGCTGCGTCCTGCGGGTCTTGAGGTCAGAAGACAGCTTTGCGGTTGTTTATCAGAGTTGAGGAGGGTGGAGGCTGACGATGTATACGCCAACTACGATTCAAGGCTTTGCGGCCGGTGAGGAAACGCTGCGGCGAACCTCATGGTCATGCGCCTCGCGGCGAAGCAATGACGTTATACCAAAGTCTGCTGTCCAGTGTATCTTGATAGACGCCGAGGAGCCTGTGAGCGAAGGGGCTGGGGGTGTGTGCCTAGGGTGTTTGCTCCTTTTGCCATCGAGAGCCACCGGCGGGTCTGTCAAAACTAATTTTTTGTGCAGTGGCGGATTTTGAGAGAGGATTTTTATCGAGTTTCGAGGTAGATAGTCCTAGGGCACGAAGAGATCAGCTGATGAGATGGGACGTTTGACTGTTGGGTGGACCTCGGGTTTGTCCGCTGCCAGTGTCATCGTTGTTGTCACGAGACTGCAGTGTTGGGAGGGAATGTCGTTATTCAGAGCGAATTTCACGTACAAGGGGTGACTTTACATAGTCTCATTTGGACTTCGTACTACACGTAAGTCATAGTTGTCACTGCATGCGTTTCGTACATTGTCGAGGAAGAGGACTTGGAAGTGGAGGATAATGTGGTTGATGGTACGATAGGAGCTATTCAGGTAGACCTCCTCTCTCTTCTTCAAGCTGACCGTGGCGATTGAGTTGCTTTTCTTTTGAGATACCTCTTAGAGCTCTCCCTAGTCATAGAAATATAGTCGATCAGTCTACCGCTTAGTTGGCAGACTTCTGAGCTCACAGCTCTCAGTAGTTTCCACTGGACATCGTACTATATGTAGACCGAAACAGGTGAGCGATGGATGCTTTCTCCCTCTCGATCTTCGTCGGTTACCTTTTGTTCTACCCCAACATCCGGACAGAGGGAAGGAAGGAGTCCCTTTCAGGGGTGACTATGGCAAATCAGATAGCTGGCCGGAAGTCACAAACATCTACAACGTGCGATTTGAGGTTTCTGTTTATTCATTTCTCGCCGACCAAACTGCAGCAATCGTACGAATATCAGTCGAGGCTATCGACTCCCAAATTCCCAAGATCAAGTCAAAATAACCACCGGCTGAACTCCTCGCTGTTAAACGTCCGGGGCTCGACCACCTCCACGATTCAAAACCCCAGCGCTCCCCAAAGGTCAAAGAAAGAAGAACGCCCTCCCCTACTATCACCTTCCGCAGTCAATATTCCCGTACACGTTCCTCGTAGTCTGCCACCACGCCGACTCGACGCTGCCAGGGCCGCACCTCCTGTAGAGGGGCGTGGTACGCCAGACGAACCTGCCGTCCTCGAGGCCGCACGCGTCGTCGCTCTGGAAGATGCACCAGAAGAAGGCGCGCAGGTGGTCGTTGAGCAGGGCGCAGGTCTTGCGGGCCTTGTCCTCGGGCACGGCGGCGCTGACGACGAACTTCCTGTAGTCCACGAACGCGTTGGAGACCCGTTCGGTCTTGCAAAGGGCCCGGCTTGGGAGGGCGGCGAGGGTTGTGTTGGTTTCCTCGGCGTCTTGGAAAGAGTCTGTGTCGTTGTCGGCGGGCTTGGGGGCCGTTATGGATATGGGACGGGTGTAGGCTGGTGAAGACCTCGAGGCAGCTGTTGAGGAGTTGATTGGGAGAGTGTCGTTGGCTGGGGAAGACTCCGGGACGGCTTCTGAGGTGTCGTCGCCCGGCCTAGGGACTGCTACGGCGGAGTAGAATGTTGGACGGGAGTAGGCTGGCGAAGAATCCGAGGGACCCTGGTCGAGCGAGATATCGCGAGCTCTGTTTGGCGGCGGAGCTGCGAGAGTGAGGGTGCCCAGGGCCAGGACGATGGCGAAGAGAGAGAATCTCATCTTGTCTGTTGGTCGAAGAATACTGATATGACGAGACTGAAACTAGAACCACATGGTCCTGCGGGATCCGCGTGAAAGAAAAGCCCAGTTATGAGAGCAGAACAAAAGGAATGTCGTGAAGGGAACTGGGGGCATGTCTGGGGAACTGGTAGGGAACATTAGCCACACACTTCTCACGATGGGACCAAGGCTGGCTGGGCTGTTTGTAGACCCCATCAGCGAATAGGAAACGCCACACAGTCCTCAGGGAAGGGTCGAGAGTTATGAAGAAAGCGTTTCCTCGTCTTGCGTTTCCGGACGCCTCCACCAAAGTTAAGTTTTTACATCAAAAAGTCGTTTGCAAAGCAAATGGTCTCCCCCCCACCCTCTTTCAAATTCATTGCGAAAGCTCGCCCTTGGCCACCCGCTCGGCCACCAGTCGTGATCCATTTAGCAGCCTGGCAGTGGTCATGGCTTGAGTCGAACTTCTTTCGCTGAAATATCCTGAAATCTTTCCGTGGCTAAGCGAGCGTTGTGGCGTCGAAACTTGGATAGAATAAAGTGCGGTTGGCAGAGACCGAGACCCATAACCGAAAACCTAGGGCACGAGAGGTACGCCACCGTGGATCACGATCAACTCTCGGAGCATAGCAATGACGTACATACGCACAAGTTAAAACAACTAGAGTTGGAACGTTGAATCAGTGCTGATATGGCTACTCGGATGGAAGCAAGATCTCGACTTCTGGGATCGGCCCAAAAGGAGTCCTTGACGCTTAAGGTGCTTCTCAAATCACCGAACCCGATGACTACGATATATTCCACTTCAGTGAGAGATCTGTGATACAGCAAAAAGCGGGGGATCTATAGACCATAGCTTGCGTTCAAGTATACAGCGCATGTGTGTTCAACAGGAACAACGGATGGCTCCGTCCCACGTTGCTCTGACAATCCTGATCGACCTCATCATACAGAGCCCTTGCTGTGTTCCGTGAAACATGATTGGTCATTTGTACAAGTTCTTCGAGGGATCTCCCCCAGCTACAGGTGGTCCATAGGAATAGGTGAAGAGGTTGCACAATGGTCGTGTAACATCTGGGCCATGAGACGATCTATTCTGCATATCCCAGTTCCCATCATACTTGCTATGTCCCAATTATTTCTACTTTTTAAGCTAGAGTCAATGAGAACAACAAGATTTCAACGAGTAGAAGCAGTTGTTCCGGAGGTGAGGGAGTTTTCTTGTACGAGATGAATGCCGACTGAATTCCAAGGAGGAACTCTACAATCAACGTCCCCAAACAGACGATACAACTTAATTATGCCTCTATTGGAAACGAGCAAAGTGACACCAAAATAGGACGATTAGTCACGGAAATCTTCACGACTGTGACCATCACACGGGGTTGAACTTACCAAAACTTCAGCTCATTTTACACAGAAGCCTCTCAGCTGCGAGTGTGGTAAGCCCGTGTTAATCATATCTTTCACGAGATCTCCAACGATCTGCAACATAACGCATCTCACTCTTGATGACAGGGGTGAATGAGACCCTATTTCAGCTTCCTCGGCAATTAGTGACCACTGCAATACTAAAAGGAGGATATAGGGTGCCTGCAAGTCCTACTACCTACCTACCTGGGTAGTTACCCGCCGAATGACTGCCTTGTGACTCGAAGCGGGAAGGAAAGGGCGTGAGCACCCGCCAAAAGAGGTTCCCATGAGCAGTTGCCGCATACGCAACTGGGAGAGGTCTTGCTCATCACATCGCCTCATCCCTTTCCTTCTCTCTGACCTCCAATTCGTGTCCGTGGAAGTTTTGGTTGTCAGAAGGACGCTTTCGCGAGTAATTTGTTTCTAAGTCGCTATTTCAATTGTGCCCCTTCCCTTTCTCTTCCTGACCATCCCACTGGGAACGGCGATATGGTTGCTCAACCCAAAATCTTGGTGGGCTACACGTCCGCCCTCAGCGGCGTCTTTCTTTCTCTTCGTTTTGACGAGCCAAGAGCTCCCTCGGGAGTGATGAAGCCTTAGGTTTGCTTGAAGCCGTGGAAGCCGATTGGACGTGGCTAGAGAACAAGGTTCAAAAACACTCACCTACTCGATGCCGGGCGTCGTCAATGCACAGGGCTCTCATGCTGCCCCCGCCTCTGCTTACAAGATCAGCATAAGAAACTACCACAAGCCTTACGCCGGCCTTGCAGGCACCCTCGACGGCCCCGTCATCGCCGGCCTAGCTAACACTCCTACAATGACTCACACGGCGGGATCTCCTTAAAGATCGCTCTTCAGATGATAGACACTCAACAACGTGGTCATCGCACAATTATACCAAACGAACACCGAATCGACATCAAATTCCCCCGGGGTTGTTACCTATAGTACTGAGGAGGTGACCCCTGACGTCAAGAAACACATCGCTGGTC
Source organism: Colletotrichum musae (assembly GCA_027406025.1). Taxonomy (NCBI): domain Eukaryota; kingdom Fungi; phylum Ascomycota; class Sordariomycetes; order Glomerellales; family Glomerellaceae; genus Colletotrichum; species Colletotrichum musae. The sequence continues at coordinate 3,297,913 of JANVYC010000006.1, forward strand.
ACGAATCTATCAACCTCCAGATGGATGACATCAAATTCAACGAAGGCGCAACTGCTGACAAGCAAAACTGGAGCACGCCTTTCGTCAATGTGTCGGATCCTCAAGTCGACGGCAGGGTCAACAACGAAGCCGTAATCGACGATGCGACTCTTCTGGGAGTAATTCAAAGTACCAGTTTGCTCAACATCGAAGATCAGAAGGCGTTGGTCGACCATGAACTCGACCAAGCCTTAATACCACCGCCCTACGAACATAGCTACTGCAACCTTCTCGTCCCGGATGGGAGTGGCGGCTTCATCGTGGATATCCAGCATGACTTCCACAGCGTCTTGCTTGCTTATGGTCTGGGTGACGTCAACATGAAGACCGATGACGATGCCTACAACCCTCCTTGGGATGTGGGTGGCGTCGTCGCGAAGACCGAGGGTGAAGGCAGTGGCATGATATTTGGCCAGCAAGTCGAATGGGACACGTGCAGTAGGAACGGGGGCAAGAGGACCAGGCGATGGTTGAGGGCGTGCGAGAAGAAGAGGCGCCAGGAGATGAAGCTCAAGGAGAAGACGGCGGAGAAGGAGTCTGAGTAGATGCTGGCCGAGGTGAAGAGGCTCGAAGAGCAGAGGCTCAGGGAATGGACGGAGCCCAGGGGCAAGTCTGGTGTGGTTGGCTAAATGAACTCCATCTTGACATCGGACTACTAGGACCGGGCGTTTGTTTCTGTTCAGATAGGCCTTTGATCAGGAACTGAAACTGTTTTCGTGTATATCAGGGCGGGCAACTTCTGGACGGCAGCATCTACACCACGACCCGACCTGGGGCTTCTGCCAGTCTCACAGCCTGGATGCGAAGTGGGAAAGTTTTCTGTATTCACCAACCAGATGAAGCTCTTGCTGGGGCCACGGGCGTATTCTAGATCTCGAAACCCAGCGCGTCTCCAGGTTGGACGATGATGTCGGCTTGAATAAACCATTCTATGCTCTTCCAACGAGCCCACGATGCGTGACTACCCATTGCCCAGTTAAGCCGAAAGTGAGATCCTGATATCTACGAGGAACCAAACCCACCTTCGCTGTCAGATATTCGAAGACGGATACATGTCACTGCAATTAACACACCTGGATCCTCACATCTGACACTGTCACTCGTCAAATCCTCCTCACAATGACATGACACGACCTAACTAGCTGGTCCGTAGTCGTCATCGTCAAGGCGTCCGCATCCTGCGCTTTGGGCAGGGGCAAAAGCCGGAAGACCACATCCGGTCCGATCTTTACCTGTCCGCCCATGCGCAGGAACTTCATCCTTTCTCCCGGACGAAATCGACGTCAGCCAACAGCCATCGCCGTGCGCCGCCTCCCCCAAGGAACCCTGTGCACAGACAACTTCCTGCCCAACGGTTTTTTTTTTCTCGAAAGAGAGTTCGAACGCCCATTTTTTTTTTACCCCAATCTTTCGGCCGGAGGGCTGTGTGTTCTCTTGGGGGGTGGAGAGAGAACCGGACGGAACGTCGAGGGGGAAAAGCATAACACGAAAAGCGGATGAGAGAAGCACTGTGTACATGTCAAATTGATCGGTGAGCTTGTCAAGCTATCGCGTCTTCTTGGTGATTCCCTACATCCCGACTCCCGCGCAATATCGATGAAACTTTCGAAACGCGTCCAGCTGAACGGGAGCAAGGGACTTGGAGGTAAATGCCCAAACGCATGGACTTTGGGGGTAACATTCAATCAAGCAGAAAAAAACAAATACTACATATTACACCACGAGGGAAATTTGGGAAAGGGGGGGTTTGGAAACGAAACAAAGAAACAATGACCGGACGAACACCCCCCGCGTGCGCCATCGCATTACTCCGTTCACGCCCATTAGAGAGTTCTGATGGGCAGATGAAATGTAAACAACGAAAAAATTGCATGGTTCATCGCTGGTTGCGGTCAACGTGTGTTCAATCGCAAAAGGCCCTCTTTTTTATCTCATCATGGTTTTTTGTAAACTTCTGGCTGTGCATGGCAACAAGCCACACATACATGTCCAAAGCTTTCTTTCGCTGGGCGTTCTCTGGATGATGGCCTGACTGCCTGGATAAGACGCATCAATGGTTCGCTTCAATGCGGCCTGTCTCCCCCCAAAAAAACCCTCGAGGGGATCTCTTGGGAGTGGGAAGCTTGTTTCCCCGTCGAGGCCGATTGATTTGCGGACATCGAACACTGCCAATGTTGCCAATATGCTGCTGGGCGCCTTGGCTTGCTCCGTACATCTAGGCATCGCCCCAACCGCCGCCGCCGTGGGCTTTTCGTCCGTCGGCACTTTGTCGGTAGAGAGTTCGGATGTGTGTGCGTGTCTGATTGTCGCAGCACCGCGCCCGCAGGGAGCGACGAAGGCGGCCGAGGAGGGGGGAAGACAGATGTGTAAGAAGGAAAGACAAGATGTCGTCGTCGCAGATTGACCCCTTCAAGCCACACGCGCCCAGCCGACGAGACGACGCCTGCCGCCCGGCTAGACCAGAACCAGCATCAGCCTCCCCGCCTACACAGTGTGCGCACTTGCTAAAGGAGAGGCTTTTCCGTCCCGCTGTCGGTTGCCCTGGGAAAGCCAAGAGCCAAGGCGTAAAAGAGGGCTACAAAGATAAATGACAACAGATAAACAATAAACACAAATCACCGCGTCGGCGAAAACACGCCGCCCCCGAAGAGAAATCGATCTCATCTCTGCTTCGTCGTCGTTGGTCACTTGCATGCCACGACACTCGACGAGCTGATCGCAATAAGTGCCCGCAGCGGTCATCCCCCCAAATGGCCCGAGTCAAATGCTTCTAGAAGGGCGGAATCGTGCAGAAGCTCGGCGGAGCTGGGCGGGCGGTCTGCTTCTGCTGGGCCCTGTGGAGAATCATTGACTGAGAACCGTGCTGGCTACTGGCCGCATACAGCATGGTTCAGGAACAGCTGGCAGCATCTCTGGAGACTGGCGCCATCTTCGTCGTCGTCTGGAGTCCTGGACTGGACTGCCGCCGGCTCACTTGCTGCTGCAGCCTGCAGCTTCTGCGAGATGGAGTCCCCAATCAAAAACAACAGAGATCCATTGGCCGTCCATCCCGCCCAACGGGAATCGAGGGTTCGACTCCATATTGCCCTAGTGTGCGTGGTTCCGGTTCGTAGCGTCGTGTAATACTTAGTGTAGAATGCAAGGTCGGGTCTGGCGGTGGGACTCCGGACTGTACTTGCGTTCCAATGGGCCACCCTCCCGCAGACCCTACCGATAGATGGACGGAGACTTTCCGGGCCTGACTCCTCCTCGCCCATGGACCAAGGTACCGTTGGTGTAAGAGTACCGCCGTGCCAGCCCATGCGAGGGAAATCGCGGCAGACAAACCGGCCCTATTCCCGGCTCCTCGCCTGGCCTGAGCCCACTGACTCGTCTCTCTTCTCGTGGCTTCTCACATCAACGGGGCGTGTGGGATCCATGGCCCATGGCCAATGGCCCATGGGGCTTCGTTGACGGTTGGACGAACCAGACCAAGATACGGACCGTAATCGTTAGCCAACGGCTACTCCACGCAAGTCATGGTGAATTCTCACCGCTTGATGACGACGATCAGTAGCGTAGTAAGTATGGCGCTGTAGGGAATAGGGAATGTCACCTGGCGACTTCCGTCGCTCTGCTCTGGCATGGCGTTCCCTCGTAAGAGTCAAGACGAACCTGGTCCCATCCCAGCCTCGTCCGGGCTGGCCCTGCTGCCACCGGCCTGCTCGACGTGCAAGATCCCGTCCCAAGATCCAATGTTGGACGCCCGTCAATTAGTTGAACAGTTGGCCATCACCCATCAGAGCTCCGGGTAACGTCGACAAAGAATTACGTTGGCTAGCGAGAAGAACCGGCTCGCTGAACGGGTTTCACGTTCATTGGTTTGTTTCAAGTCCCAGCTCGTCGTGAGCTGTGCCGTGCGCGCGTGTGGTGCGCATGCTACCTTGCAGCCCGCAGCCAGCCGCTTCGATGCGATGCTGTGTGCTGCGCGTCTTGCAAGTCGCGCGTCTTTCTTGTCCTTGACGTTCCATCGCCAAGTAGCGCAGCTGCCAGCAAGTCGAGTCGAGTCTTGTGTGTGTTTGTAAGACATAGAAAAATTTCTACTTTGAATACACCTTGTATGTTTTTTTTTTTTTTTTTTTTTTTTTTTCTGCTCTGAAAGTCGAGTCGAGTCGACCTGCGCCCGCCGCCGACCTCCCTTAACGGGACAAGACACACCGTTGGCGGCCGACTTTGCAACCGAACAGCTTGCCATTTTTTCTTCCGGAACTTTTCGAGGCGTCTTGGCCGCAGCTGCAGCTAATTTGACACTTCAGGACCCGTGCAGCAGGGCGCCTTCGGAGGCGTTTGTGCGTGAATTGCTGTGCTGGAGCCTCTGGAGGACTACTCACTCGGACAGAGTTTCACTTATTAGCAATCTTGAACTTTTGGCTCAGAAGCAATCCACTCGAGCAGCCCTGCGGCCCCCTCAATGACGTCCGTCGTGGAGGCGAAGGACGCATTGAGCAATTTCAATCGGACGACATGAGGCGGCACATCGGCAGACAGTGAGGATCGCCCCTTCGTCTCATTAAAGATGCACTCAAAATTCGACACGAGCTCCAGCCAAGCCCTATCGGGTACGCGCTGCTTCCGTGGTGACTGGTCGTCGTGGTGTAAACAATGCGATTCGGTACCCGTTCGCCCACAGGTTAATGTCCGAAGATGCCAGGGTTCATGGGCGCAACACGGTGACATGATGCAAATGAGGAAGCATGCCAAACTGTGCCCCCCAATGGCGCGGGACAACACCCCCCCAGGGGCGTCTGCGATTAAGTTGGTAACTGTGTTGCGTCGCCGTCGCGACGAAACGATAGCTCGAGATTTGAGGCCCTGCCGATGGTAAGGTGAGCCTCGATCCAAGTCCAATACCTGCTGCTCTTATCGATTTGTTGGACCAGTCACCACTGTTTGTTTGCTCCGCTTGCTCCTTCGTCCACCGCTCCCCGCCGACAAGCCCATCGAGTCCGGAGGTGGATGGGTATCGGATCACCTCATCACCCACAGGAATCAAGGTGAGCCCCAGTGGTCTCGCCCAGAAGACCCTGTTAAACGGCGAGCGAGGGGGGCGGCATTCAGTGTGCCGTGCGCTGGGAGCGACGGCGTCCGCGTGCGACGATGGCCGATAGTTTGGCAGATGGATCGGGATTCGTGGCGTATTACTACAACATAGTAGTATAAAGCGCGACTGACGCTTTATCGTGACCAATCCCTGCATGTCATTACGTGCAAATGTGCCATCAGCAATGCAAAGAAGAAACGAGATGACTGATGGGCCGTGGAGCCACCTCCGAGCGTCGTGCTCTCAGTCTCGAGAGATGTCCAACGCCGGTGGTGCTGCTGCTGATCGCATTCAACGTATCGCACGCCGTTGCACGAGGTTGGTGACGCTCAAGGGCCCGACTCGCTGGCCAAGACTCTTGGGGTTCGACCTTCCTCTCCAAAGGGTATCAATGCGACGAGGCCAGTCCCTTGAAATCGCTTGGCCATTTGCTCGCTCAATCTCCAGACTCCGATTCCCCCACGGCCTAGCGGAAGTTTGCGGGCTGGACTCGGTGAGCCAAGAAGGATCATCTATACTTGGAAATGGCCGTGTCTTAAAAGGTCATAAACGAGGCGGTCGTGGGTTGGAAAAAGGCGCATACTACAAGTGCAAAGCTGCAGCAGAGGCTGTCGTCGCGGGCGGCCAAGACTTGTAAAGAGACGACTGGTCGCAAACCCCGACCTTATCCAACTTCACTAGACCGACTGACTCGGAAGGGGGTCATGTAGAACCGAACGACGGCCGAATGAGGCTTTCCTCGCTGATCACAGCAGCGAGTGCGGGAGAATCAGGGCCGTCGAATCCCCGCACTCTACAGGATGCGGGAGCGGAGGCACAGTGCAGCAGTGTGTGGGATTTCGAGGGACGAAATCGGGGAGAAGAGCAGCCGCCGGGGCGCATCCGAGGATTGAGTGGTGGGTAGTGGTGCAGACTGCAGATTGCAGCGTATGTACTCCGTACACTACAGCGGTACCCCAAAGTCGCCAGGGCCAAAGGTGCGCGCGATATGCAAATCATCCAATCCGACTGCGAGATTTGAAATGGCTCATCTCTGCCGGCTCAGAGCACGGCGTGCCTCTTTGCTAAGAGCTGAGGAGCACAAAGACGGTGAGGAAGCGCCGAGAAACCCCACGGGAGACCACGAGGACAATCCCAAGGGATGGTGAGCGAGAAGGCGATTGCCCCAGGCTCCATCCAGTTCAGCCGTCCAGGTTTCCAGCAGGTTATTGTTCCGTACTGCCGCCGGACTCTGGGGGAGCAGCAGGACGTGGACCGGCAAGAGCACCGGCCAGGGCCCCCAAAGACTCACTTGTGTGTGTTTGTAAGACATAGGAAAATTTCTACTTTGAATACACCTTGTATGCCCCCAAAGACTCACGACAGGCCCGGGCGTCGTCCGTGGCGAGGGAAGGCAAGGCAAGGAGGCTGGGATGGTGGAAGTAGCCGTGTTAGTGTACCCGTAGAGTCCAAAGGTACGGACAGTAGGTAGTGTATCCGTACGGAAACCCGTAATCCGTAATCCGTGCCCGACTCTCGGTGATTCGTTTCAGCATCGGCGAATTTCTGCAGAGCTAGGAGACCCCATCAACGTGGCTGTCAACCGCCGGAGGAGCAAACGTCCAGGCGGTTCGGTAGTCCATCGTACAAGGCGTGAAGGCGGCTTGGTAGTGGACGGCAAAATGGCCAAGGCAGACCGAGGAACGCGAAGAAAGACTGGATCCCCCGGTCTCCACAACGGCGAGACCGAACGTTGACCGACACGGGACCGATCACACGACGAAGGCAAGACTTGGTATTCTTCGTCTGGAGACGCACGTGAAGTGTCGATCGGGTGGACACGCCCAGAAAGCTTAGGTCAGCTCCGTGGTCGCGAGGCGAGGCGTCTCCATTTGCAAGCCACGGTCGGAGGTCGGTGCGAGAGCGACAAACAGCAAGCTGCGGTGTAATGCGGTGCGGATCGGCCGGAGCGGCCATGGTTGACTGAGTAAGAGGAAGGTCATGAATTGGGCAACGCCCCAGTAGCAATGACGTAGAGGCCCCAAAAAGCCCTTTCTGACAGCGTTGACAAGCCGAGGAAGACGAGGAGAAGGAGGAGCTGGGACCACCATCCACCATCGGTGCGATTCCGACTCGGCATCTCTGCGTGATCCATCATCCAGTTATTAGACTTGCCAGCGCAGCAGAGCACGGGGCAAGGCAGTCAGGTTAGGCAGTCATGTCGTTCGAGGAGACTGGAGACTGGAGTCAATAGTATCCGTACACTACCGGCAGGTGAAGGTAGCGTGAATGGATACATGCTGGGAGCGGGAGCGGATACACCAGGCCAGGCCCGGGTGGACTGTGGGCTATGTGGACTCTGGTGGTCTAAGTCTTCGAAGCTCCGACTGCCAACTGACCCAGGTCGTTGTTCAAGTTGTGACTCCCACTCTACCCAGGTAGCCTGGTAGGTAGTCAGTCATAGTCTCTGTGAGTCGTGACTGTGAGCGATAAGCTGGAGGTCGAGAAGTGGGAGGTCAGGCCCAGCCGCCCAGGGAGAACAACGAGCGAGGGTTTTTTGCCCGCAAGCAATGGGGGACCGGACCCTGTATGCATGCGCGGTGCGGTGAACAGTGGGTAATCGTCCCGTGGGAACACGACGCATCGTGGATAATGCGAATTAGCTCTAGCTCGCCCACCCGAAGTTATTCTCCGCCGGCCCAGAGGGCGGACAGGGAATCGAGAACAATTCGATACGGGCCTTTGCGGCGACGGCGGCTTGGTCGTCCCCCTTTGCGGCATCTCGCGAGGCAATTTTTGGGGTGTTGCTCGCTGGCAGCTGCACGAGTTGCAGGATCCAGACTGCGCCGAGAGTCGGATCCCACGTTTCCCCGGCCTGGAGAAAGGGGAATTGGGGGGGCGCCAACGGGCGAGGAAGGAACCTGAGAGGTGAGAGCTCGACGCGATGCCGACCGACAGTACGAGCCAGAGTCGCAGTCTTGGCCTTGGCCTTGGAGAAGAGCTGCAAGTGCAACCATTCCATCGAGAGTCGTCTGTTCATCGCTGTCGGCGGGGCAGGCTGGGCGTAGGTTGGTCTTCTGGTTCGTTCGTCGTCCTCCTGGTCGATGGGCCCAGCGGGAGGGATTCCACAGAGAGTGGATGATGGATGGGCATGGGACGAGGGTAGCCTTTCCGCTTGAGGGGAATATTGCGCGGATACGCAGCATCCAGGCCTGGTCAGCCTGTCAGGTACCTGGAATCCTTGATGCATGCTCCACGGTGGGCGAACAAGGGTTGGACCATCCATTAGCATTGGGACTTGGGGAAGGGCGACCGGGGGCCTGTCGCTTGGCTCCGGGGTGGGCGAGAGACTGGATGCACGTCGTGAGAGGGCGAGATGCTTGATGTGTCGTCGAGCTGCAAGCACATCGTTGGTGTTTTCGGTGGCAGGCAAGCAGAAAGTAAGCAGTCGAGATGGCGATTTGACGGGTTCACCTGCGGCGTGAGAGCCCAGAGGTGAGGGATATTAGCGGCAGGAGCGGTGCGGTCGGCGATTGCACTAGCACAAAAGAAGGCAAGACCGGGTCGTTGCGGAACAGCCGCCCCAAGAGCCTAATCTGATGGGTACGGTACAGTCAGTGAGTGATCCACGACCCTGAACAGACTGTGTAATAGGTTATGGGATATCAAGCGTCTTGCTGATGCTGATGCTGATGGTCTCGAACATGCACTGGAGCTCGGCGTACCTCGTGCGATCAGGGCCCAGGCAGCGTCATTCTCTTCCCTTCGTCCGTGCTGGCGAGGCCTTATGTACCGTAGATAGATACATGTTCGAAGTATTCGTACGAATACGGAGAAGGAAGTCGCTGCCGCCGTACATTTGTCTGACCAAGAGATGGCCGAGGTGCCGAATCCAGTACGCGGAACGTCTCTGGTTGGACAATGACACCGCCCATCGGCTGCTGCAGAACCGGGAAAGAGAGAGAAAAAAAAAAAAAAAGACAATACCTAGGTACATCGTACGAAGAGACATGAAGAGGAAAAAAATTATCCGCACTAAGACGTTGGGCCAATGACGAGACTTCAATGCGTATCTCATCCGGTCGTCCACCACCGTTCCGCACAGGCTGTCTACCCCCATAGCTTCTAGCCAACAGCACCGGCCAATTCCATCTAACAAGGCCAAGCAAGGAAGAGAGAGAGAAAAAAAAGGAAGAGAGGAAAAATGGCGCTACCACACAACAGTGCGGGCACGGTGCCATACGCTACATCGGACCAGTCCTTTCAAGGGAAACAAAAAGTTTGAAAGGGCCGTTTCCTGATAAGAGGCGATTGGCAGGTTCAACTCAAGGCATTCTGATTCTGGTACCTTACATCGTTCCTACCTAGCTCACAGGGTTCATGACGGCTGTTCCCCAGCCTCCCTCGAACTCCAAGTTTCCGTCCAAGCTCTCGCGGTCACGAGCAAGCCAGGGCCCAAGAGAGATCCTCCCCCATCGCCCGTCGTCGTCGCCCATGACTGGCAGCAGGAAAGCCAAAAGCTTGTTGTGATCCACCCCATTCACGCACCTTGGACGATGGGAGGGCCGTGCTGCTATCCCAGCTTCGAGACTGTGTGGGGAGGGGTGTGGGTATTGACATGTCCCATGTCCAGAATGGACAGGGAAGATACGTACCTTAAATCTTTCTTTCACAATTTGCACTAAAACAACGCCGGTACGTACCCACCGAAGGTGAAGGTGGTGTCGAAGGAGATGCGGCGTCTCGTTCGCGACATTGGATGGTGATGGTGAGGGAAGAGAGGGCAAAGAAAAGAGGCATTTACAAGTTCTTCATTCCGCCTGCCCGGGCGGAATAAGCGTCGTGGAAGCGGTCAAACGCGCCAATTGCCGTCGCATTGTCCTAATTGACGCGGATTTGAGGCACTTAGTGGCCGTTGGAGCTGACCGCTCGACACGATCCGTCCGTCCATCCGTCGTGGTCGATGTCGTCGTATAGCTATTCCTGTCCCATCATTCATCTATGCACCCGTCGGAAAAGGAAGCCAAGCTCGCACGAGCAGCTCCCGGAGACGGCGGCAAGGCTTCAGAGGCACGGGCGGGAGAGAGATGCAAAGGAACCAGAAGGGCATATCGCTCATCAGTCATCACAGGTCAGCGCGCACGCCCCGGCGACTTGAGGCGAGGCGAGGCAAGGCAAACGACGAATGATTTACGGTTCATGGCTCCGGGGGAGAGTGGTGTCTTGGTGTCGTCATTCGCTGCTGTGCAAAAATCGCGCAAGCGGCTGCTTCTATTCGCCCGGGCAGGGCGACTCACGGAGACCCCAGGAAGGGAAACGGCGCGGAACGACCGTCTGGAAGGCGACGGAATCGAGGACGAACAAAAAAAAAGACGCAAAAATCGAGTAATCCCGCGGCAAGAAGGGGGACGCAAGGAACGGTACGGCAGGCGAGGCAAACAGGTACGGAAAAGCAGGTGTCAACAGGTACGCACGGGAGAGAAAAGGCTTACCTTAGAATTACCTACAAATTGTGCCTGGACTTTTGAAGCTTCTTGGTAGTTTGGCCAGAACAGGGTACCGCCGACACAAGGTAGCGCTGTTCAAGGTCGGACGTACCTGGACCTGGCCGACCTGACCCGACCCGCGAGCCTGCCGCGGCCTGTCTACAGACTACCTACGTAGTGCGGTGGTACCTACCTCGACTCCTCGAGGACCGGCCGGCGACTCCACAAGCGCGAGCAAGTCGGAGCCAGGGAGGTGCGTGGGTGGTGCTTCTGCTTCCGCGCTCCCCACGAGTGATGAGCGAGGTATCACCGACGCTCAGCGAGCCACTCACAAGCCTCGGGATGGTGGGGGTTTGGTGGTGGCCAACGGGTGAGTGAGCAACAACCAGATGAGTGAGCAGCGGGTGAATGTGGCGGAAGGAGAGGGAAGAGGGAAAAAAAAAAAAAAAACAATACGTACTGGCGCTAGCGAGCGCATTGACCAGCAGTAGAGCATCCTGATCCGAGCGAGAGAAAGGGCAGCAAGGAAAAAAAAAAAAAAGAGTAATGGGGAACCACCTCACCTTCCCACTTCAAGTCGGGTCCACTTCGACTCCAACAGGTGCAGGCACAATCCCAGGTACCGCTGTGCCTTCCTGGCTAGCTGCCCGTCCCCCCATGTCTCCAAGGGCATGTCATCGTCTCTGCACTTGCAGTGCTGCACTCACAGTTGCCTTCCTGCCCTGCACTGCACTGCAACTGGGAAAACCTGCACCTCACCTGGTCCTGGGAACCCTAGCCCGGCGAGTCCATGTGGAGACTTATACTTTGTTTACTCTTGAATTGCCCTGTCCATCTCGTCTCCCGCACTGTGATTTTCACTGCTTGATGGCTAATGGGCTGATGACTGACTTTTTGCTTGTCGCCAGCCCTGTAGGCGCAGCAGCTTGGGGGAGTTGCGACAGCGACAGCGACAGCGATTGCGACTGCGCGCAAGGGACCCAGGCCGTCTACGTAGGTGGTGGGAGCTTCTTGCCCGAACGTGAGTGAATGTGCCATCCCATCCACGAAACAGCAAACTAGTCCGTGAGGAAGAAAATGAGATCAAAAAAAAAACACCGCAGCTCCAGCACAGCCTGCTGCTCCAACAAGCTCTGGCTCTGCGTGAGATGGCGATGGCGCAGCTGCGATATGGGCTGGGGCTGCCTTGAAGAAAACCCAAGATGGCTCTGCGGTGCTCAAATGACGAACAAAACTCTCCATCATCTGAAGCTGTTGTTCACTTTCTCAGGCCTGCTTGCGGCCTTGTGGCCCCCAGAAGTGAATCGCCGCCGCAATCCAGACCTCCAGCCCCGAGAATTTTGCGCCTCGTACCGTCCTCAAACGGCACAATTCGTACTGTGCCACAGCCTTGTACCTTGCCTCCTGGGGATGTTGTATCTCGATACATGCGCGCATGAAAAAAAGAGGTGGTAGCAGTTCGAACTGGCCTTCAAAAGACGTACCTAATGCTATCTCGCAGTCGCGCCCATCATCAATCAATCCTTCCCTCGTCTGGACGACAGAAACTGGGTCCTTTCCAACAACCTAGGCCCCGCCAGATCCCAACCTTGCCTGGCTGGCCCCATCCTGTCCGGTCCAGTCCACGTCCTGTCCCTGCCGCGTTGTATCCGTATTTTTCGCGTACCGTGAACCGATCTTTGCATGTAGCTTCTCCAGCTTCATTTGCCTTCTCCGCGACCTAGCCAACATGTACCTGCCTACCTTTATGTGGGCCCTGGACCTTGCCTCACCTTCCCTGTCCCTTTTTGTTTCTTTCCCTTACCTTAGCTTTTACCTTGCCTTGCCGCGCCTTACGATAGGTTGATAAGTATCCATCCATCCGCCTCTACAGGTACGGTGTACCTGGGTATGGAGGGTTTAATCAGTAGTAATCGTCAGTACACTGTAATAGGTACTATCCGTAGGTGGTAACTTGAGGTGGTGGCAGGGTGCTCAAGCCACTACCCAGGCAGGAAAGCGTAAAGGTGAGGAACGCAGTGTTCGCAGCGCTCGCTTCAGCGTCTGGCATGCCTCGTTCGTTGACTGCGGCGTTTTCCACTTTTGCTCTGTGAAGGCGTTGCTTGCTGCACTGCTGACCTCTTCAACTGGAGCTCTCGGCTGGCTTGCCCGGGCTGTCCCTTCCTTTGCTGCGGTATGCCTTCCAAATTCCCCTTGTCTGGCCTTGTGGTCCTGCCGAACCGCTGCCGTTGCCGCTGCCGTCGTCGCCGCTGCTGTCCGTGGTGCTGTGGCCCCCCCTCGCTCATCGGCGGTCGCTGTTTCTTCGCTCGTTGCTCGCTGTTGCTCTGAAAAGTGGGAACGACTAATACCGTCGCTTGCGGGTACCCAGTGGAGATCTCTTTTGGGATTGGCTTTCCTGGTCAGCACGTCGGCCGGATAGCTCGCTCCACGGCCCACTCCCACTCCCACGCCCACCCAAAAGCCTGCAGCCCACCTCCGGCCTCAAGAGAGAAAAAAAACACACACCCCCCTAGCCATTATTCACCCCACCCCCCCCTTCCCCATTCTGCCCGTCTCCCACGGTTGCGCCTGCTTGCTCCAAGGTGTGCGCCCCATGCTGCCGGTGTTGCTGTTGCTGTTGTTGCTGCTGCTGATGCACCACACACACGCACTCACGGCCTAGTCGCCGCCTCTTTTCGGGTCGTCGCTCGTGTCTCTTTCTCTCTCACCCCCCAAGCCGCCGCTTCCTTTAAAGTTGCGAGGCTTCCGCCCTCTCGTTCTGAGCCCTCTTTTCCTTCTCTTTTCTTCATCACCCACGAAGGCTGCCTTTATAGATTGCCCTACCCATTCGTGTGGTGCTCAACCTCCTCCCCACCTCTCCATTCCTCCCTCTTCTCAAATTTCCTCAACGCGTTATCCTGCGAACCTCTCAAACCTCAGTATTCCTAGGTCCGTCCTAAGAAGACTTTTGCAGCGAAAATCCTACCAGTTCAACGCATATCCGCGACCACCCTACCCTATTCGCGCATAATAAGCTTGAGCAGAGCTCGTCTGTCTCACAACAGTCGCCATGGCCGAGTCCAACGCCGCGGCTCCGGCCATCAACACCCCCATTGAGGGCCACAGATTCGACGAGAAGGCTCCTGTCGAGGCTCCCGCCGCCTCCAAGGCCAAGGTCGAGGAGGAAGAAGAGGAGGATGAGGACATCGACGCCCTGATTGAGGACCTTGAGAGTCAAGATGGTCACGTCGACGAGGAGGAAGAGGGTACGTCAACGCTCTCTCATGATACCCAGAAGTTGTCCAAGTGTTGCTTGCGCGGCGCACACGCTTTCTGGGCATGTCATTCTCCCGTATGACCATGTCTCGCTGACCATCGACCTGCAGATGACACCCCTGGTGTTGGCCGCGTCGTCCCCGACGACCAGCTTCAGACCGACACTCGTCTCGGTCTCACTGAGGCCGAGGTTCTCAACCGCCGCAAGAAGTGGGGTCGCAACGAGATGGCTGAGGCGAAGGAGAACAACTTCCTCAAGTTTGTACGTTGCGAGCTGCCCTGCCGTGGTGTCACCGTGCCGAGCAATCGCTAACCCCGCTCTAGATCATGTTCTTCGTTGGTCCTATCCAGTTCGTCATGGAGGCTGCTGCCGTCCTTGCCGCCGGTCTTCAGGACTGGGTCGACTTCGGTGTCATTTGCGGTCTTCTGCTGCTCAACGCCGTCGTCGGTTTCGTCCAGGAATTCCAGGCCGGATCTGTAAGTCAACCTGGCCCCACACTGCGGCACGCGTTGCCAAGGGTGTCCCCTGAAGCGCATTACTGACCCGTCCCGCAGATTGTTGCCGAACTCAAGAAGACTCTCGCTCTGAAGGCTGTCGTTCTCCGTGACGGCACCCTGAAGGAGATCGAGGCCCCCGAGGTCGTCCCTGGTGATATCCTGCAGGTTGAGGAGGGTACCATTATTCCCGCCGACGGCCGCATCGTCACCGAGGATGCCTTCCTCCAGGTCGACCAGTCTGCCATCACTGGCGAGTCCCTCGCTGTCGACAAGCACCAGAACGACTCTTGCTACGCTTCCTCCGCTGTCAAGCGTGGTGAGGCTTTCGTCGTCGTTACTGCCACCGGTGACAACACCTTCGTCGGTCGCGCCGCTGCTCTCGTCAACGCCGCCTCCGCCGGCTCCGGTCACTTCACTGAGGTCCTGAACGGCATTGGTACCATTCTCTTGGTCCTTGTCATCTTCACCCTCCTCATCGTCTGGGTTTCCTCCTTCTACCGCTCCAACGGCATTGTCGACATCCTGCGCTTCACCCTCGCCATCACCATCATTGGTGTCCCCGTCGGTCTTCCCGCTGTCGTCACCACCACCATGGCTGTCGGTGCCGCCTACCTCGCCAAGAAGAAGGCCATCGTTCAGAAGCTCTCCGCCATCGAGTCCCTTGCTGGTGTTGAGATTCTTTGCTCCGACAAGACCGGTACCTTGACCAAGAACAAGCTCTCTCTGGCCGAGCCCTACACCGTCGCCGGTGTTGACCCCGAGGACCTCATGCTCACTGCCTGCTTGGCTGCTTCCCGCAAGAAGAAGGGTATGGATGCCATCGACAAGGCTTTCCTGAAGTCCCTCCGCTTCTACCCCCGCGCCAAGAGTGTCCTTTCTAAGTACCAGGTTCTCGAGTTCTACCCCTTCGACCCCGTCTCCAAGAAGGTCACCGCCATTGTTGTCGCTCCCAACGGCGAGAAGATCACCTGTGTCAAGGGTGCTCCTCTCTTCGTCCTCAAGACCGTCGAGCAGGACAGCCCCATCTCCGACGAGGTCGACATGGCCTACAAGAACAAGGTTGCTGAGTTTGCCACCCGTGGTTTCCGCTCTCTCGGTGTTGCCCGCAAGCGTGGCGATGACGGCTCTTGGGAGATTCTCGGAATTATGCCCTGCTCTGACCCCCCTCGCCACGACACTGCCCGCACCGTCAACGAGGCCAAGGGTCTTGGTCTGTCCATCAAGATGCTTACTGGTGACGCCGTCGGTATCGCTCGTGAGACTTCCCGCCAGCTCGGTCTCGGCACCAACATCTACAACGCTGAGCGCCTCGGTCTCGGTGGTGGCGGTGACATGCCCGGTTCTGAGGTTTACGATTTCGTTGAGGCTGCCGACGGTTTCGCCGAAGTCTTCCCCCAGCACAAGTACAACGTCGTTGAGATCCTGCAGCAGCGTGGCTACCTCGTTGCCATGACTGGTGACGGTGTCAACGATGCCCCCTCCCTGAAGAAGGCCGACACTGGTATCGCCGTCGAGGGTGCCTCTGACGCTGCTCGCTCCGCTGCCGACATTGTCTTCCTTGCCCCCGGTCTTGGTGCCATCATCGACGCCCTGAAGACTTCCCGCCAGATTTTCCACCGCATGTACGCCTACGTCGTCTACCGTATTGCTCTCTCCATCCACTTGGAGATCTTCCTCGGTCTGTGGATTGCCATTCTCAACCGTTCCCTGAACATTGAGCTCGTCGTCTTCATCGCCATTTTCGCCGATATCGCCACCCTGGCCATTGCCTACGACAACGCCCCCTACTCCAAGACCCCCGTCAAGTGGAACCTGCCCAAGCTCTGGGGTATGTCCATTCTTCTCGGAATCGTCCTCGCTGTCGGTACCTGGATCACTGTCACCACCATGTACGCCCACGGCCCCGACGGTGGTATCGCCCAGAACTTCGGTAACATGGATGAGATCGTCTTCCTCCAGATCTCCCTCACCGAGAACTGGCTCATCTTCATCACCCGTGCCAACGGTCCCTTCTGGTCTTCCATCCCCTCGTGGCAGCTTGCTGGCGCCATCTTCGTTGTCGACGTCCTCGCCACCTGCTTCACTATCTGGGGTTGGTTCGAGCACAACGACCCGACCTCCATTGTCGCCGTCGTCCGTGTCTGGATCTTCTCGTTCGGTGTCTTCTGCGTCTGCGCCGGTGTCTACTACCTCCTCCAGGACTCTGCCGGCTTCGACAACCTCATGCACGGCAAGTCTCCCAAGGGAAGCCAAAAGCAGCGCTCGCTCGAGGACTTTGGTAAGTTTATACATGCTCCTACCCCACACATTGTGTCATGCAGAACAGCGGCTAACCGTTTCATCAGTCGTCTCCCTGCAGCGTGTCTCCACCCAGCACGAGAAGTCGCAGTAAAGGATCATCTTGGCAGAGCCTGGCTAGACACGACATGACAAGGATCATGCGTGCGCTCCATCGACTCCGCGGGATGCTCTCCTTTAGGCCTAATAGACTCTTGGCCTTATGAGACCGGAGGAAAGCGAACATTTTGCTTTCTCTTTGTTTTAAATTGTGCGATGTCGCTCCATCGGTAATTACTGCGATTGAGTAAGGAGAGGGGAATACCCATACGTCTAGACCTAATACAAATTCGTAAAATTGACAAATCACGGACCGTTTCTGTGACTGTTTGCTTTGATGCTGCTAATCGTACGTCTAGGCTCCTGGCTGCGAGTTACATAGTAGAAGTGGTGCATGTTCTTGAACACGTCTGTTCACCTGTTGATATATCACCAGCGGGACCGTCTAAGCTCGTCACTGCACAAGGGTGTTTGATTTGTTTGTATTTATCCAATTCGTTGCACAGTTTACTGGGGAACAACAACGTCCTTGGAGGTATCCAACTCCTCGTGTCTTCTCAAGTCCATGGGCCGGTCGAGCAGGGGCACGACGTAGGGATCGAAGGTCTTCCAGTAGGGGTTCTCGAGGTGGTACTTTTGGCTCTAGATTGGACGAGGAACAGTCAGTTTTGCAATTCAACAACGGCAACAGGGGAGAGGGGGAGGGGGCAGCGACTTACAGCCTCGGTCTCGAAGCGCTCGACGATGGTGAAGGACCTCGGGTCGTGGACGTCCTGCATGACGAACCAGCTGACGGTCTCCCTGTCCTGGGAGTAGACGCGCGAGGCCTCGACGAGCTTGGCCTTGATGCGCTCGACCGAGTCGGGCTTGTCGTTGGCGTGGAGGTGGACCGTGATTGTGTAGACCATCTTGGAGGGGTTGTAATTCGTTTTCGACGGGCGCTGCGGAATCGAGGGCGTTTTTGAGGGGGTGTGGTGTTTCGAGGCTGGATGAGGTTGGGGGAGATGTGGAAGGGGAGGGAGAGCTCTGGTAAGTAGGTAGCTTAGCTAGCTCCCATGTGAGGGGTGAAGGGGCAGTTGAGGTGAGGGGCTTGGTGGAGAGAAGGGTGGGAGGGGTCTCGTTGAGCAAGTGTTCCATGCACATATCGGCGTGATTGTGGACTTGGTACTACTTTTCTGGAACGCTTGGAAATGTCTTGCGGGATGGGGGTTGGGGGGAGTTTGCTTGGCTTCACGGGTCAAATGTCTTGGAGTATTTTTGCTTGGTTGTTTTCTTTGCTTTTTTTCTGATTTCAACGAATGAAGTCACGGATGGCGTAGAGGTTGGGTGGGGGATTTACTGGCGGCGTTGGCCATTTCCCTCCTCCGCCAGTCTCGCGGTCTAATCTAAGCATTAGGTCTCACAGCCAGCCCGTTTGACCGGTATCACCGGGGAGGCAATGTTACACCGCAACGACGAAGAAGTGATTGTTTTAGTGGCATCCCGAGAGGTTGGTCGGAACTAAAGTTGAAGACCCCTCGCCTCCCCAGCGCAAGGGTCGTCGTCACGAAACCGCCGTTTGTCAGATTATAGCAGCCCTCCCGCTAAGATCACCAGAGCAAGACGGACGGGGACCATCTCGAGACCGCCTCTCTCGTGGCTTTCTCTTGGGATTCTTGCGCCGGGTGTAAGGCCAAGCTTTACATGGCGCTGATTTACTCCAGACCGCCGTCTCCCATCCACGCCGGCTTGGCCGTTTGGCTGGCGTTGTTGCTACTGTCAAGTAAGCAAGCTACACTACACTAGGTACACTAGAGGTGCCCAGCAAGGTGATGAGGCTGGAAGAATGCGGGCGGTGGGCGAAAAGAAGGAAGAGAGGTGCTCCACTTCTTCTAGAGCGACAGACTAAAAAGGCCCGACGATTCCAGCGAGACCATCAGCTGTTTGGTGTTAGTCCCGCTGGATTCTGGTTTTCTCTGGGGCCGACCGGCAATAGAAAGTAGCGCTGAGATGGTGGTGTGTGACGTGACGAGCTGCATCTCGACCCCCCACACGAGCGGCAATTAACGGTGCAGTCGAATCGGATACAGCGAGAAGCAGCATGCGGTGTAGCACACCTTGATGGATGGGGGACCTCCTCCGGTCGGTCACTGCCCGTGCCGGCACCGAGCCGCCGCCCACTTCCGCACCGTGACGTCGCCCACTTTTTTTTCCCTCTTTCCTTTCCACTGGCAAACACTGCAGCAGGTCTTTCCGCCGACTTTGCCAACCTCCCCCTCCCCCCCCTGCTGCCGCCACCGTCGCCGGCGCCGCCGTCCTGCTTCCGGGTCTTTCTTTGTCACCAGGCCGACGACATAGCACAGGTGCGATTGACGATGCAGCAGAGCCAACGCCAGACCGAGACTACACCCACCCCTGGCCGACACCACCAACAGCAGGCTTTGAACCACAGTGTATTCTGCCTAGCCTGATTGACTGTGTTCTGTCCCCTGTTGGAATCCTTAGCGTTGGATACTTCTTTTTTTTTCTCTTTCTGCATTGGGAAATAGCTTCTTCAACCAAACCTCTTGATAGACCTCCTCGTCTGCTACCCCCCAAACCCGACCTCCTGTCAGGGTCGTCCGGACGGTCCTTGCTTGCCACCGCTTATTCCCCCAGCCCGTATCTCGGCACCGAGCGGCGCCGCGTGGTGCCCCGAGAAGCCATGGCTCCCCAGCAACGGATGCAAATCCCCGGGTTCTACTACGGTTCGTACTACTAACACGCCCCCCTCCCTATCCCCGTACCCGATATACCCCCCTCAACGACTAACCGACACGGTCAGATGAGGAAAAGGGCAAGTACTTCAAGATCGAGAAGACCCAGTCGGCGCCGGCCAACTCGGCGTGGTCCGCCGAGAGCGTCAAGCGCCGCAAGATCCAGCACCGCGAGGCCGAGGTCGTCGCCGCGCGCCGGGAGCGGCTGAGGCGGCACATCGTGCGGTCCGCGGCGCTGCGGGACCCGCTGCTCGGCGGCCTCCTCGACGCGGAGCTCGGCGTCGCGAGGAAGCTGCGGCCCGGCGCCGGGGCCGACTTCGCGCTCGGCGACGTGCCCGCCGTCGCGTGGGCTCGGGGTATGGTCGACAAGGGCGAGGTGCCCTTCGTGCCGAGCTTCGCGAGGAACAAGTTCCCCAACATCCCGTGCTTCTACGTCGGTGGGGACGATGTGAAGACGGGCCTTGGGGTTGCGTATGCTAGTAAGTCCTGCCGTGCCTCCAAGTTCTGATGAGATGTATGCTGAGTTATTGCAGCTGTCGATGAGGATGCGTTGACGGCGTCGTACATCCCTACCGATGACAACGACAGGTAATTAGCAACGACCCTCTTGACACACATCTTGCTGAGAATTCGTAGGATACACTTTAGTACAGACGCTTCAAGCCGTCCAGAGCATCGCCTCTCACACCGCCACGACATGATTGGCTGGACTCAAATCTCGTCCATCAACTACCACCCTCACTCCCACCGCATGATCATCTCATCTCGGGAGCCTGGCAACACCTGCGACCTTCTTCTTTTCTCCCCGCCAAAGTCCGCCCCGAACGACGACCGGCCACACTGGCTGCTCGATCGAGGTGCGTGCTCCCGTCCTCAACTACCCAATCCATGCACTAACTCTTACCAGGGAACAACATTCGCAACATCACCTTCAACACCGGCCGCCGCGAGGGCGTCGTGAACCAAACAACGCCAGCTCCCTCCTCATCATCCTCCCTGACCTGCATAATCGGCACCAGCTACGGCCTCCTGAAGCTCACCTCGGACGAGCGCATCCAGTGGCTCGGCCCGCAGCGGCCCCGCCCCGGCCCGGCCGAGGGCGACTTCTTCAGCCAGTCCTTCCTCCCGGACAACCCGGACATCCTCCTCGCCGGCGGCCGCAACCGCGACGTCAAGCTCATCGACATGCGCGTCCGGTGGTCCGAGTGGGAGTCCCTGCCCCTCGGCCCCGTCGCGCACCTGCGGGCGGTGGACAGGCACCAGGTCCTCGTCGCGGGCCCGCGCTCGCGCATGGCGCTGTTCGACATCCGGCACCGGCGCGCGAGGCCCAACGGCACGAGGCCGGTCGTCGAGTTCCCCGGGTACCGGAACGAGGCGCACATGCACATCGGATGGGACGTCGACGTCGACGCCGGCGTCGTGGCCGCGGCGCACGACGACGGCGGCGTGGGCTTGTACTCGCTGCTCTCCGGCCGGAGGCTGCGGTGCGCGGCGGTGGACGGGCTGAAGGCCCGGACGCCCGTGAAGGCGCTGCAGTTCCAGACGATGCCGGGGAGGCGGCACGCGAGCCTGTTCGCGGGCGTGGGGCCGAGTTTGAGGATGTTCTCGGTCGGGGCTGCGGAGGCGGACGACTAGTGTTAGGTTGGATATACCCAGGCGTAGGAAGCGTCGCTGGCGTTTTAAAATCAGCTTGCAATCAACAGTTTGGTCCCAAAGCGAGAGTGATCTATGGTGTACGGACAAGTGATTAAGAAAAATGTCAGGAAGTGGTGTTTACGTGGCCTAGTTGCTCTCACTACCGGCCAACTTCACCTCGACCTATACTTCTTCTCTTCCCTATGCCGCCCAGAGGAGTCAAAAGAAACGTTTTAACTAAACTAGGCACAAGAGAAGAAGAAGAAGAGATCACTCAACTCACTCAGGATGTAAAGAAAGCACTACTAACAGAAAAAAACAAGCAAAAAAAAAAAACACCAAAAGTTCAGGCGCGAACCCTCCCCCTGGTGGCCCAGGCCCGGGTTCGAACCCTATGAAAATCCCATACGCAACGTCCCCGGTGGCTGCGCGGTCGGGGGATTTTCTGCTCTGTGTTTAACCGCTCGGCTAAGGCGCAGGGAGCGGCCGCATCCCATGGGAGAGGGACGGGGTGGACTGATACATAAGGGTATGCACTTTTTGCCTGTTGCTGTTGCCTGGGTATGGAGGCTGGGCTTGATGGTGGCTGGACTTGATGAGGGGGGGATAAGGTAGGGTGAAAGCTTATGGGCGATGTGAGGCTGTCTGGGGATCCACTGTGTGTCACTTTTTCTTCTGTTGTTGAGTTTGGTAACCTGAGGCTCATTCACATAACCCGCAAGTGTTTGTCGTTGTTGACGTTGGTGGCTGTTGCTGAGCAGAGTTAAGGCATAAGTTCCGCAGACCCTCGAGTGATCCCAGGTTCCTCCTACCTGCTCACGAAGTTCGACTCATCCTATCGTCCTTAGTTTCCAATCTCTTTAGTGTGTTGTTGTCTTACAGAGTGTTAAGCAAGTCTTGTTTGTGTTTTCTTGCTGCTTGGTTCGAAAAGAGAGTCGGATTGTCACTTACAGCCTCCTCTGGTTTCTGGTCTGTATGAGGCTAAAAGTCGGGACGCAACATCACCCCCTACGGGTACCAAACCCCGGCGCAGGCGCCGGATTCCGCTTTTGAGTCAAGAACGTAGGGCAGGCTGCCTAGGTTTCCACACGACCGACAAAATGGTCTTCGTGAGGTAGTTTTCCTGTTTGCCGCTCGTGCATCTGCCAGCAGCCCTTTCCCCTCATCTTTGGCGAGCCGATACTATAAAAGAAAAAGAAGAAACTCCCGGTCCTGTTTACGAGATCTTCTTCGGCACAGCACGATGAGTTGGCTTGGTGAAGTAGGCCGGTATCAGAGCCGTTTCTGTTCTTGAGGGGCTTGGTCTCTCGCCCCCCCGCGTGTGCCCGAATGTGACTTCTCAAGCAGGCGATAAAGACTCAATCTCTCCTCGTCCTTCAGCCCCTCTGACCTAATTCCAAACGAATACAGTCAAGACGCGGGACGGCGACGACGAGACTCATGTGCCTGCTTTCCTGGCACTCGGCTCCTTGGAGCTCAGCTCACCGAGCTCGACGTGAGCGCCTGTTTGTCAGCCTCAATGTCGCGTCGGGCACCCTGACTCCCGGTTACCAGGAACTGGCATACTTTGGTTCGCAAAAGGCGCTGTTTGCCTCTTCTTCTCAATATATACATAGAGGATTTGAGAGGAAAGCAGCGCTGCCTCACTTTAGCAAGCAATCTGCGCCTTGCAGCAACCCATCCAGCTCGGGAGTCACACCCGGGGAAACAGGCCGGCAGGCATACTTCCGCGGAGACAAACACCATCGAAACAACACACACAAGCAGACAGCATGAACCTAGGAAAATTTCAAGAGTCATCATGTCTTGAAAGCAAGGGAGTCATATGTCATATACATATCTGTTGGCCCCTTTTTCAGTTCAGGTGTCCTTCCCTACTAAATTTGTTCCCTGGTGGGCGCGAGCCCCCGTGACCCAATATATGGCAAACCCCATTCTCGATCTGAAGACGAAGTACCCAGTCGGCCAGCGCCCTTTGCCCGTCCTTGTCATGTGACAATCCATCTTCCGTCGCCATGAGTACGCCGTCCTAATAACACCACAATATCCCTCCAAAATAACGCCGTGTTGACCGCCATATGCCAGACGGTACCCTCCGTGATAGAAACCAAAGAAAAAAAAAGGGGGGGCTCGAAGTAGTATTCTCAAACATGCCTCCCCCCGGCTGCCCCTCCCTCACACCTTCAGGTTGTAGGTGCCCGCCAGCTTGGGAAAGGTCTGGTGGAAGGCCGGCCCCAGGGTCCAGTTCTCGTTCCGCCGCAGGTGGCGCTCGAAGACGGGGTTGATGACGACCTCGTCCGAGTCCGGGACCTGCAGGAGGGTGTCGGTGTCGTCGTAGGGCCAGTTGAGGCTGAGGGTGCCCGTGAAGGGGACGAAGAAGGTGTCGAAGAGGTACTCGCGCGGGTTGTAGTCGCGGCAGAGCTTCTCGCGCATGGCGGGGAAGGGCACGTGGTCGATCCAGGCCGGGTGCTCGGTGAAGAGCTGCGAAGGGCGGGGGCGGACCCAGTCCGGGAGGCGCTCGTAGTTCTCCTGGGTCGGGGAGATCTGCCAGCGCATGATGAGGAACATGATGTACAGCACGGCGACGCGCTGGGGCAGGGCGGAGAGGTCGGGGAAGGTGGCCAGGATGTCGGTGAAGACCTTGGAGAGCGGGTGGGAGAACTTGCTGTTGGCCGGGTTGAGGAGGGAGAGGACGGAGGGGTAGCGCGGGCCGATGACCTCGTGGGTGGAGAGGCCGTCGGCGGCGCGCTGGCGGCGCTCGTGGAGGAAGTCGAGGAGGAGGCTGTCGAGGGGGCAGGTGGGGCCGCAGTTCTTGACCTCGGCCGAGTAGCTCGCCAGCGCCCTCGGCTCCTGGGGAGGAGGCACCGCCGTCGGGGTCGTCTGGGTGGGCGCGGTGTAGTCCATCTGCGAGCGCGGGGTGTGGGCGGCGCCCGGGCCGCTGATGGAGGGGCTCCGGCTGTGCTGGACGGCGCCGACGCCTGTCCAGTCGTGCTTCATGGGGACGTGGCTGTAGTTAGGGGAGTCCTGGGCGCCGTTGGGGCCGCTCTGGATCTTGCCGACGCGGAGGTTGGCGTCGAGGAGGAAGTCGAGGCCCAGACGCTCCGGGCCGAGATCCAGGCCGTGGCGGAGGTCCTGGCGCTGCTGGTTGAGCATCTTGCCGGCGGCGAACATGTGGTTCGGCGGCGAGAGATCCGGGACGCCGCCGGGGGCCTGCCAGTTCGCGGCGGGGTCCAGGGAGGCCGGCGAGGCGGCGCTGTTCGGCGTCGACGCGTTGTTTGCGGACATGGGTCCGTTGGGGTGCTGGACCGGGTGGGAGTAGCTCCCGCTGGGGGAGGGAAAGACTGGGTCGGGGGGATCTGCGGTTCGGTTAGGAGCGTGCCGCGCCGCGCCGGGACGCAGGGTGTTTTGCGACGACTCACGTTGTACTGGTGGGGTAGAAATGAGCGGTTGGATGGAGGTGATGAAGGCCTGCAGGCGGCGCTTGAGATCTGCATTCTCGGCTTCGACGGCCTCCTTGGCACGCTGGACGGCCTGCAGCTCCTGGTAGGGCTGCTGAGAGGTGAGCTCCTGGATGCGGCGCTCGAGCGTCTCGATCTGGTTCTTGGTGCGCTCGCGGATGGCCCGCTGAGCCTCTCTGTCTAGAGTCACGGCCGTGTTAGCCGTCGAATCATGGCCACCGGTACCAGGAGGAAGGGCACGGCATGACGATCAAGTTGTTTATCCAGTTGTGGGTGGAGAATGTGCGATGGGTTATTGTGGACGGAGGAGGCGTTACATGTGGGTGATAGCAGGGACGCAACGTGGAGCAGCAGCAAACATGGCGTGTGGACGAACAGCCAGATGGATGAACGGAAGGTGGGTAAGACGGCAACAACAGTCACTCACCATTGGCGCGCTTCTTGGCCAACTGCTCGGGGGTCAGATTGGCAACACCCCTAGAGCCCGGGCCGGTGCGACGCCTCTTGTTGGTGTTGTCGGCGGGAGGGTGGGAGGTGGGCGAGGTTGCGGAGCCGGGACCGACCCCGGGCCCGGAGGTCGGAGTGTGGGAGTCGGCATGACCGGCACCAGAGGCCGGGCTGGGGATGTCCGGGGCACTGCGCTTGCTGCTGTGGTTCAGGACGGTGGTGGTTACCGATGAGGCCACGGAGCCGGCAGGACTGGGATGGGTGACGGCATCGGGGGCCATGAGTGGCCGGGACTCGGAAGGGCACCGGGAGAGAGGGGGAGAGAGGAGTCGATCCAGCTCAGGCGTGTACTAGGTAGGTGAGGGGTGTCCGTGAGGCTGGCGGCCTGCGACCTGCCCAACTCGGGTCAAGCTTCGGTCGGTCGAGAAGCCGGTCCTGGCCGTGATCGCGCGACGGCGGCGGCGCCGAGAGGCATATG
The DNA here is from genome assembly GCA_027406025.1 of Colletotrichum musae. Classification (NCBI taxonomy): domain Eukaryota; kingdom Fungi; phylum Ascomycota; class Sordariomycetes; order Glomerellales; family Glomerellaceae; genus Colletotrichum; species Colletotrichum musae. The sequence continues at coordinate 3,323,340 of JANVYC010000006.1, forward strand.
CGTAGTGCCGATGCCGATGCCGATGTACGGATATGGGGGGTGAATATCCCCCCAAACAAACGACCGGGAGCGATCGACCAACCGACCGACCGACACCTTTCCTTTGATGTCTTGTCTCCCGGTAGTTGGAACAAGGATTCGGCGCGCGGCAGGTCGCGCGGATAGGTGGGTAGCGGGAGCGGAGCAAAAAAAAAGAATTTGATTTGGTTGGGAGGGATTAATGGTACGATTTTTTTCTCCTTCCTCCGGGGGGTGGTCGGGTTGGCGGCAGGAGCAGGCAGGAGCTAGCTAGGGAGCTGGAATTCTGGACGGGGAAACAGGCGGCGAATTGGGAGGAAGATACCTAATGAATCATTCAGAAACTGAGGGACGGCTTCGGGGAGCCAAGATCCCGAGTCATGAGCGACTCGGCAAGCGCTGCAGATTCGCGCTAGCCTCGGACTTTTTTTCCTCTAGTGCCAGGCCAGGCAGGCAGGGATAGGGATGGTGGGGGTACGGGTTGCTCCTGCTTCTTTCCATTCAGGAAAGACCAGAAGAGAGAGTGACCTAGGTACACTACGTAAGGCAGGAAGGTAGGAAAGTAGGTGTTTAGAGCAAGAGCAAGAGCGAGTGACTTTTCAGCAGCAGTGGCAATGCGGCTCAAGTTTTTCTCTCCGGATGCAGAAGGCACGCAGATGCAGATTTGTGGGATAAAACAGACGGGAGAAAGTGTATGGTATGGGAGGGGGGAGGAGAAAGAGAGGAAACGGAAACGACGGGGAGGAAGTCGAGAACCGGGATGACTGAAATTCTACCACTCGAAGCATCTCTCCATCTCGTGATCCATCCAACCATCCCAGCCAACAGACGAAGTGTTAACTAATAAGGCGTAGGGAAACCCCAAACCCAAACCCAAACAGCAAAACCCAAATGTTACTACAGGAGATCAAAGAAGACGAGAAAGATGGCCTGGAATAGAGTTTACATCGCGCTGCAACAGACCTAGACAGGGCACACCACGGGCAGCAAACAGGCTGGAACCAACGACCAGAGCGACGTCGACATGTGGCAATGGCATCAGCTCGGCGCCCAAAGCGCTATCCCCCGCATGGGATATGCTGGGAGCCTGCCGCCTCATGCCCTACTCACCATGTAATGCACAGACTCTCGTCCGAAATATGAGTGCTCTCGGTGTGTAGACTTCGAGAAGGGCTATCCGAGCAGCATCGTCGGCCATCATTCTAGACCCAGAGGCAAGCTGAGAAGCTGCTTGGCATGACGGGAGGACCGCACTGACTGACTCCTCTTGAAGAAACCATCTCAGACATGGTCTCACAGCTGGGTCCAGTGGGATAAAGAGTGCCGTAGAACCAAGAAATGCATTGTTCTTTATAGACCGGCCGGAGTTGGTAACACGCTGTAGCTAATTACCACGCCGCCAAGCAGCCGAATCCAAAAGCAGTCCTCCGCCAACCTGGGTATCCATTCGAGAACCAAAAAAGACCGTCATCGTAATCGTCAAACATTGCCATCTTACGCGCCCTCTCCAGACGGAGCACAGAGAACAGAGACCCCCCTCACGCCTTCATCGCTTCGACGAAAAGCTCCCGCATGCCCTTGAGCAGCACCGCCAGCTCCCTCGTCTCGTTGAGCTGGTCCAGCACCTTCTCCACCCGCTCGCGCTCCAGCTTGGGCCGGCAGTGCCTGATGTCGTAGTCCCTGCTCGACGTGCAGAGCTCGAACCACGCCTCGCGCTCCCAGTCCTTCTCGTCCACGTACGAATAGACGAACTTGAGCCGGTCGTCCTGGCCCGCGCCCTCTATCCGCAGGCCCAGGTTCTGCTGCCAGAACTCGAGCTCCGGCACGTTGAACCGCGACTGCGCCTCGAGCTGCTTCGCGTGCGCCCGCTGCGCCGCCAGCCGCGCGTCGATCTCCCTCTGCGTCTCCTCGATCTGCTTCTTGAGCGCGTCCCGCGACGCCAGGTGCTTGTCGCGCTCCTCCGACAGCTGCGCGATCGCCGCCTGCATCTCGCGCGTCTCGGCCTTTTCCTTTTGTACCGTCTGCTGGTGCGTGCTAGTCTTGAGCTGGAGGATCTCAATGTCCTTTTTCTTCATGCGCTGGTCCTCTGCTGCACGTTAGCCTCTGCTTGCTTGCCTGTTTTGCTTTGCTTCCGACGCCGTCGTCTCCACGGCTGTCTGAACGGTGCCCGACGTACCCTGCAGCTCGGCAATGTTCATGCGGAACTGGTTCCTCTCCTCCAGCACGCGCTTGCGCCCTTGCTCGATGAACATGTCGAATTTCGACGAGAACTTGGTCATGCGGTCGCGCAGCTCGTCGAACCCAAAGTTCGCGTTCGGGAGGGTGTCTGCGACCGACGGGGTCGCCATGAGGGACTGCCGGTTGATGCTGGCGGACAGCGACGATTCGAAGGCCGAAGACATTGCGACTGCGGTTTCGTGGTGTGATCGATCGTGATTTTCGGGTGCTCGAGGAGACGGTTTCTAGCGTCTCTGGTGTCGCATGCGAAGGAGCGACAGAATGCAGCGGGTTGTGCAGGTGGGATGGTACGGTATTTTTGGTGTTTATGCCACGCGTTGCTGTGTCAACAATCTCGCAGGTGCCAGAAAGGAGGCGCCGTCGGTGCTGACTCATCGTGCTGAGTCATGCAACCCCCGCTGGGAACGTCGTCCGCTGGCAAGGGTCGGTGGAACTAGTGGTCTTGCAACCGCCTTCACACCAGACTGTCCTCCTCATTCGGGCGAAGATGATTAACTGATCGTCTGTCTGGATGTGACCCTTGGAAGTTTATATGCTCTGACATACGAGTTCTTCTCCTCTTAAACTTCCACCCTAGTTTAACAGGAAAGGATTCATATTTCAGAGCAAATTTTCATCCAAGGGTCACATCCAAGTCAGCCTCTTTTGCTTTTACACACATCTCATACACATGTCTGGAATTTACACAGACAGCAAATAACTCAACACAACTTCAACTGCCGTGAGCAAGGTCGCTTGGTGATCTCTTCCGACGCAATATGGAATGCAGCACGTGGGACGCTGCATTCGACAGCCGCAACCAATAGGCAAATTACACCGGACGATATCTGGCAACTTTATGGGGCGGCCGGCCCAAAGAGGAAGGAATTCCAAAGTGTCGCCTTCTTAAAGAGGCAGCCGTTCCAAAGGATAGTGGTAGTCACGTCGCTGATATGAGCCTCAATGGAAGTTCCCCGCGTTTTGCAAACATGGTTCCGTCATCGCCAAAGGTAGCAACCGGCTCTCGGTAGAATGCAGACATTTGCCGGAAGCCATTCCTAATTCTTAAATGAGTCTCGAGGGTAACCACTCACAGCATCGTTCCGGGTTCTGGGCATAGAAGAGAGACCATCTACAGAACTGCCTGGTTAGGGATCAAGATGCGCGGGTCACTCCTTGGCGGAAAACCCTCACAATATGATCAGACTGTACGACCAAGAAGCACGGTACTATGGCTATAAAGGTCGAACGACGGCTAGTTGTCAAGATAATTCTGAGAGCCAGAGCAATAATCTCCACCTCATACAGCACCTACAGGTTTATCCTCCTTGAGGTGGTCGCAAAATGGATACCAGTCGTCAATGGGCACGTTCCTTTACCAGGCTCTTACACGTTGTCCTTTTTATTAAGCTGTTCGTCACTTCCATCTCTGCCGCGCCTTCTCAAGCCGCAGATGAGTACGACTACATTGTAATCGGTAGCGGTCCCGGTGGCGGCCCTGTCGCCGTGAATCTCGCCAAGGCCGGTTACTCAGTCCTCATCCTCGAGGCCGGCGACACCAGCGTCGCAACTGGAGGGGGTCAATACCCTCCTTCGATCACCTGGGACTTCTTCGTCAAGCACTATGAGGAAGACGAGAGGAACAAGAGGAACAACTTCGTCACCTGGAGAGCCCGAGATGGTTCATACTGGGTCGGGAACAAGAACGTCCCCTCTGATGCGAAGCTTCTCGGCATTTACTATCCTCGAGGCGCAACCGTCGGGGGCTCGTCCATGATCAACGCCATGGCTACCTTCCTCCCGACCGACAGCGACTGGAACTACATCGTCGAGCTCACAAACGACACCACCTGGGCGTACGTCTTCCTCAACCCTCAAGCTGACAGCTGCTGACACGTGAACAGCGCCAGCAACATGCGCAAAGTTTTCGAAAAGATCGAAAAGAACAACTACCTCCCCGCCGGAACCCCAGGCCACGGCTTCAACGGCTGGTTCCAGACCAACATGGACAGAGCAACAAGCGCCACGGGACCTGTGGCGGGCGTCCTGACGGCCATGGCCAACGACCTCGGCCAGAATCCCTCCCAGCTCCCGCAGCTTGTCAGCCGCGACTCCAACGAGCTCAGCGCGAACCGCGATACCTCGGTTGGGATATACGGCCTCGCGCGGCACGCCCGCGCCAACGGCCAGCGCTACAGCTCGCGGGACTACATCCTCGAGGCCGTCAACACCCGCCAGTACCCGCTCACGCTGTCGCAGAACTCCCTCGCGACCAAGATCCTCTTCAACGCCTCGGGAGGGAAGCCCAGGGCGACGGGCGTCGAGTACCTCGTCGGCAGGTCGCTGTACAAGGCCGACGCGCGGTACAGCCCCAACGGGCCCAAGGGCGAGAAGCGCACCGCCACGGCCCGGCGCGAGGTCATCCTGGCGGGCGGCTGCTTCAACTCGCCGCAGCTCCTGAAGCTCAGCGGCATCGGCCCGGCGGACGAGCTGCGCCGCTTCGGCATCCCCGTGCTGGCCGACTCGCCCGGCGTCGGCGCGAACATGCAGGACAACCAGGAGATGCCCGTCGTCGGCGCGCTGCGCTCCGGCGCGGGCGGCTTCGGCCCCTCGGGCTGCGTCATGTACAAGACGCAGCACGCCCCTCACGGCGAGCGCGACATGTTCCTCATGCAGGGCCCCTACGCCTTCAGGGGCTTCTGGCCGAGCAACCAGTCCAACCCGGCCCTGCCGACGGATCCCGCGGGGACCTACGGCGTGTCCATGGTGAAGCAGCACCCGCAGAACCGCGCCGGCACGGTGAGGCTGCTCTCCGCCGACCCGCAGGACGTGCCCGAGATCAACTTCAACCTGTTCAAGCAGGGCCGCGAGACGGACATGGGCGCCATGAAGGACGCCGTCGCCTGGGTGCGGCGCATCTACGCGAGGGTCGCGGGTCCGTCGGGGCCCATCACCCCGCGGGAGCCGCCGTGCCCCGGGATCCAGGCCTCGGGCGCGTGCTCCGACCCGAAGGCGGACGAGAGCTGGATCGAGGCGCAGACGTTCGGGCACCACCCGACCAGCACGTGCGCCATCGGCGGCGACGGCGACCGCAACGCCGTGCTTGACTCCAGGTTCCGGGTCAGGGGCGTCGACGGGCTGCGCGTCGTGGACGCGAGCGCGTTCCCGAGGATCCCTGGCGTTTTCCCTGTTGTGGCGACGTTTATGATCAGCCAGAAGGCGTCTGACACGATTCTCTCTGAGTTGAAAGCCTGATGTTGGGTTGTGAACGTCTTATGTATTTTCTGTTCCTGTCTGTCGAAGGAAAGGGGGTGGGAGGAAAACAAACTGTCTATCTATCTGCAACTAGTCTAGCAACTGAGCGATCTCTGTCGGTTGTTGGGCTGCTTCAAAGTATGGATTACAGTCACTTGAAGCTGGAGCTTGTGAATACTTGCTTGTTCGTCTGCAATCCACACACCCTGATTCATTTGTCATTCCACTTTGTAGGTTGCAAATCCTTGAATCACTCTTAACATGTGATATCCATCATAAAAGTCTCTTGGATTCCCACCCCCGACTATAACGTGAACTGAATACAGGGACAGAGATGCTCATCGGGGGTCTTCAGCAACTCTGCCCAATCTAGTTGCAAGCTTTCAAATCAAATACTGTACATGAACCAATTTAATCGGCCGCAGGAAAACAAGTCGTTCTTTCCCTCTACAATCTTTATCCAAAAAACCCAGTGGACAACAGTGAATACTCTATACTCCTCCATCATAATTTCACCTGTGGGATATCCTTTACAGAGGCATCTCCCCTTGAGCATCTCCTTGACCCCATTCCTCCCATCTCTTAAAGCAGTCAGCCAGAAAGACAATCCGGCAAAGGTAACCCCCCTCCCCCTCATTGCCAACCCAAAGCATCAACCTCCAGCTAACCATCACAAAGACAGTGCAACCATGGCAGACAAGAACCTCATCCTCGAAACCCACATCTACTCCAACCCCCCCTCCGGCTTCCCCCAGCCCTGGAGCCGGAGCTTCCACCTCCGCCTCTCCGGCCCCTCCGCGCCCAAGGCCGAGATCCTCGCCCTCGTCAGCCAGGCCCTCGTCCGCCTCGGCCGCTCCGACCCCGTCGTCGACGGCCAGGTGACGCTCTACTTCACCCGCAGCGGGCGCGTCGTCTCCCTCCCCGGCGCCGCCGCCGCGACCACTGTGGCGCTGCCGGTTTATCAACCAACGGTGCAGGTCCTCAGCGTAGACGTCCCGACCACGTTCCAAATCCAGCAGCAACAGCAGCCCGGATGGCCACTGGCTCTGACCTACGCCGGCGGCGCGAACTACCTCCACTCCTACGGCCCCGGCCCGACGACGCTTCTGCTCGGGGGCTCGGTGCGGACGCAGATGGTGGTTGGAGGGAGCCAGGTGAGCTACGTCAACGTCGGCGTGCCGAGCATCAGCGCCGGAGTCAGCGTGGGCAGACCCGTCGTCTCGGACGTCGTGAGGGAGGTCCGCCTGGACTGCGTCGCGGAGGACGCGCTGGGGGGGCTGCTGGAGTGGGCCGTCGGCCCTTCCGGTCTGAAGCTGATTCTCGTGGTGGATGTCGACGGGAGGGACATAGTGCCGCCGGTGGTTGCCCTGCCGCCGCCGGTCGTGCCTGCTACGCCGCCTGCTCCTCCTTCCGTTGCTTCTGGGACGGTTACGCCGCCTACGCCGCCTGCTCCTGCTTCTACGGAACCTCCTGCCCCTGCGGCTTGAACGAGTCAAGTGAAAGGTTTAGGGGATGTATAGTGGTTTTCTCAGTTCCAGCTCGAAGACTCCAGTACAAACGTACTTAATTAGTAATAGATCAAGCCTCGGTGAACGGGCAATATCAGGTTCGATGTTCAAGGTATCGTACGCTTCGGGTTCAAACACGTGAACGTAAAACTTGTCCAGCACACGAGAACCATCCGGGAAGCTTCCAGTCTGAAGTCGTGAAGCAGGTAAGTTACACGTCGCCAGTGCCAAGAGAGTCACCTGCAAATGGGTGAGTGATTGGCCGATAGTCCGAGCTATAATTGCAGCAACTGGAAGGGATGAGTGATATTGGCCAACTCATCAAACATGAACACCACCATACAAGCGCAGAGACGTGCCGTGCCGTAGTATGAAGCACCATTCAGTATCTTACATCAAAGTTGCTTCGCTAAGAATCGAAGTCCAGAATAATCTGGCGCCGATCGCATCGTCTGCAGGAAGCTGTCCGTGATCGTATCTCCTGCGTTGAGTGAACGCCGAGAAATATACAAACCGCGACAACGATCCACATAACAGTGAATACACCCCCTCAATACCCAGACCTGGCTGGACACCGACGATGACTACCACCGAGACTGTCGTAGCGAAGCAAACCGGCGGTATCATTCGTACCCTTAGACGCCTCAGCTACCCACGACCAAGGGAATGGGCACGGGGTAATCGCGTGGCTGTAGTCGCATGGCCAAACCTCATGGTCTTCAGCTACCAGGCAGCTGCTTGAAAGCTACATCAGAGAGAGAGAGGCGTGGCTATTTATTGATACCCGTGGCATTGGCACGGAACGCTCTTGCCGTAAGTGTTGTTCGGGACTTTCCTTCCTTCCCCAGTTGAAAAACGGGCAATCACTCTGTGCAAGCGATTGCAGCATCGATGGGTTGGTTTTAGACAATCCACCACATCAGACATTATCCCAACGTGGTTAGCATGAAGAATGGCGCCTCACGGCATCTCAAGCACTCCAGTAGAAACTCACATCGCCGTCAAAGTCACCGGTCCACGCCGCTTTCCTGTCAAAAATCTGGGTATGCATATTCCTTTCCGACGAGAGACTAGGTATTTCGAGATGAACGTGATGGCAAAAAACAAGAAAAAAAAATAAAGCAAGACAGGGAAGAACAGCACTTTCGAAACTCCACCGACAGAACACCTCCTCCCGTCGCCGATTGAAAAACTTCCCACACCAAGAAAAAATAGAACCAACTCTTCTTTTTTGGGAGACAGCCGCAAAACACACAATCCCATCTTTCACACCCGAACGTCCTCGCCACACCGCCAATTAGAGACTTCTTGGGGAGGTAGGCGGAAGGATTTCGCAGCGAAAAAAACAGCACTACTACAGAGAGGCACAGTTCGGGTTTGTTTGTGGCAGGTAAAACATAAACAGCGAGCCCGAACTGCACAGGTTGTTGTCGAGCGTTGATATCGTACATGGAGATGGTGGGTTTGTTCGAGGAAAACTTTTTGTTGCCTCGGATTAGCCTCTGCTCGTCTCGTTCGGCGCCGACTGACGCTTCGTGACGCTTCGTCGTCTCTCGCCTCTCTTCGACGGCCAAATGCGCATCGAGTCTTTGCCGACATATTACACCTCCCGATGTGCTGCAAGTAAATCGTCCATGCCTCGACTTGTGCCGAGGAAGAACTTCATTGCCACATCTCTCCCCCTTAGGTGGTCGACAGCGAGCCGAACGAGAACGCGCGAGGGCCGTTGCTGGGTATGATCGCTAGCACCGAACGACCGATATGCTTGCCAAACACCCACAATATGAACAGCCCTGAGATCCCAGAGCCAGAAAGTCAAGCACTTAGACGCCGCCATGCTGCATAATGATGACATAAAAAAGGCATTACCGAGTCCGTGTGGCCGGACCCGTATTAGAGCGAGACCCCGATGTCGAAGAGGAAACCGTCAGGGCTATGCCGGGTTACCCTTCAGCCTCTTCTGCATCCTCGGCGTGGGCGGCTTGCCCTTGTTCTGGACGCCGTTCACCTGGGGTCCGCCTGGCGTAGGGGCCGACGAGCCGTCCTCCTCCATCTTGACGCCAGAGGGACGTCGGCGCTTGTTGGAGGCCGGAGACGTGTTTGCACTGGGTCCGCTGGAGTTGGTGCCTTGTTGGCTCTGCTGCATCTGCATGCCGGGTGCCTGCATGTGGCCCATGGCAGGGCTGCCCTGGACGTGAGGCGAACCAGGAAGTTGCATATGCGGCTGGGCAGGGCTGGCGCCCATTGGGAACTGGCCGAAGCTGGGTGTCCGCGGGCCTTGAGGCATGCCTTGTCCAGCCATGTTTTGCTGTACAGCGTTAATCTGGCCGACGTACTGTTCCAGGAGGGCATAGGGACCGAGGTTAGGGTGCATGTGGGCGTAGGCGAACAGAGGGTTCATTTGGCCGATCACCTCAGCAGTCTGCATGTCATCCTTAGTGCCGATGATCCACATGCATGGGCGAACAGTCACGTACCTCGAGGAATTGGAAGACAGCCTCCGTAACGCCCATTCCCCTCTTGATTGAAGACTCGGGAAGATCCACCAGAGCTTCTGGTGGAGGGTTCTGCGGAGACTTCATGGGACGCGCCTTGCCCTTCTTGCTCATTTCCGGCGAGGTTTTGTTGTCCTGGGAATTGACCCTGTGCCACTCCTTAACCCAGTTGTGTATGGGTTTCGCGGCCTCGATGGCGGCCTTTCGGGAGATGTATTCCTCGTGGCTGGTTGTCAAGAACTCGAAGAGCTCGATCTTCTGCTCGTTATCGAAGTGCGCGCGGACCGTACCGTTCGCGACGAGCTACGAAATAGTCAGTGACTGCACTACACTGCACTGCACGGGATGGCAGAATGCATACATGAGAGCCGTTGTCGAACCAGTAAACCATGCTCGACTTGGTGTTCTCGATCCAGTGACCATCGATAGGCATCGGCCGATCCGTAGTGCCCTTCTCCATGATCAATTGCAGGTTCTTCACGCCGCTGTCAAAGTGGGTGTGGAAGTATCGTGGCAGCGCGGGGTACGTGATCTCGTATTGCTTGTCGGCTTGGTCTTCGACGTCGGTGATGTGAACGGAGTGACGGAACACACCCTTTTGGGAGAAGAAGCGGCTGACGAATTCGTTCCAGTAAGAAAGGTCGTCCTTGCCCTTGGATCCCTATATGTTTGTTAGTTAAGAAGAAGAGGCCACGCATCGCGGACGCCACATACAGGGAAGCCGCTCAGGTGCTCGCTGAACTGCATGAGCTTGAGCAGGCAGTGCCCCTTCATCCCTTCCCTCCTTTGCGCTGCCTGCTGGGCCATAGCCATGGTGTTGGCCATGGCCGCTTGGGCGGCGGCAGCATGCTGTGCGGGGTTTACTTGTGGCTGTCCAGGTTGAGGGCCCATCTGAGGAGGGCCTTGTGGTTGTGCCTGAGCCTGGGGGGGCTGCGGCTGTTGGTTCGGAGCCGGGCCGGGTGTCTGCGACGGCGTCGGCTGGCCTGCGGACTGCGGGTTGACGGGCTGCGCGGGCTGCTGCTGCGGCGTCTGCTGAGGGGTCTGCTGAGGCTGAGGTTGCGGCTGCTGCGGCTGGCCTTGAGGTTGCTGGCCCTGTTGCTGCTGTTGTTGCTGCTGCTGGGCCTGCTGTTGCTGAGCCTGCTGCTGGGCCTGTTGCTGAGCCTGTTGCTGAGCCTGCTGTTGCTGCTGCTGTTGTTGCTGCTGCTGAGCTGCCTGCATCGAAGCAATCTGGGCTTGCTGGAGTTGCATGTGTTGGGGGTTCATCTGGACTGGCTGGCCTTGCTGCTGACCCTGTTGGCCCTGCTGCTGCATCTGCTGGGCGACAGCCTGCTGCTGGAGAGCGATCTGCTGTGCCAGCATGGCCTGGGTTTGGGGTGTATGCGCCTGCTGTAGCATGTTGTCAGCATTTCGACATCACACATGTGCGTGTGGTATTTACCGGGCGCATGCCCTGCCTCATGGCGGCCACTTGAGCAGGAGTCAACTGCATGTTTATCGGCATGCCCATGCCATTGATGCCCATGTTTCCGTTAAAGGCCTGCTGAGCCATGAGGGCCTGCCTCGCCTGCTGCTGTTGCTGGAAAAGTCGCTGCTGCGCAAGCTGAGTGGCATGCGCCAGCTGAGCCGGGTTTTGGACTGTTCGAGATTGGTTAGCAAAGACGCGAAGAGAAGCGCGAATGGGTGCGCGAAGGAGAGCGGGAATGGAGGTCGTCTACTCACAGTTACCAAACTGGTTCTGCTGGAACATTTGGGTCTGGGGATTGAGATGCTGCAGAGCGTGAGCGTTCGGACCACCAGCACCCGGCGGCATGCCGCCCATCAACTGGTTTGGATTAACCTGACCACCAGGCCCTGATACCGCCATGTGCATCTGGTGAGGCATTCCTCCGCCCGGCGGACCTTGCTGATTCGGGTTGTGAGGCATACCCGGGCCCATGGGATGGCCCGGTACACCTGGATGTTGTTGCATGCCGGCAGGATGGCCCGCAAACGATGGTCCCATACTCGTCATCATGTCTTCAGCGTGTCGATAATCCACGGCGTGGATATCGACGTGTCTTCCCTCCGCACTATCTCATGCGCCTGCGACACACCAAGTGTATTGGGGCTCCTTGTCCTTTACGGAAGAAAAGTCGACGGATCGCGAGGATGGAGGGACACGACAGCGTCTAGTAGGCGGTAGAGGTGGGCAGGAGGAGAGATGGCGGATGGCGCGACGCGAAGATGGCGTACGGGGGGGCGGGAGGACCCAGTCGGGATTTGCGAGACGCGGGAGAGTGTCCCTGTTCAATCGCGCGGCGATGCGGGATGTCGACTAGCTTTATCGGGCTTCGCGATATGAAGAGCCGTCTGCAGGAACGGGAGGAAAAAAGAAGCGACCGGGTCAACAGTTGACAGAAGATCGCGAAGGCATCGATGATCGACGTGACGACAATGGGGCGGGAAGGGTTAGGTTGGGTAGGGAAGTCGGGGATGCGACGACAAGCAACGGAAGCTGGAGAAGGGAAAGGGTTCGGGGAGTGGGTGGGTGCGACTAAAGCAGCCCGATGACGGGGGGAGAACAGCCAGAAGCCCAGCGAGAGTGGATGAGCGTCCCGTCGGGTCGGGGGGTGTGGGAGGGCAAAAAAAAAAAAAGGATAAGAAGAAAAAAGAGAATGAGGCGTGGCGACGGAGAACGGAAAAAGTGTTGCTCAAAGTCGGAGACGAGCGACGGGCGAACAAGTCGACAGTCGAGACCTTGGACCTAGATGTGTGTAGGTATTGAAGGGGTTGGTGGTGGTGGGAAGAGGGTCGTAGAAGAGCGAAAGCGAGCGAATGTTAAAGTTGGGAATAATAGCGAGTTCTCGTGAGATTGCTTCAATCAAGTCGAAGTCGACGATAATGACATCCGCTGACCAGTATGCTAAAGGGGAGGGAAAATGAGAGCCCAATTTTTTTTCTGGCTGCACAAGTCGAATGGTCTGGCGAACGAGAATAAGCCTTTCCACGCCGCCTGGCCTTACTAGAAGAGCGGGAGAGCGAGGTGAGGTGCCGCGAGGCAGGATTTGGGGGGGTTTGAGTGGGTGGTGGGTGGTGTGCTGGGCTGCCTGCCTTGCTTTGCTGGGCATGGGCTAGACGGGGAGTGACGACGAAAGCTGCCTCTGTCTCTCTCTCTTCCCTTCTTTCCCTCAGTTGGGAGGTAAGGCAAGGAAGTACCCGGGTATTAGGTAGGTAGCGAGGTTGCTGATGTGGGGTCTATCCGCTCGACACTAACGCCAACATTACCTAGGTAGGTACCTAGGGTCACGTAGGTTAGGTAGGTAATAGCCTGTAGATAGCTCTCGGTAGGAAGATATGCCCCCGGGGGGATAAGTGTCGTCTTCGGAACCCCGATAAAGCGAAGCTTGAGATAAGGTAGGTACAGAGGTATCCTTGATGGTAAAAGCAGAATTCTTCTGCGTGCGACTGAGTGGTTACGAAAAGATTTGAAAAGGAGGGTAGAAAACACCCAGAGTGTGGTCGCAGAGAGAGAAATACGGCAGAGAGGGCGAGGTGTCGAGTTGTGGCCGAATCCAAACCAAACCCTGACTGACTGAGGCAGCTCAAAGAGGCAGCGAGGTGAGGTTGGCTTTGGGTGCGACGACAAGGCAAGGCAAGGTAAGGCGGCGGGATCAGGTAACATAACGGGAGAGAGCCAGGGAACGGACAGACAAGAGAAGGGGGCGGGCATGCCAGCAGACTACGAGAGCCGTGCTCAGAGCTACAGGGCCGCAGGCGCGCCTGGAACCGCCCGCGTCGGTGGGGTATTTCGGGATAGTCAAATACGCTAATCGTCTAAACAGCGTGACACGCATGGATATGCCGGAATGGGGTTGCGGGAGGGCCCATTAAAGCCGCGGGATATGCACTAACCAAGCAACGGTCAAAAGAGCCGTGATCAGCGGATATGCAACAAGACAAGGAACGTTCTTCAGCAAAGCCTCGCCAGGCCCCAGGGGCCAGACGGCCAGGAGCGCAACGTCGCAGTCGCAGTCGCACGTCGCAGCTTCAACCTCCCGTCTGCGCAGGTGCCAGGAGGCAGGCCCCCTTCTCTCGTCTGCTGGAAATCCCTCGCCCATCTCGACTCGACTGGATACGACAAATGCCAGCGAAAATAGCAGCTACAGAATCGCGTCGGCCTCCCCGTGCCCCTGCTGCCTTTTGCATCCCCCAATGGCCACCACGTGTTCCCCGAACCACCCGGACAGATATTCGCTGTCTCCCGTCTTCACTCCTCGACCGACTCCTTCGTCTGGTGACGTGAACCTTGAAGGGGAGACGATCCAATTAAGTTAGCTAAATCCTGTTCTGTGGAGAACCGGCACCTCGGCGTATATCTCCGAACCCCAACCCCGTGACACCCGCCTTATACCTGGAATTCGAATATTCGATAAACTGGTGCCGACCTTATCGCCGATGGCCATGGCTCCGATGGCAGGGTCCAACTCCACCTTGACTGGACGCATCACGTGACTTGGCAAGCTCGACCCCGACCGCAGTTCCAGACCAGTCGCGTCACGTGGTAGCGGGCCGCGAAGGTGCCAGAAAAAATCTCTGCCAGAGACCAGCCCCACTCTTTCCGTCGCGAGCCTCATCTATAAAATCTCCTTCCTCGCGCCGAGTTAAGGTTTGCTCCTCATCACCTCTCTGCATCAACAACTTTTCTCGCCCTTGCGCAGCGCGCTCGATGCTCGCGACCGCAGACGTCTCGCAAGCCCATCTCCAAATCGAGAGCGGCGGACTGACTGACTGACCGAGCAAGCGAGCGTGTCTGCGCGGGAACGCAGATCAGCTTGCTTTTGCCCAGACGCGTCTTGGGACCGTCTTCTGGAGGCCGTTTGCTATCTCGACTCATCACGACAAGCCAGCGCACAGCTTCAACGCTGACAGGTAAGAACAATCCCTCTTTTCTCTCCACGGCTCTCGCTTTGGAGGATCGCGCTCGCCGCGTCCTCTGAATGATGACAATATTTAAACACGTCTTCTTTTCCCAACCGATTCGACCATGAAGAATCCTAGTCTATTCGGGTTGCCGTCGCAGGCGAACCTGTTACTTGCCAGTATTTACTGTCTGACTTGCCCTCATCGCAACACGCATTTTGCCAACTTCTCTCTGAGCAACGGCGCTGACAATGCAAAAGAAACAGGAAAACTCTTCAAACCAACGCCAACTTCGCAAACCTCAACACTCTGAACAGGTTAGTTGCCAACATCCCCGTTTTCACACACATTTCCTTCCGTCGGTCTTGTCTTTTCCTTTGCTATGATGAAAAGTTCCACACTATTCGCAGTTTCCACTCGAGCCACATACGAGCCTATTCTTGTGGTGCATGAGGGTTAATTCTTCCTTGGATGTCTGAGCATTTTTCTCAAACCTGACTTTTTTGCAAGCATACTTTTGCAAGAATCTTCACTAACGAGACTATTCAGGTTGCATAGTTGTACTCTCTGTCTGAGTTGTTGGCTTGGCGCTTATGTTGACGTCTACGGATGAAAAGTTCTCAAGAACTATTACTAAGAATCATTGTTATAAATTTTCCGTTTCCGCTGCATTGCCGATCTCTTCGTGACTGCCTAGTGCCTCCGTCTTACGTTTACCTGAACCAATCTCACTCTGCGCGTACTCTTCATCAATCAGCCTCTCGTTGTCCCGTGCATGCGGTTCCCGTTTGATCTCCAGAGTCGGAACGCCTAAGAATTGGTTCACAATCACGTCAACGCCTGCCTTGCCACAAGTATTCTCCCAAAACCAGCTTCATGCGAGGTATATTCCCGTTACGGCGGCCGTGGCCATCTCTCCGTGACTACGGACTTCATCAAAAAAAAAAAGGTAGCAAAACGCCGTGGCAAACACAAGTCAAGGGAAGGGGGGAGTCGAAGCAATAACCATCCTTCGATCGCGTAAACCCCTTCAACCACCCAGGAAAAACGTTTCATCACACTCGGAACCGCCCAGTCGTTAAACCATGCATGTTCCTTCCTTTCCCTTCAAGCCAGGCTGGGACCTTTTCAGACCACACGCAAGCCCTCCCTGACGGACTCGGGAATCTCCCTCCTCCTGCCCCCGACGATGCCCCTCCGGTTCCTCCCCGTGCGGCCCCTGCCGAGCCAGTTGAGCTTGAGCAGTCGGCAGAGCTCCTCCATCCTCCTGTTGCCGCCCTCGGCGCTGCCGTCGCCGGCCACGTCGCCGACGCTGGCGAGGATGCTCATGCACTGCAGCATGCGGCCGACCATCTCCGTGACCTGCTTCGAGTCCTCGACGTTCTGCTCGCGCGTGAAGGGCCGCAGCTGCCCGTCGCTGCCGGCGCTGGCGTAGCTCACGTTGCTGAGGCCGCGGCTGCGCCCGCCGCTTCCTGCTCCTGCTCCTGCTCCGCCGGCGGCGCTGCCGTCGCCCAGCAGCGTCGTGGCGTTGGAGTTGTAGCTCGCGACCGACGGGTCGAGGCTCATGGCCGTGCCGGGCCGCATCATGCTCAGGGAGTCGGCGGGGCTGGACGAGAGCGCGGGGTCCGGGAGAGGGGATGCGAGTGCGATGGAGGCGAAGGATGATGGGAGGAACTCGAGTGACAGGCGGGAGAAGATGGTCTTGAGGGACTCGTATCGTGGGAGGATGACGATGTCGCGGTAGGCTGTGAGGACGATCCGGCGCACGTCGAGCACGGCGGACGCGGGGCTAACGTGCGGTGCGTTGTCGGAGACCATCGGCGTCGCCTTGACGCCTCCCCAGAAGTCGCGGGCCTGGTCGGCGTTCATGAGGATGCCGCAGCCGGAAAACTCGAGGTCCAATGGAAGGAATACGGCCTGCATGTAGGGCAGGATGGAGGTGTATGTGATGAGCCACATCTCGACGAGCGCCGGTATGACCTTGTCTTCTTGCGTGCGCCTCAGGGTGTGGTCCAGCGACGCGAAGCCGGTCGCGAGCAGCTCGCGCAGGTCTTCCAGGATGATGTTTGGTGATCTGCGCTGGATGCAGTATTGTATGTGGAGGGTGACCAGCCTGTTGAAGTCCTCGACGGGCTGTCGCAGATCTTCGCCTTCAAAGATGACGAGCATCTTGGCCTTGAGGTACGGCCAGGCGTCGTCGAGCGCCATGCTGTTGAGGCCGTACTTTCCCGCATCAATCGGCTCGGAGAGATAGGACGAATGTTGGGTCAAACTGGGTAGACTGCTTGGGCCGGGCCATTCTGACGGGAGGGAGCTCGACTCGGCGCCGAGGTTGCTGCTCTCCTTTTCAGTCTTCTTGTCCCGCCGGCCCTTGCCAAACGACGTTGCAGTCGGGGCCGGACTAGGGGGTAAGTTGAAACTGTACAGGCTTGACGGGGCGCTGGGGTCTGTTGGTTTCGAATTGCTCGATGCGGACGACAGCGGGAGGTGGTAGTCGTCCTTGAGCTTGTGCTTCTGCCGCGACAAGAAGTGGTGCTTCTTTTCCTTCTCTCTACCCTCTGGCCTCTCCATGGTGGGCGTCTCAAGCACGGCGCGGATGGTCGCAGACGACGAGTTGTTTAGGTTGTATATAGACTGGCCGCTCGTGTCCACGAGGCTGCTGGTGCTAAAGTTTCCGCGCTGCAACGACGCGAGTGCGCTGCCGATCTTGCTCGGGCTCGGAAGCGGTTTATCCTTGGTGTCCTTGGTGCCGATCTTGACCGGGCGGGAGAAGAGCTTGACCTTGGACTTTTCTGCCTTGGCCGGCTTCGGGTCGGGAATGAGCTGCGGCGGGGCGTGGACGGGACTGTGCTGCGGCTGTGATAATCCGGGCGAGGTCTGCCCCGATCGCGGGAATGCGGCGTTCGCTGCTGTCGTCGCGGCGGCCGAATGGCTTCCCAGCAGCCCGTTGTGGTATCCCTGGTTCCCAAAACCACTATCTCTTGGAGCGCTCGCCTCCGTCAGGCTGAGCGTAGGCGGGCTGAGTGGGCCTCTCCCGCTGCTCCCCCTCCTCACGTTGTCGGGGCCTTCGCCGTTCGGGCTCGGGACAGTCTGCGACCGTTGTCTGATGTGCTGTAGTTGTTGGTGCTGCGCCGCCAGCTGCTGCTGTTGCTGCTGCTTACTGTGAAGGACGGCGGCCTGCGCTGCAATCTGGCTTGCCGAGAGCGCGGGGCTCGGTTGTTGGTGGTGATGGTGCTGGTTGTGGTGTTGCGGATGGTGGTGCTGGCTCGTGGACGATGCTACAGCAGAGGGAGGCTGTGACATGCCCACCTGGGAGAGGTTCGAGGTGCTCGTGGAGGGTAGGGACGAGTCGAAGAGACCAGGAGTCTGGCTGTGTTTCCTCGAGTGGCCCTTGATCAAGGGGCTAGCCGTGCGGGCAGCAGCAGCAGCGGATGCGGCGCTCACGTTGACGTTGATGGTCAGGTCCTCTCTTCCCCCTCTCTCGGTGACGGATCGCTGCGCGGTCGGGCGCGAGAAGTTCTGCAGGCTCGCGGAGCTCGAATTCGGGTGCGAGGTGAACTGGCTGTATATCGGTGTCGAGGAAGAAGGCGCGGCGGGCGCGCTCGGTGCGTGGCTCCTCGGCTTCACGAAGTGGATGGACAGACTCTCGTCGCTCGACGACGAGTCGGCGCGGGCTGGAGGTCGTGGGCGCTGCGGCGGCGGCGCGGTAGTAGAGGCTGTCGAGCCCGGCAGAGGGCTGAAGCTGCCCGGCGCTCGGGGCGGGGGTCGTGCTGGTTGCATTGTCGTGGATGTGTTAGGGGCCTGTTACATCTTGGGAAAGTTGGGATGATTCGAGATCGGCCGGGCCTCGGAAGGTTTGTTTGGTTGAGCGCGGTGCGGGTGCGGGCAGGGGTGGTCGAGGTTGTCGATGGCTCGTCCGTCAAGTTGTGGTGGTTGGTTGTGGAGGAGGTTACCTCTACCGATGCGATGACGGTAGGGCTTGGTGGGAAAGTGGTGATGTAAGAGGGTTGAGAAGTGGGAGGCGAGGGAGGAAAGAAGGGCAGGTATGGAATAATGGTAATACGTAGGATTGGTGGGTGTTAAGAGGGAAAGTGAGAAAGAAGTGGATTTACATGCGGCTCCCTCTCCAGACCAAAAACAAGGTAGACAGATTCGGGGAAGATGCAGGATAATCGACCGGGTAGTGTAACTGTAGCTGGTAGTTCGATGCACAACACTTCAGTTAGAGTAGGTAGGTACTTGGTAACGGTATCACTTCAGCTCGTCTCCAACAACGGCGAGAAGCCCTGGTGCGGGCTATCGATGCGAAATAAGGACCCCCAGCCCACTGGAGGTATTAGCCCAGGAGGCGCGGCGGACGTTTTCGTTTGCGGTGAGTGGCCGAACGCGCTAAACCTCCTGTAACTCAACCACCGATGGTCACTGGTCAGATGGGCACGTTGCACCTGGGACTTTTGGCCCCTTGGGGCCAAGGAAGGGCATCCCGTAGGGGCGGCTCTTAGCCTCCTTACCCCCCACCGTCGCCGGGGGGTCGCTACCTGCCACCAAGGTTACAGGGTAGGTATCCAGCCCCCTTGTTCCACCTACAAGTCCACTGGCGCGCCGCCGCGGGTTGCGACGCTGGCTTGGCCGACTGCTGCAGGCTGAGGCCGCACCTGCAAAAATCCAACCCCGCAGTGTCCATCTTCAGCGGAACATTGGGACACCACTGGAATGAGGGGGGGCGCCCCGTCATTGAACCCCCCCAAAGACAGAGCCGCACCGCACTACTGAATTTTTCCGTCATAATTATTTCCAAATTATTACTTTTTCCTCTCTCTCCCACAACCCCGCCATCAACACGCAGTCAACGTCAGCCGTCCCCCCTGCCCAACACCCCACGGCTCATCCAATCTACGAAACAGTGACATTCTACATCACCACTAAGAAACGAAGAAACCATGGCATCCTCAAACGGCACCGCGGCCCCGGCCTTCCGCTTCGCGGCCACCTACTCCTCCCCCACCAACGAGCCCTTCACCTTCTTCGAGGCCCTCCCCGCCCCGCCGTCCTCCGGCGTCGCCGACAAGACCGCCTACCTCGGCGCCCTGCGCAAGGCCATCGGCTCCGCCCAGGAGAGCATCAACAAGGAGCTGACGGCGCGCATGGAGGAGGACAAGGCCCGCGAGGCCGGCAAGGACGGCGGCGCCGCCGCCCCCAAGAAGACGGCCGTCGACGAGGCCCTCGAGGAGGAGAACTACGGCGAGGAGGCGCCTCCCAACGACGACTGATTTGACCTGCAAAAGGAAAAGAAGAAGAAAATAATCAGGAGTGGGAAAAAAACGAATGCAACGCCTCCCGCAGAGCGCCATCGTACATTCTTGCCCACCTATATACGGGGTATTGCTTGTACTATCATGCTTGCCGCTCCCCACCTCCCCCCGTCACCCAAGGCTATGCAAATAGCAATATGTACGAAGGAACCCGACACCGAGCAGAAAAAGAAAGAAGAGAACAAGACCGGCGCCGTTTCTTTCTGCATCCACCTAATCACGAGAATCTTCGAGCCCAACTCCCCGCCCGCGCGCTCTGCGGTCTCTGCGACGTCGCCTTGTTCAGGCAGCCGTAGTGGACGACGCTGTTGTCCGGCAACACGGACACCACGCTGCCTCCCAGCCTCTTGTGGCACGTCCCGCAGAGGCGCTCTTCCGTGATCACCACCCTCCTGTTGCGCCCGCCCTGTCCGCCCGGGACGCCGTCGCCGAGCAGCAGCAGCGCCTGCGTCGACACGAGCTCCGAGTCGCGCAACCTCGCGACGATGCGTGATTCGTTCACGACGCTGTTGGCAGACCGGATTCGGCCCCGGAAGTAGGACTCGAGGTCTCGGACGGGAAGGTCATCTGGAATCAGGGAGAGCGTCGACGCTGCCGGGAGGCGCGAGCCGTGCCTTGAGAGGAGCTCCAGCGCCGGTTCGTGAGCTGGCTTGTGGGGCGGCGGCGGTGTCAGGTATAGAGAGAGCAGCGTGTGGTAAATAGAGGGCACCGAGTCCTCCAGGTCGCCTGCGGACGATGAAGGTCTTCGGGAACGGTCCGGCGACGGAGACGCCGAATCCTTCGACTTGTGAACCGAGTTGCAGTATCTTGAACTTCGTCAGCTTTGGTTCAATCCAACTGGAAAAAAATAAGACTCACTCTTCCGCCTTGGCATAATTCTTCATCTTGAAAACGTAAATCTCCAGCGCCTGCTTGTGCGACCCCATGTTGCTGAGCACCACGGCCTGCGCTTCGTAGAATGCGGGATCTGCTAAAGTTAGTCAAAACCTCAATGAGAGATGTCTGTGAGAGCCTACCGTCTCGCGGGATGAGACCAAACGCCTTGCTAAGGCTGTACAGCCCGCTGCCGAGGAACTGCACGAACCGCGCCATCTGGGCGTTCCACTCGTCGTCCCTCTTCTTCTCCTTCAGCTGCTTGATGAACAGCTCGACCAGCCTGTTGTGGAAGTCCGGCGTCGCGTCGTCGAGCTCGCCGATGATGTGCTCCAGGTACTGCACCTCCAGCGCGGGGTCGATGCCCCCCAAAAACCGCGCCACGCGGCCGCGGGGCAGCGTCTCGGCGTTCTCCGAGTCGGCGATGAAGATCTCCATCGCGAGCTTCGGGTCTGCCCGGAGCGTCCACTCCGAGTACTGCAGGATGAGGTCGATCTCCGACGGCGGCAGGCTCTGGAGGTACACCACCGTCCGCTGGGGCCCGTGGAGCGCCGGCGCGGCCTCGTCCGGCTTCTCGGCGGTCCCGAAGCGCTTGAGCAGCTCCAGGGCTTGGGAGTGCAGCTTCTTCCCGCAGAAGAAGTCCACCAGCTCGTTGTATCGGTTGTGGGCGAGGAGCGCCTCGTTCACCACGTCGGGGTCGCAGAAGTTGGGGAGGCGGAAGAGCGAGCCTGCCAGGGACGGGCTGGTCATCATGTACGCCCTGAACAACGCCGTGTCGACCATCCTGGACGTTCTTTGCAGCTCTCCCTCAAGTTGGCTACCCGTCTCTTCGCTATGAGCTTCGGACATGAAGCCCTTCATCGCCTCCTCGGTCGACCCATTGGTGCTTGACCGCTTGAGCTTGCCGGTACTGGGGTCGATGACCCGCTGTAGACGCGTTCTCGTTCCAACCAAGTAGCCGAGCAGCGTTCGAACGGCAAGATTGAGATCGTCTCCTTGAAGCGGTTGGTTGTCCAGCGGCTTGCTCCGGACGCTTGCGTTTTCTTCAACGTCTATCGTATCCTTCTTGGACGCGACAGAGGCCGCGTCTGGTTGCGCCGGCTTACTGCGGCCGCCCATAAATAACTTGGCGAAGCCAACGCCGCCCCTCGCAGGCGAGGACGGGGATGCGGCGTCTTCCTTGGCCGCCTTGTCGCCGTTGGGTTTCTCGTCGGCCTCCTCCTCGCCCTCCTTTTCGTCGGCGCCCGACTCCTCCTGCACGGGGTGCGACCATCCGGACATCTCCCCGGCGATCGAAGGCGGGAAGAGCTTCAACACTCGCTCGGGCGGTGCGTGGACCTCGTCCTCGTTGAAGAGGTCCATGGAGTCGTAGTACTTCTTCTGCCTGAAGAGCATCTCCGCCTTCAACATCTTGACCTCGCGCAGCTTCTCCGTCTTATTCTGAAGCAGGGCGTCCTCCAACATGTTCAGGATGCTCACGGCCTCGTCGTACTTGCCCTTCTCTACCAGCTCGTCGATCTGGGAGTCGTAGTCGGTGGCGCCCATCTTCCACACGCAGCGGTCGCTCGAGATGTGGAACCCCTTGCCCGCGTGGGCGAGACTGCTGTTGGGCGGCGGGAAGTGAAGCTGGGCCGCGCCGGGGAGCGAGATGGTCTGCAGCAGAGACAGCGTCTCCGGGTTCCTCACTTCCAGCGACCCCTTCGACGGTGCCTGCAGTGCCAAGATGTAGGGGTACGAGTAGCCGACCTGCTCCGGAGCGGCCTGCCACGGGATCTGTCGCTTCTCGACCGGCTTGCCGTCGTCAGTGATGAACATGGAGTTGATGTCCTTGGCAAGCAGGATCTCTCCCTCGGCCAGCTTTGCGGCGAGGGGCTTCGGAATGTACCCTCCGAGGCCCATGTATCCCATGCTCGCACTGCCGACCGCCCCGAAGCGGCTGGCCTGCCCGCCGGACGTCGCAGACCCCGGACTGATGATGTCCTCCACCTCGTGGGTGATAACGTCGACCATGACGTACCCCGCGTTCATTCCGCAGACGAGCTTGGTCGCGCTGGCCCACGTCACGGTCCGTATCGACTCCGGCAGCGTGACCTCTCCGACGTCGGCCCCGAGCTCGCTCTCGTGCCAGCTCCAGAGCAGCAGCCGCCGGCGGACGGCGACGGCCAGGCGGCTGATGATCTCGGGGATGCCGGTGGCGGCATCCTTGACGATGTTCGACGTCACGGCGAAGCAGGTGGCGTTCTTCGTCCGTTGCAGCGTCTCGATCTGCTCGTACGTCTGCAGGTCGTGCAGCGAGACGTAGTAGTTGGACAGCGAGACGAGGGTGTTGGCCTCCTTGATGATGGCGAGCTGCTCGATCGCGCGGGTCGAGAACTTTTCTAATTCGCGCAGCAGGTCCGTCGGCTTCTGCGCCTGCTGGGTCGGTTGGGAGCTGTTCGTTGTCGCTGCCGGCGGAGTCGTGGCGGCCGGGGCCGGTTGAGAGGAGCCATTGGCTGTTGTCGGGGACGGAGGGGGTATCTCGTTTAGGCGGTAAATGCGGAGGGTGCCGCTGTTGAGGCCGACGAAGACGCGGTCGCCTGTGGTAGCTTCTGTCAAACGGAGTCGCGATGGGATGTGTGGCGGCGTTTTTGGGGAGACGCACCATGAGCGAGGATTGTCTCAATCTTGGACTTATCCCGCTGCTTTAGCTCAATGATCGGCCGAGCTGTGAATGCTGAGAGCATGGCGACTGCCAGCCCGCAAGGCGAATGCTTGGATTGTTCAGTATATCCTCATCAGGCGAAAAAGTCTTGATCTGTGGTGCACCGGTTCGTCAGAGCAGCGAAGAGGCGATCATCATGGCGCGCAGTAGAGGGAGGTTGTTGGAGCTTCGATTTCTGGTACTGTTGGGTGCAGATAGGTAAGGTAAGGTACGGCACGCCGTGTCTCGCCCGTCCACCGTAGGTACGTCAGGACGAAGGGCCCCATAAGGGAGCCGATGACCTCTTTCGATACCATTTTAGGCTTAGCGTCTCTGCTACCCTTTCACTTGAAGCAGCTTGTCTCCACCTCCTTCAGCTGTGCTAGGAACAGACGCTGATTGGCCGGCAGGAGACCCCGGGATTTGCTTTACATCCGTCACATGCATTAAGGCACACTTTACTTTTGACTGCAGTCTACTAGTACTCAAGTGTATAGGTATTGAATGCCTTGGAGATAATTGTAAGTAAGCCAAGTCGAGCGCTGTTCTAGGGGAATATCTCGGTCCGCCATTCTTGTGTTCCCATGAACCGTTTTGCAGTGTCAAAATCGAAAAGAGAAAAGAAGCCCAGTGCTATCTATGCAATCAACCACGTCTATGTGCCAAAGTGAACCAATGCCCCTGTCTTCCTCTGGGCTGCTCCTATTCTCCCGCGAACCCCCTCCAAAACAAAAAAAGGCATGCGGGAAATATCAAGTATGGACAAGCATCTGTCTATGACGAGTCTGCATGGTGGACTAGTGTTCAGTCCAGCCCGGCCACTCTCATCAGTCCGTAGCCCATGGATACTACGACAACCAATGTGAGGACACTGCTGGGAACACCACGGCTGATGAAGTGCTTCACTCTGAGATACCTCTGTCCGGTCGGGTCCTCCTTCATGATAGCAGCTACGGAGACGGTTAGCAAGGATCATCCGATGATACGCCGGTGCGCTAGACTTACTCATGTTGGGGAAACCGCTTGTGGGCAGGCCCATGGCAGCACTGCACATCAAGACGCCGCCCATGACCAGCAGGTTCGGGTGAGGCTCGTCCATGTTGGTACCGACATCGAACACCAGTGGCAGGATGATGAGGGCCGCGACGGTGTGGCTGATGAAGGTCGCGATGATGAGAATGAGCGTCGAGAAGACGACGAGCACTCCGTAAAGACTCATGCCCTCGACCTCCTTGGTAACGACGCCGGCGATGGTGTGCAGAAGGCCAGAGGACTTGACGGCCTTGCCCAGAGCCAAACCTCCCGCCGCCAGGATGATAATCGTCCACGGGAAGTTGTTGAAGTCTTCCTTGGTAAGGATACCAATACCAAAGAAGAGGACAATGGGAATGATGGCGATGACGCCCATGTCGCCAAAGACGCCTTCCAGCTGGTGGCTGGCGCACCACAGGCCGATCGTGACGATCGTGACGATGGAAACGAACCACTGAATACCCGTAAACTTCTCCTTCACGGGGCGGATCGGGGCAATGGTGGTTCCCTTGCTCGGCTGGAAGGTGATCAACAGCAGGACCCAGATGAGAAGCAGCGAAACGATGCCAACGGGAATCACAATGAAAAACCACTGGATCCAAGTCGGCGCAGGCTTCATGATGCCGATGGCAACGACGTTCTGGGGCGAGGCAATGGGAGACAGCATGCCGCCGATGTTGGAGGCAAGCGCAATGCCCATGATGACCGCCTTGGACATGTTGGACTCGGAGGGCAGCGTCCGCAGCATCGGCTCGATGATGGAAAAGCAGAGAACCGGGGCGGCAACGTTGCTGATCAGCATGCTAGCGAAAGCAGCAACCAGCATGTTGGCAATGAGAACGGTCCGAGGTGTGGTTCCGGCCTTGCTCAGGACGAACGTCGCGAGGCGCTTGTCGATCTTGCACTTGGACAGCGCGGCAGCCAGGGTGAAGCCACCGAGGAGGAGCATGATGACGGGCGTCCACATGGCCGAGAAGATGTAAGACGTCGCAGCCTTCGAATCGAGCCTGTGGTGCGGCTTGTCTTCCGAACGGACGACCGTCAAGACAACGCAGAGGAAGGGAATCATCAGCGACGTGACGAACAGGGGGATGGCCTGGATATGTGTAAGCATGTGTATATAGCTGTAGTCTGCATCAAACTAACCTCGGTAGCCCACAAGATGCTGACGAAGACGATCAGCGCCAGGCAATTCTGCTGCTCGGGCTTCTCCATGATGGGGATGAACAGGAGCAGGAAGAAGATGACGATTGAGATCAGAAGAGTGAGCAGGGGCGTACTGGCGACCCAGGTCGGTACGACGAAGCGACCGACCGGAGTAACGACCTCCTTGGTTATCGGCGCAAGCTCATCGTCTCCCTGCAGTCGTCTGGCGCCCGTCAGGCCGTCTCTACCGAGAAGTGTCCTGCCCAAGCTGGCAGCCTCAGCGCGGCGCTCCATGCCAATCATGTCTCTCCAGACGGTGTTGCGCTCCCAGACAACGTGCTCTCGGAGGTGAGACCGCAGATCCCGCTTGGCGAGGTTCTCATCGCCTTGCGTAACGACCTCCGCGTAGGCCTTCTCCATCTTGGCGATATTCTCCTCTATCGTCTTGATGCTGTCCACCTTGAATGGATACGCCGAGTCGACATGGGTGTCCATGTACTTGGGCCGCAGCTCCTTGTCCAGGATCTTGTCGAATTTCTTCAACACCTTTCTGAAACCAGTCCTGTTAAGCTGGACATAGGACTTGAGCTCGCATAGCGAGACGTAGAGGCTGGCGATGCGCTTCTTGAGCATGATGCTCGACGAGTAGAGGAAGGATTGATCCGGCATGTCGTCCTGCGCCGTGCTGTATCGTCGGAGCGACCTTCCCAGAGTCAATTCGGTGGAAGCCGTCATGTCCGTCGTCGAATGGCCGAGATTCGGAGCAGTCTTGCGTCTACCGCCGCCAAGGCTGGAACGGCTCTTGGTCAGGCCTGTCGTCTCATCGTCGTCCTCGTCGTCATCGCTGTCGTCGGCGTTGCCATCGATAGACACGGAGCTCCTGCGGTTGTTG
Source organism: Colletotrichum musae (assembly GCA_027406025.1). Lineage (NCBI taxonomy): Eukaryota > Fungi > Ascomycota > Sordariomycetes > Glomerellales > Glomerellaceae > Colletotrichum > Colletotrichum musae. The sequence goes on from JANVYC010000006.1 coordinate 3,349,667, forward strand.
CCAGACATGCCGGGGCGGGACCCGCTGCCAAAGGACCTTCGAGGCTCGGCGCCATTCTCCTCATCCTCCGAAGAGAAGTTGCCGACGTCGCCCAAGAGCTGGCTGACCTCTTCAAGGAGCTCGCCCTCCTTGGCCACGTAGAAGGAGCAGATCTTCTCCAGCTCTACGCCGAGGGCGCGGCTGAAGACGTCTTCGGGGTCTTCATTTCGGATGAGTGGTCTCGATTCGGCGTCGCCCGCGGAGCTCTGGTGGACGGTCTTCTCGAGCTGGTAGATGCTGTCCGGCGCGATAGGTTAGTCACCTAAGACATTCGGGGAAACGTTGCAGGAGAAATTGGCTACTTACAGCTTCTTGAGGTTGCTGTAGGCGATATAATGACTGCTCCAGTCCGGAACGGCATTAAACTGGATGCTGTGAGAGAACTTCATGTCGTCTTGCTCCTCGAGCCAGCGTCTTTTCCAGATTCGTTTTTCTTCCCGACGGGCCTCGCGGTCGTCCGCGGTCTTGCGCGCGGCGAAAGGTTTGTAGTCAACGAGTTCGTAGCTCTCGCTACCTTGTGCGACGAGGTCGCTGGTGTCGCTATCGGGTGGGCTCCCTCCCCGTTCCTGAAGGCCTGGCGATGGTTGATCGAGGTCAATGAGGGCTTGAGGGCGGGCAGAGCCTGCTTGTTGGGCAGAGGAGGGACTGCGAGATGCTACTGGGGGCGGTATGGTGACGGAATGGTCGCGTGCGGCGGCTTATCGGACGGTATCGCGAAGCGGACCTCGAGTTCGTGGAGATGGTGTTTAAGCTACCTTACTGGAGTAGTAGCATACCGCGTTTCGTTGTGGCTGCAACACGTGGGGAAAGCGTTGGTCGTCCAGTCTCCCAGCTTGTTCAACGAGCCGCGTGACGATGTAAGTGGTTTCATTTGGGGTTAGCGCAATGCTGTTCCACGGAGTCACGTCCAAGCGATTATTGACGATGCCATTGGTCACCGACCGCTCGGATGGAGCAGAGATATCGTAAAAAGTATGTCGCTATGAGGTGTATTATGTAATAGCATGACGTGACCTTAACTGGTAGAACGATACGCTGCGATACTGGGGTACCGGATATAGAGATTACCGCCTTAACGTTTATCTCTGCGCACGATCCTCCAACGCCATTCTTACAGTGACATGTGCCAATCGGAAGGTCCTCAAAGCTTATGACCTCGAGAGAACACTAACAGAGACCGAATCAGTCAGGCATGAAGAATTTCAACAACATTTCAAACTCTCCAAGAAAGCTTTTCTCTTTTCCGAGATATGAACAAGACAGTGGCAAATGGGTACCAGTACCGTACTGTTCAATCTTCCGAAAAGCAAAACACCGTATCCCTACAAGCCACAAGATTCTCAATACACGCATTGCACCGGTCTCGGTCATTGATATTCAGAATCCAACATATCATACAGGTCCTGTTCCTTGCATCTCCTCTATTTTGGCTCCCGCCGCTGGCCTGGCTCGTTCTGTGTGTGTCCGCGCGCAAACCCAGGGATTTCCTGTCCTTTCGTGGCAAGTCTGACAACTTCGCGAGCTGCGTCTAGGTATCTTTTTTCCAAAACAATAACAAAAACCGAGGACATGCAAAAACAACGCTTTCAGAGTGACTCCTGAAGCCTCTGTCGGAATCTCTTGCAGTTAAGCTGAAGCCAAACAACACACGGCACTGACAGGGCAGCTCCGCCAGTGATGAACCACTTGGCGCCGCTGTTGCTCGTCAGGCTCTCGAAAAAACGCGCCGCAATGGGGAAGATCGCGCCGGAGGGGTATCTGAGAAGAGCAAGAGACGCGCTCGTCGCCACGGCATCTTGAGGCGAGAGGTCGACGATGTACACAGCCGATATCATCTGAAACCCAAAGTCAGCAATCAGGCCTCCCGTCGACGAGGTTCATCCAATGTCTCGGAGATTTCAACACTTACGGTTATAGCGAACAAACCGCTCCCGATAATGTAATCGCCAAGCAGGGGGGCCAGGTAGGATACACCTGGACGTGCCGCCACGTTATAGACGATCAGGCCAGCCACGACCAGGATGGCCGCACCGCTGAGCAACGGGAGACGGTGCTCGGGCAGCTTCTCGCCGTTACGGGCGAGCCTCTTCACCACGACATCGCTGAGGAAACCGAAGATGAGGAGGCCGGTGAACATGCCAATGCCCATGCCAGCAAAGGCAAGACCCGCCTCTGCGGTGTTGAAGCCGTACACGGCCTTGTAGGTCATGGGTACGTCGATGTACAGCCAGACCTGCAGGCCGTAGAAGAACGAGCTCACCAGGATGGCTGGCAAGATGCTTGGCTCAAATGCCAGGGTCAGCGGACGAATGGCTGCCTTCCACAGCAGCACCCTCAGAGGCGTGGGGGTCACGACTTTCTCGTCTTTCACATTGCCGTTTACGTTTCCAACGGTGCCCAGTGCGGCATACTTGCGCCGGAGTACCGGCATGTACGTCTCACACATGTACAGTTGAGTGAGAATGACGCTGATGGAGCACTATATCATTTTCGTCTCGTCAGTAAGGCATATCGTTGGCGAGAAGCAACGCAGATGTACTTACCATAAAGACCAGGAACCCAAAGCAACCTCTCCAGCCCCACAGCTGAGCGATACCGCCTCCGAGGGCAGAACCGATAGCCGGACTACAGACGCTCCCGAAGGCCATGACAGACAAAGCCCGTGCGCGCTCTTCCTTGTTCATAACGTCCGTCGCCGTCCCGGAGCCTTGGGTGATGGGGCTTGCGCCGGCGCAACCGGCCAGGAAGCGGAAGACGATGAGCCACTCGACCGACGGCGCGACCATGCAGCCCAAGTTGCACAGAAGCAAGAGCACATTACAGCCCTGGTAGACCGGCCGCTTCCCCATCACCTCGCTCAGCGGAGCTAGCAGCAATGGGCCGGCCGAGAAGCCCAGAACATAGGCAGAGACGGTCAGATGGGCCAGCGACGGATCCTCCTCGACCCCAAAGTCGCGAATCACCTGATCAAGAGCAGGAGTGTACACTGCGGAAGCTAGAGGACTGAGTGATCCCGAAAAACACGAACAGCCGCAGTTAGCGGTGTTTGGCTCCGACGGTGCAGAAGTCTAAGGCTAACGGGTGATCGCCCGCGCGCTAGGAAGCTTCCGTGTGGGTATGGGGTCGGAGACTTACGTGGTGCAAGTTATGAAGGCGACGACGAAGATGTGTGTCCAGCGCTTCCTAGCTGTCCACAGGATCGGATCGAAGGGCTCACGGCCGTCCAGTTGGGACGGTGGCGTGTCTGCCGCACGGTGAGGGTGCTGATCAGCTGCAGCCTCCACGTTCTCGACACCACCACCATCGTGATGGTGCCCATCATCAGCCTCGGGCACCAGGAAGCAACTGGTTTCCTCGGGTAGCTTGTCATCCGATGGCAGCCACGCAGTCGCGACGCTGGACCTTCTTCTAACGAAGTTGATGTTCCTCCTCTCCTCATCGCTCAGAAGGTGGAGGGTGTGGGAACCGTTCCAGGCACCGGCGCCCTTGTCGTCAGAGTTGATAACCATTTGATTATTTGGAAGCAGTTCGGCCAACTGTCGGCTCTGGCGTCCGTCTCAATAGCGAGCCCGTGAAGCTTGCTGATGTCGTTTTTGCCTACTTCAGGCGAGATCCAATCGACGATCCGCCCAATTCTGAAGGAAAAGCAAGTGATCTTAAGTTTGGTCCAAACTGCTTCAAGTATGTACTAGACGAACACTGATCAGAGCCTGCCTGAATCGCGTCCTCGGCGCTTAGATGATCTCGTGTTTGGAGTGATTCCAACGACGAGTCAAGAGGAGGCGGGCGAAGCGGGCCAAGCCAGCAACACTGTGAATCCGTCAATCTGAGGACATGGCGAGATGTTCGGTTCAGTCGACTTCATGGGATATCCCGGCGCGGAGTAAACGTAGCATGTCTGCCCCGCAAGTGAATCGTTGCGGTTCAAACTTTAATGCTGAGAGCTTGAAAAGTGGCATCCGATGGTACTGTGACGACGCATCCGGTAAGCAGCTGGGTGTAGGAGTAAGTGGCGTGGGTATACGAGACGTGGCTTACTAAAAGCGGCTCTGAGCGACGGAAACGGGATATATGGATTACTAGGGTTTTATACTTTAAGGGATTTTTTTCTATTTAAATAGGGGGTTAGACCCCTTGTAAGGGCACTTATGGATCTAATTACGTATAGTTAATTTATTATACTTATACTTTATTAAATTAGTATTAAGACCCCTTATTATTATATAGTAGCACGACTTTTTATACGAGGCTATTTATAATAAATTAATTAACTGCCCGTGTTGAATTACGCGTTGATTGGTATGTATATTAAAGTAAGTGTCTATGTGCTACTACACGCGATTTTTGCCCCTATTACACTCCGTGCTAGTTATTAGGGGCTTAGCTACTAGACCTTTTATTAATCTAGGCCGGCCTTTAGCTATTGGCTTATATAGGTGGCTAAAATCCGCTCCTATACTATTTAAAGTAGTAGGCTTAAATCTACGTAATTTAACATACCTCCCTAGTAAGGGCCTTTATAAAACTCTTACTACTAAATTAATAACTAAAAGGCCTTTTAAATATATTATTCTATTTACTCTTTTTAGTATATACTCTATAGCTTAATTACTTTTTTAATTACTCTATAATTACTTAATAATTAGTACTTCTTAAATACCTCTTTAAAGTAGTATATTTATTACTCTTTTTTAGCTCTTAAGTAGTTTTGTTACCCTTATTAAACCTCTACCTCTATAGTAGGAAGAGTAGTACTGTTTATAGAGTACTTAAGGCTTATAATCCTTCTTCTTATTCTTTATTAGTAAAGTTAAGGCCCTTAAGCCTCTTACTTTTAAACTTAGTCTTATAAAGTACTTTAAGTTACTTAGTTTAGTTAATAAAATTTAGCTACTTAAAAAACGCTTTAAAGTAAGTACTAGTAAGTAGCTTTATAAACCTATTAGTTATTAACTTTATTATAGAAGTATACTTAATAATAATATAGCCTTTTTAAGCCTTTTAATATAGTTAATAGTTATAGATATTAATATAGCATAACTTTATTTATAATTAAACTATTTCTTTATTAATAAAGCAGATTATTTATTAATTATTATATTAAATTTATATACTTAGTACTAAAGACGCTAGAGTAGCTTTAAAAGTTTTTTTTTTAAGGTCTATATAAAGGGCTATTATTAATTAGTTTATAAAAATTACTTTTTTTACTACTTAAAAAAGTATAAGTAGTTTAGCCTTTATAGTTAATATAGTAACTATATTTTACTTATTAGTTTATTACTTAATTAATTTACTAAAGAGTTTAATTATAAAGGCTTAAGAGTTTTTGTAATTTACTATATTGTTAGTAAAACTTATATTTATAGCAACTATAAGGCTATTATTAGGTCCTCCTTTTTTATAACTATATTTAAGGTATAGAGCGCGCTAGTGGACGAGGTAAACTATAGCTTTTTTAGCCTTTTTAGTATACTTTAGACTGGGGTTATAGTTAAAGTAAGCGAAATAGTTAACTAAAAGAGTAATATTAAGCTAGGCTATTATTACTAAGTATATTATAGAACTAACGTTGCTTTAGTACTAGTTAGTTTTAGTATATATAGCTATTTCTTTATATAGAAGGAGTTTATTTAACTAGAGTAGTAAAGTATATACTTTTTTTAATTTTATTGTATATTACTAAAGTTATTTAGTGAGCTTATTAATATATATAGATTATAAGAGCTATAGTTGCTTTATAGTGTAGTTATAGATAACTTTAATCCCTAGGAACTATTATAAGTTTTAACTACTTTTAAAATAATACTACTTTTAAAAAACTTTAATAAACTTTATAGCCTTATTATAGTACTTTAAGGGGAAGTAAAGTATATAGTTATTTATATAAAAAAAAAAGATTATATAGTTATATATTTAATAGTAGTTTTTATTAGTAACTTACTTTAGTTTAAGTTTTTATAAACCCGCTTTAAAATAGTACTACTAAAAGAGTAGTAAGTAACGTAATTTATAAAGCACTTTAATAAACTTAAGGATAGTGCTCTTTTTTTAGTAACTAGGGGGTATTTATATATAAATATCTTTATTAAGTTCTATATATATAAAAGTATTTATAGTATTATATTATAAAAGCTTAAGATTAAAGTAGTTAGTAATAGCTATTAGTATTTAAAAGGATATATTAATAAGTATTAAAGTATACGTTTCTTAATTATTTTAATACTATTAATTACTATATATAATAAATTAAGTTTTAATTTTTAAAAGTCTACTATGTTTATTTAACTTATAAGTATAAACTTAATAGTAACTAAGGATCTAAGTACTTTTTATAGTACTTATAAGTACTTCTTTTTAAGAGTTTATTTTTAAATAGCTTTTAAAATAGGTTACTTTAGCTACTTATATAGCTATAGTATATAGGTAAGTTAATACTTTTGTATAAGATATAGGTAAAGATTAGAGATCTTTTTAAAGGGTACCCAGTACTAGTAAATTACTATGCACTTTATATAGCTTTTTATACCTACTTAGTAAGGAGGTCTTATTTCTCTAAGTACCTATATCCTTTTTCTATAGTTAAAGATTATTATTAAAGTATTTAATATTTACTATTTAAAATACCCCTAGAGTATATTAAATACTAGGGATCCTCTTTAATAGTTTATAAGTAGCTAGGGGGCTAGTTTAAAAGTAGTAATACTATAAAGTATTTTAATATAATAATAAAGTTTCTACTAAAAAGGCGGCTTTATAAGAGCTTTACTTTTAATAGGGCCTAGTAAGTGTATTATAATAGGTCTGTTTAGGGTTTTTTAGATTATTATAACTTAGTGCTACTTCTATATACCTTTCTAAACACTCTTTTTTATAAATAAGTACTTAAAAGAAAGTAGTAAGTAAGTTAGGTAGTATTAATATTAGTTTAAAGTAGACTATTAAGTAAGAGTAATTGTTAGGGGGAGCTTGCTTTATAGTAGGGTTTTTAGAATTAGGATTTTTAAAAATTTTACTAGGGGCTTTTATAAAAGGTATAACTTTATTATTTTTTTTGCTTAGTAGAAGGGGTCTATATAGTACTTAATAGTTACTTTTTTTATTATTAATAAAGCAGTTGTGAATTTATATAGTAATAGTATTAAGGTTAAGGTTTAAAGTATTTTTAGTAAAGGCTTTTAAGTTACTATTAAATTATTAAGTCTTATTAAACGTTATATTCCTTATAATAATAACTTTTTTAGTTAAGGGTATTTATATATAGTATTAATTTATTAAAGTATATCTTATAAGGAACTCTAGGAGGGTATAGCTAGTGAGGTAGTTAAGGCGCTTTTTTTTAAGTTAAGTAGTAGCTATAAGGGTATATACTTTATAACTATATATTTATAAGTACACAAAACTTAGTTTTATAGTATTATTATTTTTAAGTTATTAGTAAAGTACTTTATATAGGGTCTTTTAACTAAGAGCTGCTTATAGTATATAGTTATAGAAATATACTATAGACTTATATATATTAAGCTATATTTTATAAAGGAGTTTATTACTTTTTTTTATAGTCTTTACTTTTACTTTAACTATAGTACTAATACACTTAGTACCACTATTTTAATTTTAAGTATTTAGAGTAAATAACTTAATAAAACGGCTTTATACTTAAAAAGTAGTTATTAGTCTTTTGTATTTAGTAAGTTTTTTATTATACTTAAATACTAGTATATTAATGTTATATTAAAGTTTTATTATAAAGATAAATTTATTAAAGGTTTTAGTAAGGGTATTAGTAGAGTAGTTAAAGAGGTAATAGTTTTATAAGTACTAAGTAATATAGTTAGTAAATACTAGTATAGATATAAACCTACTATATCCTTTTATATATAAGTAGAAGTTAAATATAATATACTTACTGGGGTAGGTATATGCGTTACTTTTTTATAGTTTATAATAGATTATTCTCTTTACTTTGTTAATACTATACGCGTTGTAGTAAGGGTAAGGGGCCTTGTTATTATTAGATCTAAGGGTACTAACTATAATACAGACTCTTTTTATAAAGTTTATTAGATAGTAGAGTAGTTTAGAGCTAGGGTAGTTAAGCTACTAGTACTACGTCTCTTTACTACTTTTAAAAGGCTGTTGCTTTATGGAGCTATACTTATTTTACTACTATAGAGTATAAGTATACTAAATAGCTTATATAGAGCTATAGCTACTACACACTATCTTAGGAATAAACTTATTATACTCTAGTACGTATTAACTATATTTAACTTTAATAATACTAAAGGAGCTATAATTAAATTTATATAGTATTAACTAATACCTAGGGCGCTTATTCTATTAGTATCTTTATTTATATAACTACTAGTAAGAAATAAAATTTATTACTATAGATATATAAAGTACTATATTATAAAGGTATATTATAGATCTTCTTTTATTAACTTAAGTAACTTTAATACTTATATTTCTATATACTTTAATTATAAGTAGTTTAGAGTTTACTTATAAATAGTTACTTATACTAGCTATTTAAAGCCTTATAAATAGTTATTTATTATAGAATATATAGATTAATATACTAGAGTTAAGGAAGTAGGAGTCTTTAAAAGGGTAAGTTTATAGGTTTTTATAAAGAGTAGTTTAAAACGCTACTAGTAGTTACTTAAGACTCTTAATATATTAACTATAAAGTTATTTACTATAAAGATCTTTAATAAGTTTAATTAGTTAATTATTAGTTTTTAAGTACTTATTAGTCTACTTTTAATAAGCTATATTATAATACTATTCCTTAAATACCTTTTTAAAAAAAATATAATAATATAAATTAAGTAAGTAAGTAAAGTTATAAGTAAAGTAGATATTATATTATAAAGAGTTTTAGTAATTATTTTACTTTAAGTAAGTACTTTATAAGTAGTTTTTATACTATTTATTTAACTTTTAGTTACTTATTTAGTTAATATTAAATACTCTAGGAGTATACTAAAATCTTTTAGTTAATTCTAGTAAGTTATTAATAGCCTTAGTAATTAATAAAATTACCTCTTTAAGTATAACTATATACTATACCCTAGAGTACCTTAATTTAAAGCTTTAAATAAAGCTTTAAATTAGTAAGTACTTAAGGACTTAGTATACGTTAAGTAACTAAAATTTGTTTTTTAAAAAGGCCTTAAGTAAAATAGTTTGTTCTTTATATATCTTAGCAATTTATAAATTAAACTACTTAGTAGTAGTTACTTTTAATATAAAGTAATAGCTATAAGGGATTGTAAGGTAGTTTTAGAGTGCTTACTTTGTATAGTTATAGTAGAGAGACGTAGTTGTATTAAAGTAGCTTTTAAGACATAGTAGTTAGTTAGCTAGTTCCTTATTTATATTATAGTACTAGTACTAAAGCTTAGAAGATATAGTTTTTTATATTTATATAACTAAGTTGTTTTTATTTTTTTTATAGTCTTTATAGTAATAACTAATAGCTTTTTATATAGCCTAAGTATTAGTATAGTACTTAAGGTACTTAGTAGAAAGGTTTGTGATACTTGTAGTGCGGTAGAAGTTATTAATGCTGTATAGGAGGGGAATGTCCTTAGGGATAGTTATAGGAGGCCTGGATTTTATGGGTATTAAGAAGTAAAGGCTTAGTGGCTCTAGTTTATAGTAAGTAAAGTTCTTTAAGTAGTTATTTAAAAGTAGCTTTAGAGGTAGTACTATAGTGCTAATTAGTAGCTAATAATTTATATTTAGGTTAATAGTGTTCTAGAGGTTAAAAAAGACCCCCTAAGTCTAAATAGCGTTTTACTAGGGGATCTAATCCTTAAGACCTATAAAAAAGATTTTACTAGTAGTTAAATTAATTATTATAGTAATATATTTATCTAAAAAGACTTATAATAATTAATTAATTATATATAGTAAAGGGGTTATAATATAAAACTCTTAATTATTAAATTATATATTAATTAGTATATATATTAAAGTAAGTATTTATATACTACTATACGCGATTTTTGCCCTTATTACGCTCTATACTAGCCGTTAAGGGCTTGGCCACTAGACCTTTTATTAATCCGGGCCGGCCCTTAGCTATTAGCTTATATAGGTAGCTAAAATCCACTCCTACACTATTTAGAGTAGTAAGCTCAAATCCACGTAATCTAACAGCCCGTTACTTAGTAGAGCTACGGTCCCCTTGTTACTTAACTAGTGGTTTGTCTATAATGTTATTAAGTACTTAAAAGGAGTATGTTAAAGATAATAAAAAGGAAGTTAGTAACGATGTAGTAGTAGTGCTTTAATAGTAGATTAAAGAGTTAATTATATTATTAAGATAGTAGAAAAATAAAATTATAGTATTTAAAGGAGAGTAGCTTAAGAGTGCAAGGCCTGTAGGAGTCTTGCTTATAATTATAGTTATAAAGAGTACTTTAAAAACCAATCCTAAAGCACTTAAGGACCTAGAGATACGCTGTACAACACCTCTTTAGCTAGTCCTTTAGCATTTACTAGCCCCAATATAGGACAACTACAGCTACTAGTTTATAATATTATAAAGCCTAGTTAATATACTAGTAGTAAAGTTAAATATTATAATAATAAATATACTAAAGCCCTTTTTTAGTTTATTTAAATATACTAAGTTTAAAGAAAGTAAAAAGAAGGTTATATAAAATAGCCTTTTTAATAAGTACTTATTAAAGATACCTAAAGAGTACCTATTAAAAAGCGGCTCTAATTAACTTATATAGTTTATATAAATTATATTATTAATAAAATACTACTATACTAAACCTATATAGTTTATAGGTTATAAAAATAATTTTAAAGTTATATTTAAAATTAAAAAAATAGTCTTTAAGGGTCCCTTAGCCCTAGTAGCTTATTTTACTCTTATAATAGAGATATAAGAAGTATTTACTTAATACTATACCAGTAGTAGGCTGGTTTTGTAAAGCTAGTTTTAAGACGAGCTATACTAGCTAACCCTTAAATTAAACAATCCCTTAGTATATATTATAAAGTTTAATAAACTTACTTATTAATACCGTACTATAAAAAGCTTTTTTTAGTTAAAAGACGAGATCTATGTATTCTTTAGGGGAACCTATAATTAGTAGTATAACTAGACTACTTACTTTAAGTCCTTTTATTATTAAAGCTTTCCCCTAACTCTTTAGAAACTAATATTTAATTTAATAAACAAATATTATATTAATAGTAAAGTAAAGTTAATAGTTATATAGTTAGTAAACAATAGTTTATATACTAAAAGTAGTAAAAAGTTAAAAATAAATTATAAGTATTATAACTATAGTAAAAAGGGTTATATTAAAATTAACTATAAGGTTAAAAAAAAAAAAAAATAAAGCTAAAAGTAAAGGGGAGGTAGTTATTAATTAGCCTTCTGTTCTAATAGACCTAAAAGATACCTCTAAAAGCGCCCTAAAAAATAAAAAAAAAAAGCCTTTATAGTTATACTTTATAAAGATCCGTTTAAAAAACTTTAATACTATTATTAAAGATCTTTAGTTAATTAGTAGTAAAAAAAAGGATTAAAAGGTTAGTAAGCCCTTAAGATACATAATAAGGACGTCCTAGTTAGTCTTTAACTAGTGGCTTTAGGATACTAGTGCTAACGTCTATACTATTAATAATATTTTATAGTTTTTAAGCTATTAAAAGATTTTAAACCCTTAGTTTATTAAAACTAGCACTAGCAATATTTACCTAGAGTTTATAAGTACTGTCTTCTTAAGATTTAGTAATAATAAAGTTATTTAGTTATAGAACGTTATATATATACTAAACTTCTCTATAAATATATTTAGTAAAGAAAGGTTATATCTTATAAGAGGCTTTTTAAGTAGTAATAATCTAATTAGGCTTAGTAGTAGGGTTTTTAATACCCTTAATGTCTCTAAGTAAGGCTTTTATTTATTTATTATAGAAGGTAGTACAGCTGAGAAGAGCTGTATTATATAGACTATTTAGTAGTAGTGAGAGATATAGCTATAGTATTAATAATTCGGCTATTTAGAGTATTATAAGCTACTTAGATCTATTAAGCTTATAAAGGAGTACCCCCTAAGGCCTAAGGATATAGTTCCTTAACTTTATACTACTTATAATATATTAAAGAGTTTATAATATTTACTATAAATACTATACAAAAGGGCGTAGTACTATAGTAACCTAATCTACATAAATATTAATAAAATTAAACTAACTATATAGTTTACTTATTTCTACTTTATTACTAATAATAAGTCACAGTATTAAATAGTCTTTATAACTAACTTAAAGAAAAACCTTATTTATTAACTACTTAACTATATAATTACTTAAAAGCTATAGTATAAAGTTAATATTAAGATTATTTATACTAATAATACTAAGGAGTTTATAGTAACTTTTTTAAATACCCTATTATAAGAATATAGTACTATTATTAAATCCTTATTACTATATATATATAAGTAGAACAGTATTATAAAAAGAGCTATCCGCTTTATCCTTAAAAAAGCAAAGTCAATATATATTAATATAAATATACTACCCGAGTTATAACTATAGATCTTTAGAGTAGCTATATATATTGCTAATAAAAGCTTTACTTTAGTAGTTAAGGATAAAACCCCGGCTTAAGTACTTTTTAAAAAAGTCAAGCCTATAAGGCCTTTAATTCCTAATATTAACTACTTATAAGTTGTTAGTAGTAAGTATTTTACTAATATTAAACTAAAGATAAAAGTTAAAAGTAAAAAAATAGTAGTATAAACTAAAAAAGGTATTTTTATTAACTTTTAAAAATTAAGAATATACTATATATAGCTACTAAAATACTAAATAATTAAAACAATATTAATTATAGTCTTTTATAAGCTAGCTACTTTTAAAAAAACTAATCTCTACTAGTCCTTACCCCTAGAGTAGGGGCTAGACTTATAAAAATATTAATAAATAGTATATAACTAGTTATAATTAATACAGTTAATAATAAGGTTACTTAAGTAGACCTAACTTATAATATCTTTAAGTATACAGTAACTACTAACTAAAGAGCCTTTTACTTAAAAAAAAATAACTCTATAGCTCTACCTAGATCTAGTTACTATCTCTAAAGTAAGAAATAGTCCTACTAATAACTAACTCCTATAAAAAAAAGCCGCGTATACTAAGATCCTTTCTTTAATTAAAAAGGGAGTCCTTTTTTTTATACTTTATACTAAGGCTCCCTAGAGAGCCTATTTAATAGTAAAGTAAGTACTTAAGTATAAAAAAGCTTAAGGAATTATAACTAAATATAAAACTAAAGTTATTATAAAAGGCTTTTTATAAGTATACAAGTAAAACTTTTATAACACATATATATCTATATTAAAAACAGTATTATAAAAAATCCTTTTTACTTATACTTAGTAAAAGGGTTATACAGTATGTTAATAGAATTTTATTAAAACTTACTTTAATAGTAACCTTAATAAAAATATTTATATATTACTATTTAAACTCTTAAGAAACTTTTTTATAAATACTTAATTTAAATACTACACAGTAGTTATTAATTACAATACTTTATAAAATTAAGTAATCCTTTTATATAAAGCTTTATATAGACTTTATTAAAGTAAAAAGTAGTAGTAAGTTAAGTTATAAAAGGTCCTAGGGATATATAGCTTTAAAAAGCTTACTTTAGATATAGTTACGTACTATAACTCTAATAAAAAGGTCTTTATAGTAACTTATATTAATAATATAATTATTATAGACCTTAAGGAGGTAGTTTTTAGAGTATTTAATAATATTAGTAAGTATATTAAAATAGTAAATCTAGGGGTCCCTAAGTCCTTTTTTAGTATTAAACTAGAGTTTTTTACTATAAAAACAATAATTAGTTAAGGCTTTTACTTTAAAGAGATTAATAAGGAATTTATAAAAGAAATAAAGCTAATAGATACCCCAGTTAAAACTAAAGCTTTTAATATTACTATACCGGTTAATAGGGCTATTGACCTAAAGCTTTAATTTTAGTACTATTAACTAATTAGTAAGAAAGGGTTTAGTACTATAATAACCTAGCTGGACCTTTTATATAGCTATAGTCTATAAAAGAGGTTCTCTCATGCACTCCATTATTAATACTAGAAATTAGCTACTTATATAGTATAATATATAAAATAATAGCTAAATTTATTTACTATTTATTTAACTATTAAGTAGAACAATAAAAATAATAACTTTAGTCTTAAGGGCTACTATAATAGTAACTATACTAAGTATAAAGTAACGTTAAGATCTACTATAGAGTAGATATTCTTTATAACTAGCAGTCCAGTATCGTAGAGATCCTTCTATTAAGTAACTATAACTAAGTTATTAATAAAAACTAAATATTATATAGTATTAACTACGGCCTTAAAGGTAGTATAGATATAGAACTTTTTTTTAAAACTTAAAGAAACGCTTTTAAAACTAATCCGGGTAAGGGCTAATAATACCGGTACTATTACTTTAATAAAGGATAAAAGTAGGGATAATTAAACCTATTATATCCGGGTTTATAATTACTTTACTAAAGAGGTAGTAGATTATAAAGAGGTTAGGTTTAAGTATATTTATACTAAAGAAAATATTATAGACCTATTTACTAAGCTACTTAAAAGACCCGCTTTTAAGTACTTAAGGGCTAAGCTAGGCCTTAGGAGTACTAGTAAGTAATATAGATTTAAATAGTTTTATATTAAAGGGGAGTATAATAATATATCTAGTAAGTAGTTAGGTATAGGAGTAAGTAGCGTAGGTATACGAGACGTGGCTTACTAAAAGCAGCTCTAAGCGATAGAAATGGAATATATAGATTACTAGGGTTTTATACTTTAAGGGATTTTTTTCTATTTAAATAGGGGGTTAGACCCCTTATAAGGGCACCTATAAATCTAATTACGTATAGTTAATCTATTATACTTACGCCTTGTTAAATTAGTATTAAGACCCCTTATTGTTATAGGTATAGAAGTGATATGGTGCGCTACAACTATAGTTACACCAATGCGTCTTGTCGGTGAGGAGAGTCTGGGAGAGCCCACTTGTTAAACTTTCACTGTCACCGCCGTACTGGGTTGATACATGAATAGATGAGAACGATCAGTAAGCCGAATTATTTCCTTTTATCCGCTCCAACTTTCTGAATCCCTCCGGCCGCCGTTGGCCATGCGTACCAGGGAGTCACTTGTTCAGCTTCCTTGCTAGACTACGGTACTTATAAGCCAACGGATAAGGGCTGAATGTTGTACAAGCATCCCATATCTGTCTCTCCCGTGGCATCTAAATAGTAGAGTTTTCGTATAGGTGGGAGCCGCGTCAATGTGTCGGCCGATGGCTAACAAGCTTGAGGCGGCACGGAATAAGCGTTCGCATTGGCTTGGCATCACATACTCTTTTGTCTCTCTCGCTGCATCTCCGTCTCGATCCAAAAGTGAGGATAACCAGAGAGTAGAGTTCCTCTGGCTTCGGACGGCATGCCGCAGCCCTCCATTCATAATCCCGAGAGTTTGCGGCAGTTGTCCAAGACAATCCAAACAAACGCGGATAAATTTGACATGATCGTCCCCCCCAGACCACCAGTTCCAGAGATGTGAAGCCAACTGCAGCTCGCAAGTCCACAGGGTCTGCTCCGAGCGTCTGCAGTCCTTCTCCGTCTAACTATTATTGTACACACACACACACCGCCGAGCCGGCAGTATAGGTATCATCGTCAGGACCCCTGCGAAACGGCGTCTCGGCACGATCTTGTCAGGTGTGCCCACGCACGCAACTGCAGGACCTCTCCACTCTCGTCGGACACGCCGTAGGGCTCCTCTTGGAGGAGAATCCTCGGCCAGTCCCCGCAACCGCGTCTTCTTGCCAAGATGGACCCCGAAAAGATCTTGGACCCTACGGGGAACCCTTCGGGGTCGGCCCCCGACGGCGGTGGCGTTCATAATGTCCCTCTCCCCGGGGACGTCGAGAAGCAGACGAAGAATGAGGCCTTCGACGTTACTACAACAAGGCAGAGCGAGGAAAAGATGCGCCCCAGATTCTTTGACGGAACGGCCACGCTCACAGTCGGCGGCGACGTGATTCTCATCCCGACTCCAAGCTGTGACCCGCGAGGTAAGAGTAGAATCCAGTGCATTGCCAGTATTATCCATTCCGCTCTGGCTGTCATTTCCTCGAGACGCACCAAGACACAAAAGCTACCGAAATTTGGCGAATAGCCGGACTAACAACTCTTTTCCAGATCCTCTCAACCTTGCAGGATGGCACAAGAAACTCATCGTCGGCATTATCGTGCTGTGTAAGTCGTTGACTGCCCCAGGCGCCTGAGTTTCTCTTGCAAGAGACCTTTTTGGCTCACTGGTTCCTCGCAGATGCGGTATCCGGCCTGTGCCTGATCACCGCCCTCTCGGCGCTGATCGTCTACATCATGCCCGACTACAACCGCGACGGCATCACGCCCGACCAGATTTCGAACCTGTTCACGTTCCCTAGCCTGTTTCTCGGCCTCGGGAACCTCGTGTCGATGCCAATCGCCGTGGCGGTCGGCCGACGGCCCGTGATCCTGGCCTCCAACGTGCTCCTCTTCCTCGCCGCCGTCCTCTGCGCGACGAACCGCAACTACTACTGGCACCTGGGCGGCCGGATGCTCGCGGCGTTTGCCGCCGCCCAGTGCCAGGCCTTGGCTCTGTTGATCATGCAGGTAAAGTCTCCGTGTTATTGCCTCCCGAGCGGCTCCAAAGTGTGATGGAAACGTAGGGCGTAGTCTAACCTTAAACCCTCCAGGATATCTACTTTCTCCACCAGAGAGCGCGGGTGTTTCAGATCTACGCCTCTGCGGAAGTCCTCCTCAACTCCAGCCTGGTCATCGCATCGTCGTACATGGCCGACGCCCTCGGGTGGCGGTCCTGGTACTGGCTGTTCGCCGGGCTCTCCGGCCTGTCCATGGTCCTGACCTACCTCTTCGTCCCCGAGACCGCGTACGACCGGCCCATCGAGTCGTTCATGGGCCACCACCCGAGCGACACGAGCAGCCTCCTCCCGGCGCAGGGCAGCTCCCCCGGCGGCGGCCTCGACCGCGTCGGGTCCCCGGCGACGCCCAAGTACACCACCGCCGACGACCGGCCGACGCTGGACCTCGCGCACTACGAGCCGCGCACCTTCTCCTACAACCTCAAGGTCTTCGCCGGCAGGCCGACGTGGTCGCGGTGCTTTCTCTGCCTCAAGCAGATCGGCCAGGTGTTCCTCTTCCCTCACGTGCTGTGGGTGGCCATCAACAACGGCCTCTTCCAGGGCATCGACGTGTCGATCCAGATGACGTACGCCGACCTGCTCGTCAAGCCTCCGTACAACTGGGCCAACACGTCCGTCTCGCTGATCCAGCTGGGCCAGGTCGCCGTCGCGCTGCTGTGCGTGCCGCTCATCGGCTGGGTGAGCGACTACGTCATCCGCTTCTCCGCGCGCCGCAACGCCGGCATGCACGAGCCCGAGCAGCGCCTGCTGGCGTGGATCCTGCCCATGGCCACGGCCATCGTCCTGACGGTGCTGTACGGCTACGTCCTTCGGGACCCGGAGAGGTACCACTGGATGGCCATCGTGTCCGTCGTCGACGGGTACCTGATCGTGCTGATGGGCGTCAACACGGTGGGGACGGCGTACCTGATCGACGCGCACCCCAACTTTGCCGGCGCCATCTTGGTCGCGCTGCCTGTCACCCGCGGGCTCGTCGGCTTCGGGCTCAGCAAGCACACGACGGACTACATCAGCAACATCGGCCCCGTGAAGACGTTTGGCATCTACTCGGCCGTGAGCGCGGCGTTCTGCCTGCTTGGGATCATCCTGTTCTTCACCGGGAAGAGGGTTCGCAGAACCTGCGCGCGGATGGCGCAGTAGATGCTGCAAGAAATAATGATGCATGATTGAGACGGTTACGGGAATCAACGGCTGAAGGAACTTGACGGCCTTACCTAATGCCGACACCAGACCTTTCAGGGCTTTGGCACCGTGGGCTGTGTGTCATTTCAAACTTCTCTGTACATAATTTGCTGGACAAATATCGAGGAACGGCCTATTTACTTTCAAGAGCGATTTCAGCCACTGGTCGTGGGCAGGTCAATTTTCATTATCGAATGTTTCTTATGACCGAAGACCGCAGTTTCGAGTTTCAACCCTGACTGTTGACGAGAAAGACATCTATCGGATCTCAGCTGGTTAGACGACTAGAGACGGTTACTTATCACCTTCTTTGTCCCGATTTTCGCTCGTCGAGTTGGTCCATTGAGGCCGTCGAGCCCCTGACCCGATGGCAATACAATGGTCATGATGTTTGACCGCAAAGGATCTCTTCCAGAGCGTGTCGTAAGTTGTGGCCACAAGAATGGTCGCTAGGGATAGTTACTCTTCTAACCAAGGCTTCAAAAGTATAACTACTGTTGAGTCTTCTCAGGTCGGACAAGTAATTCATCAGATCACAACATTGATTACTCTTCAGTACATCCCCTCCAAAAACAGACATCCGAACGCCTTCAGAACACAACATTGATTATTCCTCAGCACTTCCCCTTCAAACAAAGACATTCGAACGCCTTCGACAACATGAACAGCCAGGACCGACCCCCCAGCACCGAGGCGTTCTCACCATGCCCTGCCTCGTCTGAAAGCCAATTCCCAGTCCCACTATGTAGGATGGTCCTCGTCCACTTCCCCTTCCTCGGCCCGACGAACAACACGGCGCCCGTGCCAATTCTGACCCCCAGCGGAGGCCTTGTTCACATGGACGATTTCATATCCGACGTCTTCTACAAGGCAGTCCTGCTCGTCCGAGCCACCCTTCTTGAGACCACCGGCACCTGGACCCCGGAGATTGCCGAGTCCGTGTTGAACCTCCTGATGGAAGGGGTCTCGGCAAGTGTGCGGTGGAACATGGGCGGCGACTTGTTTGGGCACAGCGAGCTGTCGCTGGCCGATGACGAGGGGAACCTCGACGCGTGGGCCGGCACCGTCAGGATGCTCGGCGACTCGCATGGGATCCACTCCGTGTGTGTGAAGAAGCCGGGGGTTGCGCCGAAGGATTTCTGGTCGTGGATCCACGTGATCGTGGGAATGTCTGCGTAGGTAAGGTAAGACGCCGAACCAGACACGGCGCCGGATGAAGGCCGGGAAAAGTGGACCATCGGCGTGGGAGGAAGTGGGTCGAGGCGGACTTGTAGACGGGCGGCTTCGGCACGCTAGTGGGTCGTTTTCTCTGTAGGACTTTGTTTGTGAATCAGATGCCTACAGGCAGGACATAAGTAAGAAAAGTTCTTGATCCAGAAATTGATTCCCCTTAGGCCATTGTTTTCTCTGCGGACTTCCCCTTCAAACCAAGGGAACAAAATATTGAGTGACCTGCCTACTTCTAGGAATGACCCAGGTCCTTCTCTCTGGACTGCTGGTTGTGGGTAGGCTGATTTCCACTATTGAATTTCCTTGAGTAGTTCTTGCATGGAGATGGTAGTTTTGAATGTCAACCCCTTTTGCAGACGAGAAAGAACTTTTGGTTGGATCGGCTACTTATTAGACATCTGTCTAGAAACTTTTACTCAGGATATCTGTATCTTAGTCCCGATTGTGGTTGAGACAAAGACCCGATACTACAAAAAGAAGCTTCATATTGGACCGCGAAGGGCTAAGGTCCTTATTTGTTGCCAGCTGTACCCGCTGGAATCGTCTTTCAGTAAAGAATCTCTTCTTATCATGAAGGACTCTCAGTTATAAGTATCCTCAGTTTCTCTCAACTTAGGTAGGGAAGAAAATCATCAAACCACAGTCTAAGGTCATCACATCGCAGTATCTATCAAGCTCTTAGCCGACAGCGTCAACTTCTCTTTACCGACTCTCTCCGGAAAGAACAATCACCGAATTTCGACAACATGGAGAAAACGATGATCCTCGTCCACTTCAACTTCCTCGACAAGAAGAACAACAACACCGCACCCGTGGGCGTCTTAGACTGGGACCGAAGTATCCTTCCGATGGATAAATTCTTGAGCAACGCCGTCGAATGCGCAGCGCAGCTCGTCCGAGGCAGCTTTGTGGGCAAGCGGAAGTGGAACGAGAAGTCTACGAAAGCCCTGGAGACAATGCTTAGGGACGAAATCACAGTCACGGTGACTTGGAACCTAGGCGGCGGTTGGTTTTCGACCATCAAGCTGCCGTGCGACGACGACGATCGCTTGTGGTTCGATGCCGCCAGCATGCTCTGCCAGTCGGACGGGCTTCACCACATTACTTTGGACAAGCCTAAACAGGCCGCTTTCTGGGAGTTCCTCGAAGCAGCCGTTTGCGATGGCTCCCACAAACTGGGCCCCCCGTTCTAGGAGGCCGTGAAAAGTGGATCATCGGCAGGGAAGGATACGAAGCCCGATCGGAGGAAGTGGGTCTCGAGGCGGACTGTACCGTGGCACCGTGGGCAGACTGGCGGCGTCGGCGCGCTAGTGGGGCGTTTGCTTTGCAGGACCACATACACGAGTGAATTAGATAATACCTGCAGGGAGGGCATATTCTCTTCTGTTGCTTTAACAAAGTGAGAAAGGTTTATAGTCCAGAAATTGCACCGACTCCCTTCAGACCATCATCTTCTCTGCGGAGATCCCGGATCTTCCGGGATGCTAGGTAGGCAGGCCAGTTTTCATTATTGAATGTTTCTGATGGCCGCATGCGTATTAGTCCTTGCATGGAAGATTGTACTTTTGAATGTCAACCCCCTTCGCAGACGAGGAAGAAACTTTTATTAGATCTCAGCCTTCCTAATACGATGGTTAAAACAGCTGCGCAACATGTATCTTTGTCACCGTCTGGATTGAGACAAAGATCTGGCCCTACGAAATGAACATTCATGACTGACGAAGAATGAACTCCCCCTGCGTATTGCCAGTTAGGTATGACCTCTGGAGTCTTCTCTATGGATACGTGCTACTCTCACCACGAATAATTCTCAAACATAAAACCCATAGCCACTCCCAAGTCAGGGAAGCAAGCCATCAAATCACAGAATCAATCCATCAGTCTACAGCATCAACTACTCTTCAACAGCACCCTCTGGGAAACAAAAGACAATCAAGCACCTTTGACAACATGAAAGTCCCTCAATGTAATATCGCCCTCGTTCGATTCCCCTTCCTCAACCCACAAAACAACGTCATACCCGTGCAAATCGCAGAGAGCGGCGGAATGGTCTTCACGATGGACCGATTCTTGAACGATGCCTTCGGCCGAGCAGCGCGGGTTATCCATGCCGCTTTGCCGAGTAATTGGCAGCGAAACGCGCAGTCCATAGAACGTCTGAAGTCCCTGCTTGAGGCCAAAACCACGGTCAAGGTGCAGTGGAACCACGGCGGCAACACGTCTGGGTTCACCGAGCTGTCGCGCCACGACGCCGCCTTGTGGGCCGACGCCGCCTCATCGGCCGCCGCCGCCATGTGGACCGACGCCGCCACGATGCTCTGCGAGTCGCATGGGCTTCACTACGTGGTTTTGGACATGAAGCCTGACGACGCTGAGATTTTCTGGGCGTCTGTCGCCGAAGCCACGATACCTCTCGATCCTCCTGCAGTGGTTTCCTAGAACGGGAAAAGTGGATCATCGGCGGGGAAAGAAACGATGCCCGATCGGAGGAAGTGGGTCTCGGGGCGGACTGCAAGCACCGTGGCACCGTGGGAGCGTCGGCGCGCGAGTGGGGCGAGTACATACGGTAGTAGTACCTACCTAGGTACACTACGCCGATGGATTAGACACTACTAGCAGATCATTAACAGAAGTTTACAATCAGAAAATTGATTCTTCAGGCCATCATCTTCTCTGCGGACTTCCCCTCAAACCAAGTGAACAAGGTTCGGTCTGGGCGCCGAAATGCCTGGTGAACAGTGGACCGGATGAGTTCCCCCCCTGTCCGATCCCCCTGGAGCTGCGCGGCCAGTCGGCGCGTCGCCTGCCGCACGTGCTGCACGTTCCTCTCCACTGAAGCCTTTCAACGTCCCTCTCTCGCCCTCACCTCGCGGTCCCTTATCGACCACGACATCCCGACCTCCAGGCGAGCTTGTAGACATACGACAGGCAGGAACTTGTGCGTGTCTAATTTCTCGGCCCCCACCGCACCGCGCCGTAATCCCTGGAGCCGCGCGATAGTGTGCATCTCGCGTCGGAAACCTCTCATCCCGCTTCTCCTCATTGTATCCCGGCGAAGCTCCCACGTGGGACGCAACAGTCGGTCGAGAAGCCGAGAAAGTCCATAGATAAATAGAATGGATGGCTTCCTCGACCTGCCTCCCGAGAAGGCCGCTGGGGTCGCCGGCCGCCTGGATCAAGTCGCTCGTCCTCGTCGCTAGCTTCGTCGTCTTTGCCGAATACTCCCTCTCGCAGATGATGACGCCCAAGTCCGGCTCTTCGCTGCTCGCCGCGCTCGCCGTCTTCGGCGGCAGCGGGGCCGCCGCCAACGCCGCCGCCGGTGGCAGTGGTGGAATCGTCGCCAACACGACCGGTGCCGGCGGCGTCGACCTGGGCTGGCACAAGCCGGCCGCGACGGAGGTGAATGACCTGAACGCCGTCATCAACGGCAAGGGCGTCTGGGGCTTCATCTACGACACCTCCGAGACGCCCGACGAAAAGTACGGGCAGTACAACTGGTGCAACATGCCGCATGTGCGCAGGACGGAGTACGTGAAGCCGTCTGAGGAGTACGAGCTCAAATACGTGGAGCTGGTAAGCAACCCCTCGCAATACCTGAACCGGAGTTGATTGAACTCACGCTTCCAGATCCACCGCCACCACAAACGCACCCCCTACGCCTCCAACGCCTTCCCCGTCGAGTCGTACCAGTGGAACTGCGACGAGCAGGGGCTCTACTACTACGGCGAGCCCTTCGCCAGCCGCAACAAGCCGGCCAAGACGTACTGGAAGGTCTACATCTCGCCCGTCAACCCCTTCGTGCCCGCTGGCTGGATCGGCACCTGCCAGTTCCCGCAGATCACCGCGGGCGGGCTCGACGACTCGTGGGTCCACGGCGCCGACCTCTTCGGCGTCTACCACGACCTCCTCGGGTTCCTCCCGGCCCGGGAGACCCTCAACTCCCCGGAGTGGCTGCGCAAGGTCCGCTACCGCGTCACCAACAACCAGATCACGAGCCAGGTCGCCGGCATGGTCGTCAACGGCATGTGGGCGACGACCGACCCCACGGCCCTCACGATCCAGGCCGCGGGCGTCGACTCGCTCGAGCCGCAGTACTCCTGCCCCGGCGGCGCCGCGCTCTTCTCCCGGATCAAGTCGTCCGCCAACGCCGCCTGGGCGCAGCACCTCGACGCCGCGCGGCCGCTGTACGCGACGCTGGACGGCATCTCGGGCGTCCCCGCCGACGACGCCGGGTTCCACGCCTCGCTGGACCACTACTACGACAACCTCTCCGCACGGCAGTGCCACGACAAGCCGCTGCCGTGCAAGCTCGTCGACGGCGCCAACTCGACAGAGTGCGTGACGCGGGAGACGGCGGAGGCGGTGTACCGCCTGGGCCACTGGGAGTACTCGCAGATGTACCGCGACGCGCCGGGCTCGCTGGCCGCCAGCGTCGCGAGCTGGGGCGTCTGGGTCGCGGAGCTGGCGACGCACCTGCGCGCTGCGGTTAAGGGCGAGAGCGAGGCGATTTACGTGCATAATGTTGCGCATGACGGGTCTGTGTCGCGGCTGCTGTCGATTTTGCAGCTGGACCACATGGTCTGGCCGGGGATGGGGTCTGAGGTTGTGTTTGAGCTGTATGAGAAGAAGAAGAAGGCGGAGGGTGGTGACGATGATGATGCAAAGACCGCGAGCAAGAGTGGGTGGTACGTGAGAGTGCTCTGGAGCGGCCAGGTGTTCAAGTCGTCGAACCCGTCGCTGGGTGTCATGGACATGATCCCCGTTGAGACGCTGCTGGCGTACTTTGACGGGCTCGTGGGGGAGAACGCGAGCCTGGTCAAGGGCAAGTGCAGCGCGTGAGGAAGCAGGCAAAAAAGCGCATATGAGTCGATGAATTTGTTGGTATATGATGATGGGGTGGTTGTCCCCGTCTGAGGTAACTACAGTTTGTACCTTGACATCTACTTCGTTGCTGTAATTATAATGGTATTTTGGTCAACCACCGCCTGCCCGCCTGCGTGCTGAACATTCGCCCGTCTTCTACGCGGCTATACCAGCCCGCACTCCTTCTCTAAATCGCTCCAACGACCCGAGCGCATGGGATCCAGACGCCGCACTTGGGCCATCCACGCCTTCAGGTCTTGTGTCTCTCCGTCGCTCAGCGGCCGCTCCTCGAGCCTGGGCAGGACCCTGACGTAGCTGAGGAGAGCCTTGTAGATGCCGGGCACGTCGTCGTAGTCTTCTAACAATTCCCGAATGTCCTCGATCTCGCGCTTCACGTACTCGATCCGTTCCTCCTTGGTGAGGCTTGGGGCGATTTCTGGCCGGCCTTCTGGCTCCGTCAAGTTGGAAATAAGAAACTGGTGGTAGTACCATAGGGACTGATCTTCTGGGCCGACGTTCAAAGCTTCGCGGACGAGGTTAAGTTCTGTCCTGGGTCAGCGCCTGGTAGTTGACAAAAGGGTCACCGGGATGTCTTACCATCATCCAAGAACTTCTGCCGCGCTGCGTCGTCGGCGTTGCGCTCGTCCAGCAGGCGGGGTATCAGGTTGGTGCGGTTGTGCCATGCGGAAAAGTTGGACAGGTCGACGTTGATCATCTTGGTCGTGTACTCGAACTCGGGCTCCACCATGCTCTTCCCGTCGAGCTTCGGGCTCTCCAGCATGGTGACCACCTCCCGGCGGTAGCCCCAGGCGTGGAAGTTGCGGCGGTCCTTGGTCAGCATCTTAGACACAAGGCCGAGCTCCTGCACCCACACGCGTCGGGCCAGCGGCTTGGGCAGAAGGTCGATGGCCTGCTGGAGGAGCCACGAGCGGTATTTCCAGATCCAGTAGCTCTTGGGGAACTCGAGCAGCAGGGGTATGGTGAAGGTGAGTTCGCTCTTGAGAGTCGCGATTATCTCTTCCGTCGCCGGGCCCTTCTTCGGTGTCTCCTCCGTCCGCTCCGGGGCGGCACCATCCTCCGAGCCAGAGGGGCCAGCATCAGCTGTTGTACCACTCCTCCCACTCTCTGGGGCTATTTGGGACGCGGGGGCGGGATGGGTCGTGGTCGACGAAGAGGGCAACGATGCGGCGGAGGACAGAGGCGGAGTGCATGGCGCTGATGAACTCGCGGGCGGCGCCGACGGCGATGGCCCAGGCGAGGGTCTTGACAATGAGCCACAGGTTAGGCAGCGCCTGCGGACGTTCCATGCCGTGTAGTGCTCTGGGTTGAGGCGCAGGAGCTTCGTCGTCAGGGCGAAGGTCTCGGGGTCGGACGGGGAGGGGCCGGCGCGGAGGAGGGCGTCCTCGAGGGATCGCAAGGTCGCGATCTTGGCGAGGTCGGCTTGGAGCTGGGCTTCGGTCCGTGGCTTCCGGGCTGTTCGGGCGACGCCGTGCTGGGATGCCTGTCAGTGAGATCGTTCGGAGGTGTGTATTTGGGGGCAGCAGACAGCGATGGGCAGATGTGGGAGAAAGAGAGAGGAAGTTCGGAAGTTGTAGTCTTACATTATCCATGGGGACGAATAGGGGGCGCTCCAGTAGAGCGGGAATGGCTTGGGGGGCAACAAGGACGACAAGGGAGACGGAGAGATGCAAGAGCCCGGAGACGTTTGCCGGTTGAAGAACCGGTTGGAAGCTCTGGGCGGGCGGGATGAAGCTGACCTGATGCGCGGCGGCGGCGGCAGGGATTCCCCACCACTCAGCAGGCGGGACGGTCCCCTAAAGGACCCCGCTGGCACCTGGCGCGCGGTGCTGTTGCTGCCCTTTAGGCACGTCATTTAGCCTGGAAGTGGCCCGAGCTCCCGCCGCCGGAGGACGCGGTTTCGGGCGGCTTTCGCGTCATCAACTCCGTCCCTCCACATTACTACCTGCAACCTCTAGTTTCTGAATAGCATCATCTCGAAAGAGCAGCCAACGGCATTCACATCCCAAAGGGTGCCAGAGAACTTAAAAAGAGGCTTCATACCACGTGGTGAAACCCTTCAAACGACTTTATTTACTAACCAGCCATCAGGGGAAAGCACCTCAGTTACGTCCTTTGCTTGACAAGTGCTACGAATCTTTATACACCGCTTGTAGTTATTGCACTTGAAAACCCTTCTTCGGGACGGTTATAGATCTGGTGGGTGGCTCTACGAAATTCCACCGATGATCACAGTGGCTACCTATTGTAAGGTAGGTAGTATCTCGCTACTTTTGGAAACTACGACCTTGTCCTTGACTACCGTAACTCTTTCCTTCTACGGAACGAGGATAACGGCAGGAAGGATGCGCCCGAAACACGCCGCGACAGTCCCGGTCTCCGGCTCTGATTTCTTGCTCAGTGACCTCCACTGCTTCTTCTCTCATATCCATTCCCGGCCCTAGAACTCTTCTCTCCCTAGTTTGCGTCGCCGACGTGACGGTATCACTAACTCAACAGCCATCGAAGGCATATAGAGCTTTTGGCGTCGCCGCCTGAGACGAGCCGCTGACCAAGTCAGCAATCACATACTTTTGTTTTATTATCCCATTCTCTGTTGCTCTTCTTGACTCCTCACTTGCATCTTATCCCCCCGCTCGCCACCGAAACGATCACCATTCCATCCATTCGCACCCCTCCAGGCCGGCCGCCTGCGCAGGTGGAACCGGTCGCCTTGAGGAAGCCGGGTTTTCGACCATGGGTCGCTACCAAGAACCCCGTTTGTCTTCGAGATCAGCTGAAAATGCCCATGTCTTGCGAGACTCAGGGTATCGATCTCACGATTCGCCCGGGGATTTTCTAC
Source organism: Colletotrichum musae (assembly GCA_027406025.1). Classification (NCBI taxonomy): domain Eukaryota; kingdom Fungi; phylum Ascomycota; class Sordariomycetes; order Glomerellales; family Glomerellaceae; genus Colletotrichum; species Colletotrichum musae. The sequence continues at coordinate 3,376,638 of JANVYC010000006.1, forward strand.
GGCAGATCTCGAATGAAACTTCCAGACGCGCGCAGCCCCTGAACTCTTCCAATTACCACCTGTTTCTGGACGGCTCAGGAGCTGGGGATTACGCCAGTTCATCTGACGAGAAATATTCCACCCCGCCGCATCAGCAGAAACCGCCGTTGAAATCGAGCTCGTCCGTCGCCAAGTCCTCGACTTCCCAAGCTACACCGGTCAGGCGAGCAAGGGCTTCGACTACTACCTCGGGCCTGTCAAACTTTGGGTCACTTCGCCATGCAGATCGTTTCGTGCCCTTTCGAGACCCCGAAACGCCAACTTCGTCCAAAATACAGGTCATCAAAAACCTTGACGTCTTGTCGCCCACGGAAAAACTGCTGAGGCACCATAGCGCTGCGCCGGATCCGTTCAACCAACCTCGCCAGGAGCCCGTTCCGTTGGCATCCGCCTTACGTTATGTTCCGAATCCATGGTTTCCATGTGAGTGACAAGTTGTGTTTTGCGGCTGTGATGCTAACATTGCCAGACCCGACCGCTCTATCTGTTCTTTCTACAAACATCGCTGCAGCCCGCAGTCCCAGTTACGGTGCGGTCTGGACTGTCGGCGGAACGGCTCCTCCGTACCATGCCGCCGTTGACGATGGTCGTGGCCACTATCTTCGCAGTGGCACAAATGCTCGACTTGTCACCGCCAATTTCTCCACTGCCCGTACCCGGGCGAAAGAAGACTTTGAACGACACCAGGGTATGCTTGCTGACGCCCTGAGAATCGACCAGATTTCGAGGGTTCTGGACTTCCGGAAGTACGCAGCATCAGTGCAGATGACGCACCGAGAGAGACAGCAGTCGCGACTTCCTTTGAAAACCTTGTGGACTGGGTCCCAGTGGGTGAGCCCAGAGAAGCCTCAAGGTTGGCCGCCTCCGTAACGTGAAGAGACCCATTCTAGAGCTGATTTCTCGACCACTAGCTTCACCATCAGTGGAACACAATCTTCCACATATCCCGTTCAAAGTCCTTGACGCCCCAGGTCTCCGTGACGACTTCTACTGCTCTGTTCTGGCGTTTTCTCCGATCTGTAACACCCTCGCTGTTGGGCTAGGCGATACCGTGTACAAATGGTCAGAATACGCCGGCGCATGTTCTGTCGAACGTATCAACACTGCCTATGTATCTTCGCTTTCCTTTTCTTCCACCGATGGTGGCAAGGCCCTTCTCGCCGTGGGCCGGGCCGGCGGCTGGCTCAGCCTCCGGTGTCTCAGCGAGCCCATGGCACGATTTCAAACGAAGCATAGACATTCGATCACCTCTGTCAGCTAGCGGCCAACAGTAACCAGAAGACCTTCAAAAAACCCCTTTAGTCCCGATGTTCTCGTTGCGGCCGAAGATCTTCTCGTCGGCGATAATAAGGGCAACATATACTACTACAGTGTTGAGTGGCCCAGCCGTTGGGAAGTCGACGACGACGGATGGTACGGCACAATGACGCTTTTGGCCAATATTGCCGTCCACTCGGAACAGATTTGCGGTCTTGTTTGGACTCCTAACGGACAGAGCTTTGTCTCGGGCTCCAACGACAACACTGCATGCTTCTTCGAGATTGACAAGATGCTAAAACGACGACAGAGAAGCTTCAGCGCTTCATCGACCGAGACAGTGTGCAGAAGAGGAGGATCGAACAGCGCTTCCGCCATTCCTGGGAGGTCCAGTCGCATGGGACACCGCGCGGAAGCCTCGTATTCGATCTACGACGATTGCCTCGGTCGAGTTGTGGTGGAGGCATCAGACCAGGAGTTTACTCCAGGTTTGTTTCGGCCGCCAGAAGAGGACGTCTTGAAGTTCACCCCCGGTGCACAGAAACACTGCTAGAGACACATCGCCGCGGTCAAGGCAATCGCCATCAGTCCGTGGCAAGACACTCTCGTCGCAACGGGCGGCGGCTCCACCGACAAGTGCATCCATTTCTGGCACTCCACCACAGGCGCACCGTTGGCCACGATCGCAGTATCATCGCAGGTCACGTCGTTGATCTGGTCCAAGACACGCCCGGAAATAGCAGCTACTTTCGGTTACCCAACACCAGAGCATCCGTACCGGATTGCAGTGTTCAGCTGGCCATCTTGCAAGCAGGTCGGGGCCATTGCCTAGGAGACTGGGTCACGTGCGCTACAGGCCATCCCGTACCCTGGAGCGCCGAAAGACGTTCATCCCCGAAGCCGCACGGCCAAGGAGGGAACAATCATCGTGGCGGCAAACGACGATACCATCAAGTTTCACGAGGTATGGAGGGGTTGGCCAAAAACACCGATGGGTAGTGTTGGTATGTTAGGAGGGAGCGATATCCTTGAGGACCTCGATGGGATTGAAAAGGAGGGGGACATTATTCGCTAGTGCTTGTGTGGAGCTTCAGGTTGCAAAGAGAAGAGTATTAATTCCATAACAGAATGATACAATGCACTACCTAAAGTTTCTGCTCATGTCGAAGACTTGAACCCCTCAGTCGCTCAATTCTTTGGGATGGTCTAAGTAGTCCGAGACGAAACATACGAGGTTGATGGCCAACAGCTGAGGGCACAAGCAGAAAAGTCAAGGCGAGCCACGAGTAGAATCATGGCGAGGCCATGGCTGAAACGGACTCAGGTACGAAGCTGACGACACTCGCTCGGCACGCCAGCCATGTTCTTCGGTCAGAGAGGCACAGGTGTCGACTTCGTAAACCGGACTCGTCGTCTTAATGCGATGGAATGCTGCCGTTGGATTCCATGGATGCATCCATTGGTGGGAACAGAGCGGGAGCCTGTTCTAGGCCCCCTTCAGCGGCCCCAACCCACCGGAAGCGCTACCCCAGAGCCCGGGCAGGCACCCGAAAATACCGCCTACAGGCAGGCCGCCCAATCCCTGTCTGTGAGAGGAACCGCGCTGCTGCAAACGTAACCTACCCACCCGGGGGCGCCCTCCACATGGCCACTCAGCGCTTGTCTCACCCCCGTCGCTGCGGCGCATGAACACCTCCAAAACCCCGAATCTTCAACCTTCCGGGCCATCCACTTTGCCCCCGTGCAGTCCTCAACGTCGTTGCCCTCAGACCGAACCGATCCCGCTTTGTTCAAATCGCAGATTCGCAAGCAACTGAAAGAGCCGATAGACAATCAACCCCCACATACGCCGTCCGACTCTGCACAGCGTGCTCCCCACCATGTCCAACTTGAACCAGCTCTACCTCCTTGCAGACCACATCAAGCTCTCTCTTCTCGAGCGCCAGCGGGCCCAGTCCCTGAACCTTGATGCCGACACGCAGGACGGCCACATTTCGAGGTCGCTCGACCAGTTCCGCGATGGATTGGAATCTCTAGACTCCGAGGTCAAGCGCCTCCAGGATGCCGGCGATGAGAGGTAGGCAAGCTTCCCTTCCCAAGCTCTCCGTACCGGTCGATGGCCATCGACGTCATGCCGGACGTCCCCCAAATTCGAAACATTCGAGTCAATTGCGCAGCGAATACCACCGATGTGCTAACGTATGCCTCGTCGCCACAGCGCCGCTCAGAACATCACCGACTCCCTTCCCGCCCTGCAGAAGCAGTTCTCCGACCTCACCTCCCAGTTCCACGGTTTCTCCAACCCCACCAGCTCCTCGACCACGACCACCCCGAACGACCCGACCCTGTCCTCCGACTTCGATGCCGCGCAGTCCACCAAACCCCTCAAGGGATCCCTCCGCGGCCTCCCAGGCTCCTCCGCGCTCGCGAACAGCAAGACCGTCCGCTTCACCGACTCCCCCGCGGCGGCGGTCGACGACGACTCCTCGGCCGCCGCCCTGTTCGGCGAGGGCCGGTACCGCGACGACCCGGCCGACACGGCGGGCTACCGCGACACCGCCGAGGGCATGGACAACCAGCAGATCCACGCGTACCACTCGCAGATCCTGCGCGACCAGGACGACCACCTCGACCGCCTGGGCGAGTCCATCGGACGGCAGCGCGAGCTTAGCATGCAGATCGGCGACGAGCTGGATTCGCACGTCGCTATGCTCGACGAGGTGGACGGCGTCGTCGACCGGCACCAGGGACGCCTGGACCGCGCGCGCAGGCAGCTGGGTAAGGTCGCCAGGGACGCGGGGGACAGCAAGCAGATGATGGCCATCATTGCGCTGATCATCATCCTGATTCTCCTGATTGCTATTCTGAAATAAGGGAGCGGGAGAGAGGAGGAGCGAGAGAGAGAGAGAAGCAAGAAGTAGGAAACGCACATGGCGGACGGGCGCGGCGGCGGCTATTTTCTCCTTTCGTTACATCCCCGCTTGTAGAAGCACGCGGACGATTTTTATAGCGGTCATCACCGAATTTTTCTTTTCTCTGTCAAGTCTGTATTTTCTTCCGGAGGCTCATAGCATGGTTCGGCGTTCGGGGAGTTTGCATCTTCTTTAGAATCCTTCGCTACCCGAGGTCCACGGGGCCTCGCATATCGTCATTTTGTATAAGTTGACTGAGCTGAACATTCGTTCTGAGTTCGTATACCGTCAGAAGAAACCCTCCGGCCTCACCAGTCGAGGAGATCTCCCACATTTTTTGCTCGTTCGGTGACTTTTGTGGTGGTAGGGATGTTGAGCATGGCAGCGTACCGTTCTCTCCTTGCAAGCGACACGTCCTTCTGCTCGTCAATCGCATTGGTTGGTGTGTACGATTTGTGATTTCGGGTCTTTTGCGGTGGCGGGGATGGGCGCGGCAACGGGATATGGGAAGCGGATCTCGCTCTCTCTTCCATCAATAAGATCCACTCACTGGTCTATTAGTCTAGTTGGTTAGGACGTCGGATTCTGATTCACACCCAGATTTTCCGTAAGCCCAGGTTCGAATCCTGGATGGACCTAATGTTTTGCCAATTCGGCGTATTTCTAGCCCTTAGAGATATTGTTCGGATTTTTGGCTGCTTTGCCTTTTGAGTTTGGGTGTTTATGGGTTGGGTGAGTGCCAACTGCTCGGCTCCGAACAATAGCCTTTGTGTGCCAGCTACCCCAACCAACCCATCGTGCTTCTCCGCGATTTAATGCGCCTAGAGAAAAAAAAGACCACAGACATTTTGGTTCCTGTTTTCACACCTTTTCTTCTCTGTTTTCTTGCAATCGGACCTGCATGGCCTTCGGGCTTGGCCAGCCAGTGACCCCGTGTCCCCAAGCCCGAAGAATCTGGTGGTTTGTCACAATCATGTCATAAGATCGCAATCACCTTATGGCCTGGACTCTCGCACCACTTGGTAAACAGAAGACAGGCATGGTCACGTTCTCTTCTTAAGCCGGAGGCTATTACTCGTATCAACGGAACAGTCACCAGCTTTTGACGCTGCGAAGCACGTACACCCTCATAGCCACAGTCTCACGATGAGCTGTTTGACTGTCAAAGGCGGTTGTGTCCGAGGCAGTTACTCGGACTGACTGTAAGCTCCTGTTGACAGGTTGTTCTGTCACAAGGTGCATAGGCTATTTCAAAGGCCACATCTCGTCTACTAATACCATCTGTCTCTATCGTTGATAATCAAATGGCCTCTACAATATCATTCGCGGGTACTTTTCCGTCGGCTTGAATAACACCACGACAATAATCTCAAAGCGCCTAAAACGCAAGAAATCATGCGCCTCTTCAGATCAAACACGGGCCTCGACGCCCTCCTCAACCGCCCGACGGAAACGCTATGGGACCGCCTGCTCGCCTCGCCCCTGACGACCATCGCGCGGCTCCTCCACGACTCCTTCCCGGTGTCGTTCCCCGTCGCCGGCGCCGCGGACGCCGTGACGGTGGTCTGCGTCTCGGACACGCACAACACGCAGCCGCGCCTGCCGGCGGGCGACGTCCTCGTGCACGCCGGCGACCTCACGGCCTCCGGGACGGCGGCGGAGCTGCGGGCCGCGGTGGAGTGGATCAGGAAGCAGCCGCACCGGCACAAGGTCGTGGTGGCGGGGAACCACGACCTCTGCCTCGACCAGATCCTCGGGAAGGGGGAAGAGGTGGTGGACTGGGGCGACGTGGTGTACCTCGACCGCTCGTCGGCGACCCTGCACGTCCCCATCCCCGGCGGCGGGACGGCGAAGACACGCCAGGTGAGGATCTACGGCAGTCCCTACACGCCCAAGCACGGCGACTGGGCGTTCCAGTACCCGCGCTCGTCGGCGAGCGACGACCCGTGGCGAAACAGCGTGCCGGAGGGGACGGACGTGCTCGTCACGCACGCGCCGCCCAAGGGCCACATGGACGACCCGCGCGGGAGCTGGGGGTGCGAGATGCTCGCCGCGGAGGTGTGGCGCGCGAGGCCCCGGCTGCACGTCTTCGGACACGTGCACTGCGGGCGTGGGCGGGAGGCGGTTGCGTTCGATGCCCTGCAGGGGGCGTACGAGGACGTCGTCTTCGAGGAGGCTGCGGAGAAGCTTAGAGGGGGGAAGGTGTCGTGGAAGGGGCTGAGGGCGCTGGGGAGGGTTGTGAAAGCGTGGGTTGGTGTTTGGTGGAGGGGCGGGAGGAGGGGGGCTGGGGAGACGTTGCTTGTGAACGCGGCTGTTGTGGGGGGCGTTGGGGACCGGTTGGTTAGGGAGGCGATTGTCGTGAGGATCTAGACTGGAGTTTAGTGAAGGAGGTTGACGAAGTTCATGAGTAGACGTTTAGACCTCTGGAAGAGGCATGCGTGTTGACGGTAGAGAAGATAGAATGGGACAAGTCCTGGAGTTCCAAGCGTTTTACGTCAATAAGTGTTTCGATCTAAGGATGACGACCTTTGGAGTCTATCTGTAGTTGTAATCTGAGTATCAAAAGGCCTCAAGTGTCGCAGTTGTAAGGCCTTGTTGAATGTAATTCAGACTGTTTGGTCCAAAGTGACTGACTGACGACCCCTCCACTGTGGCCAGGGGGAGCCGTCCATAAATTCACCCATTCAACCGGTGACAGCCTCAACTACAAGCTGACTGACTCTGTTGCTTCTATTCACCACCAGCACCCGCAGACCATTACAGTGAATACGACGAGACTCTAGCTGGGGAGCATATAAAAAGCTGTTGTTCATGACACAACTACCCCCCCTTCTTCGTATAGAGTGATGAAGCGAATGCAAACTCGCCCAAGGCAAGAAGGCGCATTTTCCACCGCTACGTCGCCGCGCTGTTACTGAACAGCTTACTTGCCCGGGATGAACAACTTTGACAAGCAGCGCCAAGAGCGCATACAGCGGGATGCCCGCGAGAGGCAACTGAGATCCATCCGCGAGTCGCAGGAGGTAAGCAAAACCGCCCCAAGACCACCAAAAGTCCACGCACATTGTTGCTAGATTCCTGTGTCTAGAGCGGGAAGTATGGTAGCTGATTGGATTTGGACTGGTCTATAGAGAGCTCGCCGCCAAGAGGAGCAGAAGCGTCGGGAGCAGGCGGAGAGAGAGCGGCTGCGGCAGATGTGGAAGTAAAGATTACCGATGGACTGGAGTCAGATACCTTTTAGCCAACACTCAATACGGAAACTGAGGATATATTGTAATTCAAATCAGGCTTTGAGCCCAATCTTACCGCTACTGACTTTTCAACCACATGGTTCCGAAGAAGGTCTGCGATACTTTTCAATGCCGGCTGAATATGTGTTGGATGGAAGGTCTAGTCATCAAATGGAGACAGCTCTTGACCGTAAGCAACCATGACAAATTCCATTCATCTATGTAATCTACGTTTCTAATATCTCATCACGTCTGAGTTTGTTGACAAGTACCCACCTGGCTGTTGTGGTCTTACACAGTCGAATCCCTCTGAACCGGTGTCAAGCGGACCTTCAACGGACCTTTATCCCAGAGAATGAAGACCTTCTGTCTCGCAACCCAGTCCCGGCTCTCTTCAGCAAGTTCCATGTCGAAACTCCAGATCAGGCGCGCGAGAATCAGCCTCATCTCAAGATACGCAAGGCTATATGGTAGTCAGTGACAACCACCACAGACACACAAGATTTGGGCGGCCTTACTTTCGTCCCAAGCAGTTGCGCGCTCCTAGGTGGAAAGGCTGGAACGCCTCTCTATTATCAGAGGCAAACTCGGGATCGGCCAGGAACCTTTCGGGGCGGAAGCTGAAGGGATCTCTGAAGTAGGCTTCGTTATGGTGGATCGCCCATTGATGGATAGCAACGGTTGTCTGGATGAGACTATTCAGTATTCTCTAATACAATTCCCGAGGCAAAACTCTGTAAGACTTACATCCCCGGGCACGAAACGCCCGCAAATGGTGGCGCCGGCCTTCGGAGTCACTCGAGGAAGCCCCATGGCTATCGGCGGGTACATCCGGAGCGCTTCGTCCAGACAGGCGAGCATGAAGCGCAGCTTGCCGACGGAAACGATGTTGATGTCGTCCTCGCTCTGGAAGGCCGACCGAACTTCCTCGACCAACTTCGCCAAGACGTGCTCGTTCGTCAGAAGGAAGTATGTGACCCCGGACAGCAGCGTGGCTGTGGTTTCGGACCCTCCGATCACGAGGGTGTTGCTGTTGGCCACAAGCTGCGTGAAGGAGAGGTTCTGGAACATTCAGAGCGTCAGTGGGAAAAAACACGTAAAAATTGCGTCGACCAGAAAACTCACAAGCTCGCCCCTCTTCCTCAAGAGGCCCTCGATGAGATCGGGCCGGCCGCCTTTGCGACCCACCTCGATACGCTTCTCGAGCTTTGCCTTGGCCATGTCCTGGTTCTTTGCCCTGCTGTCCCGCACCTTCCTGCTGGAGAGAAGCTTGAAAAGCACCGTCCTGAATAGGGGAAAGTGGTTCGCCGTCTGCACCGCCGTGCCCAGGCGCGCGGATGCGAAGATGGACCGGATCCACGGGTGCCAGTCGGAGCTTTCCAAGCACCCGAACGGCTCCCCGAACGCGAGGTCGCCGATGATGTCGAAGGTGGTGAAGTTGTACCAAGCCGCAATGTCGACCGGCTCGTCGGCGGTGCAGTGCTGCTGCAGACGCAGGATGAAGAAGTCGATGTACTTCATGATCAGCGGCTCCTGCTCCCGGAGGCTGCGCTCGCTGAAGCCGTGGGACATCTGGCGTCGCAGCATCGCGTGTTCCGCGCCTCTGGAGCTGACGATTGTCCGGGGCATGCCCGGCGCGGAGCTGTAGAACTTGGGGTCTTTCTCGAACTCGGCCGCGCCTTGCGCCCTGTGGCCCATGATATCCTTCCAGGCGCTCGCATTATTGAACGCTAGCTCGTCGGGGGCCACTCGGATAGCATCGCCGTATTTCTCGTGAAGCTTGAGGACCTCGAACGGGAGAATGCCCCTGTTGAGTTTGTAGCTGTACGTGATTCTCGTGGCTCTCATGAGCAGTGGGCCGGGGAAGCTCCGGAGGGGATGGAGGAAAAGGTTGTAGAACACTGAGCCGAGGACATAGAGAATTGCCTGTCATAGGTGGTTAGATGCGTTGATTTTGGATTAGATAGTTGCCGACTCACGAGTCCTAGACACGCAAAGAGGCTTGTGAATACATCGACGTGAAGAGCCATCTTGCCGGAGTCTTCGAGTATAGGAAGGAAGACGAAAGAGCAAGAATTTGTTGCCCTCCGAGTCCATGACTGTGGCCGCGGAGAAGTTCTTTAAATCAACATCGCAAACACTTAAACAACGGTTTCCAAAGCACGACTTGGCCCGCGAACCCGACTGATCACCAACGTGAACGTGGAAAAGACAAGCCAGCATCAAGACCTAAGGGGAAATGGCATCGAATCATCTCACGACAATGCCACGAACCTCACCAACACGGTACCGGGTCGCCTATCTTGCCCGGCCTTGTGCATTTACGGAGCTTTGAGATTGGTCCTTGACGGGCGAGATGTTGGGCAGAGCAGCTTTGACGAATCGCTGGAAGGGCTATGCGAGAACGAGACACAAGCCAGGTGCGCGTACGAAAACGAGCCCCGGGTCGGCTCCGGGCAGATCAGACGAACGTGGTTCGGCGACCCATGCCTCTCCCATCGGGACGACATCATCAGAACGCTGAAGCTCGTTATCGTTAAGCGTACTTCATATTATTCAGATGACAGGAAAGGCAGCAGAATCCACATCCACCACTCCCAGCTGTCGTCGATGAGGCCTAGGGAGCGTCACGTTGTCGTATGTAGCCAAAATTACGTCGCTTCAGGGGCTAAGGGACTTCACTCGAAGTCTCGGGAGAGCTCCGGTGGTTACAAGGGCATGCCTGTCAAGAAGCGCGCCCCAACTGTATGGATCGTCCAGGGGGACATTTACGGAGGACTGGTTTGATGATTCACATGGTACATACGCGATAGGGCGCGAATAGGGCGCAGAGAGCTGACAATTGCGTTTTGCAGAGGCGCAGTTCCTCTCCACGTCGCCTTGAAGTCGCCAGCATGAGAGGAAAATGTCTCGTTCTCGTTCTCGTTGCCGTTACCGGGGCCATATCTCAGAGGGTGCGGAGATAACGTCAACAGGCGTCTGGGTTCCTGAACGAATTAACGCAGAAATCCGGCCGAGAGTCTTGATCTCTCCTAACTATGTTTGCCGAACGCGGGCCGAACGCCTGGTACTGTCGGCACCAAAGGGCAAAATCGACCTGATCTTTCGAGGAGATGTAGCAAAGACCGGCCTTGGAACGGGTTAGTTTACACAACAAGTATGAATCCCGATGAGACGTGACTGGGTTCGATTGGAGATACCGAGATCTGGTAACTGAGGCCCTTTGTGTTGTGTTGAAATGGCACGGGTCTGCCTCTTTTCTGTGTGACAAAAATAGCAGACTCTTCATCAGAAATAACAACCAGACACCTATGTCAAACGTACCTATCACCGAGAAAATGGTCAGCGCGACCACAGCCGAGGGCGAAACTTCGGTTTTTTGTGACACTGAGCGTCTCTCAGAAGCTGCTGATGCGACGTCCAACATCGAGGCGAACCGCCAAGACTTCGAAGTCGTCGATTGGGATGGTCCAGATGACCCCGAGAACCCCATGAACTGGCCCGAATCACGGAAATGGGTCAACTTGGCGCTCATGTCAGTTTTGACGATAATTTCGTAAGCAAAACCGCTCCCTTCTCCTATCGTCTTCTCGAAACTAACACGCGATAGCCCTTTGGTACGATATCAGGCACCCCGGAGTTGAAAGACCATCAAGCACGGCGGCTGACTTTCTCCAGGGCTCGTCGATGTTCGCGCCTGGGGTCGCGAAAATCTTGGTCGAGTTCAACACCAACTCTTCCCTGGTCGCCACGTTCGTGGTATCGATCTACTTCCTCGGCTTTGCGTTCGGACCGCTCGTTGTCGCACCTCTGAGTGAGATATACGGCCGTGTATACGTGTATCATGTCGGCAACTTCGCATTCACCATCTTTAGTATCGGTGCTGCGCTGAGCGTCAACATGGAGATACTCATGGCCTTCCGTTTCATCATGGGCGTCGTCGGTTCGGTACCTACTACAATCGGCGTGGGGAGCATCGTCGACGTCATGTCTCTCGAGAAGCGAGGGAGAGCCATCTCGTTATGGGCCTTGGGACCTCTCCTCGGGCCTTGTATCGGGCCCGTTGCAGGCGGCTACCTCATAGAGCAGGTCGGATGGAGGTGGGTGTACTGGCTGCTTGCCATCATGGTGAGCGATCTGCTGTTCTTCGAGCTGGTGTTGGGAACTGATCAAGTTCAGGGCGGCGTCTTCAGTATTCTGGCACTCTTGATCATGCGAGAAACGTATGCCCCCGTGCTTTTGGAACGGAAGACGCAGAGGCTGCGCAAGGTAACCGGAAAGCACGCTTTTCGTAGCAAGCTCGACACGCACGGGAGCAATAAGGTCCGCATGGCCATCGTCCGGCCTCTCAAGTTCCTCCTCGCGACGCCCCTGGTTACCACGATTGCTGTTTACGTGGGCGTCCTGTACGGAATCCTCTACCTTCTCATCACTACCTTTTCTTTCGTGTACGCCGATCAATACAACTTCAGCGAGGGGAAGACCGGACTCTCTTTTCTTCCCGCCGGAGTGGGGATGATGATTGGGGTGCTCTTGTTCGGGCATCTGCAGGATTACTTGGTACACCGCGTCCAGAAGAACGCGCAGCCAGGGGAGAAATACAAGCCCGAGGTGAAGCTGACGCCTTGGGTCACGATCCCCACCGGACTCACTCTGCCAATCGGTCTTTTAATTTATGGATGGACGGCGTACTACAAGGTTCACTGGATCGTACCCATGGTCGGCGTTGTCATTTTCTCGGCCGGCCTCACGGGAGTCACAGCAAGTCTAACCCTATCTACTCACATAAATCAGGGTTGTCAGCTAACAGTCGTCCAGATGTGTGTTCAGAACTACCACATGGACTCGTATCCGAGATACGCCGCGTCGGGGTCAGCGGCGGTCATGCTCCTCAGGTCACTAATCGGGGCATTACTGCCGCTCGGTGGACTCAGGATGTACGACGCCTTGGGTCTGGGATGGGGAAACAGTCTTTTGGCATTTGTGTGTCTGATGCTGGTACCCGTTCCAGTCCTACTGTACCTTTTCGGCCAGCGGCTGCGACAAAGATTCGATCCTGTGCTCTAACACGTTCAATCTCTGCACCTCAATATAGCCCCCTAGCTCCCTTTTCCGAGCTCCCGGGTCACGCGCTTGCGGCTGTAAAACTCCTGGTACAGATTTAAAAGCGTTTTTGGCTTAATGTACACAGTTTTGTCGTCCTGGTTGATGGTCGAGATCGTTGTTGTCTTTTTGACGTCCGTCTTGTCTTTGATGCCCTTGATATTGATATTACCAACTATGACGAGGCCAAACCGTTAACGGGTACAAAGAATATTAAGCCGAGACGGTGTAGCAGTGAAGCCGCAGCTAGTATTTGGAAAGCTCGCCCCCGTTATGATAATGATCATACCATTCTCCTAGCCTTGAAACCCATCGATTGTTGAGGCGGGGGGAAATCCATTCAGGCAGGCATACTCCGGCTTCTTAAGCTCCTTACTAAGGAGCTCAACATCAGCCTTAAGAGGCGTAAGGATCGTGATCTTGCTGGGGTTAATCTGCTTGCTCTTGACAAAGCCGGCTGCAAAGTCCAGACCAACTTTGACCTGGATTAGTCTTGTTTGACGACAAACCTAACGCAGTTAACAAAGACAGACAAGATCTTGCCCTCCGGTGAGCGCTCCATAGTCGGGTACTACCCCTGGGTAAAGTATTCAAGCTCATGAGCGATAGTAAACTGCGGCTAGTTAACATTACATAAGTGAAGGGGACGTCTGGGTAGATAATGTTGGAGATCCAGTCAAAGATTCCGTTTGCCATACGTAGCTGAACCTTGAGGCGATAGACAGGGTATCCAGCTGCAGGCATCTCTATTATAGAGATCTTACCGTCCGCGAATTGACGGATCCATCTGCCGTCCTTGTCCTTTTCAGGCTCAGACATGACCGTTGGAGGTAGCTGCTTAGGGTCGACACCAAGGAAGCAGGGGAGCAGAGTGTTGCCCCAGAGGCAGAAGAGGTCACCGCTTTGCATGTCGGCGGCTTTGTCAACGACAATACCCTTGGCGGCTGAGCTCTTGTACCGTTGGTACGGGCATTGGCTGTCGCTCACGGACGAAGTCACGCACAAGAAGTCCAGCCATGGCGAAGTTATCGTTGCTGCGAGGTGAACTCGCAACTCTCTCTGTATGTAACCCCTCAATTACCGCTCTCCAAGCCGTACTACAGCACACACAGAGTACCTTGGTTGGCTACCAAGAGAGTTCTGCCGGAGTAAGAAAGAACGGACTAGAGTACACTAGCCGTTACTCAATATCAGACACCAACGTTCAGTACCCTGTGTGAGTGTTTCCGGGCAGGGTCTGAAGACAGGAGGGCGTTTTGAATAAGAGAGTGGAAAGGCATGTAACGCAAGACTCCGTCAAGAGTCTGGAAATGGGAGGACGAAGAGAAACAAAAAGGGTGGATCGTGGCCGAAGGTGCCGTTATAGGCAGTATGTTCCACCAGGGTACCGTACCCAGCCAATCAAATAAGTTACAACCCGACACATTGAGAGCGCTATTATCAGCCCACTAATCAAGTGCTGCAGTGCCCCGCGGCCACTGGGGCCGACCCCTAAATCTCCAGTAAATACCTACTTAGGCTTATGATTGTTGTTACTATTGTTGTTGCTGTTGTCGTCGTCGTCCGTCGTCGTCGTGTTGTGTCGTTCGTCATATAGTTGAGAGGGAGAACCACATAGGGGCGTTGGAAACTGAAGGAGTGGGCGATGAATAATATCTCTTAATGTGTTTGATTCTTGTCCCCGTCCTGGTTTTGCTATACTTCTGCAGTCAGTGGCTGCGACAAAGTTCGATCCTGTTGAGACTCAATTATCATGAACCCGACATCTTCAAAAGTTCATTCTTGGCTTGCAAACGAATAAGAAAAGATCTTGTATATATCCCAGAAACAACATATTCCAATACATCTACCACAACACATGCTTGGCTGGATCAACTAATCGTCAACGACGTGAACTTGCTACAGAACCCTCCAGCGAACCATCACAAACTGGCACTTCTGTTTCGAAGCAGCACATGGCTCCGATGAAGGTAGTCATGGTCCGAGAGCCTCCGCGGCTTGTAACGCAACGTAGCAGCCGAAAGGAACGCCGCAAAAAGACTGCAGGCCCCAAGAGCGATGTAGGCCCTCCCTACAAACTGATTACTTCGCCCAACAATCGAGTTCGTGGAGATGATGATGGACTTTCTACCGCGGTTCTTATGAATAGGGAAGTCTGTAGAAGTGTATGAGCAAAGTTCCTTCTTCCTTAGGTCATGGGTCTCGGCTTACGAGAGAAGACTTCAAGTCTGTACATGCCCCTCTCCATGGCGTCTTGGTCGTTGCGCATGGCAAGCTTCGCAAACGTCGAGCCAGCCGACGTCCGCATCCACACCATGAATGACTCGTCCTTGGAAGGGTCGAACATGTTGCCGGAATGGTATCCATTGGGGAACCGCTCGGCCCAGGCGGGAGGAGGCACGATAAAAGTGTCGTTCCCCCCGGCTTCCGGGGGGATCTGGTAGCCACTCGGCCGATAGATCGCCCTGTCGATGGGCTTTGCGATCGCTGCCCTGCTCATGTTATATGCCTGCGTGACGTTCGAGCCACTCCCGTTGGGAAGGCGGAGTGGATCGTAGAAGGTGTCGTTGAAGTAGGAGTTCGCAATCATCCCGCAGGGGTAGATGATCTTCTCCGAACCGTCGCCGCCAACGGCCTTCCGGGTCTTGAGCGGTCCGCAGTCGGAGCTTGCGATGGCGCTCAAGCTGGAATCCTCGCCGGCCAGCTGTCCCTCGTGGCGAGAGTTGACGTACTGGCGGTGGTTCTGGTGGAAGTTGTCGATGTGGTAGTAGTACAGCACCGGCGGCTGCAGGTCCTCGGGGAGGAAGAACTCCACGGTGCAGAGCGTGTAGTTCTTGGTGACGCTGTCGAACGACAGCGACCGGTTCGTCCTTTTCCACTGGTCCACTGGCTGGCCGGCCGACGACGTCTTGAGCTTCTTCCGGACGTTGTCGGGCGGCATCACCTCGAGTTGGTCGTACGCTTCGATCTCGTGGCATTTGGTGTAGTCTATGCGAAGTTCCCTCACCTTGGTGTTCAGGCCATGTCAGCAGAAAGGATGTCGAGTTCTAGGGGCACTCGTGTACGAACGTCATCGTTCTCGGCGAGCCAGAAGGCGCCAATGGCGAGGAGCACTCCCCCGATGAAGAGGAAGATCTTTAGTGAGGCTTTTGGCGTCAGGATTGGCCTATCGAAGGTCAGCATCTGATGAAGTATGCACAAGTGTGTGGGAGAATGGTGCGACGTACTCCCATGCCTTCATCCGCTGCTGCTTGAATGGCGTTTCCTTTGGCCGTCGCGATTTGTCCTCGCTTTGGGACTCCTTTTTCAGGTGTAGCCGTGCCATCTTTACCACCCTGGCCTGATTAGACGAAGCGATTAAAGAGATTGAAGAAAATCTTGACCGATGACGTATCGGATTAGCCCTGTTGAACGATGCCGGACGATAGTTGCTGTTCCGAAAAGAGATCAACGAGGAATGAGGACATCTATCTACCCAAAGCAGCAGGACGTAGGTCGTGAGAGGGTTTCGTCGGATTGTTTGAGATCATCATATGGCTTGCCAGATTGATGTCTCATCTATCACTAGAAGCCATGAGGTGAGCCTGCCAAACGATATCGAAAAGGACCCTCTCCAGAATTGTCCGCCTTTCTAGCGGCACCTACGTACACAGAGTGAAACCTTAAACATAAGCCACGCCCGTATCAAGGTGGATGCGGAACCACGACCGAGTCAGTCTGAAAATAGCAGAGGAATTGGCATTATGGCAGTGTCCTCCAATGCCGACGTCGGTTCCGAAGCATGTAATGTGGACACGGGGAGTACGGCAAGTGGCAGTGTCAGACGTTGGTGATCGATCGACGCGCGTTTGTGATCGAGGCAACTGCGGCACGCCCAGAGACTTTTGGCGGAGTTGTTGTTACTGTCTTACATCTAATCAAAGGCCCGTAAGTGCTGCCAAGAACCTCGTTCTCGTTCTCGTTGTCGCAATCTCGTTATTACTCGTTCGAGAGGAAACTCGGACCAGGGGCTGGTGTTGCGTCGCCCCTTGCAGGGGTCCGACATCGTAACCGTTACGGCGGATAGTAGGGCGTGTCGTGGCGATGCCCTCTCGCGGCCGTGGGAAAGCTTGGCCGAGCTTCGAACGACGCGAGTCTGGGGATTCTCCATGCCGAGCCATCCAGCAGAAAGATGCGGGATGAACGGCAATAGAACCTCGTCAATGGAGTTGACATATCAACTTTGGTCTTCGCCATGCGGTGTCGTGGGGAGTTTCTCATGATTGTCAGTCATTATCCATTTATCATTTTGTAGTTATCTGAAAGCTGTTGTCCACGCTCAGAGGCTTTCTTCGTTATTGGTTTTACATTCGCAGCATTGTGCCAAGCACCTGCGCCATGCCTACCAAGTCCACGACAGGAAGCTGGTCGCTCAAGTCGCTGCTCCAAAGGTCTCCATTACCGTCTTCTCAAGATGGCCGTCACATACCCATTCGTCTAGGCGGTGCCGCACAGCTTCGAGATGATCGCCGCGGCAAGCCATACATCTCGAACGCCATCAAGACGTCTAAGTACAACATCATCGACTTCCTACCACGCCAACTCCTGTACCAGTTTTCAAGGCTTGCCAACGCCTACATGTTGATCATCTCCATCTTGCAGGCAATTCCCGGCTTCAGTACCACCGGCAGATTCACCACTCTGATTCCCCTCGTTCTCTTTCTGGCTCTCATCATTTCGAAGGAGGGCTACTACGACTGGAAGCGACACCGTCAAGACGTGGCCGAGAACAACCGAGAAGCCGTGGTCCTCCGCAACGCCGCAACCGGTGCCAAAGGCTCGGTGCCTCTCGGCCCGCAGTACTACCGCGGGTCGAACGCGACCGGGTTCCAGTGGATGCGGACCACGTGGAGAGACGTCAAGGTCGGCGACATCGTCTCGCTGTCGAGGGACGACGACGTCCCAGCCGACCTCGTCCTCCTCCACGCCGACGGGGAGAACGGCTTCGCCTACGTCGACACGATGGCCCTCGACGGAGAGACCAACCTGAAGACCAAGCAGAGGCCCTCGAACCTGCCCGACTGCAGCACCATCGATCACATCGCAGCGTGCCAGGCCGAGCTCGTCGCCGAGGACCCCAACGCCGACCTCTACCGCTTCGACAGCAAGCTGGCGGCGGCGGACGGCACCACGCGGCCCCTGACGATAAACGAGGTCATCTACCGCGGCAGCACGATCCGGAACACGCCCCGGGCCGTCGGGGTCGTCGTCAACACGGGGGAGGAGTGCAAGATCAGGATGAACGCCAAGCAGGAGACGGCGCCCAAGCGGCCGGCCCTCGAGCGCATGACGAACAAGATTGTGCTCTTCCTCATGACGTACGTCCTCGTCACCTCGGCGGCCGCGAGCGTGGCCTACGTCGTCTGGAAGGACAAGCAGGAGCGCTTCGCCTGGTACCTGGAGGACACGACGATCCCCTTCGCGGACATCTTCGTCGGCTTCATCATCATGTTCAACAACGTGATCCCGCTGTCGCTGTACGCGGGCCTCGAGGCCATCAAGCTGGGCCAGATGATGCTCATCAGCAACGACGTGGAGATGTACCACGGGGACACGGATACCCCCGCCGGCGTCAACAACACCAACAACCTGGACGACCTCGGGCAGATCAGCTACGTCTTCAGCGACAAGACGGGGACGCTGACTGAGAACGTCATGAAGCTCCGCCGGATCAACGTCGCCGGCACGAGCTGGCTGCACAGGATGGACGACGTCCCGGAAGGCCCGGCAGGTTTCAACACGACCTCGGGATCGGAGCTCAGGACCGAGGATATGCTGGAGTACGTCCGCTCGCGGCCCGACGCCCCGTTCTCCGCCAAGGCGGTGCGCTACCTGCTCGCCATGGCCCTCTGCCACACCTGCCTGCCGGAACGGGACGGGAACGGCGAGGTGGACTTCCAGGCGTCCTCCCCGGACGAGCTCGCCCTGCTCAGGGGCGCGCGGGACATGGGCTTCGTGGTCGTCCAGCGGTCGTCCCGGTCGGTCACCGTCCAGATGCCCCACGCGGACGGCTCCTCCTCGCAGACGGTCTTCGAGATCCTCGACGTGATCGAGTTCAGCAGCAAGCGCAAGCGCATGTCGATCGTCGTCCGCTGCCCGGACGGGAGGCTGTGGCTCATCTGCAAGGGCGCTGACACGATCCTCCTCCCTCGTCTTCGGAGCGCCCCTGCCGATATGAAGGGCGTGCGGAACAGCATGGCGGATGGCTTCAAGGGCGCGCGGAGAGTCTCGTCTCGTTGGAGCACGCATCAACAGCAAGAAGTGAGAGACACCGTCGTCGAGATGGAAGACTCGGACGATCGCTCCCTCTACAGTCAGCCCTTGACCAACAACGAAGACTCCTGGATCCATCTCCAGTCCCAACCGGCGCGGGCCGATGCGAGAACACACGCCACCGCACCGGATCACACGCGCTTCTTCTTCCTGGAGCGCCCCGAGATATCCGACGACGCGGAGAACATCCGCCAATGCTTCGCGCGCATCGACGACTACGCCACCGAGGGCCTGCGGACGCTCGTCTACGCCGACAGGTTCCTGGACGCCGACGAGTACCGCGAGTGGAAGCGCCTCCACCACGAGGCCGAGACCAGCCTGGACAACCGCCAACAGCGGGTCGAGGAGGTGGGCGAGCTGCTGGAGCGGTCGCTCGACCTGCTCGGCGCGTCCGCCGTGGAGGACAAACTACAAAAGGGCGTCCCGGAGACGATCGAGAAGCTCCGGCGGGCGCGGATCAGGATCTGGATGCTCACGGGCGACAAGCGCGAGACGGCCATCAACATCGCGCACTCGACGCGCATCTGCGGGCCCGAGACGGCGCTCTTCGTCCTCGACGCGGCCGAGGGGGACCTCGAGCTGCAGCTCGCGAGCGTCGCGGACGCGGTAAAGTACCGCCTGGAGCCGTCGGACGCGTCCGGCGCGCACGCCGCCGTGGTCATCGACGGCGAGACTTTGACCGCGATCGAGGAGCCTTCGGCCGTGCGGCTCCGCGGCATGTTCGTCTCGCTCATGACGGAGGTCGACTCGGTCATCTGCTGCCGCGCCTCGCCCGCCCAGAAGGCCCTGCTGGTCGACATCATCCGCCAGGGTCCCCCCCGCGCGTCGTCGTCCGGGAGCTTCCTCTCCCGTCTCCGGCCCGGGCCCAGGAAGCCGCTGACGCTCGCGATCGGCGACGGCGCCAACGACCTGGCCATGATCGCCGCGGCCAACGTCGGCGTCGGCATCGCCGGCCGCGAGGGCCAGCAGGCGGCGCGCGTGGCCGACTTCAGCGTCGCGCAGTTCCGGCACCTGTCGAGGCTGGTGCTCGTCCACGGACGGTGGAACTACCACCGCACGACGCGCTTCGTGCTCGCGACGTTCTGGAAGGAGACGTTCATCTACCTGCCGCAGGCGCTGTTCCAGGAGCAGACGGGCGCGACGGGGACGAGCCTGTACGAGCCGGGCAGCCTGACCTTCGTCAGCTTCTTCACGGCGGCGTGCATCGTCGTCGTCGGCACGTGGGAGCAGGACCTCAAGTCGCGCACGCTGGCGGCGGTGCCCGAGCTGTTCCGGTACGGGCAGGACGCCGAGGGGCTGAACATGGCCGTCTACCTCGGGTGGTTCGGCAACGCGATGGTCGCCGGGATCGTCGTGTATGCCGGGTGCTGGAGCGGATACGCCGACTCGGAGATGGTTGACGACGACGGGCTGTACGCGCAGGGATTTCTGACTTTCATCGCGTGCGTGGTTTGGATTAACACCAAGCTCTTGTAAGACATACCCCCTTGCCTGATATCGGATGTTCTCTCGCTAACGACGCAACAAGGATTATCGAGCTGCATCACAAGACCAAGATAGCCTTTGGGTCAGCCCTCGGCAGCGTCGCTGGCGTATGGGTCTACGGGCTCATCATGGAGGTCGTAGCCGGCCCCAGTTCCGGCCCGTACTCTATCAAGGGAGGGCTGATCGGTGGCTTCGGCAACGATCCCGCGTGGTGGTGCACATTGATCCTGGTGCTGGGCTTCCTGAGTCTGATGGAGATGGGCTCCAGGGCGCTCAAGCAGAGCCACGTTTTGCGGGCGTGGTTGTCGCGGTGCTGGTCGTCCGAGAGCAGGACGGGCAGGCGAGGAGGGGGAGTGCGCGAAGGCTTCAAGGACTGGGAGCCTCGACTATGGCAGGAGATGGAAAAGGACTCGGGCGTAGACGATGTGCTTGCGGGGTTGCGAAAAGAGGAGTGGATGGGATAGAAGGAATGCGTACTTTGAAGTGTGTCGTCAGATATCTTCATGCTTTCGCATTATTGACCTTTCGTAAGATGATGATGAATATTTGGGTTGACACCTCAGCTGGAATTTATGGATTGGACTGTAGGATCCACGTGATGACCAAGGACATGAATAGGAAGTTCCGGCTGGAAGCCCATTGATTGTAGGTCAACGGGCTGAGATGGACTGACTGGCAACCGCATGGCTTTCGAGATATGATGTAGCTGATAAGTCGGCACAACAAACGTAACCCAATGGTGCTACCTCGACCGATGATACTGACCCATCAGCCCGCTGAGGCTCATTATCAGTAACCTGTTGCGATACCAGCTTCAGAGTTCCTCATCACCGAGCAGCGACGACGAACAACTGATTTGAATTCGTCAATTCCTCAACCCCAAGCTAACACGCATAGTATACAACCGCCCGGACTCCCAACCCGTTCCGCATGCGATCCCAAAGCCCGAATAAAACTCCATTATGTCGTGACTCGGTGTGTAAACATGTGCTGACGCGTTCCGTTCTTGTTTCTCTCTGAAGCGTCTTTCGTATGGCCTCGACAACTTTTTTTTCCCGCTCCTCAATCGGTCTCGAAAGCGTAGAGGACAGGTACCCTCTATCGACGCGAATCAAACAAAGCAGCGCGGATCTTTTAATCTGGGGTTCAGAAACATCAAAGTATAAGCAAACAAGAGTTCTGTGTGCATATGGGCTCGTCCCCTTTACAACCCGTCTTTCGTGCTCGTACCGGCCTTGCTTGTCTCCTCGGCGACTCTCTTGGTGCGCTCCTGGAGGGTCTTGGGGTCGGCGTGCTCGGTGCGGTCCGCCTTGATGGCCTCCTCCGAGTCGGAGGCGAGCTCGGGCTTCCAGTGGCCCTTGCCCTGCTTCTGCTTGGAGAGGGAGTCCTGCTTGTGCTTTTCATGGACATGCTCGTCCGTGTCTTTGGGTAGGTGTTAGTCTAGGTATCTTTGAAGGGATTGCTGCCAATGGCTTGTGGGAAGTAGGAATTGACCGGGGGAAGGGTTCTCGCTTGGGGATAGGCGTCATGGGAGGATGTGATGACGATGAACGAGTGGGGGCGAGCTGCCCGGGATGGTGCGTGTTCGAAAGCGAGTAGCTGTCGACGACGAAACGAATTGACGAATATGAGCAAAGGCAACAGGACTTACGCGCAGCAGACTCCTTCAATCCGACCATTCTCGTCGTCGAGATGCCGCAGCCCCTGCCAATGGTAGCGGCAGCAGTCTGGCGGCCAGCGGCGAAGGCGCCGCGGGCGATGGGGACGGAGGAGAAGAGTACACGGGACGCCATTGCTTGCTTCGTCTTGTTTTTTTTTTTATGTGCAGGCGATTTCCTGTTGTGGTGTTGTTGAGTTGTTTGTGTCGAAGCTTGTTTTTCGGATTGAAAAGTACCAATTGGATGTGTTGGAACGAGAAGAAGAAGAACGGAAAAGAGGCTGAGGGAAATTATAAAGAGAGAAGGAATGCAGATTGACGATGATCTGACGAACCGAGGATAGCAGCTACCCGTACCTACCTACCTACCTTACCTACCTAACACCTTCTGGGAAGCTCTCAGCTTGGACGTGTTGCGGTGCTACGGTCTACCGGAGGAGCAGTGACGTCACCATCGTCGCTCCGCTTGCTTGTGGTCGTCACTTTGGCTGCCGAGTGACATCCACAAAAAGGCTCTCTCTCTCTGCTGTGCAGCGGCAGGCGGCAGTCCGGATGCGGGAAAGAGGTTCCAATGTTTTTTTCTATGGGGACCTGGACCAACTGTTTTCGAGGGATTGGAAAGGCCTGGTCAGGGAGGTTTTGGACTCCAGACAGCTGCCGCCAGCTGGGCACAGCTTCGGTTCAATGACAGAATACCTCGGTACGTACCCCCACTGAGGTGAAGGCGGGGCTCATTCTTCAGCTGGCCCAGGCGTCCGAAGCAATCGTCATGATGTCACGTGAGTCGGAAACACGCCGCACGAGCCCCTTAGAGAGCAGCACCTCGCTGATGACTCCTTCCCCTCCCCCCTCTGACTTTACTGATGAACCTCTCCCACTTCCCCGCTGCCCCCTGGCTGGGAACTTGCAGCATCAGCAGCAGAGAGGCGAGCGGCAACGAGATTGATGATGTCCCATTCTGCCCAAGGGAGGAGTAACAATCGAAGTAGCAAGGGCCGGCCGCGCGCCAAAATTGGCCGCCGCCGCCGCCGCCCTTCTTTCCCGTGTCTCATCACGACGGCTACCTCCCGATTCGGGAGTGTTCATGACTCTTTCCTGGGCTCTTTTGCATTCCCGTGAGGTTGCTGGTGGCATGTCTCTCGAATTCATTTGCTTGCAAGGTAGTTACTAGCTACATATCTCACTGCTGCGTATAACTCAGCCTCGATGGCAAAAAAAGGGGTCGCAGCAACGGCCTGCCGATATTAAACTTCTGATATCACCCGCGCGCATCTCGCATTGCATCGACAAGAACATCCTCGGGATTGCACAGGGGGTGGGGACGGAATATAATACATTACACAACCTAGCAGTATCCGTACCTATTTACAGTCTTACTCACATGGTGCTAAGCGCGGGGCCGTGGGGTGCCCAATCTTACACACGTCCGTTGTTGGAACTTCTCCGGTCGCCTTCATCATACCTTAATACCAGCCAGCAGCGTCCCTCATCTCTGGAGCATCTCGACTAAATACATGGGCTGGCACGTCCGTCCGTCCGACCAACGGCGTCCCTCAGTCAGCGAACGTCGTTCGGGTCCGAGTCCGGCTGGAAAAGGGTTCCAGATTCATCCCCTCCCCCCTTACGACGCATTCCTCACTGCAACTTCTGCGTTGCCACTTGCAGCATGCACAATCACATTGCGAGAGAGATCTAGGCCCCTAAAAGAGACCGAACTTGAGATGAACGTATCGTATATTGCATTGCGCCTTGGTGGCTTCGCGCCACAGGATCGGGTTGCCTCTCGAGTCGAGTCCGATCCCCTTGAACACCTTTCACGTCTTGAGCATTTCCTGTACAACCCAAACCCCAGGAGGGTAGTATCCTCCCTTTCTCCGAGACCCAGAAAACCAACAAGAGCCATTCGTCGTGTCATGCCGCGCGCCTCCGTAAACACCCAGACTCTCGCCCCAAGATGCTCGCGAAAAGTGCTCCCACACAAGGTGATTCCACCACCAAACATTGCCCAGGCGTCCCGAGATGTAGCCCAGTGACAACAAAAAGCCCCTCCCAAGAGCACCGAGTAATAGTAAGAATGGTCCATCTTCGAATAATGAAGTAGTGAGAGAGAAGAGGCACAAGAGAAAACAAAAGGTCTGCCCGATCCCGCTCGCCTGACGAGGTTCATCCGCCGGCAGACCCAGGACCAACAAAATTCATGACCAACTCCACCTTTCCCAAAGGTATTTCCCGGACCCCGTTTCCAAGCTTTGGAGATTTGCCGCAAAACAATAGCAACGCATGTCTTTGCCCGCCACCGCCCGTTTGATATTTCCCAATGTGTGAGCCCATAACAGAAACACCCGTTGCCCCCCGCTCCGAATAAGTTGCTGTAAAAAGACACTCATTCTATAATGTCGAGATAATCTTTTTCGGAATGACTTCGTGACCCGTCGAGCACCGTGATGAGCAACTGATTTTTTTCAATCATCTTGGAAATTCAAGAAAAAGAGTCGTCCCGCTGCCGTGAAAAGATGCCGAGAATTAATTATATCCGAGAACTCCGCCGTGGTGCCGTCGGACACCGATGCAATGTCGTTAAAATGCAAAACCACCCGTGAGGTAACGCCATTCGTGCAAAGTCCGGCCTCATCTTGCGAGGTCGGAACACCGAAATGATTTTTGTCGAGTTTTTTTTAGTCGAATGATCCAAAAAAGGGAAAATGGTATCGATAACTTCTCGTGTCGCGCCGGTAAAAAGCCTCGAAGGGAATTCGTCGGTTTAAACAAGGGGGTATGTCGAGTGAGGTTGTTTGTACAGAGAGAGGTCGTTTGAGCCAACAGAAAGACCAGACCACGCCAGAGGTCCAGCCAAGCCTTGAGGTGCCCAGCCCGCAAGAGAAACCATCGATGCCATTCTTTTTTTGTTCGGTGCCCGCCAAGATGATCGGCCAAAATGTGCCAAATGAGCAGTAATTTTACACAACAGGTTGCATCGGCGCACGCAGCAGGGAGCGCCAACCCCGGCTCTCTGTCACGAGAGCGGGACGGCGACCCCCTTACCACCTGCGGCCCATGCCCTGCTGCATCCTGGCGGGGGAAACCGAAGGAGGCGGGCTCGACATCGTGATGCCCGTGGCAGGGTTGACGATGGGGATGGCGTTGCGGACGCGGGTGGCCGAGGGCTGGTGGATCTTCATGGTCGACGGCTGGGTCTGGTAGGCGGGAGGGATGAAGGCGGGGGAGGACGAGTTGAGAGAGAAGCCAGGAGCGACAGTCTGGGGCTGCTGGGTGGGCGACGACTCCGGGGAGTTGCTCGCCAACGAAGAGCGTTCAGATGCGCTATGGATGGAGTTCATCTGCAGTCGGCGACGAGGATTAGTCACTGGGTCGCGAGGCCGAGTTCCCAAGGCTCCGTGTCACTTACGTCGCTGTCGGTCAACAGGCCGGGGCAGAACTCCATGTCGTCTTCCAGATCAAACGAGCGGCCAGCCTCGAACTTGTTGCGGAAAGCGTTGATGGAGGCAGTCTCGGTCAACTCCTTCATGCTACGGACACCGCGGAACTGCTTGTGCGAGTTCTGGGAGACGGAGAGTCTGGGCGCCCTGCGATTCCGGCCGCCGTGGTGGTTGTGGGAAGCGCCGGGCATGGCGGGAGTAGGGTGAGCCTGGTGGTTGAACTGGTAGTATGAAGACATTATCTATGAGTCTGTCGGGGTGTACGGCGGAGTCGCAGAGTTGTCGTTGTTGGATGGTCGAGTGGTAAGGCGTGCGGTTGTGTTGGTTGGGTGGCAGTGTGCGCGGGTTGTGGTGTGGCGGCAGTGTGGTCTTATGTGAGAGCTTTGCGGTATTATTGCAGCTTTTGAGACACAAACAATGGAACCTGCCGAGTCGACGTTGTGCGAGGAGGGGATAATTGTATATTTGTGCGTTGGAACAAGTCGAGAGAATTGTTGGTATAATTTGAATCGATGCTTTACGTCTTTTTCTTTTTTTTTGAGGGGGGAGGCGTCGTGTTGGTGAATGTTGGTTGTGCGTGAAAAAGGAGTTGAGGTACGTGTGAATGGAGGGGAAGGAAGATGTCGAAAAGTATCGGGAGGGAGGAATCCGGAATAAGCGATGGTTTTGTTGGATCGAGTGGGAAGGGGTGGGAAGACGGTGGACAGGTGAGCGGGCAGGCGAGGAGCGAGGAGGGCACGGAGCCGGGGGAGGGCAAGCCAGAGTGTGAGGACACACTGGGAGGAGGGATGGGGAGGCGGCGGCGGTGGGCCCACCGTGCCCAATGGGAGATGATCAGAGGACAGTGCCATGGTGAGAAACACTGTGGCTCCACTGCTTGACGCCATATGCGATTTCGCCACCGTGTTTCCATTGGTCGGTAGATCACGAGCTAGAGCCGCCCAGGACTAGCGCGGGCTACTGCACTGGTGTAAATTTGGGGCGTGGCGCCTTCTGCCGTCAACCCTACCAGTCAGTGCGACGGACAGTGTGGGTGGGGCGTGGGCAGGCTTCCTGGATGGATGGATGGATGGAGGCCTGGACGGTGAATGCGCAGCAGCAGCAGCAGCAGCAGTAGTGGCAGGAGTACTAGCAGCAGTGGTGAGTGGTGGTGAGGTGAGAATGGTGGTGGGTGACAACCCAGAGAGGGAAGGGAAACAGTGACTTGCGTGTCCCCTGGCCCACCTGGGAGTGCCTGGCGAGCCGAAGATACCTCAGCTGCAACACACCTGCAGGCCGTTTAGGAAGTAGTGGATGCGGTAGACGCACTGGGTGCCTGGCAGAGAGTGACCTGCTGAGGATCGGGAAGTGAAGGACCTCCCGTCAGGAGGCAGGACCCAGGGGGGACCCTCCCCTCCTCCCACCTTCTTCAGGCTTCAGGCTTCAGGCACTCGGCCAGGTCGGAACATCGATGCAGGGCAGGTTGAGGCGTGGCATGCAGGTACTGAGTCTGCCTGCAGGCGGCGCACTGTGGGCCGCTGTGTTGTTGTTCTTCACAGTGCTTGCTTGCTTGCTTGCTGCCAGTACCAGTGTACTAATTATGTGGTGTAGCTCGCCCCGGCAGGCCAGCCCTGGGAGCTTGTCCGTCGCTGGTTGCGGTCGGCCAGAAATTGGCTGCCCACACCAGTCATTCCAGAACCCCAGTGTGAGCCACGACGATGGGGAAACCAAATGATGGTAATGTGCCGTACGAGAAGAGGCGAGAGTGAAGTGGTACTTCGTAGCGTGCAAGACGAGAGACACGGCGCCGAGGGCGCAGCGCCTCACTCGAGCTCGTCCTTCCTCCACCGTCCGCCGTCCATCCACCGGGGGGCTTCTCTTCCTTGTCACTGTCGTCCTGTTCTGTCCTGTCCTGCTGATGCTCTGCCCTGTCTTCCCGCTGTTGATGTTCCCAGCGTTGGGAATATCCGCCCGTGGAGGTGCCCGGAAGCTTACGAGGCGCCTCTTGAGTCTGGTTCCCCCACCCTCGCCGTCAGCCTGGCCACAGTCCTTTCCCTTCTCATCCCGCCTCTCCATCGAAATGTCTCTCCTTAGTGATCAACTGACCATGCGCTTTCTGGTCTCGGTCTCGTGTGTGGTCCGACCAACGGATGTCTTGCCCTCGTCCAGTCTTCGCCTTCCGCCTCGACGTCCCTTGCTTGTGCGAAGCCTTTTGTGTCTTCTCCGCCTCGAGCTTGACGGGTACGGATACTTCTTCGCGGCTGCGTGGGAGTCACCGCGGAACGAATGGATTTGCTGGGTGCTTGCTTCCAGTGCCCGCTGTGCTGGGAGTACCCGAGCCACACTCTCCGGTATTCAGGCGGGCGCTAAAGAACCCTGGGAAGGTCCCGGAGAGGGGGGGGCCTCGGAGGCTTTGTTGTTGTTGTTGTTGTTGTTTTTGTTCCACAGGCGAAAGTTCG
Organism: Colletotrichum musae; assembly: GCA_027406025.1. Classification (NCBI taxonomy): domain Eukaryota; kingdom Fungi; phylum Ascomycota; class Sordariomycetes; order Glomerellales; family Glomerellaceae; genus Colletotrichum; species Colletotrichum musae. The sequence goes on from JANVYC010000006.1 coordinate 3,404,508, forward strand.
GCAAACTTGTTCGATGCTTCCGCTTTGGCGTCGGATACGTATTGTGGTGCGGCACGGCGCAGCGAAGCGCAAGCGCACGGCGGGCCACTAAATCAATCGTCCTCCTCTCTCTCCTCTCTGAAGGCGCTCGCCTGTTGTTGTCGCTGTTGTTGTTAGCATGTTACTCCTGCTGCCGCCGCTGCTGCTACCTCGAGGTCATTAAACTGGCGCAATCTGATGTTCGGAAACACAGAAACGCAGCCTAGTGTTTCCCATTCCATGCTGGACCGAGTCTCTGCCCGGGCCCTCATACTCGGCTGGCTTCATGTCGTCCGCCCACAGTGTGTGCTGCCTCAGTTGAAACCCTCGCGACCCTCTCGCCTGGGTGGCCCTTGTCCGTCGGATCCCAACCTTTGGGGACGGGGGGTCAAGGCAGGCAGGCCAGGCTGACGATGGATGAGAGCAGGGGGGATGGGAAGCAGAAAAGGGAAAAACAACATTGGCGGGCGATCAGGCAAGCTGGGAGGGGAGGGCTTGCAGCTGGAACGGCGCACGGCGGCACGGCGGTAAAGATTGAGGTGAGAGAGAGAGCGTTCGCACCAGCTGGCTGACGGCAATCGACACTGTCCGGGTCTCCATAATACTGACCCTCCATTGGGTACGTACACATATGTGCCTGCTGGGCTTGCTGCAGGTGGTCAGGTACTTTCAGAGCCTGGGGCTGCATGAAGGACAGCGAGGCAGTGGCCAACCCTAGCGATATACGGAGGGCTGTGAGCCTGTGAGGCCACTGACAGCCAGGCACTGGGTGGGTCCACAGGCCGCTATGACTGGCTGCAAAGACCCCTGCAAGACAGAGACACTGCAGGAAAGAGAAGGGGAAGTGGAAGGGGGGGAGGGCAGAAGAAAAAAACAACAACAACAACATGCCCATCGAGAAATGACCTGGTCCCTCCATCCCTGCTACCCTTGGCCAGTCCGGTCTGGATTCGGAAACGTGGCGGCTGGCACGCCTCTGCCTCAAGGCGACAGAACCCGGTCCCCGACTGGCTGACGTTTCTACGCCTCAATCGTCAGGCATAAAGTAGCTTCCACCTTGGGGGAGTACAGTGCTGACAGTGCGCGCTTGCCACCTGCAGCCCGCCCGACGAGGAAGCCGCAACGGAACGCCGCCTGGTAATTGCAGTACGTACCGAAGCCCGGGCACCTTGCTGGCACGCTACCGGGTCTGGCCACAAGCCCTGGGCTGCCGGTACTAACAGCGGGGCATGGAACGGTTGCAATGTCACTCTGCTCACGACTCTGTCATTCGTCTCTCTCTCACTCACACACACTTTCTCTCACTCACTGGCTCTCACACTCAACTCACTCTCATGGATCACATCACTCACGCAGATCTCACTCAAGGTTTCCCGCCCCGTCATCGTCACTCTCTCAATGTGAACCTGGCCGCTCATCGCCCGCACTGCCCCTCCCCCTCCCTCCCTCCCATCCCCGTCCTCCTATGCTTCTCATTCATCATACCGTCTCTCTCTCCCCTCACCATGTCACCGCATTGTTCGTCAGTGGCCAACTGACGAACATGCCACGATGAAAGTCCGGGGCCTGTTAATCGATCCATCCTTCCCCATCTCCCATTCTCGGCATCCATCATGCTAGATGTCCGGAAGCCGCCCGATGCGAAGATGCAGCAACGATTGACAGCCTTGGATTCTTGTCCGGGCACAGAGTTAACCTCGACATGACCAGTGCCTCGACGATGTAACTCAAATGCCATCATCAAGATCTTTCTAGACTTTCTCCAAGGAACGTCCCATTCCACGAGCAGACGTGCGATGCGTCCGCCGCCGGTGCCACCGTCGTCCCCTCCATCGCATCGAAGTTGAGCTGCATGAAGCGGACGGGCCTCCTGGGCGACCACGCCAGCGGCCACCCGCGGTGGGGGAAAGGGACAGACCCTTGACATCTCTTGCTTGCACTTGGCTCTCTCCCACTGTGGTGACACAGCATGTCTATCCTCCCTGTCCGCCGCCTGTGTTCCCCCCCGTAGACGGCCGGCTGTGAGAGGCGCGGCGTGACCCTGCCTGCGTGGTATGCCCCTGCTGGCGAGGGGGGGACTTGGGGTTCCAGGGTTGGAAATCGGGGCAGGGCACGGCTGGGGCATGAAGATGGGAAACCATCTTGAGACAGCTGACGATGACCTTCAGGGCTTCGTGATCTCTTCCCAGCTCCACCAGAGAGGGAGAGAGGAGTGACGAAAGGGGGGCGAACATTCCCATCATTCATTCTCTCATTCTCTCTTCGCCTCGTTACCCCACGCGCCGTCATCCCGCCTCTGCGAACTTGAACGTCTCACTCGTCCCGTCCGTCTGCCTTTCCCTTTTTGCCTTACCGCTTGTCCCTCCCGTGCGTGGTTGTAATACACGCCCGTCTTCGGGAGGTCGGCGCCTGCGTCTCGGGTACGGATACGTAAAACGTAGGACTTGACTAAAGTTCAGGCGCGGCGTAAACGTAGGTGCGTCCGTCTCCGTTTCCAGACCGTTTCCATGCTTATTCGTCAATGGGCGCTCATGGAAACGGCCGACGGACGGTCCACGGAGAAGGGGAGGCTGGTGCTATTTTGGTGCCGCCACGGTTCGGCTCAGTACTACGGTGATCCAGTCCTTGGAACACAGTTGTTCCCAGGGCCCTCTTTCTTCGATCCCAAGGGTTTCCTGTTCCCGTGCCTGGGTTTCTGGCCGAGGGGGGAGGAGGACCCTTCCAGCAGATGGCGGGCGCGCCGGTCCCCAGGGTCGCCGCCGCCGCCCTCCCCTTCCGTATCGAGGCAGGATTGTCGTTCGGTTCGAATCCCTCTCTTTGGGTTGTTGATGAATTCTTGATCGCGGGAGGTGAGATGTCATTCCATTCCACGTCCCCTTCTGCAGACCCCAGCAGCAAGGCAAGGCAAACAAGCCTCGTACAACGAAAAAAGCTAGAGCCACTGCCAGCGGTCATCTCTACAGGGTCTCTACTGGGACCGCAGGTGGGAAAAAGAAAGTTGGTGGGTGTGGAGATGTATTGCCCAAATATCGCCGCCCATTCAACGAAGAGAGAGTTCCCCAGTGAGCCAGCCGTTCGAGAAAAAAACTCAATGGAAGTTCGTTATCGTACTGCTCACGGTTCCCCCCATCCTCGTACGTCGTACTCCAGCACAAAGATGGTGGGAAGGCCGTCCAATCCCCTCTCGACGCCCTACACCACCCAACGAAGGAAGCTCGAGCTCTCTCCGCTCAGCGTGGGAGCAGACGATGACAACGTCGGGTAACCTTCTTTTTTGTTTCCAGTCCAGCCCCCCAGCCTCTGGGAGCCAACCACCACCACCACCACACAACCATTCCCCAAAAGTCCAGCCTTCTATAGCGTAGTGTTAGTGTAAGCTCCTCCGGCGGCCGTGCCCAGCACCGGTCCATCACACCAACGACAAACAACCACAAGCTTGCACTGTACCCGGGGGGAACGCCATGGGACGCCCGCGTGAAACCACCTACGTACCGCGTGCGGGCGGTGGGTGAGTGGTGAGTTTAGCTGTGTGTGACTGCGTGGGTGGCAGATGTGCGGGAGCGCTGTCACTCCCCCCTCCCCGGCTCTCCGCGCATGTTGGACGAGAGAGAGAGCACAGAGACAATGGACGGGGGCCCGGCCTCGCTCACCCCACGAGATCTCGTGGATCATTCAGTGAAACCCGGTAGCTACACGTAGTACGGAGCACGGAGTATCGTCTGCCCATTTTCCATGCATCAGATCCCAACCATCCCGGCCGGGCTGGCGGTAATAGGTAGTAAAAGGGGGGAGGGGCAACTTGCAAGAGTGGCAGGGAAGCAGGCACGACCTGTTGACGAAAACCACAGGACCAACAAGGTGTGTGCCCGCGGGGCTTCCCTCGAGATGCTTGCCATTCACTGCCACACCGCTATTTCCACTGGCATCAGGGCTTCTTCATCGCTTGTTGCGGCGAATGGGGTTATCTGGTCCCCCAGGCGTCCCTCTGTCTCACCACTTTCGCCCCGAGGACCATCTACCGTCCGTCCGTCGTGACTCTTGTCTAGTGGGGGGGAATCTTCGTTCGATTCCTTCGCCGTCGCCGTTGTTATTCCCCGCTGCTCTCGCCTCTGTGCCGCGATAACCAAGACAAGATGCTTCGAGCTACTGCCGTAAGCTAGCAGAGCTGAGGCTGGCCCTGCTAGCTTCTAGACAGCTAGGCGCACCTGCCGAGGCGCCGGGGACAGCTTAGTGTTCGAGGAAGAAGCAAAGAAGAGCTGTTGCTTGCTGCGGCTGCGGAAGAATGCGAACGTCTTTTTCTCTCGGTTCGCACCGCCAGGAGGCGGCAGCGCAGCCCGGCCCAGCCTGCCAGGCCAAGCCGGCCAGGTGCCTTTCTTCCTTCTTCCTCTCCCCCAGACGCATCTACGCTAGCATGCCGGCAGCAGCGCATGTGGCAGCCATGCTTGCCTAGGCGGTGGTGATGGTGGTGAGGGGCGGCGCGCGACCTGCCAACTGCACAGTGCTGTCTGCTTGGCGGTCAGGCCTGCCTGCTTGTCATTGAGCGAGCAAGAACTCCCGGTCTGCTATTGTTCGAGGTCCGGATAATGTCCCGGGTGTGTGTGTCCTGCGTGCTGTCGCTGTTCCCGCTCCGCTGGGCATCCCATCCGATACATACAGATGCGTCTTCCGAAGCGCGGTGGCGCCGCTGCGACTTGCAGCAGTTCGCGGGCGGTGTCGTCTTGGCTTCCTCTTCTCTGTGCGGGAGTTAGTTGCAGTTGTTGCTGTGTATGCGGATGCACGGCGTGTGTGCTATTTCGGAAACGATCCTGCTGCCAGTCACTGGGCAGGCAGGCAGACAGACTGCCCAACGTCCCTTCTCCTCCTGCTTGTCCTTTTTCTGCTCAATCTGCAATGTGCAAAGAATTGTGCTGCTGCTGCCGGTAGAACGTCGAAGGCTTGCATCGTTCGAGGGGCTGGTCGTCCGTCTGCAAGGGGCCAACAGCCCATGCCCCTCGGGATGGAACGACGTCACACCTCGGAAGCCGGGGGAGGAGGGGCCTCGTTCAACGGCGACGCCGACGAGGGCTAGGGAAGAAATCGGTCCCGGTCTCTTGTAGATGAATGTGTTCCGTCCTGCTGATGATTTGCGTGCCAACGTGGTTTGATCGTTGTGGAAATTGTTTTCGTTGGGGATTTTTCTTCACCAGCACTTGCCATTAGTACCAGGCAGGTGCGGTTGTAGACAGGCAGGTGCGCACCTCCCGCACCTGCCACTTTGGACCCGTACGTAGAATGCCGAGGCAGGAACATCTGGGGATCCCGAGCCCCCGTGCGCCGGACGCCGGCATCCCCGTCCCACAACCGCCCGGCTCGAGACCTCATTCCAACCTGAATTATTCCCGCCAACGTCCTGCGCTCTCTCTCCCTGCATAGAGACTAAGACGTTACACGACATCGGGTAGGCCAGGCGCCACGCAGCGTACATACACATACGTACACATACACACACTTAAGTGCGGAAAGAGAAATATGGCGCAGGATCGTCTGCTGGAGACACAGCTCCCTCGCATCGGCCTCGGCCTCGCCGCCTGCGCCGCCGTCGCCTCCACGGCGTACCTCTTCCTCCCCCGCACCGGGCCCGTGGCGCCGATACCCGGCAAGGACCGCCGCAAGACCGCCCCGTCGCCGAAATGGACCGTGCTGCCGACGCTGTCGACCCTCGCCCGTGACGAGCTGCCCTACCCGCCCGACGCCCTCCCCGGGGCCCGGGACGTCGACACGCCCTACGGCAACCTGCGGGTCTACGAGTGGGGGCCCGAGGACGGCGAGAGGGTGCTCCTGTTGCACGGCATCGGCACGCCGTGCGTCGCTCTCGGCGGCGTGGCGCGGGAGTTTGAGGGGAGGGGGTGGAGGGTCATGACCTTTGGTGAGATCTCTCCGTGTCCATCATATATCCGTTCAGCTTTCTAACACGAGTCCCAGACTTCTTCGGCCGCGGCTACTCAGACGCCCCGACCGACCTCCCCTACGACTCGCGCCTGTACGCGACCCAGATCCTCCTCGCCCTCGCCTCCTCCCCGCTGCGCGGCTGGACCGGCGACGACGCCTTCCACCTGCTCGGCTACTCCCTCGGCGGCGCCGTCGCCGCCGCCTTCGCCTCCTCGCACCCGCACCTGGTCAGGTCGCTGACCCTCGTCGCCCCGGGCGGCCTGATCCGCTCCGCCGCGCACGTCGGCTGGCGCAGCAGGCTCCTGTACAACGGCACCGCGCTCCCGGAGTGGTGGCGCCGCTGGGTCGTGGGCCGCAGGCTCGCGCCCTCGAGGACCGACGGCGGCGGTAACGTTCCTGAGGCGGAGGCCGTGGACGACGCCGAGGCGAGTTGGGACGACCTCCGGCTTCCCGGTGCGGGGACGATTGGGGCTGTTGTCGGGTGGCAGCTCGCGAGGCATCCGGGGTATGTGAGGAGTTACATGTCGACCATCGCCTACGCGCCCATCTACGACCGAGGAGATGAGGAATGGAAGGTCCTCGGAGACGTGCTGGAGGCAAGGAGAGCCGATGACGGGGCCGGGTTGCCGGGGCTGAGGAAGGGGCGGGTGCTGTTCGTGCTCGGGGAGCGGGATGAGATTGTGGTCCCCGGGGAGACAGTGTGGGACGCGCGGAGGGTTCTGGGCGAGGACGCCGTCGAGGTCCTGGTGCTCAAGGCCGGGCACGAGGTTGCCGTCACCAAGGGGAGGGAGATTGTCGACGAGGTCGTTGCGCGGTGGGAGGCGAGGGATTAGACTTTGGCGGCGGTTGATAGAGGAACGAGACGTATAAGAAGATGGTTTGGTCTATAGATTAGAGGCGTGCGAGACTTCGCATTAGATGAAGTATAGAAGTCGGTCCGGTAGAGGAACCACACGGTTTGGCATGTTGGTTATCACGGAAACTGAAGATACTGTCTTGGTAGAGCACACTTGTCTCACCTCAATGGAACGGGTCGCTTGGAGGAACCTACCTCTACCCTAGCAGATTAGAGTACATTAGCACTTGGTGTTATTCATTAAAGAGTATGGATACGTTAAACAACAAAAGTCAATCCCCGTTTCCCTGCCGTTCGCTTCTTCAACCAACAGTTCCCGAATCTGTGCGACCAGTTCACGCGCCACTCGTAATCCCCGCTGAACTCCCTGCTCCGGGAGATTCGAAGTCATCGTCCAGGCTCGCAAAGTAGTCGAGAACCATGTTCGACTTTTTCAAGAAGGCCGTATCTACTGCACTCTTTCCGCCGAGTCTCAGAGTAATCGACGCCCCCGCCTCAACAAGGCGCCTGGTGACGATCGCATCGTCCCAGAGCACCGCTATGTTTAACGCAAGTTGTATGAAAGGGGAGTCCTTTTTTATGGACGCTCCATATCGCAGGAGATTCAGTACCATGGTGTCGTCGTTTATCCTCTCAATTGTATACTCCCAAAGAGACAGAGACGGGAATGGTGATGTCTCTATGTCAGCTCCATATCGCACTAGAACTTGGACCATGGCAATGTCATCTTCATCAATCGCCCAATACATTGGAGTGCGGTTCCAAATGCTGACTCCGTTTGGATCCGCGCCTGCCTTCAGTAAGACTTTGGCGTATTCCAGTCCTCGCCTGCAAGCGCTGAGCAAAGGTGTTGCCGCCCACACATGGTATGGGGTTTCTAGCTCCCTGGTAGTCGCCTCTCGCACCCTTTCTTCCAGAACATTTAACGGCTCCGAGATCACGACCTCGATCAGGGTCTTCTCAAGACCGATGAAAGAGGTCCGAAGGTAGGTCTTAGCCTGCTGCAAAGCCTCGTCAATATCGCCTAAGTTCATGATGTGGGCTATTTCGCAAGGGGTTCGTCCGTCCGAGCTTCTCACGTCGCATCGTGCTCCGGCAGCCACAAGCAACTCTACGCTTCTGAGGCGACTACTCCTACACGCTTCGTGCAGAGGTGTATCTCCATCGATGCCTTGGGAGTTTAAATCTATCTCCGGCGCGTTTTTCAACAAAAACTCAAGCGCAAGCCCTTCCGGGGCTTGCGCTGCATCGTGCAGCAATGTTCGTCCCATGGAGTCTCGGATATCAGTACCCAGGCCTTGCTTCAGGCCTTGCTTCATCAGCTTCTCAACGACTTCCGTATGATTATTTCTCAATGCAAGCACGAGAGCCGAGCATTCCTGAACGTTCACGGCGCATATGTCAGCGCCACGGTTGATGAGCGTTTCGATACAGTGAATATGGCCCTCTGCGGCAGCGCACTGTAGAGGAGTGTCCCTGCGATCATCTTCCGACTTGGCCTCAATATCAGCACCTTTTTCGAGTAACAGACATACGACGGCGCTTCGATCCCACTGAACAGCTAGGTAGAGGGGCGTTGAACCGCGCGCGGTTCTCTGCTCGACGTTGGCGCCTGCTTCAAGTAGGTGTTTGACCACATCAACGTGACCGCCGATGGCGGCAGTACACAGAGACGTCCATCCGTGGATCATTCTGTCAACTCTGATTTCTGGCAATTTAAGCAGTGCCTGTACTGTCTGAACATCCCCTGATCGAGCAGCATTGATCAAATCTTCTTGCCTTGCCCATACTTCATCCTCTGGGATGTTCTGACGCGCTTCTGGCGAGTCTGGGCGACGGGTTTTCGTCGTCTTACGGGTCCCTACGTCTGTCAAAGAACCGATGAGAGCAGTTTTATGGTGGCCTTCCATTGTATCCCGTCTCATGTAAAGTTCTTTCAGGCGGGTCACGATGCTCACTGCTATCTCATTTTCGTCATGCAGCTTTTCCGAGAGCGGAAGAACCGACTCAAGAATGTTGATGGCTCGATCGAATTCCCCAGATTTGTGACACGCCCTCGAAAAGTCACACATGATCCGGAACGAATCTTCGTCGCCCGGCCATTCATGACCGGACTCGCTGGCTTTGATGGTTTCATACGTGATCGTTAACTCGAAGAGCTTCATGGCTTCACGTGGAAAGCCCTGTAAGAGGTGAGCCTGGGCCGCTTGATGAAGGATGAAAGTGTACGGCGTGCGAAGTCGTCCGCTGTATGGATCCAGATCACCGGCTTCAACATGCTCCGAAACAAGAGATATGGCATGCTTGAAAGGGGTGAAGTATTTTCGCCGGATGTCTGCTGATTTTGGGCCCTCTAGATCAAGTGCGTTGAGCATGGTGGGCTGAGAACTGGGTTGGTAGACTGATCCTGCTAGTCCGTGAGCTGCCTGCATGACGTACTGCGTTCGTTGAAGTGTGGTCTGGTTCTCTAGGCTCCAATGGCAGAGAATTCTGTGGACCATGAGGGTCGCTATGTGATTGTTGTGTTCCGTGAGGCGGACCAGGCAGAAACTGGAGAGACGGCGAAGGGCCAAACGCAGATTCTGCGGTTGCCGAAACAACTCTCGGAGCGTCTTGAATTCTTGCGTCGTCTCATCCAAGTCTTGAGCCACGAGGTCAAAAAAGTCGAATTTGTCCAAGAGTGATATGGGAACTTGCCACGATCCCAAGATGGCAAGAAGATTGAAAAGTGCTGCATCCAATGGTCTGCATTTGAGAGAGCGGTAGACCATGTCGAGAATCGTCACGATGACACGATTCTTTTCGTACGACCAAAGAGCCTCGTCTGGGGCGTTATCCATGAGGCTTCTGTAGTTTTCTTTGTATTCACGATAAAACTCGGAAAACGTAAACTCCCCGTTAAGTATAAGACCACCAGCTTGTTCAATGGCAAGGGGAATGCCACTAAAGTCTCTGACAATGTTGTTCGCGGAAGCCGAATCTTGATCGTGTGTTAGAATAGGTAGTCTGAGAAATTCTGAACTAACTGACCTTCATCTCCAGTTCTCTGTGCGCAAAGAAACAGTAGAGAACATGCATTCTCATGATCCAAACCTTCCACGTGGATGGGACTTTTGGGTCGAAATCCCTTGAAGGACCGTGGTTTCGTGCTTGTGACTAGAACCGATCCGTGTGAGCACTCTGGGATGTATCTCGCCAAATCGTTCTGGTCACCATCCTCGGCACTGTCGATGACCAGCAGCCATTTACGATGTGCAGTGCTCCTCAGGCGTGCTTTCACCCTTGATAAGGCATCCAGCTCTGGACTCTGTGGGACTGGCATATCTCGCGGCCAGCTTTTTGAGATCTCAGCCGCAGCCTCCTGGAAATCGTGTGCGGCATATTCAGCAGTGGATGCGTTGACCCATATGACAGCCGAGTACCGACGGCCCTCTTCTTTGATGTGACGAAGAGCCAGCTGTGTTTTCCCCGAGCCACCTATCCCCTGCAGAAGCAAGCTCTTTCGGCCTGGGAGCGAAGGATCTAGGGCTTGACGCAATTCAATAAGCTCCCCCTTGCGGCCTACGAAAAAACTTGTGATCTCAGGAAGACCGGAAAAAACGACTCCCGGGGGCAGTTCGGTCATTGGTTCGGATATCTCAGTCGCTTGAACACGAGCATCATTAAATTTGATCTGCCAATCAGTTACACGGAGCAAGCCTACTCACTGCTCCGAGGCTTTAGAGACCGCGCGCACCGTTCCACCTCCGTCTGACGACCCTTGAGATACGACTTTGTGACTGCCGAGATCATCTGTAGGGCCTCATCGTCACTCTCGTTCAGCTCCACTGCCTCCAGTCCTCGGTCAACGTCGAATCGGTAGTATGAATCGTTCATGTTGGCTTTCCTAAACCTAGAGGCGGCGTCAGTGACATATTCTGCTGTGAATACGACAGCGTTGAAGGACAGTACTGAAGAGCAGTGTTGAACTGGGTAAATAGAGAAGGGTGCGACTCACCGATCCTCCACTACGCGGTGTGCCTCGTCACAGTCAGTCGCGATCTTGATACACATAGTGGCCGCATCCTTGAGTGATCCAACTCCTGGGAATAGCTTCAGCAGTGTCGACGAGCTTGCACGCTTGAACGTAGGCCTCCCAGTTCCGACAGACACGAGACATTCAACTCCAGTCACAGCGTCTCGCAGTGGCAAGGGCCAATCTGTTGACTCTAGCTCTGACAAGGCAGCGCTGCTAGGATTGTTCTTTCTGAAGGCACCGTCGACGTATTCGACCCCATTGATCGTGACGGAGGGGAAGAACGTGGTGGCCGCGGAAGTAGCCAGGCATGCATCGACGATAGGGCAGGCTTCGACGCCTGCTCGAACACCGTACGAACGAAACAGGTAGTCGTCATGTGTTGTCTTTGAGCCGTTAAAACGGCGACCTGTACATATGTAGAAGTTAGCTGCTGCTTCATGACAACGAAGACCGTAAGGTAGGTGGTTGAATGCAGATAATGACTTACGGGAACTTTGCCGCTTGCCGTGGCGTCTCCTCCATGCATCGTATCGTCGCCCGCCTGCCCCCTGATCACTTCAGAAAGTCCCTTGCTTGTGTGTTTCGATCCAGTAGATAGCATCCTCAGTGTCTGCTTCAGATTCCCTCCTTCGAAGATTTTGGACCCTAGGGTCCTAAATAGGGCCTCGCACTCGTTCAGGGTCTTGCCGAGACGACCGATTAGGACCGCAAGTAGGCCACCGGTACTTGTTCCGCATATAAAGTCGAAACATTCGTACGGTTCCGGGGTAAAATCAAGTTGGTTTTGAATCCTGACTTGCAGCATGAGCTCCTTGAGGATTAGGATCTCGGACAAACCCCGTATGCCACCGCCATCGAGGCAGAGGACTCGGGGCCGCATTGGGAAGGACACGTTCAAGTCCTAGATGGACGGGAACTAAAGTGGATGAAAGACGATAGTGAAGGACGGCGCTGGTGAAGGAGGCAGTGGCGAGGAGAGTTAGCAATGACCAGGAGAGTAAGAATTGAAAGCAGCAAAATTAATCATGGCCACGACATCGCAACACGGCTCCTTCGTGCTGTAGGCCTCCAGCAGGCGACCAAATCCGCCAAGAATGCCCCGCACCAGGCTGGCGCTTGCCGTTTCCTCTTTCCTTTCCTCTTGCTTCTTCGGTCGCGAGAGAGGCACTTGAGCAGCTGACTGGTCCAGCCCTGCCCATTCAGGCCAGCCCAGATAAGCGGAAAGTGCACCTCCCAGCAGCTCGTAAATCCTTGCCGCAGACATGCCTAGGCGCTTGCAGGAAGTACATGCTCCTACACCTGACCTAGGTCTTGCAGCCCAATAAGAGATGGAGGTTGAGTTACGGATACATCTTTGGAAAAACGACAGGAAAAACGCAGTTTTAATAATTGAACAGATGTATATTTCAATAATACCGATAATTTCTAGTTCATACCTCGTCATATCATCTTGTATGTATCATCGTCGTGACCAGCCTCCTCTGGTCACCTCTTCACCAGAGGCGGGACCCGTGCTCACCACCTAGCGGTGGAAGCTATTGAGATCTATATCAAATCGGCGATTCCTAACACTGCGAGGCTCGGCTGTGTTCCAGGCATAATCTGGAATCAGATTCCCAGGGTATAGGATGCACCGATTGCTCGGTGAACAGGGTCGAAGAGCGCCGGGACGTTCCTTGGCAGTTGGCATGGCCGCCGTCGCCGGGTCGCTTCATGACCCCCGCTGACAGCCTGTGTGCTGAACCGGACCAATGTTCCAGACAAGTCTGAGAGCTAGAAAAGCCTGACGCAAATCTACTGCCTCCCTGAGATCACTTGTCTAGCCCGCGGGCCTTGACGAAACGGTTGATCTGCTCACGGGTGAGCTTGTCGTTGTACTGCTCATGGCATTCGTAGAAGGATATGAGCTCCTGGGTGCAGTCGACCATGGCGGCGATGTCAACATTGCTCTCTGCCAGCCACGCGCCGTACTGCTGCATCCGGCCGAACCTCTGGGCCGGCTGCTTGTCCTTGTCGGCGGGATTCGGCGTGCCGGGCGTGGGCGGCAGTCCAGGTGCCCTACCCTGGACCTGAGCCAGCGCCGCACTCGCAGCAGCAGTGATGCCCGCCGCCGTCGCTTGGGTCTGCCCCGTCATGCTCGCCGTGGGCCGGATGACCACCACGAGCAGGATCGCAGTCAGGGCGATCGTGTGCGGGGGGTACAGCAGGGGCAGGTCCGTCATGTAGTGGTCGTTGATGATGGACCAGCCCAGGGCGACGTCCTCCTGGGTCAGGTTGAGCTCCTGCTGGTAGTTGTTCAGGGTGCGGTACGGCTGGTATACGATGAGCTGGGAGCTCATCTCGGATATCATGAAGAACTCGCACTCGCCGAGCTTCGAGGTGTCGAGGCCGAGGAAGTCGGGCCACAGCGAGCGGGCCTCGCTGACGATCAGGCGGATGTGCTGCGGGCATTCCTCCATCTTGCAGGCGAGGTAGAGGGCGGTCGCGACGACGAGATAGGGGTTCGTTCGGCGGATCTCGACCTTGGTGTAGAAGCGCTTGATGTAGACCTGTGCGGTGGCCATGGCCTGCTGGCGGACGACCATGCGCTTGCCGAGACGGTTGACCTCTAGAGACCGCGAGTTAGCCAACCGAGAGCAGAGAGAAACGGTTCAGCGAGACAAACGCTGGTTAAAGTAGATGCCCAGGTGCCGCTGTTGCGGCAGAGGGAACATCTGGACCAGTTCCGCATTGTCGTCCTCGAGCTTCTGCCGCACTGCATGGAGCTCGTCTTTGGTGTAGAGCCAGAAGCGACGCTGGGTCGACTCCCAGTAGTTGGCAGCCATGACGACCTGGCGATTGTTCGAACGGGATCTATGACATGGCTTGCATTGGTGAAGTCGGGCCAAGGTGGCGCGGGGATTCAGTCGAGCCGGAGTAGGCTGCGAGCGAGCGAGGCTGATGAAGTTACGTTCGCCCGTTCCGTACTGGATTCCACGAACAGTGGCTGCGAGGCTGGTGGGCAACCCTGAAATCCATTGTGGCTAGTGCGTGCATGTCACGATAACGATAAGGCCGAAGATTGCCGGGTCAGGCGGACGGACGGGACGCAGCGCCAAATGGAAAGAACCAATCCAGAAGCTCTAGAGCCCTGAAAGCTTCCGAAAAGGCAGATTGCTGACTGCTAATTGGCGGCAGCTGATTTGCCTCGCTTGTCTCGCCCGGTGGAACCCCCGGCGGGGCCCCCCATGTTGCCGAGCTTTTGACGCTGTGGCTTTCAGCGCGAACCACTTGCGGCAGGAGGGCTCTACTTTTTCTTGGTTCGACGCACCTCACGATCCCTCCTACGTCAGTCCTTGTGGCTTGCAGCATGCGAGTAGTTTCGCGACAACGCCTACTCCGACCCGCCATGTCTTCATGATACACGGCAATACATACGATACGAGACGACTGCGATCCAAAACCCCTCCCCCGAACCGAAAATCGGCGCCGTCGCCCCATGAATCCCGCGTCGAAACCGAAACCTCGACTCTACTGCCCTGCGTCCTGATGCCGCCGCCGCCATGGGGGTGACAGAATGGGTTTCCGAGCTCGAGATGGACGTCAAGGAGTCGCAGAACCAGCGCGATAAGCGCGTGGAGGATCTTTGGAGGCAGCTGGACGTCCAGAAGACCGGCTACCTGGACTTTAAGGGGCTGCAAAAGGGCCTGAACCGCATCGATCACCGTCAGCACCAGTCCCTGCCCCGGCTCTCCCGTGGGGGATGGAACTAACGATGGGTTGCAGCTATGAAAAACGCGGAGGACATGCTGAGGAAAATTATGTCCGTCGTCGACACCAACGCCGACGGCAAGATTCAATACGAAGGTGAGCTCGCGTTTGAGGTCTAGCTGAGGCTGGAGCTCCTGCCATCGGCTGGGTTCCCCTGTCTACGGGAGGCACCGGGTTTGCTAACGACGATGCGCCCTTATAGAATTCCGCACCTTCGTCGAGCAGACCGAGAAGCAGCTCATGATTCTGTTTCAGTCAATAGACAAGGACAACAATGGACGACTCGACAAGACGGAGCTGCAGGAGGCCTTCAGGCGGGCTGGGCTGGTCGTGCCAATGCGCAAGCTCAGCGCCTTCTTTGGCGACATCGATATGAACAACGACGGCTTCATCAGCTTCGAAGAATGGAGGTAAGCATCATTTTTTCACGGGTCCTTGGGTTCACTTCGAGGCGAAGCCGATTTTGCATTTAAGGGGTCAAATTTCGGTCCCATGTGCTGGCGGGGCCTCAGGGGCTGCGATGGTCTCGGTGTAGCTCGGTCTGCAGTGGAGACCATCCCAAGAAGCACCGGATGAATAGTTGACCTCGGTCTCGTTTGGATCAGAAAGCATTCACTGACACGGTATCATCTGCTAGGGACTTTCTCTTGTTCATGCCGGCGCATGGCAACGGCCACTCGCACCTCCAGGCAGTGCTGGACTTTTACTCGTCCATTGTGACACTCACTGCAGAAGGAGACTCGATGGTATCGGAGGAGACACTCGAAGGTTTAGGTACGACCGGCTTCCTTCTGCAAACTCTCTTTGGATCCATTTTGAGGATCGCGTCCCCTCCGGATCGTGAGACTGGCGCCGAGCCCCTCACCGACAAGGACGACAAACCCGAGGTGTCTTCTCGAGATGAAGCATCCCTTCCTGGTATTGCGCAAATCCCTACCTCGTCAAAACCCGCACAGCAGACTTCACCAAGCAGCTTTACAGATCCCACACAAATACCCGCCACGGCAGCGTCATTACCAGCGTCAAAACAAGCGGACGCAAGCGGCGCCGCCAAGATGGAGGCAGCCGCGCTCCAGACCACCGTCGCCGCGACCGCGGCTGCGGCTGCGGCCGAGGAGAAGCGCGCAGCCATCGTCAGCACCGTTCGAAAACTCCCCGGCGTCGGCACCTCCCAAGCAAAACCGGTCACAGGGTCCGAGCAAGGCTCCAGCTCAGATGCGACTGTTGAACGCAAGACCAAGAGACTGACTGACTTCGCCCCTGATCCAGGTTACTTCATTGCGGGTGCCGTCGCCGGTGGACTCTCGCGAACTGCTACAGCTCCTCTCGACCGTCTGAAGGTGTATCTCCTGGTCAACACGCGGGCCACCACCGGGACTGCCGGTGCCGCCTTCAGGCAGGGACGCCCATTGGTGGCCCTTGGCAACGCCGTTAGGCCGTTTACAGATGCCATCAAGGATCTGTGGAAGGCGGGCGGCATGCGGAGTCTTTTTGCAGGTATGCTTGTGATCAACTGCCTCATCCCACCAACCCCTTGACAGGGCGATGTTGGATGGAAAAGTCAATTTTTTGCGCATTTCTGACCGAGTTCAGGCAACGGACTCAATGTCATTAAAATCATGCCCGAGAGCGCGATCAAATTTGGATCATATGAGGCCGCAAAACGAACCCTCGCTAAGCTCGAGGGACACAACGACCCAAAACAGATCAATGGATACTCCAAGTTCATCTCGGGTGGTGTTGCTGGCATGGTCGCCCAGTATGTCTACTGCTTATGCCTCCATATCTGGCAGACTTCTTACTGACATCCTCTAGATTTTGTGTGTATCCCCTGGATACACTCAAGTTCCGCCTCCAGACCTCCACGGTCCAAGGCGGCCTCACTGGCAACGCGCTTGTGGTAGATACTGCCAAGAAGATGTGGCAGGCAGGCGGCATGCGCTGCGCATACCGTGGTGTCACCATGGGCTTGATGGGCATGTTCCCCTATAGCGCCATCGACATGGGTACTTTTGAGTTTCTGAAGACCTCCTACAAGAGTTACATGTCAAAGTACCGCGGCATCCATGAGGAGGATGTCAAGCCAGGCAACATCATGACAGGCATCATTGGAGCCACCAGTGGTGCCTTTGGTGCCTCAGTAGTGTACCCGCTCAACGTCCTCCGCACACGACTGCAGACGCAAGGTACCGTCATGCACCCCGCCACATATACGGGCATCTGGGATGTCGCACACAAGACGATGAAGAACGAGGGTGTGCGGGGCATGTACAAGGGCCTCACACCTAACCTCCTCAAGGTCGCTCCAGCACTGAGCATCACTTGGGTTGTGTATGAGAACACAAAGAAGCTCCTGGGGCTGGAGTGAGTACAAAAAGAAAAAGAGCATAGGGAAGCAGGGCTTGGAAAATGGGAGGGGAGGGCCGACTTGCTTCCAACAAAGAGAGGCCTGATTTACTACTACAGAGGCCACATTGGCCCAGCATTGGCTCAAACAAGATGATTTGGGTGGAGGAAGACTTTGGATGGCGTCGGAGGACAGCCTTGTGGCCGCGTTGAGAGCGGCATCAACACATCATCCTTATACATTAGCTGCTTATTACATGGCCCGTGTCGCGCGCCGAGGCGTTGGGAGACTCGGGAGGAGATGCCAGAAGACATGTTCATTGCTCCGGCACTACTGCTCCCAGTATCGTTGCTCCAGTAGAGGCGGGAACCAGGCTGTTAGTACCGTGTTGAACGGGACATTGCTCTTGGCTATCTACTGCGCCACCATCTCGCTACCTTATTTCCTAGGTCCCGGGATCTGTGTGCTGCGGCTACAGCCCACGTGGGACTCGATGCTTGATGGGATTAAGGTATCGCGACGACGGGGTGTCTCTTATAAAGTGGTGCTCGGAGTGAGACGATGAACCAGACTCTAGTCCACCAGCCAACCCCGCGGCGGGGTAGCTAGTCCAATGTCTCAAGTTTTTCTGTCTCTCTTTTTCGCCCTTTCTTTTTGCCAGCCTCCAAAAATTTCAGATGGCATGGAGGGGTGATAAGATGGGAGGTGACGTGGACTCGGACCGGTAGCGTCGTAGTCGTCGTCCTGGCCCTACGGGACAAAAAGCTTACGTCGCGATCGTCGTCACCCCGTGCAGCTTGCCCCAACCACGAGAGGCTTGACATGAGGGGGGGGATCCATCGTAGCTGCAGGGCGACGCGTGTGATTCGTAGTGCTTATAGTGTACTTGTATGTACTAGCGTACCTATAGGCTATGTAGCAGTGAAGGTCGCCTGGATACAACGTCGAGGGCGCTGGAATGGGCGCTGGAATGAAAGAGAAGAGGTGGATCCGGAGCGATAGCCGAGGCCGGGCGGAACACGGTGGAGACGAGGTAGGTGAGTCAATTGGGTAGGTAGCCTGGGGGACTTTTGTCGGCGTGGTTTCCGTAATATCGGTCTGAAGACGGTCCGCTGTGTAATGCGGAAGGCGCGATGCCGTCTGGTCTTTCCCTCTTGGAGTCTCCTCGAACTTGCCAGACTCGCGCCTTCCTGAGATATGGGCATTAGTAGCAGTAACGACCTTGTAGGTAGGGAAGTAGCCCTGTAGAGAGATAGGGGAGTTAGGCTCTGGCTGTCACCTCAACGGCAACCCGGCGCCGTTCGTTCCTGCCCTGGCCTGGTCAACGGCGCCGTAGGCATCGAATCCCCGTCGGGCAACGGGCTCCACACCACCACGACCGCCCAATTGAGTTCGCCGGTGGCCGCTGCATCGTTCTTGCCGCAACCCAGGGACCATGTCACCACGTACCGCAGGCCTGGCTTTTTCTTCCCCGATCCCATGTCCTTTTGGCTCTGCTAAGTTCTAACCAGCTTGCCAGCTTCCTGTTTCGTTTGGTCGCGCAAGCGTGTGTCAGTCACGCAAAGTCGCAGAGAATGATGACACCACGGGCGCTTGCTTTTCGTTACTCGCAGAAGTACCGCTACGGTACGCGGTCTCATATCTCTCCCTCGCCTGTGATCTGCGAGTGCTGACGACGTCGCCCCCTCTTTGCGATATCGAATCCTCTGGCCGTAATCGGGTACAGGCGCCGGCACGCGTAAGTCGGCCGCTGCAGTTTTCCCCGTCTCTCTCAAACCCTTGCCAAAAGGACTGCGCAGCAAAGTATCGCGCTGCGTCTTCGGCGATCCGACCAACTTCGACCGAACCAGGGGGTCCCATTTCTTCGTTTACGAGCAATTCCACATGGTGGTTGGGGTCTTGAGGAGTGACCTGACCTCGCATCTGGTATTGTAAGCCGCGAAGAGAGTAAGACTCATTTCAATTTTCTGCTATCCCGCTGGTATCTTCCCAATCTTCCCCTCCTTCCTGTCTTACCCAAGCGCAACGCGTACTCTCCGTCGTCTTCTCGACCCAACCGCCATCATCGTCTTACGACGTGCCTCTCAAAATTTTCATCCTTCTCCAACCTTACACAAATCCCCTTTTTTGTATATGCCATTGTGGGCTGTAAACTTTCGGGCAGCACACTCCAGTCTCCGGGGAAGCAGAGCCGTCACCCCAACTGTTTGACGTCGTTTCTTGGCATCCGTTTTACCCGTCCTCGACGCTGCGCGTATCAGCCAAGCCCCTCCGTCACGATTCAGTTGCCGTCGCGCCCTCTGTCAGTGTCAGTGTCACAAAACCGTCTAAACCGGTCAGAGACGTCCGTGTGCGAGCTTTTGTGTGTTGTGTGTTGTGTTGTATGTGTGTGTTGCTTTGCTCAAGGGGCAAAGCTCAAACAATAGCGACCCAGCATTAAGAAACAAATTCGGACGGAAACAAAACGGTACACCTCCACCAGCATACCGAAATAGAAGTCGAGAAGAAAAGTCAAAGAGACGTCGCGCCGTCTCGCCCGCCGCCGTCGCCATGCCGGCCCCGTACTCCGACAATCTGTACTCCGTCGAGGACTCCGACCTGGAAGGCTCGGACAACGAACTCGACAGCCACCTCTCTCCCACAGACGGCTACTTCCAGAACACATCGTCGTCAGCAGATAATCTCTACCCCCCGCAACAGGATCACGACCACGAGTCCCGGTCCATAGGCAACGTCACCGACGCGACGCTTCCCACATCCGCCGGCGTCCCGCATGTGCCCAACGTCCTCGTCCAGGACCCCTCGCTGCAGAAGAGCTCCAAGGACCGCGAGGCCAGGGAAGAGACGAGGTTAAACACCTCCATCGCTCCATCGGTACAGGGTACCTCATCCGTCGACGACTTCTACGACGGCGCATCCACCGTTGCTGATAGCGAGGCCACGCCGTCGCACACGACCTACACCTCCCACGCCCGCAGCTCGTCGTCTTATACGCCCTACTCCCCCTCCACTGACGCTCCTCTGCGCACGCCCCAGACTCACTCGCGAAGGAACATCTACTCGCAGCCCGCCTCGCTGTTCCGCATCCCAAGAGAGGCACCGCCGGCTTACACGCCGTCGCCTACGTCTCCGCTGTCGTCATCGCCGACAGAGCCCAGGAACTACCAGACCTTCTCCCCTTCGACAATGGGGGCGCCCGAGGAAGAGCGGCGCCTGCTGGGCCGCGAGCCCGAGAGCATGGGTGACGAGCCCTACGACGAGGACCCCAGGCCTGTTCCGTGGAAGGATAGAGTCCTTAAGAAGTACCCGTGGGCGTCGAGGCGCACCCTCAAGATGGTCCTCTTCGTCCTGCTCATGTTTTCTATTTTCGTCGGCTTCCTGAGCATGCTGGGCACCACCGTCTCTCACAACGTAAGTGTCACCTCCTGCCAAGAGTGAACATTGCAGCTAACACACATCCCCAGCCCGGCAAGACCCCTTCGCAGCCCTCCAAGGGCTTCGACCCCGTCACCGGCCTCCCCATCAAGGACGGCCCCGAAGCCCCCAACGACCCGTCGAAGCCTCCCTCGCCCACCGACCCCGGACTGCCCCAGCTCGACAGACCTCTCCCCTGGAAGCCCCAGAGCATCTGCGCCAAGACCGAGCACCGCTTCGACACCGATGTCTTCGCCGTCTCTTTCAAGCCCGACAGGACTTTGAGCGTGCTCCAGACCTATCAGAGCGACAAGCCTTCGAGCGGCTACCAGCCACATGTGACGGGTGACATCGTCGTCCGCCGCCAGCTCTCCAACTCCCCGGGCGCGTCCATCGAGCTCGAGGTCATCGCCAACGACAAGCGCCTCGAGCCCGAGGTCGAGTGGGAGGAGAGCTTGCAGCAGCTCAAGATCAAGACCCCCCAGAAGATCGAGTGGCACCAGGATTCCCAGCCTTGCATGACAATCCGTGCCACCGTCTGGGTCCCCGAGAATGCAGACATCAGAAGCCTCCAGCTTGCCGCCCTGCACCTCGGCGTTAGACTCATCGACGACCTTACTGTCACCGTGACGGACGCCGTCGAGATCCGCACCCTGTCCGGAGACGTCTACTCCCCGACCGCGCCGCACGCCTCCTACAGCCTCAACGGGCGCAACATCGTCGTCAAGACCATCTCGGGAGACATTACCGGCTCCTGGCCGCTGTACGACAACCTGCAGATCGCCTCAACATCTGGCGACATCAACGCCGGCGTCGAGCCGCAGCCGGTCCTCGAGTCCAAGCCACTGCCTGCCGTCCTCGAGGTCACCACCGAGTCTGGCGACATCGTCGTCAAGGAGCCCATCGAACAAGCCCAGAAGAGCGACAAGCCCGACACGGTCATCCCGCCGCGCGACTACATCACCAACATCGACACCAAGTCGGGCAAGATCCGCGCATGGGTCGCCTTCAGCTCCATCGCCACCACGGAGACTATCAGCGGCGACATCTTCACCGTGCTCCTGCCCGTCTACAACGTCAGCCTGCTCCAGAGCGTCCCCACGCCCGAGCTGCACACCAAGACCAAGAGCGGCATGACGAACCTCGACCTCTACGAGCCCATGTGGGTGTCGATCGGCGGGACCCTCTCGCGGGACGACCAGGCCAAGGCGCCCAAGGCCAACCCCAACGTGCCCGTCGACATCCCCACGAACCCGCTCCCCGTGCCCGCTCTCCCCAAGATCCCGAAGATCCCCAACATCCCCGTCGTCCCCATCGGCGCCCGCGACCCGTACGACTACCTCCCCGGTCGCCGCCGCTGGAGCGACCTCGTGCCCAAGGCTGCCGATGCCGCTGCTGCCTCGACCGGCGGCAGCCTCGCCGCGCAGGACCAGCCGCCGATGCGCTCCCTCAAGTCCTCGCACACCACCGTCAGCGGCGACCTGGTCATCCACTACCCGGCCTCGTGGGAGGGCACCATCTGGGCCGAGTCCATCAGCGGCGACATCACCCTCGGCGGCAAGGGCGTCAAGGTGACCAACAGGAACAACAAGTGGCCCCGGAGCGCGCGCGCCGTCAAGGGCCGGAGCTGGAGCTGCGAGGCCAACATCAAGACCGTCTCCGGGGACGAGGTGCTCATCGTCGGAGAGCGGTAAGCCCCTTTGGGCGGTGGTGACACGGAAGCGAGAAAACAACAAGAGGGAACCTTTCTGGAAGGAATTATGGAAGGATGGATATACCTGTCGTTACGAGACCTACGGCTAAGGGGGGGAAATATGGCGTTTGGTACAGGCCCGGCAGGGGAGGAACAAACTTAGTCGCTGGGTGCGGAATACCGACCGAGGCAAAACGCGACCTCGAGTCTTTCTCTTTTCTCTTTTCTTAGTTCAATACACACACAAAAACGTAAGCAGTTTTATACATATAATACGCCATCTATTCATACAATTTTTCCGAGTGTAGTCGTCTCGAGGAGCTAGTCTTAGTTGTACAGGGGTATCTCACGCTCGCTCTCGTCGACGTCTCCCCCCTTATCCTTTTTCTTACACGACGCAGCTGTCTTCTTTGGTTGCTTCACGCCCCCTCCGCCGCGCCTCCTTCTCTCCTTTGCGCGCCGCTCCTCGTGCTCCAGCAGGTCCCAGTCGACCTTCCGATACCGCACCTCGTACCGCACCCAGCGCTCCAGCCCCGGAAGCTGCACCCCGAGCGTCGGCAGCGCGAGCATCCGCAGCACCTCGCGGCCCGTCTCCTCGTCCCTGTTGACGGCGTACAGCGCGGGCAGCGTGTACCGCACCTTTCCCGGCGCGAGGCGCTTCATCACGCCCTCGAGCCGGGCGCGCGGGTCCTCCGCGGCGGCGGCGGCGGCGGCGTCGAGCTTGGCCTTGTTGGCGGCGTAGAGGCTCGGCCTGAGGTTGCGCGCCGCCACGTCTTCTGGATTTTCAGCGGCAGCAGCAGCGGCTGCAGCGGCGGGGTCGACCTGCGCCAGGCCCTCGCGGAAGGCCTTCGCGTGCTGCGGCGAGAAGGGCGCGACGCGGAAGACGGCCGTGACGCGGCTGCGGACGCGGATCCAGAAGCGGCCGTCCCAGATCTGGAAGCGGCGCCAGGTGTGCCAGTCGATGGACTGCGGGGAGGGGAGGGGCAGGGGCTCGCGGTGGAGCTGCTGGAGGCGCTCCATGTTGCTGATGTTGTTGTTGCTGCTCTCGGGTGACGCTGCCGCGGCAGCGTCGTGTTTGGGACGGGGCTTCGGCGGGAACTGCGGGTGGAACTTGTGCAGGCCTCGCGTCACGGTGGTGAACGTCGCCCGGGGCAGGGGCTGCAGCGAGGGGTACGGCTCGCGGACGAGGTACCACCTGTTCGGCGCGCCGTCGAGCGGGAGGAAGAGGACGGAGGCGAGGTTGAAGGGCTTCCGGGGCGCGTTGCTGCCGGCGGCAGTGCCCAGTTCGGCGAGGGCGGGAAAGAGGCGTCCTACGATGGTCAGCAGGGACGCGATCTGCGCGTGCTGCTTCTCCGGGGAGACGAAGGAGACGAGGCGGCGGACGACGAGGGCGGCGATGAGCCGGCGGTGCGCCAGCCTCCGCTCCCGGCGCTTCCTGGCGGAGGCGGACCACGGCCGCGCCGGGGCCGGCACGGCCATGCTCGGGAGCGAGACGACGAGGGTGCCGACGTTGGGCTCGAAGGATACGGCGGCCCCGGAGCGGAGGATCCAGCGCTCGGCCTCGGCCTCCTGCGCGGCGACGCGGGCGTCGCAGCGCGCCGCCAGCCTCAGCACGCTGTCCCTCCGCAGGGCCTCGGGCAGCTCGTGCTCGCGCAGCATGTGGCGGACGGCGTTGCGCAGGGTGAGGGTGCGGTCGGCGTTGGTGGCGTCCTCGAACCAGGGGATCTTGTTCGCCTCGCAGGTGGCGACGAGGCGGTCCTTGGCGAAGCCCAGCAGCGGGCGGTAGATCATGACGCCGGCGTCCTCGGTCTCGATGCGCGCGAGGTCCCGCGACGCGGCGGCGGCCCTCGCCCTGGCCTTGGCGGACGCCGAGGCGGTCGCCGCGAAGAGCGCGTCCCGGCCGTCGCCGTCGCGGTGGGAGTGGTACAGCCCGTCGAGCCAGGCGCCGCCCGTGGGCAGGCCGGCGCGCAGCTCGGCCTTGTAGAGCTCCCAGTCGAGGTCGAGCTGCATCTCCCGGCGGAGGTGCTTCCAGTCGCGCTTCGGGAGGCGGAAGCTGACCTTGGGCAGGGAGGAGGCCTGGTCGTCGACGTGGCCGCTCTCGTGGACGCCGTGCATGTCGAAGCACTCGGGGATGACGCCGCGCGGGGACATGCCGCGCAGCCCCCTGCTGCCGTGGCCCGCGAGGAGGCGCATGAGGACCGTCTCGTGCTGGTCGTCGGCGTGGTGGGCGAGGAAGACGGACTCGACGTGCAGCGTGCGGCAGAGGATGCCCAGGCGGCGGTACCGCACCCTCCTCGCGATGCTCTCCAGGTTGGGCGCCGTGCTGGGGTGCCTGCCGCCGCCGTCCTCCCCGTCCTCCCCGTCTCCTCCAAAGTCGTACCCTTCCTTCCTCCAGTTGATCTTGTGGACCATGGCGGCCACGTGCTTGAACTTCCTCAGCTGGCGGGCGACGGCCTCGGCCTCTTCGGCGCTCTCGGGGCGGAAGCCGTGGTCGATGACGAAGGCGGACATGCGGGTGAGGGGGTTGTCGACGATGCGGAACAAGGGCTCGATGTCGCGGAGGCGGTTGAACATGAAGGCGAGGGCCATGGAGTCGACGCCGCCCGAGACGGCGAGGGCGATGCGGCGAGGCGTGGCGGCGCGGGCGCGAGGGAACCGGGGCGGGGTGACGGCACGGACGGCCTCGGCGAACTCGTGGGCTGCTATCGGGCGCGGGACCGGGTGCAGCACCTGCGCCGGCGTGATGCGGGGGAGGGAACCCATTCCATCTCTTTGCTGTGTTGAGTCCCGGTCGTAGAAGTAGAAGGACGAAGGATGGGAGTCAATTGGGTTGTTTTGGTGGTGTTTTGTCGATTGCAGGTTGGTGGGGGAGGGGAATCAGGACGTCTGGAGCTCACATGGAAGGTAGGAAGGAGCAATCGCGGGCCCTAGGTACAGTGCACCTTCCCGGAGCTCAAGCCCGGGTCCACGGAGGAATCATTTCCCCATAATTTTCTTTATTTTATTTTTACTTTCTTTCCAACGCTCTTCTCCTCCTCTATCAACCCCCCCACCCCCCCTGCTAGGGGTCCAGGCCTCGGGAACACCTCCGGGGGGCAAGGACCCCTGCCGGCGCGGCTCAGGTACCGCTGCCCGTACTTTTTTTTTTTCTCACTCCCCTCTAATAAAGCTCCTACGACCGCGGCGCACCGATCAAGCTCCGAGCCTCCGATATCTCCAGTCCAGATAGGCCGCCGAATCGCAAATCCACCGCAAATGCCACCCCCGCGGAAGTGACGATAACGACGAAACCAAGGCCTCAGGCCTTTTCTCTCAATTGACCCTTCTCCTTCACACCGTAGCCGCCCGCTGACTACCCCGACCATCCTACCGGCCGAGGCGAATCTTCAGAAAATAAAAAAGAGAGAGAAGACACAGAAACGATGTCGTCCTCCTCGACCAGCCCCCCCTTCACGACCGCCCTCCTCGCGGGCGCCCTCGCCGGCACCACCGTCGACCTCTCCCTCTTCCCCCTCGACACCCTCAAGACCCGCCTCCAGTCCTCGGCCGGCTTCTTCCCCTCGGGCGGCTTCACGGGTATATACCGCGGCATCGGCTCCGCCATCGTCGGCTCCGCCCCGGGCGCCGCCTTCTTCTTCTGCACCTACGAGGCCTCCAAGTCCGTCATAGCCGCCCGCCTCGCCTCAGGCAACAAAAAGAACACTTGGGCAGATCCCTTGAGCCACATGCTGGCCGCCTCGCTCGGCGAGATCGCCGCCTGCGCCGTCCGCGTGCCCACCGAGGTCGTCAAGCAGCGCGCCCAGGCCGGCCAGCACGGCGGCTCCTCGGCCGCGGCCTTCCGCTCCATCGTGGGGCAGTACTCGTCCGTCGGGCTCGCGGGGGTGTGGAGGGAGCTGTACCGCGGCTGGAGCATCACCGTGCTGCGCGAGGTGCCCTTCACCATCATCCAGTTCCCGCTGTGGGAGCGCCTCAAGCGCTGGGGACGCGAGCGCAAGCAGAGGAAGAGCGCGAGGCCCGACGCCCCGCGCACCGAGTACGAGGTCTCCGCCGTCGAGAGCGCCCTCTACGGCAGCGTCGCTGGCGCCGCCGCCGCCGGCATCACCACCCCGCTCGACGTCCTCAAGACGAGGGTCATGCTGAGCCAGCAGAAGGAGAAGGTTGGCGACGTCTTGAGGAGTATCTACAGGGAGCACGGCATCCGGCCGTTCTTCGCGGGTGTCGGGCCGAGGGTCATGTGGATCAGCATCGGGGGTGCTATTTTCTTGGGCAGCTACCAGTTCGCGGCGAACACACTCACGGGCGCCGTGTTGTAGTACGGTTGTGAGGGAATAACACAAAAAGGAGGGAGCCCGGCGGTAAAAGAAGGATCATATGCATTGGAGGACTCGCCCTCCTGCTCTCTGTATAATACCATCGCCAAGCGCAAGCGGACAGTCCATCCGTGCTCGACGAGTTTCCCGCCATGTACATTACTAGAAACGCTATAATACCCGCACTGATAGAACCATAGAAACGTCAGCCCCCGCCCTCACATTAGTCGACTTCATGCAGCAGCTGGCGGAGTGCTGGTGCCTTGCGACGGCGCCGGCTCGGGCTCGGCGACGGCTGGCTGCGGCGGCGGGTTGGGAATCTCCTTGCGCCCGTTCGCCTTGTAGAACAGCTGGACATCGCTGCTGCCCTTCCAGATGTGCGTCCGGAGGGTTGCGAGGGTCATGGTAATAGGTAGCACCTAAAAGGAATGTCAACAACTACCCATCATCAAGCAGCAGAGGGGAAGCCTCCTTACCTGGTCGTTGCAAATAAGCTCCAAGTACTCGTGCGGCATGAGCGCATCCGGCTCGGGGTTCTCGGTCGGCGTCTCGATGCGCTCCGCGACGTATGCCAAGATCTTCTTGACACGGAGCATCCTGTTGGCATTCAAGCGGTTGTTGCCGTCCGTCGACGCAATATCCGGCAGGCCATTCTGCCACGGCTGGAGCACGAACGAGACCTTGACAGGCTCCTTGAACGGAATCTGGTTCAGGAGCAAGACCTCGCCCAGCCACATGGGGCCGCGCTGCTCGAAGACGTCCGCGCCCTGGCCCACAGTCTCTACGGTGCCTTGATAAATGTTGGCCATACCACCCGTCACCTCCTCCTGGAGAACGACCTTAGTTCCCGGGGGTAACTTGAGAACGGGCGTGTCGTTGGCCTGGCTTGGTGTGATCTTGGTCTCGATGAGCTTGTCGGGGAACTCGGTCAACGACTTGTCGTAGTCGTTGCGAATCTTCTGGATCGCGCCCAGGAAACTGTCGTCAACCTCCTTCTCGTGCGTCGATGATGACTCCGACTCTTCCGCCTTTTCGTCGACAACAGCAGGCTTCTCCGGCGCAGTCGTAGAGGCAGACCGCCCGATCTTCTTACTGCCGAACGACATGCCCATGCCCATGCGGAACTTCTTGCCGAACGGCGTGCTCGGGGACTTGCCGTTGGTGGCGTCTTTGTCCTTTTCCTTGTCCTTCTCCTTATCTTTGCCCGTCTCGGCGGACTTGGAGTCGGCCGTTGCGGGCGGCTGCTCGGTCGCCGGGGTTGCTGGCGCCGCCGTCGCCTTTGAGGCGCCTTCGATGGGACCAATAGCGCTGGTGAAGTAGTCCTCTCTCTCTGTCGAGGGTCGGCTGAACTGCGATGACCTGTTGTCCAGCGGGCTGGCCGGGGTGGCGGCTCCCTCCGGGACATCGTGCAGCCTGCCGCCAGGGCCCGGAGTGGCAAGACCGATAGGCATGCCGGGAGTCATGGGGTGCTGCAAGCCGTTGGCTCTTGGGGTACCTGAGTTTTCGTCCCATTCTGGCAGGCCGGTCGGGATTGATATGCCCGACGGGGGGTTGGCGCGGCTCGCCGCTAGTCGCCTCTCTACTACTTCGTTCAAAGTCTTGCGGTACGCCTCATCTCGCTTGATTTCCTCGTCGATCAAGCCGTCAAACAGATAGCGCAGCATCCATTTTCCAAGGTTGACTGAGAAAGGTCAGTTTCCGCTGCGGATCGTCTCGGGGACGACTTACTTCTTTGGTCTTCCCTGAACTCAATAGGCTCCTCCAATATCAAGTCATCGGCGTACATCTCAGCGTCGAAGCAGCTGAACGGCTCCAAAGCAACCTTGAGACTACCATTGCTAATGTCAATGGAGCACCACGGGGCTACCGCCTCTACCGTGTTCACTTCTGGTTCGACGTCCTCCAGATGTCTCTTGCCAAAGCTTTTAATCGGTTCACACTGCGAACGTTAGCACGCATCCTTGCTCTTGCCTACTGAACCCAAACATACCTTGATCAGATCCCAGAGAAGGACATCGCCTGCCGTATCAAGCGTCAAGACTCTTCTCCTATCGTTCAAGAGCTTGTGCTTAACCAAACCGAACTGGCCCTCGATCGTGTCCTCGGGGTTCTGGTTGATGGGCTCGATGCCTTGGGGTGCATTGGCTCCAGCAGCAGGAGCGTCGGCGGCGGGGTTTGTGAGGACTGGGAAGGTGGCCGTGTTGGAGATTCTCAGAATGGATCTGGGGGAAATCTCCTTTTTGGGTTTGGGAGCGTCGACCGGCGGGGGCGGGGGGCTCGAGGGCTGTCTGGTCCTGGAGGCCGAAGACGCGGCCCTCTGTCGCCGGAAAGCCTCGGGAAGCTGCAGGTCGGGCCCCATGTCGACGTTGGACCACCGGTTGATGGACGAAGTGTTAGTCGCCGTCCAGATGTAGTCGCCCGCGGCCACGACCTTGCTAATGGAGTGGGATTCGTGGGCCACGGCGACGGACAGACCTTCGTCGGGGTTACCGCGCACGTCTGTCTTGACGACGAAGCCGGAGCGGTCACTGCTGTAGAAGGTACCCAGCTCGGGGTCGTCCGAGAACAAGGACCAGACGCTGTCCTCGTGCATGTTGAAGGTGTACATGCAACGACCTCCCGCCGTCACACTCCAGAGCTTGACGGTGTGGTCGGAGCTGGCCGTCAGGACCTTGTCGCCGGCCTCGTTCAAGAGGATGCCGCGCACATTGCTCGTGTGGCCGACACACTTGGTGACCCTCTTGCCGGTGCGAGGGTCCCAGAGACGGACGACGCCCTCGGGCCCACCATTGGCCATGATGTTGTGGCCGACGCTCAGGGCGTAGATGGAACCCTTCTCGGTGACCTCCTCCCCCTTGGTGTCGATCTCGAGAGTCTTTCCACCTCCATTGAGGTCCCATAGATATATCTTGCGATCGAAGCCGCCCGAGGCAACCCAGTTGGCGGAACCGCCCGGGGGCGTCGCTACACACTTTACGTAGTCTGCGTGCTCGCCAATCTTCTCGGGGACGTGTGTCGTCTCGGAATGGGGACGCCAGAGCTTGACGGTCAAGTCCTGGGAGGCAGTTACGACGGCGGTGTTGTTGGCGGCGAGGACAATGTCGTTGATCCAGGACATGTGCGCCTGGGTCTGGGAGTGGAAGGTGGTCTTGGGCTTCTTGTCAGGGGGCGGGCTGCGACCCTTGAGGTCGAGGTTCAGGTCCCAGGCGCAGATGCAGCCATCGCGACCTCCCGAGTACCTGCAGGCGGAGACGTCATGTCAGCTGGGCGCGGGGAGCGAGTGCGGGCGTGCGGATCGGGGCCGCTGGATCGTGCGCGTCTCGGGATCTTACAGGAGGGCATTGTCCTTGTCGACGGCGAGGCCGTTTACGCCGAGTCTATGGCCGCCGCCCTGGGAATTCGCGGGGAGCTCGAGGACTGCCACGACACGACATATTAGCACCGGCTGCCAAGGTGTGTTTGGGTGCACAGCATGAGGCGAGGTAAACGAGAACACGGGCGGTCTCGCGATTGCAGACAGTCGATGCGCTCGACCAGATGGACGTGCGGGGTCGGGTCGACGTGTCGGCCAAGCGCGCGAGAGATGCGACGGAGGCGCAACGGAGCACGCGAGCGTTTACGGCCGGCGGATAGATGGACAGACGGTAGACTCACCATAGCTGATCCTCTGGCGTGCCTTCTTCGCAGCCATTTCGAGCGGTAGCGTGGTGGGGGGTTTGATTACTGGTTACGCATGCAACAATGGGGACAATGCTACAAATAAAGAGACAGGTGCCAGTGGGAGCAAAGCCAGAGCAACGACGAGCAAAATGGGACTTGGAGCGATGTTGGTGATGTCGGATATGAAGTTGGCGGGTATGATGTCGAGTCGAGGAAGGCGGATGGGGGAGATGGGGGCGGCTGGTGAACAGGGTACGTAGGCGAGGCTAATGTGTGTCGGTGTCGGTCATGTTGGAAGGCAAGGAAGGTCACAGTATTGTTGGTGGCAGGCGCATGTCGTCGTGTGGGAGTGGAGGGGATCCATCGCTGCTACGTGAGGTCGGGGTACCTAGGAAGGTAGGTGCTCATGGTGGAGAGCAGGTGGGTTCGGTGAGGCAGGGGACGGTGCAGGTGCAGGCTGGTGGTGCAGGTGCTACTATTGAGGAGCGGGATCCCATGTATCTGTACCTAATGCCTCCAGTACTGGGTAGGTACATCCGCCATTGAGTTTCTGTCATGTCTGCTATTGGACCCTTTAATTCACATATCACTCCTAGGCCAAGTACCTAGGTAACGTAGGAAGGCAGGTATACTGGTGGCATGAATTTCAACGGGATGAACATCTCTATCAACCAGTTCTTCACGCGATCAAACCACCCTAATAGGGCATGACAGCGCCCGCCCTACGACCCGCGTAAGGTACCGCAGACGGGTCGCCTTAGCGCCCCCAGGTGTCAGGTGCTCGGGGCAAGCTGCAGCAGACCCCTCTTCGAGTCCCCTCTGAAGAACCCAAGACGCTCGGAAACATGGCGCTGGGAGCCGAGGACACTGTGCTACTACTGCGCTAGCATCATGTCTTGGATCGCCGTCGCACTTCCTTCCAGAAGAATTGCCGTCAGGTCTCATCTGATTTATTAGGTAGCGGTTCTCTATGTTGACTGGTCTTGTCAAAAACTTCCTTCTGGAAGCCTACCTACACAGGTACTCCGTACCTTGGACCAAAATGCCAGTGGCTGGGAACCCGCCAATGACCGAAGCTGCGCAAGAAGCATGGACCGCAGCGGCGCAGATCCCCCTCCTTCCTCCGGTCGTTCTGCCCAATGTAGCTTCCCAATTCCTCACCAAATTCTGCTCGGCGGCATGCAGTGTGCCAGTCGTGCCTGCCCGGATTGTTGGCACTGCGAATGCCAAAAAGCGGGGACAACACCCTGGACCGGCCCATCCTGCCCCGCGTTCCGTCCCTGTCGAGGTCGGATCCAGGTGTGACCACTGACTGGACGTCCATCCAACCTGCACCGTCGAATCCAATCGTGACTTCCTCCATATCCACCGTCACCTCCGCATCTTCCTCACGATGCGCAGGTAATCTTCACTCCGCAAAAATTCGTCTCCTGGACCTCTTCCGTAACTCGCTCCTCTCTGCGATGGGCTACGAACCGTAGTCTGTAGCCCTGGCGATGCCAAACTGCCAACCCGAAAGAAGCTCACTCGTCCAGGTTCAACGGCTTCGTCGCCGCCACGAGCTGCTCCAGTCCGAGAACGCTCCTGCGAACGCGAGTAGCCGTGCTGGCATCGTACTGGGCCGCCTGAGCGCCTGCCCATCGTCAGCTTCGACTCCTTCCCCAGCTGCCCCTTTCGCGTCGCCCTCAGAAGAGGCGCATGAAGTAGGCTCCTCTGACTTACCCAGCTTCTGCTGCTTCTTCTCCCTCTCGTGGCGGATGCAGGCGCGGCAGAGACCAGGCACGGGCCGGACCGCGTTCTTGATGTCGCCCTTGCAGAGCGGGTTCGGGATCTGCTTCGGGGGGCTGGCGGGCAGGTGCACGGTGTGGCTGAGGGTGAGGTTCGCGTACGACTGGAAGAGGTTGCTGCCCTTGGCCTCGGGGCAGTCGAAGGTGTTTTGGTACTGCTTGTGCGAGCAGTCGCTGTGTCGGGTCCAGATGTAGGTGCACATTGTGGCGGTGGTCGTGGTTGCTCTTTGTGGTGTTTGGTTTGGATGTTGTGGTTGGGAAGGCGGGTGAAGTCAGGTCGATAGGTGTGTCTTGAGGTTGCGAAGTGCTGAGTTGCTGCCTCCCGTGGTAAGAAAATATGGGATTTCAAGGTGAAGAGTGGGTGAATCAGTACGGCTGTTGCTGTTGTTGTTGCTCTTGCCAAAATTGGGATATTGCTGAACAAGGCAGGAAGGAGCCCAGTTGCAAGCCCAGCAGGATATTTACCAGATGGCCATGGTCACTTTATTGCACAGCACGATGGGTATTACCTTGCTGGTCCACCCGAACCAAAAACCATTGTGGCAACTAGAACAAAGTTTGTAAAGGGCACCTCACAGGGTAAGAAATGGGAAGTGGCTGGAAGTCTCTTGGATGCCCCTTTCACAAACCACCAACCTTGAGGGTGAGGCGCAGGAAACCGTCAGTTGTATGTTAAAACTATGCAAAGGGAGACAGAATGAATCCTATGAAGCCACGTTTCCCTCTCTGTCGTCCCTCAGCTACTGCGTATTACATAGATATCTTCGGTGTATCCCATCTCGCCTAGAACTATCCCTAAGATGCGGATAATAAACTCATTCGAGTTCAAAGGGCTACTAGATGACGCCAGTCGAGATCTACTTTGACGACATTTTCACCGAGCAGGCTTTCTCTGGATCCTGCAGTAATCTTTGGTCAAGAAGCACTTTTTACACTGTTTTATATAGGCCAGGGATCGACTATTCCGGGAAGAAGAATGCCCTAGGAACTAATCCAGTTATCGTCGCTAGCTGGGTTCGCAAAGCACGACGAACCCACGACCGCCTATACTTACTGCGACAATAGATGTGCCACGCTTGAGCTTTCAGATTAGCTCTAGTGCTTAGGGGTATAACGATTGCTAGCTCTGGATTCTATATCAACTGCTAGCCATCTTTATATGCTCGGGGACATTTGAAGGGCTTCTTCGTATGGAAGAAACGTGCTACTAAGCGAGGACGTGTGGTGTGTGACTTCGAGCTGGCACAAAGCAGAGGGAGTAGATCGAGGACGAGTACGCCGCAGACTCGGGATCGTACAGGCAGGAAACCCCAAACCCTATCCAACATGTCCTCCACGGTTCATTCGTGTTATTCTGGTGGCCGGGCGCCGCCTTCATCACCGCCGAGATCCGGGGTAGAGCCCGTGATGGCTGGCCAAGATGACGTTGAACCAGGGAACCGCAGTACTGGCTCCCGGGTTCCTTGCGCAAAGCTTCAACCAGGTTGCGTGGGACTTCCAGAACTTGATGAGTATATGCGTAACAAAAACGATCAGAATACCTACGCGGCACCCTGCCCGATTCTGAACACGGCTCTCGAAGGTCTCCTCGTGGGTTACCTCCCAGCGACCGCCGAGTACAAAAGCCACACAACCACAGAGCCATCGCCGCTCTCTTCACAGCAACCAAGCCTATGACCCCGCAGAAGACAGTGAGCATTTTGCTCTTCGTCGTAGATTGGCATCCAAGTCTGGGACCTAGAAAGTCTTGAATGCATTGTTCTCTTTGTGAGGTTGCTGTGTTGGTTGCCATCGTGCCGTCCTGGAACTCTCTGCCATTAATAAGAGGCGGATGATGGACGACGAGGTGAATGTCTAACACCCCAGTCCGCGCTATTGCCATTTCCGCCATGACATGAACAACGATGGTTATCAACACCGTCAAAACCGCCGCGCATCGAGAAGCGGATGCGAGAGACATCTTTCAGACGGTCACGCAGTGGCAGGACGTCTGTTGGGGGATCCTTCATCTGCTGCGACGTAAGGGTCTTTTTATACATACCAAGGCAAGACGTCGCAAGCAGGAGTCGGCATAGGTCACGTATCCTGTTAGTGCCTTGTATCCCAACCAGCCGCGTATCGACAACCCCGCCGTTTCCAACCACGTACTCCTGGCCCGACATAGTCCGCGCCTCTCTACTCGCATCCACAAGCTCTCAATGTCCGTGTTCTCCAAGAAGAGAGATTGCCTTGGCTAGTTTTGCCGTGTGCCTTCTTCCTCGGCAGCGGCAGCCGCAGCCAAGCGGCCATGTATTTCCAGCCAGCAAAGCAAGGGAGACTCTCTATGGGATGCCAAGGTATTACTACTCCACTACCTCTGGGTCACATGTTTGGAGGCTCTGTGTTGACCCCAAGCTACAACTGGAGATGACACAAAAATACTGGGCATGTCGTATTTTTACGCTGTAAAACTGATATCAAGTTGACACACGCTCTGGCTCGGCAGTATCGCCAACACGAAAACGATGGCAGCAATTTCATCCCTTCCCTTCCCACTCAAAGATTCACTCCTCTTCGATTCCGAGATACATCCTCCGAACACTGCCGTCGTCATGGCTTACTGTTGGACCGGGCCGGACGACATTGTTTGCTGCTGTCCTCACATGCGCCGTCCATCCTTCGGCCACTGGGGACTGATACTGGCCGAGGTCATGCCAAGAGCGAATCACCACCGTATTCGCATCGCCGAAAAGAAAGTGAAAGCTGTAATCCGTCGGGCAGCGCCGGCAGTAGCCATGACTTTTCTGCCCACGTGACCAGATTGACTCAGCGGCGGTCAGCAACATATCACGATCATATTGCTGGAACCCATTCAATTCGAATTCGCCCATTGTGCTTGACAGATGAGGACACGTGCGGCCCAGCCCGCGCTCCGTCAAGAGGTATTCCATCAACCCACTGCCACTGAGGGGATGTCGGTAGACGTGCTTCACGTGGAGCAGGAACCTGCCGCCGACCACTTTTGGCCAAGCGAGGTAACAAGTAAGCCGGCGTGTTCCCGGTATATTCTCCCGTCTATGGAACGCCGACATGATGTTTTTGAGGCGTCTCCGGTCGGCGATCGTCAAAGTCCTCGCCTGAGACAGCTTGAGGGCCATCTGGACGTGCGAGTGCCGCAGCCCGTAAGCAATGTCGAAGCGGTAGTCGTCGTGCGTCTGGCAGGCGGGGGCCCGTGAGGACCCGGGTATATCCCCATCGTCGGCCCTGTGAATCTTGCAGCAAGCCGCGCAGACATAGCAGTCCAGCAGCGGGTAGGCGAGCCCGGTTAAGATGTCGAACTGCTCGCTTCGAGACAGCAAGGAGAATGTGAGTGGCCAGTCTCTCTACGTCAGCACTTGAAAGTTCCTGTATGTCCGGTACAGCTGGAACTTGTCGTGCAGCTCGAGGAAGTCGAGGATGCACAGTTGGAGTTCGCGGGGTATGCGCAGGATGGGCGGAACCTCGAGAGTGGACATGGTTGATATTTCGGCGTGTAGAAACTGAGCGGAATGATGATGGAGAGTGATGAAGAAGGAAGACGGAGGAATTGAACCAAAAAGAACGATGGAATGTTCAAAACTCTACGGTGTAGCTGGGATGTGAAACAGGGAGGTTCAATGTTTTCTCGCTGAGCTCTTCTCGCTCGCTAGGTATCGAGGTCTCCCAAGGACGCACCTATCTGGAAGGCAGAGTTAGCCTTGGTTCTTTCCCCCGCCAAATCGGCCACAAGGCCACTGCTGAATTTCGTACCTTCCTGTCAGAGCACTTGACTTGCATCCGCTGCTGTACCGATGCTTAGATCGCGACGAGGCTGCAAGCGCGTGAACCTGCGATACGTGGTGGGATCGACTTGAATTTCTACCCCAGGTGTCTAAAACGGTCCCCGCTTCAAGGTCAAGTGATGGTGAACCTATAAAGCTACCTCTGGGATTCAGCGCTGGGGGAGATATTGCTTAAGAACGCCCGGCTGGGAGTTTGCTCTCTTCGAGTCACAGCAAGTCACGTGTTGTCTTTGACCTTGGTTCTGGTCCTTCGTAAACACGACCGTAGGGGACACGAAGCAGTCCGTCGGCTGTTGGGGGTGTATACACCAGGTAGATACGCGCCAGACGAAGATGACAGACGACGAATGGGCGAAAGAAACGCAGAAGCTAGAGTCCTCGAGTTTTCTATACAACTTCCAAGAATGAAAGACCCAACGAACCGACGCGCTCGCGCCCAGCGAGCCATGTGCGGGCCGCCAAAAATGGCTTGCTCATGCACTACGGGCTCTAAGACGAACGACAGATACTCAACGAGTAGAACCCTTTTTATACACGCCGCTCATCATCCGCAGCGGCGTCGTTTACGTGAAAGACAGAGAAGCCCGGTGGTACAAAAGGGAACCAGAGGGCGAGTTTCGAATAGTCTCGTTTCCACACAGGCGAACAATGCGACGCGGGCAAAGAGGTGAGAAGCTCAGGGGTCTCTGGCGCCGGGTCACACCATCGCTTGAATGCCGCCGTATGTCTGAAGAAGAGCACCAGTCTGGGCACGAGGTCTCTCTACCTTCTTAAGTTGTTTCGTCCCCGTCGTCCGGCCGGGTGGGAGTATTCCACCCCTTTTGCCGGTGCCGGATCATCCAGAGAGTCTTTGCCACAGTAGCAGACAGACTCCACGTTCC
Organism: Colletotrichum musae; assembly: GCA_027406025.1. Classification (NCBI taxonomy): domain Eukaryota; kingdom Fungi; phylum Ascomycota; class Sordariomycetes; order Glomerellales; family Glomerellaceae; genus Colletotrichum; species Colletotrichum musae. The sequence goes on from JANVYC010000006.1 coordinate 3,440,970, forward strand.
CGGGGGGTCTTCTCGACTTGCGATGGATGGATGAGCACGTCGCAGGCTGGGGCTGCTCGATTCTCTCCAGCTTCCCCCGCACCCTGCTGTCTTAGACTCCCTCGGTCACCGGGAGCGGACATCAGGTCTTTTATACCAAACCAACATCACATCACATCACGTCGAGACCAAGAACATGTTCGAAATCAGTCCCAATTACCCGTAAACTAATCCATTTTAAGTACTCGACGCCGTGCTGCCCAAATCAGGTCTTTTCATATGCACACAACAAGTTCCCCCGTGAGGTTTACGCAACACCAGAAACTACGCCCAAAGGTTTAAAAAAAGGAAAATCACCTCTTCTTGTAGAAGCCCCCGGTGCCGCCCTGCTGCCTCGGCGGCTGGCTCCCGTACGCCCTCCGGCCCTGCGTCTTCTTGTCGCGGCTCATGCTCGCGCCGACGGTGATGTCCACGCGCGGCGGCGTCGGGAAGCCGAAGCTCTTGGCCACCTTGGCCAGGTCGAGCTTGTTGACGTCGAAGACGGTGCGCAGCGAGTGCGACGCGTACGCGTGCAGGTAGCTGCGGTAGCCGTCCTTGGCGCTCTTGTTGAGGTAGTAGTTCTGCCCGATGAGCTTCTCCAGCAGGCTCTGGATGTTGGCGACCTTGGAGGCGGGGAAGTCGAACTCGACGACGGGGACCCGGGCCTCCTTGAGGTGCGTCAGGAAGCCGACCTCGCTGGGCTGGAGGAACATGAGCGAGCGGCCCTTGGAGTTGGCGCCGCGGGCGGTGCGGCCGACGCGGTGGATGTAGTCGCGCGGGTCGTCGGGGGGGTCGACCTGGACGATCCAGTCGACGGCGGGGATCTACGATAGTCAGTATCTCGAGGACTTCTTAGCTGTAAACTGAGGGAAACTCACATCCAAACCACGGGCGGCGACGTCGGTGCAGATCAGGGTGCCCTGCTTGGCGTTGCAGAACTCGAAGAAGGTGTTTGTGCGCTTCTGCTGCTTCTGCTTGCCGTGCAGGTCGAGCACGGGCAGGTCGATGTAGTTGAGCAGCTCGGCGTGGTACTTGACCGAGTTGCACGAGCTGAAGAAGACGATGACCTTCTTCTTGAGGTTGCGCTTGAGGAACGAAAAGAGCAGCAGGAACCGCTTGTCGGCGTCGCAGATGACGTAGCCCTGCTCCAGGTTCTCCACCGTGCTGTGCAGCTTCTCCTCGTCGACGTTGACGTACAGGGGACCCGGCCTGAGAGAAATGCGGGCGAGGTCCTCGACCTTGGTCGTCTGCGTCGCCGAGAAGAGCATCGTCTGGCGGTCGGCCTTGGGCAGGATCTTGACGATCTGGCGCATCTCGTCCTCGAAACCGATCTCGAGTATCCGGTCGGCCTCGTCGATGATCAACGACTTGAGGTTCTTGAACACGAAGGGCGTGTTCTGCAGGTGGTCCAGCAGCCTTCCCGGGGTGGCGATGAGCAGGTTGACGCCCTTCTGCAGCTTGTCGGCCTCGGCGCGGCGGTTGGCGCCGCCGATGACGATGCCGTACGTCTGCGAGTGGTGCGCCATGAGCTCGCGCGCGACGCCGAAGATCTGCAGCGCCAGCTCGCGCGTCGGCGAGACGACGACGACGCCCGTGCCGTTGCGCGGCTTGAAGCGCAGCGCGCTGAGCATCTCGACCGCCGGGATCAGGAACGCCAGCGTCTTGCCGGAGCCCGTCTTGGCCGCGCCCAGGACGTCCTTGCCGCTGAGCAGGGGCGGGATGCCGCGGCGCTGGATCTCCGTCATCTTGGTGAAGCCCATGTCCTTGATCGCCTTCATCGTCTTCTCGGACAGGTTCAGCTGCGCGAAGTCGTGGGCCTCGGCGGCGTCGGCGGCCTGCGGCAGGGAGAGGTTGTCGGGGACGTCGGACGCGCCGGCCTTGGAGGCGGCGGCGGGCGCCCGGACGTCCTCGTCGAGGTCGGAGCCGGCGCCCTCCTCCTCGTCGTTGTCGTCGGCGGCCTCCTTGAAGTTCTCGGCCGTCTCCTGCTCGTTGTCCTCCTCCTCGGCGTCGCTCGACTTGTCCTCCTCCTCATCCTCGGACTCGGGCTCGGGCTCCTTGCTGCGCTTCACCTTTTTCGACTTTTGCGAGGGGGTGGCGTCGACGTCGCTGGCGGCGTGCTTGGAGGACTTGGGAGACTTGGAGTGCTTGGGGGACTTGGCGTGCTTGCTGCTGCCGCTGGCGGGCTTCGCGCCATTGGCGTCGCCGCGGAACTTTCTCTTCTTGCTCGAGGCGGCGTCCATCGTGGGCGATGTCTCGGGGTGGGTTGTTGTTGGTGGTGGTGGTGGTTGAACTACGAAGAGGTTTTGTTCAGCCGATTGGTATGTTCAGCTTTCTCTCGCGGTCACGGTGCAGGACGGGGACCATTGGGAATTTTTTCTTATCGCTGGAAAAAAATCTGGGACCGCGCTGATAACGGAGTGGGTTGATCCATCCCGAGAGGGACGGTGCGGGGCAGCGGTACGTACCTGTAGTAGTGGACTCACTGAATTCGACACTGACTGACAGCGCTATTTCGGGTTTACCGATCAAATCGGATGTCGATGGTATGATGAAGAGAAGAGTCCCAGCAAGCGGTGCGGCTCTGCTTCCTCGTCCTTTATCCTGATGCCAGAATATCGTCTCATGAGTCATCCATTGGTAGGCTTTTTTTTCTAACAGTACTTGCTCCTTTAGAGGGTTCATCCTCGCATATTTTTGCTGATTTCTTTTCCTAATCTCTACCAACCGGTAGCAGACAACTGCGAACATGGCGGAAATTGAGTTCAAATCGGCATCTTTCCATGATTCTTTTGGGGAGGAATGAGTAAGAATAATGGGGCACAACATGGGAAACAGTCATCGCCGTTCTGTGACATGGCTCGTCGGCGTGATGGCTGCACTTGGTCGACTCTAATGTGCTGGACCTCATTATAGGACGTCCAGGCAGGTACGAAGTACAATAGCCTTCATGCCTTGGATCAAGCTCTGAAAAGGTAGTCATCCGGCGTCCACCCAAGGGTTGCATTCATGGAGCCTGTCAACGGACAGGTGCAAACATCACAGCACTCGGGGCGTAGAATCAACAGTATCAATATGGTCTCGTTGGACACGACCGCCCGATCCCAGGCATACCATGCTCGAATCGTCTGTACTCGGGAGGGTAGGTACACTTCCTGCGCAGCCCTCAGAGACCGGAACTTCGTCAACCTTTGAGGCGAACCAGAGACATTCCTCGGCCCATCATCGAACCTCCGTCCCAGTATCCCTTCCCCGAAAGACCAAACCCCAATTGATGCACTTAGAGTCTGTAACTCGATAAGACTTCGACTCGAAAACCTTCCAATTGTTCCTAGACGATCGTCATAGGAGTCCTAGCAAATAATAGCAAAGTAGTAAAAAACGTTTGTCCGAGACCTGACCTGAACCGATTGTCGCTAGTCCTCGACGTTGGCGACATCGTATGTCAGCCCACTCCAAGAGCCAGTCCTTCGAACAGCAGTCGATGAGCAAAGATGATGATATGTTTTTTCCACTGAAGAATGATCGTTGGAACACGCCCGCCGTTTGATAATGCCGCGTCCACCCCTTCTTTTCCCGACTTGCCGCCGAAAAAAAATCCCTATTTGCGTGTTCTTTTTCGTCGGGTTCCCCCCAAAACGCCTCGATGAAAATATGCCGAATCGTATGTGTCTGATGTGATGTGTGTGACAGAGTATGAGAGTGAGAGAGAAAACATCCCGTCGTCGTCGTCAGAGAGAGAGAGAGAAAAGGAAACCAAGGTCCCGTCGATCGGTCTCGCGCTTCTGGGGAAAAGGGGGGCAGGGCGGCTACCCGAAACACCCCCGATCCCCCCCTTTGTACGCCATGACCTGAATCTCTCATATTCCTGTACCAAAACCCTTAGTCAAAAAAACGTCCTCTTTAAATTCGCAAGAAGCCAAAAACTAAAACCAGTCGCTCTTCACGTACACTCCGCCGTGGGGTTCTCGTGCTTAGCCGTGGACCCCTTGCCGCGCCAGGTGCTGACGGCGGGGATGTTGGCCTCGTAGCGCACCTCCTCGGTGCCGTAAGCGCGCGGGGTCAGCTTGATCAGCGTGTGCAGCGGCACGTTCATCCAGGGGCTGTCGGCCTGGGACTTGTTCATGAAGTAGGCGTAGATGCAGCGCAGGACGGCCTGGTGGGTGACGATGAGGATGTCCTCGCTGCGCTCGAGCTCCATGATGATGGGCTCGAGGCGGATGACGACGTCGCGGTACGACTCGCCGCCGCGGTAGCGGTAGTTGTACTTGTCCTCGTCGCGCGCGGCAAAGTCCTCGGGGAAGCGGTCCTTGATCTCCTGGTACGTCAGACCGTCGCACACGCCCGAGTCGAGCTCGTCGAGCGCCTTCCACTGGAGCTTGTTGTAGTCGGCGGGGAGGAAGCGCGAGGTGGCGATGGTGCGCTTGAGGGTGGACGTCCAGACGGTGAGGGGGCGGTCGTCCTGCGGATGTAAGCACTGTGGTCAGGCAAAGGGGTTTACGAGAATCACTTACGCCGACAGACTGGCGAACGAGGTCGGGGAGCTTCCGGGCGTACTGCTCGCCGCGAGGGGAGAGCATGGTGTCACCACCGATGCGGCCGTCCAGGTTGTACATGGACTCTCCGTGCTGTAGTCTCGGTCAGCAAGACGCGCGATTCGACAGCCTCCATGGCCAACTCACCCTCGACAGCCAGATGGAACGGGGCCGGATGTGTAGGTTCATGAGGTAGTAGACGACGCGACTCTGGAGGTAGTCCTGGATGCGGTTGATGATGACCTGCTTGCCGACGTCCATGATCTTGAGGTAGGTGTATTCGTCCTCGTCGCCGTCCTCGTCGATGGACTTGTAGACCTTCTCGTAGTTGCGGATGCGGTTGCGGAAGTCGAGGGCGGCCTCCTCGGGGTCCTGGCCCTGGTAGTCGGGCGAGGTGAGCTTCACGTCGCGGATGTTGGCCATGATGAGGCTCTCGTCGTCGCACTTGCTCTCGACGAAGAGGACCTCGATGCCCTCCTTGTTGCAGATGTCGAGCACCCACTTGCGACGCTCTTTGGTAGAGTTTGTCGCGTCGAGGATGCCGATGACACCGCCCTGGCGGAACCAGGCCAGCATGTCCTCGATGGCCTTCTCCGCCGCGGCGCGACGTCTCTTCTCGCCCTCGGCGTTGTAGAAGTCAAAGAAGTCCGCCGAGGGGTGAGCATCCTCCTGGCGACGGTAGCTGCCGACATTGAAGGTCTTGGCCTTGACAGAAAGCCATCCCAGGTAGCGTTGTGCTGGGATGCGAGTTAGCCAATGGAACAGTCCCAGATTTGACGTCAGGGTCAGGCGACGGCGGGAGAAGGCTCGTCTCTCGCCCTCAACTCTCAAACCATGACTCAATGTCGGGGTTTACTCACCTTTCTGGGCGATGAAGCTCTTGCCTCTGGCAGGCAGGCCGACCATGACGACACATATCTTGGTGTCCTCCACCTGAATGCCGATGCCGTTAGTCTTGCGGCCCATCTTGACAGACAGCTGATGTCTCCGGGTCGTGCGACAAAAAAAGATGCTATGATGAAAGAAAAGAACAGATGCTGCGCGTAATCGAGATCATGAAGATGAGGGTTTCAATTGAGACGAGCTGGTGAGAAAAAAAAGACAAGGTAAAAGTAAGGTGAGGTTAGAGTAGGTAAGTGAGGTGAGGTGTGAGGTGAGGTCTGTGGCGGTCGAGGCAAGGTAGGTAGCTCGCGTGATGCTTCCAGCGCTGGCAGCAGCTCTCCGCAGTGTACCCGTACGCCCCAAGCTAAAGAGGCAGGACACCCCGGTGTGAGGGTTCCGGGGGTGAGTGCGGGTGCGGTGACCTGGAGCCGGGGTGGTTGGAGAGCACTGGACTTCTCGAACCCGGCGACAGCTGCCCTGGGAAAAGCCGAGTACACTGTAGTGTAGGTAGCCCTATTGTGCGAGAGCCGCTAGCAGGGGGTGACAGGGGGAGAGAGAGGATTGGCAACGGCAGGCTTCAAAACGGCCGATGAGGCTCTCCGTTTGCGTATGTTGTATGTGCGTAGGGTATGTAGATGTCGTGGTGTTGATTGAGAGGTTGCAGGGCGGCAGCAATGCAGTAGGAGTTTCGTGGTTGTTCAGGCTTTTGAGGGAAGGAGGTGGAGAGAGAGGACGGGGAGGAGAGGGGAGCTTGTAGCCGGGGGATAGAAAGAGGCAGGCGAAGTGATCTGATGTACTATGTAAGGTACGGTACTTCTGGGTAAGGTATACACTATGTAGGCAAGGTAGGTACCGACTAAGAGTAGTAGTGATGTGATGTGATGTGAGGTGAGGGTGGAGGGGATATAGTAATGAGTGGGCAAGCGGCGTGCACGAGACTGAGCTGGAAAAGAAGGGGATTGTGAGAGAGGTACGTAAAAGGAAAGCAGGGGAAAAGGAAGAACCGAGAATATGCACAATGGCCGTCCCGAGGGCAAACTGCCATGTGCTTCGCTTTCGCTGGTGAGTCTCCCCGGTCCCTTTCTGAGTCCCTACATGACACTAAGAAAATGGAAAAGCAGCAGCAAGCTCGGAAAAGAGTAACAGAGAATGACAGCGGGCAAGCAAGCAGGGTCCATCGCCTAGCTTCACTGAGGTAGGTACTGACTGAGGCTTCTCACAGATCCAATGAACGGGTACCTAAGTACCTACACCAGGTAAGTAGATCGTGGGATAAGCATACGACCTATTACCCACTTCCACTTCACTCAAGGCGGATATGCGCGCCAGCTATTACTACCTCTCGGTGCAGCTTCTGCTATACTCCCTTGCAGTCGGGATTCCCAGGAACACCTCGCAGCAGGCAGTGGGGAGCAGAGAGATGGGAGGTCACCACTGGTGAAGCCCGTCGACACACATATGGACCATTGGCCCATTCCCGCGTACGCCGTCTTGGGTGCATGTCGACATCGTCTGGATGCGTTGGATCGTGGACGCAAAAGAAGTAGTCGTCCTGTCACTCCCTTCTGTCCGTGACGCACCTCTAGTCACCACTTGTACGAGGCATGTAAGACCAGCAGGCCAGAGACGAGACTTTTGCTGGCATGCCATCAGGCCGGTGGTGTGTGTGTGCATGCAGCTGAAATCCCATCTGATCTGACCACTGAGAAAGATCCATGGATTTGCAAGCACCGTCGGCCTCTTGTCCGCGAGGTGGTCTACACGTTCCCCATCTCAAAACTCCACGTGAAGGGAATCCCTCCAGTGTCTCCCCATCCCCCATCCGATGTGCCCCTCATTTAGTGTTCGTCGCGTCCCCTGTGCCCGCTTCTCTCCGGTGCCTGGAGGGGTTCCTACCAGTACCAGGCACAGGCTACACACATCAGGGTAGGTAACTAGGGGGCCTAGCCCAGCCAAATGTCCCGGCCCGGCTTAGCAGGTGCAGCAAATCAGGCCCAGCGCGGCGGCCACCCCCGCATCGACGGGACATCTCGCAGCCAGTCCGCCCTCACCCTCCCAGGCTTTGCCTTCACCGAACACAGCCGAGGGAACCCCCATCAGCCCACCCGGGTCACTGACACTGTGAGTTTCTGACACTTTTGACTTGCCAGTCATAGCCGGCTTGTCGCGTCTCGTCACAAGTCATTGCCGGAAATCGACGACGTGGTAAAGAAAACTGCCTTTCCCGATGACGACAGCCGAAAGCAAACAAGACTGAAAGAAAAACATGGAACAGCGTGCTGAGCCCTCTTGGCTTCCCCTCAGCTCTGGATCGAGTACGTAAAACACAACATTCCAGTCAGACTCGTCCATTCTCCTGAGAAACAAATAAAAACTCTGCACTTCTCTCCTCTTGACTCAATGACAACTTTGCCTCTCTCGTTTTCGTTCGCGGCCGGTCTTGCAGTTTCTGCTCCGGTCATTCCCGGCTACCTCTACCGAGACTCGCTGAACCCGAACCGCCGCCGTATACCCGGGTACTTACCTCAGGTACATTCGGCTCACCTTATCCTCACCCACCAACCCAAGGCCGTCTCTGGCTTCATTCGCACCACCATGCCTATATCTCTCTCTTTCACCTGCAAGCCGCAGACATCGTCCCTACTCAGGGAGAGCCTCTCCCGGTTCAACTGAACGAGGTAAACCGGCCAAGCACCTGACCCCCACGGACTGCCAGGGGAAAAAAGGTCATCCGGCCAATGTCTCCTGACCTGGAATAGGGGATACACCGCTGCTGGTAAATCCTCATCAGGGGCCCCTTTTCCTGGGTTCCCGTCTGTCCTCCCCCAAGGAGCAAGTCCAGCCGTCCGGAACCCGGGTCCAGCAAATCGGCACCTTTGCCAGATCGTGTTGACACCTCCAGGGGGGCTGCGCGTGGTTGGCCACTGACCAATACCCCTGCTTGATTATTCACACCGCCTGGGCGCAACAGGAACAGACTGATTGGAGCAAAAGGGGACGGCAGGCCAAAGAGGCAGAGGAAAAATAGGAAGGCCACTTGACGATGCTGTTGCTGATGCTGATGCTGCGAAGCCAAGTGGCTCGGCTGCACCAATCTGCATTGTGCTGCACTGCACTGCAGGCCCAGCAAAAGCCGCACAAATAATGGACCACAAACAGAAGCAGAGCACCTCTTGATAAGAGAACCTTGAAAGACCAAAAGGAAGAAAGACAACAAAGACAGAAAAAGAGTGACACTCAAGAGAGAAGGAACATTGCTGGTACGCACCTTACTGAAGCTCCAAGTGTGCTGTCGCCGAGGCAGTGGCCTCCCATCCGCCGCCAGGGGCGCACCTGCCGGGATTACTCCGATACCCATGATGACTGCCGGTGAGGATCGTGGATCAGGATCGAGGGGTCTGGGCTCTTTCCGACCTGAAAGTCTCGTCTCGTCGCTGCTGTTGTCGATACTGCCGTCTCTCCTAAGCAGGATGAGCTTTTCTTCTCCTTCGTCCCTATTGGATTGCCGACCGCGGGGGATCTCGGGGGGTGGCCTGGGTCCGGTCGGTGCAGCAAGTGCCGAATAACCGCTGAAGGCAAAGGCTATTGTGCAACGAAGAGGAGGGGAGCTGCAGGAGGTTCCGAGAAAAACAGAGCAGAGGACGCAAGAGAAAAAAAAAGATGAAAGCTGTGCTGGCTGGCTGGGCTCCAAGGGTCGCTATACGATGAGTCGGTGAGGGTGGGCAGAGGCAAGGGTTTCAAGCAAGGCCTGGATCGCGAACCGTTGAATGAGGTGGCAGAAAACAGTGAGCCGGCAGTGAGGTCACTGCTACTGCCATGGATGTTATCGATAAGGCCTTGGTTACGATAAGGCCCTGCCACTCCGATAAGTTCCGACTCATTTGGGCTCCTTCCCGTCAGTTTCAGCACCTTAGGTGTCCACTGTGGACGCAGCAAGGAAACACCATTGCTCTGGACCGGCCTCTTTCTTCTCAAACGCCACTATTTTAGCCTGGGAGCTCCGTCTACCCCATAGGCTTCTGCAGGAAGGCGCTCAGAGGCAACCACCAAAAAGCAACTTGTTAAGAGACTCAGTGAGGCAAGTGGCATGTTTCGCATTAGACTGAACTCTATCAACCTATCTAGCAAACAGGAATAACCACCCTCTGGCAAAGCATTTTCCCGTGGTCCCACCCGGGCGGGAATCTTCAGCAAATCAACTAATATTGACATCTTTCAACCTCGAATGACCCATCTCACCAGGCCCATTTCTGCTCGCCCAGAAGTGAACACCTTTGAGCCCATTCGCACCAAAGACGCCCTCATTTCTCCGGGATGGAGGGAGTCGGGCCGAACGTCTCGCGGCCATAGAAGCGCATCTGGCCTGCGCCGACGTCAAAGTAGGCCTCGACGTTGTGGAGGAAGACGGAACCGAGCACATAAGGGCCTGTGCCTCCCGTGGAGATGCCGATCTGGCAGTATCCCGTGAGCTCGTCCCTGAGGTGGCGGTAGATGAGGTCCACCGGGTTGATTACGAAGCTGGAGCCCTCGATGATGACGGCAACCTTGGGCGCAATCGCGTCACAAGGCGCAAAGTACGCACCGTACTGGAACATGTAGATGGCGCTGGGGGTGAAGGAATTGGCAATGGCCTCGGCCGTGGGCGGAGGCACGTACATGAGCGTGGTGCCCGTGTCGACAATGTACGGGTACTTCTTCATGTCCGTGGTCGATCCCCAGCTGATGCCATCGACGAGGACGGTGTAGTACGAGTACTGCCAGGACGACTCGGGCCGGTTCGGGTTGATGACCGCCTGTTGCGCGTTAGTTAGGCTCGGCAAGAAGCGACGAGGGCACTTACGACAATGAGATCCGTGTAAGCCGTGGGGCCGGTGATCGAAAGACCCGTCCGGCCGCCCCAGGCTATGACACCCGACGAGTTGCGGACGAGAGCAACGCTGAAGGAGTCGGCAGACAGTCCCTGCTGGACCAGGCTGGTGAAGAAAGGCTGGTAAGGCACCTGGAAGGCCGGGCGGGTCTCGTTGATGTCGCCGGTGAAAGCGCTGGTCAGGGAGGGGTAGGCCAAACCGAGGATGCCGTTGGTGTAGTTGTTGCCGTACCAGTAGGTCCGGTTAGCGAGACCGACTTGCTGCTGCTGGACGCGGATGCCGGCGACCTCGATGTCACTGTATCCCATGGGACCAGACACTTTCTCGCTGGAGCCGTAGCTCAGAGCGAAGTGGATATCCTCGATCTCGCCGTACTTGAAGTCGTCGATCAAGTCACGTCCGAAGCCGCAGGAGGACTGGGGGTAGACGGAGGTGCCCATCTCGTTGACGCAGGTGAAGTTAGTGTGGGCAGCCCAGGTGTCACTGCTGCCGGTGTCGAAGAGCATGTTGATGGGCTTGCCGTCCCAGATGACCTCGACGGAATACTGTGTGCCCCAGGGAGATAGGGCAGTGATGTTCTGGTAGTTGGACGAGATATCACGGGGCTGGGCCGCTCCCAGGGCGGTGGCAGCATTGTGGCCGACGATCTTTCCGACGAAGGGCTTCAGGGCCTGAGTTCGGCCGACGACATCCTCATGAGAAGCCTCGCGGAAGGCCTTGATGCGCTGGAAGCTGATGCCTTTGAGAGGGCTCTTTATGTCGACGCTGCCCCGGTGTTTGTCGACCGCGGCAGCATTGGCAGTGAGCACGCCAACTCCCATAAGGGATGAGAGGATGTGGATGAGCTTCATCACGACAAGCGGACTAGAACGAGAGTGGTAGTAACGAATGGCTGATGGAACAGAAGTGAACGGAAAGCAGTATACCCTCTCGAAGAGAACGATGGAGAAGGAGATGCGGCGAGATGTTGAAGGGAAGGATGGGAAAGGAGATTTGGGACGGAGAGACGTGATAAGACCTAGGAGGATGCCTGGAAGGAGTCACGTTGTCTACGTACCCAACTACGAGGAAAGTGCGATATGTTGCGTCGGGAAGGTGTCCTGGTCGCCACTTCCCCTAAAGTTGTTTGTGACGATGGACAGGCGTGAACCGACGAGGATGGAACTTGGAAGGACCGAAGGGGGTAGCTGCCGTTGTGCAAGGAAGGGGCAAGCGGGATGGCCGCCTGCCGCTTGCCTTCCTTGACCCTCGGTTTAGAAAGATGGCAACCGCGCAGGTTCATTCCGGTCGACTGCTCCTGCCTCAGATATACAGGGTTGGTTTCTTCTCTCCAACATCGTCATCTCTATAGAGCACGTCACTTCCGTCGCCCGCCGAGTTCTCCTCCATTATGTCGAATCCCTGATCCAAACTACCTTATTCATAGAGACAGATCGGCAACCAAGACTGTCCTGTTTGCTACACGGCTTTGCTTTCCCGTCCCGCTTCATAGCACCATCCTGTTGGACGAAACATGGAGCCTCCCGTGATTCGGGCCTTCGGAACTGCACCTCGCCCGTTTGAACACGTCTGGCAAAGCTCGCATCCAAGCCGCTATATGAGCAACAACTGGCACCTCTCGAGTATTGGTTCGAGTCTGGATCTGTCTGAGTATCAAGGCTGGCTGGTGAGAAAATCTTTACCTCAATCCATTTCCACCCTTTTTTTGACATTGAGGGCCAGAGGCTGACTCCTGGATAGCGGTCATCGCCTTGGCCGTTCCCCAAGAGCAGTCGTCACAACACGCACCTCTCAATTGCCCAGACGTCTATGTCAAACAGTAAACGGGTCTCTCAATTTCGGCTCAGCATGTCAGTCCGACCTTTGGCTGCGGTGGCCACGTTCGACGGGAACCTGCAGCGCGTGTCTGAGATACCATCAGGGACGGGTGACACGAGACATACTCGCAAGTTCCAGCCGCGAAACAACGAGTGTGGTCAAAGATGTAGTTACGGGGAAGTTTCAAGGGTCTACAGTCGCCCCAGAAGCACTTCATTGGGCCTACGGAATCTCGTTGCGGAATCTCGTTGAAGAAGACTTCAGTCTTTAGCGGAGTATGTCTAATGTGGCAGTGGTCATGAGTGTCAATTCTAGAACGACAACCCCTTCGATTCTATGCATGCGTTGAGCTGATCTACAGGGCCCCTGCCTGCGAGATTCGTTTGGTCCCCACGCGGGATGCGAGATGGCGTTGCGTCCGACTGTGTTCATCCTGCCGTGCACACTCATTCGACTTTCCCGGCTGTCACTGCCGCCACCAATAGCACTCCGTTCCAGCCGACTTGGATGATACGAGCAGCGAAACTTCTCGATGAACCAATGTCTTCATTGCCAGGATACCGCTGCATACCTCGGTTGACATTTTGGGTTGCTTTGCATAGTTTGCTCCGGACCGCAATTGCTGAGACGCGGTGTGTGCTTGTCTCCAAAACAGCGTTCATTTGGTAGACGTCATCCATTTACAACGTACCACATCCATGCAATCCAGTCTTGTTCTAGTCGTCGCGACCGAGAACCAAGCTGCGATATCCGAGTAACTCATACCGGAGGCTGGATCCGCGACAGTCCCGACGCGGAGCCGGTGGTTGTGCCGCAGCCCCGCGGCCTTTGGCACTAAGCGGTCGCAGTGGGAAATCAGACTTGACTTTGCATTTTCCCAGCCGCAGCAACACATTGATCTTTCTAGCTCTTTGAGATCGTCGATGGCTCGAGACCCCGCCGCCAGTCAAGGGGGCTTGCCGAGGCATTTGCCAAAATGGGTAGCCCTGCTAACTCTATCAACCTTGCCATGACTACACATCCCGAGAGGAGACGAAACATGGGGCTGAAGACGCTGCAGGTGCGTCTAAAAGTTACTAGTGTCTCGCCCATGACCTCAGGTCCGCTACTTTATATCCGACTTCACTCCCTCCGCACATGAACATTTCAGACTCCCATCTCTCCTCCAGTTCGCCCTTGACAAGCACACCGGACAGTTCATCGAAACTTACTCTAGTTCGTCATGGCATCAAACCAAGCTATTGGCCTCTCGGGGCCTCTGCCACAAATGAAGCCTCTCTCCCCCAACACGTTTCTCTACGAACCTCCGTCGGCAGCCCCGGATCCAAACTCGCCCAAGCTCGTGGCTCTTTTCAGCTGGATGTCAGCTCAGGATGTCCACATCGCCAAGTATACCTCCCGTTATATGGCGCTTTACCCGACGGCCCGCATCCTCCTCGTCAAGTGCCCCTTCATCCACACGCTCTCCCCGCGCATCTCCAAGCGCGAGATCCGGCCCGCCGTTTCTGTTGTCCGGGCCCTCGCCGACGCAACCCCGCGCACCGAGACCCGGCCGCAGCTCTTGCTCCACGTGTTTTCCAACGGCGGCGCGACGAACCTGGCCAAGTTCTACGATCTCTATGCCGAAGCTGACTCCCGTGACGGCCGGTTGCAGCTGCCCCCGCACGTCACGGTCTACGACTCATGCCCCGGCGGATTCCATTGGATGCGCAGCTACCGTGCCCTCTCGGCAGCGTTTCCACGGTTGCTAGCACCTTTCGTTCACGTGTTTATCGGTTGGTTCTGGCTGCTCCAGGTGCCCTTCGGCAGGACGGGGTTCTTCGGGCGGATGTGGGCGGCTTTGAAGCAGAAGGCACTCCTGCAGAGTGAACAACGACGGGTGTACCTGTACAGCCGCGAAGACGAAATGATTTACTGGGGGGACGTCGAGAAGCACGCCAACGAGTCCAAGGAAGTCGGCTTCAAGGTCAGCAGGGAGCGCTTCGAGGGCAGCCAGCACGTCGCACATGCGAGATTGGACGGAAACAGGTATTGGGGTGCTGTGAAAGGATTGTGGGAGGGACAGACAGAGGGCAAGGACAAAGCATCCGAGGCGAAGCCTGAGGTAAAGGCTGAGGAGGGGAAGCCTGAGGAGGGGAAGCTTGAGGAGGGGAAGCCTGAGGAGGTGAAGCCTGAGGAGGTGAAGCCTGAGGAGGTGAAGCCTGAGGCCAAGGCTGAGGTTAACCCTGAGGTCAAGACTGTTGAAGAGACTGATGCAGAGACATCTGCAACAAAAGAGTCGGAAGTCGCCAACGGGTTCGAGATCGTGGAGAAACCCGAGGTACCACAGCAGGCCGAGGACATCAAACACCCTGAAATCGTCATGAACGGGGCTGCGATTGAGGATGAGCACCAACCGACCCAGGAACCCGAGACCGCAAAAGAACCTGAGGCTCCCAAGCAGCCGGAGGTCGTGGCGCCGGAGATCGTGGCGCCGGAACCAGTGAAGCCCGAAGTTATCAGGCCGGAGCCGGTGAGGCGCAAGAAAGCGCCGACACCACCTCCGACGATTCAGTGAGCTTGCATCTTGTTTGTTTACATAGACATGACATACCTTCGCTTAAACCATAATAAAATTCGCAGACATTGAAGAAGCTACACCCGACGTGAAGTCTGTTTCTGATGTTCAGAGTGGCGAGGAGATGAGAAATGATAGCCAATCACCAGATGCCGCCTCGTCTTACTAGCAGAGCAGAGAACCCATCCAGCCTTCACACCGTCACTGTGGCACGGCAATGCAGCAACGAATCAACTTTGGTCAAGTCGGCACTCCTGCATGAAGTTGTCAGCTGCAAGTGGCTTAGACCCTGGCACCTTCCAAGGCGTCTTTGGGCGAGCCTGCCCTCTTGGCCTCTTAAGCCCGGAAACCCCGCTTCAACGCTCCTCTTCAGAGTCTGAGTCTTTGAATCTGCTTTTTTTCCCCTTAAGATCCCACTCAAGCGACACTAGACGGCTCGCGACGAGCCTCGATCGCCATCTCGGCCGACCCGAAAAGCCTTACGATGAACATATGACGCAAAGACGGGCGCAATGGCGGAAGTATTTGGCGTGGTCGCGAGCGCGCTCGCCGTCGCCGAGCTGACGGGCAAGTTCGGCGTCAGCCTGTTCAAGCTGAAGCAGCTTTGGAACGAGGTCCAAGACGTCCCGGAGAACATCAATCGGACTCTCAGGCAGCTCGAGCTGGTGCGGCCTGTCATCGCGGAGCTGGAAGCGGTTCTTGCCGAGCAGAAGAGCGCCGTGTACCAGGGCAGCGCGGCCTACTCGAGCATCCAGGCGTGCAACCAAGTTGTCGACGAGATGGATGCTCTTGCGGTCGAACTGCAGAGCCAGATCGCCACGGCGAAGAGGTCCAGGAGGAGCATTACGAAGCTCAGGGTTTCTTTCAAGAGGGAAGCAATTCAGAACCACCAGGAGAGGCTGCGGTTCATTTTGGAACTGGTATCTATCTCGCAGATGACCTGCATAATGTATGTGCGGCTTTAGATTGGCGTCCATTACTTGGAGCATCTCTGACATTTTACGTAGGGCAGCTATGAGATCACAGCCATCGAAGAAGTTGCTGCAGCAAGCCCATGCGGATGAATCCGAGCCCTCTACGACGATGACCAAGTACGAAATAGAAGACAGTGTTCGGGCAGACTTGGATGATCACTGCGGACCAATTACTCGACAGCGACAAAAGTCGATGTCAGGGCGTAGTAAAAAAACATCAGTCTTCGGAATACTTGAATACGACATAGCACCACATCCTGAGCATCCAGGTATTGAAAGTCGGTATATTCTCTTCCTACCGGCTCATCAAAGCCACTGACGAAAACGATGAAGTCCGCACGACTCGTCTCAAGCTCCCAGGCTGGATAACAGAAACCATCTGGGATTTCCAGGCTTACAGGGCTTATAATGGGTGGAAAGTATCCCTGAGGCCCTGGACGACACGTCCCTCTGACGCTCCAATCTTTGGCTATGCGAGATATGGAATGCTGCACGAAATGCTTGAAGCTTTCAGAGACAGCCTGGCGTCTCCATGGGATCGCGATGAAGATGGAGAGACACTACTACACGTATGATTCAAACCCTCTGTTTTCCGGTCCCAACTCCAGGGCCTACCGAGCCATTTGAATTGACCTTTCGTACTAGCATGCGGCGTACTTCGGTCACTTCGGCCACTTCGAAATGATCAAGTACCTTCTCAGCATGGGTCACAGCTTCCGCGAAACGCGAAACGACGGCGCTACATGCGCTCGGAACTTATGGACCTTCTCCAAAGACTTGGACGACGTTATGCGATCATATAGATTTCTCCTTTGGAACGAT
This sequence comes from Colletotrichum musae, assembly GCA_027406025.1. Lineage (NCBI taxonomy): Eukaryota > Fungi > Ascomycota > Sordariomycetes > Glomerellales > Glomerellaceae > Colletotrichum > Colletotrichum musae. The sequence continues at coordinate 3,457,441 of JANVYC010000006.1, forward strand.
GACCTCGAAGATAGCTTTCAAGATTTGTTTATCTCACAAACAAGCGAAGACACTCCGAGCCGATCTTTCGGAATCGGAAATATGGGCTTATTCGGCATCATGTGGAGGTTTGCCGAATTTCGAGAAGAAATCATCCGAAAGACAGGGGTGAATTACTACGAACTGCTACTGGAAGGTCGTTTTGCTTCTTTATCTTGGTTTTGTGTGGATCCTGCAGTTTTGATGGACGACCTCACTTGCGGGAAAGACATCAAGCCTGTCGATTTCAGAGCGGCTTTGAAGCATCATCAAGCCTACGAGAAATCCTTCGGCGCCTTTACGGCTGTTTACGCCATCGAGACACCCTATTTCAATTCAAAAGACCCCGTCTCGAAGCATCCATACGAAATCAAGTTAAGCAGTTCATTCGAATCAAGGAAAGAGCTTGCGCGGTGGTTCCTCACAGATATTTCGCTTGAAGAGCTGACCGGGCAAGATTACATGAACCGTCGGGGTCTCGTACTGACATATCTCATGAACACCATTTTCAAAAACTTCGGTTTCGACGATGAAAAACGGCCAGTCGACATCACTGAAAAACGGTACACACAGCGTAGACTTCACCGGTTCCTGACTTCGTGGCTCGAAGACGTGCAGTCCACGGGCATAGATCTTTTGGAGTATGGAAGACGAGAGGGGGAGCTGTACGTCCGTAATGTCTGGTACGCCCGTGATGGCTGGATACTGACAGCCCGTTGGCGTTCGCTGGATGTTAATCCTCACTCGGACACATATCCTCTATCAGGGCCCCGTCTAGTCTCTGTAATTTATGGCGCTCGGCCGGAAGACTGGAAGCTTGTTTGGGATCCGGATACAGAGGAGTTTGCTGGAGACTTTTGGAAAATCGTCGAAGATCGGCCTTTGCCTATGCCAGGGGCTTGGGGGGAGGATTGGTGACGGACATGAAGAGATCTCTTCTTTTCCTTGCCTCTCCCTGTACATAGAAAATGAAAAACGATGACAAGAGGGACATGATCTGAGCAAACCTAAGTTATGTGTGGCCGTTCGAGTTTGGGTGGTGGTGAATATGAATGTCTTGTCTCTGGCCTCTAACTAGGTTTGTCAAGGATTATACGTAAGGAGCCTGACTCGTTTTACCGGAGGATCGGCCTTGGGTGTAAAGTAGAAATATAGACATCGTTATTTGGAATAGCTGTGGAAACCGTGGGCAAGAGGAATGCCAGCTCCCATATAATCGGAAGCATAAGACTCTTCCGAGAAAGATCTAAAACCAGCATAGTAGGTGGGTGTGGAAAGTAGTTACTTATCAGCTCGAGTCCAAGACACAGACCAAAGGCAGCGTTCCCACATCTGACCTCGAAGGACGACGGCGAAGAGTCGATACGTAGGAACAGCTAGGCCAGCCAATGAGTCTGAGAGATGCCCGCCGGAGACAGTCCAGTCTATCTCAGGCAGCAGGCTTGACCGAGGACGCATTTTGCGCCAATGATCACCTTGCGTTGACGTCTACATGCAGTGTGGGTGAGGTTCAGCCAGTCGTTGGCTCTCTGGAGGATTACGGGCGATTCGCCCGAAAGGTAGGGAGTGCGACGGAGGCGGGCCATCCGGTAACTCCCAGTCCGCTATTCGGTGGCAACTTACTACTCTTGGAATAACTTTCCATCAAGGCCGCTGCTGTCGCTACTGTCTCTGTCGTTACTGTTACTACTACATACCTATCGTTCACCGCTATCATTCGTCACTGTCATCCCTCGCTGCTGCTACTGGTGTAGTTGTCGTCCTTCGATGTCGTCACTACCGTCCGTCACTACGTTTGCTGTCTGCAAGAACACTGTCTTTCAACATGCGTGTACGCTGCACGTAAGAGTCCCGCCAAGAAGGGTAAGCTGACACCGAATGGGTGGCGGGGGCCACCGGATAGGTCATCTCGCGCGAAGCGGAGAGTGCGCATCTGCGCAGTAGCGTTTGCGGCGCGGTCACTCATTATAAGGCTTGCGACCCCATGTTCCCCTGGATCTTCTACTCTCCCCAATACAACATCTCAAAGCTCGTTTTTGCAGAACCATCGCATGAAGACTCAAGGCCTGTTGTCTGCTTACTCAAGTCAATGTCAAGTATCTCAAAATGGAGCGAATGCGCGCCAACCGGAAGACGGGCGCAGACTGGGAGAAAGTCAAGGACCGGATCTGCGATCTTTACCGAAACCATCGTCTCGTGGAAGTACTCGAGATACTGGAAGAGGAGGATGATTTTGTGGCGAGGTAAGCAGCTCCCAGTCTCTGGGTCAATCGCGTCTCACATGATTTTAGTAAGAGACAGCTGGTTTACAAGCTGGGCGAATGGGGTGTCAGGAAGTACAACAACACAGGCGAAGAAGGCGGCAACCAAGATAACAACAACATCGACGACAAAGATAACGAGACTAGTTCATTCGAGAAGCCGGAAAAGCAGCCTGAACTGTTTTTACGCTGCATTTCACCGAGAATGGATGAGAGAAGTCTCGACGAAGGCTGGCAGAGGCCAATGCTGTCTGCAAGCATCAAAGAAAGACTTGAAGATAGCGACAATCGCAAACTGACCGCTCTTATGATCGAATATATACGAGAAGCAATGTCATCAGGCACTGTTTTCTTGGACCCCGCAGCCCCCTTGGTCAAGGGCAACCGCCTCTTCAAATGGGCGGCTGACTCGGTTGAAGCAATCCACAGAAAACGCGCAAACCCCACAACTACAGCGGCATGGACGGTCTCTCCCGCGTTGAGAGACGAAATGATTCTCGTAGATGAGTGCATTGTCGACGAACATCCGCAATTGCTAGGTGTGCTGCTTAGTGTATGGAAAAGCACTCGTCGAATCGACGATGGAGGGAAGACCGGCAAGGCGTTCATTGTTAGCGTTCGAGACCAGTGCCAGAGGCTCCTCGGAGGCCAGCATATCATCTCCAGCATATTTGGGTGTCTCTGCGATGGGGACTTCGATCCTGATCTTTGTCTCGAACGACTGGAAGTTCTCCCTTCGGAGCTCTTCCCCCAGGGGTCCAACATCGCCGAGCCGACCTTCGAGAGAGACACAATGACCGACTACGAGACTGTGCCTTCGTTGTCCTCCGCGCTATTTAGACTCGAGCCAACGGTCAGAGGCCTTTGTCTTCGCGACGGCTCATTATCCGACGCTGGAGGCTTTGAGGACAGTGCTTTGCCTTTAGTATCAACGTATGTGCTACCGCCGCGGACAAAAGAACCCCAGCAGTTGTTGTCACTCATGCGATCCGGAAACTTGCCGATGCTGGAGCTTTTCGACCAAGATATCGGGCCGCGAGAGATAGAGGCAATTAGTCCAGTCGACGACGAATCACTCACTGAGGGTAGATCGACAGTTTGCGGATCCCCAAGAATCTTCACCATGGATGAGGAGAGAAGCCTCGTTCTTGACGCTGTGATGAAAATCTTTCTAGGGCGATTGGACATCTATCTGGAAGATCTGGGCTACTGCGAAAAGGACGTCGCGCACGTCGTCCCTGACGCCCTCGAGATTGACGTACGGACTGGAGGTTCAGGAACAGGTGATTCGAATAGCGCCTCGGAGAGTCGGAAGCGAGTGACGCGAGCCGACGAGAAGAGCGCAGTCCGCCACAGGGACGCTGCCGCTCGCGAAGACAACAATGACGAGGGAAAGGAGAGCGAGGATGAGAAAAAGCTAGCGTGTCCCTACTTTAAGTGGCATCCTCGGCGGTACTACCAGGCGAAACTTTGTTGTGGGCCTGGCTGGACTTCAGTTTACAGTCTGAAGTGAGTAGTGATTTCGAATTTCGGTTCTTTCACTACATAAAACTGATATTCTCACAGGGAACATTTGTATCGCCGCCACGCCAGACCTCCCTTTCGATGTCGAAGATGCAAAGTCGACCAGAAAGCAGAGTCCGCACTAGATGCGCATCAACGAATGGAACCGCCATGTGAGGTTGCCACCTTGCGGAGGTTCTGCGACAATTTCGGCACGGAGATTGAGCGACGTTTGCGGATCGGATCGAGTGGAAGCAAGTCGGAGCCAGAGAAGTGGATAGAGGTGTACAGAACTCTTTTCGACGTAAGGGATGAAGACCTGCCCACACCTTGTGAGTTTAGAAACCTCACTGCCGCAACCTGTATCAGTGTATTAACCAATGAGCTCAATTATTAGACTATGACCTGGAACCCGAATTTCTTGCCCAGGAAGAGACTCTGAGGGAGTATGCCCGCCGAGAAATTATTCCGCTCGTGAGAGAGCGGTTGGATATCGAGGTGGCTAGGGAATTTGCGGACATCGGCCCAAGTCTCGTTCGCATGTTGGGGGAGATTGTTAGCAGCTTGGAGATCCCTTTGAGGCAAAGCTTCGAAAGGGATCGAGGCAAAGCATGGGATACCTTTGAGGACGAGGTCAGGATATCCTCTCGTGATCCGCTTCTATAAGACCGAGAGGAGACTGGGGGCATTGACGCATCAGAGCTCGGCCCCTCTAACCAACCTGGAGATCCAGGCTGGGATTTGTCTGGAGCACTAGGATACTACCCTGTTGAGAACCAGCAACAGAACACGGCGTACCAGGGAAATGAGCTAGATGTGACGGAGTCGGATCAAAATTGGATATTGGATATGGACAGTCACCAGCCTGAGGCGGACTGGGACGAGATCTTTCTTCAGCTTAGTGGTAACAGTTGTCTTGATAGAGAACGACAGGAGGGCCGGTAGGGACGGACGTCAGGGGGTAGGGAATATACCTAGTAGACTCGGAGCTTGTGATGGGGAGACTAAGTGGCTGTTGTAATACTCCCGTTAGGGCTTTTAGCTAACAATTTATATATCAACAAGTCGCCTTTTAAGGGAGACGCACTAAGTGATTGTGAGACTGTGTCTTCGTTGTCCTCCGAGTGTTTTCAAGGCAACTCCAAGACCAGAAGCTCTTCCTTGCCAGGAAGGGACAGTCTGGCTACACCGAAGCTGGATACTTCATCTAGACCATTAATAATAAGATATGTAGATACTCAGTGCAGCCAGTGCAGATGCTACATCCTAGATAGCAAAATCCCGTGCATGTTGCATAGTTGTAACTCTTGACGAAGAGACTCTGCAGCGACTGAGTCTTATATGTAAAATCTACAAGCTAGATCGTGTAACGGAAGTCAGGCAACCCTTCAAGAACCTTTCCATCCCGTTCTGCCTTTCTGTTCTCAACCCAAAAGAACAAAGCTAAACCCCCAGCTAAGAGTGCGTTGGCTGCCATGCAACCGAATGCGGCATTGAGGCCAGGTCTGTACCCGGGATAATCCTCTTGTCTAAACATGAGCGACCCAATGATTCCTCCGACTCCACCAAAGATTGACTGGATTGGGACTGAAAACTGCCTCTTGGTTGTCCCCACAACGTTGTTGGCAAGAAATGCCAACGCCGAGGGAATCGCGCAGTTGCTGCCCGCGATGGCCAAGAACATCCCGGCGTATCTTGCACCTTGGCTGCCGCCCCAGCCAATCAAGGCAAGACCGATCATGTGCAAGATCGAGTACCCGATGATGAACGGCTAGCGGAGACGGACGCGGTCGGCTACCATACCAGTGAAGATTGACACGATGGCACCAAAGAGATAAGGCGGCGTTGTCAGAATCTAACTGAGGGCGACGTTGAATTCAAAGCTTGCGAGAATGGAGGGCGCGAAGAACGATAAAGAGTAGGTAGTTGCGGTGGGCAGCATGAGCAAGCAGGAGATGGCGTAGACTTTCCAATCCGACGCAGCTTCGAGAAACGACTTCATGGTAGTCCGCTCATGGAGTATGGACGTCCTCTCCTCGGTCCGCGGACAGGCGGCTCTGTACCATAATGCGCTCCCCTTGGCCGAGCCACTTTGCTTTCTCCGGGAACTCGGCCACGAAAAAGAATATCGGAATTCCTGACGCCACCGTCAAAGCGCCAGGTATGATGAATATCCATCTCCAGCCTCTCAGGCCTCCCTGACCTTCCATCAGGCCAAGGCCATATGAAATGATGCCGGTGAAGCCCGAAACGACCGAACCGACGGCGAACCATATCGAAAGTCTCTGTTGTACTTCATATCGGTTGTACCAGCAGGAAATCAAGTGAATGCAGGCGGGCTACAGCAAGAACGCGTCAGCTCCAGTGAAGAGGGTGGAAGAACAGGAGGAGGTACACTGACGTTGAATCCACCCTCAAAGAACCCCAGAACAACACGCAGGGCGAGAAGCTTGCCATATGTCTTCACGAACCCAAAGCACATCGCAATGGCGCCCCAAGAAACAACAAGCACGGTTAGGTATTTCTGCGTTCCCAGAGCCTTGATGACGGCATTTGATGGGATCTCGGTGATGATGTAGGGGATGAAGAAGATGAGAAGTGCAATGTTGTACTGATCGCCAACCAAGTTGAGATCGAGTTCCATACCAACGATCTTGGCGGCGGCAATATTCGTACGGTCGATTACGGAGAGAGCGTAGGTAACACAGAGCCAGGGGAGAACATGGAGATCGATCTTTCGTACAAGCCTTCGTTCCGCAGCATGGTCAACCAATCGCTGGCCAGGGCATTCAGTACGAAGGCCAGGCCAAGACGAGGAGGGCGGGCTAGCGTCGACACAACGCTTTCCGTCAGGTATTGATCGGTTACATGCGTGTTGATGTTCGAACCGGCAGGACGGAGTTGATCTCATGTCCGCCCCAAACGTGCCTTTTCAATTGAAAACCAGGATAACGCCACTCAGGTGTGATTATGGCTTCACTGCGGTATAATAATAGCATTTCTGCAAATATATTTTGACCCAAGAACCAAATCCCATCATCCATCACAAAAATGTCGGCAAGCAGAGTCAGACAGCTCGCAGGCCACCTCTCCGACCCCCATGGCTCTAAAGCGTCTCCATGTGAAGTCTTGGAGGAGCCTCTAGGAACAACGCAACATGTACGCATCGTCGGAATTGGAGCGGGCATGAGCGGAATCAACATGATTCGGACCATGCGCCTCCACCTCACAGATTACGAACATATTGTCTACGAGAAGAACCCCGAGATTGGAGGCACGTGGTTCGAAAATAGGTACCCCGGTTGCAAATGCGACATCCCTTCGCACAACTATCAGTTCTCCTGCCGTCCAAACCCGGAATGGGCTGGCTTCTTCTCGACATCAACCGAGATCCAGGCATATCTGTGTCAAGTCTGTAAGGAAGAAAATGACAGTATCAAGTTGAGGCATCAAGTCAACCGCGCAGACTGGGATGAGACGGGCGGCGTCTGGCGTCTCAAAGTTCTCAACTTGGAGGACAACGTCGAGTTTGACGACTATTATCATTTCCTCCTAGACTCTACGGGTATTCTGAAGTAAGCGACCAGCACCGCTTTCACGCACCTCCTCACTGCGTAATATCTGCTGACAATGTTCCCTCAAGTCATTGGAAGTGGCCACAGATTCCTGGTCTGCATAGCTTTGAAGGAAAAGTGGTTCACAGTACAGACTGGCCCTCTGAGTTCAGCTATGAAGGCCTTACAGTTGCAGTCATTGGAAATGGCTCCTCGGGAGTACAAATTCTACCCGAGATGCAACCGAGTAGGTCAGCTCCTCCCTGCATCGTGGCTGCGGTCAACTAACAACGTATCTAGAGGTCGAGAGACTTGTGCACTTCGTGCGAGATCCTACCTGGGTTGTCCCGGGACGCCTTCAGCTCCTGGCTCAAGGCGCCGGTGGCGGGATTCTGAGCGAAGTTGACATGAAGGAGAATGCAGACTTCACCGCTAAGCAAATTGAGCGGTTCAAGTCTGACCCGGCATTTTACAAGAAATTTGTGAAGGCCGTCGAGGAAGTTGTGAACGGCAACTTTCCCTTGGTTCGTTCCCGCAAAGCCAACAGTTTCGTATGCGTGTCCAACTAACCAGTGGCCAGACCCTCAAGGACACGGCCTTTGCATCCAGTCTGCAGGAGAAAGCAACAGAGTACATGACCGAGGCTTTGGGAGGTGACGAGCGCCTCTGCAATGCAATTATTCCAAAGTTCCCACTCGGGTGTCGACGATTGACACCTGCTGTGGACTATCTTTGGGCTCTGAGAAAGCCTAATGTCAGGGTGGTCACTGATGCCATTGCCAGCATCGAGGCCCAGGGTCTCAGGACCGAGACTGGGGAACTAATCAAGGTCGACGCCATCATCTGCGCAACAGGCTTCGACGTCTCGTTCCGTCCCCGATTTCCGATTGTTGGCAGGAAAGGAAATCTTCAAGATGCCTGGACGGAAGGAGTCCCCAAGGCTTACATGTCTTGCGCGGTCCCAGACTTCCCCAATTACTTCAGTCAGTACTCTCGTCTGGAAAACACGCATCACTCCAGGCTGCTAATTGATAATTTGTCGCAGTGTTCCTGGGACCTAACGCTCCGATCGGACACGGCAGCGTTTTCACCATTACCGAGCATATTGCCAAGTATCTGATCCGTATCATCAAGAAGTGTCAGGTTGAGGGCATTCGCGCGATTGCCCCCCAGCAATCTGCAGTTGACGAGCTTTTCGAGCATACCCAACGATTCATGCCCCGCACGGCGTGGTCGGGAAACTGTGTTTCTTGGTTCAAAGGCGGGACCGTAGATGGTCCTGTGACAGCTTTGCATCCGGGAAGCCGAATCCATTTCTTCCACATGTTGGAGAGCTTCAGGGGCGAGGACTGGGAATACACCTTGCATTCCAAAGCGAACCGTTTCCGGTTTCTTGGGAACGGGTTTTCAACGAAAGAGTTGGGCGACGAAGATGCTACATGATACTTGAACGAGCCGGATAGACTTTGATGGACATAGTCCATCATCTGGGCTCTAGTTGCATGGATACGGGCTTGACCACACTATCTCGTGCTGCGGAAGAACATATTGCAATTATACAATCTCCCCTTTACTGGGGAATAAAGGATCTACCAGGAAAGCAAATAAAAGACTTCAGTCTTGAAGGTGGGGTGAAAATGAATCAACTTTTTGCGCAACTCGCCACGAGTGTCTTACCACCGTTCAGTTGCCTGCCTATTTAGCTCGCGGACTTGGCTCCCTTAATCGGAGGAGCCCAGTCGCACGAAATCATGGCTTTGTGAATGTCGGCACGGCCGGCGGCAGTCCGCCACCAATACCTGCTGATCTCATCCTGACGGGAAAGAACTCGAAGATAATCCAGCAAAATTCCGCCCTCCCGCTCAGCCCTCGTCCTGATGCATTCGAGGTAGAACGCGCGATCCTGTTTCATTTGCTCCGTGTCGCGAGCGGTCCAGTCTAGCTCGTGACTTCGGGAGGGCTCATGAGTGAGGAAGCGCGGGTACACGGCTGCGAACTGGAGCGGGACCATTTCTGCCCAGCCGAGGTCGATGATACTAGATTCATATCAGCTTTTTGGCTCTGTGGAAAGCGTACGGTTAGAGCTTCTTACCCCGTGACGTTGTGGTTTTCGTCGACGATGATGTTGCTGCCTGACAGGTCGCCGTGGACGAGCACATGCGGCGCGCGGTCGAGCTCCGGGATCAGGTATTCTGGCAAGAGTTCCTTTTGTCTCTGGCACCCGGCAATCGTGCCGGAATAAAAGTCACCGCTGTCTTGGGCGCGGGCGATCCTGCGGTCAATCTTTGACGTGATCCAATCAGACGCAGTGTTTCCTGCAGTGGCATTAGAGGGTTGGCTCAGGAAAAGAGGAGCAAGACTTGGAGACATACCGGGCTCCTGGATGCGGAGCAAGTCGAGACTCGCGTTGGCAACGGCACGAATAACCTTCCTGCGTTCGTCTTCAGAAGCTGGGTTGCTGTCGGTCCAGTTCATGGGATCGCCGTCAGCCCAGCCGAGGGCAATGTAAGGCGCGCGTTCCCGGCTGTCTCTCGGGTTAGAAGCCAAGATCGGCTCGAAGAGGTCTATGTGAGCAGACTCGATGCTGCGGCGAATTTCGATCTCGCGCCGGACCACGTGGCTGATGAAAGCATGCCCCCGTTTGGGGATGCGGACGCAGATTCGGCGGCCGGAATCGCTCTCGAGGGGATAGACCAGATACTCTGCTCCAATGTGGCATTTAGGGTCGGTCTCCGTTCCGAGCATGAAATGACAGGGCGAGTCCAGCAGATCTTCTGCCAGAGCCTTTATGCTAGACTTGTCGAGAATCCGTTTTGTCTCCATGGTGCGAGGTTCTGATGGTGATGCGCAGCTGGGAAAGGCTGGAATGGGAATTAAGGCCAAGGGTGCTTCCAAGTGGGTGAAGAGAAAAAGATGAGAAAGAAAGTATTGTGCTTGAAGATTGAATTGTTTTATATGCTGTCTGTTGCCTAGTAACCCATTTCCAATAAGCTTCAGCCTCCTGGGACCCTTTTGACTTTCTCTCCATGTAGGCGTTGTGGCACTTACACCTTGATGATATCCGGAGTCGGTCTCCACTTTCGGAAGACCAGCCCCACATCACATCCGGAGGACTTGCCGCTCTCCGGGTCATCGGTGCTGACTAAGAGAAGAACAGAAAGAGGTCCCCTCGGAGAAGTTGGCGTTCCCATGTAAGTTCAAAGACACGTTGCGTTACGACATTGAACGATTCGTTGATGCTCGCTTCGTTGAAGAGTACGACTGCGACCTCGCGATCCTCTCCCACCAGGACGCTCAACGATTACCTCCGGCGAGAGATCTTGCCCGTGATGAGACGGGGGATCGGGCACCAAGTCAAGAGCCACATGGCCGACGTGGAGCCGCATATCCTCAGCAGGATACAGGACATCGTCCGTCGCGTCCGGCCGCCTATGTGGGAAAACTACCAATGTAGCATGGCGTAGGGACCGAGCTTTCCCACTGACATCGAGGACTGGGAGTTTCTTGGTGACCCTTCACCGACGGGCCGGGGTACAACTTTGACACTCTCCGAGTTGACTGCCATGTTGATGAAGAGAACAATCAACAGAATTAGGGTTCGGATCGCCATGATAAATGGGCAACCAAGAGCTGGCGGTGCGACATTGGCACCGTTCGGCATGAAAGTGGAAGAGAGGTAAGACGTTTTTTTCGGTCTCGAATTTCCTCATCGGGACTTGTATCTAGACGCAATCATCAGAATAATACATGCAATCGCACTCATATACCCTGCAGCTGCTTGGCTTGCCGTTGCCGTCGAGTGCCTGTCCCTCGGGGGTGTGACACGAGATAGCAACAGCAGGGTCCTATCACGCCCGTGCACATCGAGAGAGCCATTGTCGAGCCCATTCAACATCCCTGTGGCACTGAATCTCTGCAATCCCTTCTCAGTTTGCTTAGAAGTGGAGGCGAAAGCGGTTGGCCGCATCAATCAGACTTTTATTCATCGCGGCCAAACGTGATCCAGCCACTCAGCCATCTTGCTCAAACTCCACGAGCGGAAGTCCGCCCTTGCGTCAATTCTTTTAATCAACTGATATGAAACCAAACAGCCGGTTCAAATCTTTTTCATCCAAAGCGATCCGCCTCTTGGCATCGTAGCCTCGACCAGTCGGGTTGGAGGCAATCGGGGGAACGCTGAGAAAGAACATGCTCAAACGGGCGCAAACCCCGGCCCCCCCCACCCGCCCATACCACATCCTCGGGAGGGCTACTGCGCGCCGAGCCCGCCCGCCTCTTCTATCCAAGCAACTTACATGCTTTTGCAACCCTGGAGTTTGTGAGTAATTGAGTAGGTTGTTCTGCAGTGGCAGGGTCGTGGGCAGCTGATGATCCGGTACCTGCTTTCTTGTTGCGAAGTAAGAGACGAGGGGTTCTTATATTAACTTTGGCTTCTCCCAGGTCTTTGGGACTGGAGGACGTCTTCAATGCGAATGGACGACGAGTCTCGAGTGTCTTTGACTAAGAGATTTGATCTCGTATCCACGGTTGCTCACCAGATCTCCCCCCGCCGAAATGCTGTTCCCCCCGGTGCGGCACGGCCTACTGGCCGTCCTAGCCGTTCTCTCCGGCCCCACATCGGCGCAGTCCTCCGGCCGCCCCGGCCACGGCCTCATCGGCCACCCGATCACCATCTTCCAGCCCGCCTGTGTGCACGCCTGCCGCTCGTCGCTTCCCCGCTCGTCCGTTCCTTGCGACGTGCACCTCCACGGACACCACAGCAGCAGCGTGTCGGCCGAGTGCCTGGCGGAGAGCGACGCCTACCTCCTGTCCGCGGCGTGGTGCTTGCATCTCCGGTGCGCCGTCGAAAAGGTCCCCGTCTCGAGACTCGAGCGGTTCTGGGAGGAGGATCTTGTGGGCAGGGAGCTGGGGCAGCCAATGCCCAAGTGGACGTACCAGGAGTCGCTGGCCCGAGTCCAGGGGGACCCGCCGACGGAGGGCTTGGGGAAGGACGAGGCGTTCAACAGGACTGTTCTCGTGGGCGATGAGAAGTATTTGGGGAATTGGAATGGGAATGTTGCTTTTGAGAGGGTTGAGATCAACCACCAAAAGTTCGCGTGAGTGTCATCTCCTGCCCTCTATGAACGGCAAGCTTGCAAGCTGCTAATACCGCTTCAGTCTGATTGTCCTCGCCACAGGCGTGGGCATCCCCATTGCCTTCTCACTTCTTCGCTTTCCCCCCTTCCCGCCGTCCCTGACGACCAAGTTCTACTCGTACCTCATCGACCCCCCCGCCTTCTCCAGGTACCACGCCGTTCCGGTGCTGGGCCTGGGCATGATACCCACCCGAGGCCAGGCCTTCTTCATCCTCTACATCATCGCCCTCAACGTCGCCCTCGCCGCCGTCGGCTACCGCTCCCTCCGGCCCAACTCCTGGTACGGCCGCGGGACATACGAGGAGTTGTTCAACTACGTCGCCAACCGCACCGGCATGCTCAGCTTCGCGAACATGCCGCTGGTCTTCCTCTACGCGGGGCGGAACAACGTGCTCCTCTGGCTGACGAGCTGGTCGCACTCGACCTTCCTGCTGCTCCACCGCTGGATCGGCGTGGTCTGCGTCCTGCAGGCGGCGGTGCACTCGGCCATGTGGCTGCACATCCACTCGGCCTGGGAGCGGGACCACGCCGAGGTCTCGGCAATCCCGTACTGGTACTGGGGCATCATCGGGACCGTGTCTCTTGCGCTGCTCATTCCGTCGTCACTGCTCCCGATCCGAAAGCGGATGTACGAGGTCTTCCATGCGATGCACACTGTGTTGGCCGTGCTCGTCCTCGTCGCGTGCTGGCATCACATCACTTATCGGTACAAGCGGCAGTGGGGGTACGAGAACTGGGTAATCATGGCGGCGGTGATCTGGAGCTTCGACTGGGTGTTCCGCGGTGTCAGGGTGCTCCGACGCGGTGTGAAGAGGGCGTTTGTTACGAGGATCGATGATGAGTACGTGAGGGTCGACGTCCCCGGCGTGGACTGCCGCGGGCACGCATACGTGTACTTCCCGACATTGACGTGGCGTGTGTGGGAGAGCCATCCGCTCTCGATCGCGGGCGTGGCTTATCACGGCAGCGACGACGTGTCCCGGGCGGTTACCCCCGACTCTCGGGCGGCATCTGATGAGAAGGTGGGGCCGATCGCGGATGTCGCTGCGGCGAGGGCCTCTTCTTCAGAGTCTTCGCTGTCGGATGCTGCGGCGGCCAGAGCCACGGGGATAAGCTTCTTCGTCCGCGTCGCGAAGGGAACCACGCGGCTCCTGGCCAACAAGCACGCTACTCCCGGAGGCATTCCCATCTTACTTGAGGCGTACAGTGGCGAGTCGAGGCTCTACGAGGATGGCAGCAGGGGCGAGCCGACGGTCGAGTTTCCCAACATCGTCTTCCTCGCGGGCGGTGTGGGCATAACAGCCATCCTGCCCAAGGTCAGCGCCTCCCAGGGCCTGTACCGGCCGTTGGGCAGCAAAAAGCTATACTGGGGCGTGAGAGATGGTGCTTCCGGCCTCGTGCGTGCGGTCGGGGGCATGGTCGTTGGGTCTGGAGGTGCTTCAGCCGTGCGTTCCGAGGGTGTAAGCGCGCTTCATTGGGGCGATGTCGAAGTGAGCGTCTCCGTAGGCGAGAGGTTCGATGTCAGGGCGATCATCGAGGCCGAGGTGAGGTCTGGCAAGGGCGGGACGATGGTCGTGGTGTGTGGTCCTGCTGGCATGGCTGATGATGCTCGGGTCGCAGTGGCATCGCTGGGACGGCATGGATGTCTGGTCAAGCTTGTTGAGGAGACGTTTGTTTGGTAGCTCTCTGTATATAAATGGCCTTTTCTATTCTAGGGTGTTATGTCACGCGTCGCACGTCAGACATGGGGAACTCGCTGACTTAGGGGAATGGATGCTCTCTTTTGACTGCAGGTGGTTCATGTTTCTTTCTCCCTAAATATACTAGGAATGAAAGGCAATAAAGGACTGGTAGAGCGTATTCATCTCTCGTGCATGGAATAACACACGGTCGCTGGATGAAGGGCGTCAAGGACAGGGAAAGTGACGGACAGTGAGCTGGGCCGGTTATGATAAGTGTTGGTGTAGTCTCCATCATCAAAGAGATGAAAGTAGGCTAACAGTAGTCATGAAGTGCTATCACTACTGATGAGCGATTCCCGTTCCCGTTCCCGTATTGGTTTGGCATGAGTAGTAATTTGAGCCTTCGAGCGCGTTCTTATGGGGGCTCAAGACTCACGTGACACGGTCGGTGCTTTCATACGAAGTCACGGGAGCTTGAGATGGCTGGAGTGGAGGAGAGAGCATCATGGGTTCTTCTTCCATAGTGTAACTTAGGTATTTTAGGCACTATTCTAAGAGTTTTCATCAAGGTTGTCACCACAGGCAACCAGGGATGATTCCTCTCTCATCAACATCTCGATCCAATCTAAAATCTTCTGCCCCAATAAGAGTGAGACCATGATCAGCACAGGGACGAAGCTCACATCGGACCCTGCAGATGAGCATGTGAGACTCAGCAGATGAGGGAGCCAAGGCACATGCAGGGGCTCATGACGCTGGCCTCCACAATGGATTGTAGATCTTCCAGTCATCTCAGAATCGTCAGCGTCTTGAAGAAACTTAAATGCTTTTCATTAGGCCTTCCTCTGACCCAAGACAGAGAGACATCTCATCGAGAATCTCATCGAGATGCTACAATACCTATGCGTCGTGGATCACCCGCATGCCAAGCCGGCCGGATCCTCTCACTGAGAAGCCCCTCCCGATCGCCACGCCACCAACGTATGCTAGATACGTGCGCTAGAGGGGGGGTCTGAGGTAGCACAAACAGGGTATTCTGTCCCTCCTCATCTCCAGACATTCATGCGTTGAGCATCTTCATCCCTTCCCCAATTCCTCTTATCTTTTCGTTAGGCATCAGTGATCATACCCGCCGAGTTCATCAACCGGTCCGGCAGTGCCAAAATGCAAACCCCTTAACGCTCCCCCGAGTGACTCCCCCCAACACCTGATAACCCCCTAAACACCAGAAAACGCCTCGCCGGTCGGGAGCTAAGAGCATAATCCCTTAGATTAAAGCATCGTTTTGTTCGTTGTGTCGTAAACGCCACCATCGGTCGGGCAGGCGGGGGGAGAAAGGATCTTCATCGCGACCTTCCCCTCCCAGCCGTTCGTATTCAAGACAGACTGGCAGACGCGCCCGCTCTCTCATGTCCTCGCCCTCTTCCTGCTCGTGTCGCTCTCGTCCCTCGGGCTGCCGCGCTTGCTCGGGCCCTGCACAGCTATCGGCGATGATGCTGCTGCTGCTGCTGAATATGATGGTGATGATGCCACCGCACCGCGTCCCGCGGCCTCGCGCAGCCGCTGGCTCCGCGGCTGCATCCCCAGCTGGTACTGCGCGTAGGCGTGGTACTGCAGGTGCTCCTGCCGCCGCTGGTAGATCTCCTCCTCGAGGCCGAACTCCATGCCCGCGACGCCCTCGTCCTCGCCGGCGCAGGCGTCGCACTCCTGGTCGAAGGCGTGCGTCTCGACGAAGACGCCGCGGCGGCAGGCGCCGAAGCGGTCCTCGGCGTTCTTGGCCTCGAGGCACGAGAGGCGCTGCGACAGGTCGGCCCAGGTCAGGGACTCGCTGCAGCGGGTGCAGGTGCCCGCGAAGAGGACGAGGCGGCACATTGTGTGTTTTTTTGGAACCTTTCGGTCGGCTCGAAGAGAGGAGGAGTAGCTCGTTGGGTGAGCCTTTCGGATATCGTCGTCCCGCGGGGCGAGGAGCAGGTGAGAGGAGACGGAGGTGTTTGTTTTCGACACAACGGGGAGGAATGGTGGCGCAAGGACAGCTCTGCAATTGATCGTAGGACGGCGGCCCTCTATAAACGTCTTGGCTAGTCGTCGACGAGACCTCGGACGGTATTGTACGTTGTTACGGGAGGCACGAGTGGGGGAGGGGAAGCGGCTGAAGTGGAAGAATGGGCAGGATTACAGGGTAAACGCCTGTCGAGAAGTAGGAACAGGGCGAACACAAAAGCTTTTAGACTGCGACCACGACGTACTGATCGACACGAGGGGGGAGGCCCTAGCACGACGCAGCCAAGCAGCTTGGAGACGCGGGACGGGAGCAAGGGGGGAGGAGGGTGGGAGGAGGAGGAGGGGTGGAAGATCAATTGCCTCTCAGCCGCGAGTTTGCAGTGAATTAGAAAGGAGATGGAACAATTGATGTAGGCAATTGATGATGTTTAGAAAGTCTAATACACCGAGGAGAAACTTGAAGATACATGAAGAGAAAAAGCAACGACAGGGCACGACACATTTGCTGCAAAAATCAGAAGAAAAAGCGCCGGCGGCACAGCACGGCACAGCACAGCACACACAGACGCGCAGCCACATGCACGACAACCCTCCTCGCAGAATCAAAGCAGCAGCACGGAGGAGGCCGTTTCCCTCAGGTTTAGCCCCCCTCTCTCTTCAACGCCCTCTTCTGGACGGCACCACGCGGCACGACGGCATCTTTCCGGGGTTGAAGGTGGCGGGCGAGAGAGGGGATTAGCTTTGCCGTCCTGCTTGAGACAGCCGAGATGGACTTACCTGACGTGGCGCGCGTAGGAGTGAGAGGAACGGACGGGCACAGCATCCAACAAGTCATGTCATGTCACCAACAACTGAAAGAGAAAAAAGCACGGAGAGTGGGAAGGAAGGTGGCCTGTCCTCTCTCATCCTAGACACGCTTAGCCCCGGGTAGGGTGCGTTGGCCGAAGTCAAGCCTAGACCGGCTTCTCTTTCTCTAGCCTCAAGAAGACAAGCGTTGTGTGATCCGGCTGCGGGGGAGACGGAGACGAGGAGGGATTCTTTCTTTCAACGGGCCGCTGAGACAAAACAAAACACACACACACACACACGGAAAAAGGACACGGAGCGTTTGCTCAGCTCTGGTTCCCCGCCGACAACGCCTTTTTTGTGTGAGGGGGATTCGTCATCGTAACATGTTTCAATCGAGACTCCCAGTCATGAATCCGGACGCTCTCTACCCATTAGCCGTGATGACAGAGTCATGAGAAGGAAAAAGCGTCTCCCGGTCATGGTTGACTGAACCGGGGGGGCTGCGGCGTGTCATGGTGGACGCGCGAGGAGGGCCACAAAAGGAAAGAAAGCTTGAGATGAGACGAGTTACACACGCCGGAGGGCATGGATCATGCGGCGAGCTGTGCTTCGAGCTTTCCTGGCAGCTGCCGGGATTGAAGCTCGAGGCCTTTTGGCTTCTGATTGTTCCCTCTCTCTCACTTTCTGTTCTTCTCAACCACTCGTCAACCCCCCTTTTCTCTCACAAATTGGGCGAGCATAAAGGAGAGAGATGCCGGTTTCTATATTTACTCTGCTAAGATGAGCACCCCGCCCCATGACCTTGGTGATTGCCCTGCGATGCAACCCCCAATCGATAGTCGTGGTCCTTCCCAGCGTCCTCACTTCTCCAGGGGTGGACGGACTACCATCACGGCCAAGCGCCAAAACGCATATGCAGCCTGATAAGAGGCGATGGATGCAAGACGCCCGGCCGTCGCCCGGCGGGGATCGAGCAGGGGGCATCCGGCTGCGCTGCACTGTTGCTGTTGGCCTGGAGTCGTGATACCTGCGCTTCTGAGATGTTCCGCAGTCCCGCAGCAACTCAATCTCGCCCGTCGTCTGACGATGCAAACTCGCCGCCGCTGCGCAAGATGAATCATCATGAGCGTAGCTAGACTTCTGGGCAGCAGAGACCTCGCATACGTGCTTTTCGGCGAGGCTCGGCGAAAGGTTCGATCGACCGTTCGTTGACGTCCGTTACTGAAATATGAACCGAACCCAATCAACCCCCAACCTAAATTTGAGGACAAAGATGCGTAACCACACAATACCGGGGATAATATGATAACGATGTGGAATAGGGCGAGCTATCTCCCGCGTTCCAATCATTGTTGCCGTCGCCCGGTGGGAGCCGGGGTGGAGACCCCGGGAGCGGGAGCGGGAGCACGGAGGGGTGGGGACGGACGTGTTTGTCGCATGGGTTGGACTTTTCAGGGTAGCTTCACATCGTCCATCTCCTGACACATCTCCTGACATATCTCCTGATGGCAACATGAAAAGTTTTTGATCGGTCCCAAGACCCTCCGAGCGGGCGAAGCAAGCAGGCCAACCACCGCCCACGGAGTCCAGATCCGGTGGCACAGACTGCGCTCTCACATGCCTCATCCAAACGACAGATCGCGTACGCTATACCGCGCAACGTGAGAAATAAAGCGCACTGGCATATCTGGCGTACAAAAAGTCTCTGCGAACCTCTCCTCTCACATGCAGACGGAGAGTCTATCTCAGTCTTTGCTTCTTGTCTATTGACCTTATCTCTCTCTCTCTCTCGTGCTCGATGCGTATAATAGGGCGCAAATGCAAACGCACAGCAAAACGGCCGTGAGCGCTGCAAGATGAGAAAAGCAAATCTCAAGCCCGATGTTTTGATCAAAACGCACGATAAGCGAGAACGTCTGTTCGATGACACCACGACATCCCAACCGGGGGGGGGGCAGGCGGAGTTATCGCCGTTGGGAAGTTCTCGTTATACCGGGGTTTCTCTCGCGGTCCAGACCCCCGAGTAGTCGATGTGTCAATCTTTCGGCGCCGGACGCATCACCGATTTTTTTCATCTACTCCCTCTCTCTTCACACGTTAAGACGATACCTACTTCTAAGAGCGAGCTCTGCGTGAACGTTGCCCAGTCTCCTCACTAGACGACGAAGGAGGGAAGGACGGAGACCGCAACGCCACGCAGAAACAGCAACGGTAGCCGCGGCCGAAACGCCAGCAAGAAACGTCCGTGATGCCACGTGCAGGCAGCTGCGAAACGCTGCGATCACCTAGATCGATGCCGCACGAGCGGAGACGGAGATGCAAGGCACCGCCACGAGCTGAGCAGAGAAGACCAAGGCAGGTCAAGGTCGCTGCCATTTTCACATGGTCGACCAGATCAGACACGCCTTACACCCGGAGATATCTGCGAGCCTTCGGAGGGGAGAGGGCTCGGGTGTCCGCCCAAGGAGATCACGAACGATACGAGGGCAGACAGAAAAGATCGCCGCCCGGACCCGACGAACGCACCAGAACGTCTCGGGTTGTGTTTGTCGTTGCGAAGAATGCGTGCCACCCTCTCGCACCCGCTTACAGTGGTCTCGGATACAGCCGAGATGGAACCTAATCTGGCTCACGACGTGAACGCTCTTCACTCCCTGGGCAGTCCAAAGGCGACATGCGGGTAGTGCTGTGTCGTGTTGGTGTCCATAGTGCATCATCACCTCAAAGTCAACAGCGTCTTCAGCGGAACCATGAATCAAGTCGATCGAGGCGGAAATTACTATTATACAGACTAGGGATTTTTTCGCTTTTTTTGTTCTTCGGGCTCGATCTTTCTGCCTCCCTCCCATTTTCCCCTCCCTGCCGCCCGTTGTTCCACCGTAAAACGTTTGGGGGAATCAAGCGGTTCGCATAAAACCAACTGTAGCATGTGAAAATAGAAAAAAGAAAACGCGAATGAAAAGAGATGAAAAACTTGTGAGCCTGGTATCATATCCACGAGGACCGTATGAGAGAAGATGCGCCTGATAGGAAACACACGTTGGCGGGCCCTCTATTTCCCTGGTGTAGGACGGTGTAGCAACGGCGACGCATTATCCACGAAGTCTAGGCAGAACCCACTTCGAGCCCGCGAACGGGAGACCGTGTGTGTGTTTGTGTGTACGTGTTTGTGTGTGGCCTTGCTCAGGCACACCAAGCATGCCCGAGCGGCGGCGGCGACTGTCTTTGCATCATGACAGGCGGAAGAAATGTCTCGGAACTTTCATCATGCAGCCCGCGTACACGCAAAGGCGCGAGTACCACCCAAGATTCCACGACGTGTGGAAAAGATTGCCATTGGCGTCAGACTCAGAGGCGTCCAAAAAGGTCCGTTCGAACAGCGTTCCAACCATCACACAGGCGTCAAGAGCGTGCATCATGGAGAATTGTTGGCAGGAAACCCATGTCGTAGTGAGGCGTCATGACTACGCACCGTGTCCATGTCAGGAAGAGTCGAGAAATTCCCAGTCATGCCAGTCAAGGATCATGTGCAAGCGAGAAGAAGAGTGCCATCATCATCGTCAAGTGTCGAGTGAGTTCAGAGCATCGAATGTCAGCGAGCAAGACCAAGACCAAGTCCAGAAGGCAGTCTGTCGTCGTATATCCTCCTCCCCGCCTGCGCCTCCCGGTTGATATCGAATGTGTGTCCAAGTCTAGGGACAGAAGAGGTGGACGGACGCTTAGCTGGAAGGTAGCGCAGCAGAATGATGAACGTTATCAGTCGTCGGAAAAAGAAAGAAAGGGTTATCGTAAAAGGTCCAATGCGCTGAGCCACTGGAATCAACGTGCATGCGCGGCGCTTCAGTATACGTAACGCGAAACGAGAGGCATCATGTCGAGGTCCACGCACGGCAAAGTGATCAATCACATCACACAAGCATGGTCCCCACGGAATGGGCACGCAGCAGACACCTCTTATGAGGATCCCGGCGGAGGCTGAGCACCGGGCTGGCCTGCCGCGCCGCCTTGTTGCTGTTGATACACCAGAGATTGGTACCAAAGGGCGAGATAGTTCTGGTAGCCTCCGTCTACGGATTGTTAGCCAAATATCCAACCCTGGTTGCTGTATGTAAGGAGTCTCATATCGCCACTTACACTGTGCGTACGGGTCAGCGCCGTCGGCTCCCGCAGGAGCTTGTGCAGCTGGGGGATTAGTTGATCCTGATGCTTGGTTGTTAGATCCCTGCTGAGAGTAACTTCTGTCATAGTCCTGGTTCTGACGACCGCGACCGCCGCCGCCACCACCACCGCCTCCCGAGTTCTTCTGACGCTGTTGCATGTTAGCCGCTGTCGACGCGTATGCCGAGGCTCGTATGGGACTTACCACTGCATCGACCTTCTCCTCGATTGCTTGCTTCGCTCGTGCGATGCTATCACGCGAACCGATGAGTGCAATCTCTCGCTGGACCTCGCCGGGACCAGACGACTGGGCAACGTTAATCTTGCATCCAGTGCCGTTCTGCATGTCCCTGATGGTCTCGCCTCCCTTTCCTATGATCATGCCGACGGCCTCGGAAGGAACGTAGATGGCGTCGTGGATCTTATCGCCGCCGCCAGCACCGCCAGCACCGCCAGCGCCGCCAGCGGAGGGGCCACCATCTCTCTGGTGGCCGCCATCTTGCCTAGGCATCTTCTTGACAGGGGCCGCAGCCTGACCGTCGTTGCGGCTGTCGCTGTCGACGATCTCCATGATTAGATCCTTGGCCTGAGCCGCAGACTCGCGAGAGCCGATCAGGTTGACGGGACGAAGTCCGTTGACGCTCTTGGATTCGCCGACAATGTTGATATGACAGCCAGACCTCTCTTGCAGGTCGCGGATAGTCTCTCCACCGCGTCCAATGATCAGGCCAACGGTTCTATCGGGGACCATGATCTGCATGCAGTCCTCGCCATCCCTAAGGGCGGCCGCACCAGCAGCTGCACGGTTGTCACGAGGGGCGGCCTTGGTTGCCGCGGCACCACGGTTAATGGCCCCCATTCCGCTGTCGTCGATGATGCGGTCGATAGCAACCTTGACCTCCTCGCGGCGCGGTGGCGGACCGGTAATCTTGCATTGACGGTAAGGACCGTTGTCGCTGGAGGGGAGAAATTGGACGCGGCAGCCGGACTCGGACTCGATGCGGCGGAGATTCTCCCCCTGTCGGCCGATGATAAGTCCGACAAGGCTTGACTCGATCTGAATGGTCTCCGCGTTGTCGTCACCGCCGCCGCCGCCACTTCCTCTGAGAGGCGAGCGTTCTCTTCCGCTCGGGTTGCGGGGAGAGAAGGCACGAGCGCGCAGGCCAGGGCTGTATGACCGCTCGCGGCCATACTCGCGAGGAGCGGGACGGTCGTCGCGGCGCTCGTCTCTGTAGGGGTTGAAGTTGTCGCGGAACTGGTCTCGGCGGTTTGGGGGGGAGCGCGAGCGAGAGCTTCGCTGGTATCCGCCGCGGGGGTCGTGGCCGCGGGAGGGTTCGTTGGAGTAGACGAGAGGGCGATCGTACGAGGTGACGCCCTTCTCAGCAGCGAAGGCCTTAGCCTGGGCGATGGCGTCGCTGATGCTCACGGTACCCGAGTTGACAGGGCGGATAGAACTAAGATCCAGACTGCCGCTCGACGAGGGCTGGGGAAGCGAGTAACCACCACCGCCGTACGCAGGAGCGCCTTGAGGGGGCATCGGCGGGTAGGAAGGAGGCGCTTGACTGCCGGGAGCAGGAGGGTATCCAGGAGGCATGCTGGGCTGCGCGTGAGTCGGCGTCGAAGACGCGCGAGCTGCGCCTGGAGAACAATGCCGTTAGTCAGGGATGTCGAGGTCGCGGGGGTCATGTTTCGGGTACCTACCTAGGGCAGCGAGAATGGACGAGATGTCGCGAGTAGGTTCGGCCATGGTTGATGTCGCGAAAGGTGGATCTGTGACTAGGGGAAAAGATCGCGATTCTTTTGACCAAAGGTCGGCAGTTGATGAGGATGCCGTTGGTGGGCGCGCGGCTGAATTTTCAGCGACACTGGGAAATGCGAAAGAGGACGTGATTACGAGCGCGCGGGCGTGGTCAGGTGACAATGAAGCGCGATACGAAACGAGTCGCAAAAGAAACACACCACAAGTAGAGACGTGCACAAGTGCAATTCTTTTTATTACGGTGACGAAGCTGAGGAAACGGATTGATCCTCGCGCACCACGATCCCGAATGATGTTGTCAGCTTGGGGTGGTTGAGGGCAGAGTTAGTCGAGTTGATGAGTGGGAAGAGCGAAGTTGTGCAGGGTCTGAGGGTTGTAGACCGCCTGCCTAAAAGAGACTAGATACGTTGTGGAAGGTGGCCCGGGGCTCCGCCATGGGTGAAAATTTAGCAGTAGCGGATTAGGGTTGTTCCTTTTCGTGCCAATGGAAGGCCCGGGGTGCTGTCGGGTCCAAAGATCTTAGTAAGCACTGACCACCACCTTCTTCAGTGATGGGCACGTGCTCCTTCCCCCAGGGCGATTTCCAAGTTCTTGGCCGCTGTACCGCATCAAGTCCGGCTGAATTCCATGAGCACCTCGAATCGGAAATCGCCACTACGTCACTCGATGACTTGGTCACTTCACCGCCGAGAGTCGCCTGGCCTGAGTTGTAAAAGGCGCAGTCACTCATGAGAAACAGGACAGGGGTAGCAGGTGACTGGTACTGGCTTGCCCAAGCAGAGAGAATTGGGAGGTCTCCGCCCTCCACGTGAGTTTGCGACAATGCAGTCAGTGAGTTGGTGCCTTGCAGCAAACACGCAAGCCAGCGTCCGCCAGTCACTTGTGGTGGCTCGGGAGCTTAGGTAGAGCAGCGAACTCGATAGAAATCTTGCGGTAAGAAACTCTCTGAATACGCAGAAACGCCGTGGTCATTTCGGGCTTATCTAAATATTTCTCTCTCATCAAATATCTGGCGGTTTCGTCGACCGCAAGCGCCGACTTCATTGTGGGCGGCTCGCAGCCCGCAGCGAAGCGCCCAATGTCGCAGAGCGCGGGCCAACGGCGGCCAATCACTCCCGCGCAGCGTCAAGACTTGAGACGGCCCCACTGAGAGGGCAGCGCTGGGCCGAAGCACAGGGCACTGGAGAGTTCTTGTTTAGTGGGTCCCTTCCTCCGCCGGCTTCCACTGCCGCAAGAACCCTCCGGGTGAAATGCGAATGCTGTGAAAATCGACAGGAACATCATCTCACCTTCCTTCTGAGTTGATGCCCATTGATACTACGTGGAACCCTGATGCCTGGAACCTACAGTGTACCTAGGTACTGATACTCAAGCAGGTACTAATTGTACGCGCTGTTTTGTTCTTCTCCCCTCGGCAATAGCAGGGCAGCATCGGAATGGAAAGAACTTAGCAGTGTCCAATAATGAGAAAGTTGCCTTATCTGCCTGTACCTTCCACTTCTCCTGCTGGGGCGTACCTGCCTGTCGGTGTCGTACCTGACGTTTAGACGAACTCGCACGATTTGCGGGATTCCTCAAGCTTTGCTGCCGTCTGACCAAGATCAGCCTCCAGAAAGCCGTTCCTGTCGCAAACCGGTTTCTTTGCTCATGCCGTTGTAGTAGTGGCGAATTGCTTGGCATTGATCATCGACCATCTTCCACCCACCTCATCGGAAGGGAAGGCACGAAGGGTAAGGGTCCCGTACCATTGCTTGCCCAGCTTCCAGATTTTCCACTGCTTGCCATTTTTTTACAGGGGGTGAGGGGTTTCTTTTTAGCGGCTCTCGCCGAATGGTCGTCCAAGACACGCGATTGGGCGAGACGGTTGAGGGGAACCCCCTGCAAGCGCCAGCCATCCGCCGCCTCTTTTCGTTCGCTGTCCGACGATCTTTCCTCTGTTCCTGCCTCGTCTTCCCAGTCGCCATGACCCTTCGTGCAGAACATCCCCAGAATTCGAGCAAAATCTTGCAAATCCGGAGCCATCCAGACCAGCCAACTCACACGTTACCTCTCTTTTTCCTCTTTCGCCCGAGCCATCCTCCGTCGCCCGCCCAGGCATAGCCACAGCCACCGGCACCACCTGGCGTGACTCGCCGACTGGGGGGGTTTGATGCCAACTGACTGGCCGATTGTCACTGGGCAGCAAGCCGGCCCACGAAGAGGACGGGGAATGGACGACGAGGGTGGTCGGTGTGGGCGGCTCTCCGCAGTAATGCCCTGGGCTTGCCAATGGCGTCAGAGTGCGTTCTCGCCGTGAGGTCTCTGGGCGAACCGGAGCCTATCGAAGAGACGGGGATTGTTAAAATGCCCTTCGCCCTCTGCTGCCATCCCCGAATGGCGACTTTTGGAAAGATGGGCACCATCCGTCTGTTCGCTCCGTGGTGTCCCCTTGCTCAGTGACTCAACCGCCCATTTGTTATATCACCCAGAGTTTCGCCCCGCGAGGCCAAGCCATCTATCTATCTGTTGATGGTTTGAACAAGTGTTGGGTGTATCCGCTACTCTCGTGATACCGCAACTTCACCTCACTTCGCAAGTCGAGCTTCAAGCAACAGGGTCTAGTCAGCCGACGAGACTCAACAGGAGCAACAACAACGACAAAGACAAAAACACCATCATCATCCGACGACCACGGCTACGGGCTATTACCTCCCCACAGCGTCAACTCAAGAGCCTAGTCTATCACCGTTCCCGTCGTCCGCAAATATCGCTTTGCCTTAGCAGCGTTTGGGCAGCCGCTCATCGTGACCCCGGCCTCCGCGTTTGGTTGGCTGAGAGCAGCTGTTGAGCGCGCTTAGAAAGGACCTCATCCAAGTCCACTCTCACCTCACCCTCACCTGGTGCCGTACCGCCAAACGAAACAAAGGCTTGGGCCCGAGTCCAATTTCCCTTGCAAGGCCACGGCCAAAGGGGCCTCTCTCCTTCCTTCCTTTGCTGGGCTATTTTCTGCATCGAGGTGTGAATCAAGTAAGCAGCAAAAAAAGTTCTTTCTTTTCTTTTCTTGCCGAGACCTGTCGTATCGTATCGTATCGTATCGTCGTCCCCTTGTTGCGCGGCTGCAGAGTGGCCCGCGCCTGCAGCCCGGCCTGTGTCGTCCGTCGTCGCCGTGTTAGTCGCGGCTTCCTTTTATTCTATCGTACCTCCTTCCCTTTGAACGTTCAGTCGTTCCTTCCCACCACCAATCTGCCAGACTGACGACCACCTGCACCTGCCTTCTTTCTCTCCCCAAGGGCCCCACAATGGATTCATAGAGAGCTTGTTCAGTATCAGCGCTTGACGAGTTTCCTTTGTCGATTTCCTTCGTCATTCTCTCTTTCCTCCTCTGAGGCGGTGATTCATCTAATTCAGTCATCAACACCAACACCTACCCACGAAAATAATCACCTTTGCTCGCTGGCGACCTCCCTCATCACCCTCATCCTCTCTCTCCTTTTGGCTTCTGGGATTTTAGAATTATTTCTATCCTCTTGCTTTCTTTCCTTTTCTGTTCATTTTTGCTGGCAAAAATAATTGCGTCAAATATCTTACGCCATCGACAGACCCACGATGTTTACCTCGCGGCAACGGCAAGATGAGGCCTACCCGGCCGTCCCCGACTCCCTCCGGTCGGACTCGCTCGAGATGTCGGAGCTTAGAAAGACTCAGCAGGCTCGAGCCGACACCGCCCCCTACATCACGCCTTATCTCGGCCTCCGCAGCAGGCTCTCTCAGATCTGGCTGAACCGCTGGACGATATTGCTGCTCCTTGTCCTCCTCAGGATCATCATCCTCATCGCCAGCTTGAACGACAACGTCGACGATGCGAACGCGAAGGCTCTATCTGCATGCACAAAAGTCGAAGACATTGGCAGCGCCATGGCTTCCATGCCTCACTACCTCTCCGTCGGCGTCAACGAGATGTCCGCCAAGGGCATCGAGAAGACACTGGACGGCATGGTTGCCGTGCTCGGGCTGCTCATCACTGGCGTCCAGAACCTCATCATCTTCGTCATCAACATGCTGACCTCGATGTACACCTGCTTGATCACGGCTTTCATTCATGGCGGCTTGGACGTGGCCGCCGACGTCACCAAGAAGGTCACGGACGCCATGAACAAGGCCGTCGGCGCCATCGCCAACACCATCAGCGACAAGTCCAAGAGCCTCGAGGACGGCATCAACAAGGCTGCCGACGCCATCGAAGACTCCATCCTCGGCAACGTTCTGCCCGACTTCCCCAAGGTCGACTTCTCGGGACCTATCAACGACCTGCGCGACATCAGGATCGACACGAACGGCTTCGTCGGCGATCTGAACAAGCTCAACGATGATCTGCCCACCTTTGAGGAGGTCCAGAACATGACCGCCCAGGCCATCTCGTTCCCGTTCAACCTGCTCAAGGAGACTATCAATGAGGCTTACAAGGGCTACAAGTTTGACCGCTCCGTCTTCCCCGTCGCCCAGAAGCAGGCGCTCAAATTCTGCTCGACCAACAACAGCATTTCCGAGTTCTTTGACGACCTTAGGGGTATGATCAACAAGGCTAGGATCATCTTCATCGTCGTCCTGTCCATTCTGGCTGTGCTCGTCATTGCCCCCATGGCCTGGCTCGAGATCATGCGCTGGAGACGTGAGCGCAAGCACGCCAAGATCATTGCCAGCAACCAGTACGACTCCATGGACGTCGTCTACATCGCCTCCCGCCCCATGACGTCCACTGTTGGCATTAAGATTGCCTCTCGTTTCAAGGGCAAGCGCCAGATCCTCGTCCGCTGGGCCATCGCCTACGCCACATCTCTCCCGGCTCTCTTCGTCCTCGCCCTGGCCATCGCTGGTTTCCTCTCCTGCCTGTGCCAGTACATCATTCTCAAGGCGGTCGAGAAACAGGTGCCCGCCCTTGCTAACCAGGTTGGCGGCTTTGCGGATGACGTCGTCGGCACGCTCCAGGGTGTCTCGAAGCAGTGGGCGGACGATGCGAACGGCGTCGTGCTCTCCACGCAGAACGAGATCAACAACGACCTGCTCGGATACGTGACGAACGCCACCTCGGCTGTCAACGACACCTTGAACACCTTCACCGACACCATGACCACCGGTCTGGAGACGGTGTTCAACGGCACCATTCTCATCAACCCCATCAAGGACGTCGTCCGCTGCACCATTGGCCTCAAGGTCGAGGCTGTCCAGAAGGGGCTCACCTGGGTGCACGACCACTCTCAAGTCTCGTTCCCCATGTTCGCCAACGACACCTTCAGCCTCGGCGCCGAGGAGTCCGTCTCGGGCGACTCCGATCTCAACACTTTCCTGGCTTCGCCCTCCAGTGTGACGACAGACGAAGTTACCGGTGCCGTTACGCACGTCACCGACTGGCTGCGCCGCGGCATCATCCAGGAAGCCCTCATCTCGACTGGCATTCTCCTCATCTACGTCATCATCGTGCTCATCGGTGTCATTCGGGCGCTGGTCGGCATGGCCATGCCGGACAAGGGTCGTAGCGAGGGCGGACTGCGCTACACCGGAGACGACCGGCCCGCCATGAGCCCGAGAAGCCCTCCGAGATCCCACGGCAACGACTCGCGGTTTCCTCAGTTTGGCAGCGACGCCTCCGCGGTGGAAGACGACCACTACCAGAGAGAGCTCCGAGACGAGAAGATGATCAAGAAGACCAGCATGGGTCGAGCGCAGCCGATGCAAGGCCACGAGAGGACAAGCTCATATGGTCACCTCGATACAGCATCATCTAACAAGTTCTAAGACGGCATTCATATCGAAAAAAAAAACACAAATGCGAAAGCACCCAAAAAAAACATCACACCGAGGTTGGAGACCTATACCCCTCCGGCCTGGGCTGGACCGAAGCCGAGAGATACCCCTCATTTACGACAGGTCTGATAATACGAAGAGCATGAGATTAAAATGGCGTCGGATCATGGTTGCGGATATTTAGCCATTAGGGGGAAAGTGAGGAAGTGAAAGATACCATCGGCTCAGTTGCCGCACCGTTTGTCTTCGATTCTACAACGGTTCTCTTTTATTTGCGTTCTTATTCAACGGACGATGAGTTTGGATCGCGGCAGCGTCTCTAGCTACCAGAATGTCTACTTGGTATATAGCTCAAGGTAGTTGAAGCCTGAATATACAACAAGCTGCATCCAAACAACGAAGCTCGGTCCTCAGATATATGTGAGTTGTCGGGGAATGGGCCAGACGTGGCGACGTTGAACAGAGGCGTTTGCAGTCACATTCATGACAAAGACGTTGATGGATCAATGGGGTCGAGAATGGAACACTCGGGATGAAGAGGCCGAGGAGGGATTGCCCTTGAAAAAGCGGGACGTCACGACGAAGGAAGTTGCCCGACGGATAACGAGAAGTGGATTGATTGATGTTGAGATTGGGTAGTCTGCGGAGGAAAGTTGCTTGTTTGCCTGCCGGAGCGGCGACGGCGATGTGCAAGATAGCGTCCGGTGCGAGTGTTTGCACCTCTTTTGGGCATCTCCGCCCCGCCTCCGAGGATACCAAGAGACAGATGGCTCCGCCGGGACAGGGTACTTGTCGCCCCACTACTCCAATCTGGACCACTCAGGAGGCTCGAATGGAACTGTCCCGGCATCGGTGCGGTGGCGGATGTGGGGTACAGATGGTCCCTGAAGTGGCTCGATAGCGCTGTAGGGCAGGCCAGGCACGCTGTAGTGCGTCCGCGGTGCGGCGGGAGGCGGGCGATTTACAGTGGGTGGAAGCACCGCTACGGACACAGGCAGCACCGCTACGGGTACAAGCTGCACCCATCCATTGGAAACTGTCGGAGCTCCTCCGCTGAAGGCGCCGTCCCGCCTTCCTCCGACGCCACCCTTGACGGTGACTCCCCCAATTCCCAACTCCCCCACGTTGAGATCATTGAACATCCGCCACTTTAAAAGAACCGCCGTCTTCCCAAAACTTTTACTCGAACTGCCTCACCATTCCCTGCGATATACCACCGAGTCGAGTCCCTTCTATACCCAATTGACAGGTTCATATTCAACATGGAAGGCATTCGGCAAACATTCCAGCGCTGCAAGGCCCAGGGCAGGGTGAGTCTCTCTCTCTCTATCTCTCCCCCGGTTCTCGTGCCCCTCGTTGCTGCGATCGCGGGGCCCCGCGCCGTCACCGCCAAGAACGAGATACTGGCGACGCTCGAGAACAAATCACTGAAGATGCGATAGTCTGCACTTGTCACCTATGTGACGGCTGGTTACCCCACGCCCCAGGACACTCCTGGTGTTCTGCTGGCCATGGAGAAGGGCGGTGCTGGTGAGTTGGCCTTCTTCCCCTTATCTGCTGGGCAAACATTTTTCTGACGCAGCGCAAAGACATTATCGAACTTGGCGCTCCCTTCACCGACCCCATTGCCGACGGCCCGACCATTCAGACCTCGAACACCGTGAGTAGATGCCTCTACAGGGCCAATTGGGGGTACAATGGGACTAACACCCGCAGGTTGCGCTGCAACACGGTGTCACGATCGAGTCAACGCTTGGCATGGTCAAGGAGGCGAGGAGTCGGGGCCTCAAGGCGCCCGTGATGCTGATGGGATACTACAACCCCCTCCTGAGCTACGGCGAGGAGAGGCTCTTGACCGACTGCAAGACGGCCGGCGTCAACGGTTTCATTGTCGTCGACCTGCCTCCCGAGGAGGCCATTTCTTTCCGCAAGCTCTGCACCAAGGGAGGACTCTCCTACGTCCCCCTGATCGCCCCCGCGACCTCCGACGCCCGCATGAAGATTCTCTGCAAGCTGGCCGACTCTTTCATCTACGTCGTCTCCCGCCAGGGTGTCACCGGCGCTCTCGGCTCTCTCAACGCCAACCTTCCCGCCCTCCTGGACCGCGTCAAGCACTACAGCGGCGACAAGCCCGCTGCCGTCGGCTTCGGTGTCAGCACGCGCGAGCACTTCCAGAGCGTTGCCCAGCTCGCCGATGGTGTCGTTGTCGGCAGCCAGATCATCACCACCCTCCAGAAGGCCGCACCCGGCGAGCTTTTCAACGACGTCGAGAAGTACTGCGCCTATCTTTGCGGCCGCAACAGCGACGATACCACCCGCGAGGTCGGCATGGTTGAGGCCATCGCCGCTGCTAAGGAGCCCCAGAACCCCACCGTCGACGCCATCAGCGCCGACCAGGACAGCGAGCTGGTCGCTCAGCTCGCCGCCATGCACGGCAAGATTCCCGAGCGCTTCGGCGAGTTCGGTGGCCAGTACGTCCCCGAGAGTCTGATGGACTGCCTGTCGCAGCTCGAGGAGGGCTTCAACAAGATCAAGGACGACCCGTCCTTCTGGGAGGAGTACCGTTCATACTACGAGTACATGGGCCGCCCCGGCCACCTGCACCTTGCAGAGCGCCTGACGGAGTACGCTGGCGGTGCCAACATCTGGCTGAAGCGTGAGGACCTGAACCACACCGGTTCGCACAAGATCAACAACGCCCTGGGTCAGCTGCTGCTTGCCAGACGCCTCGGAAAGACCAAGATCATCGCCGAGACCGGTGCCGGCCAGCACGGTGTTGCTACCGCGACGGTGTGCGCCAAGTTCGGCATGGAGTGCACAGTGTACATGGGTGCTGAGGACGTCCGCAGACAGGCGCTCAACGTCTTCCGCATGAAGCTCCTCGGTGCCAAGGTCGTCGCCGTCGAGGCCGGAAGCAAGACCCTCCGTGACGCCGTCAACGAGGCCATGCGCGCCTGGGTCGTCGAGCTCGACACCACCCACTACATCATCGGCTCGGCCATCGGCCCCCACCCCTTCCCCACGATCGTCCGTACCTTCCAGTCCGTCATCGGCAACGAGACGAAGCAGCAGATGCTCGAGAAGAGGGGCAAGCTCCCCGACGCCGTCGTCGCTTGCGTCGGCGGTGGCAGCAACGCCGTCGGCATGTTCTACCCCTTCGCCAACGACCCCAGCGTCAAGCTCCTGGGTGTTGAGGCTGGTGGTGACGGCATCGACACCGCCAGGCACAGCGCTACGCTCTCCGGAGGTAGCAAGGGTGTCCTGCACGGAGTCAAGACGTACATTCTGCAGGACGCTCACGGCCAGGTCGCCGAGACCCACTCCGTGTCCGCCGGTCTCGACTACCCCGGTGTCGGCCCGGAGCTGAGCTCTTGGAAGGACAGCGAGCGCGCTAAGTACGTGGCCGCCACCGATGCCGAAGCCTTCATCGGCTTCCGCCTCATGAGTCAGATGGAGGGTATCATCCCCGCGCTCGAGTCGGCGCACGGCATCTACGGCGCCATCGAGCTCGCCAAGACGATGAAGAAGGGCGAGGACGTCGTCATCTGCCTGAGTGGTCGCGGTGACAAGGACGTGCAGAGCGTGGCGGACGAGCTGCCCAAGCTCGGCCCCAAGATTGGCTGGGACTTGCGGTTTTAGAGAGCTGGACATACGGACATGACGACGGGATGTAGACACACATAAGGCGTACGGCGATTTTGATTCTGGGTTTGGTATGGGCATGGGTCAGGGACAGCATTGTAGACAAATAGCCGCCAAAAGGGGCGGGCTTTTTTTCACGAATTCACAACCCCAGGGTGGTTTCCCTATTTTTTCAAAAAGACTTGAGGATTTTGTACATATGATACAATGAGCTTTTGTTTCTTCGAAAAAACCACACGATTACTCCACACACTATTCCCTTCCCAATCATGCCTTGTTCTTCTTCTTCCCGACGCCCTCAATCTCGACGTCCTCCCACGCGGCGTCCTCCTCGGGCGTCCCGGCCTTGCCCTCGACCTCGGCCTGGGCCTCCGGGTCGTTGCCGAGCAGCGCGTACTTGACCTCCAGCGCCCTCTTCAGCTTCCTCTTCTGCACCGACTCGGACAGCGCCTCGGCGTCGGCGCGGCGCTTCCTGTGCAGGATCCTGGTGGTCCACTGCTTCAGGCCCCCCGGGGTGGCGGCGTCGAGCATGAGCGGGATGAGCATCGAGTTGTCCGGGGGCATCTGCGCGGGTCCCAGCGGCATCTTCAGACTGGCGGCCTCGGCGGCGAAGCGCTCCCTGTAGCCCTTGGTCTGCTGGACCAGCCACCTGAGCCTCCAGCCGCCGGGCCCCAGCTCGGCGACGCGCGAGGCCTTGTCCTTGAGGAGGTAGTTGTCGAGACCGCCCTCCTTGCGGACGGTGCGGAGGACGCGGATGGTGACGCGGGTGTGGATCCACGCCCCTAAAAGCTCGGAGAAGAGGCGCTTGTTGTGCACGTTGGGCTTCCAGGTGCGCTTGGAGACCTGCTTGTGCTTCTTGGAGATGACGCTCCCCGTGCGGATGCGGGCGGTGCCGAGGAGGTTGCGGTTGGACTGCTTGTAGAGGGGACGGTCGCCGAGGGGGTAGGCCGGGGCGTAGAGCTTGGGGATGGCTTTGATCTTGATCGTCTTTGCGAGGAGGGGGGAGGAGGTCGAGAAGTGGCGCGGGGCGAGGGTGAGGTTGGTGAGGGCGGCGGCGAGGGAGGACCCTGGCCTGAGGGGGTTGAGGCGCATCGTGGGCGGCTTTGTTGTGTGTTTCCCCGGGGAGCGGTTTGTTCGGTGGGAGGTCGACGAGGGGGAATCGGTTGGACGGACGGGATTGTGCGCGGGCGCCGCGGCTTAGGGGGTCGTGGGGATCGTCGTCGTCGTAGATTATCGTGATCTTGCGATAACCTTCCCGATGATTTTTTGGGAGACGCTGAAGCTTCGACGGCCGGGGGGATGTTCCGCGCTCCGGGGATTGAGCTGTGTGATTGGTCTGATAGTGCTAGTAGCGGGGCCACCCGGAGGCTCTTGATTGAGTTTGGGTCAGGTGAGGGCGTGCCACTTTCGCGACAGGGGTACGAATGTTTTCTTAGGTAAGCTGCTGCCCCTCTAGAGTGCCACACCACTTCACACCGAGACACCGAGGTGGTTCTGTGGTGACATTCAGAAGTCCATTAAGTCTTTGAGCACCGTAACTATCTCGAATTGAACACCGAAGCAGAAATAAAAAAACAAGACGGCTTGTTGCCACAGATCACCATCATGATCCCACCGGTAGAGGAGTCCGTCCTTAAGAACAACCCCCAGTTCGCGGCGCTGCACCACACCCTGACGACGGCCATCCTCAACCCGGACGGCTCGTCCAAGAAGCCCTTCACGAAGGAGCAGTCCGCAGTTCAAAATGTAACAAATTCCCATGCTAAATATCAAGCTTCTTTCTTGCAGGCGGCGCAAGCCAGTGGCTGACATTCACCCCCAAAGGAACTCGCAGACCACAGGTACACCGCCGCGAAGAACCACCTCCTGACGAGCGCGCTCTCCACCACGGCGCCCCCCGAGCCAAAGCCGACGCAGCGATCCCTTCGCCCGCGCTCGACGTCGCAGTCGTCATCAGCAGCAGCAGCGCAGCAGCCGCAGCCGCAGTCTCTCCCGGAGCCGCTGCTCGACCTGCTCCTCCTCCTCCCGCCCTTCCTCACATCAACAGAACCTCTGTCCCCCGACTCCGCCGCGATACTCTTGTCAAACCCGCCCTTCACAGAACTCCAATCCCTGCTGCCCGCGCTCGGCGAGCTGGTCTCCTCGACGCTGCACTCCTCAGCCGTATCCCTGGCGCGCATCGCGAACCCAACCACAAACCCCTCGTTCCTGCACAGGACGATCCCGCAGCTGCAGACGTCCTACGCCAAGCTCGAGGCCGACGCGGCGGCGGCGAAGCACGCCCTCGCCAAGGAGCGCGTGCGCGCGGCGGCGGCGCTGGCGGAGCTGATGGAGAAGCACGCGGGCGCGCTGACGCTGCTCGTCCGCGCGCTCGAGGCGAAGCACGGGCTCGTGGCGCGCAGCCTGGAGTTCCGGGCCGCGGAGACGGCGCTCGAGGCGCGCAAGGCGGAGGCGGATGCCGCGGCGGCAAGGGAGGGGGTGCGGGCGGAGGTGTACTCGCCCGAGGCGGTGGCCGCGCTGGAGGGCTACGCCGCGCACCTGCGGGACGCGCGGGTGCGGCTCGAGGGCGCGGTGGGGAGCCTGACGGCGGAGTTGGAGGGGTACGGGGTCGGGGTCGAGGGGGAGGAGGCGAAGGAGCGGACGCTGAGGGAGATTGCGAGGAAGTACAAGGAGTTGGAGGGGCAGCTCGAGGATGCGACGAGGGATCTGGAGAGGCTGGGACGGGCGTGATTTGCCCGTGAGGTCATACACGAGTAAACATCAATGCGGACGAGCGGTCTTGAACGACGTGTCGCTATATTGTACACAGCTGGGAACGCGTGTGCGGTTCTACCTGAGTGGTTGTGTCCAACGTCTATGAAGTGCGCCGGCCCGGCCTTTGTATGAAACATGACTGGCTTTTGGTTCTGTCTGTAAAAGAGAAGGCCTCCTCTCCCCTTGTCGTACAATAAACCCTATCCCCCTATTTTGTCTGTTACCACCGAACCCATGATATCATCTCTTGGAACATTGTGCAAGCTAGCTCGACTTTGTATCAAATCGAGGCTCGCCTTGAGTCATATGCTAAAGGAAAAAGCGTTTAGCCCTTGACCTTGTAGATGGCCTCGGCCAGGCGGCCGACGTTGCCGCTGGTGATGCCGGCGACGGAGATGCGGCCGTCCTTGGTGGCGTAGACGGAGTGCTCGTTGGCGAGGGCGTCCATCTGGGCGGGGGTGAGGCCGGTGTAGGCGAACATGCCGATCTGGCTGGTGATGTGGGACCAGTCGTGGGCGGAGCCGAGCTTCTCGAGGTTGTTCTTGAGCAGGGCGCGCATGGTGATGATGCGGTCGGCCATGCCCTTGACCTCGCCGAGCCACTGCTTGTTCAGGGCGGCGTCGTTGAGGATGGTGGAGGCGATGCGGGCGCCGTGGACGGGGGGGTTGGAGTACATGGGGCGGACGAGGATCTTGACCTGGGAGTCGAGGCGCTTGCGCTCCTCGGCGTCCTGGGCGACGACGGAGAAGGCTCCGACACGCTGGAGGGGGTTTGGTCAGTTCTCGGTTCGCATTCGCATCAGAAAGTAGATTGGGGACGTCTGCCGCGACTCACCTCGCCGTAGAGACCCATGTTCTTGGCGAAGGACTGGGCTAGGGCGACGTTGTGGCCCTCCTTGACGAAGTGGCGGACAGCAAAGGCGTCGGTGTCGGTGTTACCCGAGGCGAAGCCCTGGTAGGCCATGTCGAAGAAGGAGTAGTGGCTCTGGGCCTTGACGACGTCGGAGATCTCGCGCCACTGCTCGGGGGTGGGGTCGACACCCGTGGGGTTGTGGGCGCAGGCGTGGAAGAGGAAGATGGAGCCCTTGGGGGCGGCCTTGATGTCGGCGATCATGCCCTCGAAGTCGAGGCCGATGGTCTTCTGGTCGTAGTAGCGGTACTTGTTGACCTTGAGGCCCGAGTCGGTGAAGACGGCGCCGTGGTTGGCCCAGGACGGGGTGGGGATGTAAATCTCCTTGGCACCGGGGAAGAAGCGGGAGAGGAAGGCACCGCCGATGCGCAGAGCACCAGTGCCGGAGATGGACTGGGTGATGGCCAGGCGGTCGAGGGCGGACGAGTCCTGGCCGTAGGCGAGGACAGCGGCGGCCTTGGTGAACTCGGGGACACCGGTGATGCCGGCGTACTCCTTGTT
The DNA here is from genome assembly GCA_027406025.1 of Colletotrichum musae. Lineage (NCBI taxonomy): Eukaryota > Fungi > Ascomycota > Sordariomycetes > Glomerellales > Glomerellaceae > Colletotrichum > Colletotrichum musae. The sequence goes on from JANVYC010000006.1 coordinate 3,493,888, forward strand.
CAGCTTGGCGGCGACAACCTTCTCCTCGGCGGCGCGGACGGAGGGGAGGACGTAGGGCTTGCCCTGGTCATCGCGGTAGGCACCGACACCTGTTATTGGGAGCAGCGGTTAGCCGTCACCGTCATGTGTCATCGTCGGAAGGTGGAGAAGCTGTTCTTGACAGCTTGTCCCGCTTTCCACAGAGCTTGCCAGAGAGCTCCCGACGCCGGCGTCGGCGGGTTCGCGAACCAGGAGCTCGCGACGTTGAAGAGGGGTCTTCGCGTACCGAGGTTGATCTTCTGCTCGAACTTGTCGGCCTTGAAAGCCTCGGTGATACCTGGTTGCGTTTCTTTGTTAGCTTTCCGGTTGCCGGGAAACCACGCAAGGTGGGCGGGTTGCATGTGGTGCGGTGCGTCATACCCAGAATGGCCTGTTCATCGCGCAAAGAAAAACGCGGCCGATCAGCCAAAAAGTCCCTCTCGACGTGGTTATACTTTGAAGCGGCAGCAACTTACATCCTGTTAGGAATTCGTTAGCATTCGTGGCGCACTCAATTGGGGTTGTGTAAGACATACAGGAGGACCCTGGGGAACGTTGGCCCAGGTCGAGCCGGCGCGCATGGCCGACACGGGGAGGGCAGCGGCCCGGATGGCGGATTGCCTGGTTGCGATTCTGGCGGTGGACAGCATTTTTGCGAGTGGTCTGGGTATTGGAACAGAAAGGAAGAAGAAGAAAAAAAGGAGAGGAAAACGGAGGAGGGTTGGAAGTTGGAGGAGATGCGTTTTCTTTCTGGGAGGATTTCCTGGGGGGGTGTCGAGAAAAAAAGATTCCGAGACAGCGAAGTGCCGAATGAGCTGCAACCAAGGAATGGTCTGACTTGTGACTGCCCTGAGATGGTGCGTGGTGCTTCCTAGTCGGGAGCACCTGCGCCTGCACATGCACCTGCTGGGGGGAGCTAGAGGTACCTACGGATACAGTACCTAGGGTATTACCGGCTTCTAGCTGTTAGGTACCCTGCCCAGGCGGTACCTACCGTTGGCTATGGGGCCGGTCCGGTGCGAAGCCGGCCATGTGACTCTCTTTTTTTATTTACAATAGGTCTTTCACTTTAAGAAGACTACCTAGACTAGAGAAAACCAAAAGATTCCAGCTTCCTGGGAAGTGATTGTACTTCTATGGCTTGGGTAATGGACCTCTGCAAAGTAGAGTGTCTTCATGCATTTTTCTTTTTTCAAAAAGTGACTCAAGTGACTTGTGAGTGACTCCTCCCTGGAGCGCTGAACAGCAGTGCGTTGGAGGGCTTTCTCCAAGTTCTAGCGCTCTTCTCCACTAATGCGTCCCGCTGAAGCATTGGATGTGGGTACGAGTCATGAGTGGAACCCACCACAGAAACCACGCAATCGCGGGGAAGCGGACTTTCTGTACCGCCGTCATTCCGGGATTTAGGTTCCTAGGTAGGTACCTACTATTCCCTGGTCCGTGCCCCGGGGCAGCGATTTCCAGCCTGATCCAGACCAGTGTTCAACTGACCATTAGGGGGGGGGGTTACCTGACCTGACCTACCCGTTTAGGGAAGGTGCGAAAAAAAGGAGGTTAGTACAGAGAATTAGTTAATTAGTTAAAAAAATTAAATATAGGTCCGGATAACTAGATTTTTAATTAACTATATATAAGTAACTAATTATATACCCAGGCCTACTTTTACTAATTAAGTACCTTAACCTACTAGGGTATAAATTCTTCTTCTTTTTAACTTTACTTTTACTTTTTTCTTTTTTATAACCTTAATAATTTATAACTATTTTAAAGTATTTTTAAAATTAAATTTAACTAGTACTATAGTTAAACTTAAGTTTTTTATAAGTCTTTTAAAACCCTTTAAAAAGTACTTTAAAACTAATTTTAAAATAACCTACTTAAATTAAATACTAAATAAATTAACTTAACCCTAAAAATAACTAAGTCTTTAAAAAAAACAAACCCTAGTATTCTACTAACCTTTTAACTTAAAAGGCTAACTTAGTAAGTTTATAATCCCTTTAAAAACTCTTTTAAAGTACTTATAAAGTCTTTTTAACTTAATTTTTAAATAAAATAAAACTACTACTATTACTATAAATAAAGTCTACTATTACTTTTTTTATAATAAAACTAATACTATTACTTATAATAAAGTTAGTTTAAAGTCACTTCTTAATTACTTTAAAACAGCTTTTAAAATACTTTTATAAGTATTTCCCTTTATAAATAAGTCTAACCTCTTAACTTATACGTATAAGTACTTTACTTATAGTAATAGAACCCCTTTTATAATTAAGAACTATAAAACTAACTTTACTAAAGTAACTAAAACTAAAGTAACTATTAATAAGTAGTTTATAAGCCTTTTTAAAGGGATTTAGAATTAATTTTAAAAAAATTCTATAAACACCTCCTTACTCCCTAAGTTAAAAATAAAACTTTTATAAAAGTCGTTACTCTAAAAAAGTAAAAAAAAACTATAACTCTTACTAAAATAAAGCTTTTTATTAAAGTTAAAAAGAAAAATAAACGTATAAGTTTATAACTACTTTAAAAGTACTTTTAAAACTATTTTAAAGTTTTTATAAATTAATATTACCTAAATACTTATTTTAACTAGTTACTCTCCTACCCATAACAAAGCTAATTACTATAATAACTATAAAAATACTAATACTAATAAGTATAAGTTCTTAAACTACTTCTAAACTATTTTAAAACTAATTCTAAAAAGGCCCCCCTAAAAAGTATAAAACTAACTACCTTATCTAGAATTACTTTAAAATTAATTTTAAAATTAAAAGTACTTTTAAGGATAAGTAAAAGAGTATTAAAAAGTAAATTTTAAAATAACTCCTAAAGTACTTTTAAATTTATTTAAGTAGTTTTAAATTAAGTATTTAAAAAATACCTAACTAAACTACTAAAAAGTAATTAGTAGTAAATATATATACTTCTAAAGTACTCTTTAATTACTTCTTAATTTATTTTAAAGTAAAAGAATTAAAAGTATATTATACTATATTTTTAAAAAGAATAAAAAATACAAGTATTATTATAATTATTTTAAAATAAAATATATATAAGTTTAATTTATTTAATAAATTTTATAAAATATATATAAGTCCTTAATATCCCTAAGCGGCTACTTAACTATAAATGCGTTACTAGTAGAGACCCTACCGCTAAAGACCCCCCCCCCTCTTAGGTAACTAACAGCCCACGGGTTACATATAGTCCAGAGGTCAAATCACTTTATCACAATCAACCACCTTCTTTAACTTTTGTCTTAGCACACAAATTTACCTACTATAACACAGCTTCTACGCATTCAAAGTAATAGTAGTATTTAATTAATTTTAAAATAGACTACTAATTACACTACTAACGCTACTAAAACTACTAACACTACCGTCCCTCTAAACCTATTAGATCTAATCTAAACTATCCCTCTACTTCCCTTAGCTACATCGCTATAGCTAGTTAACCTTATTTAAAGGATCCACCCTACCTTCATCAGTATACGTTTTAATATATTATAATTAAGCCTCAGCCTATATACTAATTCCTAATAACTTCCTTTATACTATTAAGGACCTTAATAACTATAATAGTAGTACCTATTACACTACTATACTAAACTAGGGTTCCTAAGTAACGCACCTACACCCTAACCTCTTCTACCGCATCTCTAATCAGTAGCTAGTATAGTTAATTATATAAAAACTAAATCTATAGATCCTAGTAGTTCTTTAATAGTAAAATATAATTAAACTTAATAATAACTACTTACTTATACTATAATAAGTTCTTAAAGTTAGTATTACTATTAATATTATAAAAACTTAGTATTTTAGTATCTAAACTAGTCCTAAAAAAGTCCCTATAAACTATAACTAAAGAACTATAGTCCTTAAGTATTATAAAGTAGTTAAGTTATTTTAAACTTATTATTAATAAGTTTAGTATTTTAACTTTAAAGGATTATTAATTATAAATATAAAAAATAAAAGGAATTAATAAAGGCCTTACTTATAGTACCTTTTTCTTTAATTATAAACACTACTAAGGCTCATTAGGCCCTATACATAGTATAATCTAGCTAAAGGTTCATGCAAACAAAGGTTTATTTTAATATATTCAGCACTACCTATTAGTAATAGTATTATTGTTATTACTAGTATATCTATGTCTATATCTACGTCTACCAGTATAGTAGCTACTACCGCACTGCGCTTCGTAGTGTAAAAGCAGATAGGTGGAAGTTATTAAAATAACTTTAGGCATTATAGTTAGCATAGCTAAAGGGGGTTAATATTAACAACGCATCTACTCTTCTTTTTAAATAACCTTTACTTATTAACTTACTAAATATATACATTAGCCTAAATACATTCTTTACTAGATTTTTTACTTAAAATATTCTCTACTTAGTAGATTTCTTTTTTTACTTTACTATAAGTAGTATTATAACTATAAAAATATATATATAAAATATATATAAAAGTAATAAATATATAAATATACTAACTATATAAAAATAATAAAATAAAATAGTAATAAATATATAGAAATATAATAACTTAATATTTATTAATATTAATTAAAATAGTTTAACTATTATTTACTAATATTAAGTTTTAATATTAAAATAAAAAAGTTTAAAAGTATAATATAACTATAATAATATTAATATATAGTATTTATATATATATTCTATAGTTAATTTATATTTACTTAAATATAATAATATTTATTTAATATTATTTTTAATTATAATATAGTTTATTAATTAATTATTAATAAATATTAATTATTAATAATAATATATACTTAAAAAAATAAATATAATTTTAATAATTTAAAAATATAAATATTTAAATTTATATTTTTTATATTTATTATACTTTTTTTACTATATATACTTATAATATATAATAAATTTAATATATATATTAAAGATTTAAATAGTATAAAATAAGTTTATTTATAAGTATAATTTATAAATTAAAAGAAATATTATTTTTAAAAGAATTATTTTTACTTTTTATTTTTTTAATAAGTAGTACTTAATTAACTAGAGTACTTATATAAAAGTTAAATTAAAATTCTTTATTTATTTTTAATTCTCTAAAATTTATAACTTTATAAATACTAAAACTATAAATAAAAATATATTAGTTTTTAAAAGTAAAAATATATAATATTTAAATATATTTATTTTATACTTTTATTTATACTTTTATTTATACTTAATAAATTAATATACTTATTATAAAATATATAAAATATATAAAATATATAAAATATATAAAATATATAAAATATATAAAATATATAAAATATATAAAATATATAAAATATATAAAATATATAAAATATATAAAATATATAAAATATATAAAATATATAAAATATATAAAATATATAAAATATATAAAATATATAAAATATATAATATATATAAAATATATAAAATATATAAAATATATAAAATATATAAAATATATAAAATATATAAAATATATAAAATATATAAAATATATAAAATATATAAAATATATAAAATATATAAAATATATAAAATATATAGAATATATAGAATATATAAAATATATAAAATATATAAAATATATAAAATATATAAAATATATAAAATATATAAAATATATAAAATATATAAAATATATAAAATATATAAAATATATAAAATATATAAAATATATAAAATATATAAAATATATAAAATATATAAAATATATAAAATATATAAAATATATAAAATATATAAAATATATAAAATATATAAAATATATAAAATATATAAAATATATAAAATATATAAAATATATAAAATATATAAAATATATAAAATATATAAAATATATAAAATATATAAAATATATAAAATATATAAAATATATAAAATATATAAAGTATATAATATATATATATATATTTTATAATAAATATATTAATTTATTAAATATAAATAAAAGTATAAAATAAATATACTTTAATATTATATATTTATATTATATTTATACTTTTTTAATACTTTATATATATAAATTAAACTATTTATTATTAAGAATTTAATATATTTAAAATAAATAAATATACTTATATAAAAATAGTTTTATTTTATATTATATTATATTTTAAAAAGTTAAATTAAGTTATTAATATAGTATTTATTACTATATTATTTATAATAACTATACCCCTTTTAAAGTAATTAATAGTTTATAAACTATATACTTTAAAAAACTAATTAATTATTTACTTTATTAATCTTTTTTATTATAGTACTTAAATTTATTTACTATAATATAGCTTTTATAAATTTAAAGTAATAAGTATTTTTAAAAAATCTTAAAATAAACTACTAATTATACTATTAATACTATTAGTCTATATAAAAAAACTAAAAAGAAAAAACTAAAAAGATAAAAGGGAGAATTGAACTTATAGCTTCTAGCTTTAATAAGCTAGACTTTAAGCTGCTAGGTAAACTACCTTTAGTAGTAAAAACCACTCTAAATGTTTTTTATTAACCCTTCTAGGGTGCTTATAGTTAACTATAGCTTCTATAGCTAACTATAGCGCCTGTAGCTAACTATAGTAGCTATAGTTAATTATATACAGGGCCTAAAGTTACTTAGTTAAGTTGTATATAATAGACTAAACCCTAAAAAGACTAGTACTTTAGGAGCTAGACTAATAAAATAAGGTACTAGGTTTATAAAAGGTAGGGCTCCCCTTAGCCTATAGGGGTTTAGACTTTTACTTTTTTAGTAAGTAAATAAGTATAGTAATATAGTAATACAGCACTATTACTACTACTATAATACTTCTACCTTTTTTACTTATATATTATATACTAAATTTATACTTTTACTAACTCTATTAAGCCTAATATTACTATAGAAGTATTTAGTTATTTTAATACTAACTTTAATACCTTTATATTTATACTTATAAATACTACTAAAACTATTAATACTTTTTATATACTTTTTATATATTTAACTATTTAAACTATTCCTTTAAATTTATTAAATTTAATTTAAACTAAATTAAACTATCTCTTTTTTAATTATTATATTTTTTAATAACTAATATACTATTACTATATAACTATAATTAATTTAGTTACTTTTTATTATTATTAGTATTTATTTTAATATTACTTTATTAAATATACTAATATTAAATATTATTAAAATAGCTATTTAAACTAATAAAACTCTAGTAGTTATATCCTTTAATTAATTAAAGTATTTATAGTTTTTTTTAGTAATTAAGATTTTTATAGTATTTAAAACCTTTAAATATAAGTTAAGTATTATTTTATTTATATTATAGTTATTACTAGTAGTTTTATAGTATAAAACTTTTAGAATTATAAGTATTACTTTATTATTTTTACTTTAGTAGTATTAGTTAAAAGTTATATTAATTATATAAACTCTTATAATATAAAAGTACTTTTTAATAGTATTAATACTAGTTAATATATATAAAATTATATTCTTTTATTTATTCTAAAGTTAAGTAAAAAGAATAAGAATTATCTTTTTAAATATTATAAATTATTATTATATATATATATAAAATAAAAGGAATTAATAAAGGCTTTATTTATAGTAATAGTACTTTTTTTTTAATAGTAAATACTACTAAGGCTTATTAAACTTTATATATAGTATAATTTAACTAAAGGTTTATATAAATAAAAGTCTATTTTAATATATTAATTATACTATAAATTTAGTACTACTTATTAATAATAGTATTATTATTTATACTAAAAAAGTAAATAAGTAAAAGTATTAAAGTATATATATTCTACTAAACTCTATTTAAAACTATTTAGTAAAACTAAAAAAAGTTAAAACTATTAAATATATATATATTTTAATTAAAGTATAGTATAAAAATAATAATAATAGTATTATAAATAAATAAATATAATAAAATAAACTTTTATTTTTATAAATATTTAAATTATACTATATAAAAATATAATAAGTTTAATATATTAATAATTAAATAAATATATTTTTATTATATATATATAGTAAATAATTTAAAAATACTAAATATAGTATATTTAAAATATTTAAGTTTAGTTATTTATAAATTAATAGTATATATATAATACTATTAAGTTTTATATACCATAAAGTAAATAAAAATAGTATAACTATAAGTAGTATTATAATAAACTATTTAAAACTATTAATACTACTTTAAAAACTTTAAAGTTTAATAATTATTATAAATACTTTAATTAAAATAATTAATAAATAATAATACTATAATATATTAAATATATAATAATATTAAAATATTAATAAATTAAATACTATTAATATTAATAATAGTAACTTAATTAATTATAGTTATATAATAAAAGAATATAATAAAATATTTAAATTAAATATTATAAGTTTATAAAAAATAATATTTAAATATATAAAAATATATAAAGAATATTACTAGTATTAATAAGTTTAGTAGTATTAATAATATAATTAATAATTAAAATTAATTAAATACTTTTATTACTTTAAGTTTATAAAACTTATATTATAATAAATAAGTTTATATATTAACTATTATTATAAATAATATATATTAACTATTATTATATATAATATATATACTATTATTTTATATAGTTTATATATTATTATTAAAAATTAAATATAAAAGTTTTAAGTAATAATATATTTATTAATAAAATTTATATATTTAAGTAATAATTTAATAATACTTAAAATATAATATATTACTTATATACTTTAATATAAACTATATTAATTAATATTTTTTAAATATATATATATATATATATATATATATATATATATATATATATATATATATATTTATTTATTTTAGTATTTTATTATATTATAGTAAAGTAATTTACTTTAGTATTTAATTTTAAACTCTTTTATATAATATAATATAATATATTTTACTATATTTATATAATTAGTATATTTACTATACTATTTAATATTATTTAATATTATTACTTTTTAATAACTTTTATTAATTAATAATTTATATTACTACTATTAATATAAATATTAATAAATATAATAAAAATATATAAAATAATAATTATAATAAATATATAATATAAATAGTATTAATATATTTTTAAATATATTTATATAGAGTATTTTATATAAGTATAATTATAAAGTATTTAAAAATAATATATTTTATTATTATTATTTAAAATATATAATAATAAAATATTATTTAATAAAATTTATTTATAACTTTTAATATATTTAGTTTTTAATATACTTATTTATATACTTTTAAACTAAAAATAATAATAATATATTACTTTTAATAAATATTAAGTATAATTAATATATAAACTTAAGTATTTATTTATATAACCTTTAATTAAGTTTTATTATATATTAAATTAAATAAATTTTAAAAGTATATATAATATAAAACTAATAAATACTATTATAAAAAAACTATAAATAAAACTTATATTAACTTACTTATATTAATTATATATTTTAAAAGTTATAATATTTAAAAATTAAATTTTATTTATTATATTTAATAATTTATAATACTTAAATAAAATTAAAATATATATTTATTTAATACTTATAATATAAATATATATATAAATAATAATACTATAATATATAATATAAATAAATAATTATTCTTATATATATTAAGTTATATAATAGTTATATAAATTAAAAAATAATTACTTTATTTAAAACTAGTTTTAAATAACTTATAAACTATTTTTAAAAGTCTAACTTAAACGCCTTTTTTTCTTTAATTTTAAACTACTATTTCTTTTATACTAGCTTTTTTTTTTTAAACTCTAAACGTATTTACTTAATAGCTAAATAATACTATTTTAAATTTATTTTAACTTACTTTTAAAGTACTCTTTTATTTTTAAAATTTACTATAAAAGCCCTTTATAAATTATTTTAAGCCCTTATTAGCCTTAAAACTAAAAAAAACTATTAGTACTTAACTCTTAAAAATAAAAAGTTATAAAAATATCTTAGTTCTTATTTAATTAATTCTAAAGGGGTTTAAAACTATCCCTAAAAAGCTTTTAAACTACTTTAAAAAGTATTTAATCTAAAACTTAAACTCTATAATAAAGAAAATTAAAAAGGAGTTAAAAGACGTTAAATTACTAGTTTTTTAAATTATATATTATTAACTATATTATACTCTATATAACTCTAAATTTAATATACTTTTAAATTAAGTTAAAAATAATTTAAAAGTACTTAAAAAATTACTTACTTAACTTTTTAATAGTAGTTTAATATCTACTTATAATAGAAATATTATACTATATAAATTTAATATTAAGAGTAGTAAAAATCTTATTTTATTAAAGAATCTTAAAGTTATATTACTTATATTTAAAAGTAATTTAAAAATACTTTTAAAGTAAAGGGGAAATACTTATATATTTATATATAAAAAGAAGTTAATATATTAACTACTTTAGTAATATAAAGCCTTATATAGTAACTTTATAATATTAGTATTAAAAGTAAAAAGGTTTTAGTTTTTTAAATTAATTTTAAAGTACTTTTAGTTTAAACTATAAAATATAGTACGTCATTACTTATAGTCTACTTAGTTTATAAAGCGAGGCTTATTTAAAATAATAGTAAGTTAAAATTTATTTTAAAATAATTTAAAAGTAATTTACTTATATTTAAGTAAATTATAAAGAATATAATAATCGCTTTATAATTAATAGAATAAAAAGCTTTATATTTAATTCTAAAGTAATTTAAAAGAGTGGTCTTAATTAGTATAACTCTCTATACTCTAGTTAAAATAAACAGTATAGTATTATACTATATACTTAATATACTACTCTTAATTATATTACTAATTATTTAATTTAATAAAGTAGAATCTAAATCCTTTAAGAATTAGTTTTAAAGTACTTTAAGAGGAGTTTTTTTTACTAATAATATTTTAGTAGTTTTAATTAATAGTTATACTTAGTAAACTATTACTATAAATATACTTTTAATAAACTTAATAGTTAATATACTCTTAAAGTAGTTTAAAAATAATTTTATATATATATTTATATATACTATTAAATTTATAGTTTAAAAAAACTTAAATTAATAGAATAGCTATATAGTATTAGTTTTTAAAGTAATTTAAAAGTAGTTTAGAATAACTTATACTTCCTAAAAGTTAACTTATACTAAGTCTAAATTACTTTAATATCTTAAGGCCTAGTTATATACTTATAATTTATATTAAGTTAAAACGTTTTAAAAGTACTTTACTTCTAAAACTCTACTTATCTTTTATAAAAATAAATATAAAAGTAGTTTAAACTATTACTCTTAAAGAATTAAATATACTAAGTAATAAGTTAGAAAGTGTTTTAGAAGTAATTCTAAATAAGTTTTATTTAGTAGTTATTATAGTATTAAGTATATTAATACTTATACTAAACTCCTAATTTATTATAACTAATAGGGTTTTAAAGGGCCTTTTATTTATAGATAATTAATTATAAATTATTTAAATTTAAAAAGCTTTAGTAAATATTAAAAATTAATTTACTACTATATTTAGTATAGAGTTTAATTAACTTATTTAATTAAAAAAAGTTATTTAAAAGTAGTTTAAAAGCCGTTCTAAAGTACTTTAGAATTTAGTAAATTTATTTAAACTTATTTATAGTTTATTAATTTTTTTTACTATATTTATAATTCTTTATATAATATAAAAAGGGGTAGAAACGGGTAAAGAAAGTAAGTAAGTATAAAGGCTATAAAAGGTTATAAAAATAACTAGAGTTACTTTTAAATTAATTAAAATAAAGTAATTCTACTTTACTTTATAGTAAACTTATTAAATTTCTAAAAAAGTAAAATAAATTATATTTAAGAATTATTTTAAAAGTAGTTTTAAACTACTTTTAAATTTATACTTACTATAGTATAGAGTCTTTTAATAGTTATTTATAAATAAGTAATAGTACTTTTAAAAGAAAAGTAGTAATAAAGCTTTTTTTAAAATATTTTAAATAAGTTTTAAATAACTTTAAAACTTAATAAAGGGGTAACTAATATAGTAGTTTTAATAATTAAATTTAAGTTAGCTTTAATAAATATAAAATACTTAAAAATATAGTTCTTTAAGAATACTTTAGAATTAGTTAAGAATTAATTTTAAAAGTTTAAAAAATAATTACTTACTTAGTACTATAAAACCTATATTTTATAAGTTTTTGTTAGAATGTAATTACGGCCCTGCGCCACGGCTATAGTGCCTCAGCCACGGCAGCTGTGGCTCGGGGATGTGTAGGGTCATATAACCCCACGGGGCCCACTTTTAAGGGCCCCTTTTAACCTACACTAGCAGCCCTCCTTCTTACATTAATACAATCCATCCATATTACTACTTTATAGTTAATTTAACCTCGTTTTAACAGCTATACAGCCCCTTATTTTTACTCTATTTTAGAGTCGCATTTACTTACTCTATATAAACTAATACTAATTAGTAGTTAATATATATACGTAACTATAGTAATTATTATTATTTATAATAGCACTATAGTTAACAATAATTACAATCTTTTTAGTTACGAAAGAGACATTATTGCAAACGTAGTTAGCCTAGAGTTAGCCAATTACTTACTAGTAAATAACGTTAATATACTAAGCCCCTATTTAGTAGTAGTTAATTTTACCTATAGATCTAGTATACTATTACAAACGCGTCTAAAATATTAAATAGAATAAGTAATATTTAGTATACCCCTTTTTAACAATTAAACCATTTTAGCTATTAAAAGCGTCCCTTAATACAACAACCTTTTAATTCCTTTATTAATAAGGCTTAGATTAATAACCTTCTAATCCCCTTATTAATAGGGCTTAATACGCTAAAGCTTATTTAATAGTTAACTAGACTTTAAGCCGGCTTACTTATAGATGCGGAAAGTACCCCTTAATGTATCGTTTTTATGGTAATGAGCCTAGGGATTAACAGCCTTAAAGTATCTTTAGCTTTATTTCTTTACTAGATCCTAGCTTTATTAATAGCCTTAGGCTATTAAATTAAAAACCCCTACTTAAGCCCTATTTACTTATTTAAGCCTAGGGATTTATAACTTTTTATTATTAACCCATAGATCTAATAGCCCCTGAGGCTCCGTTTATTAATCTATAGATCTAGTAGCTCTAAGCCCCCGTTAACTTAAGCCCCTGCGTAGCGCTTTATAACTATCCCTCCTCTGTTTAATATAACAAACCCTTCTATACTCCTATAGCCCCCAATTACTTAAGCCTATCCCCGTAAGGGATTAAGTATAGGTAAAGATTCTTTAAAAAACAAAAAGCTACTAAAGGAGGTATAACTAACTATTCTATTAAAAATAAAAAGCTACTAGGGGATAGATATAGGGATAGTTATGAACTATAGTACCCTAACCTTTATTACAACAGTACTAAAGAATATACAGCTAGTTATATTTTTAGAGGTACTGTTAGGGATAAGTGGCGGTACTAATAGATATACAGCTAGCGTCCTACTACTCTATATCTCTAGAGGTATTACTAGAGATAGATAATAGGGCTGGGGGATATATAGTTAGCGATCCTACGCTCCATATCTCTACCGGTATTATTAAATATTATAGTAATAGTGTTAGACTATAGATTAGCTAGAACTATAAGTAATATAGTATATTAGTAGAGTGTACTATAGATAAGATAGATATTTAACAAAGCCGCTAGACGTATAGTAGGCTATTACTATAGCTATACGTACAGTGGCCCTATTAGAGATAAAGTGCTTAATACTTATAGAGGTTTTGAGATTTTTTGTTATTTTAAGGAGTAGTAATTTATTAAACTACGTTAATTACTGCCCTTTTTATAATTATAATTATTTTTTAAGTTAAAGCCTAATACCTTAGGCTTTAAAAGTAAAAACTGTTAGTATTAGAATATAATTATAGCTCTGTACTATGGCTATAGTGCCTTAGCTATAGTAGCTGTGGCTTAGGGACGTATGGGGTCATATAACCCCACGGGGCCTACTTTTAAGGGCCCCTTTTAACCTACACTAGCAGCCCTCCTTTTTATATTAATACAATTTATCTATATTACTACTTTATAGTTAATTTAACTTTGTTTTAACAGCTATACAGCCCTTTGTTTTTACTCTATTTTAGGGTCGCGTTTACTTACCCTATGTAAATTAATAGTTTTAAAAGTAATATTATAAGTATAACCCTTTTTAAAGTAGTTAAGTTATACTTAAGCTTAGTTAAATAAAAAAAGTTAGTTTTTAAATTAGTTTTAAAGTAATTTAAAAGTTAAAATACCTAATAGCTTTTTTTAGTAATATTCCTTTTAAAGGTTAAGTATAGAAATTTATAATATTATTAACTATTTTAGAAGTAATTTAAAAGTAATTTTAAATTAATAGTATTTAGTTATAATATAAATATACCTTCCCCCCTATATACTAATAAGTTACTTATATATAAACTATACTTTATAAAAAAATAAATATAGTTTATTTAAGTACTATTTTTTATTAGTAGTTATATTAATTTTAAATTAAGTTAAAAGTACTTTTAAAGTAGTTTAAAATTAACGTACTACTTTTTATAGTTACTTTATAGTTTTAAGTAGTAATACTCTAATATTAACTATATATAAAATACTTATTTTATTAATTTTAAGATACTCTAGTATTATAGAATAGTATATAACCTCTTTAGTTATTAAAAAAGTATTATTTATAGTTTAGTATTAATTTTATTTTACTTTAGTAGAAATAAAAATAGGGACTAAGGGAGTAACCTAAAATCTTATATAGAATTTCTAAATTAATTTAAAAGTAGTTTAAAAGGGCTTAAGGAGCCTTTTTTACTTTAATTAAAACTAAAGAGTTAGTAAGTTATTTAAATAAGTACTAATAAGTAGTAATTACTTCTTAAGCTTTATAGTTTAGTTTATTCTTAAAAAAAAGAGTAAACTCTATAGTTTATAGTTAAGGAAAAACCTTTTTATCTACTATTATTAAAATAAAGATATTAGAAAGTACTTTTAAAAGGGTTTAAAACTAATTTATAAAAACGGTATAGTAGTTTTTATTTATTATAAAAGATAAAAAGTAAAAAGAGGGTTAGTTTAATATTACTTAACTATAAGTAGCTAACCTTATAGGGCCTAGATTAGTCAGGTGACTATGGGGCCCACTAGGCCTAATCCGGTAGGTCAGGTCAGCTAACCCCCCCCCCCCCCCCCCCCCCCCCCCCCCCCCCAATGGTCAGTTAAACTGTCAGCACGCCTGATCCGACCTTCTGCTCTGACTGGAGCGCCTGATCACAGCCTCGTCTCGCGTCACACCCTTCTCCCCTGCCCTTGCCCTCACCCTGGAGGCCAGTTCGATCGTTCCGGCTTCGGACGTCGCCGCCGTTCTCAGCTCACTGCTCGGCGGCATTCGTCATGACCCGCCAAACCGCCTCGTCGCGACCGGGATCCTTCAGTCTCGTCGGCAGGGCGGTGTGCTCCCGGGGGTTGAAGGCCAGCTCCTCCCACTCGAACCACCAGGTTGCGTGACGCCATTCGCTCGCTTGAACTTCCTCAGTGGTCTTTTTTCGGATTTACGACCCCGTCCCGAGGCTCAGGACGCCGGTTCGAACCCGCTCTTGGCCGCCGGCAGATGTCCCGCGCCAGCGGCAAAAATTCCCGATGACGCCGTGTGTTTGGCGACGATTTTGGACTAACCTCCGGCCTGTAGTGACGGAAACATCGCGACCGGAACCCGTCGGTTGTGCCCTTTTCGTCATCCCTGAAAAAGAAATGCAATTCAAAGTTCATCGCAGCAGCAATTCGCTCGTGAGATCCCGTCGTCTCTGCTTCGACAAGTGGTGCCCTGACCCCGATCGGTTCGAAGATCCTCGGTTTGCATTCCTTGCCAATCGCCCTTGACCCTTCTGTCGCTTGCTCGACCTCGGATCTGCCAGGCAGATGATGCAACCAACGGTTCCTTCGTGCCTTCTGAAAGCACCCAGTTCTGACTAATCATCACTCGTCAACGACGATAGTACTACCTGGCGTTGCTTCAAACATCTAAGACGATCGCACCACCGCTGAATCTACCGTCCGAGAGAAACCATCGCTTCTACTAATCTGCTGCACCAAGCAACTGTTGTTAACGCCAGACAGCTCGAGCTCGATACCTGAGGATCGCCATCACTTAGGCAGCAGCAGAAGGATGCAGCTCCTTGCCCGAAAGAGCCGTCTTCTGTGGCGCAGTGCGGGCAGATGTCGAACTGTTGGTCCAGCGACGACGCGTTCTTCTCATTGAAATGTACGCCTCAGCGAATGGATTCTCGAACGCCTGCGAGGCCTCTTCGCGTGGATTATCCTTCGCCCGATCCATTGACATCCAATCGAGGCCGATACTGCGGGGTATCAGGCAGCTGTTTACGGGCTGTCCATCTCGCCCATCACTGCGTTGAGACATTCGAGATCAAGTGGTTCCGTCTTCACACGAGGTTGGCGAGACCACGGAGACTTACAGAAATGACGAATACCTCCCAGGGCAAAGCAGGTGCAGGCACCTCTGGAAAACCACCCACCGCACAGCAGAATGCCATCGACGATTCCAAGTGCACCAACACCTTCAGGACCAGCATCAACTACGCCCTCCAGAAGGACCGAAACAGCGTGTGCGCACCAGACACCGGGCTGTGGTTCTTCCATCACCCCGAGTATGAAGCCTTCCAAAGAGCCAAGGGGCCCCAGCTGCTCTTTGTTACCGCCGAAGCAGGCGGCGGCAAGTCCACCACCATGAGGACTCTGATCGACTCGCTCCAAGTGTCCGAGAAGCCGCCGTTGATTGTATATTTCTTCTTCAAGGACGACGATGACGGGCTCCGCAGCTACGATGAAGCCTGGGCACCTTTATCCACCAACTTCTCACCCAGGAGCCCGGCTTAGTCGAGCATGCCAGAGAGCAATATCGAGAACATGGAGATGGCATCAAGCACCAGTCGAAGGCAATGTGGAAGGTACTCCAAGCGATGGCTTCGAAGGCGAAGCGCGATGTCGTCTGCGTCTTCGATGCCGTGGATGAGTGCGCACCCACTGGCAGGACGCAACTGATCACGGACCTCGCAGACGTTTTCCAGGACACGGCAAGCTCAACTTCTAGACTAAGAGTTGTGACATCATCCCGGCCTTATCAAGACGAGGACCACCCATACGCCAACTTGATCGCTTCCAACAACGTCAGACACTTGGCCGGCGAAAACGCTCGAGTCCAGACCGACATCCGCAAGGTCATCCGCGTCAAGGCCCGAGAGCTCGCTGAAAAGAGACAGCTGGACCAGCGGGTTCAAGACTTGCTGGTGGAGAGGCTATGCGCCCAGAACGTCCATACGAGATCATTTCTTGCGGTTCATGTGGCATTCGAGCTGCTGGATTCGCATCATTTGATGCAAGGAGGTGCTAGACCCGACGAGCACGAAATCGGCGCCATCCTTGCTGAGATACCGCATCAGCTAAGCGACCAGTTCGACGACATGTTGAGGTGGAGTATCGACAAGAAGCATGCTTGGAAGATGTTCTGCGTCATTCTCGCAGCTCGCAGAACGCTCAAGATTTCCGAGTTCAAGGTCATCTACTCCCTGACGCAGCCAAGGAACGGCCCAGTGCAGTCTTACGACGAACTCGAGCTACCAAGTGACGACGAGGAGTTCAAGAAGCTGGTGCGGTTGCGGTGCGGCTTGTTCATTACCTTTGGCAAGAACTCGATACACCTTTTTCACCAGACGGCTCGAGAGTATCTCATGGCAAAGGTGGAGGGCTCTGGCACGACGTCCACAGCGGAGCCTGCAGGAGCTTCCGACGATCGCGAAGAGGTCGCTGTCCCGAGGCTTGATTTGTCTTGGAGGGGTAGTATTTCGAAAACAAAGGCGAATTCTGTACTGGCAACACTTTGCTTTGACATCCTGACGATGCCAGTGTCTCGAACCTGGGTGCTCGAAGTGTAGGTAAATGAGCCACCTTGATGTTCGGCAGGAGCTGACTGGTAGACACTAGATTCGACATCCTGAATGCAGGGAATGGCATGTATGACGAGCTCGAGCCTTTCTTGTTCCAACGTCTATTCTTCCCGTACGCAGCCTACAACTGGCATGAGCACGTTGTGCTTGGTGGCGACGAAGCTCTGAGGAGTCTTCGCAGTCCTCGATATGCCGCTGTTCTCGACATCAGCAACCCAGCCTTCTGGGCATGGTTTCTCCCGCTCGCAGAGTACATCAACGGCAGCCGAAAACGACCGAAGTCAGTGATATCCAGTATTTGGGAATCCGACGAGAAGTCTCGCCATTTGCGGCACGATTACGGATCGTTCTTGCGTGATGGGTGTATCAAGAAGCTATTTGCAATGGGGAAAAAGGTACGCGTCTTATTCGACGAGGGTTCCCCAAACGAAGCGTAAGTACTGCCGGGACCGGTTCTCCTCGGACGGAATGCCGCTGACAGACTGGTCAAGGCCTCAAGTCGACGGGCCCCAATGGGAGGCCAAGGATGGCTACCACCTGATTGATTCATTCCACGAAGCATACGGCGAGTACCATCAAACGAGTGCTAACAAAGCAGTCGGGGCAATGAATCGAGGAGACAAGGAGCTGAGTTCGATCCTCTCTGCTGATGCACCTATCCCGGTTTTGATCTGGACATGCATCACCGATGGCGCCTCACAGGCCCTTCGTACGACTCTGGCTTCCGTCAAGGATCTGGACTGGCTTGACAACATCCCAGAGCACATCATGTACATCCGCAGAAAGCATAGTGGGTGGAGCTCGCGGACCGGAAAAGACCTGAGAGAGTCCCGTTCCAAGGGATGGACGAAACCGTGGCCATCTACCTTCGTAACGATAGCAAGGGCGAGCGCCTTGCCCGAACATGACGAATTGTTCGCAGCGCTGGCCGATTGGATCGAGGAGTCGCCTTTCACCAAGGAGTATGCTCAGCAGATTTGGGACGCAGGTGGCTTCATCATCCCCTCTCTCTGCCGCCGGCTGGCCGAGGCCGGAGCTTCCGTTCACGGCAAGTTGTGGACGGGCCGCCGAACCGCCATCCAGATTGCAGCCGCATTTTGGGAGCATGATCTCATTGAGACGCTGTTGGACTTGGGAGCAGATCCCGCCGCCTGCTCTGACAATGGCTACACCGCCTTGCACTGGTTCTTCCATCCCGAGGAGCCTTTTGATGGCGGACCAACCGGAACGCCGAGCAAGTCGCAAGTCAAAATTTCGGTAAAGAACCAGCAACTATATCGAAAGTCCCGAATCGAGGCATCCGTCAAGGCTCTCGCGAGGTCGCTGGGTTCCCAGGGTTCTGCTCTCGACGGTCCGTGCAGGAAAGGGAAGACTGCGCTGATGCTCGCGGTCAAAGAATCCCCAACGGCGACCAAGGCCCTTCTTGAAGCAGGCGCAGAGACGGAAAAGCGGGACGACCGCGGCCGCACTGCGCTCATGCATTTCTTTCGCGGTGGCTTCAATGGTCGGCCAATCTCGATGTTGGAGCAGCTCTTGCGTGCCGGGGCCGACAGTTTGGCATCAGACCTGATGGGACGAACGGTGCTTGGGTACTGGGCTCACCGGGTTACCGGTGTATCTCTGTCCTGGATCTACCCAGGCTCCAACTCTTACAATATGGCTTTCAACATTTTGAGCAGCCTCGGTGCGCTCTTGCAGCGAGACGTGCTAGTCAAGGAACTTGCCCGTCTTGATGTTCCTCTGACGGTAGCGGCACGACTCGGGAATACAAGGCTCTGCTGGGCGCTTCTGGATGCCGGAGCGAACCCTGACAACCACGGAATAGGGCCGGAAAGCCCCTTGGGGACGAGTGGCGGAAGCGTGGAGAACGACCTGGAGGACCTTGCGTGGAAGCCGCTCATGGTTGCATTATGGTCTAAGGCGTACAGGACCGCCGCCATACTGCTGCACTACGGTGCTGACGTCAATTTTGGACTTCCGGATCGCAAGCGGACTAAATACAACAAGTACAGACGGCAAAAGGGGGGAATTACGCCGCTACATCTGGCAGTTTCCACCACTCCGTGGAGCTGCGGAGACATCAGACTGAGTACCGGAGGGCTATCAGCCGGATGTGGGTTCCGCGCCGCGGCCCGTCCGCTACATCCCGTCGCGAGTCGGTCGGGCTTTGAGAAGCTGGCTGAGTTCGACAGGAAGCTTAAGGCAAAGTACAAGCAAATGAAAGAAGAAGACGATAGCTCGGACGTGAGTGACACCTGCACGCCCTTCCTCGTGTGATGACAGCGACTGACAAGATACAGCCGGAATATGAAACCAAGAGGAGTGTGTCTGCGAACGACAGTACAAAGGCAGACTCGGTTCCATTCGACACACTTTTCGAATCGCCATTTTCCACCGAGAGACCATGCGATCCGCTCCTCGAGGCTGTGATAACTAGACAGCAAGGTTTATCAGAACGCCAGGAAGGCTTGGTAGAGTATATCCTCCGCAGCGGCGTGTCTGTCAATGCGAGAAGCGCAGAGGGCATCACTCCCCTGCTGGCCAGCGTGGTCGCAGGTCAGTTGAAGCTAGCTAAGCTTCTCTTGCAGCACGGCGCCGATCCCAACATCGCAGCCGTGGGAGGCTGCACGCCTTTAATGGTCGCGGCGCGGCACGACCGCCGGGACCTCGCGGAGGCCCTCCTGGCTTCCGGCGCCAACTCGGACGCGCAGCTTGACGCCGTAGAGCCCGGGGCCTGCGACTGCGGGGAGTTTATCTCGTGGTCTGATTTTACGCACAACAGCTGCTACGCGCCGCTCACAGCTCTGGCGATGGCGGCGGAGCGCGAGAACCGCGACGCGGTTGAGGCCCTGCTCGAGCACGGCGCGGATCCCAACCTAGGCATCGTGCACCACGCGCACGGGAGGGTCCCGTCCAGGCGTCAGACGCGCCGCCGTGAGAAGGCGGGCCGCGAGACGGACGCGCCGAGCTCATCCGACTCTGAGCCGGAGGACGAGAGGTGGGTCGGATACGTCAGCGTCGGTACCGCGTTGACGTGGGCCCGGGGCGAGGTGCGGGAGCTGTTGCTCCGGCACGGGGCTGACCCTAACAGGGAAGAGGCGATGCGGGAATGCGATTGTGCCGTGATTGAAAGGAAGCAGAGGAAAAAGGGAATGATTACTGCCGAGTCTGAGGAGGAGTACTCGGCGAACGAGGAGTGTGAGTCTGGTGAATGGCCCTGGCAGCGGCCTCGGGCCCAGAGACCACGGCGCAGAGTAAACAGCAACTCTTCTTGAGGGCATGATTTCTGCGGTAAAGCACGGGGTTAACTTGGGCAACACCCCACGCGGGACTTGTGCTGATAGCATCGAGGCTCATGGTTCGCACACACGACAACGATGCAGAACATACCAAGATCTCAGCACATCTCGATGACCAGGCACTCTAGCCCAAAAGCAACACGGAAATGACGAGCTGAGCTACATCACCAAACCACAGAATTGAATCAATTCCTTCACCGTGATGTCACTTGCACCCAGCAGCTTCAATGCCTTTCGTTCTGACAGAACTCACCTGGACGGGATGAAATCGCCCGAAACCGATGGGGAGGGCCGAGCGAGGAGGATTTTGTCCGAAAGACTGGACCAGACTGGCCTCATCTCGCCGAATCACAGCACGACCTCATGTCAGATTGATCGACAGAAGACAAATTCAGTCTCGCAACCCTTTCTCGCGCAACCTGTACACGGAGGGTTGGGGGACGCCGCCTCCCCTTACTTCGTCCCTGGCTAGTCTTATTCGGCAAAGCCATACAATCTTTCAACCGCGTGTGGTGAGGCTCACTCCCTACCATTCCACGGGACGTCGAGTTGGTCCTTGCGGTCGATCGTGCCTGGGAGTCCCCGGCCGAGCATGAAACAGAGTTCTGCCGAGTCCAGCCTCATTGTTTCCGTGCACGAAAGGGACGCTGGCCGGCTGCTTTTATCTTGCGGTGCGTGTTCTAGACCCTCCGAGAGAGCCGCCGCCGCCGCCTTGTTCTTCCCCTCATCGTCTCGTTTTCGATTATCTTCTCCCGCCGTCGCTCGACTGTCGGTCAAACCATCGGTTAGCACGATTCGTGTGACCAAGACTTCAGATAAGGGCTGCCGGCCGGGGAGGCCTTCTCACTTCCAGGGCCAGAGTTCACAGGGCCAGAGTTCAAAGAGAAAGAGAGGTGTGGGCGGTGTCCCGCAAATGCCGAAATAGGACGATCCGGACTGACGGAGCGTGATGCGAGCTGTCCGGGGATACGAAGGAGACTGCTAGAACATCACGATCTTGGTCGCTGCCTGTGCAATACGAATTCGAGATCGTGATGGTGTTGACATTCGTCCTGCTTCCGTCATTACAGACGACTATCACTGATATCACGCATAAGGGAACCCCACGACCATGATCTGCCGTCTTGCCTGGGATCGCCTTCGTTTATTGACAGAGAAGTCAGCGCTGACGAAGCGTCCGGCCGACAACCACCACGACCTCGGGACGTGAGGAGATCTCCGAGCCGCATGTCTCACAGATGGAGAGCGGAGAAGAAGGGAAAGATGCGATAGGCGAGCGGAAGAGTCGGTTTGAACACGGCGAGTTCTTTTTCGTCTGGTGTATTTTCACTCCCAAGGCGCAACCGGACGGCCAGCTCGGGCCCAGGGGTCCAACGTGTTGAAGTTGAGTCAGTTGCAACGACTTCACCTACTAGCTCCCGAGAAAGCGAACGAGACGGGGACTGTTGGGGGACGACGAAAAGAAAATAGCCTTCTCCCGAGTTTGTTTTCTCCGAATGACCCCTTTTTCGAGTAAGGTCGTGGAACTACTCCGCACTGATGACTTATCCCGCCGGCTGGATCCCTTGGCTCAGACGATCTAGACATTGGCTGGATGCTCGATGCCCCTCTTTCGATCGATGCACGGCGAAAGCTACTCGTCATCCGGTGCCTTCTGGTCCTCATCCTGGGTGACGTAAAGGTGAAGGCCGAGGAGGAGGGGGCACCCGGCACTTCACGAACAATACAACGCGAAAGCGACATCACCAACGGTGACAACACGTCGACCTTCTCACGAGGATGGAGGGTCCGGGCGATGGGTGAGAGTAAATACCCCAGGCTGCCTGCTGGATGAATCCTGGCATATAGGTGCGGCTCTTCGCCAGCCAAGACACCCGCGTTATAGGTGGTCCCCGGTGATAATGAGGGGGTGACGATGGCCTCCAACCCCAGAGTGACGACTCGGAAAGCATAACTAGCGAGCCTCCTGGGAAGCCCCCAAGAGCCTCACCGATTTATGACGAGCCAACGTCCCGGATGGTGTACGGCCTCGCCCTCCGATAGGAGGCGTTTCCTAAGCGGGGACGACCTCCGCACTTACCTGTTCATGGAGCCTAAAGTCAACCCCATGGGGGACGGCAACGACACTTGTTGTTCTATTAATCAACAACCGTGGAGAACAAGTACGGAGGCTACATGGTCAAGGGCGGGAATGAGAAAGTTCGGTCGCAATAGGTAGTCAACCCCGCGTGGCATCATGCTCGACCCTTGGCCCAGACGACTGGAATCACACCGCCGAACCCGTTACCCCCGGCAGGCTGGCCGTCGCAAAAGGGGATACCCGGCCGGTCTTTTCTTGGTTTCGATTTCGGCTCGTTTCTTTTCTTGTCAATCGCGGATGTTGAGTCGGTTGACCTCACCTTTCCCATGGTGCCCCTGTTCGATCGGCCGTCCAGTCACCGGTGCGGTAGATTCTAGATGCCTCGGCCTCACACGGCTTGTGAAAGCCTTTTTTCGGCTGACTATTTACGGATGGGCCATCCCACGATCTTTTCCCGGCTTTCCGGATGAAGAGTATCTCCAAAGAAGAATCCAGCCTGGCCGCATTTCGGACCACTCATCCAGTCGCCAGCATAGTTGAGACCACTTTTCGGCTTGCACTCACTTGATCACTTCGTCACTTCTTGCCACCCAAGATGAGGCTCTACATACTCATCCCATTGTTTCTCTGCCTCTTCAGCGTGGCGTCCGCGCAGATGGCCATGCCGCTCGAGGTCGGATGGGGCCGCGGCGTCCGGGACAAGGGCAATAAGGGCGGCGCCGACAAGTGCAATGGCAGGAAGGGCTGCAAGGGCAAAGGGGACCGGCAGCCCGTCCGGGGCGGCGTCGACGCCCTGCAGACCCGCATAGGGGACCTGCGGACCAAGATCGCCAACGCCAACGACAGCGTTGTGCCCTTCAAGGGGGGCAGCATCAAGGGCCTGGTGGGGCTGCTGAAGGTCAACGAGGCCGTCGTCGAGCTGGGGAACACAATCGACCTCGGGACCAAGACCGCCGAGGCCACGGAGCCGTTGCCGGCGAACCAGTCGTAAGCACTTCCCCTTTCGTCTGTTTAAATGCTTGTTCCATGGAGGAGGGGGCTGCATGAGATCCGTGCTGACCATGTCCACCAGGACCGTGATCGGAACGTCGTTCCTGGCCGTGCAGCCCGAGATCAACAACCTCTTGACGGAGCTCCAGGGCAAGCGCAAGGAGTTTGACAAGGCGGGGTTCAAGATCCTCGACGTGAGGAGTTTGATCCGCGACAGCCTCAAGATCCAGCAGGACAAGGCCGGCGACCTAGGCGGTGCCGTATGTTTACTCCCTCTTCTCTTGACACGATGAAGCGTATGCTAACTCCCGACAAAAGCTCACAAAGGTCCTGGACGCCAGCCTGCAGCCCATCGCGGGCCAGGTCCTGGACCAGATCAACTCCAACTTCACCGCCACGGTGGACGACTACAAGGGCCGCGCGGGCAAGATCAAGATCCCCTCCAAGGCGGTGCCGCAGCTCTCGGACCTCCTTGCAGGCGTAGCCAGGGCCCTCGGCATCGGCGACCGGGACCGGGCCGTCATGGCCGGGGCTGCGCAGCCGATGCAGCAGGCTGATGAGGCCGCCCTCGTCCCGCCGACCAGCTTCGCCAGCGCGGATGCTGCTGCCGCGGACATTAACGCGGCGGACACGGCGCAGGCGGGGGCCGCTGTCGAGGCGTACGTTGCGAGGCTGAGGGATGAGGATTTCTCGAGGCTGGGGGAGGACGAGAATGATTTGAGGGGGATTCCGCCTTTGGTCATGGCTGTGCTGAGGAGGTATGATGTTATTTGAGATGAGAGCGTAGCGGTAGCGAGCGATGATGCTGCAATGATTGTGTTTGGCTTGTCTGTCTTGTAGCTAATCATGTCGTAATAAGTTCACGAACGTTTTCTTCAAGGCTAGCAGGTATCCTCGAACTTGTGTGTGCGTCGTATCGCAGAAACATCTTGCTCAAGGACAACATGAACATTGACCTAGATTCAAACGGATGAACATCGCAAAGTACGTAATGGGTCTGATTGATCCTGTTCCTGGCTAAAGCTGGCATCTCGGTAAGGGTATATATCAACGGACAGAGACGTCAATCATCCATCACGGCCACACCACCTTGGCGACCTGCGGCTCTACCCTCGCGTGCCCGTTCCCGACCAGCGCGCTCAGGTCGTCCCGCCACTCCTCGTTGTCCGCCAGCATCTCCCGGCACCCGCTCCGCCGCTTCTTCTTGTCGTCCAGCCAGCAGTCCTCGGGGTACCCGCCGACGACCCAGTTCACGGCCGCCGCGCGCCGCAGGGCCAGATGCCACGAGTAGGTCGAGTCGCGCACGCCGATGAAGTAGCCCGCGTGCTCGAGGATCAGCATGTCGACGAGCGCCTGCTGGTCCCACGTCATGTTGCGCAGCGACGTGCCGACGAAGGTGTTCTCCGGCAGGAGGTCGTACTTTGTCACGACTTTCGCGGGCTTCACGTCGGCCGCGAGCCGCGCGATGCCCGGCTTGTCGCCCGAGGCGACGTAGATGACGGCCGACCTGTCCGTGTCGGGCAGGTCGGCGTCGGGCGCCTGGGTGCTGTTGCCCTTGCGGTTCCGGAGCCGGTGCGTGATGTAGCCGATCTGGTCCTCGTACGAGAGCCAGTTGTAGTCGCTCGCGTCCTTCTCGACGCGCAGGTGGACGCCGAGGAAGGCGTCCGCGTGGACGCGCGGGTTGTCGCGGGAGCGGAAGTCAATGTGCGTGCCGAACTTCTCCTGCATGTGCTGCAGCGCCGAGGCGGCGAGGATCTTGACCTCCTCGCGCGGGCGGACGAGCTCGCTGAAGTGCCGGACCAGGGCGGGGGGGTCGTAGGCTGTCGGCCAGGCGAACATGATGGCGCGGAGGGGGAAGGCGACGGGGGCGCCGGGCCCCGGGGGCTTGCCGTCGGTGTTGTCGGCGAGCCACTTGTCGAGGGCCGGGGGCCACTGGCCCGGGGCCGTGGGGACGGCGAAGTCGCCGGGCATGCCGCCCACGAGGTGGCTGTCGATGTGCAGGTCGAGGACGGGGGACATCTCGGGGAGGCGGCGGATGCGGGAGTCTTCGTAGTCCGACATGTGCACGACGAGCTCCGGGCAGTGCCTCATGAGGGTGCGGACGAGGTTGTGCGTGTCGATCATGTACTCGAGGCCGACCTGGTCGCTCGTCGCGAAGTTTGTGATGTCGTCGGCGCTGCGGCGGCTGATGGTCGGGAGCTTGACCGAGACTGGGGAGGGGAGAAGGTTAGAGACGTCCATGATGCCGAGGGATGCAGAAAGGGCTTACCCTTGGCCTCAATGACATAACGGAGGCACTGGAGAATGTTCAAGCGGACGTTGCCGAAGCCGCCGTTGAGGACCGGACACTCGATGATGATGTTGGAGTTCCATTTCCTATCGCCCTTGCTGCAGAGAGTCGCGAGCTCGGCGCCCGTGTCTTCGCCGGTGATCTTCTTGTTGGAAAGCTCTGGGTTCGCGCCGTTAGCCAGCAGTCTCTTGGTATAGGAATCGCGGCGGCGTACCTTGAAGGATGTCCTCCTGAGAATATGCCACCGTCGGCTCGTCGGCCTCGACCTCGGGCGCGTACGGCTCCGGGTCCGTTGGCAGCGCGCCTACCGGCGACGCGTCTCCCGGGGCTTCGTGCGTTACGTGGTGCTCCGTGTCGTAGATGCTCGACAGACGAATCTCCTCGGTCGACAGGGCAAAAAGAGTCAACACGAACAGCAGCAACACCGTTATCGAGAGCGCCTGGGAGAAGGAGAGCCTGTGTCGGCGCTGGAAGATCGAGGGCCCCTTGGCAGGGCCGTCTGCTTCGAACACAGCCATGTGTTGTGCGAGCTCTCAAACGTGGATGAAGAACAGCTCCTCCGGGACCGGCGGTTATTCTTCTCTCAGATTAGTATGCAAAAAACCGCAAAACAGAAGAGGAGAGAAAAAGGAAAGACGAAAGCAATCCCAAACACGTATGATTGAGAACTCTTCGACGTAAAGAAGGTAGGGTGAGGGCCAGAGATGTCATCCCTTGGCTGACCCCTTGTCTGAGATGCCTACCCCTTTACTGGGCGTCGAATGCCTCTCACATCTCCTTTGGGCGTCGTGCCCCTTGATTGACATGCTAGTCCAGACGAAAAATGAAGGGATCAGGTTAGCTGGAATGGCATCTTGTACAAGTGCTGTGGCTATACGGCGCCTAGGAAAGCCTCTCGCCACCTTGGGGAACCAGGCGCGGCTGAATTACCGCGGCCCATGGTGGCGCAATTCGGAGTACAAGACTGAAAAACTTCTGAACGATGGCAAAACTGCTGTCAAGTCTCGAGGAATGGTTGTGATGATCAACAACTTGGCAGGCGGTGAGTCGAAGTGAACGGCGTGGAGAGAACAATATTTTGCATGAAATTCTTGACGGGACAGTTTGACTTGACTCCTAGCACGGCAGTGTTGTATGGGCCGACCAACCATGGTTCAAATACGCGCCAAACTAGGCTGGATGCTGAGGCTTACTACTAAGCCGGTCTCGGGTGTTGGGTGGGTGCTAAGAGACGCCACAAGTCACGTCGATCCAGAATCCAGCTGATGCTACGACGGGCAGAATTCAACTTCTACAGAGGTAAACTCGATGGTAGAGACCTGTTGCTTCTGGGGAAGAATGGCGGAGCTTCGCGATGAAGGTACAGGCGTTGCAGAAGCCGGCCTCGCTTCTGCTCCTGTTGCTATCGAGCCCAATTGCTGCCGTACCTGAATAGAAAAAGACACTGGGAAGACAAATCTAGCACTAAATGATGTAGAAGTAAGTCGGAGAACAAGGAATGGGACGCCAACTCTGCAAACAGCCAAGTGGTGCATGTAGCGGTTGCAGGCTATCAAGTCGGTGACAGGCCTGATTTGTGCGGAACTGTGTCGGGAGCCGTGATAGAACCCGGTCTGCGAGCTTTTCAGTTTCAAGCTGACATTCGGACTAGGATTACAGGAGAATAAACGCGCTCCAGGAATGACGGTGCTCGCGCATAACAGGGACGTATCATCCCTTACGTATCTGCCGACCTATTTCGCGATGGGATTGCCCTGTTGACTATTCCAGGGGCAAATAGGTTTCACTCAAGGAATGGTCTTACAATAAGGTCTTTTCTATCAAACCTAGAAAATAGATAAACCTGTAATTCCCACGTGCAGACAGTTAGCAAAGGGTACGTCTAAAGAGGGGATGTCTTACGCATTTATATAGAAAAATAATTAGAAGTGTAGCGGGGGCTAGGAGAAAGTCTGAAGCGTAAAGAAAACACTAAACAGATTTTACTAAAAGAACAAAAGATACAATAATAGCTTACTTTACTAGTAGTAACCACGACTAATTTAATTACAAAAATAGCCGGATTTATTTAATACTATATATTAGTTTACTTATAAGTAAAACGTTAGTAATTAATTTATATAGAGTTAAATATATATAGTAAAAGAGTAATAATATTTATAAGTTAAAAGTAGCCTAGGTACTAGTATAGATATTAGAACTATAGATAAAGCTATATAGTTACGTAACTCTATATAACTATAGCTTCTACTATAGTACTGTATACTATAGGGACTAATTATATAATAGCTATACTAATACTAGTACTTTTTACTTTATAGTTTAAAGTATAAGACTTTAATAAAAAGAATAATTACTTTTATAAAAAAAGTAGTAATTAATACTGTTTAATAGGCTATTACTTTTTATAAAATTAAAAAAAAATCTAAAAACCCCTATAGGAGTTAAGCCTTATTTCTAACGGGCCTGGGGCTTACTAGAGCGCCCAGGGCTTACCGGGGCTGCTTTTAGAGTAACTAAAGCCTATATCTTCCTCTTTATACTACCTATATCCCTTAATCCTTTATATTCCTAGCTCTATACGCTTTTTTGTATAACTTATTCTTTTATTTTAATTATTACGCTATTATTATTAATAAAGCTTTTAAAAGCGTAGTTTAGGGAGGTTTTTATAAAAGTATTAACTAGGTTATTACTTTTTACTATTTAGTAGATATTAGTGATTTTATATTACTTATAGAACTATCTTAAGGCTATAACGTTAATTATTAAGTACTTTTTTTTAGTAGTACTAAACTTAATAAAGTATTTATATAGTAAGTATAAATCTATATATACTACTATAGGGATTTTAAAAAGTTAAAAATAGTTAATTATAATTTAAAAGGTTTTAGTAATAGTAAGGGCTATATTAGTACTAGTTATTATATTATAAATCTTAAATACTAGTATACTATAGGTAATATACTTACTTTTTATAGAACTATAATAAATAATATTACTAATAAACTTAAAAGTATTATTAATAAAGTAGTATTTATTACTAAGGATAATAATAAAGTTAAGCTATAATAAAAGGTTATTATTATTAGTAAATAATTTATTTATAAATATAAAAAGCTTATTAGTAGTAAAGTTAAGGGGAACGTATATTAACTCTTACTTTTAATTATTAATTTACTACTATAAATACTTATTTAAAGCTTTAATATTATTATTATTAAGCTCTTAGTACTAGGTAGTAACTAATAAATTATAAAATACCTTTAATTAATAAATTATTATAATATAAGTACTATAGACCTACTATTAAATATATATAGCCTTTTAATCTACCCTAGGGGTTATAATAGTAAGTTTTTTACTTTAGCCTTTTTATTAAAATACTAAGTTACTACTTTTAAAACTTAAAATACTACTATTAAATATAAAGGGATCGTTAGTAGTTAAAAAGGTTTTTAGCTTAGTTATAAAGTTTACTTTTTAAAGTTAGTTATTCTTTTAAACTAAAAAATTAATAGTAAAAAGTCCTAATATATTATTAGTTTATATTTTAACTATAGTAAACTCTTTATTATTAATTAATAATATTAAGAAGTATAGATTGTATATTAAGTTGACTATATCAAGCTTTTTATAGTAGTAGTAGTTGTACATTACCTACTAGTGCGTTTTTACTTTTATAATACTATAGAGTAGTTTTTTAATAACTATAATAGTATTATAAAAATAATAATACTTAATCTACTTAAAGAGTTTTATAAAAATAGTATAATTAAACTTTATTTTTAACTATATATATACTTAAATAATATTTTATAACTATAGAGTTATATTATTACGAATTAAAGAAAGAGTTAAAGTAAAGATTAATTACTATAAAACTTACTAAATCGTTAAAAACTATATAAGGATTTTAACTTTTTTATTATTAATATAGCTTTAAATTATAAAATAGAACTTTTTATAGGGACTATTTATAGTCTTTTTTTTAATTTTATTAATAATCTTTAATTTAAATATATAGTAGTTATTATAGATTTTAGAGTTATAAAGAATAAAGTTAAAGACGTTATAATCCTAAAGTACTATAATTTCTTATTCTATTAATAGTTAAAAGGGTTTACTGGGTATAGTAATTACGCTCTTATTGCGTAGTTTAATTATAAGGGTAAAATCGGCTTTTTTTTTTACTAAAATATATATTATAGTAGTATTTTTATAAGGGTAGCTAGGACGTTTTTTAGGTAGCTAAAGGAAGTTTTTAGTAGTAAAGAAAGGAGTGGAATTAATAATAATTTTATTAAGGATTTTTTTAAGTAGCTTAGCCTTACTAGAAGTATTTCTAGGGCTATTAGCTTTATTATTTTTAGTTTTTTTAGTATAGTTGGGGTTGTTTAATAGTAAAGATTTAAAG
The DNA here is from genome assembly GCA_027406025.1 of Colletotrichum musae. Taxonomy (NCBI): domain Eukaryota; kingdom Fungi; phylum Ascomycota; class Sordariomycetes; order Glomerellales; family Glomerellaceae; genus Colletotrichum; species Colletotrichum musae. Next base: position 3,525,067 of record JANVYC010000006.1, read on the forward strand.
TTAGTTTTATTATTATTATTATAAAAGGGTTTAATAAAGGTTAATTTAAATATCTATAGGCTCTATAGAAGGGCTAGTATATAGAACTTATTATTAATTAAAAGTAGTAAATATAGACCTTATTAACTGCTTTTTTTATACTATACTTTAACTTTAAATTAAAGTAGAAGGTTAAGGCTTATAAATGTATTAGAGCTACTGTATACCCTAAGGCCTTTTATAACTATTTATTTAGTATAAAAGTAGTAGACTTTATTTATAGCTTTATAAATAGTAGTAGCTTTAGTTATAATATTTAGTAATAGTAGGGAAGAATTATTTATATGGGGGTATACTTTAAATACTAATAAGGTTAGGATAAGGCTATTTAGGCTAGTAGTATTATTAATAGCTTTAATTATAGCTTAAAGATAGGTATTGTAGTTTATTCTAGGGTTTTTTACTTTAAAGATTTTATAGATTCTGTGTACTATAGTGTGGTATTTCTTAACCTTATTAATTAAGTAGTATGCTTTAATAGGAGTATCCTTAAGGGTAATACTAAAGGATTTAGTATTACTATAGAATTTATTAAACTGAAATTTAGTATTTAGATTAGTAATAAGGTTATTAGGGGGTCCTTAGTATATATTAATTTAGTTTTTTTAAAATACTTACTATAGATATTTAGTAGAGAGTGATTTTAAAAAGTAAGTAGTATTAAAGGCTGTAGATGTATTGACTATGTATAGGACTAGTTTGTTGTTGATATATATAATATTAATAATAACTTTGTAGTTAAAGTTAAAGTTATTATAGAGGTTAAATTTAAAGTGGAATAGTACTAAACTATTAAGTTAGTATTAATAGTATATATAATTAAGGGCCTTAATAATAGAGATTTTAACGGGGTTTTTAGCTTTTTATAAAACGTTATAGAGTTATTAAATAAAAGGGTAGTTGAATTGATAATAAAGATAGTAGAGTTTAATGTTAATTAAGTAGTAGAATACTAGTAACTCTTTAGGGTTAAAAGTAAGCTATTTATACTTTTATTATTAAATAATTAGGACTGTAGTAGTACCCTAATGGAGCTTGTTATGGACGTTATTAAAAATAATACTAAGTTGATTTATATTACTTAAGTTAAGTAAAAATGGGGTGTTTATGGGTATTATGTAGAAGGTGATGTTTTTAAACGGAGTAGGGACGTTGACGGATTTAAGTGAATTAACTAGTACTGTATTTTTAAAAGAGATAGAAATTTTACTAGCGCTAAAGGTATTTAGCTTAAGGTTTAGTAAAAAGTGATTTTATAGTGCTATATATTAATTATAGTCCGTGGTTAAAAACTTTATTACTTTAGTATTAAGTATAATACTATAAAAAACGTTAAAGGAGTAGTAACTATTATACGTAAACGTTAATGTAAGTACTAGGTAGATAAAGGGGTCTATTTGTATTAAGTAGTAGGCTATAGTATTATTTTTAAGTAGTTTAAGAATATAGTAGTTGTTAATAGTAGTTAGGTTGTTAACGCTTATAGAGGTATAGTAGGCCGTTATATAATAAATAAATTTAATATTCTTTTTAAACTTTAAATTGCTTTTTTTAGGGCTGTTAGTAACTAAAAAGTTATTATTATTATTTAGGGAGCCCTTGTATTAAAATAGAAACTAGTAATATTTTTTATAAAAGGGATTTTAAATATAGGATAACAATCTATAGTACTTATATACTTTATTACGCTTTTTTTATATATGTTTGTTAGACTAGTAGTTGATTTTACTATAAATATAGTACTTTTATATACTATTACTATAAAAGAAAGGTATGTTACTATAGGGATAGTTGTGGGTATTGCGGCTTTAGTAGTAGCTATTATAGTAGTTACTATATTTATAATTAATATAGTAGGTATTTATAGAGATATACTAGTTACTTATAGTATAGTTATTAGTAATATTAGTAGTTAACTATAGGTTAGCGATAGTACTACTAAGTATAGGAAATCCTTTAATAAGAGTTAATACGAGGTTTAAAGAGGAGTAATAAGTAGTAAAAAGTTAGTTGTATAGGGTATAGTTACTTTAGTACTTTTTAGTAAGTATAAGCTAAATCTTTAAAAACTTTATAATTATCTTATTAAAGTACTTAACGCGAGACTTACCTTAGCTATTTTGTATTTTTATAGTAAGGTTAAGGTGTTACTACTTAAAGAGGTACTACTAATGCGTCTAGTTAGTTTTAAAGTAGTTATATACTATAACTACTGTATTAAGGAGTGATAGAGGGGAGGTGGAGTTATTAAAGTAGTTATAATAAAAAGTCTATACTTAGCTTTATAGTATTAATAGGAAGGCGATATAGGCTTAATATTAAAAGATATTTATAAAGTAGTAATTATACTTAAAGATTTTAAGCTTTATATTAAAAGATTTATACTAGTTACTACTATAAGTTATACTATCCTTAAGCTTAAAGAGGTTAGTAAGTATTTTTAGTATAAGAGGGTTAAAAAGTGGTAGTACTAAAGTTAGGGCGTTTTAAGAGAAATTTTTAAAATAGTAAGGGTAGGGTTAGTTTTATATAGCTTTATAAAGTTAATAGAGTTAGTTATAGTATTAATTTTTTAAAAAGGATTAAAAAACAGCTACTTTTTATAGTAGTAAAGTATTTGCGTTTTATAATACAGTGTTATTATAATATTTAACTAATAGTAAAATAATACTTTTACTTTATTTAATTAACTTTAAAGTACTATATAACTTACTATTTATAATATATTTAAAAAAGTAGGGCTTTTTAAAGTTAACTCTAAAGTCCTTGTGGAGAGCTATAGCTTTTACAACTTCTTCTTTATTCTAAAAGTTAAATTAAGTAGCTTAAATAGTATTAAAAAGCTATTAGTTAGTATTCGTCTATAAGGAGTTAAACTTAATACTATTAGTATATAACTACTCCTTAGTAATATAATAGACTTTAAGTAAAACTTAGGTAAAGGTATTTATTAATTAATTACTAAAGTTAATATTAAAAGTCTTTTAAAGTATATAACTAGTATAGTCTTTTATTATGTATTTATTAAGAGACTATAGTAAGTAGGTTTTAAGTATAGTTATAGAGGTCTTATTAGTAGGCTTATTATACTCTAGAGTAGGCCTTTAGTTAGTAAAATCTATATTAATTACTAGCCTATAGGTAGCTACTATAAAGAGGAGGTCTTTAAAAAACTTACTTATAGGGGCTGTTTATAATATTTTAGTAACCTATACAGCTATACAAGGGTCCTTTTAGTTAGGATTATAAGATTTACTAAAAAGCTTTATAACTACTTTATAAAAGACTAGTAATAAAAAGTAGTTATTAAGTTATAGATAATTAGTAACGGCTTTAGATTTTATTATTATTATATAAAAGGAATAGAGTTAGAGTAATAAATAAGGGGAATAATAGATAGGGATAAAAAAGGGATTATAAGGATTTATAAAGAGTCTCGTTATTATTAACTTTAAAAGACTTAGTAATATCCCTTATATTTAACTTAAAAATATAGATCTTTTAAAGTCTACTAAAATATACTTAAGTAGGTTATAAAAGAAGAAGAGGGAGGCTATAGATTTATAAAGTCTAATATATAGGTTCTTAAGTAACGGAATTAGTAAGTAAATAGTAGTTTAAATAGCTAATAAATACTAGTAATGAAATTTTTATTAACTTAGGTAATTATAAAGTAATTTATAGTGTTTTAAGTGGGTATAGTAGGGGTTTAAAGTAAAGAAGTAAGTTATAATTGTAGTTAGTAAAGAGGTCTTTTTATAAAAGCGGATCTTAACCCTTATTAAAAAGAAAAAAAGTAATATTAAAAAAGTTTATAGTTATAGTAAAAGGCAGTAATAGTAGCTTTTTTAAAAGGATTATATTATTAAAAAGTAGGCTATAACTAGCTTTTTAAAAAAAAAAAGAGTTAAAAAATATAAAAAGTAGGTTAAAAAAAGGAGTTAATAAAAAAAGGAGGTTAAAAAGAAGCTGTAGGTAAAAAGAAAAAGGAAAGAAACTATTATAAAAGGATTTTTCGTAGTCTCTTTATAGTGCTTTAGTAGTAATATCCTAGTTATTTAAAACTATAATCTTACTAATAGAGGCTTAATGGAATTATAGGTTTATTACGTTTTAATACTTCCTTTTTTTTATACTTATTAAAGGTCCCGCTTTTAAAATTAGAGTTACCTTTTAAAATTAAAGGAATATTTAGTATAGTAATAGTATCTTAAAGGTCCTGCTTTTAAAGTTAGAGTTATAATAGTTTATTATTGTTTCTTTTAAATAATTTTAGTTAATTTATAGTTTATAGTTAAGTAGTAATAGGTAGGTTAACTATTAATTAGTATTAGTTTACTTATAGGTAAAACATTAGTAATTAATTTGTATAGGGTTAAATATACGTAGTAAAAGAGTGATGATATTCGTAGGTTAGAAGTGGTCTGGGTGCTAGTGTAGATATCGGAGCTATGGGTGGAGCCACGTAGTCACGTGACTCCATGTGGCCATAGCTCCCACCGTGGCGCCGTACGCCACGGGGGCTGACTGCGCAGCGGCTATGCCAATACTGTACTTTAATAGATCTGAAAACGTATATCGACGTTAAACCGCCAGTCGTTATAACCACGCACGTTGAAATGGAGTGAGACCACGACCCTCAGCCACAAGAAAGGGCTGGATTCCATTACTCAAGGGATAGGCGCGAGGTGACCGTCCCTTTTGTGTCTCCGCCGGCCCAGCCCGTCGGCCCAGTCACCCCCTCAATCCCCCCGACGTTTAACGCGAATGGGTCCTTGAAGTTCTAATCTTGCGGTCTCGCGGTCCTGTGATTCACTACCCCTCCTTCTTTCTCTATTCCACACATGTTGCCCTCACGCAGGTTAATCACACTTCTCCAGGGGCACACGGTGGCCCTCCAAGGCCGCAAAGGCCCGCGCCAATTGTACACAGTTCTTGGCGCCGTGCTCCTGCTATGCTGGATCAAGGTCCTCTTCACCGGGTCGGGCCCCAAGGCCGATAGTGAGCCCGACACCGGCTCCGGCTCGCGATATCCCGATGTGTCCAAGGTCTACGGCGGGAGGCCTTACGGCAGCGTGGACAGCAGGCCGCCGTCAGGGCCCACGTTCAAGGATAAGCTGGCGTCTTATGTGCCCAGCAAGGGGAAGACGGGCCACTCCTCGGGGAAGCTGCCCGAGTATTCCATCAAGCCAATCGTCTACATCTTCCCGCAGTTCCACCAAATCCCGGACAGCGACAAGTTCTGGGGCGAGAACTTGACGGAGTGGACCAACGTGCAGAAAGTCACCGTCAACGACTTAGGGGTCGAGACCCCGCGCCCTGCGAAGGAAGTTGGGTTCTACAACCTCTTGGACATCTCGACCAGGAAGAGATACACAGAAACGATCAAGAAGAGCCGGTATGGAGCCCACCTCAGCCGATGAAACCCTCGAAAGCTTCAGGATTTTCCCGCTAATGCATCGTGCTCCAGGATCCACGGCGTCGTGTACCACCACTACTGGTTCGGTTACCCCGTAATGGACGGCGTCATCCAGGCCATGCTCAAGGACGGCCACCCGAACGTGCCCTTCATGCTCAACTGGAATAACGAGCCTAGGACGGTCCGCAGGGACGGCACCGACACGCCCTCGGGGACGCTGCTGGCCCAGGTCTACGGCGGCGTCGAGGAGTGGCGGCGGCACTTCGACTGGCTGGTGCCCTTCTTCAAGCACCCTAACTACATCCGCGTCAACGGCAAGGTGCAGATGATGATCCACAACCCGGCGCACATGGGCGACAAGGGCAAGCGCATGTTCGACACGTGGCGGCTGTGGGCATCGCTGGACCCGGCCATCGGCGGCATGGACGTCATCGAGACGAAGCTCGAGGGCGACGACCCCAACTCGCGCGGCTCGACGGACGCGATGAACGAGTTTGGCTTCCGGAGCGCGGGCTCGTGGGACGCCAACCTCTGGAGCCAGAACTCGCGCGCTCACAGGATCTGGCACCGCGGCGCCATGGTGTCGTGGGATGATACGCCACACCATGCGACGGATGGAGGAGGTAGGGCTCTGGTCTTTGCCCACCCCGAGCTCTGGAAGCGTAAGTTGAAGAAGGTGACCGGGTGAATCGAGTCCAGTCTGACATGGAACATGACAGGTAGCATCATCCAGTTGCTCCGCCGGATCAAGGGAGACCCGAACCCACTCGGCGAGGAGAACTTCTTCTTCATCAACGCCTTCAACGACTGGGGCGAGGGCAACGCTCTCGAGCCGACGATGCGGTACGGAAACGGCTACATGAAGGCCCTGGACGAGGCCATGGACTACGTCGACAAGCACGTCTCGTGGGCACCGCACCTGCTCCTCGAAAGCAGCTCCGTTGCGAAGGAGGTCGCGAGAAACGACACCCAGGTGGACGTGTGCGTCGTCATCCGCGACTTCCACACGCTTTTCCCCTGGCAGGAGGCGTGGACGCTGCGGCAGACGATCGAGTCGCTGCGGGAGATGCGCAACACGCGGTGGAGGGCCGTCGTCGCGGGCGTGCACTCGGACGACGAGAAGCGCCGGATCGACTTTACGCTGCTCGACATGAACGAGCCGCGCGTCGTCAACGCTGATGTCCCCGCGGAGGTCCAGAAGAAGGTCGAGGACAAGCCCGACGGGTCCGAGGCGACGGACTGGGCTATCAAGAACCTCGACACCGTCAGCCCCGGGTGTGGGAGAGCGAAGTACTTGCTCATCACCAACGCGACCAACGTGTACGAGCCGGACGCGTTCGACGTGCTGGACAAGGCGGAGGCGGACATCGTCGGAATGAACTTTGAGTCGCTCGAGTCGATGAGGCTCGCGGACAAGGCTCAGCCCGAGGGGTTCACGTGGGACCAGCGGTGCGAGCGGTTCGGCAGCGGCACAACGCAGACCTGTCGCCCTGCGACGGCGGACGGCGAGCTGCAGGACTTGAGTGCGGCATTCATCAAGATGAAGAGGTGGCGGATGGAGCGTGTCGCGCTGGCGCCATCGGCGGCCAAGGGTCTCGGCGATGGACAGCTGCTCCGGGACCTGTCGCGGCAGGCTTCGCCGTGGAGATGGGCGGCTCCCGGCACCGGGGCGTCCGAGTCGTGTCACCTGCTCCACGCGGGCGCGATGACGACGTGCCTCCGGTCCGGCCGCATGTGGGCCGATCTGCCGGAGGTTGAGCCGTACAAGGGAGGTTGCTACAGCGGCGCTGTGTTGCAGGGGGAGTACGCCGGGCACAAGATCACCGAGCAGTGGGACTATGCCAGGTTCGACGACGATCCCTTTTGCTTGCGGTTGTCGCGGAACATGTACGAGAAGGCTACAGGGTGGGGTTAGAAGAGTGTACTTGGGTGACAGAGATTCGCTATGCTGGTTTAACGATTGATGATGACTTGTACTAGGTGATATGAGGAACTTGATTGACCAGATGCCGTCTGTTGAAGACGAAAAGATGTCTTTCCCTGAGACCTTTGCTGAGACGATTGTGTGCGCTATGATGCCGAGGACAAATTGATAAACCTCCAATTGCTCATTTCGTTATATCACCAACTTGATATCACCTAAAAACAGCCAGTCTTGAGATCTGCGAGATCATGAAGTAGTTGACAGAACGTTCGAGATCTTAGTTGGTGGCTATCAATCCACGGGGGAAAGCTTCGCAGCGCGTTAACAAGAGTCCAGAAAGGGAAAACAAAAAGGCAGGATCAAGGAGACAGAGCATCGCGTACGGTACGTCTAAACCGCGTTCTGATTTGCAATCCCATGCCTGGTTGACGATGATTAGAGTAGTATGCTCACAGACCTCGGATGAAAAGAGGGGTATGCAGGAGATGACGTGCCTTGAAGAGCCAGCGCAAGTGAAAAAGGCACCCTCTCCAATTGTTGAGCCAACCACCAAACACTTCTCCTTCACTCACCGCCTTGGGGATGTGTCACACGAATCATCACAATCACCTTGTTCGTCGGATGTCGAAAGTCCGGCAATACTGCGAAAACGATAACTACGAGCGTCTTGCTGTTCTGGATCAAGGAGAAGCCTCCGCTATACAAACGAAACGCCCAAGCCAGACTCATCAACGTACTCTATCAACATGGCATCCTCTAACATGACTACAAGCGGTATCGGCTCAGCCTGGAAGATTATACCGGGCCTCAGCTCCCGCGACATCGCAGCGACGGTCAAGTTCTATACGGAGGAGCTTGGCTTCGACCTGGGCGGTGTACAGTCCGACGACACGGGCCGGCCGTACTTCTGCTCCATCTACACGGGCGACCGGGCGGCGGCCAACATCTACATCTTCCGGCACGAAGGCGACGCGGCGGAGTTTGCGCCGGGAAGGTGCCACATCGCGCTGGGAACGGAAGGGCTGGACGACTTTCACGCCGCTGTTGTGGCGAGGGGCAAGATTGAGGTGGTGGAAGCGATTTGGGACACGCCGTGGGGATACCGGCAGTTTGCGATCAAGGATTTGGACGGGAACAGGTTGACGTTTTTCAAGTTTCTGGAGGGGGGGAATCCGGGGACGGAGTGAGGATTACAGGAGGCATGAAGAGTCTAGAGTTATTTTTACATGAGAGCGGAAAGACTTGACGCCGTTTGCCGTTGTATCCCATTTGTCTATGACGAACTACGCCCGCGATAGAATGCTCAAAAGTCGAGAGATGACGCTACGATCACCGGCCCGGAGTCATTGAGGTGATCCTTGAGCTTCATGTCTGGTGGTGCCCCGGTGGTGGGAGAAGATCGGCCTGTCCCGTGAGGTCGTGGTAGAACTGGGGCTCAAACATGTCGGGAAGCCAGCACCCGAAGAGGTTCATAACGTCCGTCCCCGTGACGGTGTTGGGGGCCATGGGGAGGCCTTCGATGTCCATCGGCCCGGGGAAACCGGCCTGCCCAGGCTCAGCAGCAAGGTTCATCTGCGGTTTATTGTGTCAGTATCAAAGCGAGACATGGGCGATGAAGGGTGGCCGTACGTCTGAGAGGTCTCCTGCAACGTCCATGGCAGACATATCTTGCATGCTGTCGTGGGGCAGCGACCAGTGAGGCTGCGAGAAGAAGCCCTGCGACGCACTTGGGACGGGCTGCGAAGTAACCGCCTCGCTGGTACCGCCTGGGCTACGACCGGATACCTGGTTGACGTAGGACCGGGCAATCTGCGTGAACTCCCCGATGAGGCAGCCCGGTATCTTGCCGTTGGACACCTGATCTAATCGGTTGGTGTGGCTGATCACGAGGTCCAGCAGGGCGAGGTTGGACGGGGTCTGCGGGTCAAGGGGGTTGTGGATAACCAGGTCGAAGATGACGAAGAAGCCCGAGATGGGTATCCCCGCGAGCATCCTGGGTTGTGGCTGGGTTAGACTCTGATTGAACGAAAGGAAAATGTGAAATTCAGGGGCGGAACCTACCACAGCGGCGTGTACGGGGCCACGTCGATAAACGAAGTCATCTGGAGCAAAGCGCGGGACGTCTCTTCGACAGTCTTCAGCGCGGCCTCCCGCCGCCTTTGGTTCGAGGCAGGTAGGTGCCGGAGCGCCATTCGTGAGATGGTCTGGAGAAAGCTGTTGTAGCAGAAGTTTGTGACAAGCGCGAATACGCGGGAACCTGGGTCATGGGCGAGGGCCTGGGGCCCAACGAGACCGGCGGGACGGAAGCCGTTGTCCGGGATCGAGACGCGCCAGTCCTCGAGCTCCTCGGCCAACTGGTCGATGATGTCGAGGAAATACTCGTCGGGATGTTCCGAAACACCGACGGAGAAGAGAGAGGTAAAAGCGCGGGAGAGAAGGCGGGCGTGTCGGGCAAAGGTCAGAAGCCAGTTTTGCCCGCCGAAGTTGGACTCTGGGGTATGGGGGATGGGACAGGAGATGTCGCAGTCGGAGAAGCTCTGCTGGGGGTCAGCAAAGATAGAGGAGAGACGAGTAAGGGTAATGTAGGCATGCAGACAAGGGCCGACATTGTAACCAGAGGAGACTCACAGAACTATTCCCGTGGTGGAAGCTCGTAATCTTTTCGAGAGAGTACAGCACCCAGAACGTCCTTCTGTAGGACTGGGTTGCGTAATCGTTGAATCTGGCGTCCGCCAGGTTCTTAGCTCTCCGCACCGCCTCCAACATGATGACCTGCTCGAGGCCGATGCAGCTCATCCCAAGCGAGTATATGGTCATCGCCGTGAGCGCTTGCAAAGTGGTAAGCGAGTCTGGCAGCAGTATCAGGTTGGTGAAGTTGGCCAGCGCAACAGAGAAGAGACTCCAAGACTCCCCGTCGTCTGGCTGAAAGCTCCCACCCCCGTCGTACTGACTGCCGAGCGCGAGGACCGTGTGGTACAGGGAGGTCCATGACTTGCTCCTCGGAACGACGTGAGGCTGGTCCTGGCTTGCGGCGGTGGCCTCGAAGGCGGCACGGTCGAGAAAGGGAAAGCGAGGGTGAACGTTCTCAAAGTATACTACTCGAGATTAGCCCAACTCCTTGATTGCTACAAGTTCGACGTCGATAGTGGGATGCCAGACATCTGATCAACTTGGCCAGTCGCTCCTTATCCTGTAAACAGGCCGGCGGCTTGGCCTTGTGGGAGGATAGGTCCGAGGTGAACCTCACTACGGAACGCAGGTGCTGGTTGACATTGAAGGCTATACGGCCCACGAGATCCCTCACCCTGTCGTGGCCAAGGCACTCTGACAGGGACTTGAGTCTTGCCTCGGAGAAAAAGGTGATGCTGTTCTCGCCACCTGATAGTGATGCCGCGAGTATGAGTTTAACACCCAGCATTACATTTGCTCGCCATGCAGTGGCCGCCACCGGGGACAACACTCACCGAACAAGCCGTGCCCCTTGGTATCGGATATCAGCAACGAACTGTTGCTAGGTGGGGGGAGTAGAACTTACACGAACATATTTCGAACTGCTTTTAACGTGTCTGGACGCGTTGATGGTCTCCTCGGCCCGCTCGAGGACGCGGTCGACGTAAAGATCCGGCATGCGGTAGGGGCCGGTCCGTCCGGCCGGCTCTGAGGTCGGACTTGGTCCCACATCCGAAGCCGACAACCGGGTCGGCTTCGGAGACGGCGGGGTGGCGAAGTCGAGGACGGAGACGCTGTAGCTCTGCGAGCCGTCGGAAATGGTGTTCCCTGCATCGGGGCCGTTGTTGTTCATGAACTGTTTGATCACTGGAGACCACATAATAGATTAAGACAAGGGGTCAACCAAGGGGATTGCTTGCGATGACGGGGCCCAGGGGGGTAGGAACTATGGTAAGGTACTTTCGAAGGGGCCTTAAGACATACCGTTTGGTTTTCGACCCAGTTTTCTCGCGCTGAAGACACACTCGCTCTTCCGTCGCTACGGTTCGGGGTCTGTCGCGTCAGTAATCCCGAGGCCAGAACGAGCCAAAGAGCCACAGTTGACTGGCTATCGCTCAGGGGGAGAGGAAACGGATAGGTCTTAGTTACCGTGCAGTTGGTACAGGGGGCAGGAGATCCTGATTCCCCGATTTGGTGTCAGTGTGGGTATCATCGTCCCTCAAGAGGTTGCAAGATGTGCATTCGTGTTCGTTCAGTTCTCGTTCAAGTGCTACAGTCTGTGTGAGGGTGTACGTGATCGAGCAAAAGCTTACCAGAACAGCGAACTTTGCGAGACGTGCAGGCATCGCAGGACTTGTGCGTCCTCCAGTTGGAAGAGGGCACGGAATTGGAGGTGTCGCTCGCCATCGACGTGCTTGGCGTGGATGTTTTTCCACGTACAACTGAGACGAACAACTTGACCGTTAATATTTCGAATCAGGCGTAATTGCCGAAATCTCGTTTGTGGCGGGATGGTCTTGTGGCTCTAGAAAAGGGGAGGAGAGGGAAGAGGGAAGAGAGGAGCCGGAGGAGGGGCCGCGCACGTTCGGATTCGGCCTCGGGACCGATTTTCCCGATTGGGTAATTTTGTCCCGAGCTTTTCGGGGCCTCCGATGTCAGACTTGCCGAGATGTCGAGACTTGAACAGACGTGGAGTTTGCCTTGCATAGATCGACTTGAAGTCGAAGATTAGAACTATGATTCAAAGATCTAAAAATGAAATATACTCAGTGCGTTTCATGAAGTTGGCGCCAGTCTTCCAACATGACGCCCTCCTGCCGGTCTTCGCCAAAACCCTAACCCTGCATACCTTGAACACCATGCCGTCAGCTAACCAAAATGTCTGCTGTAGTCCACCTCACGCTGCACACGGGACGTAATTAGGTCCCTAGATGCGAGAAAGTCTACCACCTATGCGTCGCACTCGCGCTCCGGTTCGGCCGGAGCAGCACTTCCGCCTCCAAGTCGTGCCCGCTGCCGGCGCCAGCGCGGTCTCTCCCGAACCAGCGTGCCGCAACCTCGGATATTTCGTCATCCTTCCTCTCTTCCGCTTCGAACTTCTCCATTTCCGTCTGAAGCCAGACCAACGTACGCGTCGGCACGAAACCGTACTTTTTGGTCATCTCGTGCATCTTGTCGTCGGGCCCGTCGATGTTCAGCGCATCCTGCCGGGCGTTGACGATAGGATGAACAGGGATGAGTACGGGCAGACAGACGCAGATCATGGCGAGACTTGGCTCGACGATGGACCAGAAGACGGGCCAGAATATCTTTTCGGTTGTGAAATCGGACGCATCGGACAGGTCTGCGAAGCACATGGTGCGGACGATGGCAACAGCGATGACTCTAAAGATCATGAGAAAGACTTAAAGAGAGAGAGATAAATTGGGGAAAACTCACATCAGGCTGGCCGTGACTGCGACAATGGTCCCCAAGTTCTGCTTAGTTGGCATGCGCATCCTCCAGGGCTTGGTAACCGCCAGCAGGGGTAGCAACAGGAAATAGATGCCCTTCAAGACGTCATGAGATCCTAGGTCGAAAGAAAGGGCGACCCGGTTGTTGCATACCCATTTCACAGCTTGGTCGTTCGCTTTCGCGAAAGGGAAGCAGATCATCGTGGAATTCATAACGTCGTCGAACGTCGCGAAGAGGGTGAAGAAGAGGAGGGAAATAGTTCCAAGTCCTATGCTTAAACTCGTAGAGTGACGGATGAATAGGCAACCGATGCTAAATTGTATGGTGAACATGCAGCTGATGAATAGAACCTCATACACTATCCAAAGCTGGAGAATAACGACTTTGTTCGGAAGGGATTCTGCGGCGGGATATCCCATACCCATCGTCGACCCTTTGGTGCGTGTTAGTCGTGCCAGTCTTCAAAGTTGCAGAATTCGGTACTGGACATCGACCTACAAAAGCCTTGGATCACGAGCATCCCGACGACCTGAGGCGCCGCAGCGAGAACGAAATAGTCATCGCACCCCAGTCTGGCCCCGGATCTGAGGCGAGAGGAGACGCGGAAGCCCAACACAATCAGAGCAAGCGCAACCAAGACGCAGTTGATGATGAGATGGGCTTTGATGATTGGGAGCACTGGGAGACTGACATCCTGGAGCGCCATGCTGGCTGGCTAAGCTTTTCACTTCAATTTCGACTGGTCCAAGTTTGAGCAAGGAAATTCCAAAAGGTCTCGAAACAATCCTCAGGGTGGTAATCAGAAGGGCAAAACGCCGTATAAGTAGGCAGGAACATGCTTCCGAGATGACTGATTCTTCTCTCTTCATGGTGTTGGGAATGTGAAGTTGTTGACGGTCACGTTTTCTGTTTTGTTGACCCGTCAGAGTTTTTGTCTGCACACAAAATCAGGAGACTCTGCGTCGGCAGCTGCAAGGTTATGTGATGGATCCGGAAAAGGTTCTGCGTCTCAGGCCGTCGAAATCCAATCTCGTAACGATATGCGGTGCGGTGGCTGGGTTATGGTTCAATGCGACTTGCCCGATCTCCCGGGCCAAGATGCGCTCGGTAACACTGCCGGGCGTGGGCCTCGACGGTAGCATGCGGTGGCACATTGTCGTTATCGCTATTCTGAAAGACGATCCGGCTCATCAGATCGAGAGAGACGTTTCTCGTTAGCGTCCAACCCCTCCCCTCGTTTTGTGGCATCGGACTGTTGACGGCAGCCGAATGTTTTCAGAATTGAGTTGTGGAGAGACCACTTCGTGGCTGGGCGAGGCGTTTCCACTTCCCCAGCAATAAATCCAAACATGTAGGTGGCTCAGGGAGGGAGATTGAAAACGGGTTTTCTGGGACTCAAGGTTGAAGACCTCACTCTTGCACTCTTGACGTTGCATGTCTGACTTCCTGGGACTGGGCCAACTGCCGGTTGAGCCGGAGCCGCTTTGCAAGATAGAATCGCCTCCATGTGGAATATATCTCCCAAACGCCATGATTCATTACCAGGAGAGTCGAGGAACAACTTTGGTGCTCAAATCCGTCACCCCCTCTTCAAGTATCCAATACCCCTCTCACTCTCTACTACACGCGCGACGCGGATGACGATGGACGACAATGACAACAAGGACGGACAGTAACAACGACGAAGACAATAAACCTATATAACCCTTAATTGTAAATGTATAAGTTCTAGGGACACAAAGCCATGTAGTGATGGCCAGAGGGGGTGTCGAATAGTAGAGGAGGGGGTGATAAATGATATCCCCTACAATTATTACAGTCGGAAAAGGGTGTTCCAAAGGCCTCGCACTCAACTTTCAGCTCATATTCTAGAGTAAACGGTAATTAAAATTTCTACCGTCTTACTGTACAATGTTAAAATCTTCCGGATCTGACTGGATAGCCATGCCGTTAAATTGAGACCCAAGACCAAAGACTTCCGTATCTGCGTTTTCGTCCTGAGACGCACTGCCAGTCGGCGAGTTTCTGGCTGGTTCCCCGGAGTCGCGGGATTCTGAGACGAACGTCGTGTCTGTCGATAGTCGAGGATTCCTGGGCAAACGGGTTGCCGCACCATGCCTCACGGGTTTCTGGCACGCGAGTGTTAGAGCATTTTGATACACAGTAGCCAACATTACATCGTGGATATATGCGTACCTCCAGCAGCCCCATGTCAGAGGATGAGAATCTCTCCGGGTTGGGCGCACCACGAACGCCTGCTGTGGCGTACAGTTCAGACTGCAAGCAGTTGTTCAAGAGATTGTTGACTTCCGTACTGGCCTGTTCGCATGTCCACCTGTCGCTGGGATTTATGACCAGCATCTTGAACAGAATGAGATCCAAGAATATATGCAAAGGTTCTGTGCATTCTTTTTGGCTGTGAAGCCTCTCGATCCACTGCCCATCGATTAGTACCTATCCAGCTAAACGAGTGGGGATGCAATCAATGCTCAAAGAACACACCTTTTCAACAGAATTCTTGACCTTTGCCTCAGCGACGCTTACTTTCCCCATCTGACGTTGGTAGACGGTATAAAACTTGTCTTCAGGAATTCTGTTCCCCTGCTGTCGTTCCTCTTCCACACGGAGACTGGTGAACGTGTCGTGCGTTTCTGCATAGCCAAGCAGGAACCAGGAGACGAACTCGAGGTAAACACAACCCAGGGACCATATGTCGTAACGCGGTGATATCCTCGATTTTAGGTCCATTTCTGGCGGCCTGTGAGTTCCACTGCAGCCGGTGACGGCGTCGTGCGCCACCTTCGACCTGGACTGTGCCGTGTTGAAACTAGTGAGCCCAAAGTCGGCAATGACTAAGTAATTGTCGTTGCCGTCGTGCCTCTCGAACCATAGGATGTTCTCTGGTTTGATATCCCCGTGCCTGCCGTAGTCCCTCTGGCCGAGAAGCGTATTAAGGTCGCCGAGGTCCGGAATATCGTCTCTGGGGCCCGACATGCTGCTGAAATGGTGAATCTTCCGAAGAGCTCTTAAAAGCCCTCGGCACTGAGTGAAAAACCACCTAGTATCTTCTGTGTTTGTTGGAGTGAAAGAGTTGGGATTTGCCTTCCAGAATTGTTGGAGATTCCCATCTGCCCACGGGAAGACAAGAAAGTAGCGATCGCCGTATTGATATGTGAGCTGTAGCTGGATCAAGTGATCCGGCGGAAACCGGTGCTTGCCCACTCCGATCTTCTCGAATAGCTCCACTTCTCGGCGGTATGCGTCTTCGTTGTTTGGATGGAGCTCCTTGACTGCGAAGTATTTTCTGGCTCCCTGCTGAGCCTGATTTATACGGTCAGTGCATGTACTTCCAGGAGTTTGCTTGCTGATATTGCTCACCATTCGTGTTTTGCCATGGCTGTAATGGGCGCCATGTATCTCCACCTGCGTGACACTGCTATAGCCACCGACGCAGGTCTGACGATGTACTAAATAAGGCAGGATTGCGCTACGATGTAAACGGTAGAAACAAACCCTGTCACCGGGTAGCTCGAAGAATGGAGCACAGAAGCTCTCTTGCCGGTGGACGAAGTCTTCCTTATCCTTGCTGGTCCAAGCATTCAACTTCGTAAGGGGTTTTGCATTCCTGATATGAAACTCAAGAACGTGCCTGGACTTTTCGACTCTCTTGATGCCCAACGGGAGATCGCTATCGTCAACGTTGTCGCTGATGAAGTCCTTTATCAAGTTCACCTTCTCCATCATAACGAGGGTGGCAAAGATTTTGCGCCTCGGGGGTATCTGCTTCTTCCTCTTTTTGCCGCGGGTTGACTTCCCCATGACATCCTCAACGAGGCCGTGAACATATCGAGGAAAGGAACTTCGAAGAATGCTCGTCACGTTACGTCGGGTTATGATGTTTCTAAGCTCGTCGTGCGGCAGAAAATCTCTATCGAGCATAGCTGACGTGACAGACTTCATTCTAATGGAGTCGGCGAGTTCCTCTGCGTCTGCCGGCTGGTCGGGGATGTCGGTAGAGCCGGCTGCAGAGGCGCGGGCTGCAGTCATCCCGCCTGCCCACTGACCTTGACAAGTCTGATGAACATCGAGTAGGCGAGCCGTCTTTGGAGTCGTGGAGGCTAAAAGGTTGGTTCGGTCTCCGGCGTTGACTCCTTCGTCTGAGTCAATCGCTTCCTGCCTGACTAACGCCGAGTGACCCCTATCATCCACGGTGAAAATGCTGACACGGCCTTCAGAGTACACGCTATGCGAAGAATTCTTGAACGATGGGATTTCGCTTTCGTAGAACGAATCGGCAAGGATTCCTTTGCGGGATGGGACATCCGTGGACTGAGCAATTTTGGGATTCGTCAGCTGCACCGATGGCTTTGCCAGTAAAGTGGTTGCCTTCCTCGGGTACACTTACTTGATGGATCTGATTCGTCGAGTGCGCCATGTCGGTGGATGGCATTCGGAGTTCCAACAGAGGCCTATACGTCAAGGTGAACAAAGAATTTCAATAATGTGCAGAATGCTGGTTTTCGGGAGGGGTTTCTTGAACTAAAAGTGGACTTTCAGCACGCCAAACCACATTATCGAGAGCGTCGGGAGAAAGAAATATACAAATTCGACCGGGCAAGTCGGAGGTTACACCGTCTTCTGGTCTGAAAGACGAGCGCTGGGTATACCGCAGCCTGCTTTCCCCTCCTGCAACTCGCTATCATGATTGGCGGTATGGTACTGTTGTTTAACCACCAACATTGACGCCAACACTGAATTGTGCATGGAATCGTGGCTGAGTTTCGGTGTGATCGCCTCCTAATCGGGCAGGACAGCCTGACTGATGTATTTAGGGTCTCGATGATGCTTGGCATGCACTAGATCAGCTCCACGGGGAGAAACAATCTGCAGCCTGATTACTACCAGTTGACCAGGATAACAATGCACTTGCGGAATGAGGGTGGTCAGCACTAGTAGGCTGCGGCACACGGGATTCGGCCGGCTTTTCCCTAGCCGCCGACTGCCTTGCGTGCCAGAATGTAGGCGACATCATTTTTTTCCACTTCGCGCCGGTCAGGCTGCTCCTGACTCTGTCATGGTTGGACAGAGATCAGCTGCGCATATCGCGGTTGGCATATCAATGTGGTCGTATCCCATCTTGGGTTCTGTTCGGGGGTTCTGCAATCTGCAACCTGCAAACTGCTCCCGTATCTGTTTACTTCGCGCAATAAGATCATTTCCCACGGCCTGTTTTGTCGAACAAGTTAGACAGCACCATTATGGCCATTACCAAACAACAAACAAATCACATTACGGTCGAAAATTTCGAGAAATCGCAGGATTTTCTGGAGTACAAGGTCCACTCTAACCTCGTGAGCTCTTCCCACCTGGTGCGAGTTCTCGAAAACCGGCTGCCGGCAGACAGCTTCACCTTGGAAATGCGGCATAGTGTATACATCATCCGGGTGAAGAGGTCATGCTTAGCGAAAGCCTGAAGAACCTAGAATGGCGTCTCGAATCTGGAATGGTATGTGAGCTATCATGGCACACTCTGGGAACGTCGAAAGTCAATTGTCATCGTGCCTGACCACGAACATACAGCTTGATATAGATATTCGTAAACATTGGGAATCAACTCCGATATCACTACAATCGCACACACGGAAGGCAGAAAGGGTCATGCAAAGACAAAGAAATTTGTTACCTTGGAGGTTCGGCCCAGGTAATGCTTACGCTCATGACTTAATCTAGGGACGGATGATAGGATTTGCACATCTGGCGGGAACTGGACAATGACTTGGTATTGAGAAGCCCCAGTCGTTAATTTGTCCCCTTTTCTCGTCCTCGCGTGAGGTTGGTTGACAGATAGAGTTTTGCTATCCGGGAGGTACTTTCTAGCTATCCGGGAGGTACCCCACTTATCCAACCAATAGGATCAATTAGATCGATCGCAGCTCAATTACGCCCGGTCGCAACGGCTCAATTACAACAGTCGCAACGGCTCAAATCCAGTACTTCAATTACAGCACAAATTACATAGTAATTACAGTACCCCAATTACAACGGTCGCGATGGCTTAATTACAACGGTCGCGATGGCTCAATTACAACGGTCGCGATAGCTTAATTACAACGGTCGCAATGGCTTAATTACAACAGTCGTAACGGCTCAAATCTAGTACTTTAATTACAGTATAAATTATATAGTAATTACAGTACCCCAATTGCAACGGTCGCGATGGCTCAAATACGCCCGGCGACGACTTAATTACGCTGATGGGTGTAAGCTTACCTAGCCAATTAGATGGCTAGGAAGTAGGATAAGTGGGGTACCTCCCGGATAGCTAGAAAGTACCTCCCGGATAGCAAAACTCGACAGATAAATTGTTGCTAGGAGATAGACTTGAATTTCACATCACACTACTGTATGACAACATCGAACGCATCATGACCAACGTGACCGGAAAGAACCGTACCCACTCCAGCTCTGGTGTATCTTCCGGGTCCTCCAGATATGGCAGGAATAATAGCAAGCACATAATGTTCTGCCTCTTTCGAAGAGTCCTCAGGCTTTTCCACTCCAACGACAACACACCGAAGCTCGTCTGAAAAGCCCATTCCATCTCGGTCAAATTTCACTCTTTTCATCAGCTCCACGCGTTCCATTGTAAACCTTCTCGCGATGGCAGAAATAATGGGGCTGCCGCCGGTTTGGTCAACCTTCCAGTGCTGCTTGTGTCCACTTCCGGTGGTGAACGGAGACACAACATCCGATGTCCAGTCGACGCGCTGGAATGGCGCCTCGACGTAAGAGATGCGGCCACTGTATGTCATCCAAGACCAAGATGGAACCTGTCGATCTTTCGGATATAGAATTAGATCAAAAGATGCATCATCCCGCTGCCAGAGAAGGCTTCGTTGCAGATACTCATTGAAGACCCCGAAACCGCCCTTTGTGTTGAAGGTTTTCAGCAGTCTCTCCTCAAGGCCCTTGATCGCAACGGATCGATCGGCATTCTTCGTAAAGCCAAGGCCCGAGTACTTCTTGTACAGGCTCTGAAATAGAACTATTCTAGCCCCTTTGAAGTAGTGAAGAGCCGAGTTAGGGAAGTTGGAGTCGCCCAGGAAGGCGGCTTTCGGGCTATACGATGATCAGGTCAGTCAGGGATCACACGTGTGTATATAAACAATGGGAAAATAGGAAAGCTTACTTCTCAAGCCTCATCAAGCTTTCACAGTGAATGCCATGACCACACTCCCAGTACACCTGGGTTGACGCAAAGTGAAGAGTACGACGCGAGAGCGCTCGCTCCTGCAGGACCCATCCTCGTTTGTTCAGGACCGCCTCTTCAACATGTGCATGGAAATTGTCGATCGATTTGCAGATGAAGGCAGTGTCCTTTGATGGGGTCGCGATGGCGACGTATGGGCGTGGTTCTCTCTTTGGGAACAAGAATCCCTCATCGGAAGACGATGCGGAGGTGGCTGCGATGGTGCAGGCGGCATGGCTGAACACTTGCTCCATGCGGGTGGCTTCGCGTTCCCAGTCAGCCAGATCGTCTTGTATAATACACAGCGAGTCTATCCAGAGATAACGAAAGCCGAGAGCTCTTGTAACTGTGATTGCGTGCTGGAAACTGGCGGGGAGACTGCTGATGTCGATTCGCTCCTTGAACTCCGCGATATTGTGCGTCAAAGTTCGGAACCCGCGACCGTTGCCCCAGCAGTGGCTTAGAGCAATGTAACGCTCTTTCGGAATATCTTCACCTTCTCGAAGGCAGACAGAAGGATCTTCGCTGGTGCCTACGTCAAGTACTCGAGTGGGCAGCTCAACTCTCGTGTTGGAGAAGTGATTGTGTTGCTCGTCGCATTGACGCAACCATGCTCTAAACAAGGCGAATTGAAGCTCCCCGCCTGTCTCTGGAAGCTGGGGGTAGCCCAGCTGGGCAAATGAGGCCGCTGAGTTACGGCCTGCAGGGTAAGATTAGAGAAGCCAAGTTTACGGGGTGCCTGGGTTTGGCTGGTAGGGTGGCTCACCGGTGCGTGGGCTCATGTAAACTGACAGGACAGTTGGCCCGTCCGGCTCTAGTCTGAAAGTTGAGTTGACCCGTCGAATCTTGAACTCATCGTTGCGTTTCAGCCCGACAGTATTTGCTGCATCATACATGAGCTGACACAAAGAGCAGCTGCTGGAACTGGCTAATAGGTCGCCAACTATTCGGCAAATAGTACATGCCGCAGTCGACACGTCGATGCTGCGGCAGTCATCGCACAAGTCCGAATGTGATATCAAAGTTGGATCGAGATCGTCAGGGACCTCATCGAACAGCTTCCGTGCGAACTCGTTGTCGCTGCGAGACTCCCAACGATCATTCAGCCTCTGAGCTTGAATCACCTAGAAATCGTGGTCAGCCAGCGGCTGGATGAAGACGGAAAATTTGACAGTTGCAAATCATCTTGGGTCTCACACATTGTACTCATCCGGAGAAATCCTTATCGTTGTCGCAGTTGTGTTGTCCAGCGCCGAATTCGAAGGTTCCTCAGTGGCCCCAGGCATTCGTGGAGGCCCAGCCGGAGCGCGGATTCCGGGAACTTGCAGGTGGGTGTTCGCCTGCGTCGCGGGTGCGGGGCTTGGTGTAGGGATAGGAGGGGCAGACACTGGCGAGACAGCGATCCGGCTGGGCAAATCCAGGTCCATGAGAAAGGTGTTCTCTCTGTCGCCTCTCATGCGGATCTCGTGGAATTTCCCTTCGATGTCGACGACTTGACAACGTTTGTCCACCTCGGGTACGAGCATGCCCTCGTCTATCAGCTTTAGACAAGCTTTCAAAGCCGTATCTTCCTTGAGGAGCTTTGACATCTTTGAGATCCAAGATCTCACTTCGGAATGCTGATGATAGAGGCCGTCTCTCTTCTCCCAGAACTGCTGCTCGACGCTGGTTCTCATGAATGTGTCCAGAACATCTGGCCCGTACGTAGCCCAGATCAGGAACTCGAGGAAGACGCAACCTAAGGACCAAACGTCGTACACACGAGATAATTGTTCATCTCTTCCCATCTCCGGGGGTTCATATCGCACGGTGCCAGTGTTCGCGTTGGTTGCCGATATTCGCTGTCGAGTCATGTCGACATGAAACTTGGCAAGACCTACGTCCGCAATGCGGAGAATCCCCCAGGGTTCGTCGTCCTCGAATAAAAGAATATTTTCCGGCTTGAGGTCAGTGTGCCGACAGTTCTTATCGTGTAGAGCCTTGGTTGCGCTACAGATACCACAGAGCTGCTTCAAGACCCATCTCATAAGTTCGGGATCCTCAGTCGGACGTAAGTTCGGTCGTTTCCAGAACTCCTTCAAATTTCCTCCTTCCGCCCACGGGAACAAAAAAGCTCGAAGATCGTCACTCCTCCTATAGGCTGCAAGAGGAGTGATAAGGTGGTCATGCCTAAGTTCCCGTATAATGCGGAGAGAGTCGGCTTCTTTCTGGTAATAATCATCCATACCAGGCCTCATCTCCTTCGAAGCTATTCGCTTACGCTTGCCCGGAAATAACCCGTGTCAGCAACCTACTTCGACCATTGGGGGACGGAGTAAGTACCTTATCCAGCACCTTTTGATGAGCTTCATGTATTTTAACCTCGAATACGGTGCTGAAGTGACCGCCTTTCTGGTGTCCAATTCGTTCCAGTATTGGTATCGGACATTCCTGGCTTAGGTGATAGTCGAACGTGGTCGGGGAGAACACAGGAGCAAGAAAGCGCCATTGTTTGGCGTTGAAGTCCTCCAGGTCCTTCGTTCTCCACCCACTGAAGACCTCCCAGAAATCGTTCGTTCTCAATGATCTGACATTGTAGCAATATCTGTCCTTGATGGCTGAATTTCTCTCGATTGCAATGGGCAAATGCTTGTCTCGAAATCCAACATCTTGAAACGACCTCAACTTTTCAAGCTCCTCGCAAAACGCGAGTATGAGGAATAGTTTCTTCGCCGGATCGTTTGGATCGATAACGTAGTTCACCAAAGATTGTAAGGAGTGGTCGTCTGTTGTTGCAAATGTCTCTACCTTGGCTTGAAGATGGAACCTGACGATTTCCGGGGAGGCAAGGGCTTCGATCGCATCTTGAGGGAGGAAGTCTTTGCCGTCGTAACGACTCTTGAATGAGCGTGTCCTAATTCTGTCCTCGAGATCTTGTGTCGTGACATCAGGGTCGCATGCGCTCTGTCTTCCCACTTGGCCGCTTTCATCCACAATTGAAGAATCCTCAGCGGCCAAGTTTAAGACTGACTTCGTTCGAGTGGTGCTGTTGTCCATGACTTCTTGCGGAACAGCATCGGGTTGGATTTCCACGTCTGGGCGAGCTTTGACTAGATAGCAGCACCAAATTAGTTTCCGAATTCAATATGAGCCTTCCAGAAGCTGAAACTTAAAGATATTTCGTGAAACTCACCAAAAGATTCATCGGCTTCGGGCGGCTCTGACATCTGGTCCCCGTGCCCGAGAGAAGGGGATTGCGGCTCGGGTTTCTAAGCACAGGGAGGAGTGGATGTAAGCGGGGATCGAAAACCTAGCAAGACTTCTTGGCCAGAGCAAACCTTCGAGAGAAAAGATGCGCAACAACAAAACGCATTCAACATTGTGCGCAAAAAGCTGTTGTGTTTGTGGAAGGGTCGCCGTCTGCACGAAGGAGGCTAAGGGAGAAAACGAAGTGAGCAGTCGTCATCTACCTAGGTGTTGAGGGGCGGAGGGAAACCCCCCCAAAACTCGGCAACCTCAGGAACGAGACCAGCGATCACCCAGGATTCAGCTCACTAGCTACCACTTTCGGGAGATTTGGCGAGGTATAGCATGTGCATGAGAGGCACTCGATAGTAGCAACATGTCTCAGCCTGCGGGCTGCCACCGTGCATTGTGAATGGCCCAAGAACGAAGAGATGCGCAGGTGTTATTGATCCCTTGCGGAGCCTGGTCAACCTGGACCTTGACAGTCGCTGGAAGACGTCTGTCCATATGTGACGTTGTGGAACATGCACGCAATCTAACAACAGTTGGTGGGGGAAGAGGAGAAGCCTGGAAGTGGTTGGCCAGCCTTGCCATGACTTGCTTTGCCGAGACCAACATGCGAGTGCAAATGCAGTGATAGCTGGGGTCTGGCATGAAGTGGAGGTGGGGGGTGAGGAGTTTGAACCAAGAACAGGCTGGAAACCGAAGAGGCATGCTCCTTTTGGCCATGTTCCACTCCGGCGATCGGTCGAAGCAGGCTAGATGCTACCACGCAATCAATTAGGAGTGAAGCACTTTTCTCGGCGCCAATTCCGCCCTAACTTTCATTCTGTGTCCTCAAGCGATGACCTCTGGGATGGTTCGGTCGCGCTTGGCAAGGAAGAGGCTATGGCCTCTCGGCAAAGGACCTAGATGCATCAATATTCCTGCAGGCTCGGTATCAGCTGCCCAAGTGGGCGTCAAGAAAGAATGCCGCCCATGCGCGCAAATTCGTATGGTACAGGCGGAAACTTTTTAGGGAGATCCTATTCTTCACCCACTCTCCTAGTATCCAACGCCCCCCTATGTGTCTTGGCTCTCTAATTGTCGGCCTCAATCCCTCCCCCTCTACTACTATACAACGGACAACGGACAACAATGACGGACGACGACGACGACGACGATGACGGACGACGAAGACGACGACGAAGACGACGACGACGGACGACAACAATAACAACAATAAGAGACAATAATAAGTTAATATAGCTATTAGCTTAGTAACACCTAGCTACGTAGTTGTGGCTGGAGGGGGGAGGGGGATTGAATAATAGAGGAGGGGGTGATGGATATGATATCCCTTCTTTTTTTGACAGTCACTTGCCGCCTCCTCTATCTGTGTAGACTTTCGTCGGGCTGGGTAACCGCGAAGACCTGCTAATCGAACATACATAACCCTTTAGTAAAAACTCATAAGTTAACGTCGTTGCCGATAGATACCTAGGCAAAGCATAGGTAGAGAGACTATCCTCCCTAAAAAAATAACTTCTTTGAATGAAAACCCAGCATATCTTGAACCGTTTCGCGCGTACCGTCTAGTTGCGACTGCGAACTCTCGTCCTCAAATGTTGAAAGCTACTAGGTTGCTATGGTTCGCCTCATTCTAGAGCTCACGCCACAAATCGGTAGCGCCGCCTCCTTTCTCCGTAGTGCGTGCGGAGTCGTCTTCGGAGCTGTTTTACTTGCCTGCGTGCCTGCGATTCCGAATCGTGGATGTGCCTAGCCGCCGACCGATGCCAGGGTATTGGGTGGAGAACCTATAACAGTGGCACGATGACACCGCATTACAGCAGTGAGTATATATAGGACACAACAAATGAGGGGCGAAACGACAACAATGACAGGTTTCCAGAAGTACTATGCAGCGAGTTATGGTTAACTATTGGTCGAGGTAGTAGGTATTTCCTGCAGTTACCCAAATGCGATCATCAATCCTTGGATGATGGCATTTAACGAAGCCAACGCACGTCCTACGGGTTAAGGTTAAGCCTTTGGCTGACAGGTCAAACGCCGTTCACAATGTGAACCCTGCCCAAACTGATTTCGGACCTCCAGTGGTGGTATATACTTGGCGCACCCCGGCTCTTCTCGAGCTTTCACCCGACTGCTTGTCTCCCCTCTTCCTCAATTGACCAACGTACGCCAGCTCAGTTTACTTTCGCTTTTTTACCAGCACTTCCATCCGACGAAGCCAGCTATATCAATGGAGGAGAAAGAAGACTGCCTGCTTTTTATTGACGACTCCAACGTGTGGATCGAAGCCCAAAAGTTTGCCGTCTATGGAAATCCTCGCATGCCCAAGTTTGCGGACGGCGACCGCGACCCACGTCTGCGCATAGATATCGGCAAGTTGGTGAACACGCTCTGCAGAGGACGAAATCAGCGCAAGTCCAATATATACGGCTCCCGGCCTCCGCCAAACGATTTGGTTTGGGAACAGTACGAAAAATGGAACTTCGAGACCAAGATCTACGACCGCGCAGCCAACGGTAAAGAGAAGGAAGTGGATAACTCCATGGCGGTGGATCTGAGCGGGGAGGCTGTCGAGCTCCACGTGAGCGCGAAATATGATGCTGACGCCAAACGGCGGAAGGACAGAACCGTCTTCGTCGTCATCACGGGGGACCGCGATCTGCTCCCCGCGGTCAAGAAGGTTTTGCACCATGGCTTTCCAGTGGAGCTATGGGGGTGGAAGCTTGGAATCGCCAGGGATTATCTGAGAGAGAGGAATGACAATGGCTTGCTGTCTGTTAAGTTCCTGGATGACATTTTCACCAATATTTCCTTCACCAACTGTCGCTCCACCCGAAATACCAAGCTCGATCCAGCCCAGACGATAGTACTCTGCGACCCGGATTCTTCCCGCGGGGAATCTTGGAACGAATATTCAGTGGCCCAGACGCTTCTTCAAACAGGTCGCTTGTTCTACACCACCCGATCGAAGACCGGAACAGAGATTTTCGCCGGGTTCCCAAAAGTCAATAACATCGACACGATCATCCACAAGGCCCGAACACTCTTCGGCGGACAGGTCGAAGTCTTGTCGTGGCCCATTTATGCCAGTCGCTTCAACAAGGATGACTCGGATATGATCGAGACAAGCAACATGTTTAGACCGCTGGCAGACGGTGATGAACGATCCTCATCCCGCACCACGACGGAGGAGGTAGAGCGTCCGAGCAAACGCGAAACCGAGCTCGAGAATAGTCGCAAAGAGTCTCCAGAGGTCGAAAGCCACATTGGAGACCCCGAAGATGAGGAGGGTTGGCAGCAGGTGAAGTCTAGAACTGACCTACAAAAGGCCCATGGGCGTAACTTACGCCGGCCGCAACCGTGTTCTAGCGGACAGCACTGTCGGTACAAGGGCGATTGCGGTTACAAACACACACAGAAGGAAATGAATCGCTTCCATGAGAACCCAAACCAGGATTTCACGAAGTGGAAGACGAGGAAGTGTGCGAAGCCATGGTGCCGCGAGGGCGAACGCTGCGCTTTCGCTCACTCGAAGGAGGAAGCATGGTGTCTTTCGTGCAAGAGTCAAGGCCACTTTACAGATGAGTGTAAGACAATGAGCGTCTGATACTGCTGCAGTTGGGCAGTATCAATGTCGTATTTCATCGCTAGTTTAATAGGGGAGAGCAAATCCTTATTGCAGACCAAAAGTTTCGTCTCGACGAGGAAATGGTATGAGACGCCCGGATAGAGTGTTCACTATGCCGCAGTAGAGGCCCTTAAGATCACACGCCCACCTATTTTGCAGACGAGCCGACTGCGCCGTACTTTAGGTATGTTCTCTGGTCTAGACCCCCTTTTGCCGACCGTGGAGTTCATGTGAGGGACTGAAACCACTCCATCAGTTGGCTCGCTGTGATGAGACGATTAGGGGTGGCGTGGAATTGAACCAATATCACTGGGACGACTTTCCCGAGATGCCGCCTATGCACCTTGCATGTCGCGAGTTCCTGAGGCCGTACCGTTACAGGAAGAGATAACCGATGAAGTACCTCGTGGTCCTGGCGACTTAAAGAGGCTCCAACGTGGTTGGAATCGGGTCAACTGTGGGAATCAGCATATCGCATTTCAAAGGTCTTTCCTGTGGCTAAGTTGATTCGAGGAAGCAAGCCTTGGGGCCAAGGCACTCCTCACGCAACAACAGGTTTCATCGTCCGATTGTTGGCCATAGCGATGTCCTCTTTGGGAGCGAGTTGGTGAGCCCTTTCTTCCCATGCAGTAGATATGCAAGTGTATACAGCGATCACCACGTGGACCAACCACAGCTTGAAGTTTTCTTCTTTTGTCTTCACCGGTGGCAGGGAATCCGGACGCGTGTCTCGCAGCTTCCAGATGTCGATTGGTTCATGTATCTGCTGCATGAACGTACTATGGTGAGGAGGGCTCCCCTCAAATGCCCAGAATCAGACATGCATCAATGCCTAATGACAACAGCCGACGACTTACTGCGAGATAAGATATGATGGTGGCGTTCAGCACCGGACTACTTGAAATACCTATGCCCAACCCGTCGAATGTGTGGTAGCACTTCAGATATTCTCAGTTCCTCATCACCTTTGCTTCGCGACACAATCAGCACCATACCAAGAGCTTGACCATCGTTGATGAGTGCAAGGACGATGCCGTCCAGTACACAAGGCAGCAGAAATATCCCCTGCACGGTGTGTAAGAGACGCTTCAAAACCTCAACAGCTTTGGATCAGCATGCTCGCGCGACAGGTCACATCATTGTCGGGACCCCCATCGGCACCGAATCATCTTCGTCGAACCCTCCTGAACGCCCGCAGCACCAAGGTATCACATACTCAGCACTCTCTGTCGTCGCGCAACAGGCCGTGCGAGTTCAATTACCTGGTCTCTGTCACACCCTCGAGCGTTTGAAGCAGGAACGCTATGTATTGGATCCAAGCGATGTGGCCTCCACCAACGGCGTCACATCACTCGAGCCCTTCCAGTCCTGCCCCAAGTCGAATTCCGCGACCAAGGAGTGGGCCGTTCTGCTGGACTGTGAGATGGCTGGTGCCGTCGGTGGAAGAGACGAAGTCATTCGGATCACAATCGTCGATTTCCTGTCGGGCAAGACATTACTGGACAGCCTAGTCAATCCCTCGACGCCTATCGCAGATTGGCGTGAGGACATCACTGGTATAAACTCCGGCCGCATGCGAGAAGCCGTGGAGAGAAACGAGACTTTGGCTGGCTGGAAGGAAGCTCGCGCCCAACTTTGGCGGTTTGCCGACGAGAAGACGATCATCGTCGGACAATCTGTGCACAATGACCTTCACGCGTTGCACGCCTGCCACGCCACCATCATCGACTCGGCAATCGTCACTGCTGACGCTGTGCTGAAGAACCGTCCGAAGATACGAAAGAGATGGGGCCTCGTGGCGCTCTCTCGGGAACTAGCGGGCATTGAGATTCGCAAGCCCCAGTGGCCGAATGGGCCCAAGGCTCATGATGCCTTGGAAGATGCACTGGCGACAAGGGAGGTGCTTCTGATGTGTGTTCTGCAGCCAGACAAGCTGGAGAAGTGGGCTAGCAAGACGAGGACGGCATTTTTCTCGGGTAAAAAACAAGGGAAGAGAGGTCAGAAACGTCAAACTGGGGTCGGGAAAGTTCCTCAAAGCATCATCGCCCGGAGACATGTAGATAGTGATGAGGAGCATTTGACTTGGGACGATGTGGTGGACTGGGACATGTGGCCCAAATCGCCTCCTGATTCAGACTAGCAGTTTACGTTGAAGACCCCAAGCCTGCGCGGCGAAGTATACTCAGCGCAAGACGTGACTGAAGGGGCCTTCGTGACCGAAAACCTGTGCTGTCGGTCGTTGGCTGATGTAAACTCACAATTCCAGCGTCGTTGCGGGCAGATAGGTCATCTTTCCAAGTAATTAAATACGGATTAATGCATGGTTTCAGACAGCCACCGTAGTGATAGTTGAATCTGAGCTCTGTATAAGGTCCGCATGTAGCAAACTTGAACCCCCACATGCTGCCTCTATTTCTGATGTTTGCCCACAGTCGGCCTGGTATTCCATTTCAGGTCGTTATGTAGCGGGATTCCAAGTATATCCCGCGTTATTGAAAACCATTAGAAACACGCGCTGCTGTAAGTCTATACGTCCACATAGTATGTTCTGGACGAGACGTCTGTCCAGCGAGTAGATTCGGATAATACCTACTCTATATCGCTTTAATATCGGCATTCTCTGACGATGAGCGTTTCCGTTATTATTGTTTTGGCTTGAAGAGTATAGAGCATTGTAATGAACAAAGGGTGTTTCCATACTTGAACCCATGTCCATCAGCTGTTAATGGGCAACTCATAGGACGATCCAGAATTACTGAAGATCTCGAGACGGAGCCCCACTCTTCGTGTTTCCCTAGGTACCAGAGAGGTTGAACTTACCACCGCATTGTATTCTGATTCTCGTCAAAGTGGATAAATATTCTGCAACCGTAAGTGTGTGCAGGGCAGCTCGGAGATTGATTGTGTTGCCGCAAGCTGACGGTGTTGGCTTGATTTACCACACTAAGCCCGTGGGCCGTGAGAGTAGCTTCCTTCAGAGAAATAGTTTTCCGTGCTGTTGCCGGATACACCGAAACGACCTGAACCTGTCATTTTTAGGTCGCCAAGAGCTTGTCCCTCTGCAAGATGTCAGCCATCGGGCATGATCTCCGAAGAAACGCAGCGAACCACAACAGCAGCCTGTCCACTTCTACCATCTCCAATCTTATAGCATCGATGCTGAGTGGGTGAAAGTGGGGATCTTCTAGCTGGGCAATTTACTAAGTTGCAGAATCTCCATGCTAATCCCGGCTTCGGACGGACGTTCGAAGGCAAGCGTTGCTGGAGAGCCCTTGTAGCGTTTGAGTTGATGAGTAAGACGATAGGTTGAAGAAATCCGACATGGAACAAATGGGCCCATCCATTGACACCTTGGACCCCTGAGAGAAATGCCCCTGCGCCATTCAACTGTAGCTAATAGAAAGAGCAGACCACAGCTGAGCCCATCAAGTCGTGGACCCAAGTCATCCACTAGTGGTTAGCTTCATGCAAGATGCACAAGATATCGTTCTGGACACGCAAGACGATGTAAGCAACATGTGGGTTTCGCAGAGTCCTGCCCCGGAAGGTTCCCCTCCCGGGATGAAGTAAATCAACTATTTATTCTGTCAATGTCCCCTCCCCCGCTAAGTATGCTGAGCTATTGTCGTTCAAGGACATGGAACACTCATGATCAATATGGCAGCTTCGAATAACCTCGACGAACCTTTCGACTACATCATTGTCGGTGGTGGCACAGCCGGCCTAGTCGTCGCGTCCCGGCTGAGCGAGGATGCCGAGGTGCGCGTTCTTGTCGTGGAGGCTGGCGGCGACCGGACCGCCGACCCTCTGGTGTTGACCCCGGGGCTGGTGGCCGGCGTTTACGGAAAGGACGAGTACGACTGGAACTTCACCTCTGTTCCTCAGGTACGCAAACGCCTCCTAAAAGGAATGGAATAGCCAAAGATACTAATATCTCACAGCCCGGCCTCAACAACCGCCGCATCAACCAGGCACGGGGCAAGATGCTCGGCGGCAGCTCTGCCCTCAACTTCTTGCTGATGCTATACCCGTCGAGGGGGGTCCTTGATGCCTGGGGCGCACTCGGCAACGAGGGATGGACTTTCGATGAGCTGGCGCCGTACTTCCGCAAGTTCGGCACCGACCACCCGCCTCGTCAGTCCGCAAAGGATGTCGTCGGGCTGGACTACCACGACGACACACTCAGCGGAGATGGTCCGTTGCAGGTGTCCTTCGGCGAGGGGTACAATCCGTCAAACGCCGCATGGATGCAGACTTTCGCAAAGCTCGGCCTCGGCGTGACGGGAGACCCTCGCAGCGGCAAGGCGTTTGGCGCCTTTCAGAACCCTTGCAGCATCGACCCTGAAACTAAAACACGCAGCTACTCAGCTAGTGCGTACTACGGGCCTGATGTTGCGAAGAGGCCGAATCTTGTCGTGCTGACGGAGACTTTGGTCAAGAAGATCAACTTCGACACCGTCAACGGCGACGTCTGTGCAACGGGGGTGCAGATCGTTACCCAAGATGGGCAGGAGAGAACCATTTCTGCGAGGCTGGAGGTGATCCTGGCAGCAGGCGCCCTCCAGACACCTCAGCTCTTGGAGTTGTCTGGTGTTGGTGGCCAAGATCTGCTTGAAAGCCTCGGCATTCCGGTCATTGTTGACAATCCCAACGTCGGCGAGAATGTCCAAGATCATCCAATCGTTTGCCAAAGCTTTGAGGTCAACGACGGAGTCCCTTCCGCGGACGTTCTGCGGGACGGAAACATCCTGAATGCTGTCGTGGGCCAGTATCAAGCGACTCGGGAGGGCCCACTGGGACAGAGCACGATCAGCTCGGCCTACACGCCGCTGGCCGACATCAATGGCATCGTGTCTGAAGATAGGAAGAAGGCGCTATTCTCAGACTTCGAGTCATCTATAGACTCGCCGTCCAGAAAGCTCGTCAAGGCTCTAGTGGAACGCCCCGAAGAGCCCAGCAGCCAGTATCTTCTCTTCCCATCCCAAATCACCATCAACGATCACCCGGCCAACATGGCCGAGTACATCCTCCCCTCACTGCCGGAGAACTACATCACAGTCATGACCATTCTTAACCACCCCTTCTCCCGAGGAAAGGTGCACATTACCAGCCGGGACTACAAGGTCCTGCCGAGCTGGGATCCACGGTACAATTCGAACGCCCTCGACCTCGAGCTCCTGGCTCGCAACGTGCAGTTCGTCGAGCGGATCGTGGGAGCGGAGCCCTTCCGTGGGCTTCTCAAGAAGGAGGGCAAGCGGCTGCCGCCCATCAGAGGTGATGATCTGGATAGCGCCAAGGATATTGTGCGGCAGCGGCAGATTTCAGTATTTCACGTCTCGGGAAGCTGCTCAATGCAGCCTCGTGAGCAGGGTGGCGTTGTGGACTCACGCCTCCGCGTCTATGGGACCAAAAAGCTGCGCGTCGTGGATGCGAGCATTTTCCCAATCGAGCCTCTGGGTAATATCCAGAGCACCGTCTATGCGGTTGCGGAGAAGGCGGCAGATCTTATCAAAAGCGATAGAAAGGGGACCAACGCTTGAAGTATTTCCGTAAAGCATGGGAGAGTTGTGGTATGTCCTTCTCAGTTGTTAGACTGATATCATGCTCGCTAAAAGAGTCAGGGCCTTGCAATGTATATCGACATATGCATAGATAGAAGACACATGAATTTCACTGCTCGACATCAACTTACAGAATGGCACGACAATCCCTATTTTCAGAAACGACAGGACAATTCTTATTTGCAGAAACGACAGTACAATCTTCACTTGCAGCAACAAAGACCAAAACCGACTATCCATCCCGATGTTCGCACCTAGCTTGCTCACGCTCCCCCGTCAATGACGTGTGCCAACTCTACAGCTGGCAGTGTTGTGGGACATATGTCCGAATATGGCTCGACCCCATGGTCAAATCAAATGTCTCCAATCTTCGCAACGAGGAATTCGACCGCGGCTGGCACACGTTTCTGGCAATCGGTATCGGTTGGGGTTATATCGGTAGTGCTCGTGGAAGCTTTGTGCACACAGGGTCAGCGAGTGGACATTAACAACAAGATGAAGGCTGCGGGCCCGACTAACCGCCAGCATTGCACATGACCTTGACTTTTTCCTTGGGGAAGTTGGGGATCTCCGCCTCCTGAGTGGTTTGAGGATCTCCGTACGTGACTACCCCGAGAATCCTGCTCTTGGCCTCGTCTGGCAGGCTGTCGATGGAGCGACGAGCAACTTCTGCTCCTTGCCTGTAGCAGGTAAGCACTTCCGTCGAGAGTTGCACCACGCTGGGAGGTGAATCCTCACTGGTTTCCCCCAGCTACGATCTTCGAGTTGGGGCATGTCGTGGTGGCATTGATCAGAAGCTTCTTCATCTCAGCGACGCCGGCCGGATCGGCCCCAGTCGGGGGGACGCCGGGCGTCGCCGCGGCGGCGTAGTCAACGCCCTCCGTTGCCACCTTATTCTCACCGTAGCGCTTCTTGAGTCCATCTGAAGTCGTGGGTCCAACGGTCGCGCCCTGGTAATGCGCTTTTATGTTAGCCACCACGTTCCGTCTGATGTCTTTCGCACGTCGCTGCGAATGTGGACGCGCCTACTCGAGGGAAAAGCAGACGGGGGCGGGGGGGGCTTTACCATATTGCCGGCCTCAGCGGCGCCCCGGGCGTAGACGAAAATGACATCACGGCAGCCGTCTGTGGTAAATTCTTTGGAGACTGGTCCCGTTGCTCGGGTGCTCAGTTGGGCTGGCTCGCTGGCATCCCGGTCGACGAGCACCGGAGTCGAGACTGCGAAAGCGACAAGTGCGAGGGCGACAAGAGACTTCATTTTGATGTTTGAGAAGTAAAGATGACTGTGGTGCCTGGTTGGTGCTTGCGTATTGGTTAAGGGGTACGGCTTGGAAGCTGAGACTGTGGACAATGTATTCCTGTTGGCTGTGATCCAACATGTATTGGTATGATTCTTTCAGCAGGAACAACGTCAATTTATACATGAATTTAACATAGAGCTGACTGGCATCGCATATGAGATCAGAGATGTGGTCATGATGGTGAACTTCCGTAGTCAGAGGTAGCAATGACTCCGATGATGGCCTCTCGATCTCGATGATGGGGTTAAATCTAGGTAAAGAATACAGCCACATGGAATCGACGGAACTAACATTCCGACCGAGTACATTCCTTTCCCTTCCGCCGGAGCTATGATAAATGACGGAAGTTAAAGATGGGACGGACCTGTCCGTCATCGGGGACACCCCAAGGGACCCTTGATCGTCAATATCGAGAAGATTCGGTTGCCCGGAAGTATGGTCCGGAAGTAACACGACGGAGTGGTATTTTGCTCTGTAAATTTTGTTGCTTTAGGACAGACCTTCATGGAAAAGACTCAGAATCTCCCAGAATGTCAGACAAAACATGACGCATTGACATTGTCGAAGCCTGTGAATGTCGACGTCACCGCCATGATTGAATATTCAAGACTGTCAGAACTGTTTGCGATAATGTCCGTTATTAGATCCCGTAAATAGACATTCTGGTTTCACTTCCAGGCCCGCGTATGAGACCAAGTCATAAGTAATAGTTCCAAGGCCTTCCTAACGAGAAAAGCCCTTATTATATGGGATACCTACTAGAGAGGTTTCAATTTGAGGGTCCTAATACATCGCTGTCAGAAGGGAGCTAAGTTAATAGAAGACACTATGTAAAACTAAAAGAATAACGTAGTGATATTAAATGCGATATATAACATTAATATAATCCAGCGACGGCAACAGAGCCCAGCAGCGACAGAGCCCAGCGGCGACGACAGAGCCCAGCGGCGACGACAGAGCCCAGCGGCGACGACAGAGCCCAGCGGCGACGACAGAGCCCAGCGACGACGACAGAGCCGAGCGACGACGACAGAGATCAGCGACAGCAGCCAGTGATCTAAAACATTACAAGTCCTCGGGCCTCTCTTTTCATCTTCTCTAGTCGACAGACGTAGTCAAATGACGATTCCTTCCATCTCCGCTTTCTGTCACCTGTCAAACGCCATTCCGACTTATGCGGCCCACTCCATTGTCGGAAAGTGATTTCTCCACCTTCCCAAAACGGCTCTGCAGTCAATTTGTTCTGGTCAAGAAACCTGCCGACGAGAAACCACTGTCTGATTTGGGCATGATGGCAACCAGCCTCAAAGGCATTGCGATATACTCCTTTCTCGTTGGAGTATGAGATCGAAGCGCCACGACGAACTAGCATTTTGAATGATTCAACCCTGCCAAATGTGCTGGAAGCCATGAGAGGGCTGCCCTGATAGCATCCCTCCTTATCGATATTTGCACCGTGATCCAGAAGCATGTCGATACAAGCAGACGTGTCATTCATGGCTGCCCTACATAGCGGACTGAATGCGCTGGACGTTTCAAGGTCGATGAACCGCTCGATCAAGTTGTGCTTTCGAAGGAAGCCGAGAGTTCGATGGAGTATTCGTTGTGGCCGACTAACCTGCACTGCAGATTCCAGTACATTACCGGGGTCCGATGGGTGGACTGACTGTAACAGGCCAGAATTGAGGATGAAATTACCAAGCGTTTCGTTACTACGATATCTGTCGAATGCTTTGGTGACTGCGCACATCTGCTCGTCCGTGACGCTTGACGATGGGAAAAATGGGTCAACTCCTCTGCCTAGAAAATAGGAAAACAGCCTGGCTGCATTATCAGAACCTTCGCATGCGTAATGAAGAACGTTGTATCCAGTAATATCTTGCATACGGATGAGGGAACTGTTCTTATCCAGGGCAAGGACCATATCGATGTCGCCATGCTCTGCTGCGTACATCATGGCTGTCTGATGGTAACAGTCGAACAACAGATCGTCCGCACCAGCCGCAATAAGAGCTGACGCAATTCGATCGAGCCTCAGATTGGCGGCCAGTATTAGTGGAGTTCTTTGGTGCTCGTCTCTCGCATTGATATCTGCCCCGTGCTTGAGGAGTATGTCGACCGTGCTTATTTCTTTAGCTGCAACTGCGTAGTGCAGCGGTGTCCCAGAAAACTCATATGCGAGAGGCCAATCACTCGTGAATTTCTTGCTTTCCGAAGGTACAGAGCCCTTCAGGTCGAGGATGTAGGATATGAAAGCTTCGGCGGTTTGACTTGAGAACCGAGGACCATTGCTATACAACTGTCTGTGCGCGTTGCAACATCAGCTCATGACCCCGTGTGCCACACTCATCGAGCGAATTAGTGAGTATTGAGGAGGAAGACTTAACTTACTTATAATCACAGAAGTTGCTTCGAATATGAGACAACAATGTTGAGAGAACATCGTCGTATCCTTGGACAGCTGCAACGTGGAATGCATTAAGGCCAGCGTCCAACCAGCGTACACCCTGGGCAAGGGAGACACCCAGAAGAGAATTCAGAGTTTCCTCTTCCAAACCATGGTACACAGCCAGCGATACAGCGCTTTGTAAACCCATAGAACGCCTCCTGCATTGCGTGTCGTCTACATTTACCCCCTTTGAAAGCAAAAGACCGACGGTCTTGGCTCTTAGGGATCGTTCAAGTACCTCGAAAAGCGGACGGGCGGGACATTCGAGACAAATACGGATGTCGATATCTAAATCTGTGCCTTCGGATATGAGGTACTGCAACAGACTGAAACTATCTTTTACGACGGTTTCCTCTAGAAGCCGAGCGGATGGAGCCAACCCCCATGTTTCCAGAGGTAGCTTTGAAATGGTGACTTGGAGATTGTTGCTTTCTCGAGAGCTTTGCGAGTTGTTACCGGTCACACGTAGCTCGGGTGACCGGTAATATCGCAGGGTTTCGAGCACGGGAACGCGGTTGCGGGTTCTTCTTGCCCAGCTTTCAGGGTCTTCGTAAGAAGGGATAGTCGTCTTGGCCTCAGGGTCCGCTCCTCTTTCCAGGAGGACCTTGAAGATGCTTTCGCCGGGCTCGTCAAAATCGTCGTAAGTAGCAGCAACATGAAGGGGTGTCATCCCATGTATTCGGGGCCAGTCAGCTTCTTCATCCCTCAATTTGCGATCGGCGTCTAGCCCCATGAATTGATCGATAGTCTCCCTCGTCCAATAGCGTCCTCGACGAGACAGCATTCGTGGATATTTTTGGATGGTCAGAATCAACAAGCTGGTCCGCCTAAAGCGCCACACAAAGACGCCTGAAGAGTTGGCATCGGAAGAGGCGAAGCGCATTGGCTTAGCAAGTGTTTACACACTTCTGAAAGACCGACCGACGCAGCAAACTTCAAAGTGGTGAATGTTGGCGACGTTATCAAATCCATAGTCTCTGCCGACTGTACGATGAGCTCTGGGTCCATGTCCAGTAGGCCCGATATCATAGTCCAGCGATCCGATCCAAAACAAGCGAGTTCGCCGTATGCCAGTCGGATGAATTGAATAGTTTTTCTAGAGTCAAACAACAGCTTGACGTCTTCGAATGAATCGGAATTCTCAATCTGATGAAAAGGTAACTTGGCCCTAAAACGATCCCAGCACAGATATTTCGCTGAGTAGTAGCAAAAAGGATGCATCTTCAGATTCAGTGTAACGCGTTTGAAGAGCACGAAGGAATCCTGGGTACCATATTCAGGGTCAATATCGTCCATCAGGACAGACCGAAAGCATGTTTTGCCAAGGTTGTAGGCTGCCTGTTCGTCTTCGAGCCTGAAAATTGCGACATCTGAACTCGGATCGATGCCCCTGAGGTACTCCACAACTGTGAAATGCGCGAACTCGATGCTTTCTAGCCTACCGTTGTAGGCATTACCAATTCCCCCTTTTCGCACAAGGCTGCTGCATCTTCTGTAGATCTCATCAATATCGATGAGATCTTCCTCGCCGAACTCTGCGTCGCGCGAATCTGGAAGTGATACGCCCTCTTGCAAAGCAATCAGGGGCATATCGTTGTCAACTGCTGTCCAGTGCAGAGTTTTACGGACCAGGCTGGTCACGTCCGGACCAGCCGCCAAGACTCTCTGTAGGAGTCTGTGATATGTCTCCTCAAGAGTTGGTGGGAGGGACGAAAGAGCCTCTCGGCGGGCGCGGTTGTTGGTGAGCTCGCAGAGATAGTCGAGTTGACAAGCAACCCATCGGAACCTATGGAACGTCAATAGCAGTCTTGCTTATTCAGTCGCCGGTATTCAGTCGCCGGAGGGACCCTGGTATTTACTCACATTCCTTGAGCTCCGCCAACCAGCTTGTCCCTGATTGCTTCGCTCAAATCCGGATTGTTGATAGCCAATTTCTTCAGCTGTCTTCTCTTGCTCATCTCTCCTCTCACGTAGAGATCGAGATCTTCCGAGTGAGCCGCGATCTCTACATGGGCAAAGTCTTCTTCGAGCTCCTCACGGATCTCCAGTTCGTTTCGGCTGAAGACAGCCATGCTCACCGAAGGGCTGTTGCCACGAAGCTCTGTAAGAGCTGCGGCCACTTCGGTAACGTTGCTATCGCACTCGTCAAGGCCGTCGATGATGATGTAGACCTTTTCATACAGGGCGGCAATCCGAGAGATTAGCTCCTGCAGGCCCGCTGCGTCAGGATCTCCCCTGAGACCGGTCTGAGCCGTCAGACCGTTGTAGTACGTCTCCAGAAGTGGGAAAGCCGCATCACTTTGCTGAGCGAGCTAAACCGCGAGAGCGCTCAGTACGTTGGCTACTTTCTTGCTCTCTTCATTCTTGTAATCGCAGTAGAAGAAGGCCACGGCCGTTGAATCGCTGCTCAACTGGAGGATCTCCTCAACCACCGTGCCTGAAAGTACGGTTTTGCCGGCGCCGGGGATCCCGCTGAGCCAGATTGCTGAGTGCGGTATGTCACGCCACTTTTGAAAGGTACGGTTGCTCTCGGTAAGCCAGAGTCCGGTCATCGGTTGGCGCAAGCGAGTGGACGTCAAGAAGTTGTTCTGGGGATTGACCTTGAGGAAGGTTTCCACAATCTTGCTCCTTTTCTCGCTCATCTGGGCACGTATCTGAACTGCTGAGAGTCTTTCGACGTTCTGCGTCAGCGAGGTCAGAACGCTTTTGATCTCATCTTGGCTGGCAAGGCTCTGGAGCAGCCTTTCGAGCGTCTCGGCCGATAGCGCCAATTCGAGGGTGCTGCGGTGGCCGGCCATATCAGAGACAAGGGCCCGCGTTTCGTCCGCGGAAAAGGGCCACTTGAGGCTGCGTAGGATGGAGTTTACCCTGCTCTGGCCGGAAAAGTCATCCTGAGCTTTCTTGAGCCTCTTCTCGACTTCGAAGAGCGTCTGGCTGCAACCGTGTAGATGTTGGGCCCTGAATGTGGTTCTCGCGTTCTTGTTCTCCGTTCTCTCGTTCTCGTTCTCGAGCGAGGCAGCAAGTAAGGCAAGGTTCTGCAGAATGCCGGAGAGGTTGCGAATTTGGTCGGCCAGATCCTTGACGCTGGTCTTTGCCCCTTTTGCCTCCTTCGTGAACTTGGAGACCTGCTGGAAAACGGCCGCAGACAACTGAACGATGCCGGCGATGCTGCCAGCAATTGAGAGGGGGTCTGACATGGTTCCTACGCGAGGACTATGATGGGGTTGATGAAGAAGGAAGAAAGCCCCCAGGCGCGGGAATTCTGTGCGGGGTAAACGTGGGCTTATCTACTCGTAACAGAGTGTTGGCAAAAGTGAGGCTGCCTAGCAGTGCCTACCAGGCGCAGCACCGTCGGAAAGCCCTACCAGAGAGCCAAGTATTGTCAGCCTGCATATGGCGCGCTCCTACCAACACTCGAGATTTTTTCGGTAAAGCCAAACGACGACAACAGAGCCGGACGACAACAGAGCCGGACAACGATAGAGCCGGACGACGATAGAGCCGGACGTAGTAGAACCGAATAAGAACAATAGAGCCTAGTAGCAAAAATAATACTAGTCGACTTGAAAGGGGCCTAGTAGTAATAAATAATCGTTGCTTTAAGGCAGGAGGATCTACTGAGAACAGCT
This sequence comes from Colletotrichum musae, assembly GCA_027406025.1. Lineage (NCBI taxonomy): Eukaryota > Fungi > Ascomycota > Sordariomycetes > Glomerellales > Glomerellaceae > Colletotrichum > Colletotrichum musae. The sequence goes on from JANVYC010000006.1 coordinate 3,564,906, forward strand.
CCCGCCGATAGTAAGTTTAAACTCCAGGCAGTGACACTAAACACACTACTGGAAACGATGTCTAGGGACAGTTCCGGGCGTGACGACCTGGTGATTATCGGAGGAAATACTATGTTGGGCTTGACCAGAAAAACTCGCAAACAAGTAGTGATTAGTAGGGGGACAGAAGGGCAGTTGACCGCCGCGATGGATCTCCTAACGCCACGATTTAGGCTCGCTTGGGCCGAGGGAAATATGTCAAACTTGGCTACGACGGCGTCGATGTAGGCATCTGGGCTGGTAGACACCATGTTTGCGCCGTTGCCTTGGAGATTGTCAGGGAGAGTTGACGGAAGATCAGAACATCATAGTTGGATGTGAATGTACCTACAGCCACAGTGATCCTGCAACAATCAGACTCGAGAGCGAAGTCTGCATCAAGCGGAGTACCTGCCCAGCAGCAAAGAGAAAAATAGCACAACAAGACCATGGGTATTAACGGGTGATGTTAACATTGCCCGGTCATGCGGTTGCAAAGGGGCGGACCCTCGGCGCAAAAGTCCGCCCGGGGCGGACCCGTCCTCCGTCTCGGAAGCAGAATAGCTCCCCCGTGCCCCTGAAAAAAAAAAGGCACCGCGGAAGCCGGAGACCTAAGCGAGAATCAAACGGCCACTTTCGGCCACCTCAGGAACCCGAATCTGTTTTTAAAGAACAATCTGGGGCTTCGCTCCCTTAATAGACCCAGGCTAAGACTCCGAATCCAGAAGGTGACCGAGTCAAGCAGGTGAACCAAGCAGGGCCATTGCTAATCCGCAGGCTCTGTTTGGTCCCCATCCACTCAATTTAAGTTGAAGTAATTTCCCAGAATACGGGGGCAGCGCCGCAGCGATCCACCCGCGCAAAGCTCGGCGCGTCGGCCGTTGAGCCCGCAACTGTCAACCAGCTCGGGGACCCCGGGAGAATGGGGTCAATGGCCCGTGTCGGGTGTCCATATCGAGCTGCGCCCCCCCGGGGGGCACGGGATCAAAGATCGGACACTCCGCCGATCAGGAACAGCAGGAAGAAAAGCATATCTTGCATCGCGCGTCCCTTCTTTCTACCCCACGCGTTCTGGTCCCGTTAGTTGTCGATCTCTCTCTACAGTCGTTCGTTTCGAGTTGTCAACCAACCAACCAACCCAAGTCATTCGTTCAACGTCACTCTTTTGAAACTTTCACGATGCGCGTCTCAGTCCTCTCCTTCGCCCTCTTCGCGGCCCCGGCCCTGTGCCAGGACGCCCAGAACGCCTGGCAAGCGCCCGGCCCCAACGACCGTACGTCCCTCCCGTCCTTCCCATCCCACAATGCCCCTTCGTATCCAACTTCGAAAAGAAAAGACTCCAATCTGCAAGCTCCCGCAAAACTAACGCACACATCCAAATCCAGGCCGCAGCCCCTGCCCCCTCCTGAACAGCCTCGCCAACCACGGCTACCTCCCGCGCAACGGCGTCAACATCTCCGTCGACGCCCTGATCGACGGCATGCACGCCGGCCTCAACCTCCGCGAGGACGCCAAGCTCTTCTTCCGCCTGCAGGGCAACAAGGCGCTCGAGGCCTCCTCGACGGGCGACAAGAGCACGTTCCACCTGAGCGACCTCAACATGCACAACCTCATCGAGCACGACGCGTCGCTGAGCCGCGCCGACGTCCACTTCGGCGACAACTGGTCCTTCAACCAGACCATCTTCGACGAGACCAAGTCCTACTGGCCCAACGAGAAGATCTCGATCAGCGACGCGGCGAGGGCGCTGGCCAACAGGCAGAAGAGCGCCGAGAAGATCAACCCGGCGTTCGACCTGCCGCTGGACCAGCACACCAACTCGCTCGGGCAGACGGCCATGTACCTGGGCCTGTTTGGCGACTACGATGACGGGAACGCGAACAGGGCCTGGGTCGAGTACTTCTTCGGTGAGTCGAGGGATCCTTGTGCTGAGAAGAAGAAAGAATGAGAAACTGACAAAGACTGGACAGAGAACGAGAGGCTCCCCTTCGAGCTCGGGTGGAAGAGGCGCGCGGACAACGACAAGATCCCGGCCACCGGCATCCTCGCCCTCACGACCAAGGTCGCCGTCCACTACCTCGCCGTCAAGATCGGCTTGTAAAAAAAAAGATTCATAATCATGCGACACGCACGCACCCACGCGCGTCGTTCTTAGTCTAGACAAATGGAACGATGCTGATGACCTACCATCGAAAGCCGATACCCGTGAGCGCATTGCATAGTGACCTGAGGCACTTCTAACCAGGTTGAGTGATGGCGAACTTGGGGTTTCCATATTTCCACCAAGGATAAGTTGAGTTGTGGAGTCTGGTCGTCGTCGGCCGTCGGTTTAATGCCTTGGCTGCGTACCTCGATGGCAGGCAAACATCGAAGTCTTACCAAACTCGACGGGTATCTACTCCAATAGTGAATCCTCCGAACAAGGAACCTTCGCACATCCGCCCCTGACAAGACTCGGATTCATGCAGTCATGCAACTGGCCCCTCTCAGACAAAGCACCTTAACCCAAAACGGGAACTCCCGTCTCCTCTAGTAGCCTGATAACTCACATCTCAACGAGATCGACACGGCGCCCGCACCGCTTACCGGCATCGTCGATATCAGACGCGTGGTGAAGCGCATGGAACCCGCATGATCTTACTCGCCGCCCGCCCGCCCCTCCCGTCTATCGCGCCCAATGACATACCCCCTTGGCGGCTCATTCTGACCACCCCCGGTAAGCTTAGTTGGAACCTTTTTGCTACCGCCACTGAAGAATGTGGAGAATTGAACAACACAAAGCCGCCGCGATGTGACGACAACCAACGAGATACCCGGACGGCGGACAAGGGAGCCCGGGAGGATGACGGTGGGCGGCCGCTTGAAACCCCGGTCGACTACACGTAACAAACAGCTGTCGGACGGTTACCGATCATCGTCGTCTGTCCAGGGCCGGCGGGGGCGGGGCCCGGACCCAAGTGTTGCGCTGTTCTCTTTGCTTGCTGCTGTTGGGTGAAGAGAGCTTCGTCGAGAGAACCGCCCCCTGTGTCGTTGATGTGATATCTGTGGAGGCGGTATGCGAGGATGAGGGGCGGGGGAGGTAATCAAAGGGGAGAAACTGAGAGTTGATAAAGAGCTCGTTCCCTCAACTTCTCAACCGCTATTCTCGAGTAAGAAGCATCCAACACAGCTCTCCTCCCCCTTCTCAAATCCCATACCACAACTCAGAATGTCCTCCCCATCCCCCAAGATCCTCCTAATCGGCGCGACGGGCTACGTAGGCGGCACCGTCCTCCACCGCCTCCTCTCCCACCCCTCCCTGACCACCGTCTTCACCCACGCCAACCCCATAACAACCCCCGTCCGCGGCTCCCCCGACCGCCGCGCCAAGCTCACAGCAACCTACGGCCCGCGCGTCCGCCCAGTCCCGCTCACCTCCCTCGACGACCTCGCCCTCCTGACCTCCCTCGCGTCAGCCCACGACGTCGTCATCAACGCCGGCTCGGGCTTCCACCCGCCCTCCGCGGAGGCCCTCGTCCGCGGCCTCGCGAAGCGCAAAGCAGAGACCGGCAGACCCGTCTGGATGATTCATACTTCAGGCTGCTCCAACATCGCAGACAAGCCCCTCACGGGGGTGTCCCGCCCGGACGCCGAGTACGACGACGCGTTCGCCGAGGACGTCTTCGCGTTCGAGGAGGCCGAGAACAGGCGCGACTGGTACCCGCAGCGCGCGGCGGAGCTGCTCGCGCTGCGCACCGCGGAGGACCTGGGCGTCGGCGCGGCGAGCCTCCAGGCGCCGTGCATCTTCGGCACGGGGGAGGGCCTGTTCCAGCGCGCGGGGCTGATGATTCCCATCATGATGTCGTTCGTGCTCGAGCGGGGTTACGGCCTGACCTGCGGCGACGGCACGGGGGTGATCGACTGGGTGCACGTCGCGGACCTCGCGGACCTGTACGTCCTCTGCGTGCTGGACATTCTCCAGAAGGGCGGGGCGAATATCCCCACGGGGAGGAAGGGGATCGTCTTCCCGACGGCCGGGCGGACGCTGACGATCGACATCGCGCACAAGTGCCTCGACGTGGCGTTCGCGACGGGCAACCTGCCGCGGGAGGACACGCCCAAGCAGAAGGAGGTGCGGAGGGTGAGCCTCCGGGAGGCGGCGGTGACGACGGCGGGCAACGTCGCGGTGGCGGAGACGGGGTACGCGGGGCACCGCAAGACCAAGGGCACCGTCGCGAGGGAGAGGTTGGGGTGGAAGCCGGTGCATCTCGACAGGGCGTGGGACAGGGACTTTGAGACCGAGTTGAGAGCCGTGCTGAACGGGCTGCGGAAGGCTGACACGATCGGGACTTGCATCGCCGATACGAAGTAGAGTAGACCGACTACCCATTCATGAGTGTGCTGTGTCTTTAATGACCTTCATATTGTCAGCCATGTCTTGAACACAATCATTCAGTTGATGGAAAGACGATGATAGAAATTGAAGAGCCCCCTTCGGACCTCCATTATTCCCTATTCGATCTATGTACGGTTGTTTCGTTTTTGTTCAATATGCACACTGGAAAATCATTTAATACTATTGGTATCGAGCACTTGCTTGCTTGCTTTGTTATCGCTTGCGGCAGTATGTAGGATGATGACGGCGAGCCCAAGTCCATTCGACCTCTCTTGTCCGATGTTCATGATGAACCGAGGGGCCTTTGTCATGGAAACTCGCCGTTGCCGTTCTGAGATCAACCATGAAATATGCGTTCGCATCCTTTTGTACAGTCAATTATTTCAGACCTCCGAACTTGATGCACTTCTCGATCCATCCCCGCCGAGGCGTTTCCGGCGGCGTATGCTCGCGGGGCTGCGTCACTCCGCCGCCCCAGCTCCGCCAGGTGCTCTCTGTCCTCGCCGTGGCTTCTGTCGGGGCCATCGAGACGCCGCGCTCGCTGTGTCTCAAGGGCGACGGTTCCTGCAGCCAGGGTGCTTGGGGAGGTTGTCCGAATTGCGGCTGATCCTGGTAGAACGACAAGATGGAGCTCGCGCTGTAACCGGGGGGGTTTTCGGTGTCGTAGTGGCTCGACGAAGTGTACCGGTTGGCGTTAACGTTTCCTTGGGGTACCTGCAGACTAGACTGCTGGCTACCAGGGCGGTAAGCATCAGGGACTGCCGGCACCGGGGGAGCGTTGACGTCCGGGGTGCTGGCGCCGATAGTGCGAGTCGAGTAGACGCTGCTGCGGCCGGAGAGGGGGTTCAGCTTGAGTGGGTGGTGGCGGCGAATCCAGCTGGCGACGGAGTTGCGGACGTTCGGCTGGTGGACGGGGGCGGGCTCAAGAATGGGAAGCTGGCGCGCAGGGTCGTACGTCTTCTCGTCGAGGTAGCCTTGAGGGGTGAGCGAGTTGCGGTCCTTGCCGTTGCCACCTTGGGCGGCGAAGGCGGCACCCATAAGCTCGGCCATGACGCTAGACGGGGATCGGCGGGCGGGGGCGGTCGGGGCGGAGAACGACGAGGCGGGATTCCAGAGTTGGCTTTCGGGTGACATGGAGCGGTCGTACATGTCTCTGTCCTTGCTGCGCTTCCGATACCTAAGGAACCACCAGAGACCCCAGCCAATGGAGAGGAACAAGGCGGCGATGGCTGCGAGGTTGAGGGTTAGCGATTGAAAGGGATCGAAGACGTCGAAGCTTCATCCACTCACCAATAGTTCCAAACGCAATGGCCGTCGGCGTCCAGCCCACTTCCGAAGACCGATCGTTTCCTAGGCCGATCTCGCTACCTCCTCGGGCACCCGTGGGCCTGGCTCCATCGCTGGTGGTAAACTGGCTCTCGGGAAAGGCGGTGGGGAAGCTTCTGGTGCTGCTCGACTCGGTGGTGATGCTGGCCGAGAAGGACGTGGCCGGGTTCTGGCGCTCAGGCCCGCGAGGCGGCGCGGTGGGCAGCGACGTCGGGAACGAGGAAGACGTGGGCGAGTCGGTCTCGGTGGGATTGGCGGGGTTGAGGACCGGCGCCGGTTGCTGGGGGAGCTTGGGGGAGTCGGTCTTCTTCGGCGAGTGGGTCTTGGAGACACTGGGAGAGAAGGACGTGTTCGAGGGCGAGGGCGAGTCATCGTCGGACGAGATATCGCCAGGGTCGTCGCGGATTTCGATGCGGAGATCTTCCCTCCGGAAGCGAGGACGGCGAACGATACGCCTATTGTGGTAATTAGCGTTCCTGTTCGTATATACATCCAGCCATGACAGCTTCGGTGGCGTCATACCTCCTCACAGTGCTGCCTGATGCCTCCATTTTGTGTTGAGATGCGAATCAAGGTTCTTAAATGTTCGAATATTTCCAGCAGTCGAGCAAATCGAATGAAAACCGAGTCGACGGTCGATGAGAAAGAACCAGGGAAAATTCGACACAAAAAAGTGGTGAAAACGTAGTAAGGCACTCGTCGTGAAGACGGGGGCAGAAGCAGGCCAGCTGTAGAGACAGAATGAAAAGAAAGTTTGATGGGCACCGCCCGGTGGAAGAGAAGAGAAGGCAAGAAATGCGACGAAGCTTGATAGTATCCGACAGCAAGCTTCACATCATCTTGGCCTTGTGTCGAGAGGAGGGGGAAGACGGAAGTCGACGAAGGGGGGGGGTGACGTCCCTAAGTTTTCGATGGCAGAGGTCGATAGAAGGGGGAGGAGAAGAAGGTGAGTGAAGGCGAGAGGGAGGCGAGGCAGGGTATATTCATGGCAGGATTTACCGAGTACGTGTGCGTGTGCGTGTGTACCTTGTACCAGATAACGTAAGCCATCTAGACGTCTTCCCTGCATCACAAAACCACCGGTTGGTCCCATGTATTGTCAACTGAGAGCGTGGGCACTGTGCAAGCCTGTGCTGGCGCTCCGCCCGTGCATCAGCCGCTGTCTGTCACTGCGTCACAGCAAGCGCCGCGAACTTGGGATCGTTCCTTCCCAGCCTTCGAGGCTTCGAGGCTTCGACACGGAGAGTGGAGTTTGATGGCGTTTTACCGTTTCAGACTGCGTGCCAAGAGGTCCGAAAGCGCGCTGGTGCGACACTTGCCCGACTGGGGTCCTCCCCAGCATCCCGCCAAGCCCCGCCCCGCTCTTCCGCCTTCGCCAGGCTCCGATTCGCTATCGCTAGCGGCTATGGGGCCGATGTGGGCGGACCGGCCGGGAGTCGGATCCACATCTCCTTCGCCCAACGCTTAAAGGTTAAGGGGAAAGCGAACGAAATCCTCCCAGCTACACCACACCGTCACCAGCCCCCGGAGGCTTGACATCTCAGGGTTGATCGTCGTCCATTCGCTCGCATGGTGAGAGTCGCACAGTTTCAGAGTGCCCTCCCCCGCGCGCCCTTGCCATGGCCGCCAGCGCCTGTCCAGATCTGATCGGCTGTCCCGTCGTGATCTTTTCTTGGTGACGGGGGTGCCGGGGGGTTCGACGCCGCAGGGCTCCCCGATTGGGGCGCCCTCCCTTTTCCTCCAATGAGTCGCGGGGAGCCACAGGCCTCCCAAAACGAGTCAACGCCTTCTTCTCCATGATTTGGAAGAAGCAGAGACCAGAAGCTTGACACGACGCGAACCTCTCACTCTTCCTCCTGAACCTTAACAAACGCCAAGGTTGTCCGACTTGAGTTGACAGGGCCCCTAGGGGTGTAACGCAATCACACCGGAGGAAACGCACAGCCAGTACGGATGGAAAGCTCAAACCAGCCTTTAATCACTGCCTTACTGCTGCCGCCGCATCAGAGTCCACCCAAACTCCCCTGCCCAATTAAATCCGAACAAACCCTCTTCTTGGCATCTCCAGCTATTCAGTCTTCGAGGACAATGTGGCTGTTTGGCCAAACCGTCCAAAGGATGAGCTCTGCGCGCGTTTGAATCGTCCAGTCTGTTTGCGGACTCGACGTTTTTCACTCGTCGACCCCGTGTCAGGGCTTCCGCCGAGACCCGACGTTGCCTGCCAGTTCATTTCCTTGGCGTTGCACCCGCTGCGACCGTGTGTCGTTGGCCGCGTTCGACCATTTGAAATGAAAGGGGGTGACGAGCAATAACTGCAAGGCTCGCGAACCCCCGTTGAGGCTCTGCCTCGCCTCTCTGGGCGGCTGGGCCATTTACTCGAAATCACATGCGCCTCACTGGGCCTTCTGATCCCGTGGGATTACTCGCGACTCTTCTATCTCCGACAGCCTGGCGATGGAGCACGCACTCGGATAAAAGCTTGGCTACGCGAAGGGGGGGGGGAAGGACTCGCACCAAAGTGGGCACCTTTAATATCCAGCATTGACAACTCTAAATGCCGTCAGCGAGTCAACTCGTCGCAACGCTGGCGGGCTTGGTGCATTTAGCTCCAAAGTCATTCAATCTCCCGACGACGCTTCGTTGATCCTCGCCCGTCTAAGCTTAAAACTGTCTGATATTAAATCACGTTATTTTTCCGTCAGACCTACTCTCGCTTAACGACCGGCTGCGTGTGCAGCCGGCGTCTGCTATATTACCCTGCGCGGATGCAGAGGAGCTGGATTTGCCGTGTTGGAACGTCGGTTTCGCCGGGTCAGACAGAGATTGAGGATTCGCAAGTCGAGCTTTCTCAAAAACGCAAGTCGAGCGGGTTTCGCACAAAGTGCTGAGAGGCAGCCAATCTTCCGACAAGTTGTCAGTATTAGAGGGTGCATGTGTACATTCACGATACTACGCTCGAGAACGACTCAACCCATCGCATAGTGTCACGAGACTGCTAGTGCTGGGCCTCTTTCGGCTGGGACACCTACCAGGCCCCCTAGTTACATGTATAGGTATGCATCTCAAGCATCTTGGACTCTCTCAAAGGGTCCCGCTTTCAACACAACCACTTCAAGCCGCCCGTTAAGCCTCCTCTAGGCGCCACACATCGGCTGTTCGGTAGCCGTTGTCATGGAAACTCTCACGTCCCGAGCTAACGTACTCCCTGATTCTCACCTGTGGCGACACAGCGAGACTCCGAAAGATGTCGTGGAACGGTTGTATTGCAAGAGGGACCCGCTCGTAGACAGTCCCAGCGCTCGAGATCTATATACGCGTGTTAGAGACCCTGGTAGAGACGTCCCCAGTCACAAGAGGGGTAATGTGCCTCGCCACAGAACCCGAGTTCGAAATCTTCAGCGCAAACCAGATATCGATATGGCCTTGAACCCCCTTCCCCGGCTTAACCCACAGAACGGACGGTTCCCGCAACCAGGAATCCATCTCGGGCTAGGGAGAGGCACGAAAGGGCCCTGCGTTGCGCTCACTTCTCATAAGCTGCGGCTCCTCCGATCGGCTCTGTGCTCTCCTAGTAACCAACCCTAATCTCTCGCTCCCCTTTACCAGACGCTATGCCTGTAAAGCTATACCGAACTCTTTCTTCCTTGATAACCCTACTTAGGTCTACACTATCGAGCTAACTAGTGTTTGGTGGCGTTAAAAGCGAAAAAAAACGCGTAGAACGCCCTGAAGGTCATAGAATTACACACAACGTCAATATACGTAATATACGCGAAATCTGACAATATGTGTCGCAGCACTACATAGCCTTATCCCGAAGTTCACTTTGCCGCATTGCTACCACGCTAATGCACTCCTGCCAATACTTTTCTCTGCCCCGGAGGCTTCCTGAACCCGTAGGTTCTTGACGCCCAAGCATAATTTCCGTCGGAAGAAACGGCCCATTGATCCAGAATTTCGTGTCTGCGGGCAGAGGAGGCCATTGCGTGCCGTATTCGTCGAACATTGCTTTCTCGGCAAGGAGGACGTCCTGCCAGATCTTGGGGATCCAGCCGTTGACAGCCAACACAACGTCTCCAAGGGTCACGTGTGGCTTCTCCCTGGCCTCCACGTAGAGCTTTGGCGGCTGCTTGTATAACAAAAAAGGGTGCTCCTTGCACTCCTCGCAAATACAGCACTCGTTGGTGTCTCTGTCTTCGCTGCCAGGCTCAAACTCATGCTGCTCGGACATGATTTCGCATTCGCTCATGAATTCCGCCAGGTGGTCGACGCAAACAGTCAAACCAGAGACAAGAGGGTATACGGCGGGTAATGATGCAATGGGATGAAAGGTTATTAGCTCGTCGTTTGGCCCGAAGATGGCGAAAGGCTGCCGTCTTGCGAAGGCCTCGGGAGGGGGCGCAGTGATATCCAAGACCGCGATGTCGCGGAGTGGTCCGGGGACAGCCCACACAATGAGTCCGGCTTCTGGGCACAAGTGGTATGTTTCAAGATCTTCAGATCTCGGCAAGGTCGCCCCTTCGGTCACCTTGGACGGCTCGTAGATATGATCTGTAGCAGGTGGCGTATGAGCGGACATTGTGGGTACTTGGGATGGGCAATCGCGTTGGTGTCTGAAGCGTTCGACTGTGGCCGGCTGGTTGACTGTGGCACAAGTTGGAAGAGTATGGTGCGGGCAGACATGAGCTTAAATAGGTACTACACGGATTATTTCGGCTAATATTGACAGGGATATATAGACATTATCCGCCCCAGCTAGAACTTCTTTAGGTTGGTTCACCCCATATCCCTACACGCAAGGGTAAAGTGGCTGAAATTTCAGGCACCCCAAAACAATTTCAATGCTTCCCTAACTACAACAATCAGTATCTCTGTCTCATCGACATCTGGCTGTATATCACAGGGCTGTGAAGGATACACATGCAAGTATGGATAGACGGTACCTCTGCGTGCCGCAAGGCGAGACGTAATTAAGGGGGTTTTAGGTATCAACGTGAAGTTCGGACACCCTCGTCTCATAGCATCACTCACTCCAGTAGGTGAGGTATGTCGCGTGCAAGAACAGAGTGTATGCGGTGATTAGAGAACCGAAATTATGTACAGGAAATTTCTATGCTCTCTATTATAGTCCTTTCACTGCCAATCGGCTGATTGAGTCCTGTTGGACGGGGTTAAGTCTCCGACCTGGACTGAGTGCGTTGATAGGAGCTCCTCCACGGTCACCTTGTTTGCCCATTTCAAAAACTGGACGATATCCAGCGTGCTGGCGTCGACCTTGGTCACGTTGGTAGACATTGCCACCTTCGGAATCACCTCACGGTCAACAGTCTCCGTTCCTGCATCGTTGATGATGACGCGGGCCGCAGGGTCTAAATAGCCGCCATTAGACATTCTCAAGAAGAACATGGCAACCTTTTTGTCGTGCTGCGAATTTGGGATGTTAAAGGTGTTTTTCAAAGTCCAGCGAAGGCCGCCGTGTATCTAGCCTTGCCAGCCCTGCTCCCCATGAATTCTGCAGCCTTTACCGTCACCGATAGCTGCGCATCTAGTTTTGGTGGACTGGCTTTGGTGATTGAGTCCGTCGCCGCCTTCGATCCATTTTGCTGCAGGGAACTCATCGCAGCTGTACTTGAGCCCCGAAGGCTCGCGGTTACCTCCGGCTGGCGGCTGCCAGGCTTTGATCGTTAGATCGACAGGGATGCAGGAGGGGGACTCGAGCTCGGTATGGTGCCACTTCCCCAAGTAGGCCAGATACTTCGACCTCATGACGGTCGGCTGATCGCTTTCAGGGCAGCTGTGAGAATCCTTCCACGGGGTTCCCTTCTGAGGGCAGACTGCTTCCCTGCGGTGTTCGTTTCCCCGGATCGGCACGAAGTCGTAGGTGAAGGCGGTCGGCCAGTTGCGGTTCTGTTCAGCGGGCGAGTTGATATAATTGCGAGCGTTTTGACAAATTGCGGGCATCCAGTAGCAGTTGTACTCTAACCAGACAGCCTTGCCGCCGAATCCTACCACGTCGAGCCACGGCCCGGTGTCCTCGGGTCGCCATTTTGGTACGGGGTTACCACTTGTGCCGGCGTGCCACGTCCAGTCCTGGTTGTACTGGGCTTCCACCGGCATGAGATGCAGTGCGATGCCGAGAAATGCAATGATAAACCAGGACGACATGTTGCAATGGATTGCCGTTAATTAAGACTGCCCATGTCGCTCGACTACCATTGTCCCCTGTGTCTCCATTTGATCGACGCAGCCTCGGGGATCTGCAGAAGCTGTTGCCGCGTCCTCTGGCCCGTCGGCGCTGGTATAAACCGATGAAGGTAGTAGTAGGCTCTTTGGCGCTGCTCAACTCTTGGAGAATGATGTGTCCGTACGCGCACAACCCTGGGCGCTCGCTGGCCATGCGCTTGTCTCGATGCGACGTTGAGATGGTTACGTTCATCCGCCTACCGGTGTCCCACTCCCGCCGACGCTACATCTGCCGGAAGCCGGGCCTGGGCCGCTGACATGGACGTCCCTGATGCGTTGTGGGGCCCAGGTGCGCACTGTCCGGTCCGGCGGGGCGAATACGGCCGCATCGCGGAGGACTTGCGGGGTCGGGAATGTCCCGCCGCGACCCTGGCCGAGGTGCAATACTAGTGTAGACCCCCAATGCCTCAACACCTGTGCGCCTCGGGATACGCCTTGCTCTCCTGCCTTACTAGACCCTGCTCAACCATGCCCGGCGGCGTGCAGCCCCAACTACGTCAGGACTGTCAGCCTTGGTCGTTGTCTCTGGGAGGATATAGACCTGGGTTGAAAAGATGTTGTTGTGAGTTGCTGCGTGTTGATTGTCTTGGATTTCTGAGATATCTCTGACAAATAAGAATGCTTATGAACAAGAAAAGAATAGTGCCCTGATATTCGTTGTTTGACTGTAGACCACCCTTCAAGTCTACCATAGTCGAGTGCCATTGAAACTCGATTCATTCCTGTCGATCCACGGGAACCAGTGACTATCACCCGAAGCTCCAACCTCTCATCTCCAAGTTCGGGTTCAGACTAGGTGCTGTACTCTACGAAGAGCAGCATTGCCACTAGGTAGCTATGTAAGCAGGCGAAGTCAACCAAGGGCGACATCTGTACTTACGTTCTGGTATCCAGTGCATTCGAATTGGTTGTTGCCCAGCCCTGCGGCGCTTATCATCGTATTTTGCTTCACGACGAGAGTCTTGAGATCGGTCCTCAGATCACATTCCATTTTCGGGCCTCCGTCGATGGAGCACGTCCCAGTCATGGTAGCTGTCCAGGTTTTCTCGTTTATTGAGCATACGGTCTGGCGGGCTTCGATCTGCTCGGCAGGCAACCCCATGGCAGGCTGAATCATGGCAGCTACAGCAGCGGCCAAGCAAAAGAGAGTGTGAGAAAGCATTTTGAAGGATTTCTTGTGGTTGACTGGAGGTAGTGAGTGTGTTGAGTGGGCGATATCTGTGAGGTTCCTCCATTCAAGTAAAAGGACATCGTCACTCCTTTAAATAGTCTATTCAACGTAAAGCTGCTGCCTTCTATTGCAGCACGGATCCGACGGACTTCAACTTTCCCGCTGACGTTCGTTGCGAGTCATGTTAAACCTTAAGTATATTTGGATCTACCCGAGGCTGAGTCCGCGGTGTTGACGATCTCAACTCAATTGAAGTAAAATAGATAGGCTCTTGGCAGCTGGAAATTTCTTACTCAGAGACCAGTACCGAACCGATGGTCCCGCACGGTCGAGGTGTATGCCTCAGCCAAGACCTACTGCATAAGTCAGAAATGAATCTGGGGATATTACTTCCATTTATCTGATACCTCAGTGAAACACCGGTACCGCAACCGCAGCGATTCACAACTCGAAATCCAGTCTTAACACTGAGAAGGCGGATTCCAACATGAAAGTTTATTTTGACAAGACGGCGAGTTCCAATGAGCAGGTAAGTTCTGCGCAGAAATGGGCGGGGTGGTTCGTCCAAATGCCGACTTGAACCATGAGCATTCGGATGAACCACCGTTGCCGCAGCCAGCTTCAAAACCGATACCGAAAGGAGTTATCCGTCTCCGGGACGTCTGCAGCGAAAGTCTCCGTTGTCCCGTGCACTATACCAAGAACATACGTAGAAGGGAAGCTTTGGTCTCTATTGGTAATAACGCACGACAGAGACATCAACCCAACGCCGGAGCAGAGAACTAAAACTTTCTCGCCACGACTTTCTTTCTCTTCCGAAAAGGCGCGAGAAGGTTCACTTACACACTGGGAACATTTTCGTCTGTACTAACTCCAATTCGCAGCTTCACCGTCTGATTCCTGTATCCCACCAACGGCAACCGAGATCTCAGAAGAAGACTGCTCGTAATAACACTCAAGCTACTGAGAGCCATTGCCAGCGCAGCCCAGACGGGATCCAGCCTGGTGTAGTTCCCGTTCGTCCTGACAGGATACAGCACGCCGGCCGCGACGGGCAGGGCCACGAGGTTGTAGACGAGCGCCCAGGCGAAGTTGAACTTAACGCGGCGGAACACGGCCCGGCTCAGGCTCGACAGCGTGAGAAGGGTCGTCAAGTCGGAGTTGATGAGGACGAACTCGGCCGCGGAGATGGCGACGTCGGACCCGGAGCCGATGGCGATGCCGACGTCGGCGACGGTCAGCGCGGGGGAGTCGTTGACGCCGTCGCCGACCATGGCGACTGTCGGCCGGCGGTACTGATCATTTCCGAAGTCGAAGAGACCGCGGCGCTTGACCTGGCTCTTTTGGAGGTACTGGACCTTTTCGGCCTTCTGCTCGGGCAGGACGCCGGCGATGATGCGGTCCTGGGGGATGCCGACCATGGCGCCGACTGCGTTGGCCGTCTTGACGTTGTCGCCGGAGATCATCCAGACGTCGATGCCTTGCTTCCGAAGGGCGGCGAGGACGGGCTTCGCTTCGGGGCGGAGGGCATCTGAGACGGCAAATATTGCAAGGGGTACCCATGTTGCTTCCCCGTCTGATGTGATGGGTCTGCCAGCAACGAGAACGACGGACTTGGCTTGGTCCTTCCAGGAGTCCAGGTCCTCGAGGGCCGACGAGTCGAATACGACACCGTGGTCGCTCATCAGGGCTTCGTTTCCCGCAAGCATCTCGATCGCGTGCGGCAAAGAGGCGTAGGTGACAGTGCCCTTGATTCCCTTGCCCGGTATCTCCCTGACTCGTTCAATCCTGGGACTGGCGGTGCTGCGCGAGTTGCAAAAGGTAGCGACGGCTTTCGCCACGGGATGGCTGCTGTTGCCCTCCAGCTCTCCAAGACAAGCGAGGATATTGTCCTCAGTCCAACCCTGGTCTTGGGCGGCAGGGCCAGAGAGAAACCGATGATCGGTAAGCTTGGGTTCCCCGCCTTCGGTCAAGGTACCAGTCTTGTCAAAGACGATGATGTCGAGGCTGCTAGCTTCCTGGAAAGCTTCGCCGCCGCCCTTCGCGAGGATGCCATACTTGGCCGCCAGACCCCCGCCGACGAACAGAGCAGTCGGAGCAGCGAGGCCGATACCGCAGGGGCACGCAATGACAAAGACCGCGATAGCGAACTGGAGCGACCAGAATGGCCAGCCTCCAACCGCGGCGTCCTTGTAGTCCTCCGGCAGCTTCCCAGAGAGGCCTAAGCTAAGCCAGGTAAGCCAGGTTACGATGGCGATGAGGGTGACGACCGGAACGAAGTATCCGGTGATGGTGTCCGCAACACGCTCGATCGGAGCTCGGCGGGCCTGGCCCTCGCGAACGACTTTGATGATCTGGTCCAGGAGAGAATCGCCGGACGCACCTGTGATCCGCATCGTTATCGGGCCGCCTTTATTGACCGTACCGGCGTAGATAGAGTCGCCAAGCTGCTTGACGACTGGCCTCGACTCTCCGGTCAAAGCCGATTCGACGAACTCAGCGTCTCCCTCGAGAAGAATGCCATCCCACGGCGGCGACCCGCCATGAACTACCCTGACAAGATCGCCAGTGTCCAAGAGTTTGATGTTGACAGTGCTAGCCTGCATATCCCCACTCTCACCCGGCTGGAGAAGAATTGCCTCTCTAGGACGCAGACTACCAAGCTTCGACACGGCCTCGCCGGTCTTGGCCTTGCTGTAAGCCTCGATCATGCGCCCTGCCAGCAGGAACAGCGTCAGGAACACAACGGCATCCATATGCGACGGCCTGGCAGCCATGTGCATGGCATGCTCGCTGCTCGCCGCGATGGCGATCTCGGCGATGGAACTGAAGTAGGCGACCGTCGTGGCGAAGCTGACGAGCATGTCCATACTGCCGAAGCGGTAGAGCCGGCGGAGAAACGGGACGGGGCTACCGGGGCGCCAGAGGGCGTGCAGCTCCTTGATCGTCCGGCGGTGGAAGACGTCGGCGGCGAAGAAATAGACGAGCGTGGCCATGACGAGGAGGGACCACTCGGCGCGGGAGACGCCCTTCAGGGGCTCCATGAGGTATTGCCGGCCTGGGTTGTCGGACGGGACGAGGTTCATGTAGACGATGCCGATGATTAGGGCGGGGATGGCGACGATGAAGGAGAGGAGGACGCGGAGGAAAAGGTGGCGTCTCGTGCGTTGGAGCATCTGCCTCGATCGCTCCTCGACGGTGGGCGGGTGGTAGACGGCCGGGGTAAAGTCCTCGTCGGCGTTCGATATGGCTTCCAAGATGGCTCTGACTGTGAAATCGGGTGCTTGAGGGATGTAGGACACGGCGAAGAAGGGGTTGTCAATGGTGCCTTGCTTGTCGACGACCAGTCGGTCTGCGAAAGAACCGAGTGCGTCCAGGACCTTGCCAGGGCAGTGGTTGCAGTACATCCCATCGACCCGGACGGACAAGGTTCGTCGCGAGTCCTTCGGAGCTGCGCTCCGGCTGACTTGTGTCACATCGCTGAGCGCCGCCGTGTAGCCGAGGCCCTCGACGGTGGAGATGATCTCATTGAGATGGCTCTTGTCCTGGAAGACGACCGTCGCGCTGCTTGAAACTAGGTTGACGTTGACGGACCGCGTCCAGGACAAGCTCTCGAGGGCGTCTGTCACGGCGCCGACGCAGGAGCTGCACGTCATCCCCCCTACGGACACCGACGCCTGCCAGATATCCTCGGAGCCCTCGGCGGCGCCTGCGACCTCCTCGACCTCTTCCAGTGTTGCATCGTATCCGAGGCCGTTGATGATGTCGACCAGCTCGTTCGTATTCGCCTCGTCAAAGAACTCGATGGTCGCCGCGCGCGTGAGGAGGCCGACGTTGACGGACTTGACCCACGGCTTCGTCTCCAGCGCGTTGGTGATGTTGCCAACGCAGGCGCTGCAGCTCATGCCGACGATCGATATGACAGCCTGGTGGAGCTTGTTGGCGGACGAATCCCCGACCACGACGGAGAGGTCGTACTCCTTTTCGCCGTCGGTCGGTATGCCCTCGCGGCATTGATGGCAGTGTTCCGCGTGTCGCTTCTGTCGTTCTTCTTCATCGAGGGGGCTTCCGCCGCTGAAGCGCTGGACGAGACGTTCGATCCACGTGGAGAAGGAGGTGTCATCGGCGGGAACACCTCTCGGGCCGGACTCGGGGTCTCGAGGTCGAGGACCGGTGATGATGCTGTCTACATCATAGCCTGCGTCGGAGAGGGCTCGGGAGACCTTCCTGGGACTGAGGGCGGGATCGTGTTCGACGGTGACGCTGTGGTTGATGATGGATGTCACGATGGATGTCGGTGCAGGCCGGAGCTCACGGAGGAGCGGCTCGATGAACCCCGTGCATGCTAGGCAGTGGATGTTGGGGACGAGAAAGGTCGTTTCTCTCGTGGCTTGCTTCGCGCGAGATTTCTCTGAAGGCATTGTGAAAGGAATTACAAGGGGAACCTTGGTGTAAGGTGGTGATGTAAGGGATGCTGTGGTATTTGGGGACAAAGTCGAGTTGGCGAGGGAGGGAGGCAAACGTTGACATAAAAGTAACATCATCGATACAATGCCAGCAGACGAACAGACACAGTGGAGAGGGAGTGTTTAAGAAGACTCTGCGGACACCTCTTATTGCCTACTGGGAAGATGCGTCACTCAACCAGAAGGTTGCCTTTTCTGATTAATCTCATATGACATGTGCATCGTCGGTGTCACCATGGCGTCCAAGCTGGGCGGTTCTGGCTCTTTCTCCGGACACATGGGCACTTATGATACGGCAAGAAAAACGATATTCCTGCGCTTGACAAATGCAAGTGCTCTGATGACGGGACGAATGCGTGGGCGCAATCTCTTTACCGCATGCCAAACCTGCCAAGTTGACACAGATTAACAGGCGTGGCAGTTGAGGCTTTTGTGCGTCCACAAACAACTCGAGATGCCTCGGACACATGATAACACCCCTGGCCAATCAGCACCGACTGCCCCTTGAGCCATTTGTGCGTGGATCAATATCAGGCGACGGCCGGGCTTGTCCCGCGTGAGACGACCAGGGATAGGGCGGGGCCGATGAGCTTTTTGTGCTTCCAATCAAGGACCCCGGGTGTGCATTAGGGTAGGATCCGGCAGGATGGATGGTTATCTACGCTATACTAGCGGTTGGGGATGATGGTTCGTTCTCCTCGATTTGGCAGGCCAATTGGGTTGGACCGGGGAATGGAGGAGTTGGTCGGTCTTTGGTGCGGAGGTTGAACCGGGAAAGTCGTCGGGGTGGGATTCCGCACTACCAACTTTGGCTTCGCCGAGTCCGCCTTAAGTTTCCGAGAAGGGAGGTTGTCAGCATTGGCGGGTCCCGCTTTGGCTGCTCGAGAACTTTGAGTCCTTGTCTACGGTCCTTTGCAGTCAAAGTTTGAGACGGGCGATCCATAGCCTTGGCAAGACTCCAAATGCCAAGCATGTGGTTGACGTGATGACGGATCTGAATTGATGGTCTCGAAACTCCTCTCAAGATACTCCATGACCAATGACAACAAGACAATCTGATTGCGCTATCCCGATCAAGAAACAACTGGGTTTCGCTTCTATTCCCTGGCTCTCCTTCGACCTTTCAAACCCGCATTCCGTCTGAACGTTTTCGACTCAACTGATCCCAAATTTTACAACTGGTACAAGTGAAACTGAGAATTCAATGACACGGAAGCGATCATCCGCTTGGTATATGGGAGGAAACGCCCAGAATCGAGGCACTTGGCATTAATAACCGGATAATTGCGAATAGGAAAGCCTGAATGCCGGTACCAAGAAATTTCCAAGACATCAGCTTATAAGAGACGAATGGGAAGAATGGAATTACGAGAATTTGAATGAGCGTTAATATATTGAAAGAAAGGTTCACACGTTGGCCCTCCCCGGCGGACACCAGAACGCATTAATCTTGGTCATTCTTACCTCTGAGCTAACACCTCTCTTTCAATCCGCGGGAAACCTAAACAAGTCGTGGCAATGATCACCACTCTTTGCTTGCTCCTTGCAGCCCTTCGCGGGGTTCTGGCCTCGTCGCCCCCAAACTTGCCCACCCTCCGAGCAATCAGATTCTCCGGCGACTGCGCCGACGCCGCTCAGGCCGATATGACCACCGTCGACTTCCCGCTCTTCAACATCTCCACGACGACCCCGGTCACGGGCCACGGGGTCTGCGAGGTGGTGCTCGAGTACAACGACTGGCCCGTCGGCTACGCCATGGCGATCACGAACGCAACCCTCCGAGGGCACCTAAAGCTGCCGAAGGCTACGAAGCTGTACCGCTTCAAAACCACCGTCTTCACCACGTTCCCGGTACGTCACACTCTTCCTCGTCCATAAGATACAACCGAAGCTGATGATCTATAGTCTGTGGCAGAGTTCGTCCTGCCCGATCTCGCGCAGAAAGACGACTTTGACGGGTTCATCCAGACGCAGCCTCTGCCGCTTGAGCCGCTGATCTGGACCGGCCCCTGCCTCGAGAGCGAGAGCGATCCGGGGAACTGGACGGTTACGATTCGTACTCTGGCGGATGTCCAAGTCAGCCGTCGCGGAGAACTGGCTCCAGGGGCTGTGGCGTATGTTCCTGCGCGACTGGCCATCGGAACGCCGCCGCTGGTGCTGGAAGATGATGTCGTCAAGCTTTATCTGAATATGGGGTGGAAGTCGTGTGCTGATAACTAAAAGCGCTCTTGACTTCGAGTGTCAGAAGGAGGGCAGGGAGCTAGGGAGGTTTGTCAAAAGCCCTCGAGTTCAGAAGGACCGAGATATCAACTTGATGGGACGCAAGGGATGTAAACTGTGGCATCGACTCGCATTGCTACGATATGCGCTCGAGCCACAAGGATGACAGTGTCTCGTTGAACTCTTTTGTGAACGTGACGAACGCAAGGACAATGGAGGACCCTTACTTGGGAAACGGTGACACGTAGGATGGAGGCGAAGCAGATACCAACAACAATTTTGGCAACAGACCAATGGGTTATAATGAGGCCAGGAAGATATTCACGTGCGATCTCAAATTGCAATGTTCATGTTTCTATCTTCATTTCTGAACCCCAGACTAGGACCCTTCAGTTGTCGACGGGCACAGGACTGATGTGGAAAGTAGCTGAAGAACGAGCTGGGTCTAGTGTAACAACGAGTTCTAGGCAGGGAGCCCGCCCTTGATCACAACGCAGGAGATCGTTTATCACCATCCCTCGAATCTAGATCGGGTAGAATGCTCGAATGACGCAGCTGCTTGCGTGTGGTTGTCCAACTTACTCGCTAATCTCCAGGCCAGACAAAGGTCCGGGCAGTTGCTCTCCAGTTATGGGAATCTAGACAAGCGACCTACCTCATTTGCCTTTGCATTGAGTAAATCCCATCTTCCCGTGCCACCCCAGCTCGGGGGCGAGGGGTTCGAGGCATAAATGAGGACCGCCGCCTCGAATGCCAGACTGGCTTACTTGTGGCTCTGCGCTGCTAACCAGTCCTGCCATGGTCTAGTTCACCTAGCAGTCACCACCACTCCTTGCCCTCTTCGCCTGGATTTTACCTAACATCGATTCACTCCTTTTTTATCTACAGAGATCCGAATTTCTTCACTTGCATCCAAGTCCAGGTCCAATCGTCATCAGCACGCCTCGCAACAAGCCGAACCATTCTCGAAAATGTCACCGCCACACCTCGTCGCCAAACTCTCCGCCATACTGGTCTTGTTCTGCCTCGCAGCCATCACCAGCGCCCAAGTCACCGGACCGCTCGTCCGGATCGGGCCCGGCTCGTACGACAACATCACCGCCGAGGTGAGGGGGCTGAACCTGCACGACCTGCAGCGGCGGGCAAAATCGAGCGAGCCGTCGAGGACGCAAAGGATGGAGAAGGAGAGGAACAGGATGGAGAGGACCAGGGTCAACGCCGGCAACAAGACGGAGAAGTGCTGCGGCGTGTACGTGTGCGACCAGGAGGGCTTCAAGGGCAACTGCTACTGGGAGTGCTACCCCGAGTACCACGAGATCTACCCCAACGGTTGGTGGGTGAAGAACGTCGTCTCGTTCGGGCCTGATCCGGACGTCAAGGCGTACCTTTCGCAGTGAGTATTGAGACCTTGCCTTTTTTCTCTCTTCATATTTTATTTTCCTTTCGCTTGAACATAGTTTGCTGACGTTCGATATCAGTGGCGAGTGTAACATTCGAGGGCCGTTCGACAAGGTTGAGTACCCCGGCAAGACCTTGACCGAAGGTCTGAAGAGGAACTTGGGGTGCTTTCATGTCGCGTATCAGCCTCACACGGGCTGATTGGTTTTTCTTCTTTGAGATGGTCCGAAAGGCTGGAGAAAGTATGAGGTTCTCATTCAAATGCTACATGTACCTATTTCGCAGAGGGTCGGATACCCCCGGAATTCCAGTTTACCGACAAGGTCACGATTGAGTATGTATTTGCACCAGAAAGACGCGACAATTGCAATTCATCCCATGTCTTCTGCCCAGGGGAGAAAAGAATTGAGCAACTGGTTTGCTTTATTTGCCCGTGTAGTTCGATGTTCGAACATTGCGAGACGAAAGTTGCTGGTAACTCTTGAGGCTATGTTTCATCTACACTCTTGAAATGCTTTGCCACTCTCGACCATTTTCGTCCGTGACTTGAAACCGATAGACGGAGACATTGTTGTCTCTGCACGACGCTCTATTGACGCAGCGCATCGACCTCTCGGTCAATCGAAGTTGGCGATGGCCCTGCTCAAGCCTGACTCATTCTCTCGGCCACCGCGCGAGGTGGCACCACTCGCAAGACCCGACCCGACGGACCATGACGACTTCGGCTTGGATGGACCCCTGGACCGGACCCTTTGGACCCTTGTCGGTATGCGAGCACGTTGCGGTGTGGTGGCTGACATGGATCTTCAACCTTGGCCGGCGCGCCAACAAATCACCATCGCCAACTACCAAGGACTGGCGAAGCCCCGGGAAATGTGACGTCACTAGGTCGCCAAGGCCTTAACGGCCTCGAATGAGGTCAACGACTGAGGATGTTGGGCGGAAACGACGAGCGACGAATCTTGGAACTTTTCTTACCGCTGGAAAATCTGGATTTCAATCCACGGTTCCTAACAGTCTGGAACGTTTAAAAAAGATCAGGGAACACCCGTGTGTCGGCTGCATCCGATCTCGCGTCCGTACCTCACATTGAAGTACACAAGGATCATCCCCCACAACACCACACATCATCTCAACTCCATTACTCGACCGCCCTAGCGAGCCGGCGACAACATGAGACGAACAAGCCACGCACTGCTAGCGACCTTAGCTGCCTCGGCAGCTTTCGCGCTGTCCGATCTCCCCACGAAGCGCGGCCTCGCGTACCAAGGCGACGACCACGAAGCCGACAATGAGCTCCTCACGTCGGAAAAGTCGCTGATCAGCTGGTACTACACCTGGTCGACGTGGCCGGCGCAGAGCCTCACCAACCACACCCTCGCCTTCGTGCCCCTCATCCACGGCGTCGATGACGCAGAGGACGACGAGCTGAGGAGCCGCCTCGACCGGCTCCCCGAGTCGTCGACGCACCTCCTAACCTTCAACGAGCCGGACGGGACCACCGACTCGGGCGGCAGCAGCATCGAGCCCGAGGACGCCGCGAAGGCCTACATCGAGCACATCCTGCCCCTCCGCGACTCCGGCTCGCGCAGGTGGAACATCAGCCACCCGGTCGTGACGGGGTCGCCGATGGGCCTCGACTGGCTGCGCAAGTTCAACGAGTCGTGCTACGAGCTCGACGAGGACGCCGGCTGCCCGGCCGACTTCGTCGCGGTGCACTGGTACGGCAACGCCGTCGGCCTGCGGAACTGGCTCGGCGACCTGCGGGGCTTCTACGAGGACGTCTCCCCCGGGCTCGAGTTCTGGATCACGGAGATGGCGCTGGCGCAGGAGAGCACCGAGGCGACGCTCGCGATGATGAACGAGAGCCTTTCGTTCCTCGACGACGCCGAGGACGTCGGCGGGTACGCGTGGTTCGGGGCGTTCCGCGAGGACGAGGCCAACGAGTGGACGGGCGACGCCGTGTCGCTGTTCGACGGCGACGGGGGCCTGACGGAGCTCGGGGCGCTGTACCTCGGCGGCGACGAGCAGGGCTTCGAGAAGGGGCAGAAGGGCGAGGGCAACTTCGCCGCGTCGCTGTCGCCTGCGCGGCTGGTCCTGTGGACGGCCGTTGCTGCGGGTGTTGCTGCGGCGTGGTGATGGAGGATTTCTACCGGATGAGAAGCGAAAGCGAGTCGCTTTTGACGGATGAAACGCGATTATGGTTATGATTCATGTTGTTGCATTCATGTGCTGGACACATCAGGGAGCGATTTGGCGACGAGAATGATACCTACCAGAACTGGCCCTTATTTCTTTCAAGATAGCAAGTATTTAGCAGTAGATCGTGCATCATTTGAACCTACGTTGGACAATTCAGAGGTGTTGTATTGTACGTAGATTCGGTTGGACATTAAGAGCGTAGCATCATATATACAAAACTCCTGTGTGAGATTTAAGTGTCTGTAACAAGAGAGATTTCCCTTTGGGGGCTTCTTACTAGGCTAGCCAGTCCTGAATGATGGAAAGGCAGCGTTGATATACTGTCGTTTGGCTCTGTCGTCGTCGTCGTCGTCGTCCGGCTCTGTCGTCGTCGTCCGGCTTTGTCGCTCTTGCTTGCCCTTGTCCTTGTCTGCCGGGAAGGATCGCAGCTGCTTCACTGTATGAGCAAAAGGTAATTATATCATTAATTTATGTACTGTAACTTCACTCTTGACTCAAGATCAACGGTCAATACACTACTTACCTCGGACTCCTTCTTGCACAATTGCTACTGGTACGTCCTTCCCTTTCCATCATAGACCGCCATCTCTGGATTCCACCGTCCAGATCTAACGTTCATGGAGGTGATCCAATCTGCTCTCAATATACCTAATTGCAGGTGCCATCTCCCTCTAGACCGCTGTGTGTTCCTGCCACTTTGGCCCCTGCTCATCCATAGCGCTGGTCCTTCCGAGTTTGAGAACGATGTCAAGGATCGGAGACAATTGCCACATTTGGAAGGAGTATCTGCCCGCCGTAGGGCTGTCTTATTAGCTTTGATCTTGCCGCGAGGACCTTCGGCCATCACCTAGGTAATACCTAGAGATAGGTACACCTTTCCACGACCACTTCCTGCCAATCCTCGAAGTAATGTACCTGCACTATGTGATAGAGAGCTTTTACAGAGACCTCCTTCCCTTTTCCGCTGCAAAGACAGACGGGTTGACAACGTGGGGGAAGGCAGGATTGCCAGTTCTGATGTAGAAGGAGTGCGGGTACGTGTGTCCCTGGAGGCTTCTTAAACCCTCCTCGTCCTGAATCCAGGACCCCAGCCAGAACTTCTCTCTTCCACATCACTACATTATGCATCCTCGATTCATTCAGCATAGTATCCACTAATCTATGTCATTGGAGTAACGTCCTTGGAACAACATCACATCACATCGCCTCGCACACCGCATCGCACGGCATTGCATCGCATCGCATCGCAAGGTTCTTGTTTTGTTTTTTGTTTCTTCCTTTTCCCCTTTCTCTCTCTCTTTTCTCTCTCTCGCTCTCCGACCCCGCCCGTCATCAACCATGGCCGCCTCCCCTTCCAGCGCCAGCACTGGGAAGCCCGTCCGCCGCTCGTCTGCTTCCCCGGAGTCGAATCTGCCCCGGTTCATGTGGAAGACCGACGCCAGTCGCGGGAAGGCTGTGGCGCGTCGCCGTTGCCCCACCCCCGAATCCACCTCGGCTCCGGCCGTCTCTACCTCCTCGGCGCCCCCGGACGCTTCTGGCTCTCCTCCCGCGCTCCCGGCCCCCCTTGGCACTTCTACTATCTCTCCGGCTGGCTCGGCTGCCGCCGCATCCACCACCACCGCCGCCGTCACCGCCGCCGCCCCGACCTCCCCTGCGGCCCCAGCCCGGGCCCAGTCTGTGCCCCTGGCCTCGCCCCGTGCCTCGCCGCGCCCCTCGCCCCCGGCCCCAGCCATCGTCACCTCAACCATCGAGGAGACCGACAGTACAAGCCCGAGGACAAGAGCAAAGGAAAGGCCACAGAAAAGAATCCAGCAAGGAGCAAGACTCTGGGAAGCCTAGGGAGCTATTGCTCTTTAGCCTTTTCTAGGAGAGGCAGAGCGAGGCAGTCTCATGGCCTTACGGGGCCTTTACTCTCTGCGGCAGCTGCAATGGCATCTGTTTCAGCAGCTCTGAAGGACGCGAAAAAGGACCAAGACTCCAACATCCATGGAGACATCTACCGTGTAAGCCGCCCTGCGTTAGGAACGTGGGGTTGCTTGGATCCGCCGATCTGGCTAGGGGCCACTCTGGTGGTTCTCCTCTTTGGAGGATTTGCTCGCTGGAGGGAGCTGTCTTTTGTGGTTGCGCGGGCTGAGAGCCCAGAAAATTGGATTTCGGCACTGTTTTTTATTCATCAATTCCTGACCGCACATTCTATACTGTGTTTATTCTGTGCCGCAGTTGTGACCCTTCTCTAAGTATAAAGCCGAGAGATGACGATAGAGCTGGAAGACGACGACAACGACAACAGAGTTAGACGACGACCACAAAAGAGTTGGACGACGACGATAGAGCCGAGTAGTAGCAAAACCTGCCTCTGCCATCCAAATCTTTTCTAAAGAGGAATTTCAGCGTTTTCCGGTAGTTAGCTAGTTAGATAACACTCTGATGGCGTAAATAACAACAAACAAACAAACAAACAAACAAGGGCGTTTGTCCCGATTTATGACACCTGGACTACATGTAAGCACACTCAACTCAACATTGACGAGACATACCAACCTGAAATAGGACTCGAGTATGCCAAGACTCGGACAGAGCGGAGATAGCGGGCGGAATGCTTGGCTGGCGGGTAACGGCAGCCAGCCAAGGTCGTAATAGGCAATGGCCCCGTGAAGGTGATCCTGCAAATTCTCCAGCGGTTGCGCATATTCGCAGGCTCACCCACAGGCTATAGCGTCTCCTTGGCCGACGCAGGAACCCATGCTGGCAGCTCTTCCAGCCCCCCTGGGCCTCATAGATGACATGAGATGATGAGATCCTCAAGAAACCGAGTCATCCAATTACAAGAGCCAACTTTAAGTAGGGATAGCGACTGAAATTTGTGACTGGGAGGAAGATGATTGTCACAGACGCAAGAGGACCTGTTCTGATGTGACGCTCAGCACACGCGAGACATATCAGAACAGGTGCTCGTGTCAGCTGCGGATCTTCTGACAGAATGGAGACCTACGGGCCAAGATATTCCCTCTGCAGCCTGGACGCTTGTACCATTCACTGAGGGATATGGATCGCACTCCTCTTTCCAAGGAGGGCTTGCGAAGGGCTTGCAGCCAAACTGGGGTAGCTGGTAGTGCTAGCAAAACGTCACCGCATTTGTGTCCAACCCGCTCCCTTGCTCCACGGGATGTCCGCAGCGGAACAAGGGTCGACCACCCTATGACTGAAGCTACTGGATCGGGAACCATGTCCATCATTTGTAGCCCACCAGCAGTCCGAACATTAACCTGGGTTTATTACCTCAGACTGAATTCCGGTCAGCGGCATGATGCAAAAGCTGTGAAGCTGGGTGGCGATGTAGAGTCAACTTCATGTGAACCACTGCTGTCACTTGGTTCTGTGCGAAGCTGTCCAGTACAGGCCAAGTAACTTCTACTGGGCCGCTTGGGAGAGTCAGAATAACAACCGAAATGTGCTTGGAACAGGAATCTTTATAAATGATGGCATCCAGTATCTGAATGTCCAACAATTGGACCCCTCAACACAACAACATACTCACGGATCTTTACCGCACGCTCGTCTCACCGCGAAAATGCGTGTCTCAACCGGCCAAGGCTTACTTGGTATTCTTGCCATTTTTACTGGACATGCTCTCTCGCTGTCAGCAGTTGAGCCTACCTTCCAGCTTCAGTCTGATGGCATCAACGAAATATCGGCCAACAACACTTACCATCGGCATTCCAAGAGAGCTGTAGAGTTCTACCTCAGAATCCTCCCCCTAGGCGCATCCATTGTTGAAGGCCAAGGATCCTCTACGAACAATGGGTATGTGCCAGCTCCGCCCATACCCAGATCACTCACTCACAGCTTCGACTTGCAGGTTCCGCAAGCCACTCCGAGACCAGCTCAGAGCTGCTGGTTTCAAAGTCAACATGGTGGGCTCCAAGAAAAGAGGCAGCATGGTAGACAATGTGAGCGAATACCTTCCCAAGACATAGCCCTGGGTCCTTGTCCCCCGTCTAACACCACCACAGGACTTTGAGGCCGTCCGAGGATCGAAAGTGGACAAGGTCCGCGAGCTCGCGAAGAGCTCTTACGGACACAAGCCCAACTTGATCTTGATCAACGCGGGGACGAACGACTGCGTCGCCCAAGACACATCGGGGACAAAAGACGAGATGGGCGGCTTGCTCGACGACCTTTTCAAGGAGATCCCCGACACCACGATCATTCTGTCCACCGTTCTCGCCTCCAACCGTGAGGACGACATAGAAAAGCACCGGCCGGGTCTCAACAACGACTATCGAGAACTTGTCAAAGAACGCCGCGCCCAGAACCAAAAGGTCGTCCTCGCCGACATGGATTACATAACAAAAGACGACTTGGCCGAGGGTGACGATATCCATCCCGGCGACGAAGGCTTTGCTAAGATGGCTGCTATTTGGTGGAAAGCCATTCAGGTCGCTATGGACGAGGACTTGATCACCGCGCCAGCAGAGTCCGATGTGGTCACCGACGGAACTTACAACATGTGCCCCAAGAAATATGGCAGCGGCCGCCCCGCGGAGGGTACGCAGCAGGGCAGCGGCGAGGACGACGGCATCTACAAGCACACCAGCGAGAAGGTGGACAAGCGCATGGTGATCACCACCAGCGGAAAGGCGGACTTCTTCTTCGCCAGGATGAGACTCGACAAGACAGACGACCTCGTCCGGTGGGAGAAGAACAAGAAGGGCGAGGTGCAGTACCACTTCTACCAGAACGACGGCAACGGCCACTGGGATACTTTCGGAGACAAGCAGGTCACCTTCACGGTTCACGACAACTGCGAAGGCAGTCCTGCGGGGGTTCGCTGGGCTGACATGAACGGTTTGCAATCCTCTCGCTCCGGGTTGCGCGCTTGCTAACGCGGATCTACCTAGGCGACGGCCTCGACGACTTCGTCTGCATCGGAGCCAACGGCGACCTGTACGTGGCCATCAACCAAGGCGGCGTCGGTCGCAACAAGGGTCCGAGCTTCAAGCACGTCGGCACGTACAAGACGAGAGAGGGCTTCAAGCAAGACCGGATTCACCTGGCCGACATTGACGGCGACGGCCGGTTCGATTACTGCGCGCTGGTCGACAACGGGGATATCAAGTGCTGGCGCAACGGAGGTCTTGGTATGTGGTGAGCTGAAGCGTGGCAAGGCCGTGTGGCTAACATTGGATTGCAGGCGAAAAAGCCGACTACTGGCAGGCCATGGGCACTGTTTTCACCAGCAAAGGCAAGGGGGACTACCACGGAGTTCGTTTCGCCGATGTTAACGGAGATGTAAGAGACCCCCCTCACCCCCGAAAGGTACTTTGTTAAACCCAGCCGGTTTACTAACTATTGGTATGTACCTTTAGGGACGGACGGACTGGTTGTGGCTGAATGACCAGGGCCAGACCTCAATCTACACCAACAACCGTGGATGCGAGAAAGGGACCCAGGGTGATGGCCTGAAGCCGCTCTGGCGCGAAGCCGAAAACATGAACAACGGAAAGGGACCGACCCATCCTGGTGTAGGTGTTGACGGGGCCCGCGCGAATATTCACTTTGCACGAGCCACCGGAGTTGTGCAAGACTTTGGTCTGCACATGGTTTCCGACTACATCTGGATCGAGGACAAGGCCTACGGCGTCGACCAGCACGAGTACACCTTCCATGTCTGGAAGAATCTCGGTAGAGGAGGAACCAAGCTCAAAGGTGAGCAGCAGTTGCACAACGACAAGCCTCGCCGTCCACTAACGCTGCGACTATAGCCGATGGAGCACGATACTGCAACATGCTCGGCCACGAGAACGGCGCGATGGACTACGTCTGGGCCCTCTCCAGAGGCCGTCTCACGCTTTACCCCAACGACGTTCCCGGCGGCCCGGAAAAAGCACCTCACTGGGGATCGCCTCATGTCATCTTCAACCCCCCCGAAAACCAGGGCCGCAGCCTAGACAGGCGCGATCTGCACCTGGCTGACTGGAACGGAGACGGCTTCTGCGACGTCATCTACGTCAAGCCAGACACCGGCAAGGTGGAAGTCTGGATCAACCGACTCAACAAAACGGCCAACGACTTCAACTTCAACTGGCGTCATCTCCCTGACCCGGCACCGACGCTTTCCTGCAACCAGAAACGCGGCCACGGAATCTTCGACCTGGCGGTCAGATTCGCTGATCTCACGTAAGTTCTTCCTCGAGACGCAGAGTACTCTTCGTGAACGAGCCATTGCTGACAGCTTTTTCTAGTGGTAATGGTAAGTTACCTTTTCCTGACTGAATCAACTGCTGCGTTTGTTGAGCTGGCACAACTGACATTGTCGCCATGGCAGGCCGAGCCGACTACTTGTGAGTACTATTGGGAACCTCCGGACCATGCATTTGGTACTGATCGCGGCGTGATTCACAGGTGCATGGAGAAAGACGGACGAACAACGGGATTTGTCCACAACGACGGTGGGAGCTGGGAGTCGGTTGACCAAATCAAGTTCAGCGTTGGCATGGTGAGTCCACATGGCTCTTGCCCGCCGGAGTCTTCCGTTTCATATCGCAGAGAGATTCGGTCCGGGACTACGCTGACCACTTACTTCAGGATCGTGCGAACCATCGATGGGCTGATGTCAACGGTACGTTCATGTTCTCGGGGAGATGTTGACACTAATAACTAACCTGATACCGCCGACGCTAGGTGATGGCAAGGCCGATTTCCTTTGGGTCGAGAAGTTCTCCGGTGACACCTCGGTCTGGCTGAACCAGGGACGCCGAGATGGTAAGGGTGCCGACGGGTCTTCGTTCCAATGGGATCAGGCTGGTGTGTTGTACCGGGGAGCCGCACAAGGCTCCTGCTACCACTTTCCGGATCTCGACGGCAACAAGCGTGCCGACTTCCATCTCACGTACTCGGACACGAACAAGGCCGATACCTCTTTCAACGACTGCCCTGACAACGGTGGCGATGACGACAAGACTCTCACTGACCCCGGCCTCCCGATTCCCCCTTCGGACAGATGGAAAGACGTCAGCTGCACTAATAAGTATGTGAACGACTCATCGGCACCGGGCGACAAGCGATGGAGGGCTGCCGATTCCGATGGCGCCTGGGAAGCGATGGTGCAATCCTACCGCAAAAAAAAGAACAGGTTTCCTTGGTTCTCGCAATACGTGGGAGATTTCTTCAATACCAACGACCATCGCCGCTGTGGCTTATTGGGGCTTGGCGACAACTGCCAGACAATTGTTTGCGGGAATGAGGAGCACACAAAGCCGGCCAGCTTCCTCATCACCAACTCCTTGGTTGAATACCACAACGTGGGTGTCCCCTTTGACAATCTGGACGTCTTCTGGAGTGAGTTGGTCACTTTTCTGACATGCTACCTCTCAGATATTCACGAGACTTCGCGAAGCCCTGAAAGGCGCCGGCGATAAGGTCAAAAGCGATCTGGCCAAACTCGAGGAGCATTTTGCCCCGGGTCTCAGTAAAGACAAAGAGAACTTGTTCCGAATGTTGAACTTGATTGGACTGGCGTTTGGTTTGGCTTCTGGTCCAGTGTTCAACAGCGTCTTGAAAAGTACCATCAGCGCTACTGCGCGGGACAATATCAAGGACCTCTCCGTGAACGCCGTATCGTGGGGGGTCACAATCGCAAAGGACGAGTACAGCGAAGAAGAGCTAGGTGGGGAACTCCAGAACACGTTGTCCTACATGACGGAAAAGCTGCAAAACACGACCCTCAAACTGGTGAGTAGTCACTGCGGCCTCTTCTCTCTGCCCACGAACATCGATCTGACAAGCAGCCAGGCCAAAAGGGTGTTCATCAGTAAGGAACACCAGGCCGG
This sequence comes from Colletotrichum musae, assembly GCA_027406025.1. Classification (NCBI taxonomy): domain Eukaryota; kingdom Fungi; phylum Ascomycota; class Sordariomycetes; order Glomerellales; family Glomerellaceae; genus Colletotrichum; species Colletotrichum musae. The sequence goes on from JANVYC010000006.1 coordinate 3,596,157, forward strand.
GAACGGGGACGAGGAGGTAAAGAACCTCTATGCCATCGTAAGCCAGGGCAAAATGATCAACGCCACCTACGACCCAACCGATATCCTTAACCTCGAGAACGCGGTGGCCAAGAGCTTGACGGTCTTCATGATCGGGAACGCCTGGCGAATGGGCCTGCAAGACCATCATCCCGTGCTCCTCACCACCGACGCCAAGTGCGACGCACCACACGAGGACGAGAAGGATGCTTTCTCAAAGAAGGACCTCGAAGCTTCCGCGACGTGCGTGGACGGCAAACGGTACTACCTCATGTCCGCCCAGGGAAAGGCATGCCAACAGGTACTAGCGAACTTTAAGTGTCAATGGAAAGGGTTCTCGACACTGCCAGGAATTGACAAGTTGGAAGGGAAAGTCAATGTGTACTACGGTCTTACTCTGAACGACTTTGCTAGAGGGTAAGTCACTTTCCACCGAGCCCAGTGGATTGATGTAGCTTGGGGTTGCAGATGGCCAAGACTGACTTCGAATCAAGTGCTCTGAACAACTTCAAGCGGTACGGCAACCGACCTACCCCGGAGCAGCAGCAGAATCCCGACAAGGAAACCATCAGGTCTTTCCTTGACATGAACTTTGGCGGTGCAGGGTCAGTGCCCATCGAAGTATGCAGCAAGCAGGAGGCTCTAGACTGGTGGAGAAATGATGAGAACAAGGGGAAAACCGTCAGAGAGTTCGCCTGCCCCGAGAAGGTGTAGGAACATATGGAAGATACATACATGTACCGGTTTGAACAGGGGAAGGCAACTGAAACCATGTCGAGGGACGCGATGGATCATTCTTTACATTATGGCTTGGAATTTCTCATCTCGGAACGAAGGTTTTCATAGACAGCAAGTGTATTCAACATACCCTGCCAATCTATTCAACGGTTTTTGTTGATTGCTATTGGACATGCATGGGCCGAGCTTTCCAAGGTGGGCAAGCCCGGGTTGGAGTGTGTTTTGACTTGAAGTCGACTTTTGGTTCAGTCTGTGACTGCCATGTGGTCAAGAAACTAGAGAAACAACACGGAGGTATTGAGTAAGTTGAAGGCACCACAAAAAGGTTAGAACCGTACATGTAGAGAATTGATGTATCATGGCGTTTGCTGTCAATAACTCCGTCGCGAGCCGAAGGCTAACCACGTGACTACTCTGGCACTGAGTCTTTGAGATCCACACCAAATATGTCCTATGATCAAAGTTCTCTAGGTTAGATAACCTGACCCCGTTGGAAAGGCACTGTGAACTTACTGAAAGAGATTGGAGCCTCTCGTTCGACAACCCCTTGCGACCTTGGGAGAAGCCCCCGTCTGCCAGCTGGAGCTTTTTGTGCTGCCTCGAAAGTACATTGCTCTGTGAAAAAGTAGTTGGTGTGTCAGCAGGACGTCACAGTCGAGGAATATCTCTTGACTCACATCTTCGATTGTCCCCCTCATGATGTAGCGCACGATCGTGACATTCTCGGACTGTCCCAGACGCAAGGCCCTCCCGATTGCCTGCAGCTCAATTGAGGGGTTCCATTGGGGCTCGAGGAGGTAAATCCGAGTTGCGAAGGCCAGGTTCAAGCTAGCAGTCATGTTAGAAGCTTGGGTTAACCTCTGAGACTCGAACTTACCCCACGGCGCCTGTGCCCAAAGTCATCAACAGCACGTCTGCGCCTATCGGTGACTGAAACTCCCTGAGAACTCTGAGACGTTCCGACAGCGTCAACGACCCGTGGATACAGCAAGACCTGATTCCGTCATGAGACAGGATATGTCCCGCAAGATCAAGTGTCTTCTTCCACGACGAAAAGGCAATGCTGTATGGCGTGAGCGACAGTCTCAGACAAGCGTACACAAGGTAAGTGCGAAGCTAGTGGGCACGCATACCTCTTATGCCCTCTGTATCTCAGACGATGTTGATGAACATCGTTCAAAAAGGCTCTCAGCTTGGATGGGTAGACAGCTTGGAGCATCGCAAGAGCACTGCTGGAGAGTCCTACACCCGAGCTCTCATAGTCTTGTTCAGTAACGCCAAGGGCACACAGGGGACATTGACGCTTCTCGGAATGGAATTGAGGCATACAGCCGCGGCAGACCAGGTGCATGCACTCTTTGATAAGAAAACCGCCGTCTAGGTCGTTGTTCCTGATATCGTTGATGGCGTAGATGATGTTCGAGCAGTAGACGCACAAGGCCTCGTCTTTCTGTTGAAGAAAGCTGAGAATCTCGTCGGGATCTTTCGGCATGGTCTGGCCGATCTGGTCATGGGCCATCACCCCGTGGTTGCAGAAGAGGCGCAGGCGCCGGAGGACGGCGGTGTTGACCTTGCGATTGCCGCGCCTGCTGACGGCCATCTAAATCACCCGCTTGCTGTCGAAGATGATTGCGTTGTATTGTTCACGTTCGAGGCTAGTGAGTTCCAGGATTCTGGTTTCCCTCACGGGATCGGGAAGGTTAATCAGCTCTCGCGTCCTGCGCAAGCAGATTGACGCCAGAAGAGTTCGGAGAGCCTCGAAGTTCCGCCTAGACGCTACTGCCGAGGTGCACTGGCCAGTGATGAACCTCTTGAATGTCATACTATTCTCAAGAACCGGAACCTTGAGGAAGGCCACAAGAGAACCGAGGTCTTCGAGGCTGTTTGGAATCGGAATTCCCGTGAGACACCAGCGATGCTGGGCGGCGAGGTTGTTCACGGCCGAGAACTGCTTTGTGGATCGATTTCGTATGTCGTGAGCTAAATTAATCAGCAACAGATTCAAAGACGACACAGAGAGCTACGAGCTCTACGCGTATGCGGAAACAAAACAAACTAACCTTCGTCGAGCACAATGCGAAACCAGTCAATATTCCCAAGAATATTGGTGCGCCGGCTGGCCTCTGAGGCAATCGTAGCATATGTCGTGAGAACGATATGAGATGTAAAGAGATTGGGTGCATCTTCAGCTCTCCTATTACCGTGATACTTGAAAAATGTCAAGTCTCCTGGATAAGTGTGTCTGGGTAAGGTCCACTTCTTCAGCCTGCCTCGGGCAACGTACGTAAAGGTAGGTGGTTTTCAAACTCTGCATTTTTGAGGGGACACTTACTTCCTAATTTCATTGATCCAGTTGTCAATGAGTACTTTTCAATGCGTCAGTTGCTATCTTCAGATACGTAAAAGGGTGGGTTACACGTGGGAATGGGACTTACAAGGCGACGGGACCACCACAAGAGTCGCTATCGAAGGCTCCGAAGTCGGGCGATCGGGATCAGACCCCCTCTTGTTTCTTAGACCGTCTCGAAAGGCTGCAGCTCTGTCGAGAGAGCCGGCGATGATAGACAATATGACCAACGACTTCCCCAGGCCCATTTCATCTGCGATGATGCCCCCCTTCGCCTCTAGAGGTTCCGTAGATTTGAACCCGCTGATTACGTGCTGGTGGCTTTCAGAACGATTAGTTAGCTTCGGCTCATTCTCGCATTTTTGGAAGGTTAAATTCTCTTACTAAGTCGCTTCTTCGTCGTCATCGTTATAGCGCCATAGACTCATCTCAGGTGGCAAGTTTCCAGTTTCTCTCCGATGAACGTAGTCAAGGGCGGCCTTTTGATGTCTACACATACGTCAGCGTTTCGAACCCTGTAAATCATACCTTGCATGCCGCTTTGCCGCTTTAGACACCATGATCCGACATTGGAGCCGAGTAATGGCGTTATGACCAGGCAACAGAAAAAGGACCGGGAACCAACGATAGAACCGAGGAATAACGACAGATCCAAGTGACGACGACAACAGAAGCGAGCGAGGATGACAGCAGAGCCACATAACAACATCAACAGAGCCGAGCGACAACAACAAAGCCAATACATCATAACAAAGTCAAGCAACAACCGTTAACAGAGCCCAGCAATGACAATAGAAGCCCAGAAACGGCATACCACGCCGTGATCCTACTGCCTAAGATTGTGCAGCCAGAAACGCAAGGAATCGTCTATGGCAGTGTACTTACGGATGAAGATGACTCTTGATTCGTTTATCAGCCAAATGTTCGCGAAGAAGTGTCCGGTGAGAAAGAGAATCTAGGATAGAACCGATCTCTCTAGATGCATCTATGGGCACCGGGGCGTCTTCCGTCGTCTTCGAAGTACCTTGTACAGTAGAGTCGGTTGCTACATGCAGGGTCTTCCTTTCCAGATCAGCCTCGGACGAGTGACTGATCTCCAGGTAGTGGGGATTAGAGTATGATATTCCGTCGATGAATTGGGGAGGGGGCCGCTGCAGAATCATGCCCATCCTTGCCACGGCCTCTCCGACGTTCTGGGCTTCTCCCTTCGCCCCGAAGATGGTGACATCAACAGCCATGACCGCCGGACTTCGTCGCCGATTCCAATCGTCAATACCCGTGTCCCACTGTTCAAGTGTAGATGTGGCTTCGATTCGGATGAGCTTCGCGTTTTCCAACTCTCTTATCACGGCGCAGATTGGTTTGTTTAGAAGGGCCAGCAGGGTATTCGACGTGTGAATTCCATAGTATGCCCCATCGACCGAACTCCAAAGAAGCAGAGAGAATCGGGGTCTGGTTTGAAGATGTCCTCGGGTTGTGTCTGCATCTGAGAGATGGCATTCGTGATCTGAACCAAGCTGTTAGTGAATGCATTAAAGCCACCATCCCGGACATAAAGCGAACACTGCCAAAACAGAATTCTTCTTCAAAAGAGTACTCATGATCTGAGGTATTGCTGATGAAGTCTGTTGAGTTATTGAAGTTGACCTCTGTGGAGCTTTCAGGCTGATCAAATGTATTCAAGAGCCAGTTGTTCGGGTCAGCACATGCATCGTTGACGTCCAGGTTTGGATAAAACCCGCTGTATTCTTCAATAAAGCTGTTCCATGAGCGTTTGGGTGTTGCCATTTTGGAAGATGTGCGCGATAGTAAACTGAAGGTATGATGCAAACATTGAAAGATGCCAAAGTTGCGAATCTCAATACACAACCTTGCCAGCCTGATTACACGACGTGACGTGTTACCCAGGTATCCACAGGAGGCTGAGCATAAGTACCATGCATGCCGTACGCAGGTCGCCTGATACAGTCGTTTGCATCGGCGGCTTCCAAAACCGAAAGTGGGGCGGCTGTTAACTACAGCCTTTCGCAGTGAAATCGAAAATCAACCGGATTTTCAGCTATCAATGCCTCAATACGTAGGGCATGCGCTATTATAAAATTTATATTATTAAATACGCCTAATTAAAGCGATTATAGTAATATCTTTTTTTTCTAAGTACACGTACTACGCATTAAGTAATTTAGGTGTGAATAATCTAGTAATTTGGGCTGTATTTTGCTGACTTTTTCCAAAACTACTTACAGGGGGTTTCGTTATTTTTGATTTTTTTTCTCAATTTTTTCCCCAAACCAGCTAAACTACCGAGTTAATAGTTAAAATCACTATTATTTAAATGCTCTTATGCGTAGAGTATGCGCGTAGATAAAAATAATATTACTATAATCGCCTTAATTAGGCGTATCTAATAATATAAATTTTATGATAGCGCATACCCTACGTATTAATATATTAATGGCTGAATATTTACTTGATTTTGCTGCTGGTTACGCAAAAACACTGGTGTCAGCAGTCGCCCCACTTTTAGTTTTGGAAGCCGCCGATGTAAACGACTGTATCCAACCGCGCCCCCTCGCGTTCAGTGTTGAGCTAACATTTATCTCATTGGTTGCCCGCATTTCACAAGGATCGGCCTCGATACAGGCGCTTAAAGTTCCCATTCTTTAATTCTCTCCCCTCGACTTCAACCCGGCTCCCACCAAGGCTAGGTCGGCAGCTCACCATGGCTCCAACAGGTAGAGCGGCCCATGCTGTTGGCAATGCAACTGCCGCCGCCGCGATTGCGCCGAATCCATTCGAAGAAGAGGTCGTCCGGTTTAAGGTCGACTGAAGAAGAATGAACGGGAGTACTTCAAATTTGCCAGCGAAGAGGAGTTTACCAAGGAAATCGACGTGTTGCAGACAAGGTTGCACGCTGGGCTACGGCAGCAGAACATGACGAAGCTCCGGGGTTTCATCGAGGCGATGGTTCAGTTTGGAAAGGTCATCGATGTCTATTGCCAGACCTCCGAGATCGTCGCATTTGTTTGGGTAGGTGCTACGTAACAACCCTATTGCGCGAGGAACTTCACATTGACAAGCTTTCGCTTTCGGCTAAACAGGGACCCTCAGTAAAGATAATCTTAAGTATATAGTACTCTATAACTTTAGAGATATAGAAATTAAAAGCGGGATTCCATAGTTAGAGCATATACCCCTACATGTCCCTTATGCCCAGCATGATCCGTGTTGCTATCACAAACTACTTAACAGTTATATCGAGTCACTCAAAGACTTGTTACGATAGAGAGGCTACGTTCTTAAGGACGTGGCCCTTATCCGCAATACTACAGAAGAACTTATACGACTTAGGGATTTCAAATACGGTCTTAGTCCTTGCGGACGTTGGCGTACCCGCCGTCACGCCTTCACCCTCTTCCTCATCGTCCAAGTCAATGATAATGCCAGTACTATCAATGTGAACTAACCGCTTATTCTAGACGATTTTATAATTCCTGGTGTTGTAAGTCTTTAGGATGGTGTTGTCCAGGCTTAATGGATTGTCTTTTGTCGTCGTTACTCGGCTCTGTCGTTGTCGTCGTCCGGCTCTGTCGTCTTTGTTGTCCGGCTCTGTCGTCCAGCTCTGTCGTCCGGCTCTGTCGTCGTCGTCGTCCAGCTCTGTCGTCGTCGCTCGGCTGTCCATTATCGTGGAATCCTACCATCACCTTTTCCAGGCCTCCATTAGGATCAAGAGTGGCAGCCTTGTGGTTCGTAGGGACAGTGTTTGGGTTCTGGTAGTATACATGAAGCTTTATTTTTCCCTTGTAGTAGGTGTCCAGCTCGTCAAAGGTCTGATGAAGGGTGGCCGCTGGGCAGAGGTAGATTATCGGCCAGAATTCGGTCTCTGTAGGGTCCGTGATAGAGGCCTTGGTGCGAGAGATTAACTCACACAGCCCAAAGAGGACAGTGTGAGTCTTCCCAACGCCATACGTACTCGCGATAATACCGCCGTAAGACTGGCTCGCTCTGCCTCTCCTAGAACAGGTGCTGCTTCTCTGGTGTTTCTGCCGGTGTGGCTGTTGCTCTTGGTGGTAATGGTCTTAGTGGTGGCGGTGGCCTCCTCTCTACCCTTTCCTTTTCCGTTGTCCGTCTTACTGTTGGTGGAAAAAGGCAATCCTTTCGTGGTCGGCTTGACGCGGGGGGCTCTCTGTCGAGACGGGCATTCCTTCCGTGGTTGATTCTGCGGGGAGGCTCTCAACAGCAGGGACGCTCTCGATAGCAGGGAGGCTTTCTATCGATACGGGTAATCCTTCGGTGGTCGTCCCGGCATGGATGCTCTCAGTTTGAGTGGGCAATGGTCCGGCGGTAGTCTCAGCAGCAAGGCTCTCAGTCTGAGTGGGGAACGCTTCGGTGGTAAGTTCTGCGGGGAGAGTGTAGCTAAGAGCTGGTCCGTGAGCGGGCAATTCAGCAGGTAGTTCTCCGGTTGCCGGTCCTAAGCTATTGTTCGGTGCTAGAATTTGTGTCTGTTGGGAGGGAGACCCCGCCGCAGAGCTGGCCGTACTGTCTCAGGTTGCAGTGTCTGCGGTTGCTGGTCCTACATTATTGTCGGACGCCGGAGCTGGTGTCTGTTGGGAGGAAGACGCCACGTTAGAGATAGTTGTAGCGTCTCCAGTTGCTGGTCCTTCACCAATGTTGGATCCTGGAGTTGGCGTTTTGGCATTGAGCGGAGGGGGGCTGGTTGACGAGTCGCCTTCTTCACGGCCATACCTGGCCTCGCTAGCCTTAGTAGGTCTTGCGAAACGCGGTCCATCAGACTTTTTGGTTTCCTGGCGGCGAGACCTCTGACGCGTGGCCGAGTCTTGTCGGTTAAGAGGTGCAGTGGAGTCGGACATCATGTCTTCTGCGTTTCGGGAGTGGCCACGTGGAATGACGAAAAGGAAGACATGAAGAAAAGCAGACGGAGCAGGAAACAAAGCAACAGACCGCAGGCGAAGACAGAGCAAAAAACAGAAGCAGAGGAGAAATGAAGACGAAGTATGCTGCGTGCGCCGGGGTTTGGATTCTGGAATGAAGTGTGATGTTGTTCGAGGGACGTTTGGTCACACACACAGATGTCTCATCAACAGTACAGTCACAAGTGGCTACCACAGTCACCCCGGCCGGGCCTGCTTTCTCCAATTCTGGATGCAAGAGCATTCTAGTTGGCTTGCTGCACAGGAAGTAGGCAGGAGGGTTCTTACTGGCGCATAGAGTCTTAAATCTAATCTCATTATATAGGAACAATGTATTTTCTACTGAGAACTGGGAGGGAAGGCTCCTTGTAACCTACATGTCGACCCTGATAATGGATTGGGAAATGCTCCTCCAGAAAGCACAGGGTCAAAAGTGAAGGTACATTCCTTCCAGGGCCGCATCCAAGGTGGCGGTCAAGAACGAACATTAGCAGAAGGTTGAGTGTGGAAAGGGATACCTAGCAGGCAATGGGGCGATGCTCGTCATGTGGGAGATTATACTTTATGGCGCACGCTACGGGTCAGCCACGATAGAAGCTCGTGGTGTGCTGCATAGGTACCTAATCAGATAGCTGAGGCAGGTGACAGCCAAACCTAGCGTCTGAGTGCATAAAAACTGCCGTATAGTCGTTCTAGCCGTCTTTACTATCTATCGCATACGGGTTTGACTGAAGACTCCTTAGGTTTTGTTTTGGTAACTATATTGTCACATGATAGATATGCTGAGCCGGGTATATCTCCGTCTCTTCAACGTACGCCACACATTGAAGTATCTCAGTCAAGGCGAACATCCAGTGGCTATGAGACCAAAATGGGGCTGTGCCACCGCCAAATGATTCGGAGGTACATAGGACGACCTCCTAGTAAGGACTGCGCCAGTTAACAATCGATCACAACGTGCCCGGCATCCTGAAAACTTTGAAACCCGTTTTCGTGGATGCTCCTGCGCCTAGGAATGTCTCGTGCGGCGTCGTCGCAAGGCCCAGGTGCGAGATGTCAGAACAGCAAGTCCCAACGCGGATGACGGCTAATGATATCCGTGGTTTAAGGTACAAGACACTCTTTAGATTGATGTTGAAGCGTTGCGGAACGCCACCTCGGCCTCTTCTGGGTCTAGGCTGATGTCAAAGTTCATGTGACTCTCGCCTCGTTGACAAGAGCGCAAAGGCGGCCCTTCACCTCCCAAGGTCTTAGCCAATCAGCCACTATACACGTTGCTGCCAGTGGAGGATTTCGTTTTGAAACTGCGCCCCCAAGCCCCCCGCTGAGCCGTTCGATCGTGAACTTTGTGTAAATCGGAGTTGTGTTATCAAGCCATCTTACATTTTCGCATGTCCACGCCGCATTCAAGATCTCGCGAACGAGAGATCAGTATTCTTTTGGAGTGTGTCTTCCACGTTCAATCCACACCGGTTTGGGACGGCATAATGCTGGGCAGCGAGCGGTCAAGTTCTTTACTTTAACTGCTGCTTCTTTCCTGATCATCATCAAGGTCGACGCTGGGTCTGGGGGGTGCTGAGGAGCCGCGATGAAGACAGCTTACATCTGCGTGTACACTATTCCCTGCTAGGCACCTTCATTCATCAGGAGTCGCCGATTCGGGAGGTATGATCCATCGCGGTAACAAAGTGAAGGACTGGCAACTGCATGGCCTGTCTAATCAAAGTTCTTGGCGGACCAGTCAAAGTAAGATTGAGAAGAGCTTGAAAATGTTTTCTCGAAGTAGAACTAGAGGCCAAACCTGTGCCTTTTGCTAATGACCGACGCCCTTAACATGAAACACAAAATTCTCAAGATCTCTGATACGGTGGCAGCATGCTAACTTCCGACTTTAAGAGCGACAACCCGGGGCTTTATGAACAAGTCCTACGCAGCTCGATGGACAGTTCCTTTTCCATTTCGCACAAAACGTCCCAGAACTTCTCAAGAGACCTAATGCAACCGCGCAAGTACCACGCTGCAACGTCTGCGAACCGAGTCAAGTCTCCTACGGCAGGGCCGCTCCCCTCCACCCTCGCTGCAAAGCCGCGAGCGGGAGGAAAGTCGGCCGGAACGAGGGGTCGACGGTCTGGAGGTGGCGCAGGATCTTCTCCCTGCCCGCCGCGTTGATCTCGCAGACGAAAGCCGGCTTGAACTCGGGATGGAAGAAGACGTGAGGCTCGCATATCCCCTGCCGGCCCACCATCGCGCGTTTCGCGACTTCGCGACGCAGTGGGTGTTCCACGACGACGAGGAATGTGTCCGGCAGTGCTGGCGTGGTTGATGCTGGTATCGGGGCCGGCGGCGAGACTGTCGTCGTCGACGTGGACCCAGGTGTCGTCGTCGGTACGACGGTCGTCGACATGGACCCAGCTGTCATCGTCGTCATAGTCGTCGACATGGACCCAGCCGTCGGTGCCGTCATGGTCGATACCACGGCCGTAGTGTCGACGACGCCTGACGGGTTCTGTACTTGCCATTGCTCTTGTCCTTGTATTTTCTGCTGCTGTCCCCGATTCGGCTTCCACGTCTGTTCCGCTTCGGGCATGTAAATGTTGTGCCAGTTCTCTAGGTACTCGAACGTCTCCAGGTCGAACCCGTCCTCCTCGTACTCGAACCGCGCCCGGGCCTCGTCCCACTCTGAATTGGTCACCCTCTTGTACAGGCGACACTCCGTCTGCCAGCGTTGCCAGTGGACGATTCTGGCCACCGCCTCCTCGCGTCCATCGGCGAATCTCAAGGCCTTCTGCCATCTCTGTATCGTTGCTTCGTCGGGTTGTTTCTTGGTACCCGCCCCTCCTGTGTTCATGTCCAGTCGCCCCTATGTCCTGTAGGGAAGACATATCCTCCTGGTTTGTGGGCGCAGCTCTAGTTTGTGTGCTGTATGTAGTACCTGGCTTGTATCCCTTCGCGGATGGGATAGTTGCTTGATGATATCCGGAGTGGTCTCGAAGATGGTTTGGGGGTGTTCTCAAGAAGTGTGTGAAATCAGAAGGTTTTCCAGCTGCTACCTTTCTCTTTTATCCTTCTTCTGCCTAGGTATGACCTTGATGAGGTCGGCCACAAGATCTGATAACTTTTTTTAGTGTGGAGTAGATAACGAGAAAGCATTGATAGCCTCCGCGAGCTGGAGTGGCTTGGTGACACTGCATCAGATTTGAAAGTTTCTTGTTAGGCAGACATTCCGTTTTTCTTTTTACTTTTTCATGGAAAAGTCCACTTAAATGGTCATTTGCACAACAGAGTTTGCGACGCAGGTTTTTCACCTGGGTAGATCAAGGTTGATAACCTTTTATCTCAACAACTTGATTTTAGGTCAAATCTGTTACAAAGGTTCGCCCGAGAAGAAACGTTGTTCATACTACGACAGTGTCATCCAAGAGCCTCGCGGCAATTGCGGATGCCAAAACTACAAATACCTTATACAGCAGTGCCTTCCCATAAGATTTGTTAGACACTTCTCGATCTCTATCTTCTCTCCTTGGTTATAATGTCAATTTGTTATGGCGTCCGACAGGCCCAGTTTACAGCAATCGGCTTTGTATACAGGCGACACCCCGTTTGGGTTGCAGACTGAAGAACACGATACTCTGGACGCTTGGGACTTACGTGCACACGGACATTTGGGACGTCGTGACCTTCCTTAGAAGGTTATTGCACCCTTAATCAAGTGTCCACACTTAGATCTTCGCTAGATAGGGACTAATGCCTACTCAAATGTATGACTCAAACTACATATACCCAGCTTACGCAGCACGGGATGCATGCATGCTCTCCTGGGGCCGAGTTTAGTGAACTGGCATATCAAGTACGACATACATATTACCTCGGTTCACCGCTCAGTGCGATTCTATACAACGAAAGAAATAAAACACTTCGACCACAAAGTCTGATTCTGAATGTTAGTATTTAATTAAATCTAGAGAGGTCGCCCTCCCGAGCAATAGCCTACTCGACATTTATAGAAAGTCAGATAAAGACGGAGTTATTTTAAAAAAGGGAAGCCAGTATTTAACTATTATTCCTCGAAGGAATAGTATCTAAACCTTCAAAACAAATGGGGTCTAGACGAGCACCTCGTCCACCATATTCCGGCATCTTAATTTTCTCTCGACGCCAAGCATCGTATAGATAGTAACGCCAAATACCTGTGAATATATCTGTGTTATCCTCCTCGATTGCTTTCTGAGTGTGAAGCACCCAATCACTCTCATTAAAGTCCTCCCCTTTCCCAAGAAACTTATAAGATACAAGTGAAACAACGCGTGCACGACTGACTTCTAAGTCTCTAAAGTTGAAGTGAAAGACTATCGAACAATATTTGCAGGTAGCGAACCACCCACGCAATGGTACTGGCTTAATACTTGGGTTCCATGCATCTGGACGCTTTATTTGATAAGCGTCCGGTGGATCTAGCCATCGCGGCGCTGATTCAAAGAGGTGTGGGTATTGTCGGGACCACCTGATGTGTGGACATATGTGGCCCACCTCCGGGAATTCATTGAGAATCCGTAGGAGATTTGGGCATGTCCATCGAGCCCCTCCTCTGACTCGAGATGGCAACAATGTGATAACCGTCCGAAGTAACAGCTTGTTGTCAGCTACAATTGAGGTTGCTGTATACAGAGCTTTGGCGTTGGTGGGTTCGTCGATGTAGAGAGTGCTTGATGACAGTATTCTCGGGTCGTACAGATTGAGATGATACTTGTACGATCTCATAACAGCTTTGACCATGTTGAAGTGCAGTTTGGGCGGCAAGTATGGAGATGACGTAGCCAAGTCTCGTTGGCTTGGTGATCGTTTTGCACATTGTCGGATGCGTCCATTCCCTTCCTCCATAATGGAGGATGTTGGCAGGTGGAAGACCTGGCATGTGTGGCACAGAATCTCCTTCATTTCGTAGATTTCCCGCTCCAGGTGAAGTAGTAATCTGAACCTTGATGCAGCGCAGCGGTTCAGCTCCGGGAAGCTTCGATAGCCGACTTTGACGAGCATGATTTTGCTCGTCAAAGCGAGTGCCGCCCTTTCTTCCAGAGCCAGATACCTCGCTACTATCGAAATGATCTCGGCTGGGATGACTTCGATAATGGCGAATCCTGAAAGTAGATAGCCGTTGAAAATCATTGGTGTGTTAACCGTCTTTGGCTTAAGCTTGTTGGCGAATCGAAGGACAGGTCTGAGTAATTTCATAGTCCAGTGAAATGCAGATTTGCCCGCATTATTGTAGCCTCTAGGAACCGGAATGAACGTCTTTATCAATAAATCTCTTGCTCGTGGCGCCGGTGCTGGCGGAGGCGTTGGAGCCAGCCATGGATGAACTCGAATCCATTCAGGGACGAGGTGCGCCAACATCAGTGAATTGTCTGGAGAAAAGGAATGTGTAAGTTTAGGTATCCTTGGGCTTTAAGGTCGACACTGAAAAGGCTGTTGTGTTGGGACGTTGTGCTGTGTAAAGACCAAAACCTACATCCCCCTTAAAGCTGGGGAGGTCTAGCTTATGTAGGATATCGGTCTGCTGCTAATGCCTCGTCCCTAAGGCCCGTGGAGGCCTGTTGGATACCTTGGAAAATCCGTGTAGTTTGTAACTAAGTTTAGCTTTACACCTGCTGCAGCAGATCTTCAGCCTTCTATTTTAGGTTATAATTACACAAGGGGATAGAACCCCGCCAGCTCGATACGCAGTCGTTCTTGTCGTCCGTCGTCGTTGTTGCTGTTGTCATCAGTCCTCGTCGTTGTTGTTGTTGTTGTCGTCCGTCGTCGTCGTCCGTAGTCGTCGTCCATTGTATAGTAGAGGGGACAATTAGAGAGCCAAGTCACATAGGGGGTGTTGGATACTAGAAGAGGAGCCGCCCTTGCGTGTACAAGATAGTGAAGCTGCAAAGTAGGTAGGTACAATAGAATTCGTTTGTATACAGCCAAGAGGGTAATGCTTTGTACAAGAATGGTAGTCCAACGGATCCCTGTGTCATGGAAGAAAGGCTCAAGCGGCCAATGTAGTAAACAAGAAACTAGAAATATCCAAACCCAGTCGCTTACTGGAGGTACTCCCCGACAAGGGCCAAGTTGATGATGCCCGCCAGCCCGTACAGCGCAGCATCGTTGGTCGAGATCCACGCCGCCTCGTCGATGGGCGTCAGCACCGAGCTGCCGTCAAAGCGGACAGTGTTCCACGGCGACGAGGGCTTGAGGCCATCCGTGAAGAACTCGTTCCACGCGCGGGCCGCCAGGGTAGCGTTGCTGGTGCGGTGCGCCGCGTACGCAGTAAGCCTGGAGTGGCCCTGCTTGAGGCTCGTGTTGCCGAAGCCCTTGCCGTAGCGCGCCGTCTGCTCGGCGGTGCCGGCGCTGTAGTAGTAGCAGTACTCGTACCACGCCTCCTCGAAGCCCTCGGGCACCTGCTCGCCCGCGTGCTCGATGAACTCGGCCACGACCTCCATGAGGCCGAAGACGGCCGACAGGTGGGAGACGGCGACGAGGCCCTCGTTGTTGGGGTCCGCGGGAGGGGGGCCGAGGGTGCCGTTGGCGATGCTGTAGAGCCCGGATCCCGTGACGAAGCCGTTCTTGAGCTTGGCGATGCTGTCGGCCGTGTTGACCAGCTTCGTCCTGGCCTCCTCCCACCTGGGGCCGCGGCGCTCCCACTCAAGAAGCCAAGAGGCCGCCAGGGAGGACCAGTCGGTGCCGAGGCCAACGGCGACGGAGGCGTCGGGGGTCGGGACCCAGCCGTCAGTACGGACCTTGCGGTTGGGGTCGAGCACGCCGTACGTCTTGTCGGCATCGAGAACCTCCTCGATGACCTCGCCAACGCGCTCGTCACCCCCGGACAGGTAGTAGAACACCTTGCGGTACTGGGGGGTGGAAATGCGAGCCTGCTTGGCGCTGTCGCCCCAGTGCTGGACGCCGTGGCGCGTGCCGAGACCCTTCCACTTGCCCAGGTGGTAGACGTCGACCTCGCTCGTGTGACGGACGAGGGCCTCGGCGAAGCGGTAGACGTCCTCGCGTCCCGTGCGAAGGAAGTAGTTCCAGAAGAACAGGTCCGGCGACAGCTCCGAGTTGTCCCAGGCGTAGCCACCGACGTCGTAGCGCCACTGGTGGCGGTCCGGGTCGTACGCGTGGATGAAGTCGCCGTGGTCCCAGAAGCCGTACCATCGGCGCTGCTCGATCTGGCCCTCGTAGAAGCGGAAGAGGAAGTCGAGGTTCTCCTCGATGGCGGCGGCCTGGGCGCCGGCGGACGGCGAGGGAGGGGCCCAGTAGTTACCGATGGCCTTGGTCTCGGCAAGGTGCGCAGGCTCGCCGACGAGGACGGGCGGGTTGTTGGTGTGGTCGGAGAGGTCGGCGAGGAGGGTGCGGTTGGGGGTCTGGTCGAAGCCGTAGAGGAAGATCTCGTTGGTGCGGGCGACGCCGTAGGGGGTGTTGAAGCCTTCCTCCCAGTCCTCGTAGGTGATCTCGAGGGCGTCGAGCTGGTCGGCGTAGTCCTCCTGGCCGAGGCCGTCGTGGTAGGGGCGGACGTCGAGGGGAGGCGCCGCGGGGCTGTAAATCCAGATGGTGATCTCGCCCGTCTCGGTGGCCGCGTTGGAGATGTCGATACCGGTAGGGTAGCGCTTCCAGAAGTTGCGCAGACCGACGGCGAGACCTCCCTTGGTAGCGCCGCCGAGGTACGCAAGACCGCCGGCGCGGGTGCCGCCGGGGATGTTGACCCAGCTCTGGCCGGCCTTGGTGCGCTTCTTGAGGGTGAAGCCGTCGGGGGACAGCTGCGTGAGGCTGAAGTCGCTCCACGTCGGAATCCAGTGCAGTCTGGTGGTGACGCGCTGGTCCCAGGTCGCGGGGTCGGCGAGCTCGGCGCCCTCAAACTGATCAGTCCGGATCTGGGCGCCGGGATCTCTGCGGAGACCCGTGATGCCCTGGACGGCCTCGCTCAGGAGACCGCCGTCGATGCCCGAGATGCGCACGTGGCGGTTGTATTGTTCCTCGCCCTCGAGGGGCACCTGGAAGCGGATGCCGAGGCCGGTGATGAAGTCCTCCTTGGACTCGCCGTCGTAGATGACCGTGTGGACGATGCGGACGGCCTCGGAGTTGGCGTAGGCGTAGAAGCGCAGGACGAAGGGGAGCCAGTCGTCGTGGGCGGCGCCCTCGCCCTGGACGCGGTGCTTGCCGCGGACCGTCACGAGCGCGCGGGCGGTGTTGTCCTTGCTGACCGAGACCTCCTCGACGTTGCTCTCGAAGTTGAAGTGGTTGATGCCGGCTTGGCCCTTGTTCTCGGCGCGGTCCTCGACGGCGTCCTGGGAGTGCAGGACGAGCTTGCCGTTCTGGCCGATGACCTTGCCGGAAGCGGTCTTGATCTCGCCGACGACGACGCTGCCGGACTTGGGGAAGGTCAGGGAGAGCTTGCCGGTGTCGACGCTGACGACGTCCGAGGAATCGGTCACGGCAATGCCGGCAGCGGCGGACTGGCGACGGGCGCGGGAGAAGCGAGTGGTCGAGTTGGCAGACGACGAGGCGCTGACGGTGTATTCATCGAGGATCGTGTCGGACTCGGGGATCGCGTGGCCGGTCCACTTGATGGAGCCGTCGGCCCAGTAGCCCGTCACCCACGACTGCAGAGCGCCGCCGCTGGCGAGGGAGAACTCGGTCGAGTTGGGAAAGTGCTTGCCCTTAGCCCAGGGGAGGCCGAAGGTAGTGCCGCCGGAGTAGGACGGCGTGCGGCTGAGCCACTTGACGCTCGCGCTGTCGGGACTGGTGCTGTTCTGGGCGTCCGAGGAGCCCAGGAGGCCGGCGATGGCCACAAGGCCGAGGACGAGTCGAGACATCCTGGTGTAGCCGTCTGTTAGGTTGTTGAGTGGGCAGCCGCAAAGGAGTGAAGCGTGCCGTTGTCTCAGCCACAAGAAACGGTTGCAAAGAACAAGGACTGGCTCTCTATTTCTAAAGATGGGCGTCCACGAAACTCCTCGGGACAATGGGGAGCGAATTCCATGTCACCAGATGCCGTGGATGAGTCTTGGCTCACCGCACCGCCGCTCGAGATGGCATCATCCAGGGCGCTCATTTCGAGAGGAACGGGGCCGTTGTGCGTCGTGACAGGACGCTATGATGCCATGTCCCCGCTCCATCGTCCTCGGCAGGTCGCCCGTACTCGAGGCGCGATGCTACGCTGCTCTGCCACTAGATCTGCAAGTTTGATTAGGGTCAAGGGATAAGTTGAGCAGGTTCTGGCTCTCCCCGCCGTTCCGCGAGTCGTAACGCTGCTTCGGACTGTGGGGGGAAAGCTGAGATCAATTGATAGCATGGAGCATCAAGTCGAAGCTGCGCCCTGGCTAACTCCAAGAAGCATGGCTGCAATCTCGAAAGAGGGGAAGACCGGCTACTCCAGCTCCCCCAGAGAGCTTGGCCACTGTCAAGAGTTCGGGGTAATTGCACCGATGGCGGAGGAAAGGAGCCGGGGAAAGGGGTCCAGCATCAACCACCTCCCTGACGGGGCAATTGGGCCGGCACCGCAGGCTCATCCCGGCCGCGTTCGTTCCACCGACAGGACCGAGGGGTGGGTGTTCGCGATCCAATGGGGAAGAGCCGAAGACAACTTGCGGGGTAGCGACCGGCCTTTTCGTGGGGAGGGTTCGTGAGCTCTGTTTGGTTCGGCCGGCAAAAGGGGATCCAAGAGCGAGATTAGACGCGAGAAATATGCATATCGAGCACAACGACCAGGGTGCGGTGGCGAGCGGGGAATGCCCTTGGTGGGCAACTCTGTCACTTTATTGCGACCTCAATCACGCAATATTGCACCATTGAGGCCCGACGATAACTCTTTTGTGAAGCGTATTGGCTGGTTTTGTGTCCTCAGATTTCAACTCAAGCCATGATTCGTGTGCCTGGCAATTGTGGACTCTGCAAGTAAATGTGCATACTACAGACGCAGGAACGGACCAAACTTCTGGGAGGAGCATGCATTGCCGGAATGCCGCCGAGAACGCCCGCATGGCGTCGAGTTTGGACCGGATTCCGTGCTGCCACTGATGATAGATCAAGTGTCGAGTCGGAGTGAAATGGGGTCCGAGTTGTGCAACTCTTCGAAGAGGTCGAAGGCATGGCTCCCGGCGGGTGAAATGACAGAACTCATTCAAGATCGGACGGATGCCATCGAGGCAGCTGAAGGACGTCGGCAACGACGATGGCATTGAGTTGAGCCAAGCTTAGACGGCCCCCAAAGGACTCGGCCCGGCCCGGCAGTGGTCGAGGAACGGCTGGGCAGACGGAAACCTACGGGCCATGTGGCGCTGTCGCAGCGGCACAGTCCTACGGAGGGATTCGGCTCTGAGAATCCCACGCCGCATGGGGTACACATCGCATGTGATCCTGCATGGTTAGGGGATCATCACACACGAATGATGTTCTTATCTACTTTCCTATCTGCAATCACGGACCATGGACTGATGCGGGCATGGTTCCCGGTGTAAAGTGCGTAAATGCCGCGGAGACCGCGAGAGAGACACCGGATACCGGAGCAGGGGAGGAATGACGCCATCCTTAGTAGCGGGACTCGATGCTAATGACCCAAGCAATTAAACTTGCGTGGTAGAACACTCAATACCATGGCTAACAAGGTGCTGGGAGGACGACATCATTTAAAATGTCGACTAGCGTCAACGAGTTATCAAGGTATGGGCAACAAATAGCTCCGAGCCCAGACGAAAGAGGCCCGCCTTTCGCTTACAACTACCGCTTTGAGGACCTTTGGCTCAGCTCCCGTCGTTCATGTCCACGTCGCAGTGTTCGTCGGCCTTCCCCTTGGTCCCTGGCGCTGAGTTGCGGCCGCCATCACCTTCTTAGAGACTAGGAGGCCGTTGGCAGTGTCGTCGGCTTTTTCAATATTCAGTCCATCGATAGCCGAAGCCATCTGGCCTTCGCCGGAGGCAACAGCCATGGTCACATACTGCATGCGGATCTCGTCTGTCAGCCTAGTGTCTAGGGGCTTATTGATCTTGACGAACGACCGGCCAGCAGCGATGTCGAGCAGAATATCTTTCTGTCTTCGTCAACTTCGCATATGACGCCCCGCCGTCCTCGTGCTGGTTCTTCGCATTCACGGGATTAAACTTGGCGTAGGTTTCGAATGGCCTGTTGCCAGAAACGGTCGTCCTTAGTATCTCCGCGTCTTCGTCATCTATGCCCCGCCCCGGTGGTATAGGGAATTATAGAGGTTTGTAATCTCGCGGTTCTCCTCTGGATTCTCGGCAAGTAGCTTGAGGAACGCCTTGGGCTTGTCGTCCCTTTTCACGTTGTCGTCGTACTCCACGGCCGGATGATAGTCCAACACCCCCATGGCCTTCTCCAAATCAAGGGCGTTTTCCGCGACGCGACGGTTCGACGACTGCGTCTTAGGCGCCTCTAGTTTGTCGACGGCCCTCTCGGTGAAGTACCCGGCCCACTCAATGCCGTCGGACTGCATTCTGTCTTTCTGCCAGCTACCAACCGATGTCTTCCGGCGAAGGTGCAGGGCGTGGATGGTATTCAGGGCCCGCACCCAGCTTTCGTGAGAGTGTCCCATTGTGAGCTTCCATGCCACCCACGCTGACCACCAGCAGCCAGCGCCAAAGAAAAGCAAAGCCCCCCCCCAGGGGGCCAATGAAGAGCGCCCCAATGCGTAAGAGTGTCTGCGAGTGGATCAAGTTACTGGACGGGAAGAACAGTTATCTTCAGAAGCAGATAAAGGAGCCGTACCGATCTGTTTTCCTTAACAAGAACGGCAAGATATGCGAACCAGACAAGATCAGGCTGTACGGTGAAGGAAGGATTGGATTATACGACAGTTTCAGCGGACTTGGCACCACGGCCCTTTCCATCGCGAGCACGTCCTTCTACATGAAGATTTCATAGAGAATATACATCATTTTATTGTTGTTTTTCTGGCTAATTCTGCACAAAAAGACTGAAGCTGCTTGACGGTACGCGCCCAATCAGAAGATGTTCGCTCTCATCAGCTGGATCAGAGGGGTCATGAGCATGCACTTCAGCTGCAATGTGCAAAGGGCCTGTCAGAAAGGAGCTGTGACTGGGGTCCGTTGACTTTGCCGGACCCTGCTGGCACCGGGATGGAAGACAGTCTATGGGCGGTTACTCTTGTGAGCTGCAAAAGGAAAACAATGGCATTAGTTCGTGACGACACCAGGTTGAAACTGGTTCCATCAGTTACTCACTTAAAAGTCTTGCCTGTGACGAAGAAACACGAAATGCACAGTGACAGACCTATCCTCCTTCGATCAAGATGTCTTTATAAGCTGGTTTGAGTAGGTGATCGAACGTTCATCGAGTCGTGTGAGCCACTGTTGTCTCGACCGTCTTAATGATGGCTTCCTCGTCGCTGGCCGCCGAGTGACTCTTCCTCCGCGTCCGCAGCGACGCAGGATCCTCCACATCGCTCTCCGCCTTCCACCTGACCTCCGACCCGTCCGGCCTGTCGAACAGCTCGAGCTCGTCAATGGTGTCGAAGTGCCTGCGCTTGGGCTGGGAGCTGCCAAACGTTCGCAGCGCGTATCGCATGGGCCCGGAGGCGGGTCCCTTGTCGCTGCTCTGGCCGCGCCCGGAGCCCTCGCCGAGGATCTTGGGCGCGACGTGGTTCAGGAAGATGCGAAAGGTCGGCAGAGAGCCGCAGATGATGATCAGATTCGCTTCGACGATGAGCCACAGCGTGCCCTGTGCCAGCACGAAAGTTGTGTCGGAGTTCTTGAGGCTCGGGATGAGGATGATCAGTCGGGCGACGGCGGCGCCGAAGGTGATGAGTCCGGTGCCGAACCAGGCGACCAGTGCTGCCTTCTGCTTCCACGACATCTGGAGGCGCAAGATAATGGGCAGGGGCAGAACCATGAGCAGGATGTCGGTGACGCCGCCCATGATGGCTTGGAGCATGTAAACCGGGGGCCGGTCGATGCAGTTGGTACCGGTGTAGAGGCGCAGGTTCCACGCTGCTTCGATTGGGGTGCAAGCGAACTGGACGGAGAACCAGACCGAGGTGAAGGCGGCGACGGTAATGAAAGAGGTGAACATGATGGCGTAGTGGTACCAGACGATCGGGGAAAGACGGTCGTAGAAGATGCAGAGCACCAGCTTCGCGAGGACGGTGCCAGGAATCACGGTCAGGGTCGTGGCGTGGATGAGCTGGAGTTCGCGTTCATGTTAGCGTTGTCTTCGTTGCTCGGTCAGCATCTGTCGGTCTTCGGGTCCTTACTGTTGTCTCCCAGATAGCGTCGTCAAGCGACATCTCCCAAATGTGTACTCCCAAGACTCCCTGCGTGAGACAGTGGAGGATCAGGCTTTGGGCTACAGTCGTGAGTACCCATGCGCCAACGATCATATCTGTCCTCTAGAGTCAGTAGCGGTTCGTACGTGACTATCTTTCGCATGTAAGGTTGTCTACACACAGTCGTCGATGCGCCATCTCTTCAAAATGAACGTCGCCGTGTACACGCGCTGGGACAGAAACAGAAAGGCGACAAAGAACTCGATGCCGAAAGCCCAGTAACTCGAGTTGATCGTGGCAGTGTCCTTGAAAGGGTGCGTAAAGTTGACATGGTAGCCTTCCGGTGGCGCAACCAACACCTCGACGCCGTCGACAACTGGGAACGACATTCCGGTCGTGAGAAAGCCTTCGGAAAACCTGTTGGGTCTGCGAGGTCGACGGAGGGCCCGCCTTGCGACGACTTGCGGTGCGTCAAAGGCTAGATTATAAGAGAACTGGCATAGGTAAGGGAGGGCCACCAGGAGCACCTCCCGGTGGAAAAGATAAGGGGTTGAATCTCAAGTCAGGGCCTCAACTTTGGAACTTGGGCTCGTAAGATTTGAAAAGTTTATTCAGTGCCCACTTGCTTCCCTGGCTCGTGTCGTGCTTCGCCTACAAAAGATCAACTGTGTTGGTTCTGCAACTCTCAGTACTTGTCTGGATCGTCTCCAGTTACTGTTACCAATGAGAAACACCCTTTTGCCGGCATATGGAGCATGCCGGCAGTGATATGTCACATCGACCCCCTTGCCTTAATTTCATGCGTGACACTGTCCTGAGTCCTACGTCGGTATGATTCTGTTACTCGGCCGGATTCGAACAGCAGTGCCCAACAATGAGAACCAGATAAGCTAAAGGCAGTTCCAAGATCTAGGCCACTAGGTATGATCCTTCGTCTGAGGACCGGAACTTGCCATTTCTAAAACTTGTTCGTCTGCGGTTAACGCGGAAAGGCTTAGGTATTGGCCCAGCTTCATGAATCCATCCGGCAAACCCCCCACCATTTCAATTAGCCGACTAGCCCAAGCATACAACCCTCGGCCTCTTGAAAATTCTTCAACGGCACTTCAGTTGGCCAACAGGTTCAGGATCGGCAGATGACTATGCATGCTTTGGGAACGCCGTACCCATAAGGTTCCATGACGAGAGCTGCCAACGGCTCACCGGTGAGGGATCTTGAGTCAAGAACTTCACGAGTTCTGCCTAATGCTGCCGCTTTTGGAGATTTCAAGTCGATGGGACCCAGCGCGCGGCCCCGGGAAATCAGCCGGCGCATTTTCCGGCCCCCACAGAGTCAATATTCTGTGCTCCGGTGGAGGCCAATCTGGGCTTCAACTGAGAACGTGCGGCCATAAGTGGACTCCTGCCTCGAGCGCGATTCAGTTCAGGCGGTCGATCCCTCGACGGCCCGGTGGAAGCGGGCGGGAGGCCGTGGGGGTTGCAGCACAGACTATGCGTTCAACGTTCAGAGTGTCGACAAGTTTTGCTTCGGGGCATCGGGTCCGGAGCGAATGGTGAACAAACGCGTACACCGGGGGCGAGAGCAAACCCGTGATACAGCAAACTTTGTCAAGACAAGCAATCCGATTCTCCTCAGGTGCTTGCTCTGTGACCTGTCACAAACACCGTCGTTTCTGACAAGCCTCAGCGCGGACTTTCAGCCCGATAGTGTCGGACCATCGATGGAGCATCACGAGTTCAGTTGATTGACAAGGGCGAGCAAAACATCCATGCAAGAAGAGGCCTTGCTAGTTCCTCCCCGCCAAGAGGGGCTGCCTGCATGATTCTCGTTGCAACGGCCCCGTCCGTGTTTTAGAGAAATAGCAACAGGTACGCCGCTTAGACATCAGGCAGTCCCTCGTCCGTCAACCCGTCCCTCGCTACCGCAGTCAAGATGAGGCTCCCGGCACTCGCCTTTGGCGCAGCTTTCGCTCCTCTCTCCAAAGCCGCCTGCATCAGAGAAATGGCCGCTGACTCCTGCGTAAGTCGGCACTCCTCGTGTCTGATCTTGCCCCTGCTAGCGCCAGTGACTAACAAACGTCGGTTCATAGTGTGCGGTTCTCGAGAATGCCGGCCTCAAGGTCTTGAGGCCGGGCACAGAGGCTTACACCGCCCGTGATGAGTCCTACTTCTCCGTCTCGGCCCAGTTGAGCCCCTACTGCATCGTGCAGCCGACCTCCGCCGCCGAGGTTGCCCTGGCCGTCACCACTCTCAAGAACACGACTTGCAACTGGGCTGTCCGTGGCGGTGGCCATATGACGTGGGCCGGCGCCTCCAACAGTAAGTCTGACAACAGAGCCATGGTCTCTCCTGACTGCCTGAAGGCTGTGCTAACCCGAACGCGTAGTCGATGAGGGCGTCACCGTCGACATGGGCCTGATCAAGCAGGTCGAGTACTCGGCCGAGACCAAGGTCGCCAGCGTCGGCGCCGGAGCCCTCTGGCGCGACGTCTATGCGGCGCTCGAGCCCTTCGGCGTCACGGCTCCCGGCGGCCGGACCTCGACCGTCGGCGTCGCCGGCTTCCTCACCGGCGGCGGCAACAACTTCTTTAGCTCCGAGGTCGGTCTTGGTTGCGACAACGTCGTCAACTTCGAGGTCGTCCTCGGCAGCGGCGAGATCGTCAACGCCAACCGGGAGACCAACGCGGACCTGCACAAGGCCCTCAAGGGCGGCTCCGCCAACTTCGGCATCGTCACCCGCGTCGACATTCAGACCGTCGACGTCGTCCAGCTCTGGGGCGGCCAAGTCGTCTACCCGCTCGAGACGACGGACCAGCACATCGACGCCTACGTTCGCTGGGTCGACAACATCCCCAAGTACACCAAGGGCTCTGCCGTCACCTTCTGGGCGTACACCCCCGCCGCCGGCACCGTCGTCTCGGCCGCCCTCCATGACGCGTCCAACACGGAGTGGGCGCCGGCTTACGACGACTTCCGCACCATCCAGCCGCAGTCCATGGACACGCTGCGCCACGACAGCCACCTCAACATGACGGTCGAGCTCGAGGAGCCCACGGGCTACCGCCAGATCTGGATCACGCTGACGGGCAAGAATGACGCTCGCTTCATCCGCCGCGCCGTCGAGGCCCAGGCCGCCTTTATCGAGGGGTGGAAGGCGACCCAGGACGTCGACTTCCTCAACTACATCACGTTCCAAGCCATGCCGAAGCTGCTGTTCGAGCACTCAAACGCCAAGGGCGGCAACGTGCTCGGCATGGACCGCGAGAAGGACAACGCCATTCTCTTCCAGATGCAGCACATGGTCCGCTCCGCCGCCGACGAGGCGGAGGCCCGCAAGCAGCTCCTCGCCATGCGCCAGGAGCTCAAGGACTACTACGTCGCCGAGGGCATCGACGTCGAGTGGGAGTACCTCGGATACGCCGACGTCGGCCAGGACCCCCTCAGCACCTACGGCCCCGAGAACATCAAGCTGCTCAAGGACGTTGCTGCCAAGTACGATCCGGAGCAGGTGTTCCAGAGGAGAGTACCCGGAGGATTCAAGATCTCCAAGGTTTAGAGCCCAGGGAACGTCTTTCAACGGCGTTGTATTATCAGGGAAATAATCTAGGTAGAGAATCCAGTCTAATAATTACTTCCAAACGTCACGATTGCACCGGCCTTGCTTGATGCACACGTACATGCCCTTCGAAATTCCAGATTAATGAATTACACCAATCTCATACCACACGAAAGGTTTGTCTGTATTGTTGGTTCTTCTCCATGGTGATTCGGTTCTGGTCCTTCACGAGCACGGCTTCTGATCAGAAACCTTTCCCGACGAGCCACGTGGACAGGGAAATGGAAAAAGAGGACACGTTCCTGCAAGGGCCTTCGCTCAAGTTCCTCTCGAAACGCCGCATCCCGCTGTTGTAGTCTCGATGACCCTCGATTACGGACCCGGAAGCGATCGTGGTTCCCGATCCCTGGCCACCACGTGCTACGAGAACCTCGTAACTACATGTATATAGTTTTAGATGGAGGGTTTGTTAAATCGTAGAAGTCCACGAGGATATGATAATAAGATCTCACCGAAATTCCTTCTGAGACTTGGTCTCCTAGTTGTTACGTCTCTTCGACATGTGTTCCGGATGTTCACTGCACTCTGGGTTCTGATTTGCTTGGTAGGCTGACGTACTACTTCTACAACGTCTCAACGTCTCATGACAATGGCCGTATGAGTAGACAAAACGATAATTAAACTAGGGGCATCTTATTCATCACCCCGTCCAGTATCCAACACCCCTAAGCGTGCGGCTTAGCTCGCTCTCCTAAAACAATAATAACGACGATGACGGACGACAACAACAACAACGACGGACAGCAAGAATAACAATGATAAACGACGATAACAACGATAACGTCTATAAGCTTATAGAATAGAGCCTGTAATATAGTTGTAGTTAAAGGGGATGTTAAACAGCTGCTAGATAAGTAGATAACGAATATAGAAGATCTCCCTTAAATTACGTACTCCCCGTAACAGCACTTTAGAAGAGTGCCGACAATATACGCCTAAGAGCCAAATTAATCATTTAAGCTGAGACTTAACTATGGATTTCCGGCGAAGGACGATTCGTAGACAAGGAGTGCTGTTCGGCATCTTGAAATGATATTGTTCCGAAAACTCTCACAATTAACGGCAGGTTGGAAGCGGCAACTCCCCACGACGCTAGTTTCCATTCAGATGACTACCAAAATGAGAGTTTTAGTCCGCCCTTAATCATCTACCGAGTGGATCGTAGAGAGTGGACAGAGGTCCTTTTAACTATACTAGGTTATTGAAGTTAGGAATGTGAGCCCAACTCTACGATACCTACACTCGATCTGAATCACTTCGTTAATCAGTAGCGTAGTAGTATTGATATTTAATTAAATTATCTTATTAAACGACGCAAAGCTCTCCATCCAGAGATCATATTGCTTGAATTATCGCCAGGTTTCCTGCCTTTAGTTACCACTCGATGGCTGGACGGGCCTCTCGTGGGCCTCCATGACAAGCTTTTCAGTCTTCCGCGCAACCTCCTCGGTCAGCCGGTCCTCGTTGCCGTCGAGGATGACGGCTGTTTCCTCCAGGCTCATCTTGCCCGTCTCGACGAAGAAGAAGTACACGACGACGGCCTCGAACGCCAGCCAGACGTCGTAGGTGATGTAGTACTTCCACTTGGAGTTGGTGACGCCGATGGGGTTGGCGTACTGGTTGAAGATGAGCGCCAGCGCGACGAAGAGGTTGTACAGCACCAGGCCCCTGGCGCGCAGGTTGAAGGGCAGGATCTCGACGACGTAGGTGACCTGCAGCGCGCCCCAGCCGACGGTGAAGGTGACGTTGTACAGGAAGATCATGGCCAGCACGCCGCGCGCCAGGGCGGGGGAGCCGGCGCCCGTCAGGTCCGTCTGCTGTTCGTAGGTCGCCTGCAGCGCGGTCCAGGTGACGTAGCACGCGAGGGAGCTGATGGTCGAGAAGAGAAACATGGTGCGTCGGCGGAAGCGGTTGACCAGGCACGAGGCGAGGAGGCCCCAGATCAGACCCCAGAGAGTCAACAAGGCGTTGATCAGGGTCTGGGTGTCCTGCGACGTGTAGCCGATGGAGTTGAGGATGAGCGAGAGGTAGTAGGAGATGAGGCCATTGCCAGACCTGCAAAGATGATGTCAGTTGGGCATGCTTTCGACTGGTGGGAAGTGAACATACCATTGGGAGAAGAACCCAACACAGAGGATAATGAAGAACCGCTTCCGGTTTCCAGGCGTCTTGAAGAAGGACAGGTACGAAGTCGTGCGCGACGCCTCGGCCTCCATCCGCAGCGCCGTCCGGATCTCCTCCATCTCCAGCGGCACGACGAGGTCCGACGCGTCCCCGTTGGCGTGGTACTTCACCAGCAGCGCCTCAGCCTCCTGCTCCCTCTCCTTGGACACGAGCCAGCGCGGCGACTCCTCGATGCAGAAGCACAGCCCGAGCTGCACGACGCTCGAGACGGCCTGGAGGAGGGACGGGATGCGCCAGGCCCAGGTGTTGCCGATCCGGAAGGTGCCGAAGGTGATCCAGGCGGCGGAGAGCGCGCCGAGCCCCCAGAGCGAGTTGTAGATGCTCACGAGCGGCGCGCGCTGGGACGGGTACGCGAGCTCCATGATCATGAGCGGCGCGGCGGTGATGTTGAGCGCGAGGCCGAAGCCGAGCACGCCGCGGGCCGCGATGAACATGCCGACGTTCTGCGCCGCGGCCTGCAGGGCGACGCCGATGAGGAGGACGGAGGCGCTGGTCAGGAGGGCGGGCTTGCGGCCGAAGCGGTCGCAGAAGTAGGCGCAGAAGGGCAGGGCGACGAGTTGTCCGACATTTTGGATCGCGTTCAGTCTGTGGATGAGCTGTGGTCAGGGGATCGTCAAGAGAAGCCAAGAAAGGGGGCGATGTGCTTACAGTCCCAGCTGCTGGGCGTTGGGATGGTTGAAAGAGTCTTGCCACGTATCGAGCGACTGAAGCCCGTTCATCATTGACCCATCGTAGCCCGTTGCGTAGCTCGACACGAGCGACAGCGCGAGGATGCAGTTCAGCTTGACGATGCCCGGGTTCTTGAGCCAGGCTGTGGGGCCTCTCTTGCTCGCGATGGCCGCCTCGACGGTGACTGGGATGCCCGAAGGCTCCGTCGTCGCGGTGGCTTCTCTCGTCAGTGTCGTGGCCATCGTGGAAATGAACGATGTGGAACGGAGGATGCCTGTCTCACAGATTCCACAATCTTGTGGGGGTGAGGCCGTTGATATGGGACGCTCTGCCCGAGGTCGACAGCGACAGAACCCAGAGACCTGGTCTTCGTTTCCCTCGGGGCCCGGTATCAGCGACACACGCCCGGCCATCTTCCGGGCCGGAGGTCGAAAGGATCTAGAGCCTCGGTCGCTGGCCCAGGGGACTGGGTAGGTGTCACCTCACTCACTCGCCAGATACGCACGACAGATCGAGACTAGACTCGAGAGATACCGGTGGGGATTTGCGAGGCGCTCGTTCGTTGTCGGCAAAGACCGCCAAAGATCGGGCCAAAGAAATCCGAATTCGACTCACCAACGGCGACATGCCATTGATGCGTAAGGTGATTAGCACGTATGTCCAGTGGCAGCGGAGTTATTGTCCGACCCTTGGCCAACAGGCGAGAGCGATACCAAGATAGGTAGATGTAAGCTATCGCCGGGAATAAGATCCCGCGTTGCGAATGGCTCGCATCTCGGGACGTCCAGTTTCCCCTCCCTCTCCCAGCTTATCCTCCCACCTGGGGCCGTCATGCCATTCACACATCGAATAGGTGGATCGTTCTCCCCGCACAATCCAGAACTCGTGACCCCAGGTTCGCTAGTGCTGCGGCATCTTGCCCCCCTCAGGTTGGGGTATGTTGCCATGTAACCTTGCCCGAGACCCCGGCGAGAGGTCCACCGGTTCCGGCCCGGTTCGGACCGGAGGAGCAGCTCGTACCAATTGGTATCTGTGATTGGAGGGCCGTCGTCGATGAGCTGCTGAGTGATTCCGGGGGAGGAGGCTGGAATGAGGGGAAGAGTGAGGAGACCATGGAAATGTTCCCCGGACCAAGAGGCTAGTCTAGCTCTTGCGTGGTCTTTCATGACGGAGATGTACCGGGGTCAAGAGAGAGTAGATAAATAGAAGGCCACGATGAGATGGCGACAAGGAGGCACTCTTCTCGGGAGCGTTGTCTGGCCTCTTTCTTCCTTGCTTAGGTGTCCGATATGCATCTCAAGTTGACCACCGCTTCACTGCTGGCCTCCGGCTCCGTGCTGGGGGCCCACGCCGCCAGCAAGCCGACCCTGTCTGAGGGTAAGACACAGACGAAGTCCAGTTGACGTCCACTTTGACTGACACTACTCCCAGCCGCCCAAAGTCTATTCGACTACTCGATGGAGGTCCAGGACTCCAGATGGGACGACTCTTACAAGCTTATTTGGTACCAGGACAGGGGTCCATGGTCCGTAAGGTTCACGGCCTGGTACACGGCGGGTCTGCTCCATCGTAACGAGGGCGACGATGCGGCGAACGCTAGGCTTGCGATCGAGAACATGTGAGTTGCCTGGCGGTTAGCAGCCGAGTTGCCGAGGCTGATTGAGAGTGTTTGTCGTGCAGTCTGGCGAGCCAGATGACGTCCGACTATGACTCGGCGTGGTACGGAACGTTCAAGCTGTCCCCGGACGAGCCGGACCCGACTCCGGACTCTGAGCTGTACCCGCCTTCGATCTACGTAAGTTGGCAACGGGATGGCCGTATTGATTAGTTGGCAGCGGGATGGCCGTATTGATTGCAATGAGCACATGTGTTGACATGCGCCACAGAACACGTACGATCCCAACTGGAGAGAATTCATCGGGTCAGTTTCACCAAATGTCCGTAACTCGGAAGTACCACTGTCTCACACGCCGCAGATCTCAACTCATCCAAGACGTGGAGCTCTACTCGGACCTCCTCGGCGAGGACCTCGTCAAGAGGATCGAGGATGCCATGGAGATCCAAGCCGTCGGCGCCATGCGCCGCAACGGCAGCTTCCCCGAGGGTGACAACCTCATCCTCGGCTACTCGAACCCGGCCCTCATGCGCGCGCTGACGGTCGGCTGGATCGGCGCGCGCCGCAATAACGCGACCTTCGTCGACTTCGCCAACACCCAGGGCACCGAGCTCCTCGAGCTCTTCGAGTCCAACGGCGCCGACACGCTCGGCGAGTACAACGCGCCCAACTACTACGGCATGGACGTCTGGGCGCTCGCGGCCAACATCGCCTACGGGCCCGCGGACGCGACGCTCACGGCCAACGCCGCGACGATCCTGCGCAAGCTCTGGGACGACGTCGCGCAGCACTACAACCCGTACCTCGGCAACCTCGTCGGCCCGTACGACCGGGCCTACACGCGCGACATGACGCGCCACTCGTCCATCCTGCCGATGTACTGGTGGTCCGTCTTCGGGCGCGAGTACGGCCCGCAGCCGCCCAAGGGCGAGGGAGACCTGCAGTTCGACGCGGCGCAGGGCGCGGCCATCGCGCTGGTGGCGGACACGGTGGGCCGGCACATCTCTGACGAGACCGCGGAGGCGCTCAAGGCCAAGGGACCCTGGGCCGGGTCGCGGAGCCTGACGAGGGAGGTGAGGGACGAGCTGGGGCCGGACGCCGCCGTGCGGACGACGTCGGCGTGGGTCAGCGCGCCGCTGATGGCCGGCGGGCAGAGCCTCGCCGAGGAGAAGAACCGGGGCAACCAGTTCGTGCCGGCGATCGTGCACTGGGCGTCGGACCCGGCGCACCAGCCGTGGCCGTACGTCGGCTTCTTCGTGCTGTACCCGTCGGCGTCGACGATCGACGCGGTGGCCGGGGAGAACTTCCTGAGCGTGTCGTACCCGAACAAGACGCAGGCAGGGTCCGACATCTTCACCTTTGCGCTGTCCGGGCTGCCGCCGTCGTGGACACAGGGCGGTAATACCGTCACGGGGCTCGAGGAGCTGCCGTGCCTGAGCGTCAACGTCTCGGCGCCGGGGCTGGAGAAGCTGCCGGTGTCGTACGGGGAGCAGCTGAGGAACCACTGGTACTACAACGTGTCGTACGCGGTGCCTGCGGGCTTCGAGGGGATTCCGCAGGTGAACCTGACGCTGGAGTACACCTGCGAGATTTAGTTTCAACAAGATACGTTATTGAATACACATGTTCCAGTTGCCTTTGTTCTGTTGGAACTTGGGATAAGTCCATGCCGTTCATCATTAGTTGTCGAGTTTATTTCATGCGACTCTCCGGCTTTCGCCAGGCTTGAAAGTAACCAACGACTCGGATCTGGTGTGAGACAAAAGACAAACTCTCTGCCACACCCAGGCTGTTGGTTCTCCAAGACACCGAAACTGACAAGACGCATCACTGGACCGGATTGCAAACTGTATTTAGTGCAGACATAATACGACCTCTTTGTCTTTAATAGCGCTCGCGGCAACACGGCAGAGTCCAGCCCGAGCTCGTATCCGATGTTCCGCCCGCATAACTGTCTGGCCGCGACTCGAGTCAGGGCCCATAGTTGTCCGCAGCACTCGTGGAACCGTGGTACGGGGCAGAGCGCCGGCAACCCCACGACGCCTCTTCGAAGTCGTGAGACTGGTAGTCAGCAAGGCGACTCGATGAGTTTGTCGGATATCAGTTCCGCGGCGAAAACTTCTAGTTTTCGGGTTGGTTCTGGCTCACTCATCTCCCGAAGGTCCCGACTCCCGTGCCTTCACCGCCGTTCCAGCGTCAAGGCCTCTCTCTATATTAGTTTCAGGCCTCAAGCTAAAATTTGTCTTCAGCGTTCAGGGGACCCCTGTAGTTTCACATTGATTGGGCAAACTCGCTGCGTTCTTTTTAGAATAACCCTCGCCATTCAGGCTGAGATGCGTCGGGCTTGTCGTAGGAATTGAACCAACTGCATAAGCTGAAAAGCTTCGCGATCCATCGGCAAGGCAGACGCCTAGCTAGCGAGAGTCTTAGCTTGAGTTGCCCTCAGCCACTCCCTCTGTCAAAGTCTTTGAGCAACGAAACTCAGCCACGACAACGCCCACACAGCCTCAAAGGAACCAGTGAACGTGTTGGTGTGTGTGTTCTGTGTCTCATACCGCCGGACTCTCCCTATGAAAAAAGCTCAGACGCTCTCCCTCGTGTCGCGTCTCAAAAGGCCAAGGCCAGGCAGGACCAGACCAAAAGGCGGACGGTCTCTCTCTGTTCCCCCTGAGACCAACGACGGAAAACAAGGGAACACCTTTCTCCACCAAGAGACCCCCCCTCCGATCCATCCGATTACCGTGTTAATTTCCACTTCGGCAGCGTCTCCAGGCGCTATTCCTCACACGCCAAAAGTCTAAAATCGACCACGTCGCCGCAAATTCCGTGGCGTTTTTGGGACGGAACCCCCTGAACGTCCAAGACCTCTCTTGCGTCTACGGTTCTGTCAACAACAACAGCGACACGCATGAGCAGGACGACGGCGTGACGTCTGACTTTCCGGAAAAGAAACGGTTGTTTGTGAGTGAGTGAGCGAGCGAGGGCGAGAGAGAGAAAGAGAGAAGGGAAAAGAGGGAGGAAACCCCCCCGGAAACCCGCACGCATTCAGATGGGCGCCGCCGGCGATGGAGGCCGGCCGGGCCATCACCACCCCGTGCCCTTCACCGACGAGCCCACGACGCCGCGAGGTCGCGACACGGACGAGGAGGCGGCCAAGTTCCTCGTGGACGACGACGACGAGGAGTACGAGCTGGCCTCGCGCGCCAGCATCTCCAGCAGCGCCCAGTCGTCCATCACGAACCAGAAGTTCCCGGCCACGCGGAAGCGGCACTGCCTCCACGGGCCCTCGCCGCCCCGGACGCACGCGATCCGTCCCGTCCTCCCCTGGCTGCAGGAGGCGCCCCCGCGGCTGCTCAACCGGCTGCTCGCCCCGACGCCGCGCCGCAAGGCCGCCGTCGTCGGCCTCTTCCTCGTCTGCTGGGTGCTCGCCTTCGCGGCGCCGCTGGCCTCGTCTCGCGCCATCGCCGACTCAAAGGGTCAGCCCGTCCTCAGCCTCAGCTGCGGCGACGCGCCGTGGGGATTCAAGAACGAGTGCGGCCTCGACGGCGAGGACTGCCGGCCGTTCTCCAACAGCTCCTTCGCCTTCCGCTGTCCCGCCAACTGCGCGTCCCACATGCTCCTCAACCCGCACGCCGTCGGCCCGCAGGAGGTCGTGTACAGGCCGCTCGTCGTCGGCGGCGGCGACGGCGTGTACCGCGGCGACTCGATGATCTGCGCGGCGGCCATCCACGCGGGCATCGTGACGGACGCGAGCGGCGGGTGCGGACGCCTGCACCGCGTCGGCCGGCATGAGAGCTTCAACGCCTCGGCGGGGCACGGCATCGAGTCGGTGCCCTTCGACTCGTACTTCCCGCTGTCCTTCACCCTGTCCGCGGACCGGGACGACGTGCGCTGCCCCGACCGCGACCCGCGGCAGCCCCTCCTCCCGACGTCGATCCTCTTCTCGTCCGTCTTCTCCGTCTTCACGACCTCGCCGGCGTGGCAGTTCTTCGTCTCCTTCGTCGGCATCTTCGCCCACGTCAGCTTCGCCTCCGACCCGCCCCCGGCGGCGCGGCACGTCGCCTCCGTGCTGCCGGACCGCATCTCCGCTTTCGCGGGGCGTCTCCTCCCGGCGATCTTCTGCGCCGCCGTCATGTACCACGCCTGCGTGCGGCGCACCCTCGGCGGGCTCACCGCGCAGTTCGAGAAGACGGCGCTCTGGCTCGGCGGGTTCTGGTTCGGCGCGCTGTCCAACTACACCTTCGCGTGGATGCCGATCCAGCGGCTGACGGCGCACGACATCGAGCACCAACCCGGCGCGAAGCCGGCGCTGGCCCTGATCCTCATCATCCTGGCCGTCGTCATGGCGAAGCAGGTCTACTTCTTCTGGCTCGAGGGCCGGCTGCCGCGCTTCCTCGCGCTGTACGCGCTCTTCCTCGCCGCCATCCTCGCCGGCATCGCCATCCCGGGCGTCGACCTGCGCATCCACCACTACATCATGACGTTCCTCCTCATCCCCGGCACCAGCATGCAGACGCGGTCGTCGCTGTTCTACCAGGGCATGGTGCTGGGGCTGTTCGTCAACGGCATCGCCCGCTGGGGGTTCGACTCGGTCCTCCAGACGCCCGCGGCCCTGCGCGAGGACGGGCCCTTTCTGTCCGCGGTCCCGCAGCTCGCGGACCCCGTCGTCTCGTCGGGCTCCATCTCCTTCCGCTGGCTGCTTCCCAATGCCACTTCCGTCGTTGGCTTTGACGGCATCAGCGCGCTCGTCAACGACGTCGAGCGGTTCCGGTACTTCTTTGCTGATGGCGGCGCAGAGGACTACTTCAACTGGACGCGCAAGGCCCAGGAGGACCACCCCGAGTACTTTAGATTTGCATACGTCAAGGACGGCGTCACGCTGGACTACACGAGGGCCGGGACGTGGTTCGCCAACGGCTCGTGGGCGCTCCCGCCGGAGCCTGCGGCCAGTCTCAAGTTTTAGACATACATTCGGCATTAGAATTTGGAATTTTCTTGTACTGGTGTTTTGGTGCGGGTTATAGCGAAGAGCGACTGCATTTCAGGGGGTTTTGTTATTGCATCACCAGCGTGTTTTCGAGAGTTTCATACAGTATTAGATAACATAGCTATACAAACTGTCTATTATTCCAATCGCTGGGTGCTCTCTGCCAAGTTCAGAAAACGGGATCTCTTGACATGTCTCATGCGCCGTGCCTTCATGCACGCCCTTCAGTGACAAGGCGCTGACAGGGTGCAAGACTGACTGAATCGCAATGACGGCTCTGTTAGTGTTGTGCACGTGTTTGCTGCGGTCCGCTAACACCCGGCTTCCGTCCGGCGGTGGGGTTGCTCAATTTGTGGCGTTGAGTCACTTCGTCCCTGAGATGGTAGAAAAGCCTCAATCCTCTCGTCCACTCCGATGTTCTCGAGAAGAGCCGTGTCAATTAGTTCCCAACAACCTCAGCGAAGAGGCAACCCCCCAACCGTAACTCCCACCATGTCCAAGTTCCGAATCCAGCTCTTCCCCTTCGACCCGGACTCGCCCGAGCACTTCGCCCGCATGGTCGACCAGCGGACCGAGTGCGGCTGGAGTTTCGACCTCGTCCCCGCGTGGCAAAAGCACCAGCGGTCGGGTCTCAAGTGCATATACTGGATTGTAAGATGACGTTGTCCTGCTTGTGACGTTTTCCGAGCCCGCCAATCACGTCAGCCGGTCTCTTCAGCGCAACCTCTCTCAACCCCCGAATCCGAGTTGTCACAACCGCCAGGGGCCGTATATGCTGACTGGTCTCTTAGGCTCTCGATTCATCACAACCGTCCGCGGCGGAACTGCTCTCGAAACACATCTCACACTTCTCAAAGGCATTTCAAAATCGGATGTATAGCATGAGAATCACATCAACTGACCTCTTCAACTAGGAGAAACAACCCCTCCATGACACAGCAACCTCCATCCGCACCGTCCCTCGCACACCGCCCGGGACCCAGTTCCACCCCGTCGGCCACATCTCGCTCGACGCAGACAACCCGCCCGCCCGTCGCCTGCACCTGCCGATCCCGGAAGACAACCTCTACTGGATCAAGAGCCTCTTCGTCTCGGAAGCGCTGCAGAGCGCGGGCATCGGCCGCGCCGCGATGGACGAGGTCGAGGCCGCGGCCGCGCGGGCGCCGCTGTGTGCCCGCGTGCTGATGCTTGACACCATTGCGAAAGAGGACCAGCACCGCGAGGAGTTTGTGGCGCAGGTCCCGGGAAACCCGCCGCCGGTGAGTTTTCTTCCCTTTGTCTTCCCGGTCGTGGGACTTTGCGGAATGTGTGCTGACGATGATGAGCAGATGTCTACGCAGGCGTGGTACGCGAGGAGGGGGTACAGGCTCATCCACAGGGAGCTGGACTTTTACCCGGACCTTGACAAGGACGGGAAGCCTCTGGGGAGGACGACGGTGTTCATGAGAAAGGATCTCGACTGAGAGAGTAATCGGTCCTAGTGAGTAGTTCAGATAGCAACTGGAATGCAAGCAAAAAATTAACAATCCCTCTCATCGCCACGGGCTTGAATGAATCCAACTCTTGACTAAAAATCACCTGACGTTTCCCCTCCCCTTCATCTGCATCACAGCCATCCCCTCCCCCGGCCGCGACCCAACGACCTCCATCTTCATCAACCTCTCATAAAACGGCACCGACCGCTCCCAGTCGCCCGTGAGCAGCATGCTCCTCCTCAGGTGCGGCATCCCCTCGAGCACCTCCTGCACGCACCCGACCAGCCACCGTCCCAGCCCCTTCCCCTGCGTGGACGGGTCGACCCAGACATCGGTGACGAAGGCAAAGGTCGTAAAGTCGGTGATGACGCGCGCGAAGCCGATGAAACCCGCCGAACCGGGCGTCCCGAGGTCGTAGAGCCCGAAGCACAGCGACGAGCGCAGCATCTCCGCCACGGCGGGCTCGGGGAGGGGCTGCGCCCAGTAGCACGCGTCCGAGGCGAAGGCCGCGTTGAGCTCGGCGACGGGGACGAGCGAGGCGTCGGTCGAGACGAGGTAGTTGTCCCTCGTCCAGCTGCGGCTGCGCATTTCTGACGCGGTTGATGACATGGTTGTGAATCTTAGTTTCTTCCTATTAGTCCCAGTACAATCACCGCGAGAGGGTCTCTACCTACGATCGTGTTCTGAACGGGAGTTCTGAGCGGTGATGAGATCGCTTATGTTCAGTTGACTTCAAGGAGACAAAAGATTATCTTGGTGCAACTTCGTAAAGTATCTATTCGAAGCTAACGATGTGTGAGTCAGCTGGCTCCGGCTCAAGCTCTGACCCGGCCCCTTTTCGATTGGCTTTGACTGATAGCCCACCAGACGTGATTGGGCCGTGTTGAACGCTCAAAGTTCAACGAGGACCGAGTTGGACCGGCGTATCTGGCGTAAATGTCGATCCAGGCTAACAAAACACAACGTCGATTTGTAAGCAGCCGGTGCGTCACAGAGACAACAACATGCACGCAGCTGTTTGTATTGCGAATTGCATAGTCGACTGGCCAATGTCTTATTTCGTCACAACGAATCAATTCCAATCTGACCAAAGACACGTCTAGGAGCCGAACGAACTCTTACAGTAGTGCAATACATCTAGAGCCGTACCACAGAACTTGCGCCAACAGAGAGTGTGAGCAACCCGGTGCGAGACAACCCTTGGAATTGGCTTCGAGAGCTTAGGTCTGGTTTGATTCAGCGAGCGCGGGACTGCAATCATGGTGGGACAGGTTCACATGGAGCAGTCTTCCCGACTTGGCTTCCCGGCCCGTTGGACTGGGCTACATAAGGCGTCGTTGTCAATGTCAATGGGTCACAAGTCTGGTCACAATCAACGCAAGTCTGGTTAATGCCTGCCAACACCGTGGTAACTACTTGGACGCGGCCCTATCTGCGCTCACCAACCCCATCTCGATCGATCTATTATATGTGGCAGCGCGAGCACCGCAAAGATGGGCATGGTCACTGAGATAGATACTGGACGAAGCTTTAGGGAGATCTTATTCGTCATCCCCTTCTCTAGTATCCAACACCCCTAGGTATATGGCTTAACTCTCCCATTACAATAACGGTAATAACAACGGACGACAAACGACGACGACGACGACGATAACGACGACGACGACGACGATAACGACGACGACGACGACCATAAGCCAATAGAGCCTTTCACTTAGGTCTTAGTATTAATTCTGGGAGAAGTACTTAAAGTTACCTAGCTACGGAGTTATAGCTGGAGGGGGTGGTGAACAAGATCTCCTAAGCTTTGCCACCTCATCCCATGCTGTACTGTTGCCGTAATTGCTTTCAAGTCTCTTCATCAAGAAGCAACTTCAAACAGCTCAGGCCTCCCATGACCATCTACATCTCGTCATGGACCACTCCACCAGCCACAGATCCCGGGTAATACACACCATACCCCAAATAGCCGAAATGAAAAGGCCTCAGAAGTACGGAGCAACCCGTCTGCCCACCACCTCATCCGAGGTCTACCCACAACAAAGCCAAGCCGTAAACAAACGCACCTCGACGCTTCAAGCAAACCCGCAATCCTCCTCCTGCACAACATTGCCCTCCCCTGTAAGGCATGCCTTCTATGTACGAACCACACAGGAAAAGCCTCCCACCGGCTCACCCCTCATCTCGTGGATAAATGACGATCTCAAATGTGGGGTCCCCAGTTCCTCTCCAAACTCCTAACTCCCCTCAACCACTTCTCATTCCCAGAAGTCTCCAAATACTGATGTAACGCAACTCCAAAACCCCCCTCTTCAGAACAAAAGCGGCCCAATCGAAGAACACCAACGCCGGACAATATTCAGGCTAAATTCAACTTGCAAAAGACAAACACACATACGGATACAACCGCCCCCCACCGATCCGATCGATCAGGAGACACGGGCCTTTAAAATCCCTGCTACGGTAGCACTGCCGTGCGGAGAAAGCACGCGGGGGTGGAGGAATCCGGGTGGCATGTCACGATGTGCGGATATGGCAAGACTCGCCTCGTCGACACTGCAATAGAGACCAAGTTGCCAAGGCAGCCGAGCGGTGCCCGGGTCCGACGACATCGCATCTCCCTCGTCATAGCCGCTTCCTCTGAATCACGTCAAGAGGGCGGCCAGCGGAGCTCCATCATGCCGCGCTCGCATATAAGACAGCCGTCCTCGGCGTTCCAGCCCATCACGACACGCCCTCGCAACTTCCAACAGCGACCATGTCTCCCCGCAGACCCTCGGCGCGAGCCCTCGGGCTCCTAGTCGCGACTCTATTACTGCTCGCCGCGCCCATATCCGCGCTGAGCATCCACCCCCGGCAAAACTCCTCAACGACCACAGGCCGCGAGCGGATCAGCATAAACAAGGGCTGGCGCTTCCAGCGCTCCGAGTTCAACGCCGACGGGCTCATCTACGACCACCGCCCGGACCTCGAGAACCTCACCGACGTCTTCGTCCTGAAGCCATGGATCCTGCCGTCGGCCAACGACTTCATCGCCGACCCGGCGCAGCACCACTCCCGCCCGGCCGACGAGCCCTCCCGCAAAGCGCCCTACGCGTCCGCGTGCTTCGACGACGCGGACTGGGAGAGCGTGACCCTGCCGCACGACTGGGCCGTCGCGGGGCCGTTCTACACGGAGGAAGACCCCATCATCGGCGGCGGCATGGGCAGGCTGCCCGTGCACGGCGTGGGGTGGTACCGGCGGAAACTCAGCCACGGCGCGGGCGACGAGGGCAAGACGGTGTTCCTCGACGTCGACGGCGCCATGTCGTACGCCATGGTCTGGCTGAACGGGCACCTCGTCGGCGGGTGGCCGTACCCGTACAACTCGTTCCGTCTCGACCTCACGCCGTATCTGAAGGCCGGCGACGACAATCTCCTCGCCATCCGCCTCGACAACCCGCCCGACTCGGCGCGGTGGTACCCCGGCGGCGGCATCTACCGCAACGTGTGGCTGACCAAGGTCGACCCCGTGCACGTCGGGCAGTGGGGGACGTACATCGTCAGCAAGGACGTGTCGTCCGCGTCCGCGACGCTCGATCTCGTCGTGGAGGTCGAGAACAAGGGCGAAGACGAGCAGGAGGTCGAGGTCGCCACCTCCGTCCACCTCCTCGACGCGTCGGGCAAGGCCGGGGAAGAAGTCTCGGCTTTCTCAACTTCCTCGACGACCGTCGCCGGCGGCAGCAAGTCCTCCGTCTCCGCGTCGGCGAGCGTATCGAACCCGCAGCTCTGGGGCCCGCCGCCCACCCAGGAGCCGCACCGCTACGTCGCCGTCACGACGCTCACCGTCGCCGGCAGGGTCGTCGACGCGTACGAGACGCGCTTCGGCATCCGCT
Source organism: Colletotrichum musae (assembly GCA_027406025.1). Lineage (NCBI taxonomy): Eukaryota > Fungi > Ascomycota > Sordariomycetes > Glomerellales > Glomerellaceae > Colletotrichum > Colletotrichum musae. The sequence goes on from JANVYC010000006.1 coordinate 3,635,872, forward strand.
CCGTCACTTACGACGCCGACCGCGGCATGCTCGTCAACGGCGAGCACGTCCGCCTGCAGGGCGTCAACCAGCACCACGACCTCGGCGCGCTCGGCGCGGCCTTCAACACGCGCGCCGCGGAGCGCCAGCTCGAGGTCCTCCGGGAGCTGGGCTGCAACGCGGTGCGCATGGCGCACAACCCGCCGGCCACGGAGCTCCTAGAGCTCACGGACCGCATGGGCTTCGTCGTCGTCGACGAGATCTTCGACAGCTGGCACCGCAACAAGACGGACAACGACTTCCACCTCATCTTCCCGGAGTGGCACGAGCCGGACCTGCGGGCCTTCGTGCGGCGCGACCGGAACCACCCTTCGGTCGTCATGTGGAGCTTCGGCAACGAGGTCTCGGAGCAGCAGATCGGCGACCCGGGCACTGTCCCCGCGCTGGAGCTGCACGGCATGGTCCGCGAGGAGGACCCGACGCGCCCGTCGACGGCGTCGATGAACTTCGCCAAGCCCAACATGTCGTTCCCGACGGCCATGGACGTCCTCAGCCTCAACTACCAGGGCGAGGGCATCCGCGACACGCCAAACTACTCGCACCTCGCCGGCATCAGGACGCACCCGCTCTACGCCGACTTCCACGCCGCCTTCCCCGACAAGCTGATCCTGGGCAGCGAGACGGCCTCGGCGCTCAGCACGCGCGGGACGTACATTTTTCCGGTGGTGGACGACGTCGGGGCGCCTGTGAACGAGACGTCGGGCGGCAACTCCACGACGAAGCAGGTAAGCGCGTACGAGCTCTACTCGGCCAACTTTGGCTCGTCTCCGGACAAGGTCTTTACTGCGCAGGACAAGCACCCCTTCGTGGCGGGCGAGTTCGTCTGGACGGGGTGGGACTACGTCGGCGAGCCGACGCCCTACTACTCGGCGCGCAGCTCGTACTCGGGCATCATCGACCTCGCGGGCTTCAAGAAGGACCGCTTCTTCCTGTACCAGTCGCGCTGGCGGCCCGACGTCAAGGGCGCGCACGTCCTGCCGCACTGGAACTGGCCGGGCCGCGAGGGCGAGACGACGCCGGTGCACGTCTTCACGGCGGCCGACGAGGCGGAGCTCTTTGTCAACGGCGAGTCTCAGGGCCGCCAGACCCGCGGGGAGTACAGCTACCGCTTCCGGTGGGACGAGGTCCGGTACGAGCCGGGCGAGCTGCGGGTCGTGACGTGGAAGGACGGCGCCGAGTGGGCCGAGACGACGGTGCGCACGGTCGGGGCGGCGGCGCAGCTGCGGGCGACGGCAGACCGGACGGTCATTAATGCGGACGGTACCGACCTTTCGTTTGTGACGGTGGAGGTGCTCGACGAGGCGGGCGACGTCGTCAGGTTCGCGGACAGCACGCTCACATTCTCCGTCACCGGGCCGGGAGAAATCGTGGCCACGGACAACGGAGACCCGGCGGATCTGGTCGCGTTCCCCTCGCTTGAGAGGAAGGCATTTAGCGGACTTGCTTTGGGAATTGTGAAGTCCGAGGAGGGGGCTGCCGGTGAGATTGTCGTCTCCGTCTCTGGCAATGGCCTAAAGGGCGCCGAGGTCAAGATCACGACTCAATGATGCGATTCTTTGTACATATCGGGTAAACATAGCCATAGTTCATCAACAAGATCTTGGCTGGAGAATGACGCAACACGGCAGAGGAATAACGACTTTAACCGTCGAGACGGAGAAACTTGCCTAGCAAATTAATGACTCGAGTTGCCGAGGAATGGGACGCACCATGAATACGGGCAATAGGCTTCCCCCTAAGTCCCCGGTCACTCGGCCAAAGGAGCCGGTTTGTAGGGCTGAAGCCGTCGAACCATACCTCGCCGACTTGGCTGCCGCTTGCCGATATCCTCGTACTCTTGGTGTTCGCCTCCGCCCTAGCCCACGCCAGCTCCAGACTTGAGCAGGTTAACGCACTAAGAAGAGGAGACGGCGGGAGAGAAAACACCGAAAATAGAACAAGACTGAAGAACCCGAGCCCGAGCCCGAGCCCGTATGCACAAGCCAGTCGCCCCACGCCGGGGGGATGGCCGACACCATGTAACGTACCGGCTTTTGTCGAGATTGCCCTGCCCCACGGGACTCCTCCTTTTACGAGCCGGAAATGATCGCCATCATGCCGAACAGGAGGCACGAAAGACGCTTGCTTTAAAGATGTCGGCCCGTCGACTTGGGCTGTCTGTCGTGATTTCGAAGGACCATCCAGCTCAAGTTGGTTCTTGCAGTAATTCCCACGATGTCGCCCGTCTCTCGGTTCTTTTTGGCGGCAGTGGCCGCGTCTGTCGCAACGGCGGCTGTGCTCGATCTGCCCATCTATGTCGAGAATGGTTACGTGAGTAATGCGACGCGACGTGATGTCCGATGAACCTGTTGCTGATTGAAATTGTCAGAAAACCGTCGACTTTGAGATTGGCACACCGGCCAAGACGTACCGTCTCCTCTTCGACACCGGAAGCGCATCGTCTTGGGCCGTTGACAGCACTTGCAAGACCGAGTGCCCCAACGTGAGCGGGTAAGTTTGGCCGCGATAGTGTTGATTTGTTCGTAGACTGACACTCCAAGGTATGATCGCGTCGGCTACAACATCAACGAGTCGTCGACCGGCCACCTCACCGGCGGCTATGCCGACATCCCTTACCTCGGCGGTCGCACTGCCGGTCCTGCCGTGGCCGAGACCTGGAGCGCCGGCGGCCTGACGTGGCACCAGACCTTCATAGCGGCCAACGAGAGCAACTGGGCTGCGCTGTATGCCGACGGCTTCATGGGCCTCGCCTTCGGCTCCATCATCGACGGCGGCGCGAACACGGTCGTCGAAACGCTCATGTCGGAGAACAACCTCGACGCCGCCAAGTTCGGTATTTACTATGGCGACGAGAACAGCAGCACGGGCGGCAAGCCCGGCGCCGGCGTCCTCACCCTCGGTGGTTCCCGGGAGGCCGAGTTCGTCGATGGCGAGCTCACAACGATCCCCATCACGCGCGTCAACGGCGGATACGACGTGTGGCGCTCGACCATACTCAATGTCAACGGCACGCGCACCCTCGCGGACGGCAGCGTCGTCGAGACAGAGACGGACTTTGTCTTTGGCAACGTCGTCTTCGACACGGGCGCCGGGTCCATCACGCTGCCCAAGGAGCAGAACCTCAAGGTGTACGAGTCAATCGGCATGAACTACACGGCGATCCTCGAGGGCGACCACATCCCGCTGTGCAGCGAGTTCAACTCGTCGTGGTCGTTCAAGTTCAGTTTTGGCGACTACCGCGACCCCCAGGTCGTCGAGATCAACGGCGAGCAGTTGAGGCGACCGGGCTTCGCCAACCGCGAGGACGGGTGCTGGCCGCCTTTCCAGGACGGCGAGACGAGCGGCTTCACGCTCATCGGCACGCCGCTCCTGCGCAACTTCTACACCGTCTGGGACTATGGATCGGCGGCAAACGAGACGGAAGAGTGGCGGTTCGACCCCAAGCTGTCGTTTGGCAAGCTCAAGGCGACGGCTGCTTGAGGCCAGTGATGTAGGAGGCGTGGAGGGGTAGTATCGAGTCGAGCAGAGAGACACCGGGTAGCTGGAAATAGGCCTAAGAGACAAGTCAAAAACACCGAGTAAAAACTTGGAATTTCTTCAACGACGAGACCGTGGCTTCGTCGATCGTGAGGCTGTGAGATCTCGGTTCGCACGTGGTGGAGGGCCGTCCAGCCCAACCCGGCCCTGGGCTGGACCCCCGTGGCATCGCGGTTCGTTTATTAGACTTTGCGTCTGACGTGCGCTCCTGCAGACGACAAGGAACAGGCGGGAAGGATGGCAGGTCGATCGGAGATCTGGATTCTGGATTGAATCGATGGTGTTTGGGCGACGGTCGACAGCCGGCGGAGGTCTGAGCTGAGAGGGTGAAGGTCGCTGGAGGAAAATTGGTAGGCGGCGACCTAGCAGTACGTATCGCTCGGTCTGCTCCCTGCCGCAGTACGTACCTATTCTGCCACTCTCACTCTCGATGTTTTGGGTTGTGCAGGATTCCGAGTTCGCTTTACGCAGCCTGCGGATTACACCGCCTGCTCTTTCACCCCAAGTACACCTTTCACCGCCTGACCCCACCAGTTGGCCTGAAAGTATCTCGGTATCGAGATAAGCGGGAGGGCAAAAAGGTCGGATTTTCGAGGTGCTTAATGTCGGACTCACGATGACGTTGTCAGTGACGTCTTGGCTGTGTCCCCATTGGCCTCGAGACATTGGGGACGCACTCGCCACGCTGCACTAACAGTTGCGCTAACAGTGGTGTGGCTGGAAACCTGGCAGTTGGCCCAAAGATGCAGGAGCGCTCAGTCAATCGTCACTGCCTCTGGTGTTTTGGATAATGATGATGGTGCTGGGAAGGAGCGGTACATCATTCCTCCTTCTCGGCGAGATGGTCCCTAAACCTCCATCTTACAACCTCACGATCCTCTTCGCCGCACCCTAAAGACTTTCTTCACGACCAACCTAAGATACCCTATCGACACCTCTATTCGCTGTAATATACTCGCCCTGATTACCTACGCTCCGCCTGAACTGCAGCACTCGTCACCACCATGTCACGGACACTGCTTCTGTGCTTCATCCATGGCTTCAAGGTGAGCCGCATCGCGATCCACCTCCACAGGACCATACCCCGCTGACATGGCCAGGGAAACGATGACACCTTCCACGACTTTCCAGATGTAAGTGAACCGCCTCGAGGTCCTCTCATGGGTCAAGCGCTCATGTTCCTCCAGGACCTCAAGCGGGCCGTGACGAAGCAACTCCCCGACCACAGCGTCGAGTCCATCGTCTACCCCAAGTATGAGACCAAAGGCGAACTAGCCCAGGCTACCGACGCCTTTTTAGCATGGTCAGTCGTCACGGCCGCGAAGGGAACGTCGTCGGCGTACTAACACCTGCCTAGGCTCAAGGAACAGGTCATGGAAGTTAGGAAAGCTCATCTCGAGAAGCCGTGGCCGCCCAAAGACCGAGAAGTCGGCGTCGTCCTAGTCGCCCACTCTATGGGGTACGCTTCCCCCGTGTTTCCCAGAGCAGACCCGACTGACAAACCCCAGAGGCTTCGTCGCTGCCGACGCCCTCTTCCTCGCCGTCAACGAGCGAGCACAAGCCAACCCTGCCGAAGATGACCCCATCTTCCCCCTGATCCAGGGCATTCTCACCTTCGACACCCCGTACAACGGCCTCGCGCGGTCCATGTTTGTCTACGGCGCCTTCTCCAACTACCAAAAGGTCAGCAGCGTCTTCAACGTCATGACGGCCCTCTCTGCCGCAGCCCCCTCCGCCATCGCCCGTCTCGGCACCCGACGTGCAGCCACGACTGCCATGACGTCCGCATCGCGCAACCCAGGTTGGAAGACGTGGCAGCTCGTGGCTGTGCGTACCGGCACCGTCGGAGCCATCGCCGCTGGCGGCGTTGCAGCCTACGTGAACCGCGAGGCCATCATCAAAGGCATCAAGAACCTCAACAAGGAGTCGGTCAAGGAGGGTTACCGGCAGAGCGTCGACGCCCTTGGACAGGGGCTGGCCTACATCAACCGCGGAAACGTCGGCCACTCGTTCGCTTGGCTCTCAGACCACTTCACGTTCGTGGGCGCACTCCTCAAGCAAAAGGAACTCAACCGACGGCTCGAGCGAATGGGGGCCCTGAAGGGCGTCGGCATCCACGACTTTTACGTCTCCCTAGGCGAGAACGGGTACTGGCAGGGGGGCTACTTCGTCCCCGAGCGCACCTTTTGTGCCGTCCCGGAGGAAAGCCACGCCGCGTACTCCCTATTCTCCCGCGAGGTTCTGCCGACAGTGGATGACGAGATCCAGGCGCACATGAGCCTCTTCCGCCCCGAGAAGCACGAAGGGTACGAGAAAATGACTGACAAGGCGGCCGACCTTGTCATAAAATGGTTCAACAGCGACGAGCCGGTTGTCGACGACCCCAAGTTCCGCGAGCCGCCTCCCGAGGAAGCCCAGGAAGACCATGAGGTCGAGGAGACTCTCGAGAAAGCCAAGTCCAACGAAGACGCCGAAAAGTCGGACGATAAGCTCGTACTCGACGAGAAAGACGCATCCAAGTCGACGGGTGAGCTGCCGGACGAGTCGCCGATCGACATAGCGGCCGCAGCGTCCCTGGTACCGCTACCGGATGATGGTGAAGGCGAGCTGGTCGCGAACACCAGCACCGAGGACGTCAGCACCGAAGAGAAGCGGACCTACATGCAGCACCTCTTCCGCGTCGCGCAGCAGACCGGCACCGGCGTCAGGGGGTGGTGGCCTAGCAAGATGCCCAACATGCCGAACATGCCTAGCATGCCGAATATGCCTTCCATGCCCAAGGTCCCCGCTTCAGTGTCGTCACTGGGCCAGGTGTCGATGCCAGGCGTGAACATCTTCCGGAGAGGGACACCGTCGCAGGCGCCTAATGGCAAGGACGAAGCCAACAATGGTGTCCCAGCCGAGAAGACTGCCGAGGCGGAGAACGTCAACGAGACGCCAAAGGATGTCGCAGATCAACCTTCGAATGCCCAGACTGACGAAGCAGGACCTGAGCCAAAGGAGGTTGGCAACACCCAGGCCTCGAAGGAGTAAGGACGCACACGTCTTGGATACGAATGAACGACTGTTTTGGAGCGTATGATAGGACAAACAAGGATGGGTTTTGGTTACTTTGAGTATGTTAACCGCGAAGTATGAATACGAACATCGATCAGTGTTATTTGACATCACAACAGGACTGATTACACGTTATTTTTCTGGACCATGATTCGTTTCAATGGTGAAATATATACTATACGGAACTGAAGTATGGACAGGAAAGAGACTAAGTACAAGAAAGGGATAGAAAGATAACAGACATGCTGGCTCAGTTCGACAGATCATGCCTAGGCAGTGGCACCAGACAGGGTGAACGAGTAGTCAACCCCCGTGTTGACCTCGCCCGACAACGCAAAGGGGTCGAACAGAACCAGGTTGGCTGGCGTGTTGGCAACAACAAGACTCGCCTCCTCGCCACCAGCAACGCTGACGCTGCCCTGCCCGTTGACGAGCTCGACGTACCTCACCGCGCCGCTGCCCGTGTTCCGCACAACAAGATGGGACGTCAGCTGCCCGCTCGTCGTGATCCGCACAGTCACCGTGCCGGACGGGTTGCGCAGCGGGATGATGTTGGCGCCCATGTACCGCGGCCTGCGCGCCGACTTGACGCGGTAGCTCCCGCTGCCGGCGGCGTCCACATTAGCGTAGTTGATCCGCCCCCTCTGGCTCAGGAACACGTTCTGCGCCTGCCGGTGCCCGATGTCGACGTACGCCATGCGCGCCCAGTACCGCCCCACGACCTTGGCCACGGAGGCCCCCGTCGAGATGCGCTGCAGCGTGTGCAGCGGCGTCTCGTTCGAGTTGGCCGCGTAGCGGACTTGCAGCTGCCGCACGGCGTCGCGGCCGAGTCCGGCGTAGTTGTCCGGGTTGTTGGTCAGGTAGGCCAGGAACGGCCACGCCTGGTAGTAGTTCCCGGACCCGGCGGTGCCATCAACAATAACCTGGAAGGAATCACCGATGGTCTTGGCGACGTCGATCTCGCTCGTCTCGGGGGTCGCCTGCCCGTTGGCGGAGCGCGCGGCGGCACAGAGAGGGGAGGTGAGGTAGGTGTCGGCGACCCAGTTCGCCAGCGTCTCCCACCACGCGCCCGTGCGGCCCTGGTTGACCCAGGTCTTCTGGTGGTAGTGCAGCCCGTGGCCGAACTCGTGGACGGTGACGGACGGGTTCGTCAGGTACGGGTTCGCGACCTCGAGCCAGGCCATGCCCGTGCCGAAGTCGGAGCGCATGACGCCCGCGGCCCCCGGCAGGTTGGCGACGCTGTAGACGTTGACCTTGGTCCAGGGCCCGTCGGCGTCGGTGTTGTCGTTGTACGAGAGGCCCGTGGAGCGCCAGCCCAGGCTGTCGACGAAGCAGGAGTAGACGCCCTCGAGCATCGCCAGCGCGCGGTCCGCGGCGCCGAGGTCGGCGGCGTAGACGCGGAAGTGCGCCGAGTCGCGGAAGGAGGAGCCGCCGGGCCCGATGTTGGGGTTCGCGGTGAAGGTGGCGGGGGGTGCGCGCGCGGAGAGGGCAACGGAGCGGTCTGTTATGACCAGGTTTGGGTTCGTGGAGGTGTTGATGTCCACGCCGCGGCAGACCGGCTGCGAGGGGGCGGTTGGGAAGGCATGGACGAGCTGTTGTCCCTGGAGAAGGGAGATGGCGAGGAGGGTTGCGGTTAATTTAGTCATTGTGAGGTTGACTAAGGTGTTCAAGTGCCGAACCGGGGCTTTGGGACTTGCAGGATTGGAGGCCGGGTGAGGGATGGGGAGTGGAGAATGGAGGAGTGCCGGTCTGGGGAAGTGAAGAGATGGCAGTTTTATATCTTTCAGAGGATCTTGGAAGTTGCTGTCTTTGATTGTCAGTCTTCATGTTTGTGAGGTATTCGTATTCCAACCAGACTCTGAAGACGGTCCAAGGCTGGGCTGTGTTCCGGATCCCCATCATCCATGATCCTTCATCAACACCCCCTGATCCGACCCGCCCCCAGAATGGATCACAGTTCTTAGTCTTAGAGGATAGCTTCTCGGTCTCGGTTCAGCTACTGGTGGAATCCCCTCGAGATGCCACCGTCGTAGCAACCATAACCGATATCTCGACTCTGTTAATGACTAGGACCAGGGGGGGCGGCCATCAGCACTCAAAGTCCTCGACTGATTGTGATTATGGCACCCCTGCGAATCGGACGAACCGGTGATCACACCGTCGCGATACCGCCCGCCACACCTCGCCTTCCCGAAAGGGTTCATGCCTGGTTTACAACTGGACGCGGACCGTACGGTTGACGGTGGTGTCGAGAAAGTGCACCACCCCCCTTCGAAAGGAACAGGTCAGGGAGCCCAGATGATAGTGACGGACTCCTAGAAGATATCGCATTAGGGCGAGTCTGAGAGATGACAGACTCTTATCAGCCCTCCCATGATCGACTCATGCGTTTCTCAGTCCTTCCCTCGGCCTTCGCACCGGGGGGCTTCGTCACAACCCGGGGTGCCCCCGGCGTCTGAGCAAACCCGCCCTATAGGTGAGACAAACGCCCTAGGCGCCAATTCGGTCATTTCTTCTGAGCCTAGAACGTTTCTACTTTATTTAAACATCTAGGCTGTATGAGGTGCAATTAACTATTAAAGTGGTGAGGACCTCCGCCAAGAACACCAGCGTGGGAGCCGAGTAAACTCAAGTAATCACGTATAAACACGCAGCAGAAGGAAAAACTTCAGACTTCCCTTTGGTGTTTTGGGTAATTTCCCACCAAGCCGACGAAAGACGGTCGCTCAGAGTTGCTTCATCTGGCACAGATGGCACAACTGAGGCGTCGTCAACAATCGACAACACCACCACAACCATCACGAGAGCTACACACACACCAACAACGGCAACACTCGGTTAAAGGCAAAAAGATGGCGATATCCAACATGTCAACTTGCGCGCCAATCAGAAGAATCGGACCAAGAGTGCGAACGCTTCCCTATCCCGTCTCTCTGGGCTCGTTTCGGCATTGATGGCAAATCTCAATGTCACCTTCCCCGTTTGCGATCTTGGCAACCCACCCTCTTTGCAACCAAGTTGGCAAGTTGCTACTGCGAGCTTGCCCATGGAATAACCTGCAAAGAAAGAGTCCGCGCATGATAAACCTCCGTATAGACCGGGTGGGCGTCCGAACGTGCAGGTGACATTTCGGCAGCCGTCTCCGGTCCTCCCACACGAATTTCCAGCCCTGGCGGGCAGGGTGTCGTCCAAGGTTGCTCGCTCTTTGCATCGTATTTCTGTGTTCACCCCTTCATTCCTTGGCCAGGAAACCACAGACCATCGTCTCCATCTCCATTGGCGGTGTTATTTCTCCAATGTTCGAGTTTCATTGGCATCCAATTTGACGACGACAACCCCCGCCTCTTCCTACGGCGCTTTCCAAAGCCACCAAACGCCGGTGATCGACGGAGCCCACGCTTCCGCTGTATATCAGGGGATATCTCATTCGTCACCCCCTCCTCTAGTATCCAACACCCTTTTTAGCCATAACTAGGTACGTGGCTAGGCGTCGCTAAGTCAAATTGTTATCATTATCGTCGTCTATCAAGTCGTCCGTCATCGTCGTCGTCGTCGTTGTCGTCGTCCGTCATCGTCGTCCGTCATCGTCGTCCGTCATCGTCGTATAGTAGAAGGAGAGTGAGGCTAATAATTAGATAGCTAAGCCACGTAGGGGTGTTGAATACTAGGAAAGGGGGTGATGAATAAGATCTCCCTATATCAGCTGATGTCAAGCCTTTCGGGCAGCTACATGCGCATGTACGCGAACAGCCGGCGCCCCGCTCCGGGTAGCGAGACGGAGACGGAGAATACCACCTCGCCCTCTGCTGGTGATCTCATAGTGCTTCTGGATCGAACTAGACCGAGCATGCGAACTGCGAGATCACCCAAGACCGCAGTGCGAGATATGTCTGGACCGGCTCTGAGAGACATGCAGGTCTGGGGGTTACATGCAGCCGGGCACCGCCCTGACCTCTCTCAACTCCACGGCTTGGAATGGCAACGTCACCTTGTGATAACGTCTATATAGCCTCGGGCTCGAACGTGTGATCCTATCGTCGAACCGGACTTCCACACAGGGACTACCGCAGCCATCTCACGGCATCCATCCACGATGCTCTCCCTCATCCCCTTGGCCACGCTCCTCCTCCAAGGCCTGCTGGCCTCCGCCCAGACCACGATCACGACGACGGGAAACCCCATCATCGCCGATGGCTCCTACTTCTCCGCGGACCCGGCCCCGCTGGTGGTCGACGGCACCGTCTACATCCTGACGGGGCGCGACCAGGCCCCGGCGAACCAGAACTCCTTCGTCATGAACGAGTGGCAGATGCTGAGCAGCTCCGACCCGCGGCCCTCGGGCGCCACGTGGCAGTTCCGCCCCAACATCGGCCGCCCGGAGTCCATCTTCTCGTGGGCCGCCGCGGGGACCGCCTTCGCCGCGCAGATCGTGCGCGGCCCGGACCGGAGGTTCTACCTCTACGCGCCCGTCACGCAGCGCTCGACCGCCAACGCGGACCGCTTCGCCATCGGCGTGGCCGTCTCCAACAACCCCTGGGGGCCTTTCGTTGATGCCCACCCCAGCGGGCCCATCGTCTCGCAGTCCATCCCCGTACAGAACAACATCCAGAACATCGACCCCACCGTCCTCGTCGACGACACGGGGCGGGTGTACCTCTACTGGGGCACCTTCGGCCAGCTCCGCGGCGTCGAGCTGTCCACCAACATGGTCAGCACCATCGGCTCCGTCGTGACCGTAAACTCCCTCACGGGCTTCTTCGAGGCGCCCTGGCTGCTCAAGCGCCGCGGGACGTACTACATGCTCTACGCCGCCAACAACGCCGGCCCCAACTCCCCCTGCACCCCGACGTCCTACCACGCCTGCCTCGCGTACGGCACCGCCTCTTCTCCCTTGGGGCCCTGGACCTTCCGCGGCGTGATGCTCGACATCGTCAGCTCGACCACCTCGCACCCGGGCGTCTTCGAGCTCGGCGGGCAGTGGTACCTGACCTACCACACCCGCGACGCCGCGGGGGGCGGGCACTTCCGCCGCAGCGTCGCGCTGGACCTGATGACCTGGGACGACGGCCAGTCCCCGCCCCGGATCAACAAAGTCACGCCGACGAGGCGGCCGCAGCCCGCGGCCCCGGCGACGCGGAACATCGCGCCCCGCGCCGTGGCGAGCTCGGCGAACCAGACGCCCATCCAGTACTGGACCAAGTCTCTGAATGACGGCTGGATCCCGGGAACCCCGCTGCCGCCGGACTACTGGAGCTCGTACGCGGGGAACCAGAGCCCGCAGACCAACACGCTGACGCTCACCTGGCCTTCCGCCGTGACGCTGAACGGCGCGCGGATGGTGTTTTTTGCCGACCAGCCTGCCGGGAGCAACATTGGCGTGCCGCCGCCGGCGAGCTGGCGGCTGGAGTATTTGAACTCGGCAGGGTCGTGGGTTGCTGTTTCTGGGGCGAGCGGGTATCCGACGGCTGTGACGGATAACCCGGCTGCGATGAGCTTCAACCAGGTCTCCACGAGGGCGCTGCGTGCTATCCTGATTGCTTCGGGGGGGAATGGGCAGTTTGGCGGTGTGGGCGTGAAGGAGTTTGAGGCGCTTGTTCCTACGCCCCAGTGAGATGATGATAAGGAAAGGCCTTGTTTAGTGATGATGGAAACGGAGAACCTGTAAGGGGAACGAGGATCAGTCATGTACATATCATCTTGAATTCAGCGTACATACGGAGGGAACTACTTCGGTTGACACGTTTTGATGCGCAGACTATGCGGTAGAATCTGTTGAGAACCTAGCTGCTTCAGACCTTGCGAAGGTTCTTGGATCGATGATGTTTGTTTGATGCTTGATTTGAGCAGCCGTGATATCTTAAATCAACCAAACAACATTTCCGCGTTGCCTCTCCTGACAGCCGCAATCTTATCAGCCTCGTCAAACGTCTCTTCGATATCGTGATCAAACTTCACACTTCCGTTCCCTGCCGTCTCCCAGGGAGTAAATGGCGTATCGGTACCCCACACAATCCTCTCGTGGTTGACCCAACGCAGCAGGGCCGGGATGGCTGAAGTAACAGGCCATGGCCCAGCAAGGTCAAAGTAGAAGCTCCGTTGCAGGGTCTCCTTCACCCCGGCCTCCGTTAGATTATCTTCCGGCAGGCTGAAGTTAATAATCCGGTCCAGCGTCGGTATCAAACCCCCGCCGGCGTGCGGGATGATCCACCTGATATTAGGGAACCTAGTCGGAACGCCAGAGTAGAAAAGATCCGCAAACGTCCTCCCCGTGTCGAACGGGAAGTCCAGCGTCGGCGCCCGGCGCTGCCGCCCGTAGACGGGGCGGTTCATGGCCTGCCACTCGGCCGGCGCGATCGCCGGGTCGTCCCCGTCGGTGCTGAACCGCGCGCGGTTCGCCTCGGTGCACGGCGTCGTGGGGTGCTCGAAGATCGTGACGTTGTGCGCGTCCAGGGCCGCGAAGACCGGGTCCAGCACCGGGTCGCCGAGGTACGTGCCGTAGAAGTTGGACATGAGCACGACGCCGTCTGGCGGAGGGTCCAGCTGGGCGAAGCAGTGCTCGATCTCCGCGAGGGAGGCGGCAACGTCCGGGAGGGGCAGCGAGGCGAAGAAGCCGAACTTGTCGGGGCGCGTGGCTTTCAGCTGCGATGCGTACTCGTTGACCTGCCGCGCGAGTTTCGTTGCGTTCTCGGTTGCGGCGCGGGAGGGGACGGAGAGGTAGACGCCTGGGCTCGAGATTGAGAGGTAGACCTTTTCGATGTTGTGGTCTTTCATGAACTCTAGATGCGTCTCGGGGTCCCAGTCCTGGCAGAGACAGAAGTCAGCGTGCTTATCGCACCGTCAGCTCGGAAGAAAGAAACACGTACGGGTATGCCGGGCATGCCGTCCGGGCCCGGCAGGTGTCCGGCATCGCGCAGCGCTTGTCTGTAAAAGTTCGGGAGATAGTGTACGTGGGTGTCTATCTTGGCCGGAGGCGTTGCTACCCACGCGCCTGCGATCGCGAGGGAGTAGCTGAAGGCAAGGAGGGATCTCATGATGACTCTGAGCCGGGTGCAATCTCGGAAAGGAGTATTGAACCAGATAGAGAAGGACCCTCAAAGAAGGGGCACCAGCTTCTTATCTTGTAGTACGGATAAAAGTGAGTGGTTGGGTCTCCTGCATCTCCAATCCTGCGGTGTTACGTCAAAGCAGAGACATGGAAATGAGCACGCTGACGGTGTCTCGGAGGTTGTTGATCTACAACACAGATACGAGGCGCCGCGCCGGCGCAGCTGCTGCAACTGGTCTCTCGCGCATGATGTCACTGACGCCAACTTCCGAGCGGCCTTGAAGTCTAAGACAACTTCGCAGAGCCGTTTCGCAGACTAAAAGGGGTCATTTGAGATCAGTGGTCACCGGCGCCTGACGGAGCGGCGGGTGGAAAAGCTTACTTCCATAGCTCAAAGCCTAGTTTGTTGTAGGATGAATGATCGGCACCGCGTGTAATCGCGCCGTTATTACTGTGGCTTCTCCCGGACTTTGCGTTTCTCAGGTCAGCTGTGTGATCGGCTTTTATAGCGGAACTTTCGTGGTGGGAAGTTGTTGTATAAACAGTCCTCAAAACAGTTTGTCATTAAAGCCGACTAGGCCTAGTCAATTAGATCCGTCATTCAACAAGGAACTCCTTGACCCATCAATCAAACATCACGACCACCTTACTCGCGTTCCCCGACCTGGCCAGCTCAAGAGCCTCCGGCGCCCGCTCAAACGGGACCTGGTGGCTGACAATCTCAGCATACTGCTCCCAGTTTTCGGCGATGTCATCCGTCACCTCGAAGATCTCCGTCGGGTACCCCAGACAAAAGACAATAGTCAGCTCCGTCGTGATGAGATCCCCAAAGGACAGCTCCACCGGCTTCTTATGAACCCCGACGACGGCAAACGTCGCGCCAAACTTGGCCACGGCAGCCACCTGCCTCGGCACCGGCGGCGCCCCGGCCGCGTCAACGAAGATGTCCGTCCCGGCCTTCAGCCCCGAGTTCCACGCCGTGGCCCCGTCGCCGTGCAGCCCCACAAGCCGCCCCGCCAGCTCCGCGTCCCCGAGCCCCGCCGCATCGATGACCACATCCGCGCCGACCCGCGTCGCCTTCTCCAGCCGCGAGCCCACGACGTCCACGACGACGATGTGTCCCGCGCCCCGCCTGCGGTACGCCAGCACGCAGCCTAGCCCGACCGCCCCGGCGCCGAAGATGACGACCTTGCATCCCGGCTTCGGGCTCGTCCGGTTGACGGCGTGGAGCGCCACGGCCATCGGCTCGTTGAGCGCCGCGACGTGCCAGGGCACATGAGACGCGATCTTCCCTAGCTGCTTCCGCGGCTCGTAGTCACGCACGACGACGTACTCGCTGAGCGCGCCCTGGCTGCCTCCCGAACCGAGCGCGCCGTCGGTGAAGACCAGGGTGTCAATGACGACGTGGTCACCGACGCGGACGTCCGGTTCGGGTATGTCGTCGCCCACGGCGATGACCTCGGCCGCCGGCTCGTGGCCGAGGGGTTGTCGGCCCTGGAGCGGGGGGATGCCGCCGACGTCCGTGTACAGCGCGTCCGAGCCGCAGATGCCGCATGCTTTAATCTTGAGGAGGACGTCTTTCGGACCGGCTTCCGGCTCGGGGACGTCGACCCATGAGATGGCCCCTGGGCCTGTGACCTGGACGGATTTCATGATTGGATCCTTTGGCCTCGCGACTGATGATTGCAGCGACGAGAGTCAGGTACGAGGGGCGAAATATCGGGATTCGGGGATTGTGGTTTAAAACTGAAGTCAGATGGAAATCGGGACGCAAGGTTTCGAGTACGTTGCCATCATACTTTACGACGAGCGTCCTTGGCATACTCCCATGACTATTACGTCTTTGTGTTACAGTGGCGGCTTACTCGAGTTTCATGACACGGTCATACGAAAGCGGGGGGAAACGAACGCGAGACCGGTGGACTGCCACACCGGCCGAAACTCGGCCGGAGTTTCCAATCGAGGCTCATATATGATTCGACAGCTCGCTTTACTTGATGCAACTCGACAAATAGGTTATAGCTATTCAACGTTAAGTCAATGCTTCGGCAAGGTTTTGTGATTTATAGGTAGTCAATCGGCACTCTTGCCGGAGACGGATTGCTCGGCAACCGCGAGAGACCCGATGCCCCGGATCCATGTGTTCTCTGGTGTAGGGCTGAAGCTTCTCATTTTGCGAGATTTAGTTAGACGTTGATCTCTTACGAACTCTCAAAAACACTAAACATCTTGGCAGGTCAGCAGTTGAGGGGCCCTTATTCGTCAAGGTCGACCGCGAAGCTCCCCCGCGCTGGATCACGACTCAGCTTTTTACAGGCCGCATAAGTTGCTTAGGTTTCCCGAATCGCAAAAATGGTTCCATGCTGCATGCATGAGAGAAGGAAGCCGTCGAGCCTGCGAATACGAGCCACCATTCCGTTAGCCCGAAACGTGAGCCAGCCTCCCTTTCCAAGGCATCTGTATATTTGCTCTGCTGGCGTCTTGACTTGGCTTTTCGCACGCTCAGCTGTACCCCCTCACAACTTCTACCATATTCTTAGTTATTCGTGGAACTACATGATGGTTCGTTGGGCTTAGACCAAGTACACTCTTACCCGAATGCTGTGTCGGTATTGTTTATCAATTAGGCTATATGTCACCAGTTGAGGAAAATCGATGCAGCCCTTCAAGCTGACTGGCTAGGACTGCAGTAAGACACGCAATGCAGGCGAAGGCGTTTGCGTAGCACTAAGCTGTCGGGACGTTGCATTTCCAGGCTCTAGCTCATCCACGGCGCCGGGCTCTCGCCTCTTTTTCTGGGGCAGTTCCACAGTCTTCAGACGAACGCTGCAGAGCTGTCAAGTTTCACGCTTAAATTTTTCATAGGGGAAACTTGACGTCGTGGTATTTGAACAGTTGACCACGGGTGTTGTGCAGAACACTTTGCATCTCTATGAATTGGACGAGTTGCTACATGTTCTTGCTTCGGTCGCAATAGGAGAAAACTTTCAAATGACTAAACTCGACCGCCGTCTAAGTGTGAAAAGTCACAGGCGTCTGTTCAATCCCTCACAGCGCCGCAGCGCATCCTTGTCGAGAAGTTCGTGGCGTGTTCGCTGGACGTTCCGCCGCGTTCCGCCGAGAAATGACTCGTACAGGGCAAAATGCGACGGGATTAGGGGAAACGGTCAGCAGAAGAGAACCAACACGTGCTCGCCGGCAGCGCCCGAAAATCTGCTGATCGGGTCGGCCGAGTGGCTGATTGCAATTTTGGCGTTGGCCCCCAAGAAACCTTACACAACGTGAAAAAGGATTCGGGGAAAGCATGATCGAAGAAGAGCCGGGCAATGACCCTACGCTCCGGCATCAATTACGTCGATCGCGGGACGAGATGAGGAGATCATCATCGTCGTCGGCGGGCTCCATGATTCCATCTGCCTCTTCCTCCCCGGTGCCATCTCTGGGGCTATTCGCGTGTCCCAAGAGACTGGACCGGCCGCAAAGCAGATTGCTGCGCCGCAGAGGACGGGGGTTCCAGCGAATAGGCGCGTGCTGCTTACGAACAGTCCCGCCGCAATCCGGGCAGAAATCGTTCGACCGGCAGAGTCAACTGGGCAGACAGGGTTGCGGATCTTGTCAAAATCCTTCCTCCCACTGGGCATTCCAAGGCTTCCCTCCCCTTCAGCTGGCAACGAACCAATGGGGCCTTGGTGCGGAGAGACGCCGGCAGAGCTGTCATGTTCGGTCCATGGGACGCGGGATGGCAGCACTGAGCAATGATGACCCCTGCCCCCCGTAAGGCTCCTTTGAGTCCAAGATCTGGCCCATCCCCAAATAGGTCGGTCGAGTGAGCGTTGGAAGGGGAGGGGGATGACCACACCGCGCGCTATCGGGACGCAATCGCACCACCATGCCACCCAACTCGGCCGGGCACCGCACCACCCTCGAACTATCAACAGACAACTCGCGAAGAGCCAGACGGCGCAACCACACCACGCTCGGGAGAAGTAGGCAAACGTTGGTTTTATAAATGCTTCATAGATGGCTTCCGTTCCAGATCTCAGATTGCACTCCAGTCCACATCGACCACACAGAAGCAACAGCAACATTATCCAGTGTTTCACACTACCAAGCCATTAGCTCTCGGCAATCTATCATCTCTCGTCTTACACAGACACCACCAACCACAACCACAACCACACAACCATCAATCAAAATGGTCAACCAGCCCGTCAGAGTTCCCACCACCCCGGCTCTTGCCAGGTTTCTGCCTGCCGCCATCACCGTCGGCGTTGGTAAGCCTCCCCCCCCAGCCAACTATCCTACTTCTACACACATCACTAACAATGTCCTCTGCAGTCTCTGCCATTGCCATGAACGTCCGCTCCCAGCTCAAGACCGAATCCGCCACCATGGACCGCTTCTTCTCCAAGTACAACAACCCAACCAGCGAGGCCAGCCGTCAAAAAACCTTCGACGGAGCCCTCGAGGACCCCCGAAAGAGCTGGTTCAACGTCCTGGGTTGGTGACTTTTTGAGGACTGTTAGCAGAGGGGGAGAGGACATTTAACACGAAAGAAGGGAAGAAGAGGAGTTCTTGGGTGCACAACCACATTGCTAGGCGTTTTTTTCTTTTCATTTTGTTCATGTTTCAGGAAGGGGGACTATTCCACGAGATTGGCGATGGCGTCGTGCATCGGCTTTGTTTCACTGCAACCGCCCGCGAAGCACACGACAGAGCGGGAGTTGGCGTTGAGAGCTACGAGAGATGAGGCATAGTCGGACCGATCATCGATACCAATAACACCACAATACCATCTAATTCTTGTTCAACCCTTTTCATTCAACCAGTGACCCTGGACACGCACCCCCACATTTGAGCTTGAGTTGCTTCCCGGCCAGCGACACTGACTGGACTGCATCAACAGACCAGCAACTATGCTTGTTCGGGCGGGTTAGTTTACCGTCTGCTATCTTAGTCCGATTAGCACGGAACGTAAGTGGGAGATCTTCTTCATTGCCCCTTCTGTGTTATCCAACACCCCTATGTATCTTGGCTCCGTAATACCTAACTATAACGACGATGGACAAAAACAACAACGGACAGAAAAATAATAGTAATAATAACAGGCAAAAAAGAACAACAAGATTTAGTCTATAAAGTTCTGAATAATATTAATTCTGTATAATAAGGAACACTTGAGGATAACAAGTTATGCACTTAGTTGCGACTAGAACGGGTGTTGGATACTAGAGGACGGGGTGATAAATAAGAAATCCCATCTCAGTAGGCACCGAGAACCAATTGCTAGCTACCTCGCTGACGACATTCAGGTATGCAGCATCATGCAAACAGCAAGTTTACCCGGTGCTCCAGCTACAGAATCACCGATCGATCGTCGCCCCGCATTCAAAAGTGTCTCACTCGGCCCTTACCGCGTACCCGTCTGACGGCTCCGCAAGCGGCGGCCGACGGTTCTATGCTAGCGTCCAGTTCCATCCAGTTTTAGAGGTACGATAGCCCGTTACTCGGGGCTCGGGCACTTGAGGGGCCTGCCAGTTATCGGTTGCCAGCGACATACCATTGCTGTTGCAAGCCCCCGTGCCCCCCAAGTCTCAAACATGGGACCGCGCCGGAACTTGATGGCTTCTCCCTACGCCCAGAGCGGACGATGTCTATCCCGGCAACCGAGACATGGGGAAATTGAGTACAGCTGGCTTCGGGAACGCTCGTCTGTTCCTCCAAGTGTGGGTGGGAAGGGCTTCGGTAATTTGTGTGCGTATTGTCTGCCAGTGCGGTCGGTGTGCCGTGTCTCTCGGCCGTGAGACAGAAACCACACGCGCGGAGGCGTCTGCGATGACGGCATTCTCCTCCAGGCTTGAAGACACACAGAAGCTCTGCCGTCACGGCTAGTTTCTACGAAAGACGAACTGTTTATCATCTCCAGATCGAATCTGCGTTGCAAGGGACACTAAGAAAGCATTTTCCGCGCCCTCGGCTCGGGCCAGCGAGGCTCAATGTCTCGCTCGCAAGAGGAAAGATTTGCACCGTGGTCTTCCGGGTCGGCCAGGACCCGTAAGACACCATTCTTCCACGAGTGGAGGTATGACGAAGCTCGCAACCCGTTTTGGAATGGATATAATGTCCACAGCATTCAGGTCTTGGCGACTCGGGCAGCATTCGACCTCTACTGGACTTGCCATTCACATGCCGGGACGAAGCTGAGATGGATCATGTCTTGAGAAGAATTGTCGTAGAAGATTCTTATAACCCAATGCGGCACGAACTCTGAAGCATACTGGATGCCGCAGAGGACATAGCATTGTGAAGACATGTCGACGCATATATAAAGCAGGCGGTACACTCAATCGGAGTCCACTCCTGATAACACAATCACACAACTTCCTCCCTTCCATCCGCAGAACCAGGAATCAAAGCCCCTAAACCATTATCTTCTCCTACTTTCTTCACCCTTAAGAATCTCAAAATGTACGTATTTCTCGGCAAACTGAACTGGCGTCCGTATGCGGACGACGAGAGCTTCGTCATCGTCCTGCCCAGCGGCCCCGTCCGCGCCGGCGACACGGCGTACGTCTTCTTCCAGTGGACCAAGAACTGGCAGCGCGTCAAGAAGGCCAACTGGTTCCAGAACATCGCCGTCGAAAACGTGTCCAAGACCTCCGGCGGCTCCGACGTCTTCACCCTCAAGCACCACTACTACTCATGGCAAGTCACCGCCAAGGACAGCTACGCCAACTTGGACGTCGTAATGTCGAATCCCAGGGGCGAGAAAGGGCCCGTGAGCCTCAAACGCATCTGGCAGCCCAAGGACGACCTCACTATCGGCGGAAGCATGCGCATCTGGACCGGTAAGGTCAACTGGCCCAAGTACGCGAGGGACGAGATGGCCATCTTCATCGTGCCTGACGGCTTCGGCGAGGGGAAGCCCGTCTTGTCGCTCTGGCAGTGGACCAAAAACGCCAACTGCGTGCGCAACTTCCCCACGTTTCGGGACATGACGCAGAAAATGGAGCCCGGGTTTGATCGCGGCGTCAAGTTCTCTTTCAAGGACTACTATGAGCTCTTTTGCACCTGGGACGAGAAGACCGAGAAGCTCCACGTCTATATGAAGGGGCCTGATGCCGAGCAGCAGCTTGGCGACTTGAAGCTGTCTGCCCTCATCGACCGCCACTCGCAGTAAGTTTGGGCTTTTCATCCGATCTTGGGGCGTTCATTGTTACTAACATCGCTTCCCGCAGCGACTTCAACCCTCCCGAGTCTTCCCCGGAAAAGGCAGAACTCGATGTCAGGCTCCCGCAGGCCCAGGATTCGCTCCCGCGGATCCTTACTCCGATGCCGTTCCCGCGCACTCTCCTCGAGACCTTGACGCACACGGCGGCCTTTGTCGACCATGCTGGCTACCTTGCCAAGTATGCGGAGGAGGTTAGTTGTGGTCTCTGCTCTTCACTTTTAGCATGCCAGAAGCCGCTAACATCGAAATGCAAAAGCGGTTCAAAGCGCTCGACGCCGAATTCCACGCCCGTTGCCAGGAGCTCGACGCCGCCAGAGCCCTGAACAAGGACCTCAACGGCCGGACCAAGCAGCTCTCGGACGAACTCAGCGTCGAGGAGGCGAAGAACGCCGACCTCGAGAAGCGGCTGTCGGACGCCAAGGACGCCGCGAAGAAGCAGGAGCGCGACTTCGACAAGAAGTACAAGGATCTTGCGGAGAAGTACAGGGACCACGACGAGAAGGACCACGCCCAGATCGAGATGCTGCAGAAGTTCCTCATGGAGGCCAAGGCCGCGAGGGACGAGCTGCAGAAGCGCCTTGACCAGGCGCTGTCCTCTCTCGCCGCCTCGAACGCGGAGCTCGCCGCCGCCCAGTCGCGCAACCTCGATCTCGAGGCCGAGATCTCGGCGCTCAGAGCTGAACTGGACGTGGAGCGCAAACATGGCGAGAAGCTGTCGGGCGAGAACGCCGAGCTGAAGAAGAAAACCGACGACTTGGAGGCGCAGCTGCGGGAGCTCCAGGAGAAGCTCGCCAAGGCCTCGGCTGACCTCCAGCGGACAGAGGAGAATCTCAAGGAGAAGAAGGAGGAGATTGCAAGGATGGCGAAGCAGCTTGACAACGGCTCGAAGGAGAGACAGAAGCTCGAGGCCACCATCGAAGACCACAAGCAGACGAGGGTGAAGATCGAGGATAAACGCAAAGAGGCTGGCAACGCCCTGGAAACCGCTCTAAATACCGTCAACAACCTCAGGAAGGAACTGGAAGATGCTAATAATGAGCGCCGGGCGCTCGACAAGAAGCTGTACGACACCAGGACGCTGCGTTCCGAAGCTGACGAAGAAGTTAAGAGGCTCAGAGAGAAGCTCGAGAAATATGAGACTTAATGGTTGGTTGGACGTCATAGGTCCGGTTGCTGTTAGCTTAATATGACAAACATCTTTATGGATTGAGACGTTCACAAAGTCAATCACTGCCGGGACTTTGGTATTTCCGTTCCATGTCATTCGTGGCGTGCGAAATTGAGTTGATACACGTCGGATGAATGATTTGTCACGCTTCGAGAAAACACTCCCGTTCGACTATGATACTTTGTAAAAGAACATAAGAAAAACTCTACTTGGTAGCTGGAGTCAGCACTACAACACGGAAAAAGGATTCAGTCAATGACGGCAGATGTTCTCGTCTAAGTCAAGGTCTCCAAATACAGCCTCCTGCCCTGACCAGTTGCTCAGCTCTCTCCGCGCAAGGAACTCCAGTATCCGCAGGTCTCGCGGCTTCCCCTCCAGCTGATCTGCCATATCCTGCAGGTCTCTGGTGATTGCCTCCTGCAGCGCCACGTCCCTCCTTTTCAGATCCCACTGAGCCTGGCGGGCGCGCTCGAGCTGCATGATGGCGCCGGCCATTGCCATCGCAACGATCACGATGGCGACTGCTGCGTTGGAAGCGAAGATGGGGGACTGCCGACCGGACGGGCCACCGTGATGGGACGTGTAGGCTCGGTCCTCGAATCCGGCCTTGGTCGCCGGACCACGAGAAGAGTGTGGTGGGTGACGGTATTGCGTCTGTGACGATGCCCAACCTACGCCGTATCTCTCATAGAGCAACTTCCTCTCTGGGTTGCTGAGGATCTTGTTCGCTTCAATCCCGAGGCGGTAGCGTTCATTCACGACCGCGGGTGGGAGCTCGGGGTCGCGCTGGTGGTTCACGGCGAGCAGGTCAGGGTGGTATAGCTTCACGAGACGGTAGAAGCGCTTCTTTGAGTAAGGTAACCTGGGCTCGGCTCCGAGGATCTCGTGGGGCGACGGGCAGGGATTCCGGGGCCAGGAGGCAGGATCATCAAGCTGGAGGGGGGCATGAGGCCGAGATTTCTGCCTGTCCGAGTGGATGTACCGCCGGGGGGCTTTAAGCAGGGAGTGCGGTGCCCCAGTCCATTTTGCGAGCAGAGCCATTACGGGAGAGAGAAGATGGCGCACAGGATGACGATGAGGATATAAAGATGTTGCGGGGGTCGCGGATGGTCAGGGTTCCTTCGAAGAGAGGAAGTCAACCTACATATAAGCCAGAAACAGTGGGAGAACCCAACCCCGATGGTCATGAGGAAGAGCACGTTTATGATTTGGATAGTGTTCCCTCAACATCAACTCCCCGCGGTGGTGCACCCAGCTGGGTCAAACATGCTGTTGCGTTGCAGCTTCTGCGGGGTCAACTTGCGCATAATTGCTCCAAAGTGGACGCCAAGTAAGACAAAGAGAGTCGAATTATGCATGGAATAACACGATACGGGGTAGGGAATGTGGATAGCCACAAATGGCGAGCTCGAGTTCGCATCAACAATCAAACACCTTCAGTGAACCCTATGATATGCCATCACGAGGACCGAATAAGAATGGAACCAGCCCAAGAACACATAAAAGCGCCGCTAGCATTAGTAGCTTAACGGCAAGCAACGGGGGCTAGATAGACCACATGGCCCTGTCCAGAGTACACGATCCACTTGACGTAACTAACATACTCGTTTCGTCGGACATCAATAGGAAATTCTCTCTGCCCCATTGCGTGTGCACACACAATAAAATAAATATACATTGCACAATTCCATTCAGACATTCGCGCTCAGTGATCTCTCATACTCTACAAAAGAAGAACCCGTGGCCGTGGTACATGTCCCACGAGTCTGATTGGCTTGACCATGGAGCCATCGTGCGTCCACGCTTGATGCGGCAGTATGAGCAAGTTTCGGCCCTGCAACTCCAACACCCTTGAACGAACAGACACATTAGGGCAGGCAGCCATTCTGAACAAAAGGCAACCGTCCAGATAAGAAGCCGACTCTTGGGCTGCAAAGATTCGGAAATGTCTCTCGTCGGCTTCATTATTGCTTTTCCTCCAGCTGGCCGAGCCCCGCTGCACAGGACGCAGACATGGGAACGAGGATTATCGACAGGTTGGCTCTTGCTGGCGACTTCTGCATCTCTGCAGCGGCTTCCATCGTCTCGTTTACCGAGTCAGCGGGACACTACCGACTGAAGCTGTGGGAGAAAGGCGGCACTGAGCGTTGGAATTCTAGCCCCGGTGAGCGAGTGCACTGCTATCCGAATTGCGATGATCGATTCGAGATCCCGCTTCTATGGTCGCAAGGGTGAGTTCACTCGAAATGCAGGAAATCTCCAGTTGCGTGGAGACCAGTCTAACGTTCTCTTTTCTTTACCTAGGCTTACGGACGGCACGCTTGCCGTAGCTCTGCTGTCTTTGATCTTGATGGTCGCCCGGATGGTCATGCGATACCTCGGGCAGATGAAACGCATCTTCTCAATACTGTACGACGGTCTGCTCACGATTCTGTGGCTTCACAGTCTCTCCCTACAAACATCGGGCGACCTTTCAGACGCGCACCACCCGAGCCCGAGTCCGTGGTTCTTGATGCGCCAGTGCCCGAAAGACGTCGCGACGGCATGCCACACAGCAAAGGCCGGCCATGCCCTTTCAATTATTTCCGCCATCTTCTATAGCGGCCGACTGATAGTCACCGTGGTAGAAGCCGTGAGGGAATGGAGATCAAATCGAAGGGGAGGCTACCGGGCGATGCCGGTCAGGCTCAACTTCGTTGGAGAGGAAGGCGATATCAGTGAAGAGGGCGAAGTCAGCGAAGAAGAAGGTCGCAGAAGGGAAAGGAATCGATATCTATACCAAGAGGCTCTCAGCCCAGTCCTTGCTTTCTTCCCCGAGGATGCGAGGTATTGAGTCTGAGCTTCGCACCGTCAATTTGGCCGGATCTCGAATAGATTTCGTTCAAAGTAAGAGATTTTTGAATTTGACTTGTAGCAAGTCAAGGACTCTGAAACCTATCTTTTTCAATGATAGTCTTCCGTGAATTCAACGGCCATGGTTGACTAGCAATGTAGAAAAGGAAGATCCAACCCTTCACTGAAGGTGCATGTGGTATTGGTGGCTTAAAATCTCCCCGGCACTATCTCCAAAACTAGATACATGAAAATGTTGTGCTTGCAGAAATGTCATCATCCGAGCCTTTTTAGAACTCGCAGCTCTTGGCCGAGTTTTGCACCCGAATCTCGAGAGAGAGACCAGAGTCGCCGTGGCCACTGCAGTTGCCACCAGAGCTAGAGAAAAATGGTTGTTAGTTGACTTTAAAAACTCAAGACACGTGCAAAGAATTGAATTAGCTCTACTCACCAGCTCGACTGTCCGCTGCAGCACATGTCCTTAATGTAGCCCATGGCCCAGCCGGCTTCCCAGCGCCTGATGTGGGTGTTGTCCGACAAGTACTGGTTCACGATGCAGACCTTGACGGTTTTCCACGACCATGAGACGGCGCTCCAGGCGCCTACGTAGGACAAGAAGTCCGGGTCGCTGTTCTGGAGCTGGCGCTGGAGATCGTCGGCGTCGACCTGGTTGTAGTTCGAGCCGCTGGTGCACCAGTTGGCGCGCTTCTCAAGCGGGTTGTCGATCAACTCGCTGCGAGGGGTTACGTCAGGCTTGGGGCCAAGGATGCCGCCTTCTTGGACGGCCTGGAGAGTGGTCGTGAGCACGGGGGTTTCCGTAGGCAGAGCGTGGGCGGCCAGAGAGCCCATAGCGATGGCGAGGATAGATGAGACCTTCATGTTGGGCAGTGTTTTCGGGTTGGGAGATGCGGCTGAGAGTGACAGGATTAGATACTGAGGATGGATGATGTGTGTGTTAGTGTTTTAATTTGGGCTATGGGATGTGAGCTTGTAGACTATATATAATCTAGAAGATGAACAAAATGTTGCATACCTGCCATTCCAGCAACACGGAGATACGACCACCATGTTGTTGTGAAGACCCGGAAGTTACCGCAATTGCTAGTCGGTCAAACACTGCGGTTCCGCTTTTCTCACAGACATTCGCATTTAGGTATCCATTGTTGTTGCTATTCCTGTTTCCTATTGCGGAAATCATAGCATCTCGGCACTGGTGCCTTGGGTGTGGAGTTGAGCACTCTCTCCGTCGGTAAGCAACTTGCCTACGATTGGACAGTTTAGGGTCGGATGGAGACGGCCTGAGTAAGTGCCTCACTGAGGCTGTGGTCTCGAGCAGCATACGCCCACCGGCCCGAGCCGTGTTGGCATGGGTCGGCATGCTCGTTCGAGACTTTTTCCTCATTAAACAGAGTGGCTTTCGGCCATTTGCTGACGATGGACGATCGGTCCGGTAGAGGGAGTCTGTGTATTTTCGTTTGTCGTGGAGTCGAAGCTGAATAATTTCAGTCCCTAGTCAGTGGGTCAAGTGCAACTCCATTAGCTCAACAGCTATTCAACTCGACGGTTGCCTGATCAGAGAGAGTAGCGGTGGCTGTGGCAGGCTTTGAGACTGAAAGAAAGATTGATTGTCTCTGTTATCGGTGTTTTCAGAGAGATTGTAAAAGACATAAAGACAGCGTTTGAACTGCGCTGCGTTAGTATTTTGCTCCTGCTCATCACCCTTCAGTCACTTACAACTCCACCGCCGCGCAATCTTGTCAATCATACCATAAATCAACTCAAGATGCATCACTTCTCCATCCTGATGACCTTGGCCGCGGCCGTCTGGTCTGTGACCGCCGCACCCACAACCGACGACACCGAGACGGTCTGGGGCGGTGTCTACAACCTTACCGACATCTCGGCCGTCGAGGACCTGGAGACCTCCATCGAGAAGCGCGACTCGTGCGGCGCTGGCAACATCCTAGTCAGCAAGAGCGGCGTCAACGACCTCATCTGGGACCTCCAGAACAACAACCCAGACGGCCTCACCTACCTCCCGCACGGCGGTCACACGGACTGGGCCAGGGGCGATGTCCGCGTGTGTGTTGACAACACATATGTGTTTGAGAACACTCACGTGAGACGCTGGGAAGTCGGCTGGGCGATGAGCTACATCCGCGACATGTGCTGCTCTACCTCGGGCAACCCGCAATGGTACGTTACCCAAACGCCAAGAATTTCCAACATAAAGCAACTGGAGGTAGAAGGAGAAGCGCTAACGATGTTGACAGCGAGGGCGGCCGAGCTGAGGCACACGGAGACAGCGGCCTTCCCATCCAGGTTTACTTCGGCTCGTCTTCCAAGCCTTGCCTGGGTCTCTGGTCGTAGATGGAAGATCTCAATACTTGAGAGTGGTTGATGTACATACGGATAACTGGAGATTCAACGGGTAGCCATAAAATGGCCAGGTGTACGTGTGAAGCAGAATTCAGGCAGAGCAGGAGTTCCGCTTCACCTACAGACATATTGGCATTCGAAAGTATCGAGTGGGTTGTATTGAGATAAACCCAACAGAAGGCTTCTACGCCACCTGACTTCTCATGTTTCATCAGCTTCGCGCAAATATGATCGGCCTTCTCCAAGAACTCCGTACTCTTAACATGGCACCTTACCGTCGCCCATGTTGTTCGAAATAAGCGGTACGGGGCGGTTCCCTTCCAAGTCTAACATCTCTGCTAACCTCAAAAGCGAAACATCGGTTTTAAACGTTGAATCGGATCTTTCACGATCTTTCGAGTTGTTGCGGCTCTTGAAAGTTAATGGGAGATCTTATTCATCACCCCCTCTTCTAGTATTCACCCCCCCCCCCCCCCCCCCCCCTATGTGGCTTGGCTCTCTAATTACCGGCCTCCCCTTTACTATACGATAGGCAACGGACGATAAGAACAGACGGCGACAACGATAACGACAATGACGGACGACAACAACGACGACAACAACGACGGACGACAACAACGACGACGACGACGACGACGACGACGACGACGACAGCAATAGGAATAAGAACCACAATAGATAACGACAATAATAATACCAATTTGACTTAGTGACGCCTAGCCACGTACCTAGTTGTAGCTAGAAGGGGTGTTGGATACTAGAGGAGGGGGTGACGAATAAGATATCCCAAGTTAATTCCTCCTCAAGGGGCTGTCAAGTGAGTTGGGTCCCAAGCAGATTCGCAGCAGCCCGGGTGGAGGCCACGTACTATTTGGTAGTATTGCTGCGCTAGACAAACTACTAAGCATGCAAAGCCCAGGAACTGTTTGGTGAGTGGTGTATGATGATACGATGTTGAGTTTCGAACTGAATACATCGTCCAGTTACACTGATTGAAATGACCAAAGAGTGGTTCGGAAGCGATCGGTTCTCATTGAAGCACCTTCGAGTTGTGAACTGTGAGTGCTAATACAAGAATTGACTAGAAAACATGTTGTGCAAGTCGCCAGCGGACCCCGTGCCGAAGCTTTGGTACATGAAATTCTCGTTTAATACGTCAATATTGTCAGCCGAAAAGTTCAGTCCCGGATGATTGCCCGTCTGATTGGGGTTGGGCGGGTACGACGCTGCTTCCCAACCGTGGTTCTGCGGGGGACCGCCGTTGAGCAGCTGCTCGCCTGAACCTTTGAAGCCCTGATCGTTACCGGCGACCGCGACTTGCCCTTGTCTCTGACTGTTGCCATATCCGCCATTCTGCTCCCGTCCGAGGTCGTCGGCCGCCGCGGCATGCGCCTCGCCATTTTCTTTTCCAGCCTTTCTCATTCGATCCAGCATCACTTCTAGGCCTTCGCCGATGTGCTTCAGCATGTGTCGGTCAGACGTGACGGCCGCCCTCAGCACCTCCACCATGCGGTCCAGAAGCTTCACGACGTTGGCGTAGTCAATGTTCAGGCCGACGACGCTGTTCCACTTCGTCGCGGCCTTGACGAGGAACACGCTTGCGAAGGCGATCATGGTGTGCACGTAAACGGGTGTGCCGACCAGGCTACGCCGCAGATCCTCTTCCTCTTGGACAAAGGTGAGGATGTTGGACGCGGCCGAGATAGCCATGTTGGCAAACTCTTTCCGATCGCTGGAGAGCTGGTTGAAATTGACGAGTACCCCACGGATAGCCAGGGTGTTGATCTGGAGCTTCGCAAAGTACGAGTATAGGACCACGCCCTTGTTGGTGAACTCCCCAATGAAGGGGCTGGGTATCTGTCGTGGGTACCATCGCATTCGCCAGTGGTCTACCTCGAGGTTGTAGCTGCGAAGGACGGGTAGGTCGGCCTCTGAGAGTACAAAGGCCGAGGAGCCGGATTGTCGTCCATCGGGGCCATGGCCGGCGGTGGCTACGCCGTTGACGCAGGGCAACGACTGTTCCGAAATTGAGAAACGACCGTAGACGTGTGTTAGTAGCGACATTAAGCTCACTTGGCTTAGGATCCGGATGTCGAGGTTGGTGAACAGGGGGCTGGCCAACAACAGCTCGTGCTGTCGGATCTGCACTCCCTCTTCGACCGTTGGAGGCCGGCCGTACGCGATGCTAAAGTGCCGATCGCAGATATAAAGCATGTACCAGAGTCGAGCTCTCAAGAAGTGTTCCGTATCCCCCTCGAGTGCCTTGATGAAGGAACGGTGTATTCCCAGCTCTGTCGCGATGCGTATGGCATGGCCCGCCAGCTTCCACGAGTGTTCCGATAACCAAAAGGCCGAAATGCAAAGACCTCGGACGTCATCGACCGAATGGCACCGCGAGAACATGGATGAGGAAACCAGCGAGAGGAGTTGCTTGTAGCAGGCATCGAATATCTCCGAGCAAGACGGCAGGTGGAGTGCAGTGACGGTTAGGATCGCAGTGGCCAACAGCTCCGACGAAACCCTCACGGATTGCCACGAGGGATGGATCTGCTCGAGACCGACCCACAGGTAGTGGTTCAGGGTCTTCATAAATCTGCGGGGAGGTCGGGAGTAAGCACCGTGCCGTCTTGCAGGTTTTGCAGCCAGCAACCGAGCCGCGCGCATTGGATGTTGATTGGGAACGTGATCAATGGGGACTTACATGTTGTACAGCTCCTGTGCTCTGACTTCGGGGACCACGCCGCGGGTGATCAAGTCTTGACATGTCCCCTTACGGCGCCTGGATTGCGAGATATGCGCTGTGGTTTCTTTGGTTCGAATACTCCGCAACTTCGTCACCTCGAAAAGACTCCCCATAGGCTCTTTGAGAGCTTCGGGGCCATGCTGCTGCTCATCATCAAACGTAGGGTGGCCGGGCGACGAGCTTCTGGGCTCTTCCCGCCCGGATGTCTCCCGAGCAGAGACGGGTCTTCCGGGTGAGACTAGCTCCTCCGGCGGACTGTTCGGTCTCGGAGAAAAACATCTAATCTCTGGGAGGATCTCGGATGGATCACCTTCGACTTCGGTTCGCCGCAAGCCCTGGATTAAGACGGTCTCTAGAGACCTTCGCATTTGCTTGATTTCCTCCCTCATGGCGTCGACCTTTTCTCTGAAGCCAAAAAGATTAGAAGGCCAGGATTCACACCAAAGAGACATGGCTTAATGACTTGCTCGTAGGTCCATGGCTTCTCTCCCTTGTGGTCTTCCGCGCCGACTTGGGCTATGTAAGTGTGTTTGATGACGCAGCTGACCTTGCGCCTCAGACAGTGGCGGCACTTGTGGTCGCCGGGAAATATCTCGCACTTCATCTTCAGTTTCTTACATTCGAGGCCTTCAACTTCGGTCAGATCTCACACGGGCAAAGAGCCAGCTGCAGTCTTTCGGTTTGAATGCGTGCGTGGGACAAAAGATTCCGTTACTCACAAGCCTTGGGCTTCCTACCCGGACCAGACCCGCTTCTAGGCGGCGCGGATCTCCTCGTCCTGTCGTCATCCTGCGTTTGCTGCCTCGCCTTCTCGCCCTCGCCGTCGTTTCGAAGCGAGTTGTCCATCTTATTTTCCGCTGGCAATTTTCCGGGTCTTTGCCAATAGGTGGTTTAGTTCCATTCTTGCCTGGTGGTTTTGGATCCGGCTCTGCAATTAAGAGTGCTGGCTCGGCGGTGTCGACTGCAGGGTGGGAAATCGGGAAATCCCCCCGGGCTTTTGAGCCTTTCATCTGATCACTGCGTTGACCCCCTTCTGACTAATGTAGCGAGGGCTTTGGCTCGGAACCCCGACATACAAGGGGGATAGCGTTGACCCTAAGAATCTGCTGCCCTGTGCTTGTGCTGCTTCTGCTCTGCTGCTGGATGTGCGGGCGACCAGGTTTATGGTTTGGCTCTCTGTGTGGTCCATCGAGGGTCCAAGCATAGGCGAGACTTGTGTGATTATGACGCCTCGTTCCAGTCCCACGGGCTTGGCGCTAGTGTTGCTAACTGGTTTTCCGCGGGATTCCGTCTGTCTGGCTCGTTACGGCCGGGGAAAGCTGCTTGTTGCGGCTCCGAGACTCAATAAGGCAGGTTTGTAGACTTTTCGTAAGTGGCCAAGAGTTGACCATACGTCCCGCGTTAGACGTATGTTTACCTGCAGGCACCGATGGGGATTTTAGCCTCTGATGCAATGTTTCCTACGTGATAATCTGTCGCGAAGAATGACGACCGATGTTGCTTTTGCTCCTGTCTGGTATGTAGTAGCGGTGACTTGATTCTATTGTGCATCTTGAATCTTTTCAACGGCTATCTCCTGCTCAATTGCTGGTTTATTCATCATCTTTTGTTGCACCACTCATTTGGATTGTGGTTGGGACTAACATCATCAAACACCGGGATAACGCCGAACATTGCGCGCAACATCCAGCACTTTTTGCTACTGTTGTGAAACCTCCTTAGCCTTGAACGTTCTTTGAACAAGGAAAGAACTCAAGGGATAATTTCTATTAATGATCGTATTTGGCGATAACGATACGAGGTAAATACGGCCTCCGTTGCTCCTTTTGGTTACCGAATACGATTTCCCGATTTCCCGACCGATTTGCCGATGTGGAAGTTCCTTTTGCCCCGTAACCATTTTGGTCCCGGAGACACCACGAACCACAAACGCACAACTGATGTTTCTATCTCGTGTCATTCTCAAGCAGATTGAAGGGAGAGATTGGGCTGAAAGCAGGATGTTCGCAACGTCTCGACTTAAGGTCGTGGATCGCAAGTCTATGGGTACAATCGAATCCCCGATAGGTACGCCGGTCCGTTGACGAGGACCTTGGCTTGAATCCCACTCCCGACGGATTTCACCCCTACGAATGGTGATTTTTGAAGTCGCATCGTAGACGACTCAGGCTGATAGCGAGCGGTATATCGCTGGATATTTGCCGGTGGTGGATCGTCATGACAGGGGGAAACGCGGCAATGTTCAGGGGATGGTTGCGTCGAGACAGAGACATCCACAAACAGAGGGTACATTTGTCTTGCCTGGCTGTACCTACTCTCAGGAATACTTTTCACTAGATGCTTTCTAGGTCTACACCTGGGTCTCGTCAATGACGACGACGATCTTGCCAGCGCATGTGCCGGACTCGGAGAGCTCGTAGACATCCTTCAAGCTCTCGAGCCCGTGGAAAACCACTGTCTCGACGTCGACGCTCTCGTCGACGACAAACTTCACCAGCTCGGCCAGTTCAGCACGGCTCGACAAGTTGGACCCCATAAGCCTGATGTCTCTAAAGATCATTTCCTGGAAGGGGAAGCTGACCCTGGCCGGCTGGGCCACCTCGACGACCAGGCCGTGCCGCTTAGTGATGACCATTCCAGTGTGAAGAGCAGACTCGGCGTCACTCAGAATGATGGTCGCGTCGCACAAATCATCCCCCTTCCCAGCCCCCCGCGGGCCTATGATCTTCTGGACCTGTTCCACCGTCGCATCCGTCCCGGCCCTAACGTCCACAGCCACGGCGCCCGCCTTTCTAGTCAGTTCCAGGGCTACGTCCCTTGCCTCCAGGCCCACCACGTTGATGTCTTGCTTCGCTGCGAACTGGATGGCCAGGTGGCCCAGGCCGCCGCCGCTGCCCACGATCCCAAGCCACCCCCCAGGCTGGACGCCGGACCTCTTGAGGGCGCGCCAGCTGGTACATCCGGCGCAGGTCAAAGGGGCGGCTTTGATGAAGCTCAGCTCGTCCGGAATCTTGACGGCGAACCTGTCGTCCAGAACCGTGTACTCCTGGAAGCCGCCCGGCGCCGAGATGCCCGCGTAGCCCTTGTTGAACTTGCAGCTCAGTCGAAACTCCTCGGGGCCATTACAGTCGATGCAGTCACCGCAGGGGTTTCGAATACCGATGGCAATGATGCGGTCCCCGACTGCGAAGCTCTTGGCCGCCTCAGGACCGAGGGCCACGATGGTTCCCGACGGCTCGTGGGAGCCGGCGAGGCCGCTGGGGGACTCGTGGAATAGGCCGTTGAGCACCATCATATCTGTATGGCAGAACGAGGCGACGGCAACCTTAATGAGAACATCATGTTTGCCGAGCGACTCTGCGGTGGGCACGACAGTCTCTTCGAGTGTCCATGGTTTTCCAAACTGGACGGTCAGGCTTCGTTAGGGGTTCCCTTGCCTTTTCTTTCCGACTGCCACGTCGACGACTCACCTCTTTAACGACAGCAGCCTGCATCTTTTCGGTAGCTTGAGTGGTTTCCGGCGACATTTCGAAAAGACTAGAAGTAGATAGGGAATCAAGTTCGATAAAGGGCTTGCGTGTTCGCGGGAGAAGAAGGTAGTTGTGCAGGCGATAGTTGAAGAGACCCAACGATTGAGCAATAGGTTCAGGGACAATCTACTAAAGACCATGGCGCAAACGGTTGGGTCGACTGTATTATAAATCCCCTCCTCAAAACGTGAGGGGGCGTCCATCACAGAGTCAGGTTTTGACCATTGCAATGGAAGCCATGGGCCGGGGCAGGGTGCCAAGCCAACACGCAACAGCCGGGGCGATCCCAATCCTTTGGAGATAGGTGGCTAACGATGACCCTTGTCCGGAGTCTGTATTCGTAAAGAAATCATTTTCTTCCTGCAGACGTCACTCGGGAGTCTTGTTGAACCTGAGCCTGGTGCGAATGCATTAATAATGGGATATCTCATTCGTCACCCCCTCCTCCAGTATCCAACACCCCCATCCAGCCCCAACTATATAGCTAGGCGTCACTAAGTCAAATTTTTATCATTATCGTCATCATCGTTATTGTTATCGTCGTCCATCATCGTCATCGTCGTCGTCGTCGTTGTCGTCGTCGTCGTCCATCATCGTTATATAGTAAAGGGGGCCTAAGGCTGTGATCTTCCGCCTGGCGATGCTAGTTGAAGGGAGGCCGATAATTAGAAAGCTAAGCCACATATAGGGGTATTAAATACTAGAAGAAGGGGTGATGAATAAGATCTCCCTTAATAATTACGGGTTGACTTGGAAGATGGCTCGGCCGAGTGGTCACCCATCATGACACTTCGGCCGATTGATGGTCAGTCGGCCGACGGCTGCCTGGTGCTGACACATTCCGGGATTTACGGGAATAACAACCAGTTCATCTTTCTCGAGACTGTCGTCAAGAGCTCAAGTTTCTTGGAGCTGAACAATCTTTCAGTTAATCAAACTAACTTTCAGTAAGGACATTCGAAACGATTTACAGACTAGAAGCCAATAGGATGACCCTATCTTCTCTACTGAGCTACGAAAGCTCACATATCGCCGTGCTAGCTCTTCCAAAGGCCCGAACAACATCAATCCGCGCTGAAAAGATCACCTTGGTACGGAATGTGGGCTGAGCTGACCAACACGTTACCCTCAATCTCGCGTCAGCTCGTTATCTTCTCCTCCAAGGGGTCCCCAGCTTTTAAGGCGAATCAGGAAGGTAAAAGAGCCAGCTTGCGTTCCGCGCCGCTCGTGTCCCCAACACGCGACACGAACCCCTTGCATGCTGCCACGAAAATAGAAGCTCATTGGCTCGTATTCGAGGTTGGTTGGAACGCGTCGTGTTGCCGGTCGGAAAACACCAAAGATCTTACTCCTGAGCGTGCGTGATGTTTTCAATAAAAAGAGGGTTGCTGGAACACGTACATGCAGTGTAGCTAACTGTTTGAAAACAAGGCGCGATCTTCGACGCGCTGTTTCTTTTCTATCTTTCTTTTCTTTGATTTCGAAGAGACATCTCGCTGAGCCTCTGTCTTGAGATCGACCGCGTGCCGAGTTGCGCGCTTTGTGCACGATGGATCACATACCTCAGCTCTTGTCCGCCACAACTGCCGTGGCTTTCTTGTTGCTGCTCCCGTTTCGTCTATGGAGGCTTTCCGGAGAAACGGTCAAAGTCGTCCCTGGGTACAATGGCCTGCCTAAACTGGTGCGTGAGTAGGCTGAGATGATGGAATGATGGTGGTTGACTGAAGTCGCAGGACTTGCCATATCACTGGTGTTCGCACAAGCTGGTCTTGTAACCGATGCGCCATTTCAAGTGCTCGGAGACTCAAAACTTCAGCTCGTCTTTGCGATCATCTCGTTCATCGCTTGCATAGGTCTCGTGCCTCTCATCTTCCTCGAACACAGCCGGTCCATCAAGCCGTCTGAGCTCGCAATTGTCTACCTGATCGTGTCCCTGGCGTGTGATGTTGTGGAGCTAACGAAGACTGACAATGGGCATGTGATCTTGATGCTGGTCGACTACTCGCTCGACCTACCAACATTCGCGAACCTCGGCATCAAGTTTGCGCTGTTGTGGATTGAGAATCAGGGAAAGCAAGCGATTCTCCGAGATGAGCACGCGCAACACTCACCGGAAGAAATGGGAAGTGTCTTGAACACGACGTTTGTCTGGTGGATCAACTCGATGCTGGCCGAGGGAAACCGAAGCATCCTCACGGAAGAAAGCTTGCCACCTCTTGACGAGAAGCTTTCGTCAGGCTTGCGACGCCAGAGAGCCTTAAGAGCCTGGGACCAAAGATGTGAGCATTCATGATTTGCAACTCCTGGCATATTTGAGTTCTCTAACATCAAGCTACCTAGCAAAACCGGAGACCAAAACAACACTGCCCAAAGTCCTGGCCAAGAGCATGCTGCCAAGCTTCCTCGCACCGGTCGTTCCTCGACTGTCGCTCATCGTCTTTCGTTATTCCCAGCCGGCCTTGATCACAATTGCCATCCGCTACCTGAGCAGCTCATCCGGGGAGCTTCTCACATCGGGTTTCTCGGTAGTCTCGATGGCGGTCATCGTCTATCTTGGCTTAACAGCAAGTATTTTCCTGGTATTGTTGACTAATTGGCTACTGACAACTCGACCAGGTATCACGCGCAATCTATCTGCACAGCTTGAACCGTGTCAAGATCATGATCCGAGCCGCCGTCGTCGGTCTCATCAACAACAAGTCCCTGAGCCATCTGTCAGCCGGCTATGACGATGCAAAGGCAGTCACGCTGATGAGCACCGACGCTGAAAACGTCGGACAGAGCGCTCAGATGTTCCACGAGTCGTGGGCACACGTCATCGAGGTCGCGATTGGTGCGGTGATGCTGGCCCGCCAAGTGGGATGGTTCTTCCTGGTGCGGTTTGTGATGATCGTTTGTGAGTTTTTTATCAGATGATACATGCTGGGAACAGCCAGGCTAACCAACGAGGCTCAAGTCTGCTCGCGAATGAGTCGATACCTCACCCGCAACGTACAAGGCAAGCAAAAGGCCTGGAACGAAGCCACGCAGAAACGTCTCGCGCTGACGGCGTCGATGCTGTCTTCGATGAAGAGCCTGAAGATGCTCGGTATTACGCCGCATACGGAATCTATGGTTCAGGATCTGAGGCTCAAGGAGCTGGAGATGGCCAGAAAGGTGCGCTGGATGATGGTTGCCTACAACGCGAGCGGTATGTTCTTTGCTTTGGCCTTGTGTTGTCGAGTTGTCGGTCGCTTACTCTCTCAGCAAACGCCCTCGGAATCTTCTCTCCGATTATCACCTTGGTGTTGTACGTTCTTCAGGCGAGCTTCAACAAGACCCCACTCGATGCCGAAACGGCCTTCACAACTACAGCACTTCTTGGACTTGTCACTCATCCTGCCAACATGATCATGACGATCATACCGCAAGCCGTGGGTTCTTTGGCTGCCTTTGAGAGAATCCAGAAGTACCTCCTTCAGCCCCCTAGGCCGGATCAAAGACAAACTTTGGAGAGGAAAACCGATGATGTGGCCAGCTCACCCGCGATCCGCTTGGAGGGGGTCACCATTCATCCTGCGCCATCGACACCCGCAGTCCTCAAGAACGTCGACATTGATATCAACAGGGGATCGATCGTAATGTGCTCCGGGCTGGTAGGCAGCGGCAAGACAACCCTCGGCAAGGCCATCATGGGAGAACTCGCCCCAGCCAGCGGAACCATATCAGTATCATCGAAGCGGATCGGCTGCTGTCAACAATCGCCCTGGCTGCCGAGTGGAACAATCAAGGAAGCAATCTGCGCATTCTTGCCCGAAGACCAGAGTTGGTACGAGGAGGTCATCCGTCTCTGCTGTCTCGAGGATGACATCTCGGCCCTCACCAATGGAGACCAGACCCAAATCGGAAGCCGCGGCCTGAATCTTTCGGGAGGGCAAAGACAGCGAGTGGTATGCTTTAATCTGGTTCCTTCAGCACAAGAATTCAGTTTGTATGCTGACATGATTGCAGGCCCTTGCTAGGGCCGTTTACGCTCGGTGCGAGATTGTCCTTTTGGACGACAGCTTCAGCGCCCTCGACGGGAAAACGGAAAATGAAATTTTACAGAACCTTTTCGGTGCCGAGGGCCATTTCAAGAAGACGAAAACTACCGTGTTCCTCATCACCAACTCTGGTAAGTCAACCACATCAAGCATCTTTCAACAGCCACATGGAGATCTTACACCACACAGCGTCGCATTTCAAGTTGGCAGATTGGCTGGTCGTTCTCGCAGACGGCTCTGTCTCTTATCAAGGCACGTGGGATGCCCTGGCTCAGAAACCAGACCAGATCCTCAAGCTCCAGGCCAGCGAGACGCATCACGACAACGCCGAGGAGAAGCCCCAAGTGGACAAGACCGTGCAGAACAAGAGTCTCAAGGTTGCCGAGGCCGTTTCCGATCTCGCCAGGGCCACGGGAGATATGACTCTATATGGTAAGGGCCCACGACGGCAACCCAAGCGAATCGTTGACTGACAGATTCCTTCGTGCAGACTACTACCTCAGATCCGTTGGCTTTCAGAACTTTCTCCTAGTTGTCGCTTGCACATCGCTGTACTCTTTCTTCATCACGTTCCCCCAGTACTGGCTGCAGAAGTGGACAGAAGCGCCGCTCTCCCAAACCATGTTTTATATCGGCGGATATCTGATCATATCCTTGATCGCGTGGACCTCTACCAGTAGTGCGATGTGGTAAGTCCTAGTATCTCCATCTCCACTACAGATCTGCTGATTTAACCCGATGCAGGACAACGAGTATCCTGATTGCTCCACGATCGGGGACGGAGCTCCATCGAAGACTCCTTTCAACTGTCGTTGGGTTCGTATCTATACTTAGCCTGTCTACGCCCCTTTATGCTGAAACATTTCAGAGCACCTCTGTCCTATTTCTCGAAAACCGATACAGGCGTGATACTGAACCGGTAAGCTCATCATGATAAAGCACTTATTCGTTTGCTGACTTCTTGTAGATTCAGCCAAGACATCCAGCTGGTCGACAAACAGTTGCCGCAGCCCATGCTATCCCTTCTAGTCCGTAAGTCACATCCTTAACCTTCCCAGAAGACTCAGTCGTACTCATGCCAGGTCTCCAGAAATCTCGAAGCTTATAGTGCAAATCATCTTGCTCTTCAGCGCTCAAAAGATGATGTCACTTTCGATGCCTCTCTGCATTATTGTTGTGTACGTGGTCCAAAGGATATACTTGCGCACGTCCAGACAGTTGCGCCTCCTCGATCTTGAGTCGCAGTCAGCAGTGTACTCCAGCTTTCTCGAATCGGTCAGTCTCAAACCCCCAGCACCATTTGTGGCTCGGTCTGATATGATGAAAAGGTTGAGGGTGTCTCGACGATTAGGGCCTTTGGCTGGGAGAGAGAAGTCGAGCATGCAAACATCCGCTCGCTCGACAAATCTCAGCAGCCGGCGTACATGCTTGCTTGCCTCCAGCAGTGGTTGGGAGTAGTTCTGGACCTCATCGTTGCTGCGATAGCAACTGGTCTGATCGCCCTTGCCGTTGTCATGAAAGGCACCACCACAGCCGGACAGATCGGTATGGCCCTGAACATTGTGCTGGTCGCGAACGGGACCCTGTTCTCGCTAGTGACATCTTGGACAAACATGGAGATTTCTCTAGGCGCCATGTACGTTTTCTTTCACTCCTCTCGGTTCTGGTCTTCTCTGCTTCGTTCCTCGGGGTCCAAGAATTGCATGATACAGCTATCAGTAGCGCTTTCTACGACGAAATCCAAACTGACTGTTCCATAGATCTCGTCTGAGACATCTGGAGGCCAGTACGCCTAAGGAAGACCAGCCAAACGAAGACTACATACCCAGCGGGGTTTGGCCCTCATCCGGTGTTGTGGAGATCGACAACGTTACCGTGGAATACAAGTAAGAGCGTCTTGCAATGTCAAGTGTCAGCTAACCCTTCCTCTTAGTCCTGAAGCATTAGCTCTGAAAGACATCACCTTGAACATTTCGGCGGGTCAACAGGTTGTTGTCTGTGGGCGTACCGGCAGGTATGTAGTTGTGTGGTCTTTGCAATCTGGGAACTCTTTTACTGACTTGCCTCTGCAACCAACAGCGGAAAGAGCACTCTTCTCCTCACTCTCCTGCGTCTCTTGGACGTCAAGTCCGGCACTATCAAAGTTGACGGGGTCGATTTGAGTCTCATCCCTCGCTCGGTTGTCCGTCAAAGATGCTTCATCACGGTAGGCCAGGACCCATTTGTCCTCGGCCAAGTCAGCCTACGCTTCAACCTGGATGTAAGAACCCAATTCCCACATCTCTGTCTTCCTCAAAGTTCGCGCTTACTAAATGAATTCTTAGCCCTTTGGCTCCGTTCCGGATGAGGCAATAGTCGCGGCTCTGCAACGAACCTCACTGTGGTCCCATTTCGCCACGGTAGAGTCTGCGCCTTCGTCCTCTGAAATTGAAACAGTTCTGGATAGCCATATCTCTTCTCTCCCCCAGATGTCCACCGGCCAGTCTCAGCTCTTTGCCTTGGCTCGCGCACTTCTGCAACTGCAATATCTCAACCGAACGTCGGCTTCGACGGAGTCCCAGTCTGCCAGCGGATGCTCTATGCCTGTCCTGCTCCTCGACGAGGCCACTTCATCGGTCGATCCCGAGACAGAGGCTGCCATGCACTGCATAGTCCAGGAGGATTTCGTCGAGAAGGGCCACACCGTTATCACTATCGCTCATCGCTTGGGTGGCGTAGCCGAGAAAATGCGGCCTGGCAGGGATGTCGCCGTCCTGTTGGCGAATGGGAGTGTCGAAAGGGTCGCTGGAGTCTAAGATCTCGCCCGATTGACTTCACCGCAGGCCTGTTAGGGTTGGTCGAGAAAAGGTCAAGCTCGACGTTGGGACTGCTTGGAGACTCCCAATTCCCATTCCTTTTTTCGTTCGTCGCGCAAGATTAACCTCTAATATCTACTGGTATTATTGCCTTTGCCAAAATCGTAACTACTTAGGTCTATGCAGTATATATGCATTCTATTGTCAAGTCAATATTTCCGCCATAGTGTGTTTTCTAATAGCCAAAGATGAGCGTGTGTGGTTGCAGAAAGGGAAGAGTATGTATGTGGGGCAAAGATAGGAGTCTCTTAATGTTGGATTATTCGATGAAGTGAAAAGTCTTGCAAATTACTAGGTCCGTCAATTCCGCGTTTCGTACAAACAGGAGACAGAGAGAATGACCCCTTCTTTTTCCATTCTTCACACAAATTGTCTCTTCAACCAGTAAACCACAACGACCATTACTTGCCCATTCTTATCCAGCTTCGCCAGCTTCGCTGAGTTTTTCTGCATATTCTTTATCACCCTCATATTCTCGAGCTTCGCATCATTGTATCAAGCGACGTTGCGCAACGACATGTACAATGGCCAAGAAGAACTCGATGACCTTGTCTGGGACAAGAATGAGGAGGATTCCGAAGAGGCGCAAAACCGAATGCGGCTGAAGAAACCTGCCGCAAAGTCGAAAAACTTGTTGAGCAGAAGTTCGGGAAGCCAGCAACCTTGGTGTCACCCTTGATCGTTGGCGGTTTTAACATCCTCTACCGGGTTCGCCTCCAGGGGACGTCCCCAGATGTCTTGGTTCGGCTGCCCAACCCAAGCCTTGTCCAGTTTCCTCGTGAGAAAACTGTTCAAGAGGCAGCCACGGCAGGCCTGATCTCTTAAAAGACGCAAGTTCCTATTCCACGACAGCTCTTTTACAGTCAGGACTCACCGATCGGTCCCTTTGTCATCATTGAACACGTTGAGAATCGCGGGAGCGTATCAGCTAGGCTCACGAGGCGCATCGAGGACCCTTCGACACCTCATGTTTTGGATCCCGAAATCCCCGAGGCCACGCTAGAGCTCATCTGGGGTAAGATTGCACGTTGCTTGTTGGAACTCGCCCGAGTAACCTTCCCGCGGATTGGGTCTTTGGTGGAGGCCAGTGATGGCTCCTATGAGGTGGCCGGCAGACCAATAACCCACAACATGACCGACATGGTTCGGCTTGCGAATATTCCTCGAGCCGTCCTTCCGCCGGAAGGTAAAACGTACGAGACTGCAGACGAATGGTATACTGCGTTGGCGGACATGCACATCGCGCAACTCATCTTTCAACATAACGACCTAGTCACTTCTGAGGATGACTGCCGAAATAAGTACGTGGCGCGCCAGATCTTCCGCAGATTGGCCAGAGACGGTCGGCTTTCTACTTTTGGCTTCGCCGAGGACAACTGGTCTGCCCAGTCCTCCGAAATCCCGCCATCCACGCTCTGCCCAGCCCCTTCTGGCAGCGACTCGTTCCGGCTCTGGGGCGACGACCTTCGAGCTGGGAACATACTCCTCACCGAGTCGGACGATATCGCTGCACTCATCGACAGGGAATACACGTACGTTGGACCTACCCAGTTTATCCTTGACCCTCCTTGGTGGCTCCTCATCGAAACGGCGGAGATGTGGTCACCCGGCATCGACGAGTGGAAAGAGACGTATGAGATACGCTTGAAGACTTGGCTCTCCGCCATGAAAGACGCAGAGGCAGACGTGTCAGAGCCAGGTGCCTTTCAGGCGCCGTTGTCCAGGTATATGCGAGAAAGCTGGGAGACGGGGCGATTCTTCCTCAATTACCGGGCCAGAAAGAGTTGGGTGTTCGACACCATGTACTGGAAATACCTAGACGAGAGGTTTTTCGGACTTCGAGAACCCTGCGTTGAAAAGAACGGCTTGTGGAAGACGAGGGTACATTTGCTAAGTGAGGAGGAGAAAGCTGCTATGGAGCCCTTTGTAGAGAGAAAAATGACCGAGTCAAAGGAGAGGCGCATTGTCGACTGGGACCCAGTCGAAGCTAGACAGCGATTTTCCGAGATCCTGTTCAGTTAAAAGCGAATTGATGGACCTACCTAGGTGAAGAGTGTATCAGGGTTACTCAGAATGTTGGTACTTAGCAACTTTGCACCTGCAGTAATGATCCATACACATTCATACATGGAGATTTGAACGTCGAAAGTATCATTGGGAAGGATGGGAATCTGGCAGGAATCCTTCACTGGGAGGCGAGCGGATACTTCCCGGTCTGGTAGGGATATGCAGCCGCGGGACTTTCTTTCGGGGAGACTGGCCGTGAATGGAAGCTCCTGCTCCTTGATCATATGGGAAGACCAACGGATACGTATGAGTTCTGGAAAGACAGTTACAGCCTCTCAAAGTTTCCTGGTTTGGACGAACGCGGCGAAAGGCTCTTAAAGGATCTGGAGGCTGGGAAGTCAACCTCATCAGATTAAGGATATGTCTATTTGACTGTGCCCAATTACGCAGAAATATTCACCACCCCTTTCAACTCCCCATCCACCGCTTCTTGAGAACATGCGCCGCCATCTTCGGCCTCCGATCTCTTGTGAAAACGCCCTTCTTGTTCCCGTCGACGCGGAAGATGAACGTCGATGGCGTCTGAAAGTCCGCAAAGTTCCACACGTGCTCTCCAACGACGCTGTCAATGCGGTCAAACACCCTGTGGCTCATCTCCAGCACTCGGCTCTGGTACTCTTCGCTCCAAGGCACATCAGCCACCGTGTGGAGGCCAGCCAGGGTATCCGCGCCATATTCAGACATGATGATAGGCTTGTCGAACTTGGTCTGCCACCCGAGCAGCTCTGTCTCGAGCCCCTTCTCGGCGGCTTCGAGGTCACCAGTGTGGAGGTACCAGCCGTAGTATCGGTTCAGGCAGAGCACGTCGAATAGGTCCGAGATGAGGCACTTGTCGACGCTTGCTTGAAACTCGTTGGCGTAGCACAGCGGGCGAGAATCCAGACTGCGGGCGAGGGAGACCAGCGGCTCGAAGTATTCCCTCGCGCCAGGCTCATGGGCAGCGGGCTCGTTGGCAATGGCCCACATGACCACGGACGGGTGGTTCTTGTCCCGGGCAATGAGCTCGCGGATAGCCTGCTCGTGCGTCTTCCGTGTCTCCTCGGAAACCGTGTCTGGAGAGTATGTGGGCAATTGCTTTGCGCCATGCAGACCGGCAACAACGGCCAGGTTCAATCCAACCGCCGCAGTTTCGCCGATGACGACGAAGCCGTGACGATCTGCGTACTCGATGACCTCTTCGGCGTACGGGTAGTGCGTCGCACGGAATGAGTTGGCCCCGATCCACTTCATCAACTCAAAGTCGTGGATCATATA
Source organism: Colletotrichum musae (assembly GCA_027406025.1). Taxonomy (NCBI): domain Eukaryota; kingdom Fungi; phylum Ascomycota; class Sordariomycetes; order Glomerellales; family Glomerellaceae; genus Colletotrichum; species Colletotrichum musae. The sequence goes on from JANVYC010000006.1 coordinate 3,679,631, forward strand.
TGCAGCATCGTGGCCTTTGCCCCGAACGGGCGCGTCTTCATGCTTCCCGAATCCGGAAAAGTAGAAGGGCTTGCCGTTGATCAAGAAGCGGCTGCCTTCCACCTTCACAGTACGAATGCCCACAGGTAGCTGGTATGCGTCTGCCTCGACTCCGCTCTCGGTCAGCAGTCGTATGCGCAGTTGGTAGAGATATGCGGCCCCAGGCTGCCAGAGCTTGACCGAGGCGATGGTCAGCTTTCCGATCCGCCCGGATGCATGCGCGACGACGTTGCCCTGCTCGTCAGATATCGAAACCTCGACCCTAGAATCTGCAACCGACTGGCTTGTGCCGATCTGGAAGTTGACGATACCGGTTTCGCCTCCGTCGGTCACCTCGCTAACCACAGTCACGTCGTTGACGTGAACATCTGGGACGCAGTACAACCACACCGAACGAGCCAGACCCGAGTAGTTGAAGAAGTCGTGCTGGTAGTGCTGCTTCCGCTTCCCGTCCTTGGTCTCAATTCTTCCCGGCGGGATCGTCGTCCAGTCCAGCTCGTTGCTCACGGCAACCGTCAGCCGGAACTGCTGCCCTGGGCTTACAACGTCGGTGATGTCGGCCTCAAAAGGGGTATAACCACCGATGTGCTCTGTTACGAACTTGTCGTTCACGTAAACACGCCCCCGGTGCGTTGCCGCGTCGAAACGAAGCAAATATCTTCTGCCTGACCAAGCCCGGGGCACTGTTGCCTGCCGTTGGTAGTACACCCATCCAACATGGTCTCGGATCTTGGCGTCGAGAAATATGTCGTTGTAACTGGCGGGAACTGGGACTTGGAGATGAGATGAGATTTCGTGCTTGTACGCCTTCGGGTCTGGTTGAGTCGAAGGCTCCAAGGCGAAATTCCAGACCCCGTCTAGTGAGACGAGCTCACGAACGGCGTTGTTCTGTGGCTTGAGCATTTTGTATCAGGCTTTTTGGGGGGTATGATGAGGTACTGGTGCAGAGTCCAGCATCGAAGTTCGTATTATGATGAGCGTTCGTTAAAGTATACCAGAACGGACGAGATGCCCCGGCGAGCCCCGCCGACCACAAGGGCCAATATGGGCCACGATGCAGCATGGTGTCATTTTTGAGGGGCTTTTCACGAACAATCCGCTCACATTTGCAGTCATGTGTGTCTTTCTAGAGAAGGGGCATGGATTTCAGCCCCTCCTGTGTCGATTCGGCGATCGGGGAACTACCGGCCGGTGGTCGGCCGCTCATCGGCCGATGGTTGCCCGCGAGCTAGGACACAGTTTCTAACCCAGCTGACTAGATGACCATGACAACTCGACATCAACTGGGGTAACTACGGGTCAACCGTGGAGACTCTTCCCGGACATTTGGCAATGCTCGGCTAAAAGCCGGGTTTCTCGCGCCTCGGCGGCCAACCATCTTGGTTGCGGAAGCCAGGAGTGGACGTCGGACATGGCTGAGATCCCGAGGTCAACCGCACTGCACGCTCCAGATTCGATCAAGCAGAGGACTTTTGTGTCAAGGAGCTGAGTATGGGCCTGGTGGTGTGGTTTTCGAGGGATCCTTGCAGCGGGGTTTACCTGGATTCGAGCTAGCCACCAATATTGCAAGCCGGATATTATTCCCCACGATCTCCACGAAACCAGCTTCTCCAGAATTTGGAGTTCAAAAAGGGGCCCCCGCATCCCCAGATTCTCCCACTGTTCTGGATGTCGCTGCTCTCCAGTCTCGTCCGTCCGCTTCTTTGCCGTCTGTTAGCTATTGTTCCGTGTAGAGTTGTTTTTTAAGCACCACAACGACATGGCTTCGGAACGGAACCATGACCACGTCACCGAAAAAGACCGACATGGAGATGCGGCTGAGCTAGAGCACGAGGCCGAGATTCCCAAGGAGGGTGCCGAGGTCACGCCCATCACGTCAGCGTTCGCTGACTGGGGCAGAGCGGCTTGCATCAAGAAGTTCTGGCGCCTTTACGCGTGCGGTCTCTCGGTGTCTCTCGCGGGAATGTGCGTCTACTATTCCAACCCCGTCAAGAGTTGCCCTCCCGAAGACTAACATGATCTTTCCACCTAGGTACGCCGGTTATGCCAACTCCGTCGTCGGAAGTATCGTGGTGAACAAGGGCTTTATCAAGCAATTCGCTACAGTTACAGACCCCAAGACGGGCGAGCCAGCTCTTAACGCAAACCATGTATCTCTTTGGAGCGCCATGTTTTTCGTGACGGCCATCGCCATTCAGGGCGTCGCTCCATACACGGCCGACCGCTTCGGTCGCAAGTTCAACATGTGGGGTGTCACCTTCTTCCTGACTTTGGTAAGCGGAACCCCGGCTCGCGGAATTTGAAAAGACCACGACAGGAAGACTGACCATTGCAGTCCATTATTATAGCCGTCGTCTCCAATAACTGGATCGTCCTCCTCGTCTCGCGCCTGATTGCTGGGTGCGCCGGCGGCATGATGGGCACCTCCATCATGGTGTACATGTCCGAGATCGCGATGCCGCAGTTCCGCGGCGCCCTGCTGGCGAGTTTCTCCCTGGCCTTCTCACTGGGTCAGGTCTTCCTCGCTATTGGGCTCAAGGTTCTTCAGGAGACGAGGCCGATGAACTTCAGGAACATCTTCTACTCAGAGTTTCTGTTCACCGGGCTCTGGATCATTCCGATGCTTTTCCTTCCAGAGTCTCCAGGTACGACGATTAGACTCCCATCATTGTTGAGCCCAGAAACTGACTCCAGACAGCTTGGTACGCCTCCAAGGGCAAGCATGAGGAAGCCAAGAAATCTTTGCGTCGCCTCATTGGCAACGTCGAGGGCTACGATGTCGAGCACGAGTACGCTGTCATGCGGTACGAGATCGACCAGTCGATCAAGCTCTCGCAGTCGCGCGGGGGAGACAGCGACTGGAAGGCCCTCATGACCCCCATTAGCCTCAAGCGCGCCGTCATCTCGACGCTACCCCTTACGTTCCAGAACGTTGTCGGCGTGCCGCTCATGTTCGGATAAACGACATACTTCTTCTCCATGGCCAACGTGGAGGACCCGTTCATGGGCAAGATCATCATCAACTGCATCCTGCTCGTCGGCATCATCGTGTCCTTTTACCTGGTCGACAAGCTCGGTCGTCGGACGCTCGTGCTTGGGGGAGGGTTTGGTATGGGCGTCATCTGCTTCGTCGTGGGTGGGTTGGGTTTCATGAAGCCGAACTCGGCGTCTGGTCCTGTGCTGATCACCCTTTGCGGTATCTGGGCGTTCTTGTACGCCAACTCTCTCGCTCCGATTGGTAAGTGCGCTTCGTCTCTTCGTCACTCTAGACCTTTGCTGATGATTCATAACACAGGTTGGATCTCCCTTGTCGAAGTCTCTAGCCCGAAACTTAGAGCTAAGACGACTTCCCTGGCCGTGACAGTCCAGTATATTACCGGCATAATATTCGTAAGTCCTAGAAGCACTATTGATATGTTCAGCCATCTCTAACACACTCAAGAACTACACCGTTCCGTTGATGCTCTCAAACCAGTACGCCGGCTGGGAGCAAAAGATTGGCCTCTTTTTCGGCGGCGTCACCTTTGTATACCTGATCCCCTGCGTGCTCCTTTACCCCGAGACCAAGGGGCGGACGTACCAGGAGCTGGACGAGCTCTTTGAGCGCCACACCCCAGCGTGGAAGTTTGCCAAAACCAAGACGGCCCACCAGGCCGGCATTGAGCTGCGGACTGGGAACTAGTATGCTGGCGCCTGGGTTTAATCTGGAGTCTTGCTATTGGGGCCTTCTCTGCGTATTAGGCTCATGGGTCTCTGTCGTCGTTCCTAGGACGCCGTGGGCTGTACGTCTATGGACTTGAGAGGATTTTGCGGGCAGCATTAGTAGCTCATTTAGAGCGTATCTAGATAAAGAAGGGACTCGACTCCGCACGTGTACAGACAGCGTATACGGACAGTGGTCTAATACAAAACGTATGATGACTTTCTCTTATTTCTCATACCTATGAAACTATTGGGACTATTGTTCACATGTCGTCCTCTAACATTAAGTCGCTACCCAAATACACAATGACGTTGAGCATCAATAGTGCAATTCGATCTACATAATAAAATCTGTGATGATATTCTCCTGGCTCAGTCCGCAACAGACATGTGATTTGATGTATACCTGCGAAGTATGTCGTTTGAAACGTGGACACGTGTATTGGAGCGGTCAATCGACAAGTTGCGCATGGAGGTGGCTGGTACCTCCTCCTGCGCATCATGCAACACAACATCAACCCCATCCCTCCTCTCATCGCCGAGAGAACCGACAGCATCGTTCCCAGCGCTGGGTTCCGCGGTACCAAGCGAAGGTATACCGCCCACTACGCCGTCGGATTTGGACGGCGCCTCATTCGGCTCGACCAGCGGTGTCGGTGTTGATCGCCCAATCGGCCCCTCGTTCACCGGAATCGGAATCCTGTCAGCGAATCCCACCACCGGCTCTTCCACTACCGGGGCCGTCACCCCAAGGGCGGCGGCAGGGATTAATGTAACGGTCTGAGACGAGAGAAATCGCTTCCGCCTTCCGCCAATTGAAATTTGTATTTCATATGACATGATCTTCCGGGTCTTCACGGAGCAGGCTGTGAAGTCCGGGGTCACGCACTGGACAAAGGTCGAGCAATTGCCCGCCAAACGAAAACGGGCACCCTGGAGCTTCCCATCAGCGTCTAGCCGCAGGCCAATGACCCTTCCCAGATCAACTGGCTTCTTTCCTGGACCGACTGGGACGTCGATCGCGTCCCTCGCGCCGTAGGGTCGGGTCGTCCTGTCCGTTACCGACTCGTCCACAATAGCCTTGAAGGTGGCAATTTGACCTCGCTTGACCGATGGGTCGAGTATTTTGGTCTCAGTGAACATCGTGAATGTCGCTTTCGTGATATAGACCCTCGGTGCCACGTTTGTGATGTCCCTTACGGGGGAGGAGCCGGTCACCATAAGCTTGACCTCGAATGGGATAACGGTACCGAACTGCAGGACCGAGGGGCAGTCGACCAAGATTTTGTATTGCAATACATCCTTATTCCCCATGAAACAGTTCTTGGGGCCCTTCACAACTCCCGGGAAGCTGAGGCTACGCATCCCGAAGTCCGAGATGGTCGCTGGAGCGCGCGTCGCGCGGACGTGTAGTGGCAGAGTCGCCACCCACCGGCAACGCCGTGTTCTCGATGTCATAACCGCCTCGATCCAGTACTCGACGAACCCGTCGAGACACTGGCTGAAGCGGATGTTCCTCCATACATGGCTGGGAGGCAGGGGATGTCCCGGACCCACGAAGCCTTTGGGTTCCTGCTGCCCCATCTCGGGATTGGCCAAGCTCTGCGTCGTCATCGGCAGCGTGAGCTCAAACTTCCAGCTCTCCGGCCGACCTGAAAGAGGGATATTGGCAAAGATGTTGCTGAATGCCACGGACACATCGTCGGGCTTCCAGAAGGAAGACCGCACACGCTCGCCCTCGTCGGTAACGAGCTTTGCCTTGACTCGACCGAGCAGGCGCACGTGGATGTCGATGATGTCACAGATAACACTTTTGCGCAAGACATGGCCACGGACGACGGAGCCGGGGTACAACGGTTCGTTAGGATTGTCGAGCTCGATCCGGAGTGCTCCGCCTCCTTGTTTTCTGTGCTGAGGCATTCTTCGATGATGTATATCTTGTAGGTAACGTTGATTCGTCTTGAAGAAGTGTGTGAGGGTAGGTCGGTAGTTGGCTGGGAAATGTCAACGACGAAGGGCATAGGCTGCGTCTTAAATGTACTTTTTCTGTAAATGTTGAGAGTTTTTGTTTATCAGCCACTACGGCTGAGTACATTCCTGGTTCCACTCATCATGTCGTCTTGAAGTTAAACTCCGTTGCCATCTGCCCATGGATGTGTGTGGAGCACGCCGTATGGCCCACGCGTACGATATTGAAGGGGCACTTCGGTTGGGGCTGGGTAACACCTCAATACCATGGGCGGGATGAAGCCGAGAAGCCACTTGAACAGTTGGATTGATACAACTATCAGAGTCTTTGGCCTAGTCCTGGTATATCTGGGGCTAATGTTGCTTGGATTCCTTTTAGTGCCAAGTTATTATGCCGTAGTCACCTCTATCAATACATGTCTTCGTCTGTCTCAGTCCGCAATAATTTGACACATGATTTGAGTTATAGTACATTTTGGACGAATGTCGTCACCGGTACGTGTTGAATTGGCATGTATCACCAAAAGAGAAAGTGTCTGTAACTCCAGCTCCAGCCAATATGCCCCCTGCACTGAACACATAACCCACCCTCCCTTGGTCACATAGGTTGGCGTATCATTCCCCTCATCGCTGTCTTTCCCGCCCTGGTGACCCTCATTAGGACTTGTCAAGGGCTCCTCACCCACCCTGTTCTTGTACCGAGGCGGCGGCTCGTCCGGCCTACGGATGTTCGGTCTCTCTGTATCTTCGCCAACCTCAACCGGTGGCGGCGGTTGCGACTAAGCCGGCTCTTACTTGTGGTCCACCGGACTCGGAATCCCGTCGGCAGCAGCCATTTCCGATGGCATGGACACTTGGAAACCAGCATACAACTTCCCAAACTTTCCGTCAATGGAAAGGTGTATGTCCCAGACTAAAGTGTTTTGTGTCCCTATGCAGTAGGTTGATATTTCTGGTACTACGGTCTGGGCCGGTTTCCCGCCGGCCAGCGACGCGCCCATTAACCTCCCCCAGGTGTCCAGACGCAGGCCCATGAACCTGCCCAGATCAACCGGGTCGTCATCCGAACCTCTAGGGATGGCAAGCGCAATTTCAGGGTTCTTGAGCGGCGTGTCCCTAGTCTTTGGCCACGGCTCACGGTGCGTCGTTAGGCAGTTTCTGAATTTCGAGCGAGTGTATAAGACGTTTGTATCGGTGGTGATGGTGAATTGTGCGCCGATGATGAAGATCTTCGGGGGCGGCGACTTGGACCGAGTGATAAGAGAGATATCCCTGTCGGACGGCACGAGCCTGATCCGGAACGGTATGTCGGCATCAGCCTGCAGAACGCGTGGGAACTCGACAGATAAGTCATAAGGAGCCTCCGAGAACCCATATTGTCTTTGATTCCACAAGCCCAGGCTAAAAAGCTGATTCTGTAGCCTCAAGTCCGAGATCACCACCGGAGAGGGCACGGCGAGGACCTGAATCGGCAGAGTGGCTTTGCATCGGGAACCACATAAAGATTGCTTTTGCAGATCCGCCTCGAGCCAGTACTCGACAAACGCCTCGAAGGCCTTGCCCCCACGGCGCGTTTCGCAGGCATAGCTCGGGGGTAGCGGATGTCTCTCGGTCGTGAACCCTTCCAGTTGCGCCCACCCGCACTCGTTGTTGGCCGAGGTGTTCGTCAATGGTGGTAGCTTGAGCTCGAACGCCCATTTCTTTCCATGGTAATGATCTTCACTTTTGACCCGGAGCCAGCCTTCGTGGATGACCTTTGAAATAGCGTCGGGTCCCCAGAAAGGGTGTCTCAAACGGACCTGTTTCGTCTCTCCTGGCTCTAAATCACCGTCGACCGTGAACTTCGCCTTCGCGCGGCCCAGAAGGCGCACGCTGATAATGACGTTGGCGCCAATCTTCTGCTTACGGACTACGCGGCCACGGACGACAGAGCCCGGGTACAGCGGAGCGGAGGGGTCGTCGAGTTTTATCGAGAGAGCCTCTGATGTCTGCTTTTTGTGTTGAGGCATTCTTGCGTTAATTTGCCTACACTGGAGGTTGTCGGATTGAGCGTGAGGTGTGCCTGGTGGAGGTGGGTAGTTGACTGTGACGCATGTTCAAGTTGTTTTACTTGAAAGCGCATCGGGTGTTTGCTTTATACCAAGTCTTCCTCAATCTTTAGACTTTGGCCTGTCAAACTCTACAGCTAGGTACATTCTCGGCCACTTCTATCACGTCGTCTCTAACCTCAAGCTTAATCGATGTAGTTGCCCTGGACAGGGCGTTTGAATAATCTCGCCGTAAAAACAGTCCATGCCTTCAGTAGAACTGTGTCTTGATGTGACTTCAACGGCAGAGCGCGGCTGCCGTGTTTCAGCCAAAATAGACACTGCATCCTAGTGAGTATGTCTGTACTTGTTGTTCATCTCCCCCTTATTCCAGTTCAACGAAGACACCGCAAAGCCACAAACAGTACCCACATATCCAGTACAATGAAAGTGGCAGTGCTATGAAATCAGTCGAGATAAGTCACATGATGTAAGCCACGCGGGTGTCGTGATACACATAGACGTTGGTGGCGGAGGCAGTATCAAGATTGGCGTAACCAGGGACTAGGCTGAGCACGCGCGTGGCTTTGCGCGTGGCTTGACACGCTGACTTTCATCAGCTTTCATCAGCTTTCATTGCATACTTGCTTGAGATACTGCGGTGATTGGAAGTCTAATATCTTATAACATTGAAGAGGTTGTATCTGTCGTCTCACTTTCATCTAAACACTACACAGCAACGAGCCATCCCCCCCTTCACCGGTGATACGTGATGCGCTCCAGCGCCACGGGGACCACGGTCAGCGCCTCGGCGGCGGACTCGCCCAGGACGAAGTTGTACTCGCCGGCCTCGACAATCCACTCCCTCGCCGCCTCGTCGAACGACGCAAAGTCCTTGGCCGTGGCCTCGAGCTTCACCGCCGCCTTCTCGCCCGGCTGCAGCCTGACCTTGTCGAAAGCCACGAGCACCTTGGCCGGCGTGTCCGCCGCCCTCTCCGCCCGGCCGGCGTAGACCTGCACCGCAGTACCTCCCGCCAAGGCCCCCGTGTTGGTGACCTCGACCGAGATCTCGAACGCGTCTGCGCCCTTCTTCGCGACTGCGAAGTTGTCGTACGAGAAGGTGGTGTAAGACAGACCGAAGCCGAAGGGGAAGTTGAGGACGGAACGGTCGACGCGGTCGTAGTGCCTGTAACCCACGAAGACACCCTCCTTGTACGTCACACGGAGCTGTCCGTTGGCGTCGCGCTCGCCGGGGAAGTTGCCGTGCGCAGGCGCATCCTCGACGCGCGCGGGGAAGCTGACGGGCAACCTACCCTCCGGGTTCACGGCGCCGGTAAGCACGTCAGCGATAGCATTGCCGCACTCCTGGCCCGGGAACCACGACTGCGCGAGAGCCGAGACGCGGTCGAGCCAGGGCATCGCGACGGCCACGCCCGTCGAGTTGACGACGATGGTATTGGGGTTCGCCTTCGCAACGACGTCAATAAGCCCGTCCTGGTCGCACGGCAGGTGGAAGCTCTCCTGGTCGCGGCCCTCCGTCTCCCACTGCGGGTCGTGGCCCGTGAAGACGATGGCGAGGTCCGCGTCGGCGGCGACGCGCTCCGCCTCGCCCTGCAGGTCGGCGTCGTGATCCGACTCGAGCGCGAAGCCCATGCGGACGCCCGTCCGGCCCTCGAGGATCTCGAGGCCGATCTTGGTGGGCGGCTTGCTGTGCACGCGGAGGCGGTACGTCCGGCCGGCCTCGAAGGTGTGGCGGAAACGGGGCTCGTTGGCGGCGAGGAAGAGCGCGCCCATGGGGTCGGCGCAGTTGCCCTTCTGCTCAAATACGACCTCGTCGTCGACCCAGACCTGCGTCGGGCCGATGCCCGAGCAGGCGATGTAGTGCTCGCCCGTCTCGGCGGGGGTGAAGTCGCCGACGATGTCGAGCGTCTTCCACATAGACTCCTGGGAGCCGAGGGGGGAGTAGGCGGAGCTAGGGAACGAGTGAAGCACGGAGACGGGCTCGTCACCTTCCTTGCCGTGGAAGTCGTAGAAAAGCCGGCTGAAGCCGGGCTGGCCGTCGAGGCCGACTATTGTGCCGACGCGACCGTCCGGGGCCACGGGCGGGAGCAGACGCTCCTTGTGTGCGCCCTTGGCGTAGGTGAAGGTGACGTCCTCGCCGAGGGCGGCGTGGAGAGCGTCCCAAGGCGGGAGGCGGTAGTGGGCGTTGACACTGGCACTGCCTCCGCCATGGGCGAGACCGTCCTTTGCGTAGCCGATGAGCGCGATCTTCTTGCCGCGGACCTTCTCCTTCGTCAGGGGCAGGATGCCGTTCTCGTTCTTGAGGAGGACGACGCCGCGGGCGCCGGCGTCGCGGATGAGGGCGCGGTGCTCGGGCCGGTCGATGGCCTTCTCGACCGTGATGGTCGGATCACGGAAGCCGTTGAGCTTCTCGGTCCACTCGAGGATCGTGCGGACACGCTCGTCGATGACTTCTTCCGTCACCTCGCCACGCTCGACGGCAGCCAGGACTGCGGCGGGCTTGCGTATCCTTGGGGGGCCGGGCATCTCAATGTCCATGCCGGCCTTGATGCCGTCGGCGACGGAGTTGGTGCCGCCCCAGTCGCTCATGACGAGACCCTTCCATCCCCACTCGCCGCGGAGGACCTCCTTGAGCAGCCAGTCGTTGGAGTCGCAGTGGACGCCGTTAATGAGGTTGTAGGCCGACATGATGGCCCATGGCTTGGCCTCCTTGACGGCGATCTCGAAGGGGCGGAGGTAGATTTCGCGAAGGGCGCGTTCCGAGATAGTCTCATCGACGGTGGTACGGGACGTCTCCTGCTCGTTGGCGACAAAGTGCTTAATGGTGACCGAGACGCCGAGCCCCTGGCAGCCCTGAATCATCTCGGAGGCGAGCTTGCCGGTGAGGAAGGGGTCCTCGCTGTAGCTCTCGAAGTTGCGGCCGCCGAGGGGGTGGCGGTGGATGCATACGGTCGGGGCGAGTAGGCACCGGGCACCCTTTGCCTTGGACTCCTGGGCGAGGGCGACACCGACTTTGCGGGCGATGGTGCGGTCGAAGGTCGCGGCGATGCTGCATGCTGCGGGGAAGCAGGCGGCCTTGGTGCTGCCGTCGATGGCGGCACCGCGGGTGCCGTTGGGGCCATCGGTGGTCTTGGAGATGTTAGAGATGATTGGGGAAGTGATCTCGGACGATTGAGGTTGATGGAGCTGACCTTGATCGCTGGGACCTTCTCTGGGACATCACCGGTCTCGACAAAGTTGCGACCCGCGAGGAGGCGGATCTGGCCCTGTTAGCGATGATTTCGAGTTGAGGTAGGGTTGAATGGCGATAGTTACCTTCTCCTCGAGCGTTAAGCTCTTGAGAATAGCGTCAATGTCTGTTGTTTCGGCCATTTTGTTTGATGTGATGTCGACTTCGTCAACTCAGGGGGCCGTCTGCACCGCGTCCCATGGGGGACTTCATTTATCTTGCACCCCGCGATGCGCTACGATGCCATGCGATGAGAGTGGAGCATCGCGGAGGTCGGAACTCGGAACGGACCACGATGAGACCGAGGACATTAGCCGGTGGCGGGGCTCCGCGTTCTGCAGTGGGTTGGCGAGGGGAAACCTCCTGGGTCTGTCATCGGATGCAATCGAGTTTACCAATGACGTGCTTGTGATTGCCTGAAACAGGAGACCGGGGTCCGCTGTTCGGAAGGGAGGCCGGAGGAGGGCCGGGACGGGACGGGAGGGGGTGCCGGCAGGGACGGACTCTCGGTCCGGACATGACGTTGGACAGGCTGGGCTTGGTGTATACGGCGATGAAATCTCAGTATGAGTTCGGGGGTCTTGTGAGATGAATAGCACGGTTGAGATGAGATCTTTGGTGAGTAAGCGATGAGTGAGACGGTGTCTCACTAAGATGGATTATGAGATGGAAGTGAGATGAAAGTTGGGGTTGAGGTAAGGCAGTATAGCTAAGTGTGATTATAGACTTATTGTTACTATTATCCTTGTCGCCCGTCGCTATCTGTGTCCGTCGATTGTTAGTATTGAAGTCAAAGGCACACTCGATTATGAGAGATTCTTGACATGCTTAGGTCCTTAGGGCGATTCATCGTGTGCCCTTAGCCGAGGGAGTTTCTGGCTCGCCTAAACCACTAGTATTCATTCCTGCAAAATACAACCATTCTAAACCAGTATCACCGCCGGAACAACCGGTGCTGAGTTGGCCCGTCCCACCTCATCCTTCGAAATGTCTCCGAACAGCTGGTGAGTATGAATAGAAAAAGATAGCGTCAACCCATCCGGATCAAGCGCGGGTCGCTACATTTTTAAGCAAACAAAGAGAAACGGAATGCTCTGGATGCCAAAGTCCGCTTTTCTTTCTTATTCATCTCATAATCAAGAACGTCACTAAGAACTCAGCCCGTCCGTCCGCAAAGTCCGCGTGGCACCAAAAAGGGCCCGCGCGCAGCGGAGTTTTGACTAATCCAATGCTCACTTTTTCTCATTCTCGCCCCCTTTATCCTCGTTTTCGTCTCATAAGTCCAAGAGCTCTCATCGCAGATCGACTCGTGTGGCCGAGGTAACGATACCGCCTAAAATGACGCCCGCGCCCAGCATCGCAGGGCATCGCGTCCCGCCAGACGAAGAGTCTCTCGAACCGAGCACAACCTCCAACGACCTCGCAAACGGAGCCCCCGATGGAACGCCACCGTCACCTTCATCTTCGCCCTTGAAGACCCCCCGGGCCCTCGCCCCGGACCTCCTCCGCGGCCTCCTCATGGCCTTCATGGCCCTCGACCACAACCAGGTCGGCCTCAACGGCTGGCCGCACGGCACGTCCTTCAACACCCCGGAGGCCGACTCTGCCGTCGTCACCGGCTGGAACTGGTGGATGGCCTACGGTGCCCGCACGCTCTCGCACCTTTGCGCGCCGGGCTTCACGTTCCTCATGGGCATGGGCGTCGCCTATTTCGGCCGCTCGCGGTCGCGGCTCGGTTGGTCTGCCGCGCGCATGGCGCGGCACTTCGTCGTCCGCGGCGCCGTGCTGACGCTCGTCTCCGTCGCCATGGGCCTCGTCCTCACCATGGGCCAGGTGTGGTTCATGAACGTCGTGCTCGTCGCTCTCGCCGTCAACTACGTCCTGGTCGGCCTGCTCTGGCTCTTCGTCGCGCGGACCGAGCCTGCCCTAGCCGCAATCGTCGACAATCTCGCAAGTGAGGAAGGCGAGCGGACGCCGCTGCTGCTTCACACCGGTCACGGCACGCTGCCGCGCAAGTCCTCAGCTTCCGCCGAGAGAATCTCCTGGCACGCCCACAATCTCGCCCTCCTCGTCCTCGCCTTCGTCACCATCTGGTGGAACCACTGGCTCTCGCCCACGGGTGGCAGCTGCGCCGGCACCGCACACGTCAACGTCGCCGCTGCCAGCTCCACGGCGTCCAACTTCTGGCGCTTCTGGTTCTTCGAGATCGAGGGCCCGCGCGTCGTCTCGCCCTTCCCGCCGCTCGCCTGGCTCTCCTTCGCCGTCCTGGGCCTATTGTACGCACGCATCGTCCTCGCCCGCCAGCGCTCCGTCTCCGCGCAGGTCTACGGCAACATCGCCGCGGCCGCCGTTTTCGCGCTGCTCTTCGTCCTCACGCGCCTCCTCCGCGTCGGGAACCTCTCGGACGGCTGCCTGCGTACCCCGGACCAGGCTGGCAGAGCAGCGGGCTCGAACCCGTACCTCGCGTCGGCGGCGTCCTTCTTCTACATCGTCAAGTACCCGCCCGACTTCGCCTTCTTCAGCTTCACGCTGGCCGGGACGTTCACACTGCTGGCGGCGTTCACGGCGATCCCGCAGGGCGCGGCGGTGCGGTTTGGCGGTGTGCTGCTTGCGTTCGGGCAATCGGCGCTGTTCTTCTACGTCGCGCACATGGTCGTGCTGTTCACGGGAGTCGGGGTGCTGCTGCGCTTCTTCGGGCACGACACGGGGCTGCCGCCGCCGATGGACGGGCGTCCTGCCGTCGGCATCGACAACCTATGGCTTTGGTGGGCGAACTGGGCGTTCGTGATGGTTGTCATGTATCCGCTGTGCCGGTGGTACGGCGGGTTCAAGAAGACGAGGGGTGCGGACTCGGTGTGGAGGTTCTTTTAGAGTCGCGATGTCGTGATCGACGCTGCGGATGGCGCCATTCTGTCTCGCCCTCTACCTACTCTACTTCGAGCCTCGGCTGATACGAAGTCACAGTTGATAGACGCGACTCTAATGTGAGAAGCTTGTTGATACGAAAGATCCATGGATGGACAAATGAAAATTATTCAGTCTATTGATGATGTAAAGTGGTATCTCTTGAAAACAGTAACAGAAAGCCCTCCCTAGCCCGATAACCCAGTCCCCCTAGATCGAGTCATACCGTCACATTGCCCTCTTCCTAGGTTCTTCTATTTCCACCTCGGCTGAGACGCCGGCGGCGGATATGGTTGCGCCCGCGACCTCCGCCTCGTTATCCGTTGCGGCCGTCCCGAAGTGCTCAAGCTCGCGCTCGCATTCGTCGCAGCGAGGGCTGCTGCTTCGGCCGCGTCTGGTTTCGCCGTCTTCCCTGTCTTCGCAGCCCTTGTCGTTCTCGTAGTCGTGGTCGCTTTCGATGTCGCAACGGCCTCTCTCTTCACCCTCGTAGCAGTAGGCCTCACCGGCTCCGAACGCGTCTGGCTCTCCACCCTCCTCGTCCTCCCTGTCGTTGCCGTGGTCGTCTTGGCCGGACTGACTGGAGGAGCAGCGGCCGCGTCACGTCCCCTCGCCCTGGCAGCCGCTGCCTTCCTGGCTGCTCCGGACCGCGTGGCCGCGGGCGTGGGCGGGACGGCCACCACCGGCGCCGGCTCCGACCCGGCCCCCTCCGTAACCATCGTCACCTCCTCCTCCTCGGGCGGGAGATCACTCCTCCTCGCGGCGGCCCACTCCTGCACCCGGGTCTGACGCGCAATCTGCTCCTCGTCCGCCCCGCCCTCGCCCGCCAGCCTCTCCGCGACGCGCACCTTCGTCCACGACGACTTCATGATCTGCCGCTGCGCCTCGGACTGCCTCAGCCACTTGCAGAACCTCTCGTTCGACCGCTGCCACCTCCTCGCGTCCTCCCTCTCCTCCCCTTCCTCGCCCCCCTCTTCGCCGTCCTCCTGCTGGTAGTAGCTCGCCTGCCTCTCCTCCTCGGACCTCCTCGCCTCCTCCCCTTCCTCGAGCGCGCTCACGGCCCTGCCGGCCTGGAAGTACCGCCCCGCGGCCGCGATGGCCATCTCCTCGGCGGCCTCGAGGTTCGACCGCGCCGTGAGGCAGACGTCGCCGTGCGCGCCGAGGTCGCGGCGCACGCGCTCCCGGCGGTCCTCGGCGGCCGCGAGCGCGCGGGAGAGCGTCTCGATGGCGTCGTTGGCGTCCTCGAGCTCCTGCATCTGGCGCTTCATCAGCGCCATCGAGGCCTCGCAGAGCTCGCGCGCGCGGTCGAGGGCGGCGTCGGCCTGCATCTTGTCGCGCTCCGCGTCGTCGCGCTCGTGGATGGCGCAGCGGTGGTCGAGGAAGGTGGTGTGCTTGCCCGAGTGGCCGCAGTTGCGGCACGCGTCCGGATCCATCGTGCTCTCTCTCTCCTTGATTCCCTCTCGAGAGAGGGGGAGATACAAGGCTCGATACTTCCCTCCTCCCAGCTCCTCCTCGGACTCAATTCCGATGGTCTCTCTTTGCGCCGGGAGCCTTTGCCTGGATCTTCTGACCAATCTCCTTTCGTGACGTGAGACGGAGCTTCAAAGGCCCTCGAACCTTGAGCCTGGTCCTTCAAGAGTTAAACTTGGCCACCCCGGGAGCCGTGTGATCGTGATAGTGGCACCCCTTGCTCTGCAGGTCCCTGGTTCGGCACCCCGCGTTGGCGTGTGCGTGTGGCTATGCTGATGCCCGTCGTGAGTAACGAGGCCATTCTACTTTGGACGAGTGACACTGAATTGTCTCACCTTGGATCTTACTGCTGCCGCCTTGAAAGGTTGATCTGACTTTGCTTCTTTGCTGTGGACCGGGAAAATTGCGTAGGGCCAGGTCGGGAGAGGCTGAAAAGTGTTAGGGTAGGGATCAAAGGTGGACGCAGGAAAAGGGGGTTTGGATGGGGACCCGATGGATGGGGATGTGTCAGGTCAAAAAGCAAACTCACCGTCGACCTTGATTGGCAAGATGCCGGGGGGTTGCTGGTTACCCGTTGGTAACTTGGTAGGGTTGGTAGCTCGAGGGAAAACGGTCACGATGCTCGTTTTTCCTCTTGTCTCTCTATGAGAGTTTTCCTGCGGTTGGCCCGGTGTCCTTTTACCAGGGGTGAGGGATCTTTGGGTAAGTGGGTTATGGATATTTGGGTTCAAGGTTAGGCGATATTGGAATCTCGGAATGGCTCCATATAAGCCAGATGAGGTGAACCAGGACCTTGGATCTGAACTCTCTTTCGAGGATTTATTGATTGTGTCAAGTGTCTACGCAAACACAGGGAATAAAAGCCAGTTGTGCCGGCAACATATGCAACCAGAACAGCGGTGGGATGCACGCTGCATGCATTCCGCTCACCGACCCTTCACAACTCACTCTCTTCAGTCACGCGGTGCCCGGTTGCATACGACATTGGACCGCAATGCAGCATAAGACCCCCAAAATACGAACTGTGTTTCCCGGCGGCCTGGTATCTCCTCTGGATGCCGGCATCAGACCACCCCCTGGCCTCTGAGACGCGCAGCCGCGGTGCAGAACTTCTAGAACCTCCACTGTTTCATTGACGTGCAATTGTGCCGATTCGACGGTCGCATCACGGCGCTGGACTCTTTGGGAGCGCTATGTTTTATGTCCTCCGGTTGCTCAGTCAGAAATCAAGAGCCCTTAACCCTCTCTGGAAATCGGGGCCCGTTGGAAGGAAATACTTCATTACTCGTATTACACAAAATTCTGTGCCGGGGGCCCCTCCCAAGAACGACTTGGGGCCTTCTCCACCGAAATTGCAACCCCAAAAGGGGAAAGCCTCTTCAGGTGAGCCCATCACGGATGCTGCGGGAATCATTCCCAGAGGGCAGCTCTCACTCTCGGTTCCAGGGCCCATGACGAGGAGGCTCCAGTTTGCCCCCCTCTTGTCTCCAAGGGTTTCTGACCAGGGTCCCAAGGCTAACCTCGACGGAACAAGGGGGGGCGAAGCAACGGCGACGATCTCCAACGGTTCATGACGCCCGGTCGAGTGGGTCGGGCCGCGAATGACCATTTCATAAAATGCGCCATTATAATTATCCAAGGTTGTATACCTTATCCGTCGCTCGACTAGCCCAGTCCGCACACTGTTCGCTGAGGCGCTGTATTCAGCCCCCCCTAGTTTTGTCTTTGGATGGTATTTAAACCTCTTTGAGTAGATAATGGGGCTTTATAGTCTACTATCCTGATTTCGTCCACAATTGTTAGTAGAGTAAGATAATGTATAGTAGGATATATAACTTAGTTAAAGATACGTTAAAGTTTTATATTTATGTGACCTAAATACTAATAGAGTATAAATCTATTAATTTTTACTTTAAAAAAACCTCTTTACTATTACTATAATTACCTTTAATATAGACTTAAAGGACTTAAGCCTTAAGGGTCTTTTTAAAAAGGTCTACTATTATTAAAAGGTATATAGATATAGTATTAATATTAAGTACTTTAAAAAGTTACTAATTATAGGGCTAAAAACCCGCGTTAACCTTACTTATAATTATAGTAGTTAAAGGAAGATTTTAGTTATAATAAAGAGATTAATAAAAACTACTAAAATAGAGTGTTTATAGTTAATAAGGCTTGTTTAAATTAGGGGGGTTTAGTATACTATAATAGGGGAAAGGGGTATAGAGTATAACTACCCTCTTTTTAAGGGCGAGGCCCTTATAGTTAACCGATTTATTTAAAAAATAAGTTACTAAAAGGCTAGTAGCGATACTGTTATTTTTATAAAGGTTAAAGAGCTCTTTAAATTAGGTAAGTTAATAGTTTGTGATATTGCTATATAAATTTAGAATAATACTAGGGTAGTTATACGTGCTTTGGATGTATATAACGCGTAAAAATAGCTAAGGAGGGATAAATATAGACTTTAATTAAGTATATAGATGTTTTTATAAAAGCTATAGTTAAACTTTAATATTAAGTATCTATATATATACTATAATAAAGAGATAGAAAGGATTAATATAGTATTTTAGACTTTTAGAGAGTACTTTAAGTAGTAGTAGTGTAATTTAGAGTTTTTTTTAATAGATACTATATATAAGGTTAGTTAGGTTTTAGATATACTATAGGAACGTACTTATATATAAATTAATAAA
The DNA here is from genome assembly GCA_027406025.1 of Colletotrichum musae. Classification (NCBI taxonomy): domain Eukaryota; kingdom Fungi; phylum Ascomycota; class Sordariomycetes; order Glomerellales; family Glomerellaceae; genus Colletotrichum; species Colletotrichum musae. Next base: position 3,697,690 of record JANVYC010000006.1, read on the forward strand.
TAAATTAGTTTAATATACTATTATTTAAAATTAATAGTATTACTTTAGTTTATACTATATTTAATATAGTATTTTATTTAGTTTTAAGTAAGAGTATAACTATGTACTAATAGGTTATAGAGTAGCTAAATACTATACTTATTATAAAAGAAATCCTACTACTAAAAATAATATTAATGGATTTTAATAAGGTACTTAAAAAGGCTATAAGAGTAGTAATATTTAGTATATAGTAGTAAATTTACTGTTAGTATATACTAAAAAATGTGGTATTAAATATAAAAAATAAATAGGATAGGCTGCTTAAGGGTAATAAGGAAGATAATTTAGTTAAAGTTAAATTTTAGTTTTTGGATTAGGATAGAGAATTTATTTTTTTATTTATAATTAGGGGCTTTAATTTACTTAATTTTATTATAAGTAGGGTAAATTAAAAAAAATTTTTAAGGACTTAAAGTACTAATTTAGGTACTAATATTATTAAAGATTATAAGGATTATATAGTTAGCTACTGCGCTACTTAGTTAATATTTATAACTAATTTTCTTTTTTTTGATTTTATTATAGGCCTAAGTCTAGTGGCTTATGCTTTAGTAGAAGGCTGGTTGTGGACTAGCCCTACTTAAGGACCCCTATACTTAAAGGTAGAGTTTGTACGTAGTAGGTAAACCTTCCTCCTTTTACTCCCTAAGTTTAGTATAACTCTTTTTAGGTACTATTAAGATACTACTTATAATTAGCCCTTAATATTACTAAACTTTCTAATTAGAGTGACTTTAGTAGAGATTAGTAGACTAGTGGATTAAAAAGATAATTACGATAGATATAGACTTAGTAAAAGTCCCCCTTTTTTAGAACGGGGTATATTAGTAGTAGTAGAATATTTAATAGTAGAATAACTAGTAAGAAAATTAGTAAACTAACTAGTAGAACGCCTATACGGTAGAGATTTAAGCCCTTTAAGATACTATTGCGATACTATAAGTAACTTGTAGTTAAAGAAAGTTGCTACTAAAGGGTAAGTCCTTTAATAGTAACCCAGCTGTCTTTTCTACTTAGAGGATAACGATATAGTATATATTTAAGGTAGACTAGGAGTTTATTAGGGGATCCTAGGACTGTTAGTAGTACTTTTGGCTTAACTTAGGACTACTAGTATAGGAATAAGTTAATAACTTTTATACTACTAGTGGGTAGGTAATTAAGTATAATATAGACTTATTTTTTATTTATTTTACTAACTATTATAAAAACCCCTACTATATAGTATAGGCGTTAGAATAACTTTACTATATCTACTAGGGGCTGAAGTAATTGTTTGTAGAATTCTTTATTAAGTTTAAATCTATTTTAGTAAAGGCTGGGGGACTCTTATAGTTAGAGGAGATATAACTAAACTATTTTTAATTAGGGATTTTTTAGTAGATTTATAGGGCTGTTATTAGCTGGGATATTAGTAGGACTAGTTACTATATAGCTGTTTAGTAGTATTGCTTAATTGCTATGGACCTTGAGATACTTAAGATAGAGATAAGAAGCTATTAAGAAGACTAGTACTAGGGGCACGATGAATGATAGATAGATTTATAGGGGGATACGGTAATGACGGGTGTGAATGCTGTTTGGACTATACTAACTTTATAGTACTACTACTAAACTACTAGTGCTTTCCTTTGTGGGGCTATGGTGGGTGTGTGGTGCGCTTAATAGGTTAATGTGTTAATCTATTAGGTTTATAAAGAGGCTGGAGTCTATATTTATTGTAGAGCTAAGGGATATTTTGTTGTAGAATGTAATTTGTGGCCTGTGCGCTCTTTTACTACTTTTACGATAAATGTTAAAGTACTTAAGGTAGACGTAGGCTTTATAGATAAGGAGGGAAAAGAGTAGCTCTTTAAAAGAGACTCTTTAGGGGAGGTTATATAGTAAATATTAGCTTTTTATATTAGTTATTAGATAAAACTAAAGAGATATAGAATTAAATAAATAAGCTTTTGTTTTTTGTTTTTATATTAGTAAATAATATATTTTTTATTTTTATTTAAATTAATAGTGGATATAACTATTATAGAGTAGTTAGTTGTGAGTTTATAGTGAACTATGATTTAGAATTTATATAGTTACTTTATCCCTACTACTTAGGGATAGTTTTAGGTTTAGGTAGTGGGTTGGTAATTATATATATAGTTAAGGCTTAGATTGACTTTAATAGTTGGGTGTTTTAGGCTTTGTTTTATATTATTTAGGGAATAGTATGCTTTATAATTCTAGGGAAGTTATAGATAAGATATAGGGGCGTTATTTTAAACCCTACTAGGAATAAAATAAGAATTAATATACTAGGGGACTTAGCTATCCCTACTATTAGTAAAAAGAAAGGGTAAGGGATAGTAGGTGGCTAGGTTAATTCTGTAGAGCTGCTGGCGATACTATTTAGGGACTCTTAATATAGAGGGTATAAATAGATAGCTATATTTATTATATAGGTTAACGTTGTTTTAGAGGCTACTTTTTTAAACTTAAAGAGTAGTATATAAGCTACCCTTTTAGAGGTATATTAGTGCTTTTTAGACTTATTTAATAAGGAAAAAGTATTTAAATTACTACTTTACTAGGGGACGCTAAACTATTATATATACTTTTAGAAGAACCTAGATAGAACTAAACTGGGTCTATTGTAGGGCTTGTTATATAATATACTGTGGAACTACTTTTTAGAAGTTTACTAGTAGGTTACTAGTTTAATAGATAAGGGATAGGTTTAGGTTAGTTTTTTATTAACTAGTATACTAGTTTTATTTATAAAAAAGCTAGGGGGGAAGTAGAGATTTTGTATTAACTATTGTGTATTTAATATAATTAGTGTACTAGATTAATACCCCTTACTACTTATTAAGGAGACTTTATATTCCTTTTTAAAGGTAATATAGTTTATAAAGGTAGACGTTTGTGCGGCTTTTTATAAGATTTAGATTATAGAGGGGGATAAATATAAAATAGTGTTTTAGATATACTTTGGATTGTTTAAATAGTTAGTTATACCCTTTAGACTTATAAGTGCGCCCGCGACTTTTTAGTGATACGTTAATAGTATCCTCTAGGGGATCCTAAACGACTTTATTATAGTATACTTTAATAACTTTTTAGTTTATAGCTATAGGTTAAAAGGGGACTATAAGTAGAAAGTTATTAAGGTTTTATAGTAGCTATAAGAAGTAGGGCTTTATTTAGATCTAAAGAAGTATGAGTTTTTAGTAAAAAAGATAAAGTACTTAGGATTTATTATTAAGGCTAGATAGAGCGTTTATTATAACTTTAAGAAGATTAAGGTAATTTAGGAGTAAGAGACCCTTAAGAATGTATAGGGGGTACGTAGTTTTTTAGGATTTATAAATTTTTACTACAACTTTATTAGTTACTTTTTTATATTTATTAAACTACTTATTCGACTTATTTAAAAGGGTATTTTATTTATATAGGATATAGTATATTAAACAGTATTTAAAAACCTTAAAATAGCCTTTATATTAAAACCTATTATAGTTTAATAGGACCTAGACTAACTTATAATAGTAAAAGCTAATTATTTAAAAACGGCACTAGGGGGCTACTTATTATAAAAGAATAAAAAGGGAGTCTTTTACTTAGTAGTATACTACTTTATATACTTAACTTTTATATAGTATAACTATACTATTTATAATAAGGAATTACTTATAATTATTTTATACTTTAAGACTTAGTTAGTAGAACTTTAGAGTATAGTAGAACTATTTATTATTTTTTTTAATTATAAAGTATTAAAATACTTTATAAGTCCTAAACTAATTAGTAAACGTTAGACTAAATAAGTAAAAATACTATTAGAGTTTAGCTTCTTTTTTAAGTATAAACTAGGGTACTTTACTGGGTAACTAGATGCTTTTTTACAGTAGGGCTAGAACGATATTTAGTAACTTTGCCCCTTTACTTAAGTACTTAAACTCATTAAGGCTACTAAGGGGTAGATATTAAGGATTTTATAGTTAGTAATAATTATACTTTTAAATATAAAAGAGGGGGAGTCTAGGGATAAATAAAAAAAAACTAATATAAGTAGGGGCAATATAATAGAAACGCCCTACTACTAACTAAATACTAGTACTTTATTTAATAACTATATATTATTTTAAAGTTTAATACTACTTATACTTTAGAACTAAGTTATAGTAGTAATACTAGTTTATAGAGCATAAGTAAGTACTATTAGGAACGGGGTAAAATAGTTTCTTTATAAAGCTAATATAAGGACCTAAGTTATAAACTACTTAATAGGGGAGGACGGTATATTATAATACTAAAACTGTATATAAATACTTAAGTATAAACCCCTTATTATAGTATTATTATAAATAGTCTATGACTCTTTAGTCCTAAACTATACTAGTATAAATATAACGTTTATAGTCTTTATACAAGATTGGTATTAGGATAGAATGTTTTAAAAAGTAAAATAGTTTATAGCTATATACAATATGTATTACTGTTTTTATAAAGGAAGATAGTAACGATAGGGCTTTTTTTAACTATTTTTAGTTTTTAATAAATTTTAGTTTTAAATTTTAGTAGACTTTATAATAAAGCTTTTAAGTAATAAAGACTTAAATTTATACTTTTTAATAGTAATTACGGACTACTTATTAAAGTATATTTAGTTAGAACCTATAATATTAATAATAGCTAAAGTATATATAGAATACTTTTGGGATATATAGTAGTACTTTTATAGATTTTTATAATTTATTATTAGTAATTGTAGTTTAGATTAAATAAGTACTTTTTAAATAATACTTTGTGAGTTAATAGGGATATAATAGATATTATTAATATTATTTTACTCCTAAACTAATAGAAGTATAGAGTAAATAATACTTAAAATATAAGTATACTTATAAGTATATATTTTATTTATTTAGTATAACTAAGTAGACTATATTATAGCTAGATAGTTAGCTTTAAATAACTAAAACGTAATAGTAATTAAAGTAAGTTTTAACTAGTTACTTAATAGTTACAATATTATACTAGTATTAATAGTAGTATAGAAGATAATATTTATACTTTTAGACTTAAGCTAAGCTATAATATTCTTTGTGTATTTAAAAGAGGGGACAGTATTAGCTTAAGTAGCTATAGTATATACTTAATAGAGGTTTAAAATATTTATAAATAGGATTTAATATATAGTAGACTAATTCTATATTAGGGATAAGGTTTAGTTATTTTTTTATTATATTAAAATAAATTAATTAAGTAAAAAGTTAAATTAGGTAGCTATAAAGTATATAGTAGTTAGTATCTTTAGTTTATTAAACATTACGTTAAATATTTTAAGGGGTATTTACTTAACTTTTTATATTAACTTAATAAAAAGAGTTTTAGATAAGTCCCTATTATTTTAAGTTTAAAGCGAAACTTAACTAAACTTTATTTTTATACCCTTACTTAAGGATGGGCTATAGGAGGAGTATATAGTAAAAGAAATCTTAGTTACTAAGAATATACTAGAACGTAGGTATAACTATAACGTTTTAGTAAAGTAAAAAGGATATAATAAATCTATATAGGAACTATTAAAGAGTTTAAAAAATAATAAAGTAGTATTACAATTTAAAGTAAAATATAGAAATATATAGAAGAATAATAAGTTAATATTAATTTATAAATAGTAAAAAGCTACTAAAGGCCTAAGCTAAATTAACTAAACCCCATAGAGTAATACTATAAAGAACTTAGTTTTAAAGGGTGTACTAAATAGATTAAACTAAACTAATACTTAACTCTTAAAGGGGTTGTTTTTAGGGAAGTTCTTAAACTCGTCCTTCTTTTTTTTTTTATACTTAGGGCGGTGGCGGGGGGTAGGGTGGGTGTGTGTAGTAGGGGCAGGGTAAGTATAGTAAATAAGTAAACTAGACTAGGTAGGGCCTAGGGTGCGGTAGTGAGGCGCGCGGGGCGAAGAACGGCTACTACTCTATAGGATATAGTTTTATTATTTAAGACGTTAGTATGGGGAGGGTAAAGGAGGAGGGAAAGTAGTGTACTATTAGGCTAATAAGGTTAGTAGTGAGTTTTTAGGTATTAAGGCTAGTGGCTGTGGGGGAGGTGGGTAGTAGGGAGGCGGGTGCGGTGGTAGAGTAGGTAGGAGGGGCGAGACGCGCCTAGTTAAAGTAGTTATTATAGTGATAATAAGCTGTATTAAAGGGTATAAAAAAGATAGTACTACGACGGCCCTTATTAGTACTATTAGAGCTACTACTAGGGATAGTAGGAGAAATAATATAACTACCCTTAGTAATAAGGGTAGTAATATAATAGCCGGCTATGTATAGCTTTATAAATAAAGTAAATAGCTACAATTCCTATTTATACTTTTATTTTACTATTAAGTACTAATAGTAGGACTTACTATAACTATACTAGTACTAAACTAGTTTACTATTCTATATTATTTTATTACAGTACAGAAGGTATATTTTTTTAACTGTTTTAGGGGGCTAGTTAGACTTATTATTAGAATTGTTATTTATAATAAAGCTACTATATATACACAACTAGGGCTTATTAGAGTTAGGGCGGTAGGATAGGTCGTTACTAGGGGTACTAAAAGAGGATACAATAGTAGTAAATATAGTAGGAAAGGGGGGGGGGGGTTAGGAATATAGTAGTAAAGTAGTAGTAGTTATACAGTAGTAAAGGGGGTATATAAGGGTACTAGTATAAGGGTATAAATAGGAGGGGGGGTAGTATAACTAGGGGAGAGAGAGCTTTATATAAAGGGACGGAGTATAGTTAGTACGTAATTAGTAACCTCTTTTTATATACTAACTAGGTACTAGATTTTTTTATTAGTTAATATAGTTATGTTTTAAATTTTTTTATTAGTAGTTGTGTAGATTAGGTTTAGAATTTATAGTTAAGTGTGTTAATTGTTTATAGTTGTTGCTGGGGGAGTAGAGTGGGGCGGGGGGGTATGTTATAGGTCTAAGTTTAGTGGCTTATGCTTTAGTAGAAGGCTGGTTGTAGACCGGCCCTACTTAAGGACCCCTATACTTAAAGGTAGAGTTTATATGTAGTAGGTAAACTTCTTTTTTTTTACTCCTTAAGTTTAGTATAACTCTTTTTAGGTACTATTAAAATACTATTTATAACTAGCTTCTAATAGATTTACTTTTAACTACTAACCCTCTATTAATTACTTTAAATATATAGATTTTTATAACTTTAAATAATATTAATAATAAAATTAATTAGTTTTTAAAGGGTATACTATAAGTTTAAAAAAATTATATTTATATAGGGACTAAGAAGCTATTTTATAAAAAATAGTAGACTCTTTTTAGTATCTTTTAGGTTATATAATTATATATTATTATATATTTAAAGTAAATATATATACCGTTTTACTTTTAATTTATAGAGTTTACTATATAAATGGAACGTAATTATAGTCTCTAAGCGACCTTTTATACTAAGTTAGTTTATATAAAGTTAAAGTTATACTTATATAACTACTTCTTTAATTTCTATAGCCTTTTTAACGCTATTATTAAAATAGTAACTAATAAGACCTTTTATTTTAAGTAATAAATTAGTAATAAGTAGTACTACTTTAAAAAGTAGTACTATAAGGCCCCTATAATATTTACGTTAGTTTAAAGTATTTTTTATAAAGCTTTTAATTTTATTTTTATTTAGTATAAAGCTATAAATAAGATCTATACGGGTTTTTCTAGTAAGTATCTCCTACTTTATAATATGTATTTTATAAAGTAATTTAGACTCCTTTACTACTATAATATCTTTAATTAACTATAGTTAAGTAACTTAGAGTAGTTACTTAAAAAAAAGAATATTAACTACTATTAGTAACTTAATAAAACTTTAGTATATATTTTACTTTATTAATTTAAATAAATACGTTTTTATATATTTTTAGTTTAAAGTTATTTATTTTTATAATATAACCTAGGATTTTAATTCTACTATTATTATTTAAGTTTATAATTACTAATAAAACTTTACTTTTATTAATAATAATAATACCCTTATACTTAATAAGCTATAGTATTAATTTATAGCTTTATTACTTTTTTTTAGTAACTTATATAATAACTTAATACATTAAACTCCTTTAGGATATAAAGCTATAAATACTAAGGTATTTATTAACGGCTCTTAGCTTTAGCCCTTTTAGCCTTAGTCCTTTTAGCTTTTTAAGCTATTAGTCCTTTTAGTAGCTTTATAAATAATAAAAAAAAAGAAGACCTTAGTGTAGTTATATATAGAGAAGTAGTAAAAGGAGCTTATAGTAATAGTTACCTCCCTTATACACTAGGAGGTTTAGGGTATTTCTTAAGGTATTATAAGGATACTAAATAACCTTTTAATTACTTAATAGCTACTTTTAGTAGTTCTTAAGTATCCTGTTTTTAGTTAAGCTATACTACTACCCTAATTTACACCCTATTAGCTTTAATTTTTACTACTACTATAGCTTTAATTCTACCCTCTACTATTCCCCTTAAATTAGTAGTAATATTATAGTAATTAGAGTTAATAAGGTTAGTAGTATAGTTATATATAGTATAGGTATTATTTTAGTTAATTAGGGCTATAGTAATTAGTTATATTAATATATTTATTATATTTTTTACTTAGTAGATTATATTGTGTATAGTTTGGTGGTTGATAGGGCTTGAGTTATATTAGTCCACCTGGAGTGGGTTGACTCTTCCTGAAAGGGTTTAAATACTGTCTGAAGATGAAACTAGGGGGGGCTAAATACAGCGCCTCCTGTTCGCTCGTGGTTTCCCCGGATGAAGCTTCCCTACGGACGGCTACGGCGTCGGCATCGGTGGTACGGGTGCGGCTGCCTGCGTTTGGGCCGCCGCGTCCGGACAGCAATGCGGGCAGCTTTCGGACCAACTATCGCTCGAGCCACTAGCCGGGGAGGGCCATCTGGTGAAAGGATGAGACGACAGGATTTGGTCATAAGGCGTTCGGCTTGATGGTATGTGGTCCCTCGGCGCGGCTTTGATTGAGACTGAGAATGTGAGCCCCAACTGCGGTGGACAGCGTCATTATTTCAGACTCGATACAATTCCCTTCATTTCACTGTCTTCAGCTATCGTCTTCGTCCATCCGTCAGTAGATTCGGTCGTTGAGCTACCTAGCTGCCCTCTGGAAGCCGCTTGGCATTAAGAACGCCGTCCGATCCCCGCCGCTCACGAGCCTGCAGTTGAGAGACGAAGCTTTTCGGGCGCATGTCAGTCGTCGTTCGACTTGTTGTAAAGATAACCACGTGCAGACAGACATGGGCCACGGGTGCCAGGTTGACTCTCGGCGGAGAAGATGGGTCGGGTCCTCACGATGGAGCCCTGGTCAGTGGACTGTCTCCCCTGACGACGGAGCGGGGCTTGAGTCTCTGAATACAGCACCACTTAAGATACAGATCACAGGCGGAGTCAAGAGCAGTGGCGTGAGATGGAATAGATTTAAACTAAAAAGTTCCTGTGTAGACAAGCTTGCAGTGCCAAGATGGTACTATGTGCCTGGTATCCAGGGATTCGGAACAAAAGTCAATCGACAGACTTTTCATGAGTTGGCAAAAGATTGCCGCTCGAGGCTCTTCAGCTCAATGCAATAGTGTTCTGGCGTTATGTTTGGGTCTAGTTCCACTTGTGTCTAAACACGCAGACTGTCAGTATGTGCCTAGACAACATTCGTCATGAGAAGTCAAGATAATCACCTCGCACGTCACGCACCGCACCTTTCAAGTTTCCCGGCTGCATCCTGCAGACTCAAAGAGCGCAAGAAGGGCATTTCTTCGCAATGCAGTCGAAGGTGTTCCCGGGGGAGTTGGAGCAATCCAGTCTGCAGTCGGGGCAGTTCTGCGCTACTACCATGGTTGCGAGGGAGGTGATGACGAGTGCGACGACAGATGTGAACTTCATTTTGAGATGAGAGTTTAGTTGAAGTGCGAAGTTGAAAACGGTAATTTGGTGCTTAGAAGCTCGTTGTTGGAGGTTTTGTGACTGATGAGTTATGTATGCTATGGTTGAAGACCTAATTAATGACACTGAACTGCATCTGTCATTGTCGCGACGGATCGGTTTATATACAAGACCAGTCTCTGCCGACAACCGACAGCGGAAATGTCCAGAAGAAATGGCAGAGTTTCGGCTGAAACCTACGCGATATGGGGACCTGTCAGAGGCGTTCGACTGAAATGCCGAGCGATCACAGTTCATGACCCAGGGCGCCGGGACTTCGAACCCGAGGACGAGGATAGGCCTGGCGTTGACGCAGCGGTGTCACATATCTTCCAGAGACTTGAGGGTATATCATGCATCACCGACTACAATATGAACCGGTATTTCGGGATACGTTTTCCAGTAACCCTGGAGCGTCCGTGTCTCAGATATGTCCGTTCCGAGTCGTGAAGTAGCCGTACCCGCAGTGCTTGATCAGTAATCCCTGACAAGCGAGCTGGACGACAGCATATGTACATTGAAACATCGAACAGAAGAGGTCAATATACGCGCTTAAGATGCCACGCTGAGACGTTAAGAACAGTCACCCGGAGAAGATGGCATAGCGACAACGGGAAGGCCACGACGCCGGCGTGTATCAGAGTCTTCCAGTATCTAAGCACTCTGCTTGGCCTCCATTTCCTTAGCCTGCGTGATCAAGTCGACGACCGTATCCTGGAACGTCCTGTACTCGAAGCCCAGCTCCCTGCTGGCCGTCGCCCCGTCCAGGCCATGCGACGTGTCGATCGTCTGCTCCTCCACGGCAACCCCCTTGGCCCAGTCGAACCTCTCCGCAATGATCTTCGCCGCGAGCCCGTAAGAGAAGCGGTCGTTCGCAGTGGGGACGTATCTCTTCCCTCCCGCCTCCGGCCTGACGAGCGCCTCGACGTGAGCGACTGCGAGGTCCCGCACGTCAATCCAGAACGGCACGCGCGCCATCGGCAGCGGCCTCTCGCCGGCGGCAATCCTCCACAGCATGGCGTTCGACTCGTTCAGCTTGCCGACGTCGGCGACGGGGTGTACGACGGGCCCGAACGTCATGGGCGGGCACAGCGCGACGAGGTCGAAGTGCGGCTTGTTCTGCTTGACGAAGTCCCACGCCGCGAGCTCGGCGAACTTCTTGGACCCGCGGTACGCCACGACAGCGCTAGTGTCCGGGGCAGCAGCCTCCTCGTACGTGAGCGGGTTCCAGTCGTCGCCCGTGTAGGTGAAGTACGGCGGCGCCTTGCGGTCGGCGTCCAGGACCGAGGCGAACGAGGACGTGACGACGACGCGCCCGATTTTGGGGTTCGTAGCGGCAGCTGAGAGGATTGACTTGACGCCGTTGATGGCGGGGATGATGAGTTCTTTTTCGTTGTCTTTGGTGTCGTATGTGAAGGGCTGGGGGGCCAAGGTGGTCAGCGTTTGTTCAATTCGTAAGTTGGGGTCTTTGGAGGGCTCTCACGCTGGCAACGTGTATGACGCCGTCAACGTCTTTGACGGCCTCGTCGAAGACTCCGAGCTTCTCAAAGTCTTCGATCTGGACAAAGTCGAGTCTGTCGGCGTACTGCGGGCGAGCCTTGATCATGGCATCGCCTTTGGCCAGCGATCGGGTTGCACCGCGGACCCTGATGCCTCGAGACAGGAGAACGTCGACAACATGGGCACCGATGAATCCCGTTGCGCCCGTTACTAGGACGTACTCCCTGAGTTGTCATTGGAGATTCTGTCTTGAAGGAGTAGAGAGACGTTTACTCACGGCTTAGCGGACATTTTTGGCACCGGACTCTTTGACTTGAGAGACTTGGGGAGGCGCGAGGCTACCGTATTTACCAATCAACCCAAAGGTTAGTCCGTGATCCGTTTCGTGCTCTGTTGACTCGACGCTTATGGCAGGATCCGGTCGTACGTCCTGTTTCTCTCTACGCGGCTTCGATTGATGGTTGCAACTTGGGCGGCGGATAGCCGCGGTGACTTCCCCTCACCAACATGTAGGCTTCGGGGTGCACAGAGCCGAGACAACGTCAGAGCCCCACAGGCCCCAACCAAAGGCGGACAGGGGTCGGCGATTTTGGTGCGTATGGCTTCACCCGCGCTGCGGTGTTCCTTTGCAGGCGAAGTGGGCTAGAAGAGTTCGTCCGTCTTTCAATGGGCCTGCCAGTGTATTAAAATAACGGACGACAATGACGGACGACGATGACGGACGACGGTAATGGACAACGATAACGGACGACGGTGATGGATAATAACGACAAGCTACGTAGTTGTGGCTGGAGGGGGTGTAGGATACTAGAGGAGGGGGTGACGAATAGTATCTCCCATTTGAAAACGTTATCCTCGAAGGAGCACCCAATTCCTCTCCTCAGGGGTGGACCATGGTTTGGTTGGTACTGTGAGTTGCTTGCCATGCCAAAGACATTAAAACAGTTGAGCAGAGTTACGCGATATCCCAGGCCTTTGAAGGAGTCGCTGCCCTGCAAGCTGGGCATAAGAGTGTAAGCCGAGCTTTGTCTTTAAGCCGCCTGGAAATGTGAGGCTGTCTCGGCAGCCTGTGACTCGTACATAGCTAGTTGAAGAGCTTCGGATAGGCTATGGCTGGGGACGCTTGTTGAGCACGTCTCATTGGGTAGTTCGCTTTCCAGACATGCCTTTCATGGGGCCTATAGTGGCGCTGCTTCAAAGTGTTCATTCTGAATAAGCTTCTTCTATTCTAGAAACCCAAGGTCGCTAATCTAGTTCTTTTGTGGGAGACAATGATGAGGCCGTTTGCACGCTTCACGCCGCACCTCACCTGTCCACAGATGATACTGCCACTGCCAAGCCACTGACACTACCTAGGGTATTGAGGATCTGACAACATCATCAACTCAGCCTTGAGTCCGGCAAGATCGTGCTCGGTCTCTTCGTACTCGTAAAGTTAGCCTCTCGACTTCCAAGTAGGACACGACAAGACTATAAGTAGGACATTTTCGCATGACACCAGGTTGCTTTTCCCTCACAAGCTTCTTCACCAGTCCAGACTCAACTTTCAACTTCTTATCATCTCAGGAAACCCACCGCCAAATTCAGACAATTCAGTCTTCAGTCAAATTCCATCATACTACGCTTTGAACCACACATCAAGCATGTTCAACATGCACGTCACTCAGACCTTGTCACAAGTCCTTCTCTTGGCTACCATGGCTGCCGGCCTGCCTCAACCCATCGCCAACGAGCCGTATGTGTTGATTTTACCACTCTGCAGACCAAAACCAGGACTACAAAAGTAGCAAAAGGGAGGCCTAGGACATCGAGAAGCGAATCAGTCTCAGCCCTGAGGGGTCAGACCCCATGAAATGGTGCAGCCAGCACCGCCCCGCCAAGAACGAGCTCATGCTGATCAGCTACGTGGACCACAACACCCATTTCATCGGCGTAAAGATCGAATCCCACGCCTCGCAAGGCTGGGCCTACCTCCCCGACCAGTCTTGCAGCCGCCTCGTCCACGTGGCCCCGTACGAGCCTATAGGCGACGGCAGAGGCCAAAAGGCCGAGATGGGTATGTCCTACGACGGCGCCGGCCCCAAGTCCGGCTGGCAGATCATCATCGAGGCGGTCGTCGCCCATCTGGGCCCCAACCAGGGAGCCAGCAATTCCCGCATCACCATCAACGGGGAGAGGAAGCCGACGGTCTGCACCGGACCCAAAAGCGAGAGGAATAAGCTGAACGTCACCCAATACAGCGTCTTCAACTTCAAGCCCGGCTCCGTCTGGCCCAGGCCCTGGTGGCCTTGCGGCAACGGCTACAACTAGAGGGCCTTGCGGAGGCACATGCACATAGACGGTACACGGGTCGTGGAGTCATGGTTGGTGTTGGCTTTGGGCGTTAGACTTTTCTTTCTGTTTTCTCTCAATCGTGTCATTTGTTTCTCGGGTAAACGCATCCTTCAGACGTAACTTCAAATAGATTGTTTGGTCAAACGCTTGATAACGCTTTTAGGTGTGAAATCGCACATGTCTGCCGGCCTGATCATTCGAAGTACAACCTGAGATGACCAGGTCGCACTCTGCCAAGACAATAGGCGACAATTGCGGACGGCCGCAGACCGTGTAGCCAGGCGTTTTGCTCTCATCGCGTACACTATATCAATTCATTCTCATACATCAAGGCTCGACAAGCCTGCCGTTGCTTCCATTCGAGCTTTGTCCTCTAACCCTAACTACTAGCTACACAATACCTGTCAACCATGCCATCAACTAACCGCGAAAGGCCTTCGAGGCTCGAGAGCACATCCCACGAGATGATATCCATTACACTACCAGAAGACTATGGACGCAGCTACGAGAACGAGGAAACATGCCCTCAGGACAGACAACCCCAAACTTCCGCCAGCGTCTCGGGAGGTCGCCCGCCCCTGACGATCAACATCACCATCGCCCGGCAAGACCACGAGAGCCGGTACTCCCTACCTCCGATGATCAGCATTGAGCATGAGCAGTCACGGCCGGTCCCACCTCATCGACTTACAAGTGCTGTGATGCAGCAGCTATACTCACGTCTGAACCGCGAGACGGCGCCGCCTTACTCCGAGAACGACCCGGAAGCACCGAAAACAGACGAGCCTCAGCAGAACCAGGGGCCAGAGGATGACTTCATCGAAAGGGGCTATAAGTCCTCGAGCAGCATCCTGGGCAGCATGCCGTCATGTGTCGAGGTGCTGTGTGTGGGACTTTTCCTGGCGATGCCGGTTCGTGAGTACAGTCCGATTGATTGTTCATTCTGCTGCTGATGCTGATCCATGCATCGTGAAGTTTTCATCTTCCTCGTTCACCGCGACATCAACGCAGCACGGAATTGGTGACCGTAGGGTACCTCGACCGACAGTTCTTGTACTGGCCTAGCATCCAACAACTCAATTCCAAGGGTGGGGAGAGCTCGCCACAACGATGTCCTACACAAATAGAAATTATCGGCAACGTATAGTTGATGTTCCTCGCCGGTCAAAGGTCGAAAGTTTCGTGGTTCCTAGATACTCGTTTACCAACAATAAGAGATTCACATTGCACCCTAGTGATTTACATCCAACTCGTGACCGATTCCGACACCCTAAAGCCTTTTCAGAAACAACAATCGCACTTTCGCAGATATTGAGGCCGAACGCCGCTAGCAATCTGGGCGGCAAGGGGACAGTCCCGCAAGGCCCTCAGCGACCTTTTGGACTGATTAGCCAACAGTCGGGCAAAAGGAGGGTTGCCCATGAATCCGCCGAACTCGTCCTCCTCATTGTATTCATCATACTCCTCGTCTTGCCCATAGCGCTCGTCTTCTTCGTCATACTCCTGTTGCTCGTCGTACACCGGCTCGCCGTCTTGTTCAGGTTCCCGGTCCTCGTCATATCCATGCATACGGTCATCTTCAGATGTCCATGCCTTGAAGATCCCCGTCTGGTCGATGTGTTCTTGGGCATGCTCGTGATCCGGGGAAGCCTGGTATCCCGAGTCGTCTGCGTGCTCGACGACTTGTTCGTAGTCGAGGTTCACGACCTGCTCCTCTGGCTGGCGAGCAGGTGCCCCGTCGGGATACGTCACGGACTGGACGGCCTTCGTCACGACGCTGCAGCCACCGCCTTCGTCCATCTCCTCTCTCTTCGGCTGAACAGGCGTCACTTCTCGAACGGCTTGAGCCTTAGTAGCCGACCGGGCATAAGCCTCGGGTCGGGCGTAGGGCTCCGATCTGTTGTTGTTGCGCTTCTTCTTGCTGTTCTTGACCTTCTTCTTCGTCGTCAGCTGCTGGTTGTTCTCCTGCGTCGCGACCTGCTGATCCGACGCCGGGGGAGGTTTCGCCTGAGCGTTCGGCATGTTCATAGCTTCAGCCAGCCGCGTCTTCCCGACAGCCGCAGCTAAGGACGCATGTATCGCGTGGGCTGCCGCGCGGTCCGCGTCGTCGCCGCTCATGTCGCCCCATCTCTGCACGCCGATCCTGGTCGCCCTGAGCCGAGCGTTCACGGACGCGGTCGCGTCCTCTCGCATCTCCCCCGCTTCTATCGGGTTGCAGAAGCTCAGCAGAGCGTCGTAGTAGTCTACCTCGGCGTCGAAGAACTGCGTCGACGCAACGGCCGCGCCGCGAGACGCGCGGAAGCACTGCGCCGTCGCCTGCTCGAGAAGCTGCCGGGCGCTCCGGACGCCGGCCCTCGCGCGCTCCCGGCGCTGTTCGGCTGTACGCAGGGCCTTGGCCAGCTCCGCGACGGAGGTCTCGGCGTCCTCGAACTCGCGGTCGGCCTCAGTGCAGTGGGTCTTGATGCTCTTGAAGAAGGTCACACTGCTCTCGAGGGTCTCTATTTGGTTATCGGCGTAGTTCTCGGCGCGGGAGAAGTCGTGTATGGAGCAATCCCAGCGGAGGCGGCCCGGGACGATCCGGTGCCTGCGGGAGGTGCCGCAAGAGCACGGGTTGAGGGGATTTCGAATTATGGATAGCGGCTGCATTCCTTTGATGATGAGAGCCATATTCTTGTGACTGGGGGTGCTGTGTTTGAAAAGTTGGAGATATAAGTGTGGGAGGCAGAGTGAATGGAGCGTTCAACCCAAGTCAAAGATGCTTTGCTCTCGGAGGTGAAACTGGTCAGTATCATGTAATGGTCTTTTGCTTCGTGGAATTCTGAGAAAAAAAGAGAGAAGAGAGACGATGAGCAGGAATCGACTGGGTATTTGCATAAACCTGGTGGTAATTAATATGAGTTCAGGGGCTCGTACATGTTGGCGCGGAACTAGCACCGTGTAGCACCAAAGACGCGCCACGCGTCTTCCTACCCCATGATAACGGTTAGACCTCATTAGCTCGATCTCGAAAAAGGGGTAGAGGAAAGTCAACAAAAGGGAAAAGCAATTATTCTCATCTGATTCTGCTTGGCGGTCGTCAACGTGCTTGTCGGCCCCACTCTCCGGACCCCGGACCTGCGTCGACCTGCAACGGCTGGCAACGGCGTCCGGGAGTTCGGTTGATTGAAGTTTCGCTAATAATTGCATTCTCTCCGAGCACAGCTTCGCTTCGAGAACTTTCACGCAAGAGTCTGGTCGTTTTGTACTCCTAAGCACCATGTTGTACACGTTCATTTGGAGAAGTTCCCAGCCCCCAAGTTGTTGTTGGAAGAATTAGGTACAGGAAAGAGCTACATCAACGCCAACTCTGAGTCGACCCCATAGTTCATATGTGTTCACGCCACTAAACGAGTAACTATCAACGGAACTTCCAATTTCCCTGACCCCCAGGATCTTCCATCAGCTGGGCTTTGGTCCGTCGCGCAGCCCTGTTCATCGACTTGACAGACGACACCTCTCCGGAACCCTCTCGCAGATTCTCATCCAGACCGTGGAACAGCAAGGCCAGCGGCGAGGACTTCCAGTCCGCGGCCCACCGGCCTCCGTCCCTCTTCCACCTCCGTCCCATCACCAAGGCGAGGAACACAAGCTGCAACAACAGCAGCGCCGCAGGATACGCGATCCAGCCCCAGTGGACGATGACGCAGGTCTCCGTCGTCAGCGCCGTCCCCATAACCGCCCTCCCCTCGTAAACAGCGTAGTTCTCACTCCACGGAGACACGTACCGCGGCCTGTTCCTCATCGTCGCCGAGATGGACGCCGCGAGGCCGCCCACCGCGGCTTCCATGGTGGACACGCTGGCGTCGCCCTCGCGGTACATGGTCTGTAGCCACACGGGGCCGGAAAGCGGCGGCACCTCGCCGATGAGCTCCGTGGCGGTGAGGTTCTGGGAGAGGAGCTCGTGCAGGACGGCCGAGATGCCGTAGTACGGCGTCATATCCATGGCGAACACACACTCGACGGGCCACAGCTCCCACTCGGCTGAGTTCTCCCACGTCTTGGGCCGGTTGATCTTCCTGTCCGGCCGGGCCGGTACCATGACCCTGCCGTCGGTCCGCTCGTCTCCCGGCTGGACCGGGAGGCACCCCCGGATTTTCCCGCTCTCAACTGTCGCGTTGAGAACGATGGAGAAGGCGACCTGGCTCCAGTCGAGGTCGGGGTCGAAGTCCTCCTTCTGCAGATACATGGGCTCCTCCTTCCTGCTGACTTCAGAGTAGACGCCGTTCATCACTGCAGCGGTGTATGTCCTGACGCAGGGATCGAGCGTGCATCGCACGGCCGAGGGCCTCATCGCCTCGATAAAATTGGACCGGCAACCGCGAGTAGTGCAGTAGTCTTCGTATGTCAGCGTCAACAAGTCGAGGGAGAAGAACGGCTCGTCCGCGTCGCGGGACCCGTTCGTCGTCTTGACGCTCATGGCCGTTTGGTAGTTCACCTCGAGCTCCGTTCCAAGCGTGAACCGCGTCTCGTCCTCCGTTGTCCGGTTGACCACGTCAGGCGTGATGTCTCCGCAAGAGTGGCACATCTCAAGGGTAGAGAAGTAGCCCCAAGCCCCGGAACTTTGCATGTTGCCGAAAGTGCAGTTTCCGGTCGGGCAATACCAGTCGAGCAGGGACGCGCTGCTCTGCGGGTCGACGAGGCCCCGATATAGCGCCGCTGACATGGACAGGTCCAGGGCGGACCTGGCGAAGTCGGCCTTGTACTTGGCTCCTGGGAGAAGGCCGGTGTAGTTGTTGGTCCGCGGGGTCGTCGGCGGGTCTCGGATTCGTGGCGACGTCGGCCCGGCTTGGACTTCCTGCGGACAGGTCCGATGCTCGATGATGGCCTGCGAGAATGGGTCGATGGCCAGTGCCGCGACGGTGATGAGAGCTCCGAATGCTGCGAGGTACCTAGACGCACGGGCAGTTAGCTTCGGTTGTGGTGAATTCGTTCGCTGTCGAGGATCCTCACGCCTTATCTGGCCTACTGAATTACTTAAACAAGAGCAATAACGATCCCCAAGGGCCTCGACTCGCGTTGTCAAACAGCTTGACATCTATAAGGCTCCTGGGTTTGTTAAACTAATGTTACGGGCTAGAGCCATATTATGGATACTATAGCTACGCTATTCTACTATACTAACCGCCCTATGGGGGATATTCCTCTACAGTTAACCCGCTTTTATAAATCTTTTTTTTTTCTTTTTTAGTTTAAATTCTTAATCTTAAAGCACCCCTTTATTACTATATACAGGACTTTACCCTTTATATATTTAAACTCTACTTTTATATTTTTATTAATTATACTAATAATAAAAGAATAATATTATAATATAGAACCCCTATAGTAAAGTAATAGAAATAATATTAGTATATATTTAGTTAGTTTTAAAAGGACTATTAAGTTATTAGTTTAATTAATTAAATACAAAACTAACCCCCCTACTATAGTGCTTAAAAGTATACTCTTAATAGACTAAAACTATTTTAATATTAATATAACTATAAAAGGTATACTAGTTATAGAGGTAACTAAGCTTCTCCTAACTACTTTTAACTATAAAGTTCCTTATTATAAGTTTTTTTTAAACCCCCTTAAGTTTAGTAGGTTATATAGTAAATACCCCTTTTAAGTATAATAAATATAGAATAAAATTAATATTAATAGTAACTTTTTTAGTTACTACTAGGAGATATAGTACTTTATTAATATATACCTTAAGTTTTATATATAATAAATTATAGCTAAATTCTATAAAAGTAGTAGCTATAAAAAGGACTATAACTTAAAACTATTTATAGTATATTTAAATTACTTTTATTATAACTTAAATATAATAAATTATACTTAAGTTATACTTTTAAATATAAGAATAAAGGAAAATAAGTCTTTTATATCCTTTTTACTAAAGTTTAAATAGAACCTATTAATAGTTAGGGGAGTAGAGTAGTCTAAATACGTATAGATTTTATCTCTTTATAATACTTTAACTCTTTAATTATAGTTTTATATAATTTTAAAGTTAATTACTTAGTATTTTTATAAATATATAGTATAGCTTTAAAACATTTTATAGAAGAGTAAGGCTACTAGGGTCTTTAAAGTATTTATACTATAATACTACTATACTTTAAAAGTAGTATAATAATAAATAGATAGTAATAGTAATACTTATATAATAGGTTTTATATAAACTATCTATAATAAAAATTACTCTAAAACTAAGAAGTACTTTAACTATAAAAAGATAGGTTACTTATACTAGGACTATAACTTTTAGTATAGCTTTTATACTACTAAAGTAGTAAAGAGTATAGATAATAAGGATATAGTAAATAATAACTATAAGTTGGGAAAAGAATAACTTTAGAGTAAAATTAGGTACTAGAAGTAATAGAAAAAAAGCGGGTTAATTAAAAAAAGTTTAAGAAAATATATAAAATAAATAAACTTTTTATAATACTAGTAGTAAAAGTTAATAAAAGCTACTTTATTTAAGTATTAATAGATTTTAGTTATAATGTATATACTATAGTTAATTACTAATATATTTATAAACTCTATTTACTATATATTAAGTATACTATACGTAATTTATATAGATTTACTAATAGGTTTATAAATGTAGTTATTAAGGGTATTATAGTATTTAATATTAAGTTAAGTAGTTATATATAATGTATTTTTGTATATATAGTTAGGGGTTTAAATACTAATGTTTTTTTAAGGAAACTCTAGATAAAAGAAAATAACGTTATATATAGTATAGGTTAAAGTTATATTTATTATAAAAAAGGAGGGGTATAAATATAGTTAAAAAGTAAAGAGGAGCTAGACTATGTATAAAAAATCTATAAGGTTTAATTCCTTAATACTGCTTTTTTTAGAATAGTTTATTACTGGGTAAAAGTAAAGTAAAAGTATATAGGTTTTAAAATAATAGAGGTAGTATGGGCTATTAGTATTATTAATATTAAAAAGGCCCTAAAAAAGGAGCTTCTAAAAGACTTTAAGTAGCTTTTATTAGTATAAGTACTCTAAAACTACCTAGACCTTTTTAACTCTAAAAAAGTATATTTATTACTCCTTTACTAACTTAGTACTAATTATACTATTCCCTTTTTATAAATAAAAAATAGGGAAGAAGTGCCCCTACTTTAGGGGCTACTATATAGTATATCTTATAAAGAGCTTTTTATACTATATAATATACTAAAGGACCTTTTAAATAAAGGGTTTATTTAAGTTAGTAGCTCTTTAGTAGGTGCTTCTATAATTTTTATATAGAAGCTAGGGGGCGGATTATAGTTCTATTATAACTACTACGTACTAAATATAATTATAAAGTAAAACTAATACTTACTACTATTAATTACTAAAACGCTATAGTGCGTAAGTATAGTAAAGTAGTATACTAAACTAGACGTTGTAGTTGTGTTTTATAAACTAAGGATTTATAAAAAAGATATTTTTAAGATAGTGTTTTAAATATAGTATAGGCTATTTAAATAGTTAGTATATCTATTTAGTCTATTAGAAGTACTAGTATCTTTTTAATAGTATATTAATAAAACCCTTTAAAAGTTTTTTAATAACTTTATTACTATTTATTTAGATAATATATTAATTTATACTAGTAGGTTAAAAAATAACTATAAAGTAAAGGTTTAGTAGGTATTAAACGCCCTTTTTATAGTTAATTTAAATCTTAACTCTAAGAAATATAAGTTTTTAGTTAAAATTATTAAGTATATTAGGTTTATATTAAAAGTTAGTAAAGGAATTATATGTAACTTAAAGAAAGTATAAACTATAATTAAATAATTACTACTAAAGATACTAAAAGTAGTATATAGCTTTTTTAGCTTTACTAATTATTACTAAGTTTTTATAGATAATTATACTAGTATTATAAAGCTTTTAAATAAACTTATATATAAAGTAGTTGTTTTTAACTAAGGGGCCCGTTAAGAGTATACTTTTTAAAAGCTAAAACGCTACTTTATAAGTGCCCCTATGTTGCGCTATTTTAACCTAAATAACCTAATAATTATTAAGACTAACTACTTAGGCTTTACTTTAAGAAGAGTACTAATATAAAAGGATGTATAAGGGTACTATAAACTAGTTGTATTTTACTTATAAAAGCTTTTTTTTACTTAGTATAATTACTTAATTTATAATAAAGAACTATTAGTTATAATATTATACTTTAGTATATAGAATATAGAACTATAGAGTGTTAGTAAGTTTAAAGTTTTATTTAACTATAAAGGGTTAAAATATTTTATAAAAAAGTAGAAACTTATAGAAAGGTAGAGTTATTAAACTAAAAAACTTTTAAAATATAACTTTTACTTAGAATACTATAAAGGGTTTAAAGTTATTATTCTTAATATACTCTTGTACTATAAATAAGATACTTCTAAGGGGTAGGATAATAAATAAGAATAAAGAAGGGTTATTTAAGTAATTCCTAATTTAGTATAGTCTATAGTAGGCTAAGTCTACTAAATAACGCCCTAAGAGTGGCTTAATAATAATATCCCCCTTTTAACTATATTTAAAAACTACTTAGAGTTTTAGGCCCTATAGAAGGAAGTATAGTATATTAATAGTAATTAAAAAGTAGTTTATTATACTATTATAGTAAAAGAGAGATCCTTTTTTTTTAACCTATACTTAAAGGTTTAAATAGTAGAGTACGGCTTTAATATACTTTAAAGGTTAACCTTTTATAGCTATATTTAGGTTTTAAAGAGTAATAATACTAAAAGTATAGATAATATATTAAGGACTAGGATTATTTAGTTATTATATAACTCTATAATATTAGGGTATCTAGGCTGTAATAATACTTTTAAAATAGTTATATAGATATACTACTAGTTAGGTTAGTTTTATACTATTTAAAGATTTATACGTAACTATAATAAGTATAGAGGAGGAACGGTTTAGAAATAGACTAAACGTGGCTTTTTTTAGTTATTACTAGTTTTAGAGTAGTTATATTATAATATAGTAATAAATTTTATAGTTAAGCTTTTTTTTAGGGCCCTTATAGGTACTATTAACTTCTAGGTTATAGTAGACTACTTAAGTAAGTTAGTATAGTTTAAATTTATAATTTTTATAGAAGTAGAAGTATATATAGAGTAGTTTATATATACTTAGTACTAGTACTATGTACTACTAAAGTAGATTATTAGTAATTAAAGAAGTAATTAAATTAGTTAATTTTAGAAATGTATTTATTAGTAAGTAGGAATTAAGTAATAATTAAGTACTACTTTTTATTTATAAATAGATAGTACTATAAAAAGGTTTAACTAAGAGATTTAGGCTATTTTATATACTATAGTTAACTATACTTAGAATAATTAAGAGCTTTATTTACTATTATTAAAGTTAGTGCTAAATAACTATAAAGTATCTATAACTAGTTTATTACTTTTTTTTTTATTTTATAAATAGTATACTAAAGCTATAGTACTAAAGGATAATGTTTCGTTACTAGAGGGAGAGTAGGAAGAAGCTATTAATGTATTTGTTAAGAAGTTAAAGAATAGTATTAAATTTATATAAGCCGCTATAGCTATAATATAATAGTAAATAGAAGTTAGTATTAATATAAAAAAAGTGCTTTTAGAATAGTTTAAAATTAGTAATAAAGTGTAGTTTAATATAGTTAATTACTATTTACTCTATTTTTATAAAAAGTTAAATTAGTTATACTATAAGTATAAAGTAATTATAGTTCTTTTACTAATAGTAGTATAGTTTAATATACTAGGTAGGATATACTTAAACTTTTATATTAGTATACTTTAATAGGTATTTAATAATCCTTTATTAAGTTAAGTATATATAAATAACTAACCCCTATTAATTATTAAAGATAATAGTAAAAAAAAGTAGAATGTAGAAAGTGTATTTATAGTATACTAAAAGTATATAGGTTATAGTTAATAGTAAGTAGTTTTTATAAAGTAGAAAGGCTATATAGAACCTATATAGAAGCCTATTAATCTACTATATAATATAATTACTTTAAATAAGTATAAAGTTAAATATAGGTTAGTAATAGTTTATAATAGTAATTCTTAATATTAGTTATAGTAAAAATAAAAGAAAAATAGAATAAAGGCGCTATATAGTACTACTATAGACTAAATATAAGAAGTAAATAATTTAATTAAACTAATTTAGCTTTAGAGTTAGGAAGCCTAAAGTACTTTAAAGGTGTAAATAGTGTAGTAATAGTAGTTAAATAGTAGTAATAGTGGAGTATTAATAGAAGAAGGAGGGAAAAGTTAGCTATTAAGTAGTAGGGGAAGGGGTAAAGGAGTAGTAGACTTAAGAATAAGTTAGTAATACTATAAAACTAGGGTAAAGGTGTATTTATAACGTTAAAGAACGCTTTAGTAATAGTTATAAAACGACTAATACTAACTATAAAGTTTATAGCCTTTATAGCTTACTTTTTAGTAGTAGTAGTAGTATACTTATTAGTAGTAGTGGAGTACTTAGTAGTAATAACTTAGTACTTAAAGAGTATAGTACTTATAGTAGTAGTAGTATTAGTAGTAGTAGTAGTAGTGGTATAGAAGGATAAACTAGCTTTAGTAGTAGTAGTAGCTTTTTTTTTTATCTTTAGTAGCTTAGTTCTTTACTTTAAGTTAGTTAGTAATAACTATATAGTATAATATAGTAGTGTTATAGAATCTATACTTTTATAATAATAGTTAGTTTATAGATACTTAGTAGGATAATAATAAATATATTAAAGAAGTATATATAGTTTTATTTACTTTAGTATATATATTATTAACTATAACTATAAACTCCTTTTACTTAGTTAGGGCTATAGGGTTAAGTTATAATAAGTTAATAGAGGAAAAGTAAAGGAAGTAGGGGAAGTGTATATAGTAGAGTACTTAATTTTAGTATTATTATTAGTATAATAGGAGTAATAAATAGCTTTATTTATTATAACTTATTTATTTAAAAAATAATATTATTAATATAGAAAAAAGGTAAAGAGTATATGGGTAAAGTATACTTTTATTTTTATAGTATATAAAGTAGTAGTAGGTGTAAGTATAGAAGAAGGAGTTAGTGTTTTTAGTTAAATTAACTATTATATTAAAGAGGTGTATAGTATAGTATAAGTAGGGGGGGGAGTACTCTTTACTCTTAAGGGTATAAGTTTTAAGGTATTTAGGGAGCGCACAATATATAGCTAGGGGCGTGGAGAGAGTAGTAAAGGATAAGTTATTTATAGTAGAGTTACTATTAGTATACTAGTACTTAAAGGTATAGGTATTAAGTTAGTTATTAATAATAGATTAGTAAAGAAGAGTATTAAAAGGATAGGGGACTTATACTAAAGGTGGGGGGAGGGTTTTTAAGAAGTATTATAGTAGTAGAAAAGAGTTAATTAAATTAGGTTTTTTTTATAAAAACTAAAGTTAGTATAATACTAGTATAGTAAGGAAATAGTAACTTATATATATAAAAAATAATAAAAAAATAATAGTAAAAGGGTTATTTTTATAATAAAAAGTTAGTAAAAGGAGGTTATAGTAAAAAGGGCGTAATATATAATATTTATAGTTAATAAAGGAGGAAAAAATTAATAATAGGGGGGACTTTAAAGGTATAGAGATATTATTTTTTAGAAGTAGAATATCCTTAGCTTTACTAGACTAATTAAAGGGCTTAAGTAAGTTACTACTTACTAAGTAGTTTATTTAGGGCTAGGTTAAGGGAAGAGGGGGGTATTATTATAGGTTAGAGCTATATTATAGATACTATAGCTATGCTATTTTGCTGTATTAACTGCTCTATAGGGGATATCCCTCTGTAGTTGACCCGCTTTTATAAATCTCTTCCTTTTTCTTCTTTAGCTTAGATTCTTAATCTTAAGGCACCCCTTTGTTGCTATACACAGGGCTCTGCCCTTTATAACTAAGTCCACTTTAGTTGGCCGAGACCTGAAGAAGGCATTAGCAACTGTCTGGTTAAACAAACATTATTGAGCACGCACCTTCAGCGATAGGAAGTATCAGAGACGCCCTGAAGATGGCGGTGAAGACCGCAATGAGCGTGTTGATGGAGATGAGGTCTGGCCATTCCAGCAGTGGTTTGCGTTGGTAGATAGCCAAGATAACCGCCATCGCTACAAGACAGGCGAGCGCAAGGAGACTACTGAGCGCTTCGAGGTGCCATATTCGCCACGTCGACGTCTCTTTCGTCTTCTCGTGCTTGGCAAAGCTTCGATCGGGGTCAGGTTCGTGGTCCTCATTGAACGGCTTTGTGTCGTTCACATCGGGCTGTTTCCTCGAGGTTGTGAAATCGCCTTCCGTCGTGCCGCTGACGCTCGATCGTCTTGTTGATTCTGCTGACAATGGCGATACTGCTTGGCGTTCTGGGTCGTTTGGAGCGTCCATCTTGCGGAACAATCGTTCGGCACTTCGCTCTTCAGCTAAGAAATATGCGTGAAGCTGTAGGGTGCAGCGCAAACCCGGATCGAAGGTGTTGATGCCAAAACTGCAATGCGGGAACGACATATAAGAAATCCATCGTTACCAGCTGTGTGCCTCTGCATCCTAATCGTGCGAGGTGACGTCGTACGCCAAGGTCGTGCCTCCAAAGCTGGGCGATTGTGAACCGAACCCTTGCCCGGTTTGGTATGACTGCCAGATTGGTTGATGTGACCGCTGGAACGCCTCGGAGGATTTGGGAGTTGGGCTATGTGCCACGGAGTTGCATTATGCACAAACCAGAGCCAGTCATTTCTGTCGATCATCTTTCTATCCCGTCAGCTGTGCCACGCATCTCTACGTACCTAATGAGAAGCGATCGTCGGCTTAGGGTATGGCTGAGTGTTCAACAATAACGTCGCTTTAATCATGAGTAGATGGCAGTGTGATGTGCCTGTAGCCTTCGTACGAGGACTATTGCGCTGAAAAACATGCATGTAACCGGCTGTCATGGAAGCATGGCTTGATGAGTATTGAAGAGGGAGGAAGTTCCAAGCAGCCCAGTTGTATGGATCAATTGGGCAGAATGTGATTGTGAGACATTAGTCGAGGAGGTGGCGTCATCTTGGCTAATGTACGTGCTCGAGGTGTGGAAACGGAGCGACTGACAACAAGCGAGTAACATCTGGGTTTCACTCATTGCACGTTCGAAGCAAGAATTCAAAGTAGGTATTGGCCTCCATCAATCGGCCAAATTGTCGCCAATTCTGGCCACGTTTGTTTCTTCAACCAGCAATTGCCATACCCGTCCGAGTCTCTTGCCAGCTCAGTCAAGACCAACAACCGCCCACGCACCAAAGCTGATCCAACAACAGATCACATCCCAACCCACGCTGCTCACAGCGGGATGCTCGTACAAAGTCCGCAGAACAACCTCAAAAGCAACATTCTCATCAGAAACACCCTTAAACGCAACAGCCAGGACCCAGGCCATGGACACCGCCTTCCAGAACCAGCCCGGCTCGCCGAGCATCCGGGCCGGGAAGACCCTATCGAGCAGCAGCGGCGCGAAGGCCAGCAGGTGCGGCCCGAGGAGCAGCGGCATGAACCCGGGCCTGCTGACGGCGGCGGGGATGGACGTGGCCCAGAGCAGGTTGACGAAGAGCAGGACCGCGTGCCACGAAAAGGTCGACGGGCGCGCCGCCGCGCCTTTCGAGGCCTTCCGGCTCGGGAGCTCGCTGCAGAGTATGGCGAGGAAGGAGAGGTTCGTCGCGAAGGAGATGGCGACGACTTGTCCGAGCAGGACGAATACCCACGCATGGGGGATGTTTCTCCTTCGGGCTGGCGGCAGGATCTCACGTTAGCCACCAACTCTTTTGAGGGGAACTCGAAAGAAGCAAAGTCCGAGAAGATGACATGGGAACTCACATTGAACGGCCAGCATGACGCTCCAGTTGGCGCAGAAGCCAAATATCTGCAGCGACCACCACGCGCGCGGGGCCGTCTCGAGGGTCGAGGCCCAGGCCTGCCTGAAGAGCGACGTGTCTCGCAGCCATTCGCCGAGCCTCAGCCCGTCGGAGTCGGCCGCGGCAACATGGGCGATAGCCCACTGGCCGTACGACCACTCGAAGAAGCGGAACATGTGGTACCAGGTCGTGGCGAGGCTCAGGGCGGCGAGGAGGCCGAAGAGGACGACAGATCGGCGCCGGCGGTGCGCGGGGCCGCCCGCGACGTCGGGTCCGTCTGCCGATCGGCCACGGCTCCGGGCCCGACTTTGGGCACGGATGATGACGATGGATTTCGTCGTGAGGGCGGCGGCTAGGATCATGTAGCCCGTGAAGATGGCCAGGGGCCGGGCGTTGGACACGGCCATCTTTGGCTGGATGTTGTCAATGTCAGGGCTTAAAGAGAGAAGAGTGATCTGATAATCAGACGAGTTTGACCACTCACCTCTGATGAGATGCTTAGTTTAATGTCAATGGACGAAACGTCGTTGCTCTCAGCGGAATGCCAGCGACCGTGTGAATAAGCCGGGGACCGGGGGTTTGGTTAAGTGCCCGGGGTTCTACAAAGTCCGTTGGTTGTGTGGGGCGATCGGGAGGAAAAGTTTTGATGAAGGCCAAGAAACAACATCGGGCGAGTCGGCACAACTTTCTATCCGATCGGGACAGGGAGTTTTTTTTTTTTCGATGGGATGAAATCCGTTCAACGCCTTGGCTCATGCTCATGTGCCTTCTGGCGTTGAAGTTCAGCAAAGCCATAGTCTTTAGATAGAGTCAATGCAAGTCAACTCGAAAACCACATCAACTGAAAAGAATGAGCGACAGCACTGAAAGCCGCTGACGCGACTCATGTCTCAGCACATGCTTGCGTTGCTTCAACGCTTGTGCCGTTGGCCAGGCAAGGTACGACGCAGGGTAGGGGCAGGGGTAGACGAGCCTCGACCTCGGCACAAGTCTTGTCTTCCAGGGATGCGTTTTCCCGCCCCGTTCGCACTCGCAGCTTGGCTCTGTAGGGGCTTTGCCTCTCAGAGGGCCGCGCCCGAAAGCCTGCCCCGTCCCCGTGGTGTGTGTGTTTGTGGGTGATGATAGAAAACGGCCGACGTGCATAAATGAAATTGCGCATCCGTCTGTTTGCTGGGCAACTCACGGGACGATTTGTGGCGCCTTGCGAACCTTTTCTCACGACCAACAGCAACTGGCCAATTACCAACAGTGCAAAGGAAAGCAAAGACTCTTGTCGACAACGGCTTTGCGGATCTCGGAGGGGTTGGAAAGTTAAACCGCGACGAAGCGTACCAGGCTGGGGGTCCGACCCCACGCAGAAGAGAGGATAAGAACACCCACCAAAGAAACAAACACCAGACTTCGCATCGCGACATCTCGAGACTCAGTCGTTTTGCAACATGGGTCGTGAGGCTCCCGTCCGGGTGGCCGTCGTCGGGACTGGACTTGCCGGCCTCACCGCCGCATACCTGATCCAAAACGACGAGCACCAGCGGTACGCCGTCACGCTTTTCGAACAGGTAGGCAAGAAGGGAACAAGAATCGTGTCGCATACGCTGACAAACCAACCGCAGGCCGAGACTCTGTCCTTCGACTCGGCATCGGTCGCCGTCCGGGACGAAAAGTCCGGCATCGTTGAGCGGATCGATCTGCCGATGCGCGCCCTCGCCGGCGGGTACTACGCCAACGTGATGGGCATGTACGACCACCTCAGCATCCCGTATCACCCCATCCGCTTCCTCTTCTCCTTCGCGAAGGCGCTGCCCGCCTCTTCCTCCTCCCGGGACACGCCCCCGCCGCTGCCGAGGGCACCCGGAAGCCCGGAGGGCGCCGGCGGTCTGCCGGGGGAGTACTTCGTCCACGCGTCGAACCTGCATCGCGTGCCGCCCTGGCCCGGCACGCGCGGTGTGCTTGCGTACCTGGTCGAGATCGCGTATCTCATCGTCTGCCAGTTCTGGTTCACGCTCGCATGCTTCTGGGTTGCCCCAAGGACGGACGGCGATGACGGCGGGGAGTCGCTGGGAGAGTACTTGCGGAGGATATGGCTCCCACGCCGGTACGCGACGCATTACCTGCTGCCGCTGATCAGCAGCGTGTCGACGTGCTCCCACGACGAGCTCCTTGCCTTCCCGGCGAGCGATGTCGTCGAGTACAAGAAACTCTCCCACCGGCAGCAGCACTACACAGTCTGCGGCGGCGTTCACCAGGTCGAGTCGCGGCTCGCGCGGGAGATGAAGGACGTTCGGCTAGGAGCCCGCGTGTCGGGGGTCGAGGCGACGGATGACGGGCGGGTGAGGATCAGCTGGCAGACCACGCGCGGCGGGAAGGTGTCAGGAGAGGAGGAGGAGGTGTTCGACCGGGTGGTACTCGCCGTCTCGCCTGACGTCGCCAGCAAGCTCTTCGCGCCGCTGCACAAGACGCTGAGCAAGATCCCAACAATTCGCGTTGAGAGCTCGATCCTTCGGCCAGCCTGGTCGTCCGCCTCTGACGGCTTCTCCGTCGTAGATGACGAGGACGGCCGACCAAAAGCCTGCGCACATCACCATGGCGGCGTGATGCCGTCGCAGGCAATCTGCCTCCGGACCGACTTCAGTACGGTTGCCAAGACGGAGGCACTTCACACGATGCCCGGAGGAACGGTCGTGAGCACATGCTCGCTGGACCCGGTGGGTGAGGCAAAGAGGGTACTGAAGACGGCGCGGTTCACGCGGACGCTGCGGACGACGGAGAGCAGGGCTGTTGTGCAGCGTATCATGGGCGGCAGCAGGGTGAATAAGAAGACGGAAGGGAACGCGGAGGGATGGGTAAACGGCGAGGATAACGTCTGGTTGACGGGGGCGTGGTGCTGGGACGGCATGGTCCTTCTCGAGGGTTGTCTTGTGTCGGCCATGAGGATAGCGGATGACTTTGGGGTGAGCGTGCCATGGCGAGACGGCTCCGAACTGAGAAGATAATGATGCTAGGGTGTAGTAATACATTAATAGAGTGAAATTGAGTGAAGAGAGGTTGAAATAAGACTGACTGACACCCGAGAAATGAAACCGGGCAGCTCACTCATGCTCGGAGCTCCGAACTGTATGGCACTCAGTCGCTCTCATGCTCACACGTGCAGTGCGGGTCTCAGTGAGCACGTGACTCGTATTTTCGTTCAGATTTCTCACTCTCACTCTCATGCTAAACTCATCTTCACCTTCAACTCTCACAAACACCGAGTGAGAATCTCACCACACCCGCTCATTCCGTCCGCAACGCCCGCTTCGCACCCGCGAAAATGAAGGAATTTCGCTCAGAATTCTGGAGCGGACTTTTTCTTGGACTTTCCGTCGGGTTCCTCCTGTTTAGCGTCACTGCCTTGCTCATCACAACGCGACTCCTCCGTAAAAACGACATTTACGATGCGGACCATTGGAAGCTCAATGTCAAGGTGCCATTCACCACCATGTGGATGAATATGGGCTACTGGTACGTATGCGAGAGCCGGTCTCATTTCTCTGAAGCTTGGCCATCATATGATGGCGAGAACGCTTGCCTTCGTACACCCGGTCTCGTAAGCTAATTGACTTGGACACTCCAGGGCCGATTCCGACGGGAATCCCATCCGCGACTTCGAGCAGGCGTGCCGCAATCTACTTCATGAGATTCTTGCCGACGCAGGTATCCTCCTCAACGAGTCCTCGACATCGAAGCTCGCTATCCTGGACCTGGGCATAGGCTGTGGCGACCAGTCCTGGGAACTGGCTCGCCTGGCCAGCGAGAGCAACCGGGACAGCTTCCGCTACGTGGGGCTCACTCTTAACGAGGCCCAGTTCCGTATGGCGGCACAGAAGTCTTACGGGGAGTTGCAAAAGGCCGGAGGGGGAGCTGATAGTTCCGTCGAGGTCTTCCAGGCCGACGCCGCGAAGCCGGAAGCCTGGAGCCGCGAGATTGCATCTGCCGTCGCTTCGCTGGTCAGCGAGGACACCGACAGATGGGTTCTTGGCCTCGACAGCCTGTACCATTTCTCCCCGTCGAGGATGCCTATCATGAAGTTCGCGGCCAGGGACCTCGGTGCCTCGTTCATGGCCTTCGACTTGCTCCTGAACGATTCAGCGTCTTTCAAGGAGAGGATCATTGTGAAGCTCGTCGGGCTGGCCATGAAGTGTCCGCTTGAGTCGTTCGTGACGGAGGCCGGGTATAGACGCCAGCTGAGCGAAGCCGGATACGATGAGAGATATATCCAAGTGCGAGATGTCACGGAGCATGTCTTCGCGGGGCTGGTGAGGCACATCGAAGCCCAGGGCGAAGTCCTCAAGCCGTACGGTATCTCGCTGGCCAAGTACAAGGTGGCTGGGAAGATGTTTGCCTGGTTTGCCAAGTCGAGGGCGTTGAAGGCGGCCATCGTAGTGGCGAAAAGAAAACCGAAGACGACTTGATGTGCGCTGCACTTAAACCAAGAAGATGTCCTGCTCCTCCCCTCCCCATTGCATCCAGTCCTGTGCGCCGACGCCTCCTACCAACTTATACACTCTCGTTCCGCTGTCGATATAGCAAACTGCCTTGCTGGTGAAATAGACCTCGTCAAAAAAAACCCGATAGTGCCCCGGCGACCTTTCCCTTAGGATCAACGGCGTCAGTGACCATGGCGACGACGTCGCCCCTTCTCGACAGTCCCGGAGCCAGGCCGTAGTAGCCCCGGTCAGTGACCACGAGTCTCCGTTTGTCGATCATGTGAGCCACCTGGAAGTGAGCCCAGGCGATATCCCCGCCGTCGTCACTTTTAAGGCCCTCAGGCAGCTCTCTATCGTTGGTTATCCGGGGGAACTCCCGCACGTAGGTCGCGAAGTGACGCTCCCACGGCACGGGCATCAGTGGGCGCCAGAGGGTCCCCGGCGTTGAGACAATCAGCAAAGGCTCCCAGTCGCGAGTCCCTGCCAGCCGGCTCACCGGGTGATTAGAGGGTCTTCCAGCTGTCCCATATCCTGCCGATGTCCTCGATGCGGGTCTGCTTGTTTAGCTCGTCCTAGGCTGTCGAAGCAATGTCGAACATCACGCCTCGGACGCACAAGACGTCGCTGAAGAGCCGCGGCGGCACTACTGAAACCTCCCAGAGGCTCATCCCGTAGTCCGGCGCCTCCGGCCGGAACCTCGTGTCCGTGATCCGTCGGGCCAGCGACTGGAACGCGAAGA
This sequence comes from Colletotrichum musae, assembly GCA_027406025.1. Lineage (NCBI taxonomy): Eukaryota > Fungi > Ascomycota > Sordariomycetes > Glomerellales > Glomerellaceae > Colletotrichum > Colletotrichum musae. Next base: position 3,730,729 of record JANVYC010000006.1, read on the forward strand.
TGCGGTCCCGCTCGTCTGCCAGCGCCAGGCCGCCGCTGTCCCGGATCATCTGGAGCGGGCTCGTCGCCACTGTCCGGTGGCCCGCGGGGAACCACGCCGCGCTCTCCGGACGGTACGTCGCGGCGAAGGCCGCCGATTGTATGTTGTTGAGGCCGAAGAAGATGGACTCCCAGGACGGCTGCAGGATGGCCGCGGGCCCGGCGCTCTTGTACAGCCGCTCCGCGTAGAGCCACGTCCGCATGAAGGCCGCCCAGGGTATCTCGGAGCTCCCCCAGAGCAGGACGGCCGATCGAGCGAGGCCGCACTCCTGCACCACCCAGCCGCGCTTGAACCAGTCGGCGTCGAGCAGGTGGGCGAGAGAATCCCACCGCGGATCGCGGGCCAGGAAATCATCGGCCGGCGGGTCGGGGAAGCTCTCTGGGGAGAGGTTGATCTTGAGGTACGTGGCGAGTACCCTGCTAAAGACGTCCTCCACGGGGCTTGCTGCTTCGGCGGCTCTTCCATCTGGGTCCTGGCCGAGGCAGACGAGCACCTGCTCGGCCCTGCCCTATATCCGGCTCATGAGGCCGCCCTGGTGCCCGCGTTCACCAGAGTCATCCTGGTTGATGCATATCGAGTCGGCCCAGAGACTGCGGGGCCGGTCCGGCAGGCGGAGTCTGCGCAGGGCGTCCCGCAGGTTTGGCGTGATGTTCAGCGTCTTACCGTCACATCTGACCGTCTGGTCGCGGTCTGGCGTCCCCCACATGTAAGATACAGCCCCGAAAGATGCTGCATCGACGTGCGACTCGTGGAGGCTGCAGACCAGAGGCTCGTTTCCCCTGCCTGCTGACAAGACGATGTAGCGGATGTGGTCGCCGCGGTTGAGTTGCGTGTATGTACCTAGGCTTCTCGTGCGACTAGCTCCGGAGTCTTCTGGCGCCGCCTTTTTCGACGTCATCCAGCCGAAGAGGAATCGAAACGGGGCCATTTGTCGGAGTATCGCGGTGCTATTGTGGCTACCATGGTGTTGGTGATATTCTTGTCTAGGTTTTACTTCTTAAGATTCGGTCTTCTACTCCGTTAAAACGGGAATACTTTGGAACTGGGCATTCAGAACACAGACCCGTGAGGTAGTTGTAGAGTGAGTCAGGGAGCCTGTGGTATTTAACGTGCCAATTATGTCCAACCTCATGCGACTGAAAGACGCGCACCTCATCGTGCAAGGCGAACCGGCAAGGGGGTGCTCGAGGGGCCGAGCTGTGCAAAGCCACGCAAGTTCATAGGTCAGTCTTCACTGCACAGCCACGTCGAAAGGGAGCTTCACTGGCCAATCCATCCCTAATTTCGACTTTAAATCCGTTATAAATTGTAGAGATCCAGGGAAACTGACATTAACGTACTGAACTGTAGCAAAGGTTACGCATCAGCCCATTCTCTAGTATCTGCATGTAACACTCCTATGTAGCTTGCCTCTCCGACTGTTGAAGTAGTAAATAAGACCTCCACTAACCTTTGTAGCTGAGTGAAGCTCATAGTCTGAAAGGCAACGACTGTGATTTCATTAGAGGCCATCCATATCATCACTTTGCGTAACTTTTGTCTTCATCTTGCGGTCCGGAGGTAGGGATGATAAGAGCTCCAAGAACTATAGGCGTGCCAGTCCAGCAACTTTCAATATAACTCATCGATACAGGTCGTCTCCAATAAACGCAATCCAGTGGAATCAAACTTCGTTGTAAGCTGCAGAAGTGACAGTTTTGTCTTGCGTTTTACAACATCGCACGTCCTGGGTGCATTAACTCGTCAACTACGTGTGTTCTATGGCCCGTCGAAAGCTACCACAAGCCTTTGAATCGTCGAAAAAAGTTAGAAGTAAGAATCTGGTAGTTGATAACTCGGTTTACCTAGTTCACCTAAATCATTGAGTAGTGAAGTAACCCGGTTATTTACCGGTGCTGAGAACGATGTATCATGGATCTCCCGTCCAATTTCCCCTAATGTCTCACACTTTACCTGACGCCCTGGAATGGTGGACGTCGTGGCCTATTGTGATTCGTCCAACGGGGTGCAGCCTGATGAGTCTGGGCGAAGGCCAAGAAGACTGTGATCTCCTAGAATGGAATATAACGGTACGAGAGATTATCCCTTTCAAAGATTGATGCCATCAAAAGCATAGAATGGAGATTTTAGAACTACTCGAGTCTTTTTTCCCGAGTCCATCATCCCGGCAGATCAGGCCGGATCTGTCGTTCTCTCATTTAATCAGGCCCCTCAAAGTCCTTCGCGGTTTTGGGACCCCCAAGAAAGGGGGCAATTGCCACACTTTAGTGCGGCGTAGCTGCAAGTTTCCCAGCTATTGGTAGATTGGTGGAAGGGCTGAGGTGCACTTCCATGTCCGAATGACCGCCTGGACTCGGCGTTCTGGGCAATACAAAAGGCGAGGCTTCCGTTGTCGCTCCTTGCTTGGGCCTCCCGGAAGTTCGTTCTTTATTCGTTGAGAAACGTCTTCAAGCTGCCGCACGACAACATACAGAGATACCTTGCACAATTGACCTACGCAGATCGCCAGACATGCCTATCGGACCCGCGAACTTGCAGAATCGTGATGCCGAGTCGCTACGCCTGGAGTCAGTCCCTTTGACGCAAAAAACACCGCAGGGCTCCCTACGGGCGTCCGAGACAGGCAGGGAGGGCAAGATAGCGCCACCGACGGTGGCGCTCCGACGTCGCTGGCTTGGGTTATTTCTCGATGTTATTCTTGCACTCTCACCACTGGCATTCATCGGTAAGACTGACAAGGGACGACTTCGAGGACTTCTGCATCACTGACGACGAAGCACAGCCCTCTTGGTCGCCTCTGCATCAAAGCATCACAAACCAAAGTCTGCGGCCGGCGACCAAATTCAGGATGCTCTGCTCTTGTCACCGACGATATTTCCCATCCTCTTTGCCGCGATATGTGGCAAAGGTATGAAGTCCATCGCCCTTTACAAGAGTCAAAGTGGCATGTCTCTTCGCGTAAGTCCCTCCGTTATCCGCCAACGTACAGTGTTAAGGAATGAGGCCACATGACTCCCCAGGCTAAGGGGCCTCCTCCTGTCTCCAGGCTCCTAGCCAGCACTTCGTTCTTTATCTTCATCAACTGCATCAATGCATCAACATGATCCCTCACATGTGAAGAATCTGTCAAGGACCATCAAACTAACCGATGGGGGAACAGCTTCTTGAGCTCCTTTCCGGTGCCAGCTCGCTGTTTTCGGCGCTCGAGCGCGTCTATCTTCTACGGAGCTTCTGCGTCGTCAGCGTTACAACGGCTATGCTGTGGCTCCTCTCGCCGCTGGGTGGTCAGGCGCTCAGTTCGCGTCTGCTCACAAAAGAGCGATTTTACGCGAATTCTACTCAGGAAACGACTTTCCTTGGCCCGGACTTTCTGGTCTCGAACCTACTGGATGGCGCGACCGGAGCTGCGACGTTCCTCTCTCGCGTGACGACTGTCTACCTGTCCTCGCTGTCATCTTCCGCCGATATACGGGCTTCGCCAAGAGACGTGTGGGGGAACCCGAAGTTGTCGATAGCAAACATAGACGCCCGCGATGGATGGATACCCGTAGCCGTCACAAACGATTCGACAAGTTATACGAATCTGCTCGGCATACCAGTCAAGGCCTTCGGCGACCGCACGACCTCCGAGTGCACCGTTTCGTTGATTGACCTGGAGGTGCGATGCTCTTTTCTGGAGTTCACAGACACCGAGACGTTCAGGGACAACCTCAAGGAGCCGCTCGTGCGCAACCTAGCAGGGGGCGGTTCGTACCCAATGGCACAACATCCGTTGAATTCCCACGCGCGAACCCCAAGGCCGGCCTCTCGAGCAGCTTCTTATTTTACACTAATGACTCGTGGACGCGCTTCGTAAATGACAGAACCCAGCCCATCGAGATTTTCTACGGCTCGGGGACCCTGGCCGACCCAACAAAGTCGACCACCATAACAAACGCGCGCCGCCCGATCTCGCTCCCGACGTGCACAATGCTGCCTCGGGGTCTCGAGTCCAAAGTCGCCTGCGAGGGTGCGGTCTGCCGCGCCGTAGCGACCCGCAGGGCGCCGGCCAATTTCCAAGCCGTCTGGTCGCTGAAGACCATCGCAGGACGGGGACACTTCTGCGAGATGGGCAGTTCGTGGCGCCACACAGACTCCGGACAGACGGAGGAGTTCCTTGCGTTCGGGGCTGCCTCTCACGTGCGGTTCGAGCTGCTCAAGTTGTATGAGGTTCCTCTCGCCGAGTTCGAGCGGCGTTTCGAGCAGGTCCTCAATACATTCTTCTACGCCGCCTCCTCGCAGACTTTCTCAACGGGAAACCTCTCCTCAGACGGCGAAGAGAGAGTCCGCCGGGTGAATGCGAACGTGATGGAAGACCTTGGGCGGCGGTATGTATGCCACTGGCTATGGTTTGGCATCGCCGCCGCTGTTGTTGTTCTGCTCGAGGTCGTTGCCGTCGTCCATGCCGTGCTGCGGTTCCGCACGCGTACGCCGGACATCTTTGGGTACGTCAGCTTGCTGGCCATTGGGAATAAGTACTGCGAGACCCGTGGTTTGGAAGTGAGCTCAGCTCTCGATGGACTCGAAAGGGCGCGAGCACTTGGGCGTGTGAGGCTCCAGCTGGCTGACGTGAGGGGCGCCGACGATGTTGGGAGGGTGGGGTTTGTGCCTCGCGGGGGGGCTGACGAGGTTGAGGCCAGCAGGGTACGGTTCGATCGATATTATGATTAGATGTTCATGGCACTTTCCTGGATATTGACAATATGCAACATTTGCAGGGGAAATGTGAAAGATACACGCACACATCTTCAAACCGCCTTCACAGGGACCAGGATCGGAACTATTATAATGAATCCAAAGTTAAAACTCGGACAATATCTCTGTGTTTTATCATATATCTACTAGGTTCTGAATAGAGCTAATGCCAGGTCTACTCCTAGACATCAGACTTCTAAAAATAGCTAAACAATGACATTTACACACATCTTAACAGAATCAGTCTAAGAGGTCCGGAAGGGTTCGGATTCTGGCGTTGGACCTAGACAAAAGGATATAGCTACTACCCTTGTCAGTAGACAGAAAATACAGTAACTAAGTTACATATAGGCCTAAGGTAGATTCAAAGGGGAGATCTTATTCATCATCCCCTCTTCTAGTATTCAATACCCCTATATGTGGTTTACCTTTCTAATTGTTGGCCTCCCTCCCCTTAATAGACAATAACAACGGACAACAACAACAGACAACAACAATAATAATAACGGACAATAACAACGACGGAGAACAATAGACAACAACAACAACAACGAGAGACGGTAATAAGTCTATATAAATAACCTCCTTGACTTAGTAACACCTAGCCACATAGTTGTAGCTGGAGGGGGTTTTGGATACTAGATGAGGGGGTGACGAATAAGAGATGCATCCCATTCAAAGAGAACCGTCTCGTTGGGGTTTGAGCTTCATATGCTATTTCAGGCAATCGCAGGTGATATGTACTCGGAAGATCTCATTCATCACCCCCTCCTCAAGTATCTACTATCTAACACCCCTATGCGGCTTGACTCTCAGATCGTCGGCCTCCCTCCCCTTTACTACACGACGGACGACAACAACAATACCAACGGCGATGATAACAACCCTAAGTGGCTGTGCCTTAATTTCCAAGGCTATGGACGCCTAGTCCCGCAGCCACGACCGGAGGAGTTATTGGATACTAGGGGAGGGACACGGTGATAAACTGAATCTCTCTACCTATCTGTTATCAATCAAGTCTATGTTGCGGCCATACAGACTGTAGGATATAACTTTTGGCGAGAGCCATGCAAGTGTAGTGGCTGGTCGTGCTATCGGCAGCGTTGCTTTCGTGATAATTTTATCCATCGCAACCCACATGCAGCCATAACTAGCTCTAGAGCTGCCTTCGTAACGCACCCAATTTTATCAACATGCAATCCGAGGTCCGCCAGGCAGAGGAGAGGAAAGGACAACTGGAAGTCTGGAGTTTGTCCATGCGACGTATCTTTGAGCTGGCCTGAAAAGTCTTCAACCAGCAGGGAAGCTCGAAGCAACGCTTTAGGACTGCATTGATCCGGCTCGAAGTTGCCGCCGTCTATCACGTGTTTTTCCACTGCCATGACCATACAGGCGGACTTATCAAATACCGCAGGATTGCGAGATAAATGAATCCGCGGACCTGCGCCCAGGATCCCTGTGCAATACTCGTCTAGGCGTTTAATTTTCCTTTTCCCCGATGTTTTGCCTTCCAGCCCTGGCCGGTCCCAGTCTGCGAGTCATGATGGTGGTCGAGCGCCAGGCTTGCGCTGTCTGGGTTACAGTTATCGACTGATGATGGGTCGCTAGGCATCGCGGTAGCGGCCGACACTGCAAGCAATCTCTCGAAACCGGGCTTTTAAGCCCCTCAGTCGTCCCAGGCCAGCGGAACTCTGGGGTTACAGTCGGATGTAGGCAAGACGCTTTTATAGATAATAAAAGCCTGCTATGCTACCCTTGACCTTGGCAGAGATATATGTTTCCAGTTCTCGACACCGTATCCATAGGCATCTTCATAGTTCATACCCTCAACCATGCTGGCCACCCGCGGATGATGTCCGAGCATTTGGGTGAACACTGCATATCCGGGGAGTTAATAACTCATTCCCTAAAGACATGGCCCTATTGGCGCACTCTCATTTCATAGAGGGGCTGAATGTCACAGCTTGCGTGGAACGTGGTATTTTGAAGACGCTCGGATCCCTCGATCGGCCTCTACAGCCCCTGAGAGTTGAATTGACAACTGACTACTACTGCCCTTTTAACCGACCGATGCGTTGCACAACGGATCCCCCTGCCGTAAGGTTCCCGCCCGGAATTTCCCCGGGCGGGGAGCAAGACTTAATCGCGTATGGTCGACAAGATGGCTTCCCAGATTGATACCCATAGCAAAGTCTTGTTGAAGCCAAGCTTGCAACCTGGGGGCCGGGTTCCCATGATCGAAAAACCCTCCCTCGCGTATCGCTCTTCACGACTCATGATCATAAACACCACATAACATGGCCCGTTCCCGGAAAGACGCCTCATGGGTCGTTCTTTCTTCAAGCGTACTTCTTGACCATCTTCAGCAGAGCCTCCTCAACCTCCTTGGGGCTCGTGGCGTTGAGGTAGTGGCCGCCGCCCTCGACCATCGTCAGCGTCGCCTCGGGCGACGAAGTGAAGAGCTTAATCTGCTCGACAGGCACGTTGACGCCGAAAACGGGGTCAGCGGTTCCCTACGTTTGTGAGATTAGTCCGGGTTCACCTTGCCACTAGAGCGCAGACTCGCAGTCCGGATGACCCATTGCGTAAGCAGAGGAAGGGTCGCCATCAACTTACCTGAAGCCAGTAGACGGGGCACTTGATGTCCCTGAGCCTCAGAAGCAGGCCGTCGCGCGACAGAAGGTTGCCAAGAGCGATCTTGAGCTTCTTGCGGCCCTCGTCACCGCTGTAGACGGACTTGAGCGTTGTGGTCCAGAACGCGAGCGTCTCGGGGGGAACGGTGCCGGAGAAGCCCAAGCTGCCGACCATGCCACACCAGATGTCGTCGACGACGAAGTCGGGGGTGGGCGTGGTGCTGGACCAGCCGTCGTAGAAGGCCATAAGCTGGGCATTGGGGTCCCAGCAGCCCTTGGCACGGGAGTCGGCGGACTCGTAGTCCATCGAGGTGCCCAGAGGCAGCAGGCCGAGGATCTAATCCGGAGTTAGCATTGTATGCACCAATCGGGCAAAGGGTTCAAGAAGTCTTTTAGCAAACGTACTCTCTCGGGGGCAAGCAGAGCCATGCGGGTGACCATCCAGCCACCCTGGCTGGTGCCGAGAGCGAAAGCCTTCTGGACACCGAGCTTGTCCATGACCTGCAGGGCCATGATGGCAGTGTCCCAGTAGGTGAAGTGCTCCGCCGGGCAGCTCGTGGCGCCGTGGCCGAGCGGCTCGATGGCCAGCAGGTTGACGGCGTCAGTCAGCGTCTTGCTGCTGAACTGGTCGTTGTAGAGGGAAACGGTGGTGCACATGGAGTTGATGAGCACAACGGTGGGCTTGGCGGGGTCGACCTTGTCCCCGGACAGACGGTAGCCGGCGGTGATGCCACCGAGGTGGGGGACTTGGATCGTCGTGGTAGCGGCCATGGTGTGAGTCTGTTGTTGGTGGTGTGGTTTCGAGGGGGGAGGGGGTCGTTCAGGATTCGATTCCTTAGACGTGAGGATGGGGATACTCGATTCAGGGACAGAAGGAAGCGGCTTGGCTGGGGGGCAAGATCAAAGAGAGTAAGTGTTCAGATGATAGTAGTATTCTGGTCGAGGAAGCGAATGCGGATCTCTTCTCTTGTATTCCTACCCAAAGACGCTCGTGGCACCTAGGCACGCACTCAACTCCGCCAGCAACCCTTTCACTTGTGCTACATGGCCCTGCAGAAGAACGGCTGGTTTCCCAAAAATGGCTTCTTCGCGCGGTCCGACCTGGTCCCTGCGGTCTGCTGGCTGTGGCGCGTCGAGGTGGAAAGGAGGGGGAGAAAAACTAGCGAAAGTCGACAAAGCTCCAGGTGTCAGGGGCTCCCAATTCGTCAGCGTCGGTCCCGGGGACGGGGTTCTTCAATGCCACTCTTCTAACGTTTCCTTGACAAGTGGATAGGGGAACAGACCAGCAGACGAGAGAAACTGGACCTCGCTGGGACCCGAGGGAGGGATCGACAGCCGTGCCGCGTGCGTCCTTTGAGGCCCGGAGGGGACATATCCTTGTTATCGCCGAAGGTGGATGGGTCATGACTCGGGGACAAAATGAGAGCAGACCATGATCCATATTCTTCCCGGCTAGCGTTCCAGCTATTGGCGCTATTTGCAACGAGTTCTGCTATCCGACAGTGTCCCAAATCTATCCGAGCAGTACGTATCCGTACCTACTTTTCCTCGACTACTCACCTCAACAGGATCCCTTTGAGTAAGTCCGCACTAGGCCATGCTATGCGCATGGGCAAACTGGGCGTGAGGACAAGCTACGCAGGGCTTACTACGAACAATGGCTAACTGCGCGCGAGGACAAACTGCGCGAGAGTGTAGCTTTTCAATTAGGTGGAAAGGTGGGTACTGCCCGGACGGCAAAACTGTTTGCAACCGACGTGACCAAATACATCACTGTGAGAGACCTTGTTGACTTTGAGGCGCCCACGGCGCCAAAGAGAGGCATAAATCAGAAGAGACTGATGAGAGGCATCGGCAGATGGAATGGCTGTGGGAGTTCCATGTTACGGTTCATCCAATACCATGTCTGGCATGGCGGCGGTCAGGGATGTGAGGACACCGTCGTTTGAAACTGGTGAACCGTTGAAAACTCAAAATTTCTTCTGCTCGGCTAGAGGAGACGAACTCTCGGGAGGGACGGGAGCATCCTTCTACTAGTTCTTTCGTTCATGACCGCACAGATGGCGCTTGTTGTCTGTGAGGACCCGAAAAGGTGTCGATAGAGTGGTCGGTAGCTTCAGACCAGCTCTACAACTTGATAGCCCTCTCTGAAGACCTACTAGTCTTGAAATCCCTTCTGATAGCTTCCGCCCCGACGCTTCGGTTCGGCGTTATGACCGTGGTGTTTATTATGCTGTGACGGAACTTGAACAGCCCCTCTTATCGATGAATAGATGACGTTCTCGCTTGGGACTCTGGCCCCTGTCCGCTCTCCACCCCACTGGAACGGACCAAAGCCGCAAAGCGGAATTTCGCACGGTGAAGTCAAAAACAATTCCCGAGGGGGAGAAAATTCCCCGGCGAGCCGGATAGCACGCGACAGTGACACCACTAAAAGTGGCCTGGAGTCTTGGAAGCAGGCCGCTCTTTGCCTATTCGAGGGCACTTCCAGGTCGGAGAAATCGTACCGGAAGAAAGCAAGAGGTCTTCTGCGTTGATCCCCATTATTGAAGCCATGCGACTCTGTCTCCGAAATTCCTCGTCCATCTGTTGTGGAGACTGAGCCAGAGGTCGGGATGTGTTGGATGTTGATGTCTGGCCACCCCGTCGGCCGACGTTGAATCGTTTTAACGCTTTTTGACACTAGTAACGTCGATCCACAACGCGCAGGCAGAGAAATACACATGCTTCTATGCTACGGGCAGTCATATCCAGGAAATGGAATACTGTTATAGCCTGTGGTATATATGACAGAAATAGAGGCGATGAAAATGCCGCCCACTCTAACATACAGGGGGTTCCGTTGGCATCTCCAGCCAGGGGTAACGCCGACGTCCCTCGTGGCGCTGAAGAATTTCTGTATGTCATTTTCGCTAAGGGGAGGCAAATAAAATCTTGTTGTTCGACAGCACAGTCCACTCGCTCAGTCCCACCTCCTCGGATCCTCCCACCCTTGGATGATCCGGTTCCTCGTTGGGTTGACCCGTCACGTTTGAGGTATACGCGAATCCCCATCTCGAAACCGTTTTGGGATGATCAAAGAGGCCGATGCCCAACGGAGAGATTCCCGTTATACTTTCCTCTGTCGAACGGAGCAGGCAAGATGGGGTTGCCGAGAGCTAGACATGGGGCATCGCTCGCCTCTCGGTATCCGTACACTAGACTCTAGAGAGACTGTTTTCTCCCAGCCCCAATTTTCGAACCGTCATAAACCACGTTGCTCAGGGGTGCGCCTTTGACAGGCCAAGAGAAGCTCGAGGTTCGGCGCCGCTCAGGGGCCAGGGGCCCAGAGGACCGGCACTTCGACTTCGCACTACGTATGTCCGCATGAAGGGATTGTGCCTGCAGGACTGAGGTGGAATAAAGCTACCTAACTGCCCGGCTCCGGCGAAGGAGCCGCAGAAACGTTCGACGGGTCTGACCGAGAAAAAGAAGCCACTCCGAGAAGCGAGTCCCCGACCCCCTTTCGTCCCTTCGGCTGAGACTATCTATCAGGCTGGGTCCTCCCATCCCCTCAACCGTGAACGGCTCTTCGCTTCTTTCTTCCCCGCGATTCGAATTCAACTTTATTGTCACTTGTTGGGAGAGGCGAGTGGGAAGGGGTCGACAAAGTCATTCATAACACCGATCCGAGACGATGTCGTCGGCCGATGCGCCATCACCGCTGCCCGGCATCCCCGGGTTCGACTCTCAGAACATTCAGCCCTGGACGGTTGCAGTTGTTGTTTCGGTGACGGTACTCGCGTTGGTGTCTGTCATTCTTCGGCTGGTTAGTCGCCATATCAAGGCACAGAAGCTGTGGTGGGATGATTATCTCATTATATGGTCGATGGTGCGTAACGAAACGCCTCGAACGACCTAACACTGGCACAAAACTGATCATCCCGCAGCTATGGAATCTCTGTGTCGTTGCCTTCATCTTTGCTATGCACGCGGTAGTAAGTTACATTAACCTCAACCCACTTCAAGACATTGAATCTGATTCTGTCTAGGGCATGGGGCTGCACGCGGATAAGGTCGGAATGGACAACATCGTCCTGATGGCCAAATACCTCGTCGTTGCGGAGATCCTGTACGCCTGGAATCTGGGCTGGACGAAGCTCAGCCTACTGCTGATGTACTACCGCATTTTCCACATCCCCTTCTTCAAGAAAATGACCTACGCCATCGGCGCTTTCGTCTTTGCCTGGGTCATCTGCATTACGTTTCTCTTCATCTTCATCTGCGTCCCCGTCGAGAAGCTCTGGTACCCGGATATCCCCGGTCACTGCATCAACCAGGTTGCTACCTGGATCGCCAACGCCGCGTCGACGCTCTTTACGGATCTTTTGATTCTGCTCCTGCCGCTCCCGCAGATCTGGAAGCTGCAGCTACAAAAGGCGGAGAAGATTGCTCTGACCTTTGCCTTCGGCCTTGGATTCTTGTAAGCCTCCACATCCCTTCCAGCTTCCTAACTACCAGGTCTTCGTTACTGACATGTCTGATTCTTAGTGTCGTCTTCACCTCCGCGTACCGAACCAGCGTGCTCTTCACGTACAGCAACTCCGACCCGAGCTACACCCTCGCCCCGACCGTCGGCTGGACCGCCATCGAGATGTCCGCGGGTATCGTCTCCGCCTGCCTTCCGACCCTCCGACCCGCCATGCAGACGGCCGCCCGCGCGGTTGGCATCACGGGAAGCATGGGCGGCATGTTCCGCAGCGCCACGGCCCTTGGCTTCGGGTCCAAGAACAAGTCCAACTTCAGCAACGGCGTGTCTTCGCAGGACCCGAAAGGCACCCAGCGCAGCGTGACGGCTTCCAAGCACCGCGGCGTGGGAAACGACGCCTTCCACCGCCTCCACGATGACGCCGCCTCTTCCACCGACGACGCGAGACTCGGAACGACGCCGCCGACGACCGACTCCAAACTCCGGCCCGACGGCAACATTCACGGCTTCGGTTACAGCGTCTCGAGCTACCCGGTCAAGGACAGGGACGACAAGAGCGAGGACGAGATTCCGCTGCATGCCATCCGGGTTCAAAGGGACTTCAAGCACACCACCGAATAATTATGCCGGGTACAACTTGTAGAAGCACGGGTTCAGTCGCGAAGGACATTCAGATATCCCGCTTTTTTGAACTCCGTCTATCGTTCTTCAGCTGGGCTTGACGCGTGCGAAAAAGATAACATCGACAACATGAGGTATTCGAGGGGTTTCCGAGCAGGGATAGGTGGAGGGAGACGTTGTGCATCTGGGCCGGAGGGTATGTGGTTAATTGGGGCGTAGAGGCGAAAATGGAGGGCAAGGGCTGAATGGATATGCCATGATAGGGTGGGACAATGGGGTTAACTAATGTATGTCCGCGTACAGATGTATAATATTAAGCAAGGTTATTGCAACTGAGAGATGATGATCGACGGCGCCGTTCATAACGCAGCGTTGGCATGCTTTCCAGCATTACGAACTCGCGGACTCGAAGGATGCAATCTGGAACCATGTATGATTGGATGTTTTAGTCTTGTCGCGTGCATAAGATCACACGATTTGATGAAAATTCTGAACCTTGTAAGCTGCAACGTAACGATGCTAGCCTCCAAGAACGAGACAACATGAACGAGGTGCTTCATGCTAATGATTGCCAACAGGGACTCAAGTCGCTCAGCATCAGAACGCTGAGCCCTCAATTATCTTTGTAGGAAACACAGAACGGTCTCTCGTCTTCACGACTCATGAGATGGAAAGAATATTCCGGGATCCTCGCGGGGCGGCTGTTGTCCCGTGCAAAAACCCACCCCGCCGTTGTCCTCGTGGTCTCGGCTAGATCTTCCGGAATGGCCCCCAAGAATGCATGTATGAACGGAGAATACATAGAATGATCCAGGCATGATCAGTGCGCCAGGTGACGCCGTATTGGATGGCCCCTCTTATGTCGGGGCCTGCCCAGTCTCCGTGACCCTCCGCTCCGCGGAAAGCACGCTCTCCGCGGCAGCTATTGTTGCTTTGAGTCAGGAACGGACAACAGATAATGATCTAGCGTCTACGAAGTAAGATTAAAGATTCACTTACACAAAGGTATACTGAACTAGATAGTAACGATGTCAATCTTGAGGTCTCCTAGAGTCTCTCCCCTGGATTCATGCCATCAACGATGCACGTTCGCATGCCAATGGCTTCAAAGCTAGCAGGTATCAACCGATGGCGTGCCGACGGTATTTGGCACCCGTGGTCCATCCTCAACCCCCTTCATTCAAATGCCTTATTGCTTTCACCAAGAGGATTCGTTTTTAACCCAAGTACCTATGTGGCGCGAGCATCTGTCAGAGTTCTCTTCGGTGGCGCCTTGGGGAATTCAGGGGGACGACGGATCTGAAATCAGCATTGGCCTTGCAGCTGGAAGTTCGGTATCCAAGGTACACAAGATGTCCGCTTGGCACATTTTGCACCCGTCAACTACCATTCTCGAAAGCATAGTGGTTTCTCAGAAAGGGGCGCTTTTCTGCCGTGGACGTACACGGAGTGACGCTGAGCGATATCACATGCATGATTCGGCGGCATCAGTCTCCAGCTTTCTTGATTCTGCTCAAGGGGCCAAGTGTAAAAGTAAACTACTAAAGCAAAGGGACTTTCCTGTGGGTGTCCAAAGATTTCACTGGCTCTACTGAGGTCTCAAGAAAGCCAATTCCATTCGGTCGTTAGCGGGCAAGTTCAGAATCACCGCGTAGAGGCCGAATGCAACGGTTGAGGCCAACAGCGGCACCATCAAGAGTCTGGAAGAAAACCCATGCGAAAGTCTGCAGAGTCCCGTACCCCGCTGCTCAAGGCGCTCTGTTACGGCATCGACATCGGCCTGCTTGGAAGCGATCCAAACGGTCAACAGTCTTACGCTTGATGGCTTGCGTGTCGATTGCGAGACGGGACTTTTGCTGACGAAAAGGAACAAGAAGATCCGGGGATTGTATGCAGCTGGGAGGACGACAGTTGAGGCCTGCGCAAACGGGTATGTGACCGGCTTGTCCGTCGCGGATTGCGTCTTTTCGGGCAAAAGAGCTGGCAAGCACGCCACGCTGTAGGCGAGGACGAAGCTGTCCACGATGTAGGCAGTGAAGGTTAGAAAATAAGCATATCCTGGATGATACTTGTTTCTTCCCAGAAACCGACCAGGCATGATATCAGGGACATCTCATTTCTAATTCGCGGAGATCCAGGCTCTAAGACGTCTTGGTATGAGCACACTATCTGAGGGGTGTTGTGGTTACAAGAGAAACATCCGCCCACTCGGCACTTCATACCCTTCAACTCGAAAGCCTAAGAGAAGCCAATTGCTGCTAGGGAGACTTTCATTCTGGCCAGTCAACCGGACTTGAGTGGCCACTTCCGCGGAAGGTAAAGGAAGGTTAACCCTGCACACATGCAACTATTTACGACCCGGGGAAAGCCCCAACCTCCCCAGAATTAGCCAAATTGCGTTTCTTCTCCTTCGTTGCCCGGGCACACATCCGTGGAGTTCCAGGCTGGCCGGCTGCAACTCTGCATCAGCACTAGAGCAGCCGCCACCAGAAGATCCGGAACCTCATCCATGCACACATTAGTGGGTATCGTGCCGGAATCAGCAAATGCGTTGCTGGGCGTGGGCCACCCACACGCCAGGGATGATGACAGGTCTACCAACAGTTTGCAAATTCTTAATTTTCGACTCTCGTCTAATGTATGGAATGGGAGGTGCAGAAGGAGATCGAGGAGACCCTGAACACGGCGGTGAAAGGCCCGGGCCGGGGTGACTCGAGCTGCATTTCCCGAACACGCGGGTGCCCCTTGTCTTTCCGCGGACGATCCTGTTGGTTCGGCACTCAACCAGGAGAGACATTGAAAGCCGATGCTGCGCCCCTTGCGCACAGCAGAGTGGGAACTTCCCAACTGGGCAGTTGCTCTCAACCCACACTTCACGTGGGCGGTGATCCTCCATGTGGTGGCCTGTTCAGCTCTGAGGAAACAAAAGCTCGCCGGCCTCACTGGTGTTTCTCTGCGGATGCCTGCATCAACCTTTCGTTTGGACCCAAACATATCTCATTGGGTTTACGCAGACCAAGCTCCTCCCCACGAAAGATGGTCTTGAGTCTTACAGCCAATCATGGCTTGCTCGACTACGCACCCCGGATCCTCGTCTTGGGCTCCATCCTGTACGCCCTCGGCCTTGTCGTCTACAGGCTCTTCTTCCATCCGCTTAGGAAGATCCCAGGTCCGTGGTACGCTGCGGCCACGTTCTGGTATGAGTTCTACCAGGACGTGATTCTCGAAGGAAATTATGTCAAGCATTATCCGGCGCTTCACGCCAAGTACGGTGAGTAACGACCGATTCAGGACGCAGTTGAACGGACACTGAACAATGCCCCACAGGGCCGGTTGTGAGAGTCTCACCCAGTCGAGTTCACATCAACGAACCCGAGTATTTCAAAGAGTTGGTCACGCAACAGGACACTTTGTGGTACAGGCTAGTCCAACTAATAGGCGACCAGGGTTTACGGCAATGGCACCAAATACCTCAAGGATCCGGACTTCTACACCAGCGGAGGGGGTATCAAGTACTCCATCGTCATGTTGATCGACCCAGAAGCACACAAACAGCGGAGGAACACCGTCAAGTCGCTGTTCTCGTCAACGCAGATGGATCAACTAGCTCCGATTGTCCTCGACACTGTCAAGAGAGCTATGGCAAGAGCGCGAACGTCTTTCGAAACTGGTGCGACGTTGGACATTCAGACTCTCTACCAAAAGATCACGGCACGTCCCCGATTAAGTCTCAAGTATGATTCACGAAGCTAACGGCTGTGGATACAGGTCGACACTATTATGCCTGTTCTCTTTGACAGACAGATGAACCTGGTGGACTCAGACGAAGAGCATCCCCCCTTCCTGGACAACATGGCCATGTTCGCGGGCAACTTCTGGCTCCAGAAGCACTTCCCCATCATCAACAGCCTTGCCGTTACAATGCCCATGAGCGTTGCGCACAAGATCCTTCCGGGCTACGCCCAGTTCCGAGACGTAAACTCCAGCCAACCACCAAATCCTTCGCCGCTCAATATGGACTAACAAGCTCTTGCTTAGAAATGCGCCGCATGGATTCAGGAAATCGAAGATAAGCAGACTAAGGGCGAGACAACAGCCGCTGACGGTCGTCTCACCTACTTCGACTTGCTGCTCAATACGCGCAACACCAAGATGTACCATCAACTCAGCAAGGAGGCACTGGTTGACGAGGCCTTCGCTCTATGCTTTGCAGGCACAGACACAACCAGCTATGCCCTCAGCTTCGCGACGTACTACCTGCTCAGGAACCCCGACAAGCTTCGCCGGATGCTCGACGAGCTCAAGGGAGCTCCCAGAAACGCCGACGGACTCTACGAGTACCGTAACATCTGCAACCTACCTTACCTGGTCAGTAGCGACGACTTAGATGATGTGGCCTCGATGCAGGTGTGCTGACTAGTTGCATTTCATCAGATTGCTGTCTGTAAAGAGACTCTAAGGATGTCTACCCCAACGCCTGGGATCACTCCGCGCAGGGTTCCTGCCGGCGGTGCCCACGTTGCTGGTTACTATCTTCCCGAAGGGGTAAGTCTCTAAACACTCCATTAGACCTTCAAGCAAAATGTCCAGAGCATAATCTAACCTATCTCCCAGTCGACTGTCTCGCAATCCATCAGGTTGATGCACGACAAGCCCGACTTATTCCAAGAGCCGGAAAGATTCCTCCCTGAGCGATGGCTTGGAGAGGCCGGCTGGGAATTAGAGAAATGGTTCGTTCCTTTTAGCAAAGGACCTCGGGCCTGTTTGGGGCTGAAGTAAGTTCACCAACCATCTTCCCATTTTGCCTACTGCAATGAAGCTTTAGACTGACTTCTTCGCAGTATTACCTACCTGGAGATGTACTTGTGCATTGCGAACTTCTTCAGCCATTTCAATATGAGTCTATACAACACAAACGAGAAGACCACGGCCTGGAAAGACTTTGCTGCGGCAACCATTGTGAAACATATTGAAGTTACCATAGACTCTGTCAAGTCATAGAACGAGGTGGCATAGACCTGTTGGTCATTAATGACATTACTTTTGCTCTCATTTCACAGAACGTGCGGTAAAAGATGGGTTATTATGGTATGTTATTACACAGGAAATAATGTACGAGTACTCAGGTCATATTGGTATACGCGAAGTAACAAAGCCCCAAGCAATAAACGTCCTCCCAGATCCGTCCATGACGGCCGAAGAAAAGAGAAATCAAGCCCTATACACGATCGGTATTTGAAGACTGGATCGCTCTCTCAGCCCCCAGGAACCCCAGCCCTAATGTTGTCGTACTGACTGTCCGGGTAGCTCAGCTGGTTAAGACTCTGGTCCTGAGTCGCAGAACCTCCGAGTGCATCAAAGCTTGTAGCGAGCAGACTTCCGTCATCCTTCTTATCCCCGCTGGCCTCCCAGAACATCGATCCCCCGAGCCCCTTGCCCAGCAGGTAAGACACCTTGGTGCGCACCACGGCCGGCGTGTCGTACGAGATGAGCTCGCGGGTGCCGGCGTCGTAGCTGTACGATGCGACAGCAACCGGGTCGTACATCTCGGTGGCGCTGGCGCGCGGGAGGGCCTTGTAGTCCCAGACACCGTTCTCCCAGGACCCGCTACCGACGCCGGAGAAGGGCTGCCCGGGACCGGCGGTCTGCTGGAACGAGCGGCCGTAGATGGGCATGCCGAGGACGATCTTGGAGGCAGGGACGCCAGCGGCGAGATAGTCGGCGACCGCGGCGTCAGTCGAGAAGGGCGTGGACAGCCGCTTCGACGGGTTCGGGTAGAGGTTGGCCTGGTGCCCACTGACGGCGTCCCAAGAGCCGGCGTAGTCGTAGGCCATCAGGTTGAAGGCGTCGATGATGCCCGCCATGGCATTAAGGTTCAGCACGCGGTAATGTTCCGGTCCCGCGGGGGATGCGATGGTCAGGAGGAAGCGGTGTCCCGGCGCGTGGTTGGCGGCGTAGTCGTCTAGCTCATCCCGAACGGCTTGGAGGAGCAGCACGAAGTTGTCCGCCTGCGTCCCGTTGGTGGGGTATTCCCAGTCGACATCAACGCCGTCGAATCCCCAGTCTGAGAGAACGTTAGATTACTTTTCGCGAGGTTTGGGGATCGTTCAGGCATGCTGACCTTTCATGAACGTCACGGAAGACTTTGCGAAGAGAGCTCTGCTTTCAGGGGTGCTGGCCGCGGCGGGGAAGTTGGTAGACCACGTCCAACCGCCGATGCTGAGCATAACCTTCATGCGGCGGTTGGCTTTCTTCAGGAGGTAGAGCTGCTTGACACAACCGTAGGCATTGTTTCCGACATCGTTCCAGGCTGTTACGTGTTGGCGGGAGAACAAGGGAAGAGGCATGAGGTAGGTGCTCACAGTCAGTGGGATAGTGCTTTTCGAGATCCGCATAGGTGTCACCCGAGTAACTATTCAAAGCCTCTGATTAGACACTAGCTCTTTTACAGAGCTTTGAACACTTTGAGAAAGACTTACATCTCTCCCGAAGGCCGAACATTCATAAAGGCGTAGAGAACGTTGGTGATCTGGGAAGCCGGAAGGTCTTGAGGCTGGTAGTTTCGGCCATAGATTGCCCTAGTACTCTGTTAGCGCATCACGTCTCTGACACCATACTCTGATTTCTCGTGCGTGTTTCTCACCAGTTGGTAAAGTATACCGCGTTGGTGAGACCGGCGGGGCCTTGCGTGGACATCTTCACGGGAGAAGCTTCGGAAGTAAAGATCGGGATAGAAAGGATGCCGGTTATGGCTGCTAAGGAACGAAAGAGCACCATGTTGCCAAAGTACTCGGTGCAGACAGTTTAAATAACCCGCCAAAAAGAGTGTAAGAAGAGTCGAGCAAGTCGTCGCCGCCGCCCCATCAACTGTCACTGGACCCCGAGAGGGATCAACTGATCATGTTATACTAGTCGTCGGGTCCGGTGAAGCTAGACATGCCGCTATTTCTATGGGTCGCCATTGTTCCCTGAATGACAATGCATTGTAGAGCTGCCATCTGAAAGCTGGTTTCAAACCGGCTTGAGTTGCATTGGAAACGTTACCTCTGTTCCCCAGTTAGCAATTCAATTGTCTATGAGAGATATCACTGGAAAGATTGAGGCACATAATCTACGATGCAATCTTACAACGCGCGTGAATGTTTCGTGGTGTTGTCGTCGCGTCACGCTCGAGCTGGTTACTGCCAAAGTTGATAGGGGTCCGCCGGGCTTGTGGCTCGAGGTTCCATCGACACACCAATGAATGACATTGTTTGAAGGAAGTTACTGGCTGCAGAATCTAGAACTTCCAAGAAAGAACAATTTCGGGTGTGTGTGCGAGCGGGGCGCGGAGCACCAACACCACAGGTGAAGAGTTGGCGATGGTGTCCGGTGAGTGGCTGAGGTGTGCCGGGACTAATGCAGGTGTACACCGTAGGTCGGCTTTCTTCACGACTAGCACTCCGGAGGACACGTAGGCAATTGGCTACAACCCTGGCTCTTCTTCATAAGTTGCTACTGGAGGGGGCCATGTGCCGTCCCGGATTTGGCGGGCGAGGAAGGGGGCGAATGACCGAGTCGCGGCCGAGTGGCACCCTCCATCTTGGCCCTTTTGGTACGGGGACTAAAAATGAGCACATGCTGCCAAATCCCGGAAATTTTGAAGAGAGAAAAGATGTCAAACATCTTATCGCAGTAGTGACAGACTTGCAGGAATTCGTGACACTGATAGCCCGGTCTCTCCAGAGTTTCGCAGGAGTTGTTGGAGTGGACTGCTCACAACCAACGGCAACGTGATGCCCAACAACGGCGAGATCACCAACGCACCCATCCCCGTTCTTCCCGCGGAGCGGCTGGTCGTCAGGGGGTTCCAAGTCGCGTGGATGGGCTAAATGCTGCTGCCATCTGATTTTTTGCATATTGCAGAGTTTCATTCGGCGCGTGGAAATCTGCAATCTTGGGCGCATTTGTTCGGTTCATGAGATTACTTTGGGACGCAGGGTGAAGAGGAGTTGCAACGTTGCAGAGAGCGCCGTTACATTCCCGCCGAATGATATGCAATCCCCTGACCCCGTCAGTCTGGGTCTGACGTGCAAGCAGTCTCTAGTGGACAGAGGCAGAAATTGAATTAGGGTTATGACTGCATCGCACGATCGGTCGGGAGGGATTAAGAGTCATATCAATCTTAATCCATAACAACCGAATATTAATTGAAGTATATTTCCGCGTCTTGACAGGACCACTATGTCACCCTCTGGTCGTTGGGGTATGTGAGAAGGTGTCGTCAGTTACATTCTACCCACACAGTAAGGCTCGAAGACAACACGTGTAATGAAAGGCAAAATGAAAAGTAAATACCATCAAACTGTCACACGTCTGCGTGTTCTCCTCAATAGGGAGAGGCGTATCTAGTTCGGCCAAGATGACAAGGGCAATATATCTAGATTCGTATCCTTTGCTTACTCTTTCTCGTCGTTGCCCTGGTTCCACAATCTCACAAACTTCTCCACATCCCACTCGCGCCCTTCGCCGTCGCCGGGCCAGCCCGCCTTCTTCATCTTCCTAGCCAGCTTGTTGTGGCTACAGTCATCCTCCGGGTCGGAGTCCGGGTCCGGCTCGGATTCGTACTCCCAACCCGAGTTCCCCCTCTGCACCGATAGATTCCACGGCCCGAGGCCGATCCACCGAAGCTCCCGGAACCGCTCCTTGCAGAGCTCAAAGAAGTCGGCAGGCTCGTACACATTAAACCCGCAAAGCCTCCACTGGTTAGCCGGGTCATCACCGAAGCGCTGCTCGAGGGTGCTGTTCAGCGCGGGTGCTTTCTCGTCATGGGTCCCTATTGGGTCACCCCAGTAGATGTAGCCGTCCTCCGTATCTAAGATGACCTCGTAGCCATTCCGGTTGCTACAAATTGCGATAGCGGCACACGAGGGCGGGAGCGGCGGGTCCGCTTCGGCTCTGGGCAGGGCGATATCTATAAACTGGCCCTCGCGGATCCCCTCCTGCAAGTCCTTCCTGCGGTAGTCGACAAGAGGGGTGTCCTTCAGAATGAAAGGATCCAGATAGTGATCCTCTTGGTCGAGATATGGGAGATGGCGGAGGAGGTCAATGACGGTGTCGGTCTTGTTGAGGGCGGCGAAGGTTTCCTTGTTGATCTCGGGCCACCCGCCCGAAGGGGCCTCCACGACGGTAACAAGGGACCACCAGAAGACGCGGCTGCAGAAGTTGTAGTAATCTGTCAAGAGACGGACGAATTCGTCCCGATCGTACGCCATTATAAAGAATCGATGGCTATCGCAGGCGTAACACTCGGAGAAATCGTGGGAGAGGTATTATCCAGACAATGATGGTGATGAGGGGCGAATGGACTCTTATAGCTAGCTTGTTGGAAGACTGGTGGGTTGGAAAGGGTCAGATCCCTGTTGGGAGATGGAGGCGTGCCCACCCCTCTCTTGGCTGAAGTCTTCCAATGAGACTTGCAGAACGATCGCTCGTCCACAGTCGTTGCCTAGATCACGGGCAGCATCGTGCTAGCTGGGAAGGGTGCCTTGACCGCAGTGGGTTGGCGCTAGTCTTCGAGTCCCTTGTTAATGCATGTTATCGAGCAGCTGCAGGCTGGTTGTTGGTGGTGACACGGTTGGTCCAGGCCTTTCGTGTTGGTACTTTCGTCTTCTCGCTTGGGAGATGCTCTGAAAGCTACTGCGCCGTTTTGCTTTTCGCTGGAAGATTTTGGGAGATCTCATTCGGCACCCCCTCCTCTAGTTTCCAACACCCCCTCCGGCCACAACTACGTAGCTAGGCGTCCCTAAGTTAAGGGCTGTCTATATATCTAGGCTTATTTTTATCACTCGTTATCGTTGTTATTATTATCCGTTATTATAGTTGTTATCGTCCGTCGTCGTCGTCATTATCGTCTATTGTCGTTATTGTCTGTTGTGTACCTACGTAGTAGAGGGGGGAGGCTAACAATTAGAGAGACAATCCACATTAGGGGGCGATGATAAGATCTCCTAAGATTCTCATCGGTCTTTGCCCCCCCCCCCCCCCCCCCCCCCCCCCCCCCCGCGGGGTGATAAGTCCCCTAAGTCCACGATGTCTCTGCTCTGTTCTTTTTGTTGGATTGTCCCACGTGAAGTTAGTAGGCGCCGAGAGACTTTAGAAAGAAACATCCTCTGGCCGGAAGGTCCCTCCGGTCCTATATCGCGGACTGCAAGCCTAAAGGCTGCCATGCTCCTCAGGCGCTGTCTACAGCGCTCTTTAAAGCGGAACGGCTGCGAAAACGGAGTTGCTTCTGGGTCCTATCCGAGCCACGCCGCCCGAGGATACGCTGTTGACCGCGACGTCGAGGCGGGAACCAACGCCGTCGGTGAAGACGAAGCTGTTGTTGAAGCCAAACGGGACTGGGAGGGGAAGTGAACGTCCATGCCAGAGAGCTGCTCGAGGACCGGGCGAGGGTAAATGGCGTTTACTCCTCCAATCAAACCTGAGCAGACGGCTGCAAGACGACGGCTGACAGCGTGGTACCTAGAAAGCCTCTCCTGGGGTGAAAGCTGGACTGCAGCGATTTGCTCTAGAAACTTAAACTGGTAGGAGTGTAAGATCCCGAGACAATGCCCTTAGTTCGAAATTCAGTAGCTCACTTGTTGATCAGACCGGCACCATGACTAAGAACAGAGGCGGCTAAGTGGGAATGTAATCTTTAGGGAGATCTTAATTATCACCCCTCCCCAGTAAACAACACCCACTCCAGCTACAACTACGTAGCTAGGTATCTCTAAGTACTTTCCCTAGTATTGATACTAGGTTAAAGGCACTCATGCTTGTTATTGTTATCATTGTCGTCCGTAGTTGTTATTGTCGTCCGTTGTCCGTTGTTATCGCTGTTATTACTATGGGAGAGCTAAGCCATTTGGGGGTGTTTACAGAGAAGTGGGTGACGAATAAGATCTCCCAATCTTTACAGTCCTAGTTCGTGTGCAATGTTAGAGTAAAAGGGTCGATTGACGACTATATGACTCAATGATGTGCCGAAATCTAGATTTGATGTTCACGCACTGAGGCTCACAGTACCTGTGCAGGCACAACAGACACTCATGACTCTCTCACTCAACTTCGACTCTCTCAACTTCAACTGTCTTACACTATCGCCTTAGCGCCCCCCTTGGAAGAGAATCCGGTAAAAATATCCGATATGCCAATAAACTCAAAAGATTCGACTACCTACAACATTGCTTGGTCAGCTCGGCGACGCCGTCTGTCCCTCCAACCACATCCGTCCACCCCGCAATCGGCAATGTCTTAAATTCCCCTCATCTCAGGAGGACAAGGGGACGTCAACTCCACATTCAACTCCCGTTCCTTATCCTGCGGAGATCTCCACCCCGCAACCACCGATAGCAACTTCACGAAGGGAGACAGACGTCCATCCTTTCCCTCCGCTGTGTCCCCAGCCCAGAAGTCTTGACCGTCGCCCTGCAGATTAGAGGGGCACACAGAGCCGCCGCCGCCGCTGCCATCTGTACTCTCTTGCGGTCACACTTCTTTCGGAACACAGTCGCGTCGCTCGCTGGGTAGGGTGAGCTGAGCCGCAGTCTCCCGCGCGTCGGACGACATCCTCCCGCACCCACCATGTCCCAGAAGCCGACAAGCTTCGCTTGCGACCGGTGCAGGGCGGGGAAGCGAAAAGTAAAGTCCACCTGTTCGGTTCGGTCTGCAATCCCGGTCCGAAAAAGACTGTCATCGTTCTCCTCCCCCCCAAGACCTCCCCCCCCATGGAGCCCCTAGTTGCCCCTGCTAGTCCATCTCACTCATTCTCCCCCGTTGACTAACGAACGCTTCTTCCCATTCGGCAGTGCGATGCAGCTCGACCTGCATGCTCACTATGCAGCAGGCAGAATAGGGAATGTGTCTACACGGAGCAGAGGCCGAGGAAGTACGTCCACACCCAGTCTGACGTTGTACCTATGACAAGACACAGCGGTTGACAGACTGACGCACAACCTGCAGACGAAAGTACTGGGATGAGGATTATGTCAGGGCCCTCGAGGCTCAGGTCCAGTCCCTCCTGCTGGCGCTGGAGAAGCAGCAGGGTTCCGAGAAGGAGCCGTCGCCCGCGCTGACGCTGAGCCCCCACGCATCGCAGCCTGCGGAGGATGAGGCTCTCCGGGACGACGAGGACGACGATGCCGCCGGGATCGCTGGCGCCATCTCAAACGCAGTCAATCCCGCGCAGCCCAGCGGGGATCACGGCGCCCACAAAACCCCCGACAAAGACTCGCCAGGTCAGGAGAGGTCTCAAAGGGCCATGGAGGAGCTGTGCGTGATGCTCTGGCGGACGAACGTCGGCGACGGCGTGACCATCATCGACGACCCGGACACCGGGTCCCGCTACGCCTTAGAAGCGAATCACCAACCGGCGCCGACGACCCACGTCAACCCGCCGGAGAACGTGCTGGCCTACTGCCGACAGGAAGGCCTCATCCACGAGATGGCCAACACGTTCCTGCAGAACATAAACAAAGACCACCAGTTCACGCCCTACACCAACACCGACTTCCTCCGCGGGTACCCCTACCAGTCGCCGGAGGAGGCCTTCCTCCACAGCGCCGTCATCGCCGTCGGCACGGCCTTCTCCCCGCGTCCCGACGCGATGCGCATCGGCGACGCGTTCGCGCAGTTCGCCGAGAGCCTCGTCTTCGCGTGCTGCCGGCACAACCCGACGGTCAAGGTGATCCAGGGCCTGTCGATGATGTCGTGGCGGTCGCTGGCGCTGGGGCGGGACCACTTCGGCTGGATGTTCATCTCGATGGCCGCGGGGATGTGCGTGCACCTCAGGCTGCACGTGCTCGTGCTGGACGAGTGCTCGGCGCGGCAGCTCGAGGCGAGCGAGCAGGACGTCCGGACGTTCTGGATGTTCTACATCATCGACCGCACCGCCATCTCCATCCTGGGCCGCAACTGCGCGCTGCCGTGGCGGAGGGTCAACGTGCCGAGGTTCGACACGACGTTTGAGAGCGCGACGGCGGACCTGTCGCAGATATCGTTCGCGTGGCAGTGTAAGCTGTGGTATCTGCATGATCAGTACATGGACCAGGTGTAAGTTTGGATCGTCGTGTTGAGTTGTGGAGATTGCTGACACGGAGGCTAGGTTCTCGACAACGTTCGAGTCTCTTCCGATACCACAGCAGGTCCGCATCTTGGTCGCAAGTCAAGATGCTCTAAACGCCTTCTTCCGCTCCCGCGATAACAGGCTACACTTGACGGGAGACTCGACGCCAAAGCCGGTCATCATGTTCCACCTCGCCTACCAAATGACGATCCTCATCACCATGCCCCCCTTCCTGCGCATATTCGCCACCATCGCGCAGCAGTCCTCATCCTCCTCCTCCACGTCCGGCAACAGCAACACCCACGTCCAGAACTCAGAGTTCATGCTCCTCGTGCTCCGCTCGCTCACCGCCGCGGCGACGGCAACCTGCAGACTCGTCCGGACGTACCGCCGCTCGCTCGGCTTCGAGACCCCCGCGAACCCGGTCATCATCCACCACCTCCTCAGCGCCGCCATTGTGCACCTCATGAACGCGACCAGCCGCACCCCGGCCCTCCGGCACCAGAGCACGTACTGGCTCCGCCAGTGCCTCGAGCTGCTCCGCGAGCTGCAGGCCGGCTGGCCGCTCCGCGCGGGGAAGAGCATCACCATCATCCGCGTGCTGGCGCACCGCTGGGGGGTGATGAGGGCGCTGCCCGTCGATTTCAGCTACCAGATCGAGACCACCGCGCCCGGGGCCGAGAGGGACTACCCCGTGGCGAGCCGGGCCGCGGAGCAGGACCAGGTGCAGCTCGAGTACGAGTGGGACGGGTACGGTGGCGGCGCTGCTGCCGAGGCGCAGCCCGTGGACCTGGGGACGCTGGATATGAACTCGTTCGCCGGGCTGGGGACGCTCGACGTGTCGGGGCTTGGTGGTGAGCGTACTGGTCCCCTCGGGAGTGTGGACTATATGCAGGCGTTTCAGGGTCTGGCGAACTGCGAGGATTTTAGTTGGCTTTCGAATAATGCGATCTGAGTTTGGTTCTGAGGTAGCGTGTAAGGAAAATTGTGTTTAGCAAGTTTTACTCCGAATAATGAGAATAGAATCGGCCAACAACGTCGTTTGGGTTCGCTTGAGTCGGGGTTATTAACATAGAGCTTTGTGCTATACATGATTTCTTATTACGCTATGTGCAACAGGCTTCCAGAAACAAAAAGATCGTCTACCATTCCTACGACACTACCGTAGTTTCTTCCTCCTGTTTTGACTCCTTTTCAAAGCCCCCCGTCGACGTAACAACAGACTTGATCTCCTTGTCGACCGCCAGCCGCAGCAAATCCGGCCGGCTGTAGTGGCCGGTGCAGTCTGCAAACATCTTGGTCCGGTGGATGGCGTCCATCTCGAGGTCGGCGTACAGGATGGTCTCGATCTTGTCGTCAACGGGCTCCGTCAGGCGCCGGCCGTCGGGGCCGAAGATGGCGGAGCTGCCGCCGCCGGGCGCCGACATCAAGGCACCGCCAGTAGTCTGGTTTGCTTCGACGCCCTTGGCAGTCATGACGGCGGTGGAGTGCAGAACGAAGGCATTAGATTCGATGGCGTACGTCCGGGAGAGGGTCTGGCAGCCTGGGCAGTGAGGTCAGCAACTGATAGACGATGAAACAATCATGATGAGGAAGTTTGACATACCTTCCGCGCTCATGGACCACATCCCGGGGCTACCCTCCTCGTGTGGCGTCACGCTCGGCCACGCTGCAACATGAATCTCCTCCCCCTGGGCAATGGTGTTGAACTTGAGCAGCGGCTGAATATGCTCCCAACAAGCCAGCGATCCGACCCGCGCAAACCCCAAATCCGCGACGCTCTGCAGACACTGTCCCGAGGCGTCGCCGAAGACGGTGCGCTCCATGTGCGTCGGCTTCATCTTGCGGCGGTGCATCTTGACCTCGCCGTCCGGCCCGATCAGCACCTGCGCGATGAAGAGCGAGCCGTTGTCGTTCTCCGCGAAGCCGAGCGAGACGGCGATGGCGTTCTTCTCGGCGCAGGTGCGGATCGCCGCGAGCTCGGGCGAGTCGATGCGCAGCGAGTTCTGGATGTAGCGGACGTTGAGGCCGAAGTCGACGAGGCGCGCCCAGATCCAGCACGGGTAGCCCGGGATCCAGCACTCGGGGAAGGCGACGAGCTGGGCGCCGTTGGAGGCTGCTTCGGTTACGAGGGCGCACGTCTTTGCGACGCTGGCTTGGAGGTCGAGCCAGGCTGGCTCGGCTTGGGTGCAGGCGACTCTTACGGTTCGGCCGGTCATGTTGGTGGTGTGTGTTTATGTAAGGGGTTGGTGAGTATGAGGGTGAGTGAGTGAGAGGAGATGAGTGAGAGATGAGATGAGAGGTGGCTTGAGGATGATGAAATCAAATGTAGGGAACTTCAGCTTTTAACTTGGTCGTACTCGGTTCTAAGACGGAATTTCAGGGACGAGATCCTTCTTATATCGGCTGTATCAACTCCTTCACGGCTCACCCGCATACATGATAATAATAGCTCCTGGAGGATGATAAGTGAGGGGAACAACCAGGGCCATATGCCGGTTACGTGCAGCAACCAAGCAAGAGTACCGTCACCTCGTAAAACAATGAGGAGTCAAGCATGACTCCGCATGCAAGGGCACACCACACGCGGGCCGCAGACGTCCGCAACGATAGGTATTCACCCTGCCTTGATGTCGTTCGTCGTTGCCTGTCGGCCCCGCATCCCCGGCGGATCTTTAACCACCGTAAACTCGAGACGGTGGCTAGCAAGGATCTTTGCCCGGAAGTGGTTACGTTTACCAGGCGCTTATCAGCCGAACGTTACAAATCAATAGATAGACATCGAGTACAAGGCTGGTGTCATATCATATCGTTTCTCCCCCTGCCCCTGACGAGACGAGTCGCCTATTCCCGGAAAAGCCTACATCTCGGCGTCTGTTGAGTCAAATCCCGGTCTTGCTTAGGCGCCGCTGCCGCTGAAGATAGCCGGCTCACAAACGCCGACTCCGCTCCGGCAAGCACTCATACTACCAGGTCGATTAAGATGGGAGAGTCTCGATCATCTACCGGGTCTAAAACACCGCGGCAACTTCTTCCTTTCTGTCAAAGCCGATCAAACTGATGATGGTGGACGGAGCTGGATTCTCAGCCGCACTTTTTCATTCACAGATTCATCAACCTCCCACCACCACGATACCCATCCCAGACTTAACAGGAGGAAGGTTCGTTGGCTGTGAAGTTCTTTCCATTTCTTTACACGGTTGGCAAGAATACGTACTAGTGGAGTCCGTGGCGTCTGGCCAAGCCCCCAAACCGCAAGCCACCATGACCTCTCGAACGTCACGTACCAGCTCAACTCCCCAATACTGGCAAGCACGATGGATACGACGCATCGGAAACCACGACTCCCGCACCTTCCACGACGTGATCAGAAAAGCCCACCGTGCGAGGCTCTGTGGTCAAGCTGGCCGAACGCCAGAAATCATACTTTTTCTCGCGATCACGGTTCGATCCACGGGTGGACGGATAATTTAGGCCTCCGTAGACGATGAGCCACAAAAGCAAAGCGTGTGCAAGCCATTGAAAAAATTAGCTGCGAATGGCCCCGTGGTTCTGCCACCAGTTTCTGTCCCAAAAAGATATAAAAAAGAGAACCCCGCCCGCTGGAGTCATGATGTCCCTCAGAATGTGCCACTGTGTGATCTTCCCTAAGGTATTAGCATCGGGAGCCGTGAGGCAACCATGCTAATTCCAACTCTGTTATCATCATCGGGACGACTCTGTACTGTGTTGGAATCTTCGGATCCAATTTGGTGTTAAAAGGGTCTCCCGTTCGGGCGATGGGGGGTTGAAGCAGGAAGGGAGGAGAGGCTCGTTGGCGGGCAGCAACGGGTAGGCGCACCCTTCTCCCTTCCCGACTTGGGATCTGGGGGAATAGGCGGAAAGGCTTTGAGTCTTCCGTCCTGGGTGTCATGGTTCGTCATCGCCCGTGGGCCTGGAGTCCAGATGGGAAGGAGGACATGCTCCGGCTGACCTTCTTTCCACCAAAGACTTTTCCCTTTTCAAACTTTTCAACTCAAGAACAGTGATGATGGCCAAGCATCAAACCACCACGCCCTGGAGTAAAGGGAGTGGAAGGGGTGGGCTACTGAGTTCTCTTTCCTTTGGAGGAAGATTGAAGTTGGATCTATGAAGAGGGTTGCCTGCAAGTGCAGGGCTGATTGGGGACCGACGCAGTCATCGGAGGGCAGGTGTCCAGGCCGGGTTGGCGCTTTCGACTAAGTGGTTGAATGATTGCGACTCATGATTCTTTTTCTGGAAACCTGCCAAACAATTTGGTAAATATCGTAGCCATTAGCTAACGACTGGTACCTAAGTCCAGCAGTCGACGACCATTAAGAGTTGCGTAATCGCTGAGATATAGAACCAGTCAAAGCAGGTTCATGCTAGTCCCCCCGTCTAATCCCAACGCCATATTAAGCATGCGAAAACGTCAAAGCCAGTCCTCTGCATCAAGCCAGGTACGGTCGCAGCTCAGCCATCGTCCACTCCCAGTACTTCTTTCCGAGCTCCTCGCCCCAAAGGTCTGCTCGGCCCTTTTCCAAACGACCGAAAGGCACAACTACAACACCAGTCAGAACGAGAATTTGATCCGTAGTCGGGTTGGTACTCACTCCAGCCGCCGCTGTTCTTCTCGTTGACGTCAGGACTGAGACCGGCAAACAGCTCAGTGTACGCGCAGTTCTTCGGCTCCTGGGCGATGACCCTCTGTACGATATCGCGTCAGCTATATACTTACAGCGGATATCCAGGCCGATGTATCTTACCGCGATGAGCTTCTGGAAGCCGGTAAACGTGCGCTGCAGATCCGTCATCGAAATACCAGGATCAAGACTCTGTCTCGCCGTCAGCGCCATCATTCCCATCTTTGGCTTAAAAAAGGTCCGCTTACAATGCTGACGATCCCGTCGGCGGCATTCCGCCTCGCAAACTCGGTGGCCAGCAGGATCGTCCCCGCCTTGCTCCGCGCGTACTTGTCCATGGGGCTCTCGTCTTTGGCGTAGTTCATGTTGTCAAAGTCGATCGGCGGCGTCGGCGCGAAGAGCACGGCGCTCGATGCCACCCAGACCACCCGCGCCGACCCGGTAGCTGCGGCAGCAGCCAACGCCGGACGGAGGAAGTGCGTGAAGTGAAAGGGGGCGAGCGCGTTGACTCCCAACTGCAGCTCGTAGCCCTGCGCCGTCTTAGACCCTTGGGGAGGCGTCATGACGCCCGCGTTGTTCCAGAGGACGTCGAGCCGGCTTTCTTTCGAGAGGAACTCTTGCGCGGACTGCTTGATCGTGGAGAGGTCGTTGAGGTCGAGGCGGAGGTAGACGAGCTGGCCGCGCGAGTGCGGGTGGAGAGCTTTGATCTCGTTGATCGCTGCTAGGGATTTCTCTTCGGAGCGCGCTGCGATGTAGACCTTTGCGTTCTTCTCGTAGAGCATCTTGGCGAGTTCTTTGCCGAGGCCGCCCGACCCGCCGGTGACAATGAACACCTTGGCGTGTTAGTAGAGGCGAAGACATGAAGATAGAAGGGCCGTACCTTGTTGCTCTGATCGGGCACGTCTGCCTCAGTGAAGGCGGGCTTCGGCGGGAAAGCATTCCGGATTCGGGAGGTTATCCCACCGCCCTGGTTCTCCTTTTCCTTGCAAGAAGACATTTTGAGCTGTTTGAAGACGAGGAGTGTTGAGTTGTCGAGGTGAGGTTGATGTTGCTGCTTGAGATAATGAATCTGCTGGCGATGATGCAGAGTGATCGCAATGTCGAAGTGAGTCTTATATACATGTGTATCCGCGAGCTGTGCCGCGAACCCGAGGACGACGCGTCTCTTCAGCCCTGCGAATGCCTTGTGCCCAGCAACCTAATCGGGAATACAAGCAAAAGGCCAAGCCAATCCGACGCAGATCCGCCCTACCGCAACAAAATCGCGTGATGGACCACGAGCCCCCCTGAGCAGCTGAGGCTTGAGAACGCCCACGCAGCTTACGGCTTTATGCGGGTCGGCTTTACGGCGCACACCGTCATCCCTACCTCCGAGACCCCACTGGATCGGGGCTCCACCGCGGCGTCGTCAGCACCTATAGCATTGCTGTCCGGGCTTGTCTAGTGTTTAGGCTGACAGTCCTTTGGAGACACGTACGTCCTCGGTGCGGGTTTGGACGTTATATTTGGCACAGACGAGTGAGATTTGTGGCTGGTAGATTCGTGTTGGTTCGCTTTCGGTAATGAAGACATCAATCTTTTGCCGAATTGGTACTCGGACGGCCCGTAAGCAACAATGCCAGGGGTTTATCCCCGGCTCTCTCGCCAATCAGACACTATTTTCCTAATTCGGAAGCGCATCGTATCTTAGATCGGGCAAGTAAGCATGCCGACGTGCGGCACGGCCTATCCCGTCGACGCGTCTGAGAGGCCAAGTTACGTATGTATGGGGTTCTCTGGCGAGTGAGAGATAAGATGTTTGTGAAATCACCTGACAAGATAGCCTGTGGCGATGTGAGATTGACGAGAGCCAACGTCCACTTTGATCATTTCTCCTGCGCGAAGTCCTGAGAGAACGTGATCAAGCAGATGATGGAGTGAAGGCAATGTAACGATGCTCGATATGTACATCTGAAGGCTATGCCGTGACCTCGGCAGACCTCAACACCAGGCTTTCAGTGTTCTTCCAGACAACAGGAGAGCATTTCGATTCCTATGGACTCCCACGCTCAGTATGCACCTCCCTCCCAGGGCCTGTCGTACCGCGTCCCCTGGGACCCTTCGGCGTGCATCTCGAGCCAGTCCAGATACGCAACCCACTTCCGCTCCGTCACTTCCCTCAAGTCGAAGCCTTGACCGGCGTCGACCGAATACCCGTTGACGCTCAGGTAGCTGCCAAACTTCTTCCCCTCCACCCACCCCTCCTTCTTCGGCCTCCAGGCCTTGGTCGTCGACCCGGCGTCGCTGCCCTCGACCCCCAGAGTACCCAGGTCAACGTCCTGAACTTCCCCCTCGCCCATCAAGATCAGACACCGCATGCCGCACGTCTTGCAGAACAAAAAGTGCAGGTCCCCGCTGTGGACAGTGTAGTCGCCCAACCCGGCGTACGGATCAAGCGGCTTCAGGAGCAGGAAGTCGTCCGGCGAGGACTGCAGCCGCAGGTGGAAGAAGCCCGCCTTGTGGCAGGTCGTGCAGTTGCACCGGTAGAAGTCTTGGTGGGACCGGGGGCTCTTCTCACCAACGAGCGGGCGCGGCGGGGGGACCGTGTGCGGGAGCGTGAGGAAGACGATGTACTGCGTCTCGCCGCAGTGACAGGATCCCCTGTAGGGTCGCCGGGTTGGTGTGGGCTCTGTCATTATGTGGGCGGTATTATCTTGCTGTGGCAGCGCGGGCTTGGTGTGCGTTTGTCTTGTCAAGATTTGACAACTGACAGGCTGTTAGAAGAGGGAGGTGTTCATGTCAGATGCGGGGAAGACGTGCTCTGTGTAACATGATGGAAGCGCTTACTTGACCAATCATAACATTAGCAGCTGTATGCCTGCAGATCGGAGGTGTAATCCGTGAGACGAGGCATCATGAAGTCCTAACGAGTAATTACGCTTAGTGACAGACTGTTAGTTTACACAGGGTAAACAAATGGTAATTAATTATAAAACGTAGGGGTTAGTACTTAAGGTTAAAGATAGATAGATTTAGAGCCCTTTTAGTAAGGGGCTTAAGATACCTATATAATAGTAGAGCTAGGTCTATACCCTACTATACTACTATTAATTATAAATAGCTAACTTTAATATAGTTATTCCTATACTAGTAGTCTTTTTTTTTATAGTTTAAGGTTTTAATTATAAGTCTCTAGAGTATCTATCTTTTTAAAATAAGGGTTTATTAAAAAAAGCTTAAAAATAATATTTTTAAGTTCTTTTAATTAATCCTTCTTTAACTAGTTTTTTTAGGGCTAAGTAGCTTTATTTTTAATAGAACTATAGGCTTTAATTAGAGGTTTAACTATAGTTATATAAACTACTATTTCTTTATATTTCTTAGTACTTTTAGCCCTTTTATTAAATCTATAGATTTTTTTTACTTAAATACCTTTTTTTTATTCTTTTCTTATTACTTAACCTTTTATTTTAATTATAGCTTTATTTATAAAAATAAAGCCTTTAAGAGTATAGGTTAGTTTTGTTTTTATAAAACTATTAGTAATATTACTATTTTTAATAATCTATTATATTTTTTAGAGCTTTTAGTACTTATATAATTATTATAATACTATAATATTTATTATTAAGTACTTTTTTTTAGTAGTACTTAGTTTAATAAAGTACTTATAAAGTAAATAAGAGTTAGTATAAATAATAAATAGAATTAAAAGAAGGTTTAAGTAATTTATAATAAACTTAAAAATTATTATAATAGTATAGGCTATATTAATACTAGTAGTTATAGTATAAATTTTTAATACTAAGATACTCTATATAACTTATTTATTTTTTATAGAGTTATAGTAAATAACGTTACTATAGATTTTAAATATATTATTATTAATAAATTAATTTTTTATAAGAATAATAATAAATCCTAGTTATAATAATAAATTAGTGTTATTAATAAATAATTTATTTATAAAAATAAAGAGTTTATTCTTTTTAAAATTAAAAAGAATATATTTTAATCCTTACTACTAGTTATTAATTTACTAGTAGAGTTACTTATTAAGGGCAGTGATATTTTTTTTATAGGTTTTTAGTATTAAGCTACTATAAAGAAGTTATATAATATTTTAAGTTAGTAAATTAATACAATATATACCCCTTAGGCGCGTTATTAAATATATTAAGTCTTTTAATTTTTATTAAACTTAATAATTATAAGTCTTTTATTTTAACTTTTTTAGTAAAAAATAAAGGAGTTTCTTTTAAGTATTAGAGTATTACTATTAAATATTAGTAGTTTTTTTAGAGTTAGAAAGGTCTTTACTTTAGCTATAAGTATTAGTTTACTTATAGGTAAAAACGTTAGTAATTAATCTATATAGGGTTAAATATATATAATAAAAGAGTAATAATATTTATAAATTAAAAGTAGCCTAAGTGCTAGTATAGATATTAGAGCTATAGATAGAGCTACGTAGTTATATAACTCTATATAACTATAGTTCCTACTATAATACTATATACTATAAAGACTAACTATATCGTAGCTATACTAATACTAGTACTTTTTACTTTATAGTCTAAAGTATAAGGCTTTAATAAAAAGAATAATTACTTTTATAAAAAGAGTAGTAATTAATACTATTTAATAGGCTACTACTCTTTATAAAATTAAAAAAAAATTTAAAAACCCCTATAGGAATTAAGCTTTATTTTTAATAAGCCCAGGGCTTACTAAAGTACCTAGGGCTTATTAAAGCTACTTTTAAAGTAACTAGAGTTTATATCTTTCTCTTTATACTACCCGTATCCCTTAATTCTTTATATTCCTAACTTTATACACCTTTTTATATAACTTATTATTACAACCCATTAGTTATAAACAACTACAGACCCTACTTACAGGGAATTAGTAGTTAAAAGGATAACAAAAAGGTAACTAATACATAATAAACAAGCGGCTCCCTAGGAACAAAAGAACTATAGTATAGGTTATATAGTAATAAAGAAGTAAGCACTAATAAAATAAGTATAAATACTCACCTAGTAAGTACTCACTAGTAAATTAATAAACACTTACCTAACTAGTATTATACTTACTAGCATAGTATAAATAAAAAAACAGAACTTATATATAAATAAAACTTAAATACCCTTAAATCCTACTTTTTATAGTTCTTTAGCTATTAACCTTATATTAATCTTTAAATACTTTTAGCCCTTTAGTAGTAACTACTATAACCCTTTTATTAAATACTTAAACTAATTACTTAAGTACCTTAACCCCTAAAATCCCTTTAATACTCTATAGTACTATTACTAGTATTAAACCTTAGCTTCTATTAATATAAACTTTATTATTAAAAAGCTAGTTATAATATTTTAATAACTTCTATTTAATAAATTAACCTTTAATACTAATTAAATAGTATCTTATAATATCTTTAAGTAAAATACTTAAAGTAACTCCTACTTTATTTAAATCCTTTAGTAAGTAAGTCTATAACTTTACTTAAGAACTAGGAAAATAACGTATAAAAAATAATAGAAACAAGTTTAGTAATAATAATACTAATAAGTAACTTAAACAGACTTATTATAATATTAAGTAGCTCTAAAAACTATTTAATAAAAATTTTAGTACTATAAAAGAACTTTAGTAAGCCATTTAATAAACTAATAAACATACTTAAAAAGTTAAAAATTAAAACAAAACTCTCTATACTACTACTAATATTATTAAAATACCTATTTATAATAGTTATAAAAAACTTAAACTAAACTTACTTATTACTTATAATAAAACCCCTAAATAACTTAAAAAATTCCTAATTTAAATTAAAAACTATTAAAGCTTTTACTATAATAACTTTAAAAATAATACTAAACGAGTTATTTATACTACTACATTTCTTTATAAACACGCCCTTTAATAAATTAAACCTTTTTAAAAACAGTTTCTTAAAACTAAAACCTTAAATAACTATACCTTTAAAGTTAAGAATATCTTTTTAACCTTTAAGGGATTTAAATATACCCTTTAAACTCTATTTTAAAACCCTAACTAAAAAAAATAAACTAAGTATAATTTTGCTATACTCTAATAAACTAAGTCTATAATCTACTATACTACTAAATTCTAATATATTAGTATATAACTAAACCTTACTAAAAAATCTAGAATCTTTATATTTTACTAAAGCTTAAAGGACAAAGTTAAGGACAAACTTATTAAAATTAACTACCCTAAAGACTTCTTTTAGTATACTAAACTTATAATTAAAATTAATAACTATTTTTAAAAAAGACACTATAAAAAAAAAAAATAATAACTTAATACTAACTTTAATAAAAAGTACTAATAGTAACTCTAATAATTCTAGTACTATAACTAAGGATAGTAGCTTTAGTAGAATAATTAATAAAAACAAAATAATAATTAATAAAGTACTACTTATAAATACTATATAAACTCTATAGATTTTAGTACTATTAAATAATAAAAAACTAATAAGGAGTATACTTTTAAGTACTATAATTATAATAAACTAAAACATATAGCTAAAAACTACTACTAACCTAAAAAGTAGTAATAGTAACTAGTACTAAAAAGTAAATAACTTAATACTATTTTTAAAAAAAACTATAATAAACTATTATAAACTATATACTATAGTAATAAATACACTATCTACTAGAATAGTAAAAAAAACGCAGAGTATTACCCTAAGGATACTAAACGTTCTAGCTATAATACTACTAACGTCCCTAAGACACTCACTATCCTATACAAAGTACTCTATAAAAAGCTAACCCAAAAGGCAGTAGAACAACTAAACAACATAAACCCCTAATAAGCAAAAACTAACCTTATAAAACAAACCAACAACAAAGAAGTCAAATACAATAACAAACAAATAATTAAAAAACTTAACTTTATAATTAATAAACTTTAATACACAACTAATATAGAACTAAATAAAAACCATAGCAAACACACCTAAATATTAGTAACTAAAAGGGTAAAATAAATAAAAGCCCAAAACAACCTCTAGAAGCTAAAACAACTCTACTATAATAACTAAAAAAAAGTAGAAAAAGACCTATCCAACTTTATAATTTAAAAAAATCCGTATAAAACGAACACACCCTACAACTCAAACAAACCTTACAACGTTACTTAACAATATACTTAAAACAAAGTCACCTAAAAGGCCCTACTTAATAACTAGGACTTAAGTTCTAAAAAGGAACTAACGAGTAAAAAGGGACAAAAGTATCTATTACATATCTCCCTAAATAATAACAAATAACGCATTATCTTCTATAGAACTAACTCTATTAAAAAAAACGGATAATAACTACCCACAAGCATACTAAATAACTATAAATAGCTAAACCTAATATACCCTAAATACAGTAACGTTTTCTAAGTATAGTATCTTAACAACTAATATTAAAAACACCTTATAAAAAAGCTTAACTCACAATTCTTTCTTAAAAAAAAAAAGGACG
Organism: Colletotrichum musae; assembly: GCA_027406025.1. NCBI lineage: Eukaryota > Fungi > Ascomycota > Sordariomycetes > Glomerellales > Glomerellaceae > Colletotrichum > Colletotrichum musae. The sequence continues at coordinate 3,768,444 of JANVYC010000006.1, forward strand.
CCCTACATAAAAATATCTACCTTAATTAAAAACTTAATATATAAATTATTTATAAATATAAAGGACTAAAAAAAGCTATATTTAAACTAAACCTTAACTTTCCTATACAATACCTATACAATAAAAACATAACTTAGTAAAACTACTATATTAACTAATACTAAGTATACTATATTAATAAAGTAAGGACACTTTATAAAAAGTAACTCTAAGAAAAAAAGGAACTTAAATTCGCCCTACTAGTTATTAATATTAAGGACACTCTTAAGAAAGGAGGAGTAGTTAAATACCCTAATAAAAACAGAATATATAAAAAATAAAGACTTAAGTAGTTAAAAAACTAAACTTACCTACTAACAAAGGATTACAATAGGCACTTAAAATAAAATCTATTTACTTAGCTATAAAGACAAGCTAAAAAGACAAACACCTTTACCTTAATATTACAGTAAATAAAATACAGATTAAAGCCCTTATTAATAGTAGTACTTAAAGTAACTTTATATTACTATAAATAGTAAATAACTTATAAATACTATAGAATAAAAAAAAGAATCTTTATTTACTTAATAACGTAAAAGAAAAAGGAGTATAGTATAGTAGAAGTATTATTAATAATAAAACTACGCCCTTTACTTTAAGCTATTATAACTAAAAAATATACTACTACTTTAATATTATAAATATAGAATAATAAAATATTATTTTAAAAATACTATAACTATAAAGAAAAAACCTATGGATAAATTAAAAAGCTAGTTACTTTTATTAAAACTATAAAAAGGATTTAGTTACTAAAGAACATAGTTAACTACTAGCTTTAAACAAACTTTAATATAATATACTAATAATATATATATTATAATTTATTACTTTTTTAAAAGTTAAAAAAGTAGTTACTAAACTATTATATATAAAAGACCTTATAGTAATATAAAAGGAACTAATTCCTAATAAAAATTAACTTTTATTTATTCTAAAAAAATATAAAGTATATAAAAAACTATTTACTTTAATACTAAAAATAGGCCTACTAAAATATAGTACTTTTAATTATAAAATCCCTATTAAAAAAGAATAAATACTATTATTTAATAAAGTTTACTAGTTAAACTAGTAAAAAATATAAATACTTAATAAATATATTAATAAATATTTAATTAAAAGCTATATTAAAGAATTAATATTACTAATAAAATACTTAATTCTATTTATACTAAAAAAGAATAGTAAACTATAACTCTATATTAATTACTAATAACTTAATAATATTACTATTAAAAACTAATACTTACTACTACTTATTTTAAAACTATAAGACCTACTCTATAAAACTAACTAGTTTATAGCTCTAGACCTTAAAGGAGCTTATAACTTAATTAGGATTAAAGAAGGGAAGGAATAGAAGATTGTATTCTATTTTTATAAAGGATATTTTAAGTACTTTATAATACTCTTTAGTTTTATTAATACCTCTATAATATTTTAGAATATAATTAACTACGTTCTATAAAAAAAACTTAATATTTTTATAATTATATACTTTAATAATATTTTTATTTTTTTAAAAACCCTTAAGGAATATAAGTAATATATATATTAAGTACTTTAAAAGCTTTAAAAAACTAAACTCTTTATTAAACTAAAAAAAAGTAAATTCTATACTTAAAAAGTAAACTACTTTAGATTTATAATTATATTTAGTATTATTAAGATATTAAATAAAAAAATTACTATAGTTAAAAACTAGTTAATACTATAGAATATTAAAGATATTTAATTATTTTTTAAATTTATTAACTTTTATTAATAATTCTTTAAGGGATATTTAGGGAATATTACTATACTTATAAACTTTATAAAAAAAGATTCTAAATAGAAATAAATAAAAAAAGAAGAAACTACTTTTTAAAAAATTAAGAATTAAGTCCTTAATAAACCTATACTTATAATACTTAACCCTAACTTACTATTTAAAGTTAAAACTAATACTTTAAACTATACTATTAGTAGATAACTTAGTTAATGTAATAAGGAAGGACACTTATACTTATATACCTTTTACTTAAAAAAACTTAATAAACTAGAACTTAACTACTAAATCTATAATAAAGAATTAATAGTTATTATTAAAGTCTTTAAAAAATAAAAACTGTATTTTTTAGAAACTAACTATAAAGTTATAGTATATATAGATTATAAAAATTTTATATACTTTATTATATTTAAAGACTTTAATAAATAATAAATTAAATAGTTAGAATTTTTTTTAGAATTTAACTTTTATATTATTTATAAAAAAGGATTAGAAAATAGAAGAGTAGATACTTTTAGTAGATAATTAGATTTAGAAGTAACGGTTCTGGATAAGACTTAAGTAATTTTTAAAAAGAATTTAAATAAAAACTTTATATTAGCTATTTACTTCTTAATAATTACTAAACGAATTAGTACTAGTATACCTAGATAGATAACTAATAAGAAAATTAGAACGATTTATAGTATAAAGGTATATAGATACTAAGAAGTTACTAAGACCTAAAAAAGGATTAAGTAATATTATAGTAATAAGGTTACTAAAGAATAAGTTATAAAAGCTATTAAATACTATAATATTTATAATAAAAGTAAGTTAGTGCGTTATAAGCTATATAAAGAACTATAACTACTCTTTATACCTAATAAAGTATAGTAATTAATTTCCCTTAATTTTATTATTAAACTACTATAATTAAAGGAACTATTTATTAAAAAATAGTTTAATAGTATTCTAGTAATTATAAATAGATTTACTAAGTATACTTACTTTATTCTATAAATTAAAGTTAGTATAGTTAAAGAACTTACTTATATTTTTAATAAGTATATTCTTAGTTAATATAGTTTACTATTAGAAATAGTATTAAATAGAGGAATATAGTTTACTTTAAAGTTTTAAAAATCTTTAATTTTATAGTTTAGATTTAAACTATAACTATTTACTATATTTTACCTTTAGACTAATAGATAAATAAAAAGGATTAACTAAATCCTTAAAATATACTTAAAAAGCTATATTAACTACTAGTAGAATAATTAGGTTTTATTACTACTAATAACTTAATTTATATATAATAGTATAATAGAAGAAAGTACGTAAAATTTACCTTTTTACTTTAACTATAGATTTAAACTTACTACTTATAAAGAACTAAAAGCTGGACCTTTAACTATTAAAGCTAAAGTTTATATTAATAAAATTAAAAAAATCTATAAATAACTTTAACTTAACCTTAAGTTTATTAAATAATATATATATAAATACACTAATACCTTAAGAATAAAGGAACTATTTTTTAAAAAGGGAAATAGTATATACCTAATTTAATATAATATTAAAACTAAATAACTAAATAATAAGTTAAACTTTAAAAAACTTAGACCCTTTAAGATTATTAAAAAAATCTTAAAAATTAACTTTAAACTTGTACTACTAAATACTATAAGATGCCACTTAGTTTTCTATATTTTATTCTTTAAACTAGTACTATAAGGATCCCGTACTATAAATTATATCGAAGTTAATTTAAAATAAAACTATAAAATTAAGTAAATTATTAATTATATTAATTAATAAAATAATATAGAAATTAAGTACTTAATTAAGTAAAAAGACTATAGTTATAAAAATAATATATAGGAACTTATATTAAACTTTACAAACGTATAAAATAAATTATAAAAATATTAAATATAGTAGTAAATATAATAACGTACTCTACTTATATAAAAACTAATAAATAAATTATATATTATATACCCTTAACCTAAAGTTTAACTAACTAAAACTTTAAAAATAAATTAAATATTTTTCTATTTAAAAACGCTTAACTTAAAATAAAGTTAAAAACTTATTAATACAGTACTAAAACTACTTTTAAAACCTACTAACTTTATATTTTAAAATATAGTATTTTAATTAATTATATCTAAGCCCCCTAAGAACTATACTTTAATTATAGCCTTTAACTTTAATAAAATATTAGTAGAAGGATTTAACTCCTCTACTACTAATATTCCTTTTTTAAAAACTATCCGCTTTTATTAGTATAAATAATTTAGTTTAGCTAGTAACTCGTTTAGATTGGCCTGCGCCTTTTAAAGAACTTTAAACCTCTTATAGAAAAAGTTCTTTTTTTCTTCCTCCTTTTAATCTAGATAATACATCTTATTTAGTAAATACTTTACTTTATACTATTAACTTTATAACCACAAAGCTACTAAGGAAATAACTTACAAGTAGATACTACTATACTAGTTCTATTGTAAGTATAACTATAATACGTATATTTACTATACTTTAAATAACTTTTTAGTATTTAATAGTAGAAGCTATATAATTAGTACTAAGAATAAAGTATAACTTTTAAACTTTAGGAGAAAATTTAAATAGTCTAATAAAGTTAATAAGAATAGAAGCTAAATATAGTATTAGTATAAATAAAAGGAAAGAAAGAAAAAATACCCTATACTCTTTAGTCTAAGAATAAATAACTTATTTATATAAGGTCTTAAGGATAAGACCTTTAAGGAGAGACTTAATATTACAACTTATTAATTATAAATAACTATAGACCCTACTTATAGGGGATTAGTAGTTAAAAGGATAATAGAAAGGTAACTAATACGTAATAAACGGGCGGCTCTTTAAAAATAGAAGAACTATAGTATAGGTTATATAGTAATAAAGAAGTAAGTACCAATAAGGTAAGTGTAAGTACTTACTTAGTAAGTACTTACTAGTAGATTAATAAGTACTTACTTAACTAGTATTATACTTACTAGTATAGTATAGATAAGGAAACGGGACTTATATATAAATAGGACTTAAGTACCCTTAGGTTCTACTTTTTATAGTTCTTTAGTTATTAACTTTATATTAATCTTTAAATACTTTTAGCCCTTTAGTAGTAACTACTATAACCCTTTTATTAAACACTTAGACTAATTACCTAAGTACCTTAACCCCTAGGATCTCTTTAGTACTCTATAGTACTATTACTAGCATCAAACCTTAGCTTCTATTAATACAAACCTCACTATTAAAAGGCTGGCCGTAACACTTATTCTTTTATTTTAATTATTATACTATTACTATTAATAAAGCTTTTAAAAGTGTAGTTTAAAGAGGTTTTTATAAAGGTATTAGTTAAGTTATTACTTTTTGTTATTTAGTAGATATTAGTAATTTTATATTACTTATAAAACTATTTTAAAGCTATAATATTAATTATTAAGTACTTTTTTTTAGTAGTATTAAGTTTAATAAAGTATTTATATAGTAAGTATAAATTTATATATACTACTATAAGGATTTTAAAAAACTAAAAGTAGTTAGTTATAATATAAAGGGTTTTAGTAATAAAAAGGGCTATATTAGTATTAATTATTATACTATAAATTTTAAATACTAGTATACTATAGATAATATATTTGTTTTTTATAGAGCTGTAGTAGATAATATTACTAGTAAGTTTAAAAGTATTATTAGTAAAGCAGTATTTATTACTAAGGATAATAATAAAGTTAAGCTGTAATAAAAAGTTGTTATTATTAATAAATAATTTATTTATAAATATAAAAAGTTTATTAATAGTAAAGTTAAAGGGGATATATATTAATTCTTACTTTTAATTATTAATTTATTACTATAAATACTTATTTAAAGTTTTAATATTATTATTATTAAACTTTTAGTACTAAATAGTAATTAATAAATTATAGAATACTTTTAGTTAATAAATTATTACAATATAAGTACTATAGACCTACTATTAAATATACTTAGTTTTTTAATTTACTCTAAGGGTTATAATAATAAGCTTTTTACTTTAGTCCTTTTATTAAAATACTAAGTTACTACTTTTAAAGCTTAGAATACTATTATTAAATATAAGGGGATTATTAGTAGTTAAAAAGGTCTTTAGTTTAACTATAAAGTTTATTTTTTAAAGTTAGTTATTCTTTTAAGCTAAAAAACTAATAGTAAAGAGTTTTAATATATTATTAGTTTATATTTTAACTATAGTAAACTCTTTATTATTAATTAATAATATTAAGAAGTATAAATTATATATTAAGTTAACTATATTAAGCTTTTTATAGTAGTAGTAGTTATATATTATTTATTAGTATGTTTTTATTTTTATAATACTATAAAGTAGTTTTTTAATAACTATAATAGTATTATAAGGGTAATAATATTTAATTTATTTAAGGAGTTTTATAAGGATAGTATAATTAAGTTTTATTTTTAATTATATATATACTTAAGTAATATTTTATAGTTATAAAGTTATACTATTATAAATTAAAAAAAAAGTTAAAGTAAGAATTAGTTACTATAAAGTTTATTAAATTATTAAAAACTATATAAAGATTTTAGTTTTTTTATTATTAGTATAGCTTTAAATTATAAAATAGAACTTTTTATAGGGGCTATTTATAGTTTTTTCTTTAATTTTATTAACAATTTTTAATTTAAATATATAGTAGCTATTATAGATTTTAGGGTTATAAAAAACAAAGTTAAAGATATTATAATTTTAAAGTACTATAATTTTTTACTTTATTAATAGTTAAAAGGGTTTACTAAGTATAGTAATTATGCTTTTATTATATAGTTTAATTATAAGGGTAAAATTAGTTTTTTTTTTACTAAAATATATATTATAGTAGTGTTTTTATAAGGGTAGCTAGGACGTTTTTTAAGTAGTTAAAAGAGGTTTTTAGTAGTAGGGGAAGGAATAAGATTAATAATAATTTTATTAAAGATTTTTTTAAGTAGTTTAAGTTTATTAGGGGTATTTTTAAAGCTATTAGCTTTATTATTTTTAGTTTTTTTAGTATAACTAAAGTTATTTAGTAGTAAAGATTTAAAGTTAATTTTATTATTATTATTATAAAAGGGTTTAATAAAAGTTAATTTAAATATTTATAGGTTTTATAAAAAAGCTAGTATATAGAACTTATTATTAATTAAAAGTAGTAAGTATAAACTTTACTAACTACTTTTTTTATACTATACTTTAACTTTAAATTAAAGTAAAAAGTTAAGGTTTATAGATATATTAGAGCTACTATATACTTTAAGGCCTTTTATAACTATTTATTTAGTATAGAAGTAGTAGACTTTATTTATAGCTTTATAAATAGTAGTAGTTTTAGTTATAATATTTAGTAATAATAAGGAGGAGTTATTTATATAGAGGTATATTTTAAATACTAGTAAAGTTAAAATAAAGCTATTTAAGTTAGTAGTATTATTAATAGCTTTAACTATAGTTTAAAAATAAGTATTATAGTTTATTTTAAGGTTCTTTACTTTAAAGATTTTATAAATTCTATATACTATAGTATAGTATTTTTTAACTTTATTAATTAAATAGTACACTTTAATAAGAGTATTTTTAAAGGTAATATTAAAGAATTTAGTATTACTATAGAATTTATTAGACTAAAATTTAGTATTTAGATTAGTAATAAGGTTATTAGGGGGTCTTTAATATATATTAATTTAGTTCTTTTAAAATACTTATTATAAATATTTAATAAAGAGTAATTTTAAAAAGTAAGTAGTATTAAAGGCTATAGATATATTAACTATATATAAAACTAGTTTACTATTAATATATATAATATTAATAATAACTTTATAATTAAAGTTAAAGTTATTATAAAGGTTAAACTTAAAGCGGGATAGTACTAAACTATTAAACTAGTATTAATAGTATACGCGATTAAGGGCCTTAATAATAGAGATTTTAATAAAGTTCTTAGCCCTTTATAAAATGTTATAAAGTTATTAAATAAAAGGGTAGTTAAATTAATAATAAAGATAGTAGAGTTTAATATTAATTAAGTAGTAGAATACTAGTAACTCTTTAGAGTTAAAAGTAAACTATTTATACTCCTATTATTAAATAATTAAAATTATAGTAGTACTTTAATAGAATTTATTATAGACGTTATTAAAAATAATACTAAATTAATTTATATTACTTAAGTTAAGTAAAAACGGGGTACTTATAGGTATTATATAAAAAGTAATATTTTTAAATAGAGTAGGAACGTTAATAGATTTAAATAAGTTAATTAGTATTATATTTTTAAAAAAAATAGAGATTTTATTAGTACTAAAAGTATTTAACTTAAAGTTTAATAAAAAGTAATTTTATAGTACTAAGTATTAATTATAGTTTATAGTTAAAAACTTTACTACTTTAGTATTAAATATAATACTATAAAAAACATAAAAGGAATAGTAACTATTATATATAAACGTTAATATAAGTACTAAGTAGATAAAGGGGTTTATTTATATTAAGTAGTAGACTATAGTATTATTTTTAAATAGCTTAAAGATATAGTAGTTATTAATAGTAACTAAGTTATTAATATTTATAAAGGTATAGTAGGCTATTATATAATAAACGAATTTAATATCCTTTTTAAACTTTAAATCGCCTTTTTTAAAGTTATTAGTAACTAAAAAGTTACTATTATTATTTAAAGAGCCTTTATATTAAAATAAAAACTAGTAATATCCCTTATAGAAGGGATTCTAAATATAAAATAATAATTTATAGTACTTATATATTTTATTATACTTTTTTTATATATACTTATTAAACTAATAGTTAATTTTATTATAAATATAGTACTTTTATATACTATTACTATAAAAGGAAGGTATATTACTATAGGGATAGTTATAGGTATTATAGCTTTAGTAGTAGTTATTATAGTAGTTACTATATTTATAATTAATATAGTAAGTATTTATAAAAATATACTAGTTATTTATAGTATAGTTATTAGTAATACTAGTAATTAACTATAGGTTAGTAATAGTACTACTAAGTATAAAAGACTTTTTAATAAAAGTTAATATAAAGTTTAAAAAGAAGTAGTAAGTAGTAAAAAGTTAGTTATATAGAGTATAGTTACTTTAGTACTCTTTAGTAAGTATAGACTAAATTTTTAAGAACTTTATAATTATTTTATTAAGGTACTTAACACAAAACTTACTTTAGTTGTTTTATATTTCTATAGTAAAGTTAAGACGTTACTACTTAAAGAGGTACTATTAATATATTTAGTTAGTTTTAAAGTAGTTATATACTATAATTACTATATTAAGGAGTAATAAAGGGAAGGTAGAGTTACTAAAGTAGTTATAATAAAAAGTTTATACTTAGTTTTATAGTATTAATAAAAAAGTAATATAGGTTTAATATTAAAAAATACTTATAAAGTAGTAATTATACTTAAAGATTTTAAGTTTTATATTAAGAGATTTATACTAGTTACTATTATAAGTTATACTATTTTTAAGTTTAAAAAGGTTAATAAGTATTTTTAGTATAAAAGGGTTAAAGAGTAGTAGTACTAGAGTTAGGGTATTTTAGGAGAAATCTTTAAAATAATAAAGGTAGAGTTAACTTTATATAGCTTTATAAAATTAATAGAGCTAATTATAGTATTAATTTTTTAAAAAGAATTAAAAAGTAGCTACTTTTTATAGTAGTAAAGTATTTATATTTTATAATATAGTATTATTATAATATTTAACTAATAGTAAAATAATACTTTTACTTTACTTAATTAGTTTTAAAGTACTATATAACTTACTATTTATAATATATTTAAGGAAGTAGGGCTTTTTAAAGTTAGCTTTAAAGCCTTTATAAAAAGCTATAGCTTTTATAACTTCTTCTTTACTTTAAAAGTTAAATTAAATAGCTTAAGTAGTATTAAAGAACTACTAGTTAGTATTTATTTATAAAGAGTTAAACTTAATACTATTAGTATATAACTACTCTTTAGTAATATAATAGACTTTAAGTAAGACTTAAGTAAAGGTATTTATTAATTAGTTACTAAAGTTAATATTAAAAGTCTTTTAGAGTATATAGTTAGTATAGCCTTTTATTATATATTTATTAAAAAACTATAGTAAGTAAGTTTTAAGTATAGTTATAAAGGTTTTATTAGTAGGCTTATTATACTCTAGAATAGGCCTTTAGTTAGTAAAATTTATATTAATTACTAGTTTATAAGTAGTTACTATAAGGGGGAGGTCTTTAAAAAACTTACTTATAAAGGTTATTTATAATATTTTAGTAACCTGTATAGTTATATAAGGGTCCTTTTAGTTAAAATTATAAAAATCACTAAAAAGTTCTATAACTACTTTATAAAAGACTAGTAATAAAGAGTAGTTATTAAGTTATAGATAATTAGTAATAACTTTAGATTTTATTATTACTATATAAAAAGAATAAAGTTAAAGTAATAAATAAGGGGAATAATAAATAGAGATAGAGAAGGGATTATAAGGATTTATAAAGGGTCTTATTGTTATTAGTTTTAAAAAACTTAGTAATATCCCTTATATTTAACCTAAAAATATAGATTTTTTAGAGTCTACTAAAATATACTTAAGTAGGTTATAGAAAAAGAGAAGGGAGGCTATAGATCTATAGAGTTTAATATATAGGTTCTTAAGTAATAGAATTAGTAAGTAAATAGCGGTTTAAATAGCTAGTAAATACTAGTAATAAAATTTTTATTAACTTAAGTAAGTATAAGGTAATTTATAGTATTTTAAGTAGGTATAGTAGGAGTTTAAAGTAGAGGAGTAAGTTATAATTATAGTTAGTAAAAAGGTTTTTTTTATAAAAGTAAATTTTAACTTTTATTAAAAGGAGAAAAAGTAATATTAAGGAAGTTTATAGTTATAATAAGGGGTAGTAATAGTAGCTTTTTTAAAAGGATTATATTATTAAAAGGTAGACTATAGTTAGTTTTTTAAAAGGAAAAGGAGTTAAAGAATATAAGAGGTAGGTTAAAAAGAGGAGTTAATAAAGGAAGGAGGTTAGAAAGAAGTTATAGGTAAAGAAAAAAAGGGAAGAGGTTATTATAAAAGGATTTTTATAGTTTCTTTATAGTACTTTAGTAGTAATATTCTAACTATTTAGAGCTATAATTTTACTAATAAAGGCTTAATAGAATTATAGGTTTATTATATTTTAATACTTCTTTTTTTTTATACTTATTAAAAGTCCTACTTTTAAAGTTAGGGTTGCTTTTTAAAATTAAAGGGATACTTAGTATAGTGATAGTATTTTAGAGGTCCTACTTTTAAAGTTAGGGTTATAATAGTTTGTTATTATTTTTTTTAGGTAATTCTAGTTAATTTATAGTTTATAGTTAAATAGTAATAGGTAGATTAATTATTAATTAGTATTAGTTTATTTATAAGTAAAAATATTAGTAATTAATTTATACGGGGTTAAATATATATAATAAAAGAGTAATAATATTTATAGGTTAAAAGTAGCCTAGGTACTAGTATAGATATTAAAGCTATAGGTAGAGCTATATAGTCACGTAACTCTATATAGCCATAGCTCTTACTATAGCACTGTACGCTACGGGGGCTAACTACGCAGCGGCTATACTAATAATAAGGTTTATTTTTTTAAACTCTAAAGTTTTATAGGTTAAAAAATTGTTTATTAAAAGGCTAAGAGTGTTATTTATTTATATTTTAATTAAGATAAAGTCTAGGTTATTAATTAATAATATTAGTAAGTATAAGTTATATATTAAAGTGTTTATTTTAAGCTTTTCTTTATAATACTTATAATACATTACTTATTAGTATATTTTAGTTTCTATAATACTATAAAGTAGCTTTTTAATAACTATAATAGAGTTTTTTAGGTATTAGTTATAGATTTAAATTAAGAAATATATAAGGATTATTTAGTTTAGTTATATCTTTAATTATATATATATTTATATTATATTTTAAAGTTATCACTTTATTCTAATTCCTATAAAGGTTAAAGTTAGTACTAGGATTAATTATTAACTAGCTTATTAAATAGTAGGGCACTATATTAAAATTACTACTCTTTTATTATTAGTATAGCTTTATATAATAAAGTAGGACTTTTTATAGGACTAATCTATTATTTTTACTTTAATTTTATTAATAATATAAAATTTAAACCTTTTAAACCTACTATAGACTTTAGAGTTAAATAAAATAATATTAAAAACTCTATAGTTTTATAGAGTTAAAATCTCTTTTTTAGTTAACTTTTAAAATAGCTCTTTTAGGGTAGTAATAATCCCTTACTCTTTTAATTTAATAGTAAAAGTAAAATTAGCCTTTTTTTTAGCTAAAATAAATATAGTAATTAGGGTCTTTTAAGGTTAACTTTGTTATTATTTTAAAGCTTTTACTAGTACTAAGTTTTTAATAAAAAAAGGGTCTATATTAATAATAATTTTATTAAGAATCTCTTTAGCTTTATCTTTAAGTTTAACTATATCTTTAGTTTTATTTTTTATAGTTATTAGGTTTTTCAAAAAGAAAGGAATCTTTAAGTCTATATTATTAATATTTTTATAGTAGAGTTTAATAAACGTTAATTAGAAGGATTAAGGGCTTTATAAAAGGATAAGTATATACTTTTTATTATTTATTAAAATTAATTAGTAAAAGCTTTACTAACTACTTTTTTTATACTATACTTTAATTATTAATTTAAAGGGGAGTTTTAGTATTTTAAATATCCTTAGTTTATTATATATATTAAGGGTATTATTAATTTTGTGCTTTATATAAATATACTAAATCTCCTTAGTAGTTCTTTTAACTATTTAAGTATATTTAGTAACGTTTAAAGTTAGTAGAGATAAGTTATTAATTTATAGGTATACTTTAAAGATAAAAAGGGTTAGTATAAGGCTATTAGGGCTTATAGTATTATTAATATTCTTAACATAGGCTTAAAGTATAATTTTAAATAGTATAAGTAGGTTTTTAATATAGTAGATTTAGTAAACCCGTTTTAAAATAGTATAGTATTTTTTAATTTTATTAATAGAGTAGTAGGCTTTAATTAGTATAATTTTAAGGGTAATTCTTTACTTTTTAATATATTTTTTAAATTTAGTAGCTTTAAACGTTATAGTTATATTTATTATTAAAAAGTTAAAAGGTCCTTAGTAGATATTTACTTATATAGTATAAATACTATTCTATACTACTTTAGTAGATATATTTTTAAGGAACTTTATAGTAGTAAATTTAGTTATAGTATTAATAAAGTAAATAACTAACTTACTATTAAGGTATATAATATTTATAATAACTTTATAGTTAAAGTTGTACTTATTTTATAGTGTAAATTAGAATTTTAAAGGTACTATACTATGGAGTTAGTAATAGTAGTATATTTTTGTTAGGGTCTTTAATGCTTAGATATTTAGTTAATAGTTAGTTTTTTTAAAGAGGTTATAGAGTTTTATAATAGATAGTTACTTAAATTAGTGATAAAGGCGTTAGAATTTAATAGTAGTAAGGTAGTAGTATACTATTACTTATTTATAGTTAAATAGTAGCTATCTATACTTCTATTATTAAATAATTAGTATAGTAATATTTCCCTTATATAAAATATTATTAATATTATTAAATATAATACTTAGGTAGTTTATATTTTAGAGGTATAGTAGGAATAGTATATTAGTAGGTATAATATAGAAAATAATGTTTTTAAATAGTAAAGGGATTTTAATTAATTTAAAGAACTTAATACTATTACTAGTACTAAAGCAAATTAAAACACTACTAGTACTTATAGTATTAAGTTTAAAGTTAAGAAAGATTATTTTTTTAAAAGCTATATATTAACTATAGCTTATTATAAAAAACTCTATTACTTTAGTATTTAGTATAATACTTTAAAAAATAGCTTTAGAATATTAGTTATTGTAGGTGTATAGTATGGATTTTATAGGGTTTAGATTTTCTATTATTATAGTATAGGCTGTTATTTACTCTACAAAAGCCATAATTATTTTAAAGCTATTAACTTATTTTAATATAAAGTATATAGTTATAAACGTAGTTAGTTAGGTTACTATAGTACTATTATTTTTATTATTTAAGAGGTATTTATTTATAGAGTTATTATTAATCTTTTAGGTATTATTAAAAGTTTTATTACTTTTATACTTTATAAAGAATTATTAAAAGGATACTATTATAACGTTTTAGAGGTAATTAGCTTTGTAATAGTAGTTATAAGCTTTACTTTAATTTTTAGTAGAGTATTTTTATAAGTAATAGTTTAGTTTGTTATAGATATAGTACTTTTTGTTGTTTGTTAATTTGGTAGGGCGTTAGAAACGGCGATCCCCGCTTTATAGTTTTTAGTACTGCGTTTTTTATAGTTTTTTTTACCTAAAACGGCTTTTTTTACTATAGTTATATATTTAATTAACGATATAGGAGTTATAAAGCTTAATAGCTTTAGTTAGGTATTATAGTGTTTTTTAGGTTAATTTAGAGGTACTAATAGAGTTTTTTAACTATATAATAATCCTTATAAAGCTTTTAGTTAAGTTAAAGAAGTAAAAGGCGTACTTTTTAACTCTATAGTATGTATTAATAAGTTAATTATAGAGGGTGTTTTTGGTTTGTAACTTAATTAATAGTACGGGTTAGATATTTATAAGTTAGTTAATTAATAGGTTAAGTAACTTAACTTTAGTTTTTATTAGATTATTATAGATTATATATATAAAAGAGGCTTATTACTATTTAAAGAAGTACTATTAATGTGTTTTTTTAGTTTTAAAGTAGTTTTAGAGTTTTTTAATTATAGTATTTTAATTAAGGGGTTTTATAAGGTTATAGAAATATTAAAAATAAAACGTTAAGACTTAATTTTTAAGTATAATTAAAATAACTTTAGTATACTGTATTTAATTAATACTTATAAGTTAATACTACTAACAAAATATCTAGATTTTTATTATAAGTATATTAAACTAACTACTACTATACTTTATATAGTTATTATAAAGCTTTATAAAGTTAGTAAGTACTTTTACTAGTAGAGGGTTATTTAAAGTAAAGCTATAATTATTAATATTATCTTTTTTATAATTATTATAGTGGTTTTAGTGTTAACTAAAAATAGGTTATTAGGGAGGAAGAGTGTAGAATTAATATTACTGTACTAAGGGATACTAATGGGTATTTTATAATAGGGTTTTGTGCTATTTATGTTTTAGTAGTAGTAGTAGAGGAGGTTATAGATCCCTAGGGGCTTTTAGGGTTTTATAAGGCTAAGATTTTATAAAGCTATAGTTTTTAAGTAATAAAATCCATAGGTTTTATAAAGAGATTTTATTTAAGAACTTAGGGCGTTTTATAAGGGTCTTAAAAAGGTAGTTTTATTAAACTATAGTATTAATTTACTTTTTAAACTATATAAAGAACCTATTAAATATTAGTAGAGTGTAGATTTTATATATAATATATTTAGTAGTTAGGGTAGGGTTAATATAAATACTATAATATAAAAGGAAGTTTTTAATATAGTATTAAACGTTCTTATTTATATATTTAAATATATTAATAGTTTATTTAGTAAAGTTAAAGTAAAAGTAGTTATATAACTCTATACTAATAACCTTATTAGTTATATATTTATTAATATAGTAAGCTATAGTTATTATAAGTTTTTTAGTTTTAGTTTCTATTATTAAATTTATATTATACTACGGGCCTTAGATTACTATATTAATAGCTTAAAGGGTAATAGTTAAAAGTACTAGAATAAGGGTATCTATAGACCTGTTAGTCCTACTAATAATAGTAGTAGGCTTTAATTAATTTATTAACTTTAAGGGTAATAAGTTTTAGTTAGTTTTTAGGGCTAATATTATAAAAACGTTATAAATTACTTTATTTTTTATTTATAACTATAGCTACTTTTTTAAGAGTTTTTTTATTTTATAGTTACGTTAATTAATAGTATAGTTATAGTTACTTAAGGGGAGTTTTTTAGAGTTTTTATAGTACTAAGGATATTATTATTGCTTTTTTATTATTTAGTAGTAAGAATATAGTAAGGGTAATAGATAATAGGGATAATAGATAGAGAAGAGGTTTTTAAATAATATTAATATTAATTAATATTTTTATTGTTTTTATTATAGATCCTTATTACTATTATAGTCAAACTATAACGTTTTACTTTACTTTAAAGTATTATAATACTTTTAAGGTATTATAGATAGGGTTTAAGTAATTTAAGTAAAAGGGATCCTTTTATTTCCTAGTACTTATAAGTAAATTAGAAGTATAAAATAGGATTTCTATATGCTAGATTTAAATTTAAAAACTTAACTATAATAGTAGACTTATTAGTGCGTTACACGCTAGTAGTGAATATAGTAAGACACTAGTTATAGTTAGAAATTAGTTAAGTTTTTATAGTTAATTAATAATAATATTAATAGTTATTAAGTAATTATATTTTATTATTTAGTATTAATTAAGGGGGATAAAATAATAGTAATAAGGGATAGAAATAAGGGATAAAAAAGAGGCTTTTTATAATATATAAAGTACGTAGTTAGAGGTATCTTTTTATTTAGTTTTTATACTATAAACTAACTATAGTTTAATAGAGGCTTATTATAATTACTTAAGTACTTTTTTTATTATAAACTACTAATTAATACTATATACTATTAAAAATTACTTTTATACTAAAGATTCTATTATTAAAAAGACTTTTAATAAGGGATTATTAAACTAATAATACTTTAAATATAGGTATTTTTTTTAAACTACGGTTTTAGGGGTATATTTACTTATATAACGGATTACTACTAGTAATCTTTAATATATTAAAGTCTCTAGTTAGTAGTTAAGATATTTTAGTAGTTTTGTAATTTTTTTAAAGTATAGTGTATATTACTAGTATTTTAAATAACTAGTAATATTTTTAATTTACTTTTAAGTACTATTATAGAGTATAGTTTAGTTTTAGGGGCTTTTTAAGTAGAAACTCTATAGTTATATAGCTAAAGGAGGGGAGGGAGTATTAAAATAGCTTTATAAGTTATAAAAGGGTTTAAAAGGTTTTTAAGAGTTAATATAATAGTTTAAAGTAGTAGATTATAGTTTTATAAAGTTATAAAGAGATTTTTTTAATAAATTAAGTATATAATAAATACTTTTTTAAGTAAAATAGTTTTAAGTTTATTTAACTATTAAATAAAGGCTTAGTATATTAAACGTTATTTATTAGTAAGCCGGCTTTAAGTCTAGTTAACTATATTTATAATAATATTTTTACTAAATAAAACTTTATTAATTTATAGTTATAAAGTAGTAGTAACTATATATATTAACTACTAATTAGTATTAGTTTATATAGGGTAAATAAATAGTAATTAATTATAAAACGTAGGGGTTAGTACTTAAGGTTAAAGATAAATAGATTTAGAGCCCTCCTAGTAAGGGGCTTAAGATGCCTATGTGATGGTGGAGCTAGGTCCGTGCCCCGCCACACTGCTGTCAGCCACGGGTGGCTGACTCCGATGTAGTTATTCCCATACAGACATACGAACGACGATACCAGCTTCTCCCTCTTAAGCTACTATCTCACGGCACAGTCAAGGTGACTTAATTTAATTGAGTAGTTGATGGACTGCTCGTTTTTGAACAGTAAAACTTCACCCGAAACGATCGATTGTCTATAACTATTTTGATGTTGAGAAGAATACACCTGAGAATCCTGTGTAAGACCCATGCTTCCCCCCCTGACGTCTATGGACCTACCACGGCACCGGACCATGCCTGTTCGAAAACGTCGCATTAGGTCCATCGCGCCCCAGTGTCGCCAGCCTCACCGGCTGGATCGACCCCAGCGACGCCTCGTCCGGCCCGCTGTACCCGTTCATGTTGGTCGCGCAGTACCCCGGGCAGCACGTGTTGAACTTCCAAGACTCGTCCCCCCAGTGCCGCGAGGCGAACGTCATGGCCGCGTGGTTCAGCGCCGCCTTGCTGGCGCCGTACTCGATCAGGTCGTTCTTCGGCGTGAGGTCCGGGTCCGTCCGCACCTTGATGCTGCCGAGCCCGGAGCTCACAAACACCACGCAGCGCGTCCCCTCCGACCGCTCCAGCAGCGGCGTGAACGCGTCCGTGACGACGACGGCCCCGAAGACGTTGGTGTCGAAGATCCGGTGGAGGCGCTGCCGCAGCGTCTTTTCGCCCGAAGCCGAGATGCCCGCGTTGTTGATCAGCGCGTCGAGACGACCGGACCGGGATCGGACGTGCTCTACGGCGGAGGCGATGCTCTCGTCCGAGGTGACGTCGAGTACCAGCGGTTCGACGTCGAGGCCGGACGTCTGTAGCTGCGCGGCGGCCTTTTCGATGGCGTCCTTGCGCCGGCCCGTCATGTATACGTGGTAGTTTGGGTGTTCCGTGGCCAGGCGCTTGGCGATCTCGTAGCCGATGCCCTGGTTCGCGCCGGTGACGAGGGCATATTGCGTTTCTGCGGACTGGATGGCCATGCTGAGTTGTGATGTCGGCAGGAATGATCTTACAAAAAGCGTGCAAGTTCGGAATGAAGGCCTAGTTAGGTATTCAAGACACTCATAGATGTGGGCGGGTGAAAAGTACTATGAAATCATGTTGCTTATTGTCACGTAGACTGGTTCAACGGCATCGGAATCGTCACAATGCCTTCCTAGTAGCGCTTAGATCTGGCATGAGAGTTTCCGGTCTGAATCCATAAACCCAAAGGATTAATAAACATGTCCTCCAATCGCGACAGTCTCTACGGCAATTGGTTCAAGGGGGGATACGCGTCCTTCCTTATTTCCTCTCTTTACTATTTTTGTTTAAGAAACCCGAAACCCAAAAGCATAACGACGCACTGTTGGGCAGAGTCTAAAAGATCCCATGGCCAAATATTGGTACATGCTTTTCCGCTAGGTAGCTGCTGTTCCGGCACTACACAACGGATTCGTCCCGTCATTTCCCAACCAGCTCGAACCCGGAAAGTTGCGCATGCATGAACGTTGGATCCGCTGAAACAAAAAGCCACGTGCGTCAAGGTCAAAGTCTCTCGATGGAATCGGGTTCGGAGTTGGGTGGATTTGTTTCGCCGTTTCTCCACAAGGCATGTGCCACGAGTTCGTGAACCGGCAATTGCCAAGCGTCAAGTTCAATCTGGAACCGGTCCCATTGAGCCGCATGCTAACACTGGTGTCGTGATGAAGTTGTTGTCATGGGCATTCCCTGTCTGACTTATAGAATTTCATTATTACAGTTGACATCACGAACTACAAGATCAACAAACCATCACTACTCAACTAATTCGGCGATGGAGCATGTAGATCTCGCCCACTTTGGGGGTACGTCACTAGATGGCTGTCAGATTCCTGAGCAAGACACATATCCCGTCCTTCCATGACGGCTCACGGAGAATCAGAACGACAATACACTTTCATTAACACGTATGTACAAGTTCCCCAATGCTTCGCCCCATGACGGCTTTCCTGCTCTATTTAATGTAGTCCTTGCCCAGCGTCCACTTTGACTTGTCGTAGCTCTTGGGCCAGACGCCGCTCTTGCCCGGCGCCAAGATGCCGTTGGGGTCAAGAGCATCCTTAATAGTCTGGTTCAACCGGCCGAGCGCGTGGTTGTTGAAGTCGTACGTCTCGGCGATCTGGTCCATCAGCGCGACGTGCGTGCGGAACTCGCCCCAGCCGTTGTCCGCGCAGTCCTGGATCATGGTACGGACTAGCCACTGCGCGCGCCGGCGCATGTCGGGATCTTCGCGGTTGTACACAATGCACACGATGTTATCTGTACGGGCCGTGGTATGAGCATCAAAGTCTCCGTCAATGCGGGTTGAAGAACGACTTACGCATCTCGCGCATCCCGATGCTGAGGATGCCAAAGTAGTCCATCTTAGCCTCGGCGAAGCGCTTCTTGGCCATCTCGTACTGCTTTTGCGCGGACTTGCCGTCGACCTTGGAGATGGGCGAGAAGGACAAGAAGGTGCAGTTGGGGATCCAGCTAAACTGATGTTAACGGATGACACTCTTGCCGAATCATGAGGTAACTCACTGGTTCAGCCACCGCAGCTCGTCCCACGTCGGGATACCCCTCATGGTGTCGGCACGGCAGTGCAGAGTGCTGAACTCCTCCTTGCGGTCCTCGAGCAGGAACCATCGGCTTCCCGGCACCTTGGTCATCTCCCGCTTGGTGATCTCGAGATGGGCCTTGCGGATCGGATCGGGGCCGTAGGCAGCTCCGATGTAGACCCAGCGTCCGAGGTTGACCTTCTTCGCCGCCGCATCCAGTTGCTCGTCGGTCAGAGGAACATCCAGGGGCCCATCTGTGTACTCGGATCGCGGGTGGTAATGTGCGGCGTCGAGCGCGATGTGGCGGAGACTGGCAGCGTTCTGCAGAACCATGCTCTATGAAACCAGCTGTCAGTATGGTGGCATGAAGAGGTTGGTTTTTGTGACTTACCACACGCAGGGGGCGGATGATGTCAACCACGGCCGCCAGATCCTCGTCCTTCTCGTACGTGACCATGAACGGTGTGATGCCTGGCGCGGCAGGCATGAGCCACATGCCCATCTTCGTGATGATGCCGTTGTTGCTCTGCGAAAAGATGCCGTCGTTGATGGGGCCAAAGCCATAGGGGAACAGCTGCCAGCACTCGTTCTGGTGCTGGTCCTGGGGAGGCACACCCTTTGCGGCCTGGGCGCGGCCTTCGGGGCTCTGCATCGCACCCATGCCGGTCCGGACAACTTCACCGTTGGCGAGGACGATTTCCATACCGCAGTGCATCATCCAGTGATCACCATACGGCGTGAACCCGACGCCGTGGTCCAGCGCGTTGCCGATCATTGACCCGAAGCCAAGCTCAGGGGAGTCGAGCCAGACCTTATCGGACAGCTTGTTGTCGTCAAGATACTTCTGCATCTGGAGGTATGTGACGCCCGGCTCGACAAGGCAGTAGCAGTCGTCGGCGTTGACCTCGAGGATGCGGTTCATGTGAGTGCCGAGGTTCATCACCAAGCTACCCGACACGCGCGGTGCCGCGCCGCCGTATCCGACGTTGTGGCCCTTGCTGAACGTCCACACGGGGATGAGGAAGTCGTTGCAGAGCTTGACGACGGCCTGGATGTCGGTCACGTTGCGCGGGTGGATGAGCGCGCAGCCGACAAATTCCTCGCGCTCGTAGAGGTGGTGCATGTCGTGCGTCAGGCAGTCGATCGTCAGATAATCGCCGTCGACGAGGGCCGTGTCATGGGTGATGATCTGGAGATTCTCCTTGCCGACCGACTTTTGCAGCTGGGAGGCGAAGTCTTGGAACTTCTCGACCGAGACCCCGGGGGGGAGGTTTCGGGGGGCGGGAACGGCGCCCTTCCCGCTGTCCGAGTCCTTCGGTATGCTGGTGACTCCTGGTGCCATCTTGTGATATCAAAAGGACGCTATTAAGAGGTGGGAATGGGAGGAAAGAAAAAGATGTAAGTGATTATGTGAGTTTGTCAGTTCACTTTGGTATGCTAAAAAGGTTTGGCTACATGAAATGTCGTACGTGACGGACAAGAGCTCTTTTATTACGAGTTCATGGAAATTTCGACCCTAAGGAGCTCGACAGCTCCGGAGCTCGAGTGACCAGGGTGAGCTGTTTCTAGAACCCGAGCAACCGCGGAGCCTCGGCCTCCTGAGATCACCGTCGTTGTTCCCGACTTGGCTGTGCGCGGTTCATCGAACACCGGGTGACTGGTCGAACTCGAAACGGTTCCCTGCGCGAAGGATGTCCGTCCCGGGGGTTTGGTTCTCTGAGAATTACTCAAAAAGGCTGCGTTCTGGGGATTGACTTCCAGGAGTCCGATGGGAACCTCCGGGCATGAATCGGTATCAACCGGACAGCCAGTCAGAAGCCGCCAGCCGGCACCGAATACCGAATACGGAACGGCGGGTATGCGCCGGGAGGCTCGGGTTGCCTGGAAACACTTGCTCGAGCCACTCCGTCCCATGTTCAGGGTGCCGATGAGGGTTGCGTATATCTGTCCGTTTTCGAACCGGCATCGGAAGCACCGCACGTGTAGTAGCTTCCTGCTTTCATAGTTGAAGGCCTTATACGAAGATTGGCACGAGGAGATGTTTCGTTTGCGAAGTGAATGCTACCGTGACCGTGGGGTTGCTGTTTCGCATGATCCTTGTACGTCAACCGTTGCAGGGCAGTCCTCGGCTGTTTCGAGTGTCGATTGAGCAGTCAGCCAGACTTGACAGCGTGTGAAACCACATTTCCCTTGCATCAACTCCAAGAATTGCAGCCTCTTGATGGGGAATAACCGTAGGCATACCCATGCAAGTCCGCCGGACAGCTCAAGGATGGCACTGCATTGAAATGACGTTTTCGTGATTTCGCCCCGGACTAGGCTACTACATGCCTCTGGCGACACTGAGTTGCTGAATTACTCGGCATAGTCGCAGAATGCCGTTTGAAGAAGCTCAGAGTATGAGTTTCGTTATCGATCGAGTCTGGCAAGTCCCGGAGAGTGGGGGATAGCGCCCACTCCTGCGGCACATCTCGATGTCAGTAGACCGCGATTGTCCCGACACAACTCTAGCTTTCGAGGGTATAAAGGGAGACTTATCCATCTCGTCGGAACCCTCTCCCGATAGTACAGCGCAATCTTAGTTTGTTAGTCAAAAACAAGTAAAGCATATTTCGGATATTCACCATGGCACCATCTGCGCTCCTCCACGCGGCGAAAGACGCACCCTTGAAGTCACCAACCAAGTTCAATGCCTTCTCTTCAGCAGTCGACGAACACACCATTCCCATAGACCCGCCCATCAACGAGAACCATCGGTGGTGGTGGGACAGATGCGCGCCGCTGCTGAACAGCTTGCTCACCAGCGCCGAGGGCTACACCCCCGAGGAGAAGGCAGACCACCTGCGTGTCTTCCGTGACGTGGTTGTGCCCTCCTTCGGCCTGCCCACGCCCAAGGCAAAGATCAGGCCGCTTCTCACGTATGACGGGTCTACTTTCGAGCCGTCGTGGAACTTTACGAAGGGCGACGACGGCGTCATCCGGTACACTTTCGAGCCCCTCGGAGACAATGGTGGTTCGATCGAAGACCCCTTCGCCGGTGAGATCGGCAAGTCCATGATCCCGATCCTCTCTCAGGTATCTTCTGGCGTCGACATGCGCTGGTACGAGCAGATCTTGAAGAAGTGGTTCGTCAACCCCGAGGAGGCCGCGCTCGCCCGGGCGAACATGCCGCCGTTCCTCAAGCGCGTGCCCCAGCTGTTCCTCGCCTACGATATGAAGCACTCGCAGCGCGTCCTCAAGGCTTATTTCTTCCCCGTGCTCAAGCACTTCGCCCTCAACGTCACGACGGAGAAGCTCGTCTTCGACATGATCCGCGAGCTGCAGCCGTGCGGCGAGGCGCTCGCCAAGACGGCCGAGAAGCTGGAGCGATACATCGCGACCTGCAAGGAGCCGTGCCGCGTCGAGATGATGGCCATTGACTGCGTCGATCCGACCAAGGCGCGCGTCAAGGTGTACGGGCGGACGACGTCCAACTCGCGGGCGGTCCTTGCCGACGTCCTCACACTGGGCGGCACGCAGACGGACGAGGCGACGATGAAGGGCGTTGAGACGGCCGAGAAGGTCTGGCACCTGCTCCTGGACGAGCCCGAGGGCATGGCCGCCGACCAGCGCAAGGACGCGCGGGACATGCAGAACCTGCACAAGGGCATCTGCTTCGCCTTCGAGCTCAAGCAGGGCGAGGAGCGCATCGACATTAAGGCGCACCTGCCGTGGGGCCAGACCTCGCGGAGCGACGCCCAGACGATCGAGAACTTCACGCAGGCGCTTAAGAACGTCGAGTGGGACGAGTCGGCCGAGAAGTTCTCGAAGGGTGCCATCGAAACTTCCAAACTGTAAGTCGAGTTTCTAATCTGCTCCCATCAAGTTGTATATGTTACTGACAGGAAGACTCGCAGGTCTGGGCGAGACTACTCGAAGCCCGGCGGCTTATCGTATGTTTCCTACAACTACGGGACGAAGGGTCTTTACATGTCTTCATACTTCTCGCCCCTGGTTCAGGATCAATAAAGGCAGATTGTGACGGTTCCGGGGGGGAACGAGGGAGTTGATTGGAGGTAAATTGCAATCAATGATGGGAAAGGGAGTTGGTATAAAGAAAGCAACTGGGTGTGGTCTTGCAAATTAAGAGTTGCATGTATCTCAGGATCTCTATGGGTTAGAACGTTGTGCGTCTCGTAATCGATATCTACAAATATGTTCATCTAATCTTTCTGACCCCATTCTTTTGATGCTTGTCGTGATGCATAGCGCAACGCATACATGTCGCGATTACTCTCATTACAATCGTGGCTGCATTTTCGAAACGTTATAATAGCATTGCTTTATCTGAATCAAACAACTTTGTGACATTATTCTTCAATCATGCTGGAACGTGTCTTCAGTCAATGCCGGATTCCTGTTTTTTTTTTTTTTCAGCAGACAGCTTTCGGTCGCATACCGTCTCTCTCTCCAAGTTCCAGCAGGAAATTCACAGCTCTGGGTACTTCGAAACAGACAATGAAATTCGTTGCTGCCGGTCGCATTCTTTCGGACTGCTACCAACAGCGTCGTCCGCCGGCAAGCCGCAGGTGAGACGCTTTCTGTGCGCAACGACATCCGACTGAACCGACTTGAACCCCCGATCGTCCCCGATCGCCGTCCGGCCCCCCTCCCCAATTCGAGAACCGGAGCTGCGCCAGCGGACTCGGACTCGCTCGAGACACGCGAGTAATTATTCATGCTCCAAAAGACCGGATCTGACAACTGTCTCAATCGCTCTTGGTGTCCATCTAGGGCGGATGTTCTTGTCAGGCAGATGCCCAGCGGGATATACCGGGCTGGTGGGCTGACGGAACGAAGGGGCCGACTTGTGTTACTGTCACGAAAACCCAATTCATCTTGCCACATCAGCTACGGCGACTATCCTAATGAACTCGTGGCTTCTCCATGATGCCCTTTCTAGGTCTCGAAACCCTGCCCTGCTGCGGAGGTCCTCTGTCGATCCCCCGGTCAACCCCGACCTCGTCCGTGACATCGTTTCAAAGCATCGGACACCTCGAAGCGGTAACCTCCTCTCCATGTTTCCGCCTACTTCCCCGTCTGTCAAGATGTGTCAAAGCTTTAGTGCCCGCATTGTCCGTGTTCCGCTCTGCAGTAGTGTCCGCCGGACAACTAGACCTCTGCCACAATTGCCCAATAGGGAAATTCCAACTTCTCGTTCGTCCGAACTTTCAAAGCGGCGCTTGAAACTTCTTATTCGGCAATTACCTTGCTAGATTTGCACTTTTCCTCGAACTAGGAAACAACGCGAGGAAGCAAAGACCCTGCGTTCACGGTTCCGCCAGCCGCTGCCGCTGCCGCTGACCCGGACGGACGGGATCGACAGACGTTTCTAGAATGTCAACTTGCTCGGCTTTACAGCCAAACAGGCCGCCGACATGGAGACGGACGCTAACCTACACGCCAGCATGAATTTTGACACCATGGGCTCGGCATGGGTGGCCTGATGCGTGGCGGATGTCGAAAGACAGCACGGTCAATGGGGTGTTGTCTTTGACCGAAAGCCGGCTGCGACTGGCACCGCTTCATGTCCCGGTGAGGTCATATCGGACATGCGTGTTCGAAATTCATGCGCGAAGGGATCATGACTTGTGTTGAAAAAGATCGATAAGATGTCTCTGGATTCGCTAATATTTAAATGAGAGTCACTGCCATCTACACTAACCGAAAGCCATACAGACTCATCATCACAATCCAATCTAACAGCCATCAACCGAAGCTTACAGCCGCGCGCTACATTGAATTCTTTTCATAGCTTACTTAAACTTTCACGACCACACCCACAACCTCTCACAATGTCTGGACCTCCTGCAGCTGGCGTTACCGAGCGTATGCTTATTCCCGTCCGAGGAACAAAGGAGGACTGGAAGGAGCCCCTCAAGGCCTACCTCCTCGCTCTCAAGAACCAAGACGGCTATCTCCGCACCCGCTGGGGGCCTTGGACCGAGAACGAGCAGATCCTTGATTTGATCTCAGGTATGCATGGTCCTCAAGCTTCTAATCGCCGTCGACCACCCTAACGAACCTTGATAGGCTGGAAGACGAAGGAGGCCCGCGACGCGTTCTTCGCCTCGGCCGAATACAAGGACGTCATGGCCAACTTCAAGACCGTGATAACCGGCGACATCAAGTCCTACTTCATCAAATTCGTGCCGTACGCACCCAGGGGCGCCATTGACTCTCCCATCGCTGAGGTCATCACGATCAGCGGCGCGTCTATGTCTGAAGATGAGCTGAGGGCACAGATTGACAAGGCCCGCAGCATGCCTGGTCTCAACGACCTGGCTAGTGGCTTCTCTGTAGACGACGTTGACGGAGGCAAAGTGTTTGTTGCGGCATTGGGCTGGGATAGCGTGGAGAAGAGCCAGGCGGCGGATAAGTCGGCGTACATTCCATCCAGCGGCAAGGTCGAGTCTCATCATGTCAACTTCCACTACCCCGTGAAGGGCTTCTCTGTCACCAACACCCACTAAGTAGTATAGAGGGGTTTGGAGAAATACAGACACGTTCAAGTCTGTCAAAGGGCTTCGATGCAAATTGATAAATGACTATGATTAATATGTTCTCAGCAGGACTGATATTCTCACTGCTCCATTGTGGCATCGTGCTGTCTTCACCAGTTGTAGACGACATCCAAACCTTGCGTTTAACATCAAATAGCAGTGAGCTCTTCGGGTCCGATATTCTTAGCTGCGCACGCGTTCCCGTTCCCACGCGGATGCGTCTGACCATGACATGAACCTTGCGTCTAGCGCCCTATGCCGAAGCAGCCGCCAAGATCAGACGGTCTGAGACAAACACGCGTTTTTAGTATGCTTCACATCAAGAACACGCCGAACTGCCCCAACGGACTGCAGCCGCGAAGCTCGGGTCCGCAGGGCAGTTGAAATTAAGGTCAAGGTTCCGCTCGGACATGGCGTGGTGCATCCCTTCTCCAAAACCGGGGGTCCGACCCAATGACTTGCAGAAGAGGCGGCTCCGTAAGCAAGCGAAAGATGAGATATCACGACGGCATTGGCCATGTTGACGAGCTCCATGTTCCGTGAAACCATGTTTGCTGACGCGGAGGACGGGTAGTTCGGGATACCGTCATCAAGGAACCGGTGCAGTGCGGACTACTTGCCAATAGATGAACCCATGCGTGCCTGGCAACTTATATAAGTACACCTCAAAGTGCTTAAGATTCTACTGATGCAGTTCAAGAACCATTTATAGCTAATCAGTTCGAACAAATTCAACGCCATGGCGCCAAAGATTCAAAAAGTCGCGATTGCCGGTGTATGTCTCACTCATTGCATTTCAATTCAAAGCTGACACAATCAGGCAACCGGCAATGTTGGAACAAGCGTCTTGAAAGTGCTTCTTCAGGATGGCTTCAAAGTCACAGTCTTGACCCGAAAGCAAAAGTCGTTTCCTGACGGGGTCGAGGTCAAGGTCGTCGACTACTCGTCGCATGACGCCCTGAAGGCAGCGCTCCAAGGTCACGAGGCGTTCGTCGACTGCACCCTCGTGCAGGACGACACCCCGACCCGGATGATGGACGCCGCGGCCGCGGCGGGCATCTACCGCTACATCCCCTCCGACTTCAGCCTGGACTTCAACAACCCCAAGCCGCACACGCTGCCCATCTGGTTCAAGAAGGACGCCAATGACAAGCACCTCCTCGCCAAGTGCAAGGAGACGGGCATGACCTGGAGCATCATCTGCAACGGCGCCTTCCTCGACTTCACCCTCCGCACGGGCTTCCTGAACATCGACATCTACGGCAAGAAGGTGGACTACCTCGACGAGGGCAACAACGTCATCTCCTGGACGACGCTGGAGAACGTCGGGCAGGCCGTCTCCGGCACGCTCCGCCACCCGGCCGAGACGGAGAACCGGCCCGTCTACGTCCACTCGACGTACAAGAGCCAGCGGCAGATGGCCGACCTGTGCAAGGCGGCGCTGGGGCCCGACGGGTGGGCGGAGTCCAAGTCGAACATGGAGGAGAAGCTTGCTTGGGCCATGAAGGAGATTCAGGCTGGGAACTTCGGCCTGCCTGTTCTGGGCACCATGATTCAGTATGCCAACTCCAGGCCAGACTTTTCTTCGCCTTGGCCCCAGGACGATAACCCGCTGCTTGGCGTGAAGGAGATGTCGGATGATGACCTCAAGGAGCTTATCAAGAAGCTCGCGGCTGAGAGAGCGTAGTTGTTCGTAGTAATTTCCAGGTTCAACGTGCTCTAACATATTTGAAGTGAACCTTGTTCATGGCGTTCGTGTCTTCTGTCGTGCAATCGGAACTCGTGTTACGCTTTTGGTGATATGCTCGTCTCCTATGGCCATTAACTATTGTAGTACGTCAGTTCCAGTTGCTGAGTATTCATTATTTGCCCGCCTTGTAAAAGTTATCGACTCTTGTTGACCCCTGTTGACCCTTGTATGGTTGGTCCTAAGTAGGTAGGCAGAGAGTCATCAATGGAGGCACACCGGGATATGAATAGGAGTCAAAGTTGGTACAAGACTTCACAGGACTTCAAGAGAAACTGCATTCCAAGATGAGTCGATTCTGGTTTGGCTGAGAAAGACGCCGTGAAATTGCCTTCGGCCTTTCGGTCTACAAACAGGCTGCAATGATGAGTGTCGTCGATCTGAAAAGAACAGTATATATCAGCACGAGTCAAAAGACGAGGCGAGTAGGAACCAAGCCGTCTGTCTGTTCGCTGTAGGTTGCTTGGAAAATTGTGATTGGTAATGTCTCGATGGTTATCTATCAGCACGAACCACTGCCGGCGGTCCCGATATCTCTGGTGTGTCATCGGGTCTCCTGAATGACTTCGTCTCTTGAAGCTCTCGCATTTCCGATATCAGTATCACTAGGAGGCTTCACCATCAGCAAATGTTCCGTCTGGTTCCGAGACGGTACATCCAGGCAAGTTCTTATCAGTGTGTGTGGGGGGTATTGAACGTTTTGACTGCCCGGAATCGTTCCGAAGCCCACTCCTCGGGCCGCTATCATATCTTATCGAAGCTGACACATAACGATCCCTTGTGTTTGTTGAAAGATTCGAATAACGAAATGACCTGAGATTACCAGCAAGTTCCACTGTGGCAAGAAGGGCCGAGTCAGGAAGAGACTCCGGCCGAATGACGAGATGGTGATCAGGGGACGGACTTAGATACGTGTAGAATGTCTCGCCAATGGCCTACGTCATGGCTAGTCGTGAGGGCTTAGTTCAGTTGTCTGGGGAGATTCTCCGAGGTGGAAATGTGTCGCAGAAATATGGTAATGGTTCAAGACAAGAGGCAAGTTTTCAAGACTTTCAAAGTCATCATTCCAACTATGTCATGAAGCCATCTTGAAATCTAAACAATGATAGTGTTGCTACACCACGTGTCGAAAGTCTCACTTCTGGTTCGTCATGACTGAACGTACTGAAAGTGATTGCTGAAGACATGTCAGGCTAGCTCATGGAGCTTTCTTCGTCAACGCCTCCAAAATTTACGCCCGTTTGAATACAGAAATGGAGATCTTATTCGTCACCCTCTTCTCTAGTATTCAATACCCCCTCTGCTACAACTGTATCGAAGGCTCTATAGGCCTATGGGTGTTGTTGTCGTCGTCGTTATTTATCGCCGTCATCGTCGTCGTCGTCGTCCGTCATCGTCGTCGTCGCCCGTCATCGTTGTTATTATTCCTTTGAGAGCCAAGCCACTTAGGAGTGTCGGATAGTAGAGGAGGGGGTGATGAATAAGATATCCCTACAGAAAGATAGCATCCTCACTTGTTCAAGGCCGCGACGACTTTTGACGGTGCCGTGATTATTCCAGAGCCTCGACTTGTCGTTTCAGAGCAGCCCACCGAGATCAATGCAGACCCACGATACGATCATTGAGTAACAGAAATTTGTGCTTCATTGGTATTCTGACCACCGTCTACCTTATCTAGACGGAATCTCCCAGCCAAGGACCATTCTAACAGTTTTCGGCCCGAATTCATAACAAACATCGCTATTCATACAAGACACAAAGAATTCACAAAACCCAAAACACCCTTACAAGTTGCTCCTAACAGGGAGATCCTTGGAGGCACAGCATCCAGAGGTCAGCTTGGAGCCAATGTCCTTATCCGAGGGGACGTCGAGCGCCGGGTTGCCGGTGAAGAAGTCCGAGGGCGTGATGTGCAGCTGCAGCATCTCGACAGGCCTAGGATCCCATTAGTGTCTCGTCATTCATATTGTTAGGCAAGGGCATCGACTCACA
This sequence comes from Colletotrichum musae, assembly GCA_027406025.1. NCBI lineage: Eukaryota > Fungi > Ascomycota > Sordariomycetes > Glomerellales > Glomerellaceae > Colletotrichum > Colletotrichum musae. The sequence goes on from JANVYC010000006.1 coordinate 3,798,744, forward strand.
TGACGGGCCAGTCCTCGATGCGGGGGTTGTGCGTCAGACCAAACACGCTCCAGACGACGACGTCCTGGTTCAGCACGTCGTCGTTCCTGTCGGCCGCGTCCTTGACGCCGCCGACCTCGACCTTGCTCTGCAGCGTGTACCGGCCGCCGGCGTACAGCTCGTGGTCCCTGTACTTTGTGACCCAGAGGTGGTGGCGCGCGAAGAGCGCGCGCTTGGACTGCGTGCTGTTCGGGTCGGCGAGGAGCAGCTGCGTCGCGGGCGGCGTGATCTTGTACCCCACGGGCTTGCCCGTGACGGGGTTCGGCCTGGCCGGGTTCTGGATCTTGAAGACGCGGTTGTTCATCGGCGCGGCGTCGAAGCCGCCCGAGGTGGCCACGGGCGTCTGGCGGACCTCGTACAGGTTGCCGTTGGGGTTCGTGCGGGCGTCCATGCGGAGCGGCAGGCTCTCCTCCTGCACGACGGTGTTCTCGTGGCCGTCGACGGCCGGGTCGATGCGCACGCAGAAGACGTGCTGGTGGTTCTGCGCCAGCGCCCCCGGGCTGACGACGTTGCCCCAGGGGCTGGTCTTGCCCGGGTCGATGTTGACGACCGAGACGATGCCCGTGGCGCGGGCCTCGACGACGATCCCCGCCGCCTGGTCGAACTTGAAGTTGAAGATGTACTCGTAGTTGGCGAGGGTGATGATGAACTGGATGACGAGCTCGCGGCGGCGGGTGACGACGGCGCGGCCGGTGCGCCAGTTGGTGTGCTTCCAGTTGATGCCGTTGTCCTGCTCGTGGAGGCAGATGACGTTCTTGGACTCGACGGCCGCGCCCTTGCCGTCGATGAGGACGCCGTCGAAGTACTGCTTGGTGTTAGCTTACGTGTCGAGGACTGCTAGATGAGTGGAAAATACCTTGATGACTCCGAGACAGTCGCAACCCAGGGTCAGGTTGTTGACGGCGTTGCCCAGGCCACCGTCGCCAAAGTCGAAGGCCTGCTTGCGGTGGAAGGGGGGACGGGGGTCTGCGTAGGGGACAGTCTGGCGGATGTCACGTTAGGATGTGTAAACCATCAATGTAACCAACATGGACAGGGGGCTCACCATATCACTCATGCTGAGACGGTACATCACCGGGCGCCCATCGTACCGCACATCGTGAACGACAGCTCCCTCGCGGGGGTTGAACGTAACACGCATGCGCCACTTCTGCCACTCGATCAGGTTGCCGTCCGAGACGGAGAAGCTGGGGCCCTCGGGCTGGACCACGGTCAGGGGCTTCAGGTCCTTGCGCGTGCCGCCCGGCAGCAGCTCCGGCACGTACTCGCTCTCCTTGCAGTGGTCGACGATGGTGGGCGCGTGGGTGCGGCCGGCGAGCGGGTCCCCCTTGCCGCCCGTGGCCAGGTCGTCGATGCGCACGATCTCCTTCTTGTGCGCGTCCATGACGGGGATCAGCGGCAGCGGGTACGCGTAGAAGTTGGAGTCCGGGTTGCCGCTGCGCGTGTCGCGGGCGAAGATGAGCGCCTGGAAGAAGCGGCTGTCGCCGTCGGCGGCGTCGGGCGCGCCGTACGGCCACGGCTCGACGACGACCTCGAAGCCCTCGGGCAGCTGGAGCTCCGCGATCTTGGCCTGGAAGAGCGGCGAGCGCTTGACGGCCTCGGCCAGGGTCTCGAACTCGTAGCTTGGCGCGGGCTGTCAGCATCTTACTCGGATCTCATCGACAAAGCACCTTACACCGATGACCCCCATGTGCGTGGGGTGTTCCGGAACGGCGGGAAGGGGGGGACTTACATGGTCAAGCTGGCTTGGTGCTCGGAACCGATGACCTTCTGGTCGACGATCTTACCGAGCCCCAGGTCCACGACGGACTCGTAGTACTGCGCCTTTGCGCTGCCGCCGATGACATCGTAGAACACCTGGGCGCATCGCGCTGGCCTCGGCGACGAGGCTGTGAGGGCGCCCGAGTGCTCGAGCTCGAGGAACTTGACGACGTCGGCCTTTGGCGGCTCCCAGAGGTAGTTCTGCCTGAAGTCGAGGACCGATCCGGGGTGTGCTGCGAGGACGATGTCCCTCGCCCGGTTCGTCTCCTCCAGGGACAGGGCGGACAGGGGGTGCGGAATGGTTGCCATGATGGGCGGTGTGCGTGAGTGAGTGTGTGTGTGATTCGGAACAAGGGGGGAGTTGACCAAAGGGAGGTGATGAGGTTGAGGGAGTTTCCGGACTCTTGGGACTGAGCAAGATCTTCCTGCGTCTTTATGAAAAGAAAACTGCTCAGCTCTCGGAAAGATGTAGCTAACTAAGTTGCTTGGTGTTCTGGGCTATCTAAGATCTGAGACAGAGAGGTTTCTCCTCAGTTTGGGCCATTAAATGGTCCAAGAGTTGAGTCGTCGTTGGAGAGCCCGCGGAAGGCGTTCCGAAGGCCACGTACGGAACCCCTCTCGGAACACCGGAACAACCACCAAGTCAAGACCGACTAACAACCCCCTCCCTCGTTGCCCTCCTTATCTTCAACCCCGGCCAAGATAAGAGTTCTGGAAAGCCTGAGAAGTTGATCAGGGGTTAAAAATCACTGAATAGTTTCCCCCCTAGAGGCTTTAGTGATTGGCCAGTGATTATCATGCTGCAGTTGATTGGGCATCCCGCACGAGATAAGATGCCGGACCACACGTCGTGCTGCGGCGCCGCCGTAAGGGTATCGTATCCATTTTGGGCTCTCTTTGGACAACCGTAGCCAGGTTTTGTCTCTTGATTACACTGACACTGTTGATAAGATCGCAGGTTGCGAGTCTCTATAGTCATGGGCCGTTACGTACATAACCAAAACCGCCCCGTCCCCGGAGATGAAGTCGTCAGGATCGTACGACTGTAAGACGACAATTCATCACAAGTCTTCGTTGATTGCATTTTTTTCTTAATACGATTGAAAACCGTGAGTAATGGAAACCGACATGGAAAAGTACCATACGGAGGCGGCGGCCCTGGGGCGGGTCGACTCCCGGAGTCCGGACCCGGCCACCGCCGCCGGCGACGACGACCTGCGGCTCGCGCAGCTCGGACACACGCAGGAGCTCAAGAGGCAGTTCTCCCTGCCGGCGCTCGGCGCGCTGTGCGTGTGCCTCATGGCGACGTGGGAGGCGCTGTCGACCGTCGTGGCGCCGGCGCTGGTGGGCGGCGGCGGGCCGTGTCTGTTCTACAACCTGTGAGTTCTTTCGACAACTCGGCTTCAGTCTCTGGGTGAGACAAAAACTAACAATTGGCGTGTTAGTGTCCTCTCGACGATCTGCACCGTTTGCATCGCCTCGTCTCTGGGAGAGATTGCTTCCATCTACCCTACAGCTGGAGGTTAGTAACCCCCCCCCCCGAAGTCTTCAACCGAGACAACTGTGACAACTCTCACTCGCAGGCCAATACCACTGGGTCGCCGCCCTGTGCCCCTCCTCGACCCGGTCCGCGGCCGCCTTCGTGACGGGCTGGATCTCCGTCGGCGGGCAGGTCGTGCTGACCTCGTCGGCCGCCTTCGCCGCGGGCCTGCAGCTGCAGTCCCTCATCATCCTCAACGACGACTCGTACGTCCCCGCGCGGTGGCAGGGCATGCTGTTCTACTGGGCGATCCTCGTCTACGGCCTGGCGATGAACGTCTGGGGGCATAGGATGCTGCCCATGGCCAACCTCGTCTCCGGTACCTCGCTTCCATAAACCCCCTTTTTTTCTTCTTCTCAGAGCTAACATAGCTTGGGTTGGTAGGAGTCCTCCACGCAACGGGCTTCGTCGCCATCCTCGCCGTCCTCCTCGCCATGGCCCCCAAGAACACGCCCTCCTTCGTCTTCGCCGACTTCGTCAACTCCAGCGGCTGGGACAACGACGGGGTCTCCTGGCTCGTCGGGCTCATCAGCGCCGTGTACCCGTACCTCGGCTACGACGCCGCCTGCCACCTGGCCGAGGAGATGCCCAACGCGAGCCGCGACGTGCCGCTCGCCATGGTCGGCAGCGTGCTCGTCAACGGGGCGATGGGCCTCGCCTACGGCACGGTGCTGCTCTTCTCGACGGGGCCGCTCGGGGCGCTGCTGTCCACACCGACGGGGTACCCGTTCATGCAGATCTTTCTGGATGCCACGCGCTCCCGCGCGGGCGCGACGGCCATGTCGCTGATCATAATCTGCACCGCGGTCGCGGCCACCGTGGCGGGCATCACGTCGACGTCGCGCACGCTCTGGGCCTTTGCGCGCGACCGCGCGACGCCGTTCGACCGCCTTTTAAGTAGAGTCGACAGGCGGCACCAGATCCCCGTCAACTCGGTGGTGGTCGTGACGGTGCTGCAGATGCTGCTCGGCTTCATCTACCTCGGCAACACGACCGCCTTCAACGCGATCCTGTCCATGGCGATTATCGGCATGTACTCGAGCTACATCGCGCCCATCGCCTACATGATGTCGCACGGCAGGAAGAACCTGAGCGTCTCCGACTACGGGCCGTTCAGGCTCGGCCCCGTGCTGGGACCGGTGCTGAACGTCGTCAGTCTGGTCTGGATGGTGGTCGTCATCGTCTTCAGCACGTTCCCCTCGGCGATGCCCGTGACGCCGCAGAACATGAACTACTCCATCGTCGTCATGGTCGGCTGGCTCGTCTTCGGGGTCGTGTACTACTTCACCTTTGGGCGGGACAAGTTCGAGGTGCCGGCCGTCAACAGTAACGTTGTTACGGGGATTTCGGTTCCTGCTGATATAGCCGTATGAATTATGAAGAGAGATTAGATGTTTGGTAGAAGTGGTAGATCAGGTAGATTGGATATAGTAAGATCTTGGGTTTAAACAATGCTGGCCATGATTAGTTTCGCTCGAACATTTCGTCTGGAACTCCCCTAGATCAACCCCTGAAACCGCCTCGAAATCTCCTCCGGATCCCCGAGGTCGTTCACCCCAAAGAACCCGGCCGGAAACTCCGGCGCCGCCGCCTGCCCGGTGTTCGCGTGCCCGAACGCGTCGAACAGGTTCATCAGGTCGTTGCCCATGCTGAACATGTCGGGCACCGCGCCGTTGGCCAGCGGCGTCGCGCCGTACGTGTCCCACCCGTAGTCCGTCCTCGCCCGCTCCGCCAGCCCGGGCTGCTGCTGTTGCTGCTGATGCTGTTGACTCCCCACCTCCCCCGGCCGCGCATCCCCCGGGCCGTCCCGCTGCTCCCCGTCCTCGTTCGCCGCCGCCGGGGGCAGGTCGCCCTTGTCCGGGTCCGTCCGCAAACCGAGCGACTTTATCCCCGGCATCAGACCCCGTATCGTCTTCCACAGCCTCCGGCTCGCGTGCCCGTGGCGCGAGAAGCTCTTGATCAGCTGCACCGCCTTCAGGAAGCTCTCCTTGCACGGCTCCGTGAAGACGCCGGGCGCGTGGCACACCGCCAGCAGGATCACGGCCAGCGCGCTCATCAGGAAGTAGTTGAACGCGTGCTGCTGGCGCGCGTAGATGTCGCTCGTGTCGTTGAGGTGCACGAGGACCTGGATGGTGTCGAGGGCGATGTCGGTGACGAGCTTGGCGCTCTGCATGTCGGCGCGGATGCTCGCGGTGCTCAGGACGTGGTGGCGGTGGATGAGGGTGCGCATGTGGTTCCCGCGGAGGTAGAGCAGCGACCGGAGGCGGTGCATGCTGCGCGGCTGGCTGCGCGGCGCCAGGCCCAGCCGGGGGTGCCGAATGCGGAGGTCCTCGGGGATCGAGTTGAGCCAGTTCTGCGTCATGAAGTCGAGGAACGCGACCGTGTCTTTGGGGATGAACTGGGACGGCGACTCGAAGGGCGGGAGGGCGTCCCAGACCTTGGAGCAGAGCCGGCCGTACGCGACCATGCATTTCAGATATGGGTACTCGTCGCCCTGGGTTAGAGACACGTTAGCGAAGATGCTCTTCTTGATATCGTGAGTAAGAAAGACACTTACCGGCTCCGGCAGCTCCGGGTCTATGTCCCGGTCGACGATGCCAAACGATAAGCTCGTCCCGAAGCTCCACCTACGATCGAGGACGTAGACGCACCAGAAGCACCGCATGGCCAGGTCCTGCGCCTTCGGGTCCTTGAAGTTCTCGAGCAGGATCGCGCGGCGATGGAGGCCGATCTCCAGGACCTCGCGGCCCGAGATGCCGATGGCCCGCCAGGCGAGGAGCTCCTCGCCGCAGTGGAACCAGTAGATGCTCTGTCTTGGTCAGTATTTGTGGCCAGACGGGGTGTGGCAAAGGGGGGAACGTAACTCACCAGCATCGTCATGATCTGCAGCTCCTTCAGATCGATAAACGCCTCGCCCGAGACGCGACACACCACGGGCTCGACGTCGTCGACGAGCTTCGTGCTGATGGGGTTTTGCCCCTGCGCCTCCATCACCACCGCGGTCGCAATCGCCATCTTCAGGATGTGGACGTCCTTGACCTCGATCCTCGGCTGGTCCCCGTCGCTCCCATCCTGCGCGCCATCCCCGGCGCCAGCTGCGCCCTGCTGGTTCCTCACAAAGTCGATAATGTGCGGCAGGTTCAGCGACACCTCCCTCATGTTCGTGAACGGGTAAACCGACTCCACCTCGTCCGTGTACACATCCAGCAGCCTCAGAACCTCGTCAAAGTCCAGCGTCAGCAGGCAGTCCAGGTCCTTCCGCTCCGGAGACGTCTGGCGCTCCGAGGCCGCAGACGACCGCCCCGGCGACCCCCTCGGCGACGCGACCGGCGACGCAGACCTGCTGGCGGTCGTCTCGTCCCCCGTCTGGATGCGCATGCGCGTGAGCGACGTCTCGGCGATGCGCAGGCTGAACGCCGACCTCGTGGGCCCGACGAACTGCGGCTCCCGCGGCTCGCTCGGCCGCCGGGTCGTCTCGCTCGCGTACAGCGGGCTCGGGTGCTGCGGGCCGCCACCAGTGCCCGCGAGGGCGGCCGGCGAGCGGGCGGTGATGTGCGCGATCTTGCCGGTCAGCTCGCGCAGCGACGACGTCAGCGTGGCGACCTGCTCGCGGAGCACGGCGACCTCGTCGCTGAGGTTCCTGCTGTTCGGCTCGTCCCTTCCCGTGGTGGTCTCGCGATCCCTGTCTTTGAGGGGCGTCTGCAGCGGCCCCGGGGCGAAGACGCAGTCGGCGCCGTTGGAGAGGCAGCGCCGGCAGACGGACTGGTGCTCCTCCCGGATGCATTTCAGCTTGCGCTTCTTGCATTCGTTACTTCACCAAGTCGGTCAGCATCGCCATAGACGGAGAAGAAGACGACACATACCAAGCGACGGGCGTGTACTTTGCCCTCTTGGCCCGCTGTCCCTCGCCGGTCGGTGGCGCAGGGCGCTTCGGGGGGGCGGCGACGGACCCAGCGGCGGTGGACTGCGGCGTCGCGGCCTCAGCGGTCGCGTCGCGCTCCGGGCCCATGTCTCTCGTCCGCGTCTGCGTGCAGTAATTAGTGTCGGGGCCGGAGCGGTCGGGTTCCGCAGAAGTTGGTTGTACGGTGTAGGGCGGAGGATTCGGAATGGGCGAGAGGTGAAGGTGGAAAGGTGTTCCGAGGAAAGAGGGAGACGTTCCGGCAGTTGCGTCAGTTTACGTTGTGTAGGTACCTGAATAAAAAGGCCTAGGCCTGCCCTGCCGGCTTATCTCGGAGCTAACCTTCAAAATGGAACCCCCCGGAATGCCGACGCAGGGCCCAAACTCCCTGAAGATTGTGGGGTTGATAACGACTCTAGCGCCTTATCTAAGTCGATGTTACTGAACAACCTACCTAGGTAGTCAAAGGGCCAACTTCTGCCCGACGTAAACATCGACAACTTGGAAAGATCGAAACCATGGCGGCGAGTAGACAGAGAGAAGATACAGAAGCATTGGCGGACGCGGTGAGGTCAAAGCAGTCACGGCATTGTTCGGTAGAGACTGAGTATCTTGGTTTACCTCCCTATTCTGCATTGGCCAGAGAACATCCCCCACATCCTGCAAATCCTCCACGTCCAATACATCTCCTGTATTCTTCCCAACTGGCGGTCTCCTCGTTGCTACATGCTCTAGGGCTTTCCGTGTAGGCTGATCGTGTGCGGAGAGGTAGCTGTCGATAGGCGTCGAGGCGCGTGGGCATGTCTGAAATATCCGTGAGTGTTAGCCCTGATGTGCGGCCGCTGGGAAGAGGGGAGAACTCACAGCACAAGTCACTCAGTCGACGTCCTCGACCTTCAAGCCGGCCACGTTCTCGGTCACCGACGACATCTGCTTCTGGGCCTCCTGGGCCTCCTTCGCCTTCTGGGCCTCCTGGGCCTTGGCCCTAGCCTTGGCCTTGGCCGCCCCCTCGGCCTTCGCCTTCGCCACAGTCTCGGCAAGTGCCGCCTTCGCCTCTCCAATCGTAGCCGAGACCCTCACAACCTTGGAAGAGGAGCCGTCGGGGGACTCCTCGACCGTTTTGACTTCAAAAGGAGGCTGCGAATCCGGGCCGTAGTAGACCAAAGCGTACCTTTCGCTGCGGCAGGGCATGGTGAACATGTAGGCGATGTGCTCGCCCTTGGCTGCGCGGGCGGCGATGTCCGCCTCGAACTCCTTAGACGTGTCGGACATGGTCTTCACCTGGTTGCCCACAAGGCAGTCGTCGGGCGCGGCGGAGCAGGCGGCGAGGAGGGCGTTGTCGTTCAGCGGGTGGCCCCGAGGATAGAAGACGTGGCGGTGTTGGATGAACCAACCCAAGGCATCGGCGAGGCGCTTGGCGTCGGGGTCGTTGGGGCCTCCCTGGCTCTGGAAGCGCCGAATTCCCTGCCCGAAGATCAAAATGATGACGCCGATCGAAGAGTCCGGGCCCCGGGCAATAGTCTGCGGGATGTCCTCGGCAGGGATGCCCATGGTGACGATGAGGCAGCGGTAGACGTTCAGGAGCTTGCCATCGTCCCCGGGCTGGTAGCATCGATCGAAGCCGAAAGTCTCGACGGTGGCGGGGTCCTCGGGGGCCTGGTCGCTGTCGATGGAGGCACGGAGAATCTCGGCGGGGGTCATTGAGGACAGGTCAATAGTGGAAGGTTTGGCGGCGTTCTTGTTGCGGCGTTTGGCTATGGCCTCTTCCGCCACCTGACGGAATGTCTCCAGATACTCGCCTTCTTGTTCTCGTCTTTCCTGGCCGGTCTCCCGCCATTCGGCCTCGGCGGACATGATTGCGGGTCGTCGAGGGCACTTGAGATAATTGGGAGAGTTGCTGGGACCGTTTTCCGGACCTGATAACAAGAGTGAGAAGTGTCCGTGGGAGGATATGGTGAGGTGTCGGCTCGTTTTGTACCTACCCAGGTAGCGGAGTTGAAAACGGGGAGGAGAGAAAAAAAAAGAAAATTCAAGTCGACTGGGGAAAAGTTGGGAAGGCGTGAGAGAATGGCAACTTCCCTTCCAGGCAGAGGGGTACGTATTTGGCAGAACGTGGGAAAGGAGAGGCATCAGCTTCAGGCAGGTGCGGTCAACAAAATCAGACGGGAAAAGACGACACAGACAGCGGTGAGCTCCTTCTGGGTTTGTTTGCCTGTCTTGCACTGCTGGTTGCCGTTCCGGTCGAAAAGCGAGCAAACGCAATACGGATGAAATTCATCGCTGTACCAACTATTTCAACCGGAGTGCAGATAAACATGCCACTCAAGGGACTACCGACCCGGACCATGTTGGTAATAAGCGGCCATGCTTCCTTCTCTCTCTGGGTTGCTGCTTGATGTGGGATTCAGCGGTGTCGAGCATGTCGCGGCACCTTCCGTTTGGTTTCCGTTCGGGAGGTACCATGGACACTCCTGCCTCAGAAACGTTGCCTCGGCCAAAAGTGACGTCAAACGTCAAACATCAAACGGATCCCAAAGTACCATGTACCTCCATAGGTAGACAGACATGTCGCTGGAGCAGAAGGGGCCAGGCACCGGTCAGGAACAGAACATGGAGGTCCGAGTTGGCTGATGAAATGGAAATGTATTTGCAGCAGCACTTGGCTCTCGAGGGAATCAAGCTGAAAAATAATAGTGTAACTTCCTTCTCTTTCAACAGCCGCAAGGCCCGCCTTCCGTCTCAAAGCGTCACCACCTCTTCCATCCAGTTTCCTAGACAGAGAGACCATGTCCGCTCTGCAATCCGCCCCGATACCCAAGCTGCATCTCCCCATGCTCCAGAGAGACATAAAACGCGCTTAGGCGGCGGTCTCGACCTTGATGCTGGCCTTGCCGGCGCTCTTGTACCCCTCGGTGGCGACGATCATGTAGTCAAAGGTGGTGCCGAGGTTCATGCCGGCCTTCTTCCAGGCGTCGAAGAAGTTCTTGGTGGTGACGGTGCCGCCGGTGCGCTTGTTCTCGCGGATGGCCCAGAACTGCTTGAAGGTCTTGGTGCCCTCGATGGAGGGGGCGTTGGTGCGGGTGCTCTCGTACAGCTTGTAGACGCTGCCGTCGGAGGTGACGGTGCCCTTGAGGGTGCCGGCGCTTCCGGGGTTGTACTCGCCGTGGTTCTCGACGATGTAGCTGGGGGTGGTTAGACTCATGTTCCTCTTCTATTCTTCGGCAACCAAATACTTACTACTCAATCAGAGGGTTCTTGGTCCAGCCGTAGACGGTCAGGTAGCTGTTGCCGTTGTTGACGGGAGACCAGGTGCCCGAGTACTTGATCGTCTTGGGCCCGCCCGTCTTCCAGCCCTTGCCGCCGACGAAGTTGCCGCCGGACTGCCACTGGACCGAGTACGCGCCCGCGGCGCCGTTGGTGTAGGTCACGGGGGACGCGCCGTCGGTCCACCACGAGTAGAAGTAGCCGTTGTGGGTGCCCTGGGTGCTGGGCGTCGACTGCCTCTTGACGAGGTCGGTGGTGCCCGGGGCGGAGGGGGCGGCGAGGGCGCCGACGGCGGCCAGGGTGGCGGTGAAGAGGGAAGAGAAGGAACGCATCGTTGGATCGACAAAGATGCCTTTGGTATGTACAAAAAGTGGTTTAAAGAACGAATGTAAGGGTCGGAAAATGTATGGACAGAGAGAGTGTGGTGTCAGTTCGGTGAACCGTCAGAAAGAAGAGAGGGGAGGAAACATTGGGTGGACGATCCCCTTTTCAATGAGACGTTGCGCTTTGCGATCGCCATGTTCATCGAGCTGGGCCCCGGCGGGTGGGCTCTGGTGGATGCTCGCCGGGAACAGGGTGCCTGGGTTAGGCGATGGACGACGGGGGATGACAGGGGCATACGGAGATTCAAGTGCCGTTTGGGATGGATGGATGGGTAATTTTTCCCATCTACTCGCGAGGTTCGCGGGCGATGAGCTTTCCCAGAATCGCTCAAGGGTGGGTTGCAATGCAGCAATAAGTGGGTGGAGATGTTTGGCGAGTCTCTATTCATTCCGTAGGTAGCAAAAAATCATCTCTGCGATGTTCCGAGCATCTCGGTCTGCTTGAATTGTCTGCGTGACCCGTGATGATGGCGACGAGGGGAGGGGCCGACTGCCCGAAAAGAGGTTGATGGACGGTCGAGATGCACCGATATTGGACGCGTCGGGCTTAGGCCCAGGAGGTCGAGAGTCGGATTGAGTGCCGCGTCGTCGGGTGTAAATGAGCCAAGCCGGGGCCGATGTTGCATGATCCCTGTCGGTCTCCTCTCCGCAATTTCGACTCCGGCACTGCGGCCGAGCGGCGTGCTCTTGGTCCCTCCCCTGAGCCATCAGGCCGCCCCCCTATTTAGCCGGTCATGCTGGGTCTTAAAGGAAGTGTGTTTCTGTGGAATTTATCCAGAACGCGCCATGATCCCGGACGAAATCACGACGGGATCTTGCACATCACTGCTGTTTAACTCAAGCTTTTAAGGCTCGGGATGCCGGGGCTAGCTTAGGTGCTATGCAATTGTAAGCGCGGGCCATCAACAATTCAGGAGGCAGGATGTCTTATGTGCTGTATTATGTGTGGTATCTTGAGTGATGGTGTGCATTTTGCCGCCGGTTGAAAGCACTCAGCGGCTATTCTTTGGGTGCTTTCAAGGGATGGAATGATTACGTGATGTCGGAAGGCAATTGGCTAGTGGTATCTGCCGACTGCACCTGGTATAACGGCATCTTCATCCAGTCAGCTCTGCGGTTGGGTCCGGCATTAACTGCCCTCGTCTGTCCCTGGTATTGGCGCTAATAAGGCAGTTCCAACTCCCAGACCAGTGAATACCGATCCAAGTTCTCGACATTTATGGGTGCATGAGAATACTCCGGGCCGGTTAGCTTGGCCACGGGCTGGTGAAGCCATCAATCACCGTTCGTACTAATCTGTCTACTGGGTAGGCCCGTAACACAAGTCTTGCCATCCAAGTGGTCCTATCACCGCCGCTTGAACCGTCACTGTTAGCGCTGTACGCCCTTAGGTCAACGACCTGAGGCCACCTGCCGTCCATCGTCGCTTCAAACCCGCGCCACATTCCAACCGGATCAAACCCCTGGCCAAGGTCAAGTGATGCCGTCGAGCCACAGTGAGCCAATCCCATGAAGCACCATTAAGTAAGCACCGCATTAGCGAGAGACCCTGAGTTGCACGCACTCCAGTGTCACTGGCGCACTGGTGCAGTGGACGCCCGGGCTGCACCGACCCCGCATTTGGGCGCGTCCAGAACTCTCTTTCCCCAGGTCCAGCCCAGCCCAGCCCGTAGGGAAGGAGAGACCGGACGACGTCAGTCCAGTCCAACGCCAGCCCGCGCCAGCAAGTGGCACCACCCTTCGCTGGTCCTTGCCCCTTTGTCGGTCCCTTTTTGGAGAAGGAGCATCTCCCTACCTACCTGCCCAAGGCAGTCTGGCAATGTAGTACCTAGGTACCTCGCCTGAGGTGCTAGGAAGGAAGGCAGGAGAGTACCTCAGGAGGTAGGTAATAGGCAGGAGCAACTAGCTGCCCGTCATGCCTGCCCTTCCTCCTCATCAGATCAGCCGCACCCTTCGAAATGCGGGGGGTCTCAACTTCTTCGACCGCACACTGTCCTCCTCCTCCCTGCGTCTGCAGTTGAGTTCGAATCTGCGGCATCACTCTTCTGCCCGGCCTCTCGCGACATGTAAGCAGCGCCCGCTTGTGCCATCGGCAGCATCAGCACCGTGTAAACACCCGTCCCGTCCCCGATCCCCCGTCGTCTCCACACCGCCGACGCCGACATGACCCTCTCCAACGGCTTCCTCCCTCGGTCCAAGGCCTCCAGGGCCCACGCCACCGCCCACCTCAAGGAGATCATCACCCCCGAACTCCTCGAAAAGGTCCGCCGCTTCTGGTTCAAGCACCTGCGCACCGAGGAGGCACTCATCCTGCCCCAAAAGAAGCAGATGGGCCGCTGGTTCTTCTGCGACGCCGAGTTTGACGAGCTCTGCATGTCAGCCAACCCCCCATCCCCCACCGCCCATCCCTCGACTGACCCCAACGCAGAAGAAAGTTCCGCCCGGCTCTCGAGGCCATCAAGTCCTCGAGGGCGACGGCCAAGGACATCCTCGCCATCGCCCGGCCCGTCACCCCCTTCCAGTGGCTCAGCCTCGTCATCCTCCTCGACCAGGTCCCCCGCAACTGCTACCGCGGCCCCGCGTCCGCCGTCGTCTTCCGCGTCTTCGACCCCGTCGCCCGCGAGCTCGCCCACCACGCCGTCCAGGCCGGCGCCCCCGTCCACGCCCGCGTCCGGTACCGCCTCGCCTACCGCATGTGGTTCTACCTCCCGCTCATGCACTCCGAGGACCTCGCCCTGCACGACCAGGCCCTCGGACACTACCGCCAGATGAAGGCCGACTTCGAGCAGCTCATGGCCGAGGACGGCACCGCCGGCGACGACGACCGCCGCCGCTGCTGGGGCGTGCTGGCCGTCCAGAGGGACACGGCGAGGGACCTGCTCGACACCAATTACGACTTTGAGCTGAAGCACCGCGACATCATCGAGCAGTTTGGCAGGTACCCCCACCGCAACTTCGCCTTGCACCGCGAGTCCACCCGCGAGGAGCGGGAGTACCTCAAGCACGGCGGCGAGACCTTGAACAGCGGCCGCTAAGCGAGCCGGCGCCTGGGTTGTAATTCTAGTATATCCATCTCAAGTAATGTCTGACGGCCGTTGGAGGATAGTTTTTGTATCATTATGGGGAAAACGAGGGGAGCATACGGCATGGAGCGCTTCGATTCAGTTGGTTTGCTGTTTGGGGGTTAGCAGGAGCCGCTTGCATTGTTTCAACTCCGACCACGGATTCAATTTTACTTATAATTTACATTTTCTCCATACCCGTTCCAGCACAAATTATCCCAGTTTACAATCCTTCCAACGATGCTCTCGCAAACTCAAATGTCACAACTGCGCTTGTTCGTCGTGAACCTGGCCGTGTATACCACGGGGATCTCTGCTTACGGTACGGCATCGAAGATCTAACAGACCCCGACCCTTGCGATGAAGGGAACGGCTTACCGGACGTCGCGTAAGTTTGGGGGAACCAAATAGTTCATCATTATCGCGTCTTGCTGTCTCAGTCTGCTCTCGATCTTGCAGGGCGTACCTAGCGGGAGAATACTCCACACACGAGATGCATGTAAGATAGGTCGGGATCTACCCATAGTGCGGCCAGAACTTTGGGGAAGATCCCGTGTCTCGTAGGCTTCTCTGGCAAGTCGTCCCATCGACGGTGATCTGCTCTCCCTTGGCACGGTCCCAGAGATTGCAAACGATTGAAATGTCGAGGCCGATGTTCATAATTCAAAGCGCCACGACGACCTATCAAAAGCATCACATCTGGGATATAATTGTGTAGTTACTATGTAGCCTATTCAAACACCACTTAAAGTGTCCCACGGCATTCAGTCTAATACCACTCAAGTTTTGTTATTTTTCTTCGATTTGTCAGTACCTAGTCACTAATATCATTATTATGATACTTTAGAAAGTCTCTTTCATAAGACGAGGAATACACTTAATTTACATCAACCCAATGTTTCGTTTAAGGCTGGAGTAGTGTGAGAATATGTGTACAAGGAAGCGACAGAGTGAAAAGCTGTTATAATTAAGTTCTTATGCCTAAAGCTTACTCTGAAAATCCAAGTCTTTCCTGGTGTACTTCAGCCACTTGAGTCATCATGCCTCAGCCCTTGCTACCTAAGTTGAGAACGGGCTTGGGAACCTTGATTTCAGAGGCACACAAACACGGTCGCGTCTGCACAGGGCACATTCCTGACGACAACCACTTTGTTTTGTTTTGTTATTTTGTTAAAAAGGGCACTCGTCGACCAAATTTCGTCTTCATCTTTCTCTCTAAAGCCTTTTCGCTCTTGCCAAACCACCCACCACAACAAAATACAACCCACCTTTCTATCCCCACTGAGACACAGACACACACTCAGTCTTCGATCATTCGACATGGCGCCAAACACCAGGAAGACAACCAAGGCCTCGACAGCCAAGTCGAAACACCAGGAGTCGTCCAAGCCAGCCAAAAGAGCGGCGGCGGCAGCGACGCCAAGGGCAGCGAGCACGACGACAAACTCAGCGACCGCGACGCCATCGAGAACAGACATGATCCTCCCGCTGCGCGACCCGTACATGCAGCAGATCATCACCGGCGCCAAGACCCACGAGTTCCGCAGGTATGACATGCCGGGAGTCGAGCGCATCTGGTTCTACCGCTCCGCGCCGCACTCGGCGCTCACCCACGTCTGCGAGGTGTCGCGCGCCGGGACGCGCGACGCGGGAGACGCGCCGCTCCCCGAGGACGGCCTGGGGAACAGGGAGTACAACGAGAGAGACCCCGAGTGGGAGGGGTATGATCTCGCGTTCCGCATCGACTCCGTCTACGAGATTGGTGCGCCCGGCGGGAGGGGGATTAAGCTGGCGGAGATGAAGGGGGAGTTTGGGATGAAGGCTGCGCCGCAGTCGAGGTGTCGGGTGCCGGTGGCTGTTTTGGAGAGGTACAGGTGGGATGAGCAGACGAAGATTCGGTGAGGGTGGACGGTGGTGGTCTCTGTGGATAGCGGGATATCGCTTCCAACAATGCTATTAATGATGAACGCCGGATTATGAAGATGGACGCCTGAACGTCTCGATTGCCTCCTCCCAAGAGTTCTACTCCCTAGTTGTTAAAGAAGCAGTGAAGACTGTGCTGTGCCGTTGGTGCCGATCCTGGGTGCAATGTCGCGCCGGTTGTTGTCGGTCTCGCAGACGTCGACTCCGAGAATCTGGAGGTGTTGGAGATCCCCACTTAAGACGGCGCCGGTCCGGTGCAGTCGGCGCGGGCGCCGGAAGGCATTCCGATGGTACTCCGCATACGCTTCCGACCGCCTCAGAACCTAGAAGCCTTGGGGATTCAAGCGGTGACGTGATTTAAGCTACTAACTTACGTTGAAGTAACGTCGGGGTTGTTGTCGCCGCCCAGATCGAGTCAAAGTTCTTGGGGCGGGATTTCAAGAGACTCACTACTCCCGAAAGTTTGAAGACAAAGATCCGTCATTCCCAAGCGGCCCCTGCATAATAAGCGTTTAACCTGAGCTTTTGAACTCTCGAACATGTTCCGCGATCCGGATCTTCATACCGAATCTGGACCTGACGGGAAGAGTCGCCGTTTTTTGTGTTCCCCCTTGCGGCGCTGGGGCACGGCCGTATCTCGGCCGGGCTATACCATTGCACATCTCCGTGAACACCGTCTCCCTTTTCAGCGAGGATTCAGGCTAATTCGTCACGTCTGCCCTGCCGGCCGAACGGTCGTCTCTTGGCGGGGCATGCTGTGCTCTCCTGCTGGCTCAAGCGTTTCGACGAGGACGCAAGGCCAAGCCGATCGCCCGGCACGGTTTGTTTGGCAGGAAAACTTTATTTGTCAACAAACAGCTATCCTCGGCCGTTCTGGTCCCCGGACGGGTCATTGTTTGATCTGCCCTCGTCGTCGGCTATTGAAAGACGCTGGGCTTAAGATCCTATGTCGTCGGAGGACTCGGAGGGCGTCGCGATGCGCGCCGGCGCGGGATGAAAGCCGCGATGACCATACTGAACAGCGTAGCCAAAGGCGAAAAAGCAACAATAGGACTTGCAAGAATCGTAGGACATGTGCTCACTATGAGCCATAGTCTAACAGCACTCAATTAGATGTCAAGGGGAGGGCTACCATTCCACATCAAGAGTTGATTAGTAAACATTATGAATTTACTATCGTGATGCTTCCAACCTTCACCATAAATACAGAGGCTACGGCTCCTCACCCTATGCCGCCTGTATATTGCTCGAAGTGTGAGGTCCCCACGTTGTCCTTGCAGTTCCACCTCTTCATCCAGTATGCCTCCGCCTCCCAGCATGCCGGGTGTCTAAACCTCTGGAGTTGAAGTGGCATGCTCGTTGCCTTGTAGTCGTGAGCCATTCCCACGTCGATCGTGTCGTTTCTGACCTGGATATGGGGCGTTCGACCGACGGTGTGTTTGGTCTAAATTTTACACGTTAACACTTTTCAAAAATGAGGGAAAGCCTTTGTAGCTTACCAAGTCCGCGAAGAGTGGCCGTCTCACCAACTTATATGTCATCCGGGCTGACGCCTGTACCCCGCCCTCTGGTATGTTGGAGACGCGAGGTGGTAGAATAGTGTGGTATCCGTCCTTGGTAACATCGTTCATCCATAGCTCGTAGTGCCCTTGTCCTCCTCATCAACCGAGCCCCTCCGGCTGGCGACCTCCGCCTGCCTGACCGTGATCCGGCTGCTCTTCGACCCGCGCCGCATCGACGTGCTCCCGCCGGCCCCCCCGTCAAAGATCCTGTCCGACCGGTTCGTCTGCAGCGACTTCCACACGGGCGACAGCGACCCGCCCGTCTGCTCGATCGGCGGCAGCGCCTGCAGCATCGCCGCGTTCCCCACCGCCGTCCGGTTGTCGCTGTCGGGCAGCGTCACCGACGGCAGGCTCTCCGGGCCGCGGCAGTTGCACGCGCTCATGCGCGTGAAGGACAGCAGCTTGTTCAGCACGACAAACTCTACCTTGAGCTTCACGCTGTAGACGAAGGGCTTGCACATGGTCTGTATCTCGAACTTGTCGTTGTACTCGAGCACGATCAGACCGGTGTCGAGCAGCAGCACGGCGGCGAAGAGCGCGGCGAGGTGGCGCACCATGTTGGCGACGGCCTTGGGCTTGATGGCGCCCAGCGGCTTGAGGCTGTAGTACCCCTCGTAGAGAAAAAACCCGGCGATGATGGTCTCCTGGATCGTGAAGACGACCAGCTCGACCTTCTCGTAGATCTTGAACGGCACGACCCACTGGCCCGGGTGGTTCGAGTTGGCGAGGAAGAAGATGACCGTCTCGGGGACGTGCATGGTGACGGCGTTGAAGACGATCATGGCGAGCACGAGGCGGATCTTGCGCTGGCTGTGGACGACGAGGTGCAGCCGCGACCAGAGCACGACGGCCTGGCCCGTCACCATGGAGTACCACGCGATCGGGATGATGATGCTCGAGGCGAAGATGGCCTGGCGGTAGTAGCCGAAGTAGCGCAGCACGAAGGCGATGACGTTGATGTTGATCCCCGTGTTGGACACGACCATGCTCCAGAAGTACCGCCCGCGCCGCCGCTTGAAGGTCGTGAAGATGGAGAAGAAGGTCTCGATCGTGTTGTAGTACGCCATGGCGGCGAAGGCGATCATCACCATCGCCTGGGCCTGCGAGACCGATATGGTGCCCGTCTCTCCCGCCATTCCTCTCTTTCTCACTCACGCTCTCTATCCCCTCCCTCCCTTAGCAGTAGGCGATCAGTGTAGGGACTGGACTCGAAGGGTCGCCGGCGCCGGTGAATCGGACCTCTTGGGAGGCATCATGGAAGAAGACAAACTCGACGACGCGAACGTGGGATGTCGCGTTCGACTGGGAGACGGGACGGAAGATGTGATGGCGTCGCCACGGGCACCCAAATGGAACAATCCCATAGGATCCTACTTAAGACGAGGGCATATCATCTCGTTTGCCGAGCCGACGGAAGACTTTTTGGTCCCAAAGTTCGGGACGGCAAGGCCGTTTAAGGTTCGGGAACCACTTCACGAAGAAAGTCTAAACCTCCTCAGCGATTGCCGCCTCGCCTCTGAAACTGGGAGTATCGCGACTGAGATGGAGGGGTGGTCTGGACCCTGACTCGTCCTTTTGACTTGTCGCACGAATCAAACGGCGGCAACTACGTTCTAGACTGCAACGCTGCATCAACTCTGTTCTCCGAAGGCGTTGCAAGTTGGCACACTATCGATGTTTGGTACAAGGTTGTTGCCTTTCCAGAATCGCCTCCAAGAGGAAGGTCGTTGACCGTGTCCTCGGAAAACCCGGTTCCATTGGTTGGGCAGAGACGAGTTGAGCGTAGCGTCGCCGGCATTTTAAACCTTTGAAGTTCAGACGGCACACGTGTTCCCGCTGAATGTCTCCAGTCGGAGACCCTCGTTCTCTCTGGGTCTTGGGGTTGTTGGTCTTCTAGAATGCCGCCTCAAAGGAATCAACAAGACGCCCGAGTGACGTCAAGATTTGCGCGTCTGTGTTACGAGTGCCAGCCTAGGTGGTTTCTTGTCGGTGGAGCAAATCCGCCGGTTGAAGCACTTACGATGTCGAACAGCGCCACGGTTGGGCGCCCACTGCTGATGTCCAACTGCGGTCAACTGAAAGCAACCGCATTCAATACCACTGAAAGCTTTTGAAAGTTGTCGAGATGCCAGCAGTCTTTGCAGCCTTTGTCAATAACATCACGACGCCTGCCTCTTTTTCAGCAGCCAACCACATGGGGTTGCGACGGATAAGAGAACTGTGTTAGGTTGATACTACGGATTAGAGGAAACTGTACAGCGACAGCCAAGGGTCGTCTCTCCCTTTTCCGACACACCCTTCGGACTGAAGTCGCGACCTTGAGCATTTTGAAGCACGTCGAGGTTTGGTACCCCGATTCGTGCCGGCCGGCAACGCCTTAAGGCACTGACTAAGGTGATTTGATACTGCATACTGGCAATTGTGTATCCAGTTTGGAAAGGAATTGCGCATTGTTGGCTTGGACGTTGGAATAGTTGTTGATGCAATGCGACTGCTCGTAGACTATGAACATTTCCAGAGGAGACCGACTGGCAAGATATATCAACCATAGAAGCCATACGAATCGCAAGCCTTTCAGACTCGGGATCGATCCCGAAGCGCAGGAATATGGGGCGACTTACGCTCTTGGAATCAAGCTTTTTTCCCGGGGAGCTCGCGCCAGACTGCGGGCGCACAGTTTTGCGTCACCGGATCCTTGGGTTGAAGCCCCTCTACCGGGGGCGCTCTCACGTTAAGCTCAGCAAGGTCACTGCAACTGCCGGCAGCAAGCACTTGCTGGCTTGGCCCAGGATGAGATCCTGATCTCGCAGGCTTAGCACGCGACAAGAAATCTGGTCAGAGGAGGGGATCGTGAAATTCCCGAAGCTCGGTCTTACTTCGCATGCACTGCTGAACCATGCGCTCTAATGTTTGCGGAGTGCTCCGCCAACCCTGAGTTGATGGAGTTGAAGTCTAAAAACACCACCCGACAACTTCAACCCCTTGACAGCTCACAACTCGTCACACATTTTGAGAAGACCGACGAGTCGAGTAGAACTTGAAAATAGTTACGCTAGTACGAAGAACTTCTGTCATTTCATCTCTAAATGAGACATCCCTTCTTTCACTACCCACATGCATAGTCGAGAACATTGAGACCAAGGGCGGGATCTTGGCAAGAGACTGACCTCGGTTCCACAACGACTGAAATTCCGGTTGCCACCCAACACACGTGCCCGTTCAGAAACCACACAGCTCCGACGTCGTTGTATTTCAGGCCTTTGGATTCAGTCCATTGCTTTCTTGGTTGGAGGGCTCGACTTTCCTGCATGCCAGATTTGACATTGCCTCACCGAAAACCACCATTCTAAGTCGCCACACAGCTCGACCTCCAGCCAGGAATCACCGCCCTGCTCGGCATGAGACTTTGAGAGCTCCACGTCAGACACATTTGGTCCTTGTTCGTCTTCCGAGAAACCGATGTATACGTGCCGACGTCCTTCGACCAGAAGCGGCCTGGTCAAGCTGTCTAAACGGACCTGACCGACGCAAGTCTGACGGCTGTCGGAATACTCAAGCAGCAGCCCAACAACATGCCTCCGACCTCGTACATACCGCCGACACGGTACTATCTTGGCGACCCCGTCGAGGTTGGCTGAAGAGAAGAAGTATGCCTCGTCTTTGTAGTCCAGCCTGGGATTTCGGGATCGAGGCTCGGGGAGAACGGGGGGAGAACGGGAGCTGGGGTCTGGCTTAGTTGTCTCGAAGACGAAGCTCAGCACCCCAAGCGGAGAGTATTCGAAATGGGTACGGCTCTCCATGTCCTGCGGCGGAAGATCGATCAACTGAGGCCGAAGCACGGGCGGTGAAGTCGGCTGCGCGCCAATGAACCAGGTCCGGCCATGCGACGTCTTGAGCTGTTTCCAAGTGTGTTAGCGCGCTCCCCCGTTCAATTCCATCCAGGCTACTCACGATCAGCAAACGCCCTTGACTGAGGCGTTGAGTCCAGATTTCCGTGATCTTCTCTCCGCGACTGACTGGGAAGTGCACCCACATCCCGCCCTGGCAGGCTTCGTAGAATGAAAAGTCCTCCTGCGGAAGATGAGCATGCAGGTACATGATGCGCTTGTTCCAGCAGATGGAATAGCCCATGGCCTGCGGCATGTTGTATTTGAGCAGCAGTTGCTGAGGCCAGAATATGCCCGGCTCAAACCGGACCGATCGGAATGGCTGCCTGGGAGGAGACGACCACTTACGAGGTCTGAGAGTGGGGAATGATGCCTTTTCTTCTGCAGCAATGGTGCGTAACTTGACTCCCTGTTTTAATTCTCAGCCCCGCTACCATGAATAGAGGAAGATACTCACGTCAGTCTTGGCGATGAGGACCGGGTTGCGCTTGATTAGTCTGATAACTTTCCACCAATGACCTTTGCCGTCTTCAAAGACCGAAGCTCGAGAAGAGTTGGAAAACACTAGTTGTGTCACCCCAAGCTGAGTCTCAGCAACGTATACGAAGTCAACACCCTCGGAACGGTCGGGTGAGTAAATGGACTGCGAGTGATGGTCGCCGCGCGAGTTGCTGAGGGACGAGATGTACCGGATTCCCTCAAAGGAAACAAACCGAGCCCATATCTCTGCTGACATTGTGACTTGGAAAGTGCCGCTCTGGACACCCTCCAGAAGGGTATGGATGCGTGGCGCCATGAGGAGTCGGTGTAGGTCGCTGCCTTGCAGGAGCTCTGCGATCTCTAGCCGAATTTCCAGGGGCAATCTGGGTTTCGCATTCTCCAGGCTCGAGACAAATCGCTGACGTAGCCATCGCGTGCGTCTAGCAGGCTCGGATGGCAGGGGCTCGCAAGTGTGTGCCAACACTTTCAGGAGCGCCGTGTGCGACGACGCTGTGGCAACAGGGCCGGCACATGTCGCGTGAAAGCGTATAACACGACTGCGATGCCGGCACGTACCGAAGCCCGGGCACTGTAATATTTCTATGCCTGCAAGGCTTTCCTTGATCGACCTGGGGTCGTCGAGCATTACTTCCGACTGTACCCCGTCCTTCGTGACTACTGCGTCGTCGTCAGGTCAGCCGATCGGAAACGCAAGCAAGTGGTGACATACTCGAAACGATGCTCTCGCCCCTTTGGAGCTTGAAGCTGCATAGACCACATCGATCGGAAATGCAAGCGATGATCATGATCGAAGAACTGGCGAGTGAAGCTGTTGGGATTGAAAAGCGGCGGTTGTCGCGTCTGGTTGGTTGGGTGGTTGGTTGGTCTTGTTGTCGTTGTCCAAGATTATTAAGCGTCCTCGTCTGTGATTCCGGCGAATCAGAAGGCGCCCTACTGGTCCCAACTTGGTTTCGCTTACTGTTCTCGTGAGAATTTCCAATGTCCGTCACTGTTCCAACTGTCCATGCTGTAAGTTGAGATTACTTCTCGAAAGGACCAGGTGCACCTGCCATGCCCGATGGGCTCCGTTTCGCCCCAGGCATGCGACCAATCTCGTTCCCTGCTGTATGAAGGACATACTCGCTTCTCGGCTTGAGTCTCCCGAATGATTGCACGGAGTTTTCGCCCGGGTTGTCGTGTTCGATCGTCGTCTTCTTCCCGGAAACTAGGCTTGGACTTCGGGAGTCAATGCACGTGACAATAAGTCCGTGATTGAATTGACACTGCAGGCTTTGTAACGATGAGACCGCAAGGACGGTACGGCAAGCTTCCTGTTATGCCTCTGCTCCTTGAGGGTCTCCAAACTAAGCACGAGACATGTCTGATGGATTTCCTTACAGTAGGGTTTATGGTCCTCTCAGTATGAACCCAGTCAATTACTCTGGATTGCCATCTCGGCCAAATTAGTTGTCAAACTGCATGTAATGATATGCTCTTCATCACTTGATTGTAATTTAAGTACAAGACAATATCAACTAAGAAGAAAGAAACATGAAGTTCATTACACTTGAGACCTGCTAATTACTCGTCCGACCCATCCTTGTCTTGTGCCTTGCGTTCGCGCCGCATCCCCTCGATGGCCTTAATAAGCCCATCCAGACTTATGTACAGGGGTTCCACTCTTCCTTCCTGTTTATACTTCGCCTGTTGCATGTACACATTGCCAATGATGGTTTTGGCTAAAGTCTCCACGTCACGACCACTTGCCCATCCAACAGTGCGGCTAAGACTTTCGAACAGCTCATAGACCTCCGCCATCTTTTCATCGCCCTGTTCTTCCGAGATGCTGATGTTAAGCTTCTGGATCTCATTCTTTAGATGCTGATAGCATGCGCGAGGAGTCATGGGGTGAAACGTGATGTGCTCCGAGAATCTGCTTCGTAATCCGGGGTTGATCTGCAGCAAGGACTCCATCTCGGCGGTATATCCTGCCAAAATTACGACCATGTTGTTCTTGTACCGCGGCTGGGTCATTGCATCAACAAGCTCGCCGATTGCCTCCATGTGGTAGTTGGCTTGTGCGCCAGTGGCGCCCGTGGCCAAGCGGTAGGCTTCGTCAATGAATAGGACTTTTCCGAGGCCAGTCTCCAAGGTATTACGAACTTTCGGTCCCGTTTGCCCCGCACGCTCTGCAACAAGATCAGTTACTGAGCAGGTAACAACCTCGTCAGTGGAAAGAAGGCCCATGTCGTAATACAGACGTCCGACTTTCCGAGCCGTTGAGGTTTTCCCAGTGCCTGGCGGGCCCTTGAAAATGAAGGCCCATGGGACGTAGTCCTTCGGATTGATGTTGTGCAGCCGCATCCCGTCGACCAAGAGCTGATAGCCCTCGAACTGCTTCACAATCTTTTGGAACCCGACGAACTCTTCAAACAAAGAAGCGCGACTTTCCTCGGCTCGCGAATCCCGGTCCCAGTGCGGGTCAATGTCTCCAGGTTCCAGAGCAACTTGCACCGACCCTATGCCTTGTGAAGAGGCGGATCTGATTCGTGCGTTGATGCGAACCTTTGCCTGGTTGATCAGACTTTCGACGTCTCCTGCGTTTCCGAACTTCGGGTTGATGCGCATGCGGCCTAGAACTTGCCTAGACACCGCCCTGGCGTTCTCTGTCATCTCGAGGCCACATTTGGCGGCTTTCAAGTCCATGATCTGGCAGAGTTCGTCCTCGCTGTACGTTTCGAAGCGCAACGCCGTTTCCTTAGGGAAACGTCTCTGAAGCCCTGGATTGCTGTTGTTGAAGAGTTGTCCCATCTCATGCTCGTATCCGACAAGTATGATGCACCTGTCCTCCGGGTCCGCCGATACATTCGCAACAATTGTGTCAAGGATCGCCACGCGAAATTCGTCAGTTTTGTGGCTTGCCCCTGTTGCTCCAGGATACAGCATGTGCGCATCATCGATGATCAGCACGTTCCCTCGGGCCTTTTCAAGGACTTTCTTCGTCTTTTCCTCGGATTGGCCAATGTACGAGCCGATCAAATCGCTTGGGTTCCGCAACATGATTTCGCCGCGGGAAACAAGCCCCAGGTCGATAAGGACCTGGCCGTACAATTGCGCGACAGTTGTTTTGCCAACTCCAGCCGGTCCGAGAAAGACTCTGTTCAGGCCAATCTTCAGCGGGTCCATTCCCAGAATCTCGCGCTGATAGTTGATCTGGGCATAGTCGATGATATCGCCGCACTCGCTCTTCACTTTGTCGAGTCCGATCATATCCTGTAGCTTTTTCCATGAAGCATTGTCGTGTCTCACGTCTTTGGGTTTCGATCCCAAGAGATCCTCCTCCGTAAAAACGATCTCTTGTCCATTGGCCCCATCAGTTGTTTTGTGTTCGTCGCTAGGGTCGGCCGGGTCGTGTCCATGTTGGTTTGGTAGAATTGATGATTGAAAGTCCTGGGCCAAGCCATTTCCAAACCATTGCGTATATTCCCGATGGAGTCGGAGAGCCCGTCTCCTGCGCGCGTTGACCAATTCTTTCTGCAGGAGGTGGACGTTCGAGAACGTTTCTGACTCCCGCCCTCGCGCCACTCGCTTCGCCAAGGCGCGTAGACTCCCATCTTCGAATCCGCCCTTGACTGAAAACCCTCTTTTCTGCATCATACGCACCAAGATCTTCCTCAACTCGTCTTCTGTGTAGTCTGGGAGAGTTATTGGCATCTGGAGCTCTTGCAGAGCCTTCTCGCTGTGCTGGATCGAGTCAACCAGAGCTTTTGTTCTCGAAGAAAGAATGAGAACATGATTCTCCGCCGTTTCCATGAGAATTTCAATGGGTTTTGCGCTGTTGGAAGCTCTGTGATAGCTGTAGGAGCCGCTGTCGCTGCTTTCATTGCTGCTGTCGTCGAAGGGATCGTAACTGTTCAAGAAAGGACCTGACCTAGCATCGTAGAAAACTACCTAAAGACTGTTAGCGACGATCAGCAAATCGATGTAGTTTCAACTCACTGTGGGATTTGTGAGCTTGGGTGTAGATGATTCACTGCACCCTTTACGATGACGAGGGGTTCTGGGAGCTATCGATGTCTTGGCGGATATCTCGTTGCTCACAGCTCCTATGGATAAGAGGAACAGAGCGTAAAGTTTTGCGACTAACTTCTTGCCTTCCATAAGAAGTCAGTGTTATGTTGTCTTCTTTTCCAGGAAAACTTACCTGTTCCATCCTTTCCGTTGAGAACTATGTGAAGTCTTAACTTCTCCTGTGTAGGGCTGCCGACAGATTTGGCTGCCTTCACCCTGGCCTTGACACTCAGGAAATGAGCCTTTACATTCTCCAGGCCTACCATCGACATGAGTTTATCCAGGTATACGTTCTCCTCCTTTTCTTCACGCTTCTGTCTCAGCCACTCCAGTCTTGATGGCGAATTGTCGTCAACGTCTTCTGGTTTCATGTCAATGTCAATGACAACGAATTCTGCCCAAGAGGAAAGTTTGTCTTTTCTTTTGGGGCGCGGTAAAGGTGAAAAAAGGCTGAATCCTAAGCTGGAGTCAGAGTCGGAGTCGGAGTTGGAGTGTGAGTCGGAATCAGAGTCGGAGTGTGAGTCGGAGTCAGAGCCGGAGTCGAAGAGCTTCGCAAGACCGTCACTTTGGCCATCATCGGCATTCTCATTCACAGGAGTACCGTTTGTGGTGGCGCCAATGACATTTGAAACAGTGCCGTTTCCATTGACCAACTCATCGTTGGCTGTCGAGTCCCCATTTGGTGTTTGGTGGTTCTTTTGCTCATCGTCATCATTGAACGACTGCATACTGGGCTTGAAGAGGGGCGCAAGGTAAAAGTAGGTGAGTCTTAGGAACAAGTCGGTTGTAGTTAGCTTGTGTGTGTGAAGAGAAAGGAGGAAACGGTCTACCTTATATACTTATTTGACTTTGAAAAATAAGATTCCTTACGATTAGAGTTCAGCCTCTTGGGTCACTATTCCCTCCGCCTTCTGGAGAACCTTGATAGAAGAGTAGTTTGACAATCAAATACAAAGAAGAGCTAAATAACCGGAAGTTAGTTGTAACCACCCATGATGTCTGAAGGCAGGTAGTGCTTGAATAATAATCCGGTCCAGCCGTCTTGATTTCCGCTGGCTACCCTGCCCGGAAAACGACAGACAGCAGCCAGCCAGCCCCATGGCACGAGACAGACCGCCCAACAGACTCCAGGGCGGTATATATCAGCCGCAGTCCGTGAGGCGCATATCAGTAGCCATTGAAGCAAAGTTCGGTGTTCTTCGGCGTGCCACATAGCCCTCAGAGCCCCCTCCCACCCAGCGCCGTAAGTCTGAGATCACACTGCCAGAGAGGGCTTGTTGGTTTCCCAAGTACGTGACTATGCAAGGAGTTATTAGTGCCTTCCACAGTCCTGGCGCTGTTGTCGAATTGGTCAACCCTGAATCAAGGCCGGCCATGTTCTAACTTGCTACAACTCGTCCAGATGACGGAAGGGATGGGATGACGGATTCCTCCATACGATACCGCTCAATATGCATACCGTCTCGGTGGCGGACTGACTATATCCGGCCCAGCGAGGGCCGAACTTCGCAGGACCTCAACCACCAGAGAGGGCCTGGCGTATTTCCAGTCGCGGAAGACTGAAAACCAGGTGTACTATGAACATTGATACGTCAGTTTAGGAAGTTTTTAAGTGAACGAATGAGACCGAGAGTCATGTATAGAAATAGCTCGCATTTAAACTACTCTTCATCTTCGTTCCCACCTCATGTGCGTTTAATCCCCTGCAGTCTGTCCTGGAACCTTTTGAATTCGCTCGCGCCCACCTTCCCTTCGTTGTTCGCTCGAGTACTTTCAAGTGCCGTGAAGAGACCTTTCCTCGTTAAAACACGATTGGTCATGTCCGTCGGTTGTTCATGGACACAGCTCGTCGCGGCCATCACGCAGAGGTTCTTGAGATCTGAACCCGTGTAGTTCTGGGTCAGATTGGCAAGCCTACTCAAGCTGATGCCCTGCTGTAGCTTCTTCTCATGCAAGAAGAAGGCTCAGGATACCAACTCTCTCCTTCGTTGTCGGAAAATTGAGATGTATCTGGACCGGTGCCCCTCTAAGCACAGCTGAACCCAGGTCAAGCGGCCTATCCGTGGCCAACAAGAAGAACGGAGCCGTTGTGTCGGTGACCAAGCCATCCCATTCCATGAGAAACTGGTTCAGCATGGACCTGATATGTCTTCCCGTCAGCTTTGCGTGCGTCAAGCATTGAGTGGGCCTCATCGACGAAGACAGCACAGGGGTGCAATTTTCGGACGGAGTTCCTCATAGCAAGAGCTTGGTCTTCTCAGTATGGGGCCATTAGACTACAGAAATCCTCAGGGAGCCCATTCAGAGTTACACCACTCGCCGTACTGGCAATGGGAGAATCAACTCCAAGATGTCACTGATCAACGTTCTGGGGTAGTTCATTCCTTGTTGAAAGTAATACATAAGCCAAACATCCACCCATAGCAATTGCTACCTCCGCCAACCCATAAAACCCCAATGTCCTCAAGCCGCCATGCCCTTCTCCGTCAACAACCGAATCATCTCTTCGTTTCCAGTCTCCAAAGCCGCCTCGAATACATTCTTGTAGTCCTTGTATCCGACGTCTCCACGGGCACCGTGGTCGATCAACAACTCAGCCACCTTGACATGGCCTTGCAACACCGCATCGTATAAAGGGGGGCCGAAGGCAAGGGGGCGGCCGAAGGCACCCCTTGTAGGCTGCCGGTTCACATCCTCGCCTTGCCGAATGAGAGTTCTTACCGCCTCAAAAAAGCCCCCGTGCGATGCCATCTGTAGTGCGAATCCTCTCCTCCAGGTCTTGAAAATCTCCCATGAGTCGATCCAATAATCCGTGTCCTTGATGAGCTTGTGCTTATCGAAGATGTCTTTGTAACGATATGGGCCGGTGATAGGTATAGAGTTACACCAACTTAACTTCCTGTGCGCCATATCATCGGTATAGACATTAAGCCAGTCATACAGTAGCATTGCAGCGATTTCGGCGTAATCCCCAAGTAGGCCTTGGAGCAGTTCCGATCGCTGGCCTACCCCGTCGCTTCGGCCGAAAGCAGTCTCGTCCTCAATCAGGAACCTCAGCGAGGCTTGAAAGTCCGCATTACGTGCCGTCTGGAGTTTCTTGTCATCAGTCGCGCCCATGAGGTCCAACCTAGCCTTGACCAGCAGCGTCGCAATCTCAGTGCGGTGTGCAATTATTGCAGCAGTCAGTGCCGGCCAGAAGTGAGACCCTTGGCCCTGGGAGAGGTCTGCTCCATGGCGTAGCAATGCCTGAACGACATCCTCACGGCCGTCTAAAACGGCTTGCCGAAGGGTGTATCCAATTTCACCACGAGCGCTCTTGTTGATAGCTTGATGCCGCAGTATGAGTTCCACGACGTCGCCCCAGCCTTTCAATGCTGCCAAAGTCAGCGGCATCGCATAAGTGGCCTCGGATCTCTCTTCCCTCTTCATTTCCTTTTCGAGAATGTCCAAAGATAGCTTGCTGGTCTCTACCAACCTGCCCCAAGTTGACGGTGGAATTTGCGGCGCGCACTCCGGCAGATTTGGGCTTTTCCCGACAATTTCGGTTAGTAACCATCTCACAAAAGATACATGTATGGTGGCGGCAAGGGTGAGAGAAGACCGTGTGACTTGTGCTTGAGCTCCCTTGAGTGCAGAGAGGACTTCTATCAGAGGATCGACGCCGGCCTCGACGATTACCTTCACAATATCGCCGTGATTAGGTAGGTACGCGGCTTGAAGAGCTGTTTTCCCGCCGGGACCGGGGGTTTTGATGATGGCGCCCTTGTCGAGTAAAAGTTGAACAACTTCTAGGTGTCCATTGCTCGCTGCTGCTATGATTGCTGAGCCCCAACTCCCGCCTTGGAGATTGACATCGGCGCCCTTCTCCAGAAGGAACTCCACTAGATCCCCATGGCCGCCCTTTGCTGCAGCCGCTTGCAGTGCAGTTTGACCACTTGGGTGCATAGGCACCCAGTTGACATCCGCCCCCTTTTCGAGAAGCATCTTCACAATGTCTCTCCGGCCCTTTGCAGAGGCGATCTGGAGTGCTAGACACCCATTTACCGTCGTGTTGATGTCAACTCCCTTGTCAAGCAACAGGGACATAACATCTTTGTTACATTTTGCGGAAGCTAGGTGGAACGCCTGCTGAAAATAGTCGTGGGGGATATCTTCAGGGCCTCTTGCGTCAAGTAATATTTCCAAGATATCGACGTTTGGTGTTTCTGCAGCCAAAAGTAGATGCTTGTTTTGAACCTTAGCGCCATTCCTGAGAAGGAGCCGGACGTACCAGGTGTGGCCCCGTAAGATGGCGTTCATGAATAGGTCAGGCGGCAACATGCGCAGGACGTCAAGAGTTATTGAATCCGCAACTTCTTCGTGATTCACAAATTCCTCAATCATTCCTCTGTCGCGTGGGGAGAATGCTGCCACTAGCGCCAAAGACAAAGCGTGTCCAGAGGCTACATTTTCTACCAGCAGCCGAAACACCTTCGTTTGGCCATGCCGTAGGGCTTCTCTCAGAGCTATCACGCGTCCTTCTTCCGATATCTTCATCGCTGTTGCAGCATTGGAGTTCTTGTCAAGCAGCAGTTGCACAACATCGACATGGCCTCGTCCCGAAGCGGCACAAAGTGCTGATAGGTGTCCTGCATTTGGGATTACACAGCGGTCGAGAAGTAACCGCACAGTCGCCTCGTGGCCCTCTTCTGATGCGCGTTTTAATGCCCTTGAATATGATTCCGTCGAGGTCTGGTTCGGTTTCGCCCCTTCTCCGAGGAGCATCTTCACGGTACCATATAGGCCCGCTGCGGATGTTGCCACCAAAGCCGTCCCGTAGGCCCCCATTTTGGTGTTAATGTTGCCGCCTTTTTGAAGTAGCGCCTCAAAACATTCTGTATCTCCACATTTCGCTACTTTTACAAGAAGCGTTGCGTAGGAGGCCTCCTTGAGGTCAAAGTCGGCTCCTTTGTCGAGAAGAAGATGGACGACGTCAACATGACCACTAGCCGACGCAAGATCAATGGCAGTCGAAGCATGTGGGTCGCTGGGTTTGCTGTAGTTCACGGACGCGCCATGCTCGAGAAGCAGCTTCACCACTTCTAAGTGTCCTCCTGCCGATGCTCCTTGCAGTGGTGTCTCGAACTTATCCTCGAAACGGTACATGTAAACATAGATCATCGTCGTCGGATGGTCCGGATCTCTTGAAGAGTTTGGGTCGGCACCTTTTCGAAGAAGCAGGCGCACGATGTTCGTAAATCCTCTCGCCGAAGCAATATGTAGGGATTCCCCCACGTTTATGCTTCCCATTGCCGTAAAAGGGAGTTGTTCTGGTATATCCAACTCAGCGCCATCTAGCAACGACGCCACAATGTCGTAATGCCCATGAGCCGAGGCTTCCTGCAATGAAGCCACCCAGATTTCAAAGCTGTTAGTTTTTATGACCGCCATCAGAAGCAAATGAATCATCTCTGGGTGGCCAAGTCTGCCTGCAGCTGACAGGCACTGGGCGAGCTGCTTTGAAAACACTTGAGCAGGTTTCGAGTGGCTTTTCTGGTTCTCGATCATACTCCTGATGAAATGTGGGCATAGAAGGTGTCGTATCTCTTCATCTTCTGTGTTGACTCCCATGTTTCCTTCCCAGACAGTTTGGGGATAATGATGCTTTGATATAGTGATGTCCGCGCCTTTGGAGAGGAGGAAGCCCACCACTTCCTTTTTAGCTGAATAGCACGCTTCAATCAGTGGAAATGAATACATGTACGTCTCCGGATCGTTGGGGTCGGCGCCTTCGTCGAGTAGGAGCGCAACGGCTTCCAAGTTCCCCCTTCGCGAAGCATTGACGAGCGCTCTTGTTTCTAGCTTTGCCCCTCTGAGAAGTAGCATACGCATAACATGGATATTTCCAGTTATCGCTGCTGCAGTAAGAGCTGTTTGGCTGCCAAAGGTCACAGGGCTGTTTGTTCTGGCACCCGCGTCCAGAAGGTATTGCACGACCTTGACATGGCCACAAGCCGAGGCTGCCACGAGTGGTGTGGTGCCATTTCTATGATTTTTCACATTTGGGTTGGCACCTTTCTTGAGAAGTAGTTGGACCACATTCTCATGACCCCTTCCCGCTGCCACCTCCAATGGCGTCCCATGATAGCCACATTGTGCATTCAACATATCGCGAATGACAGAACGGCGCGAGCAAAGCTCCTGAACAACAGGGAAAATCCCGAGCAAACATGCGTAGTACAGAGATGTGGGGAGTTGGTCTGTGTGGCCGTCGTATGTGCGCGTGTCGAGGTTCCATAGCCTGATTGAGGTGTCCAAAGCTCCTGCTGAATTCTGGAATAGTTCCATGACTTGAGGGAGCACTCTAGAACTGTGTGAGCCAAGCTCGAAATGCCGTGGCCATCTTCTTGCAGCATACGTGACGAATGGGTGTTTCTCTCGGATTTCCCATGGCTTCAGCGTTGGTGATGTCGGTTCCAGCAATATCGCCAAACAAATGCCAGCCATCATCGTGTGGGCGCTTTCTGTATCGACCTTGTACTTGGATGCAGTTTCGTTCTGCTTAATTCGTTCCGATTGCAGATACTCTTGAACGGAAAAGTGTGCGAGACGGACGGTGGACAAACTTGTTTCCTGATCAACAACAATTTCGATGAATCCAGGACACATCCGACCCAAGGAATCGGCATCTTCAACCCGCCGCGCCTTGTCGAATCGTGGTGTCAAACCCTTCGCCATTGCCTCGATGGCATCCACTGCGAGGGCGTCAATGAGCTCAGGCACGGTAAGGGGACGCTTGGCGCAGCAAATAATGGTGAACATCTGCTGAGCGTGCTCTTTGACCACTGGGTTTATGCTTCTGAGCATCCTGGCGTAAGTGTCGTCTAAAGTGTCGGGCAGCGAGTCGAGTTGTTGCTCGATCAGAGACTTGCTCAGTGGGCATCGACCAAGTTCGATGAACTGACACTCAACCCAGCGGAAACTATGAAGCAGTTAGCATCACATCCTTGGAAAGGGGTTCAAAGAAAACCTACACTCCACGTGCTCTCTTGGATAGGACGTCCTTGATTTGAGCATGATATTTGGAAAGTCTTTGCAGTTCAACGTCGCTGTGGAGACGTTCAGCTACGAAGTTGGCAATATCTTGATCCACATTGCTGTTCTTCATGGCGATCATTTGGCCCGAAGCTGCTTTGAGATGATCACAGATGTCTGCTTCCTCTCGACTTGTCACCAGGAGGTGGATTTCTGGCCATGATCTCATCTTGTTGATAGCTTCGAGCACCCCTCGTCGGCAAGTCCTGATGGAACTCTCGTCCAGAGCGTCTAGGACGATGTAGACCCCGCGGAATGTCCTCGAGATGTGGCGAAGGCAGTCAATGAGAATGGCGACTGATGGTGGCCCGTTTGGATGGGACTTTTTCAATTGTTTCAGAGTGTCGACGGTGTTGCATTGATTTGAGAGTTGCAAAATAAGACTCCGGAGCATGGACGAGGCGTCTTGTCTGGTATTGTCATCGAACTTGAAGTAGAAAAAGCAGATTCCGAAATCTGGACTGTTCCGAAGGTGTCGCTGTGTGTACTGGATTGCAGTCGATGAGAGGACGGTTTTGCCGCAACCAGCAAAGCCTCTGAGCCACAAGAACGACCCAGGCGCCTCCAGCCAACGCTTGAAAGCCTCTCCCGCGACGAACCATGTGCCGGTATGGGGGTGCTTCTTGCTGCATGCGTCGTTGAAGTTGACGACAGCATTCGGAGCGTCAAGCCAGTTGCTTATCTCGGCGGAGACCACCCGATTCTCGACCCTGGCCAACACATTCTTGATTTCCTCAACGTCATTCTCCAATCGGTCCAACTTCTTCTGTTGTAGAGTCGACAAAGCTAGGCTCAGGCACTCGTTCGCGTTCTGGATGGCCTCCTCGAGCTTCCCCAGCGTGCTGAGCCTGAAGGGGTAGGCGAGCTGGTGGCGCAAGGCACGGGCTGTGGCTCGAAATCCCGGGGAGTTGTCGTCGAACTTCTCAAGTTCGCCTTGAAGCGCGCACACACATTCCTCGCAACCCTCCATGCAGTCGAACACTTGATCGGCCAGCCTCTGGTCGTCTGGTTTGGTCTCTAGCTCCGATTTCATAAGATTGAGCAAGCGTTGCAGTTTGGCAATCCTTTGCAGCGTCCTTCGCGCATCGGAGGGCTGATCTTTGACATCGCTGTAGTACTTATACAGCACCTGCGTGACTTGTAGGCCCAGAGCGATGACCCCTACGGCACTGCCGGCCGTTGAAAACGGGTCCGCCATGACGCGTCATAGGCCGCCGCCGGCAACCACAGGAGGCAGCAGTCGCGGATGGAGGATGGTATGAAGGTGACGGTGGATTCTGATGGTAGATGATAGTGATGACGAGCCTTTGGTGAGGGAAACTGAGACGAAGGGGAGGGGAATCTGGATTCGAATGTCCGAGGTTGTCAGAACTGGCGTGGGCTTGACTTGGGCAGAAGATCTCGGGTTCTCGAGGGTAGGTGTCGATGGCGCGTGGATGCCGACGGTTGTCGATGATGCTTGTCGATGGTGCTCGCTGAATGCTGCAGATGGGGATCGATGGTAATGCAACAAGAAGAAACAACAATCCCGGGAAGAATTTTGGGAATTCTTATACAACCTGTCTATCCCCCGAACAGGCAAGAAGTAGGACACAGAGCCAGAGGGTCCTGGAAGCACCCACCTACACCCCTTTCCAGCATGGAAAGCCTCCCACCTTCCAGAAACCTGTAACAGGGCAGGTGAAGCATGAAAGGCCAGGGAGGGCAATTACTGCAGCGCACTTGCCTAGATGTCAAGGCAACCAGCCCAACGAGACAAAGAAGCCCACATTGTCAAAGACCGGGTACCTATCTTCCCACCTAGTTCAGATAGGTAAAGGACACAATAAGAAGAAGAGCTGCCTTTGGTGTTCAGGACCGGGCCCCACCGAGCGAACCTCATTGAAATTGCAGGAATGCGTACAATTAGCGGTAGCCTAAATCTAATTGACAATTTACTATTTCTCGTCCATCGTCACCGTTGTTTTATCCGTAGTTGTAGTCGTTGTTGTCCGTCGTCGTCGTCGTCGTCGTCGTTGTCGT
Source organism: Colletotrichum musae (assembly GCA_027406025.1). Classification (NCBI taxonomy): domain Eukaryota; kingdom Fungi; phylum Ascomycota; class Sordariomycetes; order Glomerellales; family Glomerellaceae; genus Colletotrichum; species Colletotrichum musae. The sequence continues at coordinate 3,833,710 of JANVYC010000006.1, forward strand.
CCATCGTCGTTGTCGTTGTCGTCGTTGTCATCATTATCTGTATCATAATCAGTATAGGAGAGCCAAGCCGCCGAGCGGTGTTGGATAATAGCACCGGCTGTGATGAATAAGATCTCCCTTCTAAAAGGAAAAGCAACATGCATTTCCCAGGGCAGTCAGAGACATTTCTCGCAGAGCCCCGCAGCATCTACCTAGGTAGTCTCTCGCTCAAAGAAACATGACCACCCCGTGTCGGAACGGCCCCACTCTGACAGGCCCGTGCCGGCCATCTCGGGGACCCACCAGTAGCGCCGTGTCCGAGCCACGCTCTGGTGGCGGACCAAAAGGCCGGCCGTGTTTGGGCCCTCTGTACTCCGAAACGGGTCGTATCTTTGAGCAGTATCATCGATGAATGGCATTCCTACAATGAACGGTCATTTTCCACAGGGCAACAGCCTAGTTTCAAGTCGTCGGCATTGACTGGTTGACTCAGGTCGCCCCGACCCCAGCCGTACCCCGTGTCGGCGCGCAAATGTCCACCTACCCACAGAATACATGTCACCCTCAGCACAGCGTTCCAACAATCACAAGGCGAAAGGACATTGATTGAAAGTGCAAAGGTGCTGAGCACCTGATTTGACTTTGGGCTCGTGCTGTACACCCACCACCCAGGACAGACACCTAGTCCTGCCAGCCGGCCACGCAAGCCGCCGCGGCTGCGTCCATCCAACACACCGAGATTCCAATCGGTTTGTGTATACGTATACAAAAAAAGTAAACGCCACGGGACAAGCCAAAGTCCCGATCATCCTGTTCCAAGTGACATTTGTCCAGAAAAGTACAAAATCCCCAACACCTTGCAGAAAGCAACAACCATATTGTGAACAAACCTCCTCGCGGAGGTACAACGCCTGTATCCGTCTGCGGCGGGGGCGACATCCCCGAACCGTCGCCCGCGCACGCCCTTTTGATTCCGTGGACGCTTGGTCCAAAACGTGGCCGTGTATGTACAGCATTTTGAAGCTCCGGTTGCACCACCGGGAGCAACTGGCTCATAAGAGGCGTGGATGCTATCACCGCATAACACTGAGCCATGTGAAACGTATCCCCATCGACTGTCGAGCGCGACAAAAAACGTGAGAGATGAGAACCGACAAAACAATACAGGAAAATGAGACGACTGAGACAGCATGTAACAAGTAGATGGGCTGAGCGGGTGCCAACATGGGTGTTCCACCTAGTCTGACATCCCGAACAATTCCAACTGACCATGACGTCATGTCATGATCATCGGTCGTAAGGAAGGGTGTAATTTTTTTTTTGGTGCTTTCTTTTTTTCTTTTTCTTTCCGCTCGACCTTGCATGCTGGTGGTGGGCGGTGTTGGGCAGGCCCGCGTCATGCAGACCTGACCCGACCGGCCCAATCACTGCCTGAAGGCGACCCAACGTCGAAAGCCCAGCCACTATGGGGAGGAAGGATGTAACACGAAACGAAAATAGGCAATCAAGATGATGAAACCAAAGGAGGTTCAACACATCTCGATTAGAATTGGGAGTAGCTGTCGAAGCCATCGGGCATCGTGTTCAGATAGGTGGTCGGTGTGACCGTGTTCGACGATGAGATGGAGAAGGCTGTCTCGTGCGGCAGGCCGTTCATCGGCGAGTTCGGAAATGGCGACAAGGCGAAGGCCTCAGAGGCCGACGAGAGCGGCATGTCTGAGACAGCCAGGTAGGAGGAGGCCTGGGTGTCAATGGACGCCAGCTCGGGAGGCATCGAGTACGACCCAGGGAGGGTCATGTCGAAGGGCATGTTCTCACCCATGTGGCCAAGCGAGAGGTCGATGGGCATGGAAGCGTCGGTGAACTGCGCAGTCTCCTCCTCGTCCTCATCCTGGGCCTCAGCCCCGTTGGATGCAGCCTCGTCGGCCCTGACGAAGACCTCCTCCATCCAGGACTTGAGCTCGTTCATGGAGGGCCAGTCGCCGCCGCCCTTTCCGCCGCGCTTCTCGTCGTCGTCACCCCTCTTGTTCTTGCCGCGCGGGGTCTTGGGCTTGAAATGGGTTCTGCGGAGGTGGGCGGCGGCGTTGTAGTACGCACCGTAGTGCTTCCCGCCGACGCACTGCTTGCACTTGGACAGGGGGTTGATGGCCTCGACGTTGGACTTGATGCCGACCGTGGCAGGGTCGCGGCAGATGAACTTCTTGATGACACCCTCGTGCTTAGCGCTGATGTGTCTCCTCAGCTCATGGTCGCCACGGAACCCGTCGGGATGCTCGTTGCACATGTCGCAGAACACCTTGGGGTGCTTGGGGCGCGTGTATGTTCCCTTGGACACGGCGACTTTGCCCTCCTTCTTGGCCGCGGAAGACTGGGAGCGCTTGCCAGAGTCAGCAGGCTTGGGCAGGAGGGCGGTGCGACTGGCGTTCTGAATTTGCTGCTGGAAGACTTCCTTGGCGCGGCGCTCCTGGGTTGACTTGGTCGAAGCGGTGCTGTTGGCCGAGATGGAGCGTTCCATAAGGGACGAGCCCTGGGACAGGAAAGTCTCCTCCATGGGCGAGGGCTGGGCGTGCTGAAGGTACAAGCCCGCGCCGCCAACGTGGGCGAGGTAGCTCTCCGGCTTGCCGAGAGGCGACGTGCCGAGGGGGCCAGCAGGGAAAGATTCCTGGTTCATGAAGTCGAACTGAGACTGAGTTGAGTCGATGCGTGCCATCTCGACGAAGGCGCCACTAAGGGACTGGTTCTCGATGTGGTGGTCAAAGGAGCTGTTCTCCCTCGTCAAGGGAATCGTCTCCGGGCCGGAGGTACCAGAGCTCATGGAAGGGCAGGCGGACGCGACCAGGCTTGCCTGGGAGTTGCGGCCGTCGGGCATCAAGAAGGCAGGCTGGGGCGGGACCAAGGCCGGGGAGGGAATGTTCTCGTCGTGCATGGCGAGATACTCTGCAATGTCCATGCCAAAGTCCATGTTCTCCTCGACTCTGGGCAGACTCGACTGACGACGATTTGATGGGGCGCGCTGGAGCGTGTGCGAGGGCTGCTGGAACATGACTGGGGGGTCGTCGTGGGACCGGTAGAAGCGGTCCATCATGGTGTTGGCGGTAGTATTTGACGTCTGGAGGGGAGCGAGAGGGCCCTTTACAACGAAGGGAATTGACTTTTCCGAGCGGTTGGAGGTGCTCCTTGACATACCCGTCATGGGCTGAGACATGACCCTCGGACGCTTCATGGGTTGCGGCGAGTCCATGTCGCTGGTGTGCTCCTGGAAGTTTGTTAGCACGGATCATGACATGACTAGTGGTGGGGGGTCGGGCATCACTGACCATCATTCTCGTAGATGCCGTGGAGTAGCTCATGTTGGACTTGCTCCTGGACATGGCGGCTTTCCTGCCCTGGGGTGCGGCATTGTGGTGAAGCTGGGGCTGGTACTGGGCGATGGGCGCATGGAAGTCGCCATGGGCCGGGTACAGGTTCAGTTGATGATTTGCCTGGGCGGCTTGCATGAGTTTTTGGATGTTGTCAACCTCCTGCTGCTTTTCTACAAAAAGACGTTGTAGCTCATTGAAGGGAATCTGTTGGTTCATGTTGATGTCGCTATATCCGGCGTTGGGCCGGGGGGAACGGTCGATGACAGACGGACGGTGGGTAAGGGTAGGCCAAGCGGCGGGCATCCGAGTCAGGACGGGGCGGATAGCTGAATGCTGGTAACTTGTTGGTGTTGATAGTTTGATGCCGATAGCTTGATGTTCGTGCTTCAGGTGTTGCGGTAGTGGACTGCAGCCTCGTGTTGCGCTGGCACATCCAAAGGCCCCTCGAGTGACGATGGGTGGAAACTAGCGGGGATAGTGGTCGAAGACTGATCGTCTCGACGAAACAAGGCCGCTTGTGGTGTTTGTTTTTTTGTTCCTTCGTCGGGGACTCGAGGGTTGTACGAGTGTATGGGATCAAGGGCTTGTGTCGAGGCGATAGACAAGGGATCTGTGGCTTCGGATGGGAAGACGATCGCAAGAGGTCTGGGGAAGGCGGACTGGCGAGACCAGTGGTTTAAAGGGAAGGACAGGATGAGCCGCGCAACGATCGTCCAGTCGCAGAAGTGAGGCTTTGGCTGCGTCCCCACTGCGAGCTGGTAATGTCGGTGGACACTAACAGGCAAGACAAGAGGGACGCTAATGGGTAGGGGAGAGAGCAGGGGGTGAGCAAGTTGGAGGGTGGGAGGAGGGAAGCAAGAGAAGGGGGGAGGAGGAGGAGGGGGTGGGAGATGTTTGTGGTGGGTGTGTGCGCGTGTTGCGACGATGATGATGATAATGGAGGTGTGGGAGGATTGGAGAAAGGAGGAGGACGAGGAGGAGCATCCACACCACTGAGGTGAGTGAGTGGGAGAAGACGGACGTGGAAGGGGGACACTGAGGAGGCAGGCAGGAGGGTGTGATTGAACCCAGGCGCGCTGGCTGGTTGGCAAGTTGGGAAGCAGCGGTGGTGGTCACTGGAGATGGTGGTTGTGATGCGCTGGCCAGGCGTGGAGCTGCCCGTTGGAAAAGTGCTGTTCCAGTGGCAGCTGCCGCTGTTTGGTCGGTCGGTCGCTCTTTCTGCCCAGGTCGAAAAAGGTGCGGTGAGATGGAAAATGGGGGGGTGTGGGACCAGCAAGACCAAGGACGAGAGAAAAAAATGCAAGTACAATTGCACAAGTATCTACAGATACGTACTCCGAAATGTTGAGTAAACGAATCGAAGAGAGGAAAGAAGCTTAAAGTGGGTGTGGCCCCGCTACAGGTGCTGATTCTGTCGGATTGATTGGCCTGCCATAATGACCAATCGCCAGCTGGCCAGTGCCTTAGGTAATTGGCAAGCAGATGGTCGCCGGGATGGGCCGGCCAGGCTCCTTGCCCAACGCCAGCGTCACACATCCACGGGCGTTTCTGGTTTCTGGCTGCGCTGAAGGGAAGTCTCGGCTTCGGTGACGACTGCGTGGTATTTTTGGGGGAAAAGACACGCTAAGAGGTCACCAGGGGAGTGGGTTCCGTCTCGAAGGGGGCGTGTGGGCACCGAACACGTCTGCTAGCGCGAGCCGCAGGGGTGGCAGGCCGAACGCTGAGCCCACCTTACCTCCAGCTGGGTGCTCTCCTCCTCCTCGCCCGACTGCTGAGCTTTCGAGGTACGCCGTATCATGCCTACCACTTGGGTGGGAGTCAGGTACTTTCATCGCTGTAGGACTCAGAAAGTACTCCGATATTACAAGGCAGTAGCACGTCGGCGCGCCGTTCCCCTAGGTGCCTAGGTACCTAGGTAGTGTAACTGTAGTGTAGCTAGGTCAGCTCCTTCCCGTCTTCCGTTGGGCCCGTCTGGCACTGGCAAGTGGGAAGGCACTTGTCATTATCGCAGTAGCTATGCCTTAGCTGGCCTGTCACTGTCGCGCCTGCCGTGAAGCTTGTCCCAAGACAGTCAGACGCCATTTCCTTCTTTGGTTCCCTTTGGGTACCTCTAGGCTCTAGCCTCTAGGCGTGGATATGACCTGACCTCATCTCAGCTCGTGGCATTTCGGGTCATTTCACTTTGGAAAAGAAAAAGACCGGGGTGCTTCTCTTCTCTCTTTGTTTCTATTACTACATGACTGACAGCCAGACCGTCGGACGGAACGGACGTCTCGGAACCCTGGTGATGATGACTGACAGACGCTTCCACTTCAACGCCGGGGGGGTCGACATCGTGATCGACCGGAACCCTAACGTCTAGCCTCTACCAAGATAGACAAGCGACACTGACAAGGAAGGCTCTCACAGAAGTGGCCCACCCGCCAGCGGATCCCCAGACACTTGTGCAGACCACATGGACGATGCTGCTGCGGATAATGGGAGATCGCGATGCGATGAGATGCTCCATCCACCTCTCCATCGTCCTTCCTCCATCCATCATCCAACCCACTCCGTTCCAACTTCTCGCCGTCTCATCAGTCCCGGCTTCGTGCGTGCGTAGCACAGCACAACGGTGTTTGGATACATCTGAATGACTCTGCCAGTCATGCCCGCTGCGCCAAGACGTGTCTACTTGTCCCAAGATGGCTTCCATCGCGCGATTTGCCGGTGCGCAATGCTGGAGACCCAAATAGTTGGGTTCTCTTAGCCTACCTTAGCCTTGTCGAGCAAAAGGGATTGCGATACCGATACGGGTGTCCCGAACGTCTGACCGCGCAACGCATATCGGCACAATAACGCATAATAGAGGAGAAGGGGAAAACAACAGACCAGACCACCATCAAACGAGACCAGCCAAACCATCGCCATGCCCCCGGGGCCTTCTTGCGCTTCCAATGTCCTTCTCAATAGAACATCACCGATCGTGCTAGAGGAAAGAGGGGCGCGCCGTTTTCGACATGACTCGACCTGACGCCATCTTTCCGACCGTCGACCGTTGGACTTCTTGTTTTTTGAGTTTGAGATTGCGCGCTACTGACAGCACCAGCCGGAAGCCAAACTCAAGGAAACGTTCTTGTCCTCGTTATCTGACTTTCTCGTTCCTGGCCCGCCCGCGAGGCTCCGGCAGTTTGTGTCTCTCGACACTAACACCTGGCCGCTTACAACATGGCGGGATGAAGTTATCGTCGCCAGCCACACCACCATCATCACCACCACACCTTACCACAGCGCAGGCATCTCGGTACGGATAGCACAACTCTATTTCGTCTCGACTTCTGTAACTTGGCTTCCTGGCCCCTTTCCCCTCTTTTTTTTTTTCGTCTATTCGTGGCCGCGCAACGCTTCTCGTCCTTAATTACTTCTTTTAACGACAGGAGAGAGAATGAAAACAAACACCATAGCTTCATCTTGATGTTCGAGTTCATGCGGCGAGCAAAAAAGCTTTGCTTGGCTTCTTCACACGCCCCCACCCCGTCGCCATCCCAGGAACTCATACCATCTTGACAGCGACGAGGAGGTCAAAGAGCCGCGAATTGCCTTTGCTCCTCCTCCCGCTAGACGCTGCCGAACCCCGCCATCCTTACACTTATCGTCTTAAGACGCCTTATCGGGTCATGGCGTGGTCGACACTGACCGCGATAATTACCGCGCGGTGACGGCATTGTAATTCTTCATTCCACGCAAAGAAACACAAAAGAATTTTGAGCGCAACGCAAACAAACGCAAACACCCGACGAAACTCACAAGACTGCTAAATTGGAAATGGAAATCGAACGAGTCACAAAATACAGCGCACATGACGAACATGACTGAATTGCATCCTCTGTAGGGATACGGATACCCATCCCGGGGACTTGTTGCATCGCCCAAGGGATTCCCCAAAGCCCAAAGGCCAGGATCCGACCAGCCTGACCAACATATATGCATGCACACATACACACACGCCCGAATCTGACTGATCTTCAGGTCTAGGCCGGGGCCGGGGAAATCGGAAGGGCAACCGCCAGAGACATGAAAGCAGACGCGGGATGGAATGCCCAGAGACTCGAGAGCAACATTGGGAGAGGAAAAAGCAATATCCTACCAGAATGACGGCAGTGGTGGTTACGGACGCCAGGGATACCAGGATGATACGACCAAAAGCCCAAAGCGGCTCAGCAATAAGAAACAATAGCGTTTGCCCCTAGTCGCGACTATCCGTCATTGTCTCCGATATCAGCAACATCTGGGCAGCGATCCCATCGCACAAAGATGCCGCCCGCTGTCGACCCTACAACACTGAACGACGACAAAGTCCCACGCGACGCCATGCTCCCGGTGTCTCTATCGGCCCCACCTCACCGTCGATATTGATGTTCAGGCACGGCGGTCTGTTCTCGTCGTCGACCTCGTGTGTATCTGACACCGACAACAGCCACCACCACCACCACCGTCCCAAGCCTGTGTTCGTTCACTCGTGTACCAGACGCGGGGGATCTCCCCATCACCCCAAGAACAACATGTGTTCTCCAAACACGGCAATGATGCGACGACCGTGGGTGGAAGGTTACTGGCCGTGCGTCTTCGTCCACGTTCCGGCCGTCTGACCACCTCGTGCCGGCTTCTCCCTCTGTATCACCGCAGCCAAACGCCTCCCCAATCGCCGTATCTCTCACTGCATAAACATGCAGAGGAGAGAAAAAACGCCCAAGTGGCTGCGCGCGCTGGGTGGCACATTGCGCCGCCGCGCATGCCGCAAAGGACGCCATTCCAACGGGACGCGCAGGCCGCCCACCACCTCCGAAGGGGTCCAATCGAACCCGGAAATCTGTGATTGACGCGAGATGCATGTCACTGGATCGTCTTGCAACCACCGGGGGGGCTTGCTTGCTGCATCTCTCTCTCTCTCACCCGTACGGAGTATTACTCCTCCTTCATTGGCGACCGTTGTCCAATCCCTTGGTGTTTGCCTCGTTTTTGGGGTGACTGCTGCAGCTGCAGCGAGCAGTCCGCCGCGCCTGCCTGCCGTTCAGTTGGGTCGTGGTTGGCCGCTCTTTCCCCCACACTAGCTAATTAGGTACGTACCCTCCCCTCCTTCCGCAGCGGCCAGCTGTTCTGTAGGTAGGTACCTACACAGTTACCTTCGTAGGCTGCTTTCCGCGGTTTCGCAGCGCGCCAGCCTGCTGCTACAGTGGGCGAGATGCGCCGCATCCCACGAGAAAGAGCTGAGCTGCCCCCGGCCAAGGCATCGCGCCTTCCAACTTTCCGCTCTCTTCCCCCCCCACATCAACGCGATTAAACAACCAACTCCACTTTTACCCACCATCTCTCCCCTCCTCCAGCCAGTCGTATCCTTCTCCCTCATCCAAAATGGCATAGCACGGCAAGGCGAGGCTCGATTGGCTACGGCTCGCTCCCGCAAAAAGTGAGGCTGCCGCCCCGCACCGCCGTCACGATTGGCTCCCCGCCGTTCTTGGTGTTCTAGGTCACGCTGCGGTGCCCGTCTCGTCTCGTTTCGTCTCGTCTGCCCTTCCCCCGCGGGCGGTCCTTTCTTTCTAACGAACTCTCTCTCGTCAGCCGCCAATAATAGCGACAGAACCTGGGGCATTTACTACCAATTACAATTTAGATGGCCAGACGCTATTGATCCAATCCAATCGAGTCCCGCGCTTCTCCGGTACACCACTTGACCACCACCGTTCCAAGTCTCCGATATGGGGCAGCCTGCTGCTGCTGATCATCGGCAACAACAGCCAAGTTGGAGAATGCTGCTGAGTGGGAAGGAAGCTCGAGGGATCATCGCTGTCGCGCTTCGCAGACCGCCGGCGACGACGACCACGACAACTCAACATGAGAATTGCTCATTCGCTCCCGCACGCTGGCACCGACCACCAACCACCCCCCTCTTCCCTGTCCGGTATGCGGATCCGCAGTTTGGTGGTGTTGTACAAAACAGAAAGAAGAAGAACAAGAACGATCGCGACAACGGCGGCCCATGCATCGTTGCGACCATCTCCCGTCATCAGACGGGCTCTGGCATTAGGATGGGGATGGGGAGGGGAGCCGGCATCGGGTCGGTCGTTGCTTGCCGGAGAGGTTACTTTTCTTTGGTGTCGTTCTTTTGTGTCTGTCTGTTTCTCACCTTTCCCAGTTGGACACCACCATTATCAAAGATTCGCAGATCGCAACTTTGTTCGTCCTCACCGAACTGGTGCAGCTGCAACGTTCATTAGTGTAGTAGGTAGTAGTGTTGGAACCCGACAACGATGCTGCTGCCGACTCGCGGCTCAAGGGCAGACACACACGGACCGCAGACGACATTGGGGTTGCATTCGATGCTGCGCTCTTGTGCTTCTAGACCACCCTCGCCGAGGCCATAGTGTGGCCTATAGGTCTTTTTCTTGCCGGTCTGCATTACGGACTTTCGATTGCCCAGGACCGCATTATCACTGCCCGCTGCTGATCTCGACTTTGATTGCTTGCCAAGATTACCACATCACACTCCGCGGCTCTTACCGTCCAGTCGTGGTGGTTCCCAAGTCGTCAGTTAGGTTTCCTTAGCACCCTCCCCCTTGTTTCGGTATCGGGGAACCCGTCGTGGGGACTGCAACACCAGCGGAACTCAATCCGACGACGCAGACGGGCCCGTTCGACGACTTCGCCTCCGCATGGTCCTTTTCTTTTCGTCCCTTTTGCTGGTGCTATCTCTCTCATCTGATATGCGATTTTTTCCCGCCAAGCGGCCGGTGAAGCCTTTTTCGTAGATTCTTTTTCCGGGCTGTGGTGAAAAAGGTAAAAATCGATCTATCGTTATTCTAGAGTTTTTTGCCTAGTGTCAACCCTCCGGTGCTCTGTCGCCGATGTTGTTGCCGAGTGTCTTGATGGTTGGTAGGACATGGTATACGCGGAACGGCTACTGGCATGTCCTTTGTCTCACGCGCATCTCGGTGACGGAGGAGTAAACAAGTTGGCAAACCCGGCGATCGATCATAGGGAGGGAGAGACAGGAAAGAAAAAAAAGTACCGTGCCACGAACCTCCATCGGAATGAGAGTCCGGCGCTAGACCCTTTTTTTTTTCTCTCTTGCTCTTCTTGTGCGCCCACCGTTGCGTCGTCTTAAATGCGTAATGTTTTGGGTTTCTTCTTTTCAGAGGGGTTTTCTCTATTGTTCATGCTGCTTCCCGTGGGTTGAGACCGCCGTAATGGGAGAATAGTGGTATCTATGTACCATTTTGCGGGCGAAGTGATGCGTGAGCGAGTGTGCTGCCAGCGAGTGGGCAGCGGTAGGTAGGTTTTGGCGCCCCACTCCCCCTGCCGCCCGGGCTTCCGAGCCGGCGATCGGTGCACCGTGCGTTTTGGAGGGGGAGAAGGGTGGACCCACTAAAACGCCGGCCGGCGGCGCTGCGCCGCCTTCGTTGGCAACCAACGTCTAGCTGTACGGTATCTTTCTTGCTGCGTTGGGCTATGGGAGTGCGACTTCCAGCGGTGAAGAATGTGTGGGGGTTTGGTGTTGTTTTCTTGGCTGTGTTGGTTGTGCGTGGCTATGTCTGCGCGACGTGGGACTCGGGTTGCCTTATCTGCGGAGGTTGTGTCTGGGTTGCCTTGCTATGGCGAGGCAGCCTCTTTGCAAGGTCGCATACGATATGTGTTTGCTAAGTACTGGTCTGTGGGATTTCTATTGAGTTGAACATAACGTACGGCTACTCAGCGTATTGACCACGAGCTTGCTGCTCTCGATTGCAGACGACGTTTTAGCGTTAAGTAAAGTCGGTAGCTATTGAGGCCTGCTGATTTGTATTCACTCAACACTCACGGGCGTCTGGCGGGAGAGCCTGCCGATGCGAACCTATACCATTGGCCCATTGAGAGGTGTATCGTTGATGTTGAGGCAACCGCCAAATGGATGGATGTAGTTCACCCATTGCTATGTAATTCACAACGCGTGAACACTCAGAAACACATAGCTAATAGCAACCGCAAGATATAAAACCATGAATCATAGAAGGCCATTGAAGTAGTGTATAAACGCAGAACTGTATAAATCAACAGCCAAGTCAACTGCCAACATCTAGTCGATGCGAACACCTTGCCCGAAATAGTCTTCGTCGTTATCCTCATCGTCGTCCTCGGGGTTGCCCACATTGATGTCCAGGTCGGTGTCTAAGTTGTCGTCCAAGTCGTGGTGGAGAACCAGATCAGGCGATTCGCAAATTTGAGTCCGCGATTGCAACAAAGGACCGCTCTGAGTGGAATGCTGCCACGGCGGCTGGTGTGGAGAGGGAGGTCGGGTATTGCTCAAGTCTGGAAATCGCTCCGCAGTCCGGTACGGCGGGGATTCCTTAGTCTGCCGTTCTCCAGACCGGATCATCTGGTCCCAGTTTCCAAAGTCCAGCTCGGCTGCCTTCTCGTCGAGCTCGTCGATGGGTGTCTTGCTGAACGCCTGGCTGAGCTCAATCTCGAGCCGCTTAACGACCTCGTCGTAGAACCTGGCCCCCAACACCTGACTCTCAAGAGCCTGGCCCTCCTCATTTTCCCACAGTCGCCCGTCCAGACATTTGCCAACGGCACTCAGAAACTGCGTGTTTTCCGGCACTTCTTCCTTCCATTTCTCAAAGACTTCGCGAATGTTCAAATACCTCACACCCGCCAATGAACTCATGATCCCGTCCCACGGGACACAGTGTTCTTCTGCAAGAGTTCTGAATGGTTTCCCGGAGTACAGTTCCATCAACACCACCGACAACGAAACAATGGTCGGAGATTGGTGTCGCATTAAGCTGTTCAGATAGAAATCGCCCGAGCTTTCTGAGAAACCACTGTCTGAATCATCGTCGTCAGAGCCCCCATTCCCGTCTTCGGGTTTTTCGATGCAGTTTCTACTGGGCTGGCAAGTCTCGAGAGCCTCTCGTAGTTCTCCGTCTGACAGTTCGGTTTGCATGTAGGGACGTAATGGAAGCTGTGAGGAGGTAGTGCGGAAGAAAAGAACGTGAGAAGAGCTCCATGCGGGCTTCAGCCACGGTGTGCCTTGCAAGTGGAGAACTGCTGAGCTGAGGAGGACAGACAGGAAGTATTTTGCCCTTGCTGATAAGGCATCCGGTCTTTCTAGGACCTGGGCCAGTAAAACAGCCTCCTTTGTCTTGTCGACAAACGAGGTGCTTCTTGTCGGTTCAAGTTGGAAGAGCTTTCCTTGGTTGACCTTGAGCTCGAGGCGGTAGGTTGCAATGTTTCTCATGCCCTTTATTTGATGACAGAGCCTCTTCACCATTCTACTCTTATCTCATCTTGTTGACCTTCCGCCCAGTGGGTTGACGTCGTCCATAACAAACTGAACCGCGGATCGGTGTCTGGTTTCCTCTGTTGCTTTGATATGGGTCTCTTGCCAGTCTTGCTTCCATGAGAGAAATGTCTCGAAGTTAAGTTCGAAGTCGATTAAGTTGGGATCCAGATCCGGTTTTCGATAGGTTCCCAGGCGGAACCGAGCGTCGAAATCGTGGGGACTCTTGCATTTGCAGGTTTTGCATGCTACCAAGGCGTCGAAGATGGATTGTGCCGCCGTACACATCGAACGAGGCGGTCTTTTGATCTTGACATGAGCGGGCAGGTCGTCTTGTGTCATATCTGAAGTGTCTTCCAGATGCCGTCTTCGGATTTCGTTTGCATAGGTGTCTAGCGGCTCTATAAACCTGCGGCGATCATAGGGCATCGTGCCTAACCAGAGTCGAGCGATTTCAAGCTTTGAGAGAGAGTGCCTTGGGTCATTGTCCTCATGATTCCTGGCCGTTTCCCACTGTTTTTCGAAGGCGTGCAACCTCGATCCACAGGAGCCCGCAGGATAAGGACCCTGTCGCCAAGTGAACTCTTCTCGAGTGAGGACCAATTCCAGATGATGAGATATTCGAGCGATGAGATCGGTGTCTGCTTCGAGGCGGCTGTTGTCGACAAGGACCAAATCCTGATGCAGTATGAGACATCGCGCCTTGAGGTCACCGAAGAAGATTTTGCTCGATAGAGACCGTTCTCGTGTCTTCAGAACGTCTGCTGCTTCCTGTAACGCCTCCAAGGTGGCCGAGAGGTGAGTGGCGTAGCCAACAGGCATTGCGGCGGATGGCAGAGGGCTTTCAACTGGATGTTTATGATTCTCTCAAGCCAGAAAGAGTTAAGTTAGATGCCGTAAGATAGTGAAGAGAGTAAAAACAGCACCACGTTTGATCAGGCTGGAAAGCCACTGGTCTTATGACCGGGCGGGCGGGGACGACGGGATATGCGCCCCTCTTGGCAACCTGCAGGCCGCTAGCAACGAACCAGTGAGCGCGGAGCGTCAGCAAAGGCAGGCCGAGACAAAACTGATATCATTTTTTACTGGTCTATCTATTCGCTTGCATATCTACGCAGTATCGAGTATTTGTCGTTATCACTGTCTTGCTTCGTAAGCAGCAGTTTACAAATCCTCTCCCTTCGTTTACCCCTCTTTCGTTTTCGACCCTGATTCACCTTGTCGACCACATATGATATCCTCAACCGCTCGAAATGGAGCCTTCAGTGGTTCCTGACCAGGAAAGGCCCTCATCAGTGGCAAGCTATGTGCGGTCCTGCCTACTTTCGCTGGAGCTGTGTCTCCAGAAGGCCGCGAAGATCCACCCTCGCGAGCTTTCCATGGTGGAGGATCAGCTTGCGAGATTTTGTGTGTGGAAAGACAGCATGAGCGTCTTCTCCAGTGGAAGGGGCAGTCTTGACCACCGCCTACGCGAGGCTGCCGAAGTTCGGGAGATCATCATCACACTCTCAGAGACCCTCAACTATAGGTTGCAGGATTGTGAGTTATAAATGAACCCTCCCCCCCAAGCCAATATTCCTAATCGTAGATTACTAGGCGCCCGTATTCTCGACTCATTACAGATTCCAGAGCTAGTTGATGGCTCCTTGCCGTCGATTCATGAGGAGTTAAGAAACTGCCTACAGGAAATTAAGGACGAAATAAGCCTGTTTCACAAGTTCTCAAACACTATCCGCAGAGCCACCAAGAGTACCCAGAATCAGAAGGCGGAAGCTTTTTTCACCATTCAAAATGAGGACGGAGACGACGTCGAACCATTTCTCGCTGATCAATTCGAACACTACACACGCGGCCGGTTTCCTGATATTGCCGAGAACATCAGCAAACGCCTTGCCAGAACTATGGTCATCCGGCGGAAGAGAATATTATATCGAAGGTCCCGATTTGGGAAGAAAACGACAAGGTTCCCGAGTCTACCATCCGAGCCCGCTGTGCGGCGACCGGAACCAAAGCTTGACATCCAGCCTCCCACAGAGCATCTCGAAGTAGAAACGAGCCAAGAACACACTACAAACCTTAAAGTCCAACCTCAGAGGGATATGATAGCTCCAAGTAACATGCAGTCAGCTGTACAGACCGCAACAACCCTCAAGCCTGCAGTATTCCAGAAAGCTTCTAGTCCATCTATAGTCTCCAAATCACCCTCGAGTGCTTTAGGCGGCACCCAAGAGCTTTAATTTCCCCCCTCTCCCTTTTGTTTATTTGTTTACTTATTGTTATTTACGCTATTAGAGGGCCTATTTAACTATAAATAGCTATAAAAGCTCGCCTTAAAACGCTCCTAGGGGTATATAGTATATAAAGGATCCCTTTAATAAAAAGAACTATAGTATCTAATAAGCTATTTTATACTATTCTTAATTTTAAATTAAACTATATTTAGTGCCACTTTAGTATCTAGACTTATAGGGCTATAAGGGTCTACTTTAGGGCCTATAAAGAACCTATAGCTACTTAAAAGTTATTATTTTTTAAAAATTCTAATTCCTAAAATATACTAACTTATAAGTTAATTATTTTATTTTTCCTAGTAAATTAATTTTTTAGAAAATAAAATATTTAAAAAAAACCTAAATCTATATATTTAAAAATAAAATAGAGTTAGAAGTTTTATAATTAAAATACTTAGTAAATTAATTAAGTATAAGCCCTTTTATAGTAGCTAGTATTTAAATAAAACCACTTAAAAGTAATAGAGTTTTTTAATAAAGCTTTTTAATAAACTAATAGTTTAATAAGCTTTAATAGGCTTAGTTTATTATTAATTATTAAAATAGACTATTACTATTGTGTTTTATAATTTAATATATAGTATACTAAATAATTTAAAGACTTTTTATACTTATAACGGTAAAAATAAATACTTAAATAATAAAACCTACTATAGTAACTATAAAAATCCCTATATTTTAACTTAACTACTAATAAGTAGTATAGAATTAAGTATAGTAAAAAAAGTTCTTTAGAGTATTAACTTAAAATACTAAGTTAGTTTAAGAAATAAAGGTACTTATTTAAGCTATATACTTACTACTAGTAAAGATAGTTCTAACTGTATTCTTAAGTAAGTTTTTTTAAACTTAAAATTATTAATAGGGGGTTTAGTATAAATAAAGGTAATTTAGAACCTTTTTTAGTAAGTCTATTTATTAATTTATTTTTAAGAATATTATAATAACTTAGGACTTAGTATATAAAGATATATTAAGTAAGTTAAGTATTTTAGGCCTTTAGTATTACTATTTATAAACTAAAGGGTATTTAACTAAAGCTTTAAAGGAATTAAATAATAGAGGTATTATTAAGGTAGAGATATATAGTTTTTACTAGGGAATAAAAGGAAAGAGTAATATAGAGGGTACTAATAGTACTTTTAACTTTTATATTAAAGACTTTAGTAAAACTAAATTAGCTTTAGTTTTATTTAATAGTTTATTTATTATATACTAGAGTAAAGTTATACTTAATAAATCTAGCTTTAAATATTAAGTTATTAGAGTAAGTAATAACTTTAATAAGAAAATGTTCTTTTAGCTACTTTATAAAGGCCTTTATAGTCTCTTTTTTATTAAAGAGGAAAGGGCTAAAAAGGGCGGGGGGGACTAGTATTAAATAAAGGTATTAAGGAAGAAAGTAGTAGGTTTTTTAAAGTTAAGTTTAATAGGCCTTTAGGACTAGTAGTAGTTTATATAATTAGTAAACTAGGGGGTAATTAGTATTAATATAGTAAAGGTGTATAGAGAAGTAAAGGTAAGTAGTATTTAAGAGAATAAAAGCTAGGGGAATTCTTACTTTTTAATAAAATAAGTTATTTAGTATAGTATACTAAGTAGGGAGTTTTACTTTTATAACTACTTATAATACTTAGTTAATAGTTTTAATATACTAAGTTTATTTAATATAAACTATTAGGGCTTTAAGAGTAGTATTAAGTCTTAACTATTTTAGTAGTACTACTAACTTTATAGAGTTAGTATACTAGGTTTTAATACTAGTTAGAGTAAATAGAATAATATATATAATAATAGCTTTATAGGCTAGGTATAGGGGGAGGCTATAGTAGATACTACTAAGTTTCTAAAAGAAGTTAGCTGCCTTTTAGGCCTTTTAAACCCTTATACTAATATATTAATAGAAGGTTAAATAGTAATTAAATAAAATACTAAGTTATTATATAGTATTTTTTAGTAGAATAGAGATAATAGTAAAATTTAGAGTAATAATCTAGAGCTACTTTTTTAAACTGGGTTTATTTTTAGTATGTTTTTAAGTAAAGTAAATAGCTTTATATTTAGTTAAATTAAATTAAATATAGTTATTTATACTCTACTAAAGGACGGTTTATACTTTTTTATTAAGGATTTATATGTTTTTTTTAAGTATTAGTAAAGTAATAAAAATACTTATATTATTTATGTAACTAAATTAAGTATTAGGGTTATTATAAAGAAGTTTAATAAAGTATAAAAAGTAAAGTACTAAGGAAGCTAGGGAACTCTAAGGAAGGCTATATTATAGTAAAAAGGTTTTAGTAAAGTGGCTTTTAAAATATACTTTAGTATATTAATTATTTATAAAGGATAGTATAAACCTTACTATTAGTTTAAACTAGTTTTATTATTTTAGTTTAATATATAGTTAGTTTTAAAGTATAGTATTAAAGGCTTTTTTAGTATTAAGAGTAACTAGAGTTACTATAAGTTTAACCTCTAGTACTACTTTTATATTATATATAGTATAAGTAGTAAGGTTAAAAGTGCTCTACCCTAGAAGGGCACTATATTATTATAAGTTAAGGACCTAGTTAAAAACTACGCTATATACTATTTAATAAGTAAAGAGCCTTTTTAGGCCTTTTTTTAAATAAAAAAAAAGGGAAATAGAGTAGTATAACTCGGCCTTTTTTAAGTTTTACTTTTCCTTAACTTTTTTAAAAAAAAATAACTTTAGTCTTTTTAAAAAGAATAGAGTAATACTTATAAATAAAGTATTCTTTATAAAGGGACCTAACTACCTTTATAATAGTAGGCTATAGAGTAGTAAATAGTTAGATAGTAAAGTTATTTACTCTAGGGGTTATACTTTTAGTAAGTATAGCTACTTTTACTTATTTTAAGGAGATAGTAGTATTTTAAAGGATAAAAGAGCTAAGAATAATTAAGATAGTATTTAGATTAAAGAGGTTATTATTTATTAAAAACTACTTTAGTAGTGCTTTTTAAAAAACGCGGACTTTTTTTAGTATATTCTTTATTAGTATTTTATTTATTTTAAGTAGTAGTATATAAATAAAGAGTATCTTGTTCTACTAGTGGGTAATTTTATATAGTTTAGTAGGTGTAGTAGTACTATTAATATAGAGGTTTTAGTAGGCCTTTTTAGTCTACTTAATAGTATTATAAAGGTCTTTTTTAGCTTCTTTAAAAGTAATATAATAGTTATAGTTTCTATAAAAAAGTACTAAGTAGTAAAGGGATTATTATTATTAAGTACTATAATACTTAACTCTTATAATAGTATAGTCTTTTATTTACTATAAAGTACTTTTATACTATTCCTTTTTATATAGAGGAGATTAAATTACTTTAATAGTACTTATAAAGTAGAAATAGAAAGTGGTAGTAGTTAATTTAAGCTAGGTAATAGTAGCCCCTTAGGGGGTAATAAAGGGAAGTATATTTATAACTAGTAAAGTAAAGCGCTTAAAGGTATAGTTTAGTACTTATACTTAAGTAGCTAGGGACTTAATTAGTACTTTACTATAAGGAATAGTAATAAAAATAGGGTTGTAATTAGACTTAGAGTATAAATTATAGTATATAAGTACTATTACTAGTAGGATATTAAAAAAGGTAAGGTTTAGAACGTATTTTAACTTATATATAGGAATTCTAGCTTTTTTAAAGTACTATATATTATAGTTATTAGCCTATTTAGTAATAGTTCCCCTACTATTACTAAGACTTATTTTAGGTTTTTAAAGGGGGTACTATATATTAAAGTTACTAACTACTATATAGTAAGGGGGAGGTATATAATTTATAAGGGCCGTTATAGTATTTAAAACTGCTCTATTGTATTTATAAACGTTAATAAATATAGTATTTAGTACTTATAACTAGAGAATATTACGAGTAGAAGTTAAGTATAATTACTAAACTATAAGTTTAGTTTATATATATATAAAAACCCGCGGCCTTATTTCCTAGTTATACTAAGTATTTATTAATATAAAAACTCTATATTAGGGGTAGTTATATACTATTAGGCTATTTATTTAAAAAGACTAGAGTTTTTAGATAAGTATAACCTCTATACTTACTTCTAAGTATATTTATAATATATTTATAACTTTAGTATTTAACTTATTAAAATTATATTATAGTGTTATTATAGGTTAGTTCTTAATAGTATTATTCCACTAGTAAAGGTATTTATTCTATAGTATTAAGTATATTAATATACTTAAAGGTATTTTTTAAGTTATAATTAAGTTTTTATATACCCTAATAGGTACTATATTTTTAACTTAGTATTTTATAGTTTAAAAGCTTTTACTTTTTAAGTAACTATAAAGCTACTTAGTACTAAGTAATTAGTACTACTACCCTTTCTTTATAGCTAATAGGGGAGGGGGATAAAAAAGGACTTAGTTTTTTTAAATTATCCTTATTTTCTAAAACACTACTTATTTTATTATTCTACTAGTTATTAGTACTATAGGAGTTACTATAGTACTTATTTCTTTTTATAACTAAGTCTAGTATAGTTATAGTAACTATAATAGTTTTACTAATAAGTAGTTTAGGTATTTAAGAGTAGGGGGGATTAGGCTTTTTAAACTCTTTATAGAGGTATTATAGTTAGTAGTAGATAGAAATAATAAGTTTTTTATTCTTTTTAATAGAGTAGGTAGGGTAGTTATTATTATTAATAGAATAAAGCCTATAGTAGTTAGTATACTTAGTATCTTTAGTATAACTAGTATTATTTTTATAATTAGTTAAGCTATAGTTAATATAGTAGTTTTTATAAAAGTAGTTAAAGTTAGTATAGTGTTTTTAATAACTAGGGTTATAGTAAAAGGGCTTTTAAAACTTAAGTTTAAGGATTTAAGTAGTACTAAAGCTATTAAATAAATAAAAACTAATAGGTATAGTATAGGTAAAGTAAATAATATAAGCAACTATAAAACTACTAAACTCCTTTTTTTTAATAGTATAGTAGTAAGTTAGTATATAATTAGTTTAGGAAAAAATCTTATCCTTTATAAATTCTATATTATTATATACTTTACTATTTATAGTACTAACTTTAGTAGGGTAGTTAGGGATAATTATTTACTACTAAATAAAGGGTTTATTAATTCTTTTATTACTTAAAAAGTATAAAAGTTCTTTAGACTTTTATAAAAGAATTAAGTATATTTTAGTATTATATAGAGTAATAAAAAAGCCTATAGTAGTATTTTTAAAGTTAGTAATATCTCTAAGTAGAATACTAACTTTTTTAATTAGTACTTAGTATAAAAAAAAGGTATTTAGTTAATAGGAGGATTTAAACTATTTAGGGGGTAGTTATACTAATAAGTAGTACTTTATCTATAGTTTAGGGGCCTTTAGGGCTTATAGGGCACTTATAGCTTTTTAGTATAGGACTAGAATAGGTACTAGTAGGGTATACTTAAGTAAGTTAGTATAAGTTTTTATAGTTCTAAGTCTACTTTAAATAAAGAATTTTTTAAAATAAGTAAAGAAGTTAGTAATAAGAGTTTTAATAAGGTTTTAAAGTTTAAAGTAGTAATTAGTAATAGTAGAGTTAATAGTAGTTATAAAGAAAAAAAGAACCTTATTTCTATTATTTATAGTAGTTTTTATAGTTTATAGGGCTTTAGTAGTAGTAATTATAGTAGTAAAGGGTGTACTTTTTAGTAAGTATAGTAGGAGTAAAGAGTAAAAGTAAAGGGAACTAGTGCTATTTAGTAGTACTAAGGGCGCTAAAGGAAGTACTAAGGACGAGTATAGTAATACTATAAGGTCTTAAAGAGCCTAAGTAAGTATTATTATTTTAGTATTAGTGCTGTTTATAGTAAGCTATAAGGCTATTATAGGTGTTATATAGTTTTAGAAGCTAGTTGTTACGGTTAGTCTTTTAATAGTGAGGTTTGTATTAATAGAAGCTAAGGTTTAATACTATAAGTAGTACTATATAGTGCTAATAGGATTTTAATAGTTTAAGGTACTTAGGTAATTAGTTTAGGTATTTAATAAAAGAGTTATAGTATTTATTACTAAAGGGCTAAAAGTATTTAAAAATTAATATAAAGTTAATAATTAAAGAACTATAAAAAAAAGGACTTAAAGGTATTTAAGTTTTATTTATATATAAGTCCTGTTCTTTTATTTATACTATAGTAGTAAATATAGTACTAATTAAGTAAGTACTTAGTAATTACTAATAAGTACTTAGTAATTACTACTAAGTACTTAGTTTTAGTTATAGCTATTTAGTACTTTATTTTATTTATATATAACTTATATTATAGTTTTTTTTTTTTTAAAGAGTTATTTTATATTCTATATTAGTTACGTTTTTTATTATCTTTTTAACTACTAATCCCCTATAAGCGGGGTCTACTACTATTTATAATTAACGAGTTATAATATTAGGTTTTCCTTTAAAGGTCTTGTTTTTAAGACTTAGTATAAGTAAGTTATAGTCCTTAGGTTAGGGGACCTATAAACTTACGTTTTAATTATTTTAATACTAATATTATATTAAATTATATATAAAAGTAAAAAGCGTCTTTTTTTTTATACTATTATTATTATTTTTTAAAAATTACTAAAAAAGGTTTTAAAGTTATATCTTGTTTTTATTATTATACTAAAGGGTTTTATTATAAGATATTACTGGGTTTTTTAATTTATAGTAAATACGTTACTATTAGTAGTATATAGAAGTTTTATAATATATTTAAGGATATAATTTATACTTATAAGTTTAGCTTTTTTTTTTTTTAGTATTTAGTTTTTAATAATTTTTTAGTTAAGCACTTTATAATAGAGTCGCGTTGTTTTGATAATAAAGAGGAGGAATCTAAAGAGTTATTTAGGAAGTAAATAAAAGTTTTAAAGAAGGCTTAAAATAATATAAATAAAGTTTTAGTTTGTTTAGATTGTGTGTGGTAGTAAAAGTAAATAGTATTCTAAAAGAGTTAGAATTTAATAGATATAGTAGCTAAGGAGCCTATAAGTTCTTTTAAAGCTACTTAAAAAGCCTAATTTATTAGTACTTTTAGTGTAGTTGATTTTAATATAGTTTTAGTAGATTAGAATCTAGGTACTTTAAGTTTTTTGTTAAAGGATAGTACTATTAAGGCTGTAGGGGGTTTTAGATTTATTTTAAGTTAAGTGTTTTTAGGTATAGAAATATTTTATTAGTTTTAGGTCTTTTAATTAGCTTAAGTTTAGGTTGTAGTTATATTATACGTAATTTGCTTATTAGTGTTTTTATGATTTAAGTATATTGTTTTTTTTGTTATTAGGTTTAGTATTTCTATAGTTTGTTTTATATATTAGTAAGATTTAATGTGGGTTTTTATGTGTTGTTTTTATAATTGTAGTTTTTTTATTTAATTAGGTACTTAATTTTTGTATTGTTTTATTAGTTAATATAGTTAATAATTCTTTTAACTTTATAGTTTTATTTTAAATTAACTTTAATATAGTTAAATATATATAATTTTTATAGTGCTGGTTTAAGTAGTAAGATATAGAAGATTAAGTGATATTTTATAGTTTTTAGTAATATAAGTTTAAAGTTAACTTCTGAGATTTTTTTAATAATTTTAAAGGGTCTAAGTTTTTTAAAGTTTAACTTGTTACTTAGTTATTTTGTTTTAATATTGTGTTAAATAAAGTACGTACTATCTCCCTTTTTAAAGAATAGTTCCTTTATCTTTAAAGTATTAGTGTATTTATATATATATTATTTAACGAATTCTAAATCTTATTAGAGTTTTATATAGATTTCCTTAATTTTATTAACTTAAGCCTTAGTCTTTATTATTAATAGTTCTACTTTTAGTTCTTTATAGGTAGTTAGTTTAAATTTATAGTTTAAGTAAAAAGGTAAATTCTGTGTGCTTTTTTTTACTATATTATTATAGGTAAATTAAGCTGTTAGTAATAGTATAACTTAATTATCTTATTAGTAGTTAATATAATATTTTAAATATATTTTTAGAATTTAGTTAATTCTTTTTATTTATTTATTAATCTAGGGGTAAAAAGTAGTAAATAGTTATAGTTTAGATTTAAGTTATAAAATTAGGGATTTTTAAAACTTTAAAGTAAACTACGTTTCTCTATTAGATATAATATTTTTAAGTAAACTATATTAGTTAAAAATATACTTATTAAAAATATAAGTAAATTCTTCTATAATACTTACTTTAATCTATAGTATAAAGTATACGTACTTAGTAAGTCTATTTATAATAACTAATATACTATTAAACTATTTTCTAGTAAAGGGTTTTTTTAATTATAGTAGTTTAATAATAAAATTAAGGGAAATTAATTACTATACTTTTTTAAGTACTAAGAGTAGTTATAGTTTTTTATATAACTTATAGCGTACTAGTTTACTTTTATTATAAATATTATAGTACTTAATAACTCTAAATACTTATTCTTTAGTAACTTTATTACTATAATATTACTTAATTTATTTTTAAGTTTTAGTAACTCTTTAGTATTTATATACTTTAGTACTATAAATTATTTTAATTATTTTATTAGTTATCTATTTAGGTGTACTAGTACTAATTTGTTTAGTAATTATTAAAAAGTAAATAACTAGTACTAGGTTTTTATTTAAATCCTTTTTAAGAATTACTTAAGTCTTATTTAGGACTATTACTTTTAAATTTAATTATTTATTAAAAGTATTTATTCTTTTATTTTTTAATCCTTTTTTATAAATAATATAAAAGTTAAATTTTAAAAGGAATTTTAACTATTTAATTTATTATTTATTAAGGTTTTTAGATATAGTAAAGTGTATAAGGTTTTTATAGTTTATATATACTATAACTTTATAGTTAGTTTTTAAGAAGTATAGTCTTTATTCCTTAAATACTTTAATAATTATTATAAGTTCTTTATTATAAATTTAGTAGTTAAGTTTAGGGCCTTATAACTTTCTTAAGTAAAAGGTATATAAGTATAGTTATTCTTTTTTATTTTATTATTTAAATTATCCCTTAATAGTGTAGTTTAAAGTATTAGTTTTAACTTTAAATAGTAAGTTTAAGTTAGGTATTATAAGTATAGGTTTATTAAAGACCTAGTTTTTAATTTTTTAAAATACTATTTTTTATTTATTTATTTAGTTTTATTTAGTATTTTTTTTTATAAAGTTAGTTAAGGCTTTAATATTTTTTAAGTAGTTTTTAAGGAATTATTAGTAAAAGTTGATAAATTTAAGGAATAACTAAATATCCTTAATATTCTATAGTATTAGTTAGTCTTTAACTATAGTGATTTTTTTATTTAATATTTTAATAATTCCTAGTATAATAGTAAATTTAAAGTAGTTTACTTTTTAAGTATAGAATTTGCTTTTCTTTAGTTTAATAAGGAGTTTAGCTTTTTAAAGCTTTTATAGTACTTAATATACGTATTATTTATATTCTTTAAGGGTTTTAAAAAAAATAAGAATATTATTAAAATATATAATTATAAAAATATTAAGTTTTTTTTATAAAACGTAGTTAATTATATTTTAGAACGTTATAGGAGTATTAGTAAGTTTAAAGGGTATTATAAAGTACTTAAAATATCCTCTATAAGAGTAAAATATAGTTTTTTATTCCTCTCCTTCCTTAATTTTAATTAAGTTATAGGCCCCTTTAAAGTTAAGGGCTATAAACTAGTTAGTTCTATAGAGTAGGTCTTATAGCTTTAAAATAAGTGGTAATAAGTAGTAGTTTTTAATAGTAATATTATTAAGTTATTTATAATTAATATAAAGTTATAGTTTATTATTCTTTTTTAGTATAAATAAAATTAAGTATCTTACTAGTAATATTAATTCTTTAATATAGTCTTTAATTAGATATTTATTAATATACTTATTAAGTACTTTTATTTTTTACTAGTTTAGCTAGTAAACTTTATTAAAAGCTAGTATTTATTCTTCTTTAATAGGGATCTTATAGTTAAAGGTACTATATTTAAGTAAGCTTGTTTTTAGTATTAGAGTAAATAGCTTTTTATATACTTTATATTCTTTTAGGATAGATAAAAGTTAATTTTTATTATTAATTAAGTTTTTTTATATTATAGTAAGGTCCTTTTTTTATAATAGCTTAGTAACTGCCTCTTTAACTTTTAGAAAGGTAATAAATTATAATACGTATATTATTAGCTTTTTTTAGTAGAGTTTATTTAAAGCTAGTAGTTAGTTATGTTTTTTAGTAACTAAACTTTTTTTATAGTTTTAATAAAGGTAGTTAACCTTTTAATTTATTTATAAGTTCTCTTTTTATAACTATAGTATTTCTAAAATAATATTTTATTGTTTTATATTTATAATATTAAAGTAGTAGTATATCTTTTAGTTATAGTAGTTTAAAGTAAGGGGCGTAGTTTTATTATTAATAATACCTCTACTATACTATACTCTTTTTTTTTTTACATTATTAAGTAAATAAGGATTCTTTTTTTTATTCTATAGTATTTATAAGTTATTTACTATTTATAGTAATATAAAGTTACTTTAAGTGCTATTATTAATTAGGGCTTTAATTTGTATTTTATTTATTATAATATTAAAGTAAAGGTGTTTTTTATTTAAGTTTGTATTTATAGTTAAGTAAATAGATTTTGTTATTTTTACCTATTATAATTCTTTATTAGTAGGTAAGTTTAGTTTTTTAACTACTTAAGCTTTTGTTTTGTGTATATTTTATTTTTATTAGGGTACTTAACTATTTTTTTTTTTAAGGGTACTTTTAATATTAAGGATAGGTAGTGTGAAACTAGTTCCTTTTTCCTTTTAGAGTTACTTTTTTTTAAGTATTTGTGCTTTAGCAATATAGTAGACTTAGCACTAGTTAATATAGTACTTTTACTAGTTTATACCTTCTTTATATAAGTATTGTATTAGGAAGTTTAGGTTAGGTTTAAAGACTACTTCTTTAAGTCCTTTAAATTCTTAGATACTTTATATATAGAGTTCCTAAGTAAAGTAGATGTTTTTATATAGTATTTTTTTTTTTTTTAAAAGAAGAATTGTGAGTTGAGTTTCTTTATAAGGTATAGTTAGTATTTGTTTTTAAGATACTATACTTAAAAGACATCCTAGTATTATTTATATAGTGTATTTAACTACTTATAGTTTTTTAATATAGCTTTAAGTAGCTATTTTTTTATTTTTTTAATAGGGTTTATTTTATAAAATAAAATTTATTATTAGTTGTTATTTAGGGGGATGTATAATAGATGCTTTTGTTCTTTTTTTTATATTAAAGGTTCTTTTTTAGAGTTTAAGTCCTGGGTGTTAAGTAGGGCCCTTTAAGTAATTTTATTTTAAGTATATTATTAAGTAACGTTATAAGGTTTATTTAAGTTATAGAGTGTATTTAATTTATATAGTATTTTTTAAGCTTTAAAATATACTATAACTCTTTTTAACCTCTTTATATTATTAGTATATAATTATTTAAGTATAAGTAAATTAGTATGTACTGCTATTTTTTTGTTTTTTTTTATAAGTAATATCTAGGTATATTCTGTGTAGTTTTTATTAGGTTTTATATTAGTGGTATATTAAAGGTTTATAATTATTTTATTAAGTTTTTAGATAATTTATTTATTATTATATTTAACTTCTTTATTACTAGGTATTACTAAATTATAGTTTGCTTATTATGGGTTTATATTATTAAGTTATTTTTATACCTTTTAGGCTAGTTTTTAGTAAAGTACTTTATAGGTAATAGTAAGTGTTTTTTTAGGGATGTTAGTAATATTATAACTAAAGCGACTAGTGTCCTTAGGATACTATTTAGCGTTTTTTTTATTGTTTTTATAGATTATATACTTATTACTATAGTATACTATTTATAAAAGTTTAGTATAGTTTTTTTTTTTAAAGGTGGCGTTAAGTTGTTTACCTCTTAGTACTAGTTACTATTGTTGTTTTTTAGGTTAGTAGTAATCCTTAGCTATATATTTTAGTTTATTATAGTTATAGTACTTAAATATATATCCTTTATTAAGTTTGTGTTATTTAGTAGTATTAAAGTCTATAGGGCCTATATAGTATTTATAAGTAGTGCTTTACTAGTTATGGTTTTAGTTTTACTAGTTATTTTACTAGGGTTATTACTTTTAACTATAGTACTAGAATTATTATAGTTACTATTAGTACTTTTTACTAGAGTTAGTATTAGGTCGTTGTTTTTTTTTTTTATAGTATCTTTTTTATAAGTAGTTATTAATTTTAATTATAAGTTTAGTATACTAAAAAAAGTCTTTAGGGTAGTTAATTTTAATAAGTTTATTCTTAACTTTATCTTTTAGGCCTTAGTAGAATATAAAGATCCTAGATTCTTTAATAAAGTTTAGTTATATACTAATACGTTAGAATTCAGCAGTATAGTAAGTTATAGATTTAGTTTATTTAAGTATAATAAAGTCGCATTCTATTTATTATTTTTAGTTAGAGTTTTAGAATAAGGTTTAAAGGGTATACTTAAACCTATTAAAGGTTAAGAAAATGTTTTTAACTTTAGTAGTATAACTATTTAGAGTCTTAGCTTTAAAAAACTATTTTTAAAAGGGTTTAATTTACTAAAGGGCCTGTTTATAAAGGAATATAGCGGTATAAATAACTTATTTAGTATTATTTTTAAAGTTATTATAATAGAAGTTTTAGTAGTTTTTAACCTAGATTAAGAATCCTTTAAGTTATTTAGAGGTTTTATTATAGGTGATAGGTAAGTTAAGCTTAAGTTTCTTATATTTATTATAAATAGGTATTTTAATAATATTAATAGTAGTATAGAGGGTTTTGTTTTAGTTTTTAACTTTTTAAGTATACTTATTAGCTTACTAGACTACTTATTAAAGCTCTTTTATAGTGCTAGAGTTTTTATTAAATAACTTTTAAAGTTATTTAATATTATAGTAGGTTTATTTAAGTTACTTATTAGTATTATTATTACTAAACTCGTTTTTATTATTTTTTATATATTGTTCTTTTAGTTTTTAAATAAGGTTTTAGACTTATTTACTAAAGGACTTAAATAAAGTAGGAGTTACTTTAAGTATTCTAACTAAAAATATTATAGAATACTATTTAGTTAGTATTAAAGGTTAATTTATTAAATAAAAGTTATTAAAATATTATAGTTAGCTTTTTAATAATAAGGTTTATATTAATAAAAACTAAGGTTTAATACTATAAATAGTACTATATAGTACTAATAGGATTTTAATAGTTTAAAGTACTTAAGTAATTAGTTTAAGTATTTAATAAAAGAGTTATAGTATTTATTACTAAGGGGCTAAAAGTATTTAAAAATTAATATAAAGTTAATAACTAAAAAACTATAAAAGGGAAAACTTAAAAGTACTTAAGTTCTATTTATATATAAGTTCTATTTCTTTATTTATACTATAATAATAAATATAGTACTAGTTAAGTAAGTACTTAGTAATTACTAGTAAGTACTTAGTAATTACTACTAAGTACTTAGTTTTAGTTATAGCTATTTAGTACTTTATTTTATTTATACATAACCTATATTATAGTTTTTCCTTTTTTAAAGAGTTATTTTGTGTTCTATATTAGTTATGTTTTTTATTATCCTTTTAACTACTAATCCCCTATAGGTAGGGTCCGCTACTATTTATAACTAACGGGTTATAACACTAGTTAAATAAAGTACTAAGGATACTATGCGTGCCTGGGTACTGTACTAATAGTAGGTATAGTCTAGAAATATATAGGAGGGAAGTTGTCCCCCCTCTCTTTATGACGGTCTTATTTGAAGTTACGAGAAGCTAAGTAAGTAGGAAAAACGTCGAATCATAGCTCATCTTGGGTCTAGTGAACCGCGTCATGGTCACAGTCCTGGCGGGATTCCGTCCGCCATAAGGCACGGCTTTTGCATGCGGGAGTCTAGCCGTCGCGGAAGGATCAGGGGTTTGAACTATTTCCTTGAAGTATATGGAGAGATATGCTGCCCTTTCTGCTTTCATTTCCTCCCATCTCTCGAAGCTGCTGATGAAAAAGAGTGGCAGTATGTTTCCCCTAAGCCCTTTATTTTCTATGCTGTCGCCGACGTACCCAAGATAGAGTGTATGTTGGACTAACTTGTGAAGGCTACACGTAAAGGGCGACCTAGATTTATACGTTTGTTTATTCGAAGAATGCAACTCAGCCGAGCAACTGTACAGCCACAGTGGCGAATGGTTCCAACACATGCGCGGACATGCCACTCGATGGAAATGTGCGGCCAAATCTCACGGACAGTTCGTTGCCCAAACGAAGAATGAGTATATCCAACACATGAAGACTGCTCACTCGGGAAAGTTTTCCAACCTCCAACTTGAGATCATGGCCGACAGAAACTCGCTAGTTACGGATCCAATCTTCGAACCCTGTCCACTTTGCGGTGCTGAAGACACTGGGATCAACATGGAGGGCCACATTATAGGCCACATGCGACTTCTTGCTCTGAAGTCACTGCCCGTTTACGAACAAGACGCTCAGGAAGTGGGCGAACTTGAGAAGGAAGCAAAGGAAAGTCTCGCACTATCGGGCCAACAGAGCAGAAGCACGGTCAAGGAAGAGCTCGCAAGTGGTACTTCTGCTCCTTCCTTCGACTCTGACATTTTGGACGCAGAGCGGATCGTCGGGTCGACGACCTCCTTCGGAAAATTTCAGAGATCTAGTGGCAACGTTGTGCCTCCACCAAGTTTCCCGTACAATCTACACGGGCCCCAAAACCCTGAAAAAGACCAGGTGATCGTGGTGTTCTTTAGCTTTGTTAAGATCTGTACTGAAGGTGTTCCAGGTCTCCACGCACCATCCGCCGTATCCTCCTCCACCGAATCTTACCCTTCCCGAGAACCAAAAGACTGGCGGCTCTTCTATCGGCACGATCAATACACGTCCAGACGACCACTCCTGTGCCTATATAGAGGAAGGTCTCTTTGACAACATCCCTTTAACTGACCGAAGGGCTTTTGAATGGGGCTTCGCTATCCAGGACCACGAGGCGTCAGAGGATCTAGAAGACGATCCAGTTCTACAGGATTTCCGGTCCGCTTTCGTTCCAGACCTCGAATCTCCGGCGGATTGGAACTCGATGATGCCGCCACTGAGAGAGTATGACCCTAACCTGGACAGCCTGATAGGGTCTTTCGCGGGCCACGCGCGGGGAGATGCGACGCCCAGAATACGCCTGAGTGAAACAAAATTGGCGAGAGTGGCCGCATGGGTTGAGCACGTGGGAAGTTCAGCGAAGTTTGACTCGTTCACATCAGCTTCTTCCACCGCGGATGATCTATCTCGGACAGACAGAGGATCAAGCTCGAGTGGCACAGACGAGCCGCGATTCGCCGCATCGTAAGTGCAAGGAAAATGCTCATTCATAGGGGGGAAAATCTAACACAGAAGCTCCCAGAACGAGAGAAGAAGACATCTGGGTCACAGAGCAGTTCGAAGATGTGCATGAGATGCTGAAGCGGATAGACAAGCCAGACCCTGTCAAGATCGCCGTCCTAGACACTGGATGCGATCTGAACGCCCCTCACTTCTGGAGATTCCCCAAAGACAGAAATCGAATTATCTGGCGTGACTTCGTCGGTGAAAGTCAAGTCAGCGTAGATGAGGATGAGACCGAAGGCGGAGTAGGGCATGGGACATTGGTTGTCTCGCTCCTCCTGAATCTTCTGCCTCTTGCACATGTCGTCGTTTGCAGGGTAGCCAGAAGTAAAAACAGGTCAGAATCCAGTATCATGCACATTATCGGGGTAAGTGTGCCAAAGAAAATGCGTAAACTCTGACTGCAGCCTTGAACGCATCTCGCTAACTTGAACGCTTGCAGGCTCTCGATTGGGCCACTGAGAAACTTGGAGTAGACGTGGCCACCTCGGCTTTTGATCTTTCTCTATGGAATGGCCTGCTATCCCAGAAAGCCAAACGAACAACTATTCCAAGTCAGCATTCAGTAACTCTTTTTGTAGCTGGCCCACTGGACGGACATTCCTATGAGTTGGATGACTTCGTGATGCCCGTCTGGGGAGCAGAAGCCAACGGTAATCCGATTCCAAATCTCACCTCAAATTCCAAGACCACTCCCTGGCGGAATCGTACCTTTCGCAGCTTGGGAGGTACTGTGATCTGCGACTGGCAGGGAAACAGTCTGGCGGGGCTTTCCACTGCTACGACGATCCTCGCTGCCACCGCCGCGCTTTTCCTACAGTTCGCATCGAGTTTGACCCTTTGGAATAGAAAAATAGACGACAAAAGGCATCCGAGGATGGAAAATTTGCGATCGAAGGCGGTGATGGAGAGGTTGTTTCTCAGCATCGGAACGCATCAAGATAAAGACACGTGGTTGGTCCAGCCTCGTGCCCTATTCTCCGACGTGTCCAGATGGCCTCAGAGTTACTCCTACGATTTCCTTCGTCTCTTTGAGAACGCCGACGACGGGGGATACATTCCAAGCGCCCAAAACCACGGTCTCATATACTTAACAGAGCGAAGAGCCACGCCAGAGACGGACTACAGATTCACGAAGTTCTTCGATGACGAAGACGTAACAAAAGCATCCCCTGAAGAGGCGTAAGTTCATAGCAGCTTTCGAAAACTACAAGAATAGCTGTGTTGTTGTCTGACATCCACTCCATAGACTTCGAAAATATCTGAGGTGGAAGTCGGATTATCTCGCCGTCTACGAAAAGCTCATAACAAACGATCTGTCCAGTTCGAGGTCTGGACCTGTCAAAGTCGCAATACTTGACACAGGAATAGACATGAATCATCAGGACGTCGGGGCAAGAGAGGAAAACATCAAGGGTAAGTACAACTGGCTGAACGAGAAGAGGGCCAGATCTGTACCCGACCGCAACGGACATGGGACCTTCACAGCTTGCCTGCTTCTCGACTACGCCCCGGACGTGGAGTTGTACGTTGCCAAGATCGCCGACAGTGATCCCACAAGCCCAAGCGTGATCGCAAAGGTGAGCTTCACGACTGTTGGAGTTTCTGCCCGAACGAGCAACCCTGCTAAATGTGTCAAGGCAATCGACCACGCGGTTTCTAGTTGGAAATTTGACATCATCTCTATGTCGTTTGGGTACCCTGACAAGCAACGGGAGGGATACGACGAGCTGGAAAGGGCCCTGGAGAGGACGTACTCCAGCCACGTCCTGCTGTTCGCCGCCGCCTCGAATGGAGGCGGCAGAGTACAGCCCTCCTTCCCCGCCCGTGAGGACACTGTGATCGCTGTCTACTCGACGAACACGGACGGGGATCGATCCAAGTTCAGCCCGACTGCGATGACTCACGAGCTCAACCTAGCGACGGTTGGCGAGGCCGTCGAATCGGCCTGGCTAGACGACAGCGTTGTATCCAAATCAGGCACCTCCTACGCGACGCCCATCATGGCCGGCGTTGCGGCCTTCCTTTTGCAGTATGCGAGAATTCACATGCCGGGCAAGGAGCCTGCGCTGAAGAAGCGAAAGGGCATGATGGCTGTACTGAAGAGGATTGCAGAGAAGGGGCAAAGATATCAGTGTCGAGATGGTTATTACTTTGTTGACATCAGTTTGAGGCCGGACGGACTGTTTGGTAAGGATAAGGCTCTCATTGATATGATAATTGGTGATGTATTGGCCGGTAGTTGAGCGCTGGTACTTACTCGGGCCCCGAAGTTGTAAACTTCCACTTGAGTCCGGCCCTTTCCCGCTCGGATGCTCCACCACGGAGCCGAGCCGATCCGAGTACCAGACTGAGAGAGCTCTGTTCCGAATGCCCCACATAGGCCAATTCTTAAGATCTTAGCAGAAATTGGAAGTCTCGTGTGCGGTTTCTTGGTCCCATGGACAACAACAGTATTCCGTAGTTGAACAAAGAAAAGCCGTCGACAAAGAAAATCGTGGAACATGGCCGTTTCACGTGACCCTGTCGGAGGCACTTCCCCCGGGCTCGGCGAAATGTCGGCTATCTTATCTGAGTGGGACCCTGCCCGTTGATGACACCTGTGAGCTACGGCGGCAGGAGCCAATGCGCATCGCGGCAGTCTAAGCAGCTCCTAGGTCGCCTCAGAAGCGATGGCACCATCCCCCCAAACTTTTCTTCCACTCTACATGTGATCGATTTTACAGTATACGCGGCACGATGCGCCGTCTCAATTTGGTTTTACTGGCGACGGTCCAGCTCTGCGGGGCCCGTCACCCTGGCTTCAGCATCCACGACGACCTCGTGGCATATCCCCAGGTACGTTTCGGCAGCCAAGGGAGTTCTGCTGACGGACGAGTTCTGACACGATTCGCGCGCAGTACGAGGTCATTCTTTCAGAGTCATTCATATCAGAGCACGAAGCGCAAGCGCTTCTCGACCGCACGAACCCGCATTCCACCTACTCTGCCGAGTTCTCGACTACCTCCGACGTCTCCCAGAATGTCCGCGAAGCCACCGACGCCGACGGCGGCCCCGCGCCCGAGATCTTTGAGCGATACGAGGTCATGAATATGCCGCCGGCGAAATACCTGTGCTCGATACCCATCCTGGAGCCGCAGACGCCCGAGAACCACACCGCGACGGAGCTCGCGAAGCAAGAGGAGGCGCGGGAGCTGGCCAAGGCCTCCGCCCGCGGCTGGGAGCTGCTGAACGACCTCGACGGCAGCTGCCTGTACTTCATGTCCGGTTGGTGGAGCTACAGCTTCTGCTACAACCGCGAGGTCGTCCAATTCCACGCCCTGCCTACGGTTCCCAACGGACAGCCGCCCGTCCGGGATCCCCACACGGCCGAGTACATTCTTGGCAGAGCGAATAAGTCGCCGAGTCGGCAACAGACACAGAACCAACAACAGCAGCAGCAGCAGCAAGCTCCGACAACGAAATCCGGCGACCCGCCGGCGAACACGGATCTGCAGATTAAGGGTGACCAACGGTACCTCGTCCAGCGGATGGACAGCGGCACCGTTTGCGATCTGACGGGCCGGGATCGAACGATCGAGATCCAATACCACTGCGTGCCGGGCATGAAGGGAGACAGGATCGGTTGGATCAAGGAGGTCACAACCTGCGCCTATCTCATGGTGGTCAACACCCCGCGTCTCTGCAACGACGTCGCCTTCCTTCCGCCCCGTGCGACGAGCGCGAACGCCATCAGCTGCCAGCTCATCCTCCCCACGGACGACGCCGCCGCGCACGCGGAATGGCACCGCCAAAAGACGCTCGAGGCGCAGGAAGCGATGATTGGCCAGCCGAACGACCCGGACGCCGCAAAGGAGGAGCAGGAGCTGCTGGAGCAGAGCGAAGCGGACCCCAACGTCAGGGACAGGGCGCAGAAGGGCGTGAACGTGGGCGGGGTCATCGTCGGCGCGCGCAACGTCCTCGCCAACGCGGACGAGGAGGGCAAGCCGCCGGCCAAGCTCGCGCCGCCGCGCAGCTACCTCCCCGGGCGCGGCCACGGGCCCCTGGTCGAGATCATCGCCAGCGCCAAGAGCAAGGCGGACGGCGGGGAGATCAAGGTGTTGAACAAGGAGGAGCTCGAGAAGATGGACCTGAGCCCGGAGCTCGTCGAGGAGATGAGGGCCGAGCTGGAGAAGATGGCGGGCGAGAAGGGCTGGAAGCTGGAGGTCGTCGAGCAGCCCGGTGATCCCAGGGAGAATCCTAGAGAGATTCGGGGCATCATCGACCACAGCGGGGAGAATGGCAAAGACGCGGACGGCAACCCGGTGACGGACGAGGAGGAGGAGGGGGGCAGCGAGGAGCAGTTCTTCAGGGAGGAGCTCTGAGAGATCGCCTCTGGAGGTTATATAGCATTGGCGTTTGGGATGCTCTCTAGTATTGATACACCACAGCATCGCGGATGAATTCAGATCTTACTTGTGCAAAGAGGCCCTCCCGTTGTTGTGATGCTATCTACCTCCCTAGGTTCCTATGATGGCGGCTTACTGCCGTCGTTCTCTGGTTGATCACCTTTCCAGATGTGGCAGGCAGCCAGGGGAAGACGCTCTTTCCTCATGAACGTGTTGGGAATTGCATCGCTCCTTCCCATGTAATTTCCAGACTGAAAGTACCTTCGTACCGCATTTGCATTGCCACATGGTCTTTTCTCATTTTTGTGCCTCTGCCGGAGAAAGAAAGCCCTCTTCTTCCCACAACCCTCACTTTTGGGTTCACACCATTTGACACAACTACCGGCATAGGGCGTGGAATTGACATCTCCCCAATGAACTATGCTCTCCCACAGCAGCAGCTCGTCAGCAGAGAGAGATCCTAGCACGGATTCTCGATCACGGACAGACTTCGCGTGTCAAGATACTTCATATTACTAGGAAAGCAAGCCAGATTGCGCGCCCGATCACGAGACCCATTGCCAATCTGGCCAACAAGCGTCCCCTACCGCAAGTTCATGCCATGCGGCAACGGCCGCCCAGTGAGCCTTACATCAGCTTGGGAAAGGGGGGAGAGCCATCTTGGCTAGCCCTATGCTGAATCTTTCGGTCGATCTCGTCGCCATTCACAGGCTGGCCCTGTCATGTCAGAGCAGTTTCAGCACGATTCTTTGTTCTCGATTTCAACCTCAAACTGTGCTAATTCCTTGCAACAAAAGCAGCCGGTCATATGTACGCTATGCAGTTCATCTCCTGCCTACCGATCGATCCTCGCCAAATCAAACTTGACGTGGCCCTGCAACGCGGCTGCGGATTCCACTGCACGGTGTCTAGCACGTTGACGGTCCTCCCGAGAGATTGATGGCTCGGAGATAGGAGAACGTGACCACAAGGCGGCCGTTACTCGAGTCGTGCCCACTCTGCGACGTGGTGCAAGCAAGGCACAGCAACATGTTCGGTAGCTCAATCTACCCGATGCCGTCTGCTGCGTATGCCTGGAACCTTTCCGACTGGCGTGGAATGTCGCCAGAAGTTACCCGGCGAGAGCGGGCTCAGCCCCCAATGTCGGGATCGGAACACCTGACCGACGACGAGACGACAAACTCCGTGCCACAGCGCACAGGACAACGAGCTCTGTTTCCAGTCCAAAAAAGGAGTAGAATTGCGCCCAAGGTCTCTACGACGGACCATCAGGCCAGATGCATCATCGGGCGATCTTCCAACGGCCTCGGGCGCGTTACCGGAATGAGATCGAAACGTGGCATCCTGAGCAAAGTTTGGAGCATCGGTTGGACAAGCCGTGAAAGCAACGCAACGCAACGGCGATAGCAAGGAGAGGAGGCTCGGCCGCCCTCCCCCTCCCTGCTCACAGTCGGAGGCATAAGCTCGCACGTGTGGCCCAAAACGGCGGGGATTGTGCCTGCGGTTGGGTCCGTTCGGCGGTACTCCCCACTGAAGAGGACGTCCCGGTCCCTGGCGGGAGTCGTTGATGGCTCTTGGCGAGCGGGTGGATGCCGGGCACTGAGCAACTTGTCCACACAGCGCCTCAGCCTGTCGAGGACTAGGCAAATGGTCCCCTTCTGATCCTCAGAGGGTCCGGAATAGCGCCGCGCATCCCTCGGGTCCATGGATCGAAAATAGAAAGCTGGACGCGGCATATCTCGACCCTAAAATGCCCCTAGGTACTCTACTACTTCAGGCGCCGCGCAGCTCATCCGAAGTTGATTGGGTCTTGGATCTCTTTCCCCCGCATCAGACAGCATCTCCAATCCAAAGGACTTGGTTCCCGGAAGACTCGCATCTCCAACAAAGACACGCCAACCACAGCCATCAGCTGACTCGCCGACACCTTCTTTCTGATCGATTGTCTCTCTCCCCCGCATCTGCAGAAGGCACGCGCAACGGGCAGGGCAGGACCAGGAGGCCAGACCAGCGAACTAGTGCAGCCTCCGGGTCTCCGCAGCGTTGCCCTTTCCATCGACGCCATACCTACCCTACCTTAGCTTCCCCTCGCCGGTGAGGGGCTTTGCTAGCGAGAACGAGGGAGTCGAGGACGAGACGAGAGAGGGAAAGAAGACCAGCGGCAGTGTGGATAGGGCCGGCACTGGCACAGTGGCAGGCAGACTGCAGTGGCTCTGGCTCCGGCCCTGACCGGGGGGAGGGTTGCGCCGGGTCCTTGGAGCATTTGCCTTTTGCGCTGCTTTCCACTCACTGCCAAATCTTCGACTCCACCGCGAAATTCCTCGCTCAAATCTTTGACGTCCGGCACCCCTGCGAAGGGTTGAACTTGTGTCTGCAACTTTTCTTCGACCCTTCTTCTTCTCTTTACGTCATGTGCAAGTGATGGACGACATAGATACCGCGAGAAATGCTGCGAACAGAGCGGGCTCTGCAGAGGTGAAGGCCGAGTCACCGGGCGCGAGCAGCAGCAGCCACCACTACCCGTCGCAACAGCAAGCGCAACAGCAACAGTCAGCGCCGCCAAAGAGGACAGTATGCGACCACTGTCGAAGGAGAAGTACGATGTTCCACTTCATCTCCGCGTTGTTATCGTCAGCTCTTGATTTGGTTTTTGCTTTGCTCTTCTTTGCCTTTTCCGTCGGCATCAGGAGCCGCGCTCATGAACTTTCGTGCGATCCTCCCTCTTCCCAGCAGCCTGCCTCCTGGCCAGTCTATCTGCCGGTTTCATGGTATCATCCCGTCTAGCCACTGCTGTTGCTGCACGTCATCATCACCACCAGCACTATTAGCATCAAGAAAAAAAATCATGTCTCACTCCCGCCTACGCCCTGCTGATACTCTCAATTTGATGGGGATATATACTGACGCTCGATAGGAATCCGATGCGATGGCAAGTTTCCCTGCGAGCAATGCGTGCACGCTTCTCTCACTTGCAAGCGCGACCATGTCCCCAAGAAGAGGGGTCCCAAACGCGGACATGGGAGGGTGATCAATGAGCTGCGCGCCAAGGAATCGACACAGAAGCAGCAGTTGCAACTTCAACAGCAGCAGCAACAGTTACAACAGGCACAAAGACCTTTCAACGCAGAAAATGCGCTCGAGAGCCCTACAGAGTATGTGCGGCGTCGCTTATCAGCAGCCTGCCCGCCGCTGAACGTAGACAGCGTCGACATTGGAATGAGCGGAAGCGACCTGGGTGAAGCAGCATCGCAACGCTCATCGACCGCGTCTGCAGCATCGACTCCCCCGAGCTTTTGGGCCGCCGTTACGTCAAATCCGGCGCACAACAGTGTGCCGGAGCCCAGGGGGCTTTTCTCGAGCGATGAACTTCGGCCAAGGACACGAAACTACTTCCACATGATCCCCCAACTGGTCGAGCTGTACTACGAGCACATCTATCCCATCATGCCGCTAATATACATGCCCGCCATCCGCGAGACGATAAGCCGCCCAGGCATGACGCCGAGCGAGCGGAATATGATTTACGCCATGTGCGCCCTCACCTCGATGCACATGTCCGGCAAGAGCATCGGCGCCCCGGGACCGACGTCGTGGGAGGTGGTAGGGCGGTTTTTCCTGGACGAGACCATCTCGACGAGGCAGTCGTACGACTTTCTCGAGGACTTATCGTTGGCCGCGGTCATTTCGTCGTTTTACCTGAGCACGTCGTTCTTTGAGATCAACCAATCGCGCAAATCGTGGTACTACTTGCGGGAGGCGTTGACCAACGCGCAGGACCTAGGACTGCAGGACGACACGACGTACTACGGACTGAGCGAAGAGGAGACACTGTGCCGGCAGAGAGTCTTTTGGATTCTCTTCGTGACGGAAAGGTAAGTTGCCAGTGCGTCTTATTCGGTTGGCCGTCTGGGCCACCGTAGTGGCTTTACAGTGCTAACGCGTCGTCGTGCGACCGACACAGGTCATTCGCGATCCTGCGCAATAAGCCGATCACGTTCAAAAGGACGCCGTCGCTGCCAACCACGCGACATCCATACGAGGGTCCCGACATTCATGCCGGATTCCTGCAGCTCGTTTCATCCTACACTCCCCTCGACGAATCGTTCGTAACGGCATGGAACGAGGGGTCCGACCCCCGCGTCAGCGCGACAACCTTTTTGGCGCTGCAAAACCTTCTATCCCTCCCTCCCGCGTTTCTTCGGCCACGGAACGCACGGGGGTCGCCGCAATCGCACAACCAGCAATTCGTGGGATCCTTCGGTGCGTCGTCGGCCGGTCGAGAAGCGGGCGGGCCGGAGCCCACCGACATTCAAAAGGCGGATCTTCTGATCACGCAGCAGTGGCTGCGTCTGATCGTGTGGCAGTCGTCCATGAGGCAGGGCCTGCTCAGCTGGACGAACCCAGCCGATTCCGGAGGGGGCGTGTCGTCAGGGAGCGGCGTCGGAGGGGGGAACAGCATGTGCTTCTCCTTCCCGCTCACGGTCGCTCGCGACACAGCCTCTATTTTGGCAAGCTTGCCGAGCAAGGCGGTGGAAGTACATGGGATGGGAATCATGGAGAAGATCTTTGAGATCGGCACGTGGTGCGTCAATGTACTGGGCACCTGCGAAAGCGTGGGGTTCTCGACGACAATGGACTTTACGTCGGGGGAGATGGGTGTGTTGGGCACTGGCAGGAAAGGGGCGAGCCTTGATCCGATCGAGTTCTTCGTGAGGACCCTGAGCGCGAGCGACAACTCACGGAAACAGTTTGCCGAGAAGCTCCTCACCGCCGCGGGCGAGAACCCGGGCAGCATGCGAACACAGCTTAGTCCCGCCATTTCAGGGATGAGCACCATTGCGGCAGCCATGATGCATAGCCAAGGACAAGGCCACGGCATGATGGGCTCGTCGCCGTGGGGTCAGTCGTCAGGGGCTGTCGTGGGGGAGGTTTTCGACGACAACGAAGAGAACAACAATGGTGCGCAGCAGGTGTTGGATCTCGGCGGCCCGTCGATGCACCACCCTCCCAGCATGCAGAGCATGGGTCTCGGAATCGACATGGGCTCGGGAGAGATGGGAGGACTCGGTGGGGTAGACATGGACGCCAGCAGCGTCGATCTCATGAGCCCCTTGGGTCTCACACGAAGCAACCCCGACATGGCGACCGGGATGGGCATGCCGGGGTTTGAGACGGCATGGAGTCCAAGCAGCGGCGGCACGGGGCCGAGGGACGGCAGCTACAGCGACCACGGTCCACCAGGGCCATACAGCTCCCACCGCGAGGGCGGGAGCTTCCCCGGCATGGAAGGTGGCGTCATGATGCACGACCGGTTGGCGACCCGCGGTGGCCCAGTCGGAGGCCCCATGACAGGAGGCCTCGCGGGCCCAGGCGGCGTGGAGAGCTCGGCGATGGGCCAGCAACAACAGCAACACCCACCCGGGCCGGGAGGCAGTGGTAATACTTCGTACGACAACAATAGACGGGGGGACAAGGGCGGCGGATACCGGAACGGCGGCATGGTCGGTGTTTGGTAAGGAGTTGCACACACAACAACAATCCCGGAAGGACTCGACACTGAGCCCGGTCATCTTTGAATGGGCGGCATGGCATTTCTTGATTTGTATTCATACCGGACGAGAGAAGAAAAAAGACAACTCTGCAAGAAACGAGGCGTAGGCTAGGATGGGCGCTCAAGGAGCATCTGAACCGCAAAAAAAATGGCAAGGGAAGGGGAGGATCAATTGTTTTGTTTGATTTGTTTTTCAGCGGTTTCATGAAGTAGGCGGGGCGACTGTCCCTTGAAGCGTTTTGCTCATGACGACCTACGATCTATCAGCGGCCGCGGACGGCTACCTAGCGAATAAACATGTTGCTTTGAAAAGGCCTTGATGCTGTTGCGCTGTGTTTGGGGGTGGCGACGACTCGGCCGTGGTGGTGGGCAGCCCAAGGGCCCGGGTCCGGACTCGGCCGATGAGGTCTGGGCTTTGACACATGTTTCTTGGACATCTTCCCAGTGACATTGAGAGATCATGGACATTGAAATAAGCACACGCATCACTGTTAAGAAAGAGCACAGGTGACAAGAAAAAAGGTATCGTGTATGTTCCCGAGAGCCTGGTATCTGTCTATCTACAAAGCAGGCCTTGCGTGACTTTTTTATCCCAGCCTCATTTAGTCTTTTGTTCCGTTATGAAAGATTCCCAAGAACCGAAAAGGAAAAGGTCTATACCTAACGCCGGCCGTGGTGCGCGTGTTCCCCCATCCCGTCGTAAGTAGAGGGTATCAAGATGTATAGAAAACAACTCAAAAGATGGGGGTGATTGCGAAAACAAAAAATGCCTTAGAATCTTCCACCACGTCTGCCTCCGCCACCACCGCCGCCGCGTCCACCAGAGCCGGCACTGCGTCCCTCGCCGCCGCCGCCGCCGCCACCACCACGTCCGTGGCGGGCCTTGGGGGCGTCAGGAACGACGACCAGGCCACGGGTGCCGCGGAGACCCATCTTGCCGACGGTGCTCTTCTGGATGGGCGGGGTCTCGGGGGAGGCGAGGGCGTCTCGGGCAAAGACGTTACCCTCGGCGACGAGCTGCTCCTTGTCCCACTTGAGGTTCTTCATCCAGTTCTTGTAGTAACCGAGCCAGGCCTGGTAGATCTTGGCCTTCTGGGCATCGTCGATGCGCTGCTCGGCGACGGTGTAGACCTGGGCGGCAGAGGAGGTATCGGCGTTGCGGGTCTCGAAGGAGATCTCCTTGAGGGTCCAACGGGGGAAGAAGTCCTCGGGCTCAGCGACGATGAAGATGCCGCGGCCGTCGGCACCGGCGCGGGCAGTGCGGCCCAGGCGGTGGATGTACGACTCTTTATCGGCGGGGATACCGACCTGGAAGACGGTGGTGACGCCGGGGAAGTCCATACCGCGGGCAATGACATCGGTGGCGATGAGGACGCCGGTCTTGGCGTCGCGGTAGTCGTTGGTGATCTTGGTGCGCCTGCTCTGGGAGATGCGGGAGTGGAGGACGGAGGCAGGAGGCAGGCCCGGGATGTTAGCAAGGACGTCTCCGTAGAAGTCGGCGAGGGCGGCGGTCGGGGCGAAGACGATGGCCTTGAAGGCGTCCGCGCCGAGGGAGGCAGCCTCCTCGCGGATGGCACC
Organism: Colletotrichum musae; assembly: GCA_027406025.1. Classification (NCBI taxonomy): domain Eukaryota; kingdom Fungi; phylum Ascomycota; class Sordariomycetes; order Glomerellales; family Glomerellaceae; genus Colletotrichum; species Colletotrichum musae. The sequence continues at coordinate 3,875,611 of JANVYC010000006.1, forward strand.
CACCATGGCGGGGGCGACGGCGGCGAAGGTGGGAACCTTGATGAGGTGCTGAGGGACGCGCTCATGTGTGTTTGCCTCGCCGGCGGGGATGGTGGAGATGAACTGGTAGCCCTTGGAGAGGACGAGGTGAGCGACCTGCTCGACGTGGGCGGCAATGGTGGCCGAGAAGAGCATGCCCTGGCGGTTGGTGGAGGCCTTGTCGGGCAGGGCGCGGACGATGTCGCGGAGGGCGGGCATGAAACCCATGTCGAGCAGGCGGTCGGCCTCATCGAGGACGAGAGTGTCGAGGTTGGAGAAGGCGTCCTTGATGTACTCGTTGGACATGTGGTCGATGAGGCGGCCGGGGGTAGCGATGAGGATATCGCAGCCTGAGAGGATCTGCTTCTCCTCGCGGTCCTTGTTGGTGCCGCCAATGGCTATGCAGACACGGTATTGGCGCAGGCGCTGCAGGAGGCCCTCAGCTTCCTTAGCAATCTGCATGGCCAGCTCGCGGGTCGGGGAGATGACGAGCAGGGAGATACCACCACCAGCGCCGCGGCCGGAGCGATGGGTCTGGGTGAGGAGCGTCTGGATGGCGGGCAGAAGGAAGGCAATGGTCTTGCCGGTTCCGGTCTTTGCCTGGACGAGGCAGTCGGCGCGCTTCGGGGGAAGGAGCTCGTGGAGGGTAGCGGCCTGAACGGGCATCATGTGGTCGAACTTGAGGTCTTCGGTGATGGCCTGGACGAGGGCAGGGTGGACGCCGACCATGTCGGCGAACCGAGGGGTGTCCTTGGGGACGGCCTCGGTGAGAGCCGGCGTGGAGGTCTGGGGGATCATCGAGGACTGCTGCTGACGCTGTCCCTGCTGCTGGTATTGCTGCTGGTCGTACTGCTGCTGCTCGTCCTGATCCTGCTGTCGCTGATGGCGCTGACGTTGCTGCTGGCCTCCACCGCCGGGTCTGGGGCCGTCGTTGTTACCGTTCTGGCCATCGCGGCGATCGCGTCTGTTGTTGCGACGTTGGCCGGAGCCTCTTCCTCTGCGATCCATCTCGATGAATATGTCTGTCTTTCTTTTCTTGGAGGTGCGGTCGAAAAGTTGTGATTTACGTTCTGTTTTGGCACGGCGAGGGGTCAAGACCGTGTTGATGTCGAGGGGAAAATTTCCCTGTGACGACAGGGAAGCTGGCCAAATGTACCTGGCTTGGCTTAGCGCGGTCGCGATAAGGTGATTCAGATGGGGGGCGATAAGGAATTTAGGGGTTCTGCCTTCACCGCCCGGCCCACAAGGTCCCCCTTGTTCATGCCCCACTTTCCAGTTTTGCTGCAAGTCAGCAGTCTCCACAGGACTGGGAGGGTATGTATCCTGAGAGGGCGAGGTGCCTTCCGTCGTTGTATGTTCGTCAGCATCAGGAAGAGAAGGACTCAGGGATTCCTTCCGAATGAGGACAAGAGAAGTCCTGGTTCCATTCCTGTTTGGGGGGCCTGATGACCAAGAGCCACTTTAAATTGTTCTTTCTCAGCTGCAATATCGCTAAGGAAGGGACTATGGATGTGCAACTTCGGAATCAGAAGCGCCCCAATTGTCTTACAGTAAGATAGTAATCCGTTAATGTCCCGTGACAACAAGCGTTCTAGATCATTCAAATGCTGACAGAAGGAACCAAGCTGAAGATATATACTTGTTGCGTGTCTCAGAGTGAAGCATGCTTTTCCTGATGTATGGCTGGCGGGCTGCAGAACCCGAACCAGCACCATGTTAGTTAGTTACCTAAGTACCTAAGTGCTGTTGTAGGTAGCGTCACGTTTGGCGCTTCGGCCCGCCACGATATTCAGGAACACCCGGGATGCTCGTAAACTAAGCTGACCACGAAAAAATACCAACTGGTAATTCGTCTTCCCGCTCAGTGGCGCCTGGCGGCCTCGATAGTCATCCCTCGCTTGAACTCTTGGAGATAGATGCCCAGACCGGGATCATGCAGGGGCGCATGCGTCAACGTCACATACGCGCTCCGAGGAAGGCTCAGCTCGCCACCCAATCATGAGCCACCCCGATAGTCGCGGCCGCCCTCCAATACGGCAATATCCAATGCGGATGTCACTAAGTACCACCTCACCTCACCTCACCTCACCTCTGGCACCTGTTCCTTCCTCGACCTCGCGGGCGATGACATGTGCGCCCCCACCAAGAAAGGAAGTCACCTGCGCTTCCCACTTCTGTCCCGAACGTGACACAGCCATCCTCAGAGAAAAGAAGGCATGTTTACATGATTCACGCCTCGGGATCCGAGCCTTGGAGCAGAAGAAGTAGAACGGGAACAAGGGGTGAGACGCGTTTCTGGCATGCTGTGCCACCCTCAGATTTCGCCTTTTGGGGCAGACGTCAGCTGCTACACCACCACCAACAACCCCTGTTGACTGCCATTTTCGTGATCATCCGCCACACTGTATAGTTCAGACTCACGAGGCTGGGGGCCATGTTCTTCCAGTTGGGCGGTTACCGGTGTTGCTTCTGAGGCATTAAGGTCGGGAGGCTCCAGGAGGTATCAGACGTGGATGCCTACAAAAGGTTCGCTTATCTTCTCTATTTCATTAGAACGAACACCAAACTACATTCTTTCAACAATATCCCGCTTCATTACTTTCACTTGAGACACATAGTCGTTTGAAACTTGTCAAAACTACAACCGGCATTCCATTCACTCTTAACTTTCACCAACGACTAGGGCTTGAGGTTGGTGAGTGCAACTGCCTTGGTTATAGACATGATTTAACTGACAGCCACAGAGTTTCCGAGAGATCATTTACTCTTCAGAATGGAACAACGCAGACACTCCCACTCAAAACATGCCTCAACTCGAGCTACCCACGAAACATTACCCGGACTTGCCGTCTCTGCTATCGCAACCATCTGCAACACCACCTTCTTCTTCCTGAGACAGATCCTCTCCCTTTTCTATGCTGGGACGGCAATGAGCGCCGTCTTGAGCGTCTTCTTCCTCGGTCTTCCTTTTGGCAGGCAGTTTGAGGGGATGTTGCGGCTTGCCTACCACATAATCAGGATGGAACTTGGACGGTCGTATGCATCGTATCCCTCAAGAGGCAGCACTGTCAGACTGTCGTCGTGAGGATGCCGAGGGAGACGTATATGCGATACTGTTGGTGGACATAGATGATTAATATCTAATCTAATATTCATACTATCCTCTGCAAAGCCTTTCAACTTGTGGACCATGCCGATGTTGGGATGAGAAATAGGAGACACGAAACAGTTACCGGGCATGCCAGACACTATTGACCGAGAATTTGGAAGCATTGGAGTCTTCAGTCACAAATGACACTGAAATAATACCTCCAATGTCGACCTTTCATTGATCGGAACTTTGCCACGGGCTTCCTGCTTGTTCTATCCGTCCAGAGTTTCCCGTCTGACCAAAAGTTCAGATGGCAGCAAAAAGACGAGAGAAGATGCGGCGGGTCGTACCGGACTTTCAGGGCATGGTTTCTACTCCTCGGAGATTCAACCGGCTATAACACACAAAGACATCAGCTTGATCATCCCGACAAGAAGGGGTCATCGGTCCAGGTCCCTACCACATAGGACACGTCGCCGCGTGCTTCATCAGCCACAGCTCGATGCACTCCGAGCAGAAGACATGTCCGCAAGGCAGCCTCCCGACGAGAGCCCCAGCGGCGAAGTCTTCCAAACACACCGGGCACAACAAGGGCAAAGCGAACTTGCTATCGATGTCGCTGAGTTTTTCGGGAGCTAGCTTGGCCGTCCGCGGTCGCATCGGCAGACCCTGCCGCGGAGAGCTGCCGAACACTGGAAGGTCCCGAAGAGCATATCGAGACGGCCGCTCCTCTGCAGCGATAGTAGGTGCTGTCGAAGTCGTTCGGCGTCGGGCTAGGAGCTTCTTCCAGCCGAGGAGGTATAAACCCAGGCCCGTCAGCAGCGCGAACGCCACGCATAGAGCAGCTGCGATGGCCCCGGGCTGTTTGGCCGGCTCCCAAGCTTGGGACGGAGTGGTGGAGGCCGCATCGGGGTTGGCTGTAGGGCTCATACGTGTGACAACATTGGAAGAGAGGGAGCTGGTGGCGGGTGTTCGTGAAGGGTATATGTTGAACTGGAGAGCTCCTGCCCAGCTAGAGAAGCAGGTCTTGGCCCGGCTTTTAACCCTCAACACATCTCACGCAACAAAAGACCGCAAGTGTACGTATTCGTCATGTCCTGACCGACTGTTCAATTACAATATCTCGGTTGAGCGATTAATGGCGTTGAGCATCCCGGCTTGCCAGATCTGGCTCTCGACAGCCGCACCATCACGGATTCTTGGCAACCGATTGGCACGGCTTCTATCACATCTGGGGTGCACACCACATGTTTGCGCCCGTCGTCCTTGGGGGTAAAACGGTAGTTGGTAGGTAATTTTAACGTAATGAGTGCTCATCACCGCTCAAAAAGGAATTGCTGGCGCGCGTGCTGGTTGCTCTTTTTTGTATGAGGCATTTTTGCTTGGCATGCCGCGCAGGAGCATCCGAGGTTCGCCTGGAGGGAGGCCGCCTGGACGGCAGATGCCATACGAGCGGTGAAATGAAAGAAACCAAATTTCAGGAGCACCACGCTCGAGTGCGTACATGTACTTAATACGAGTGTTCTGCGCGTCCCAAAAGACAGCACGCTTTCCCCTTCTGACGCTTGGATGGATGGATGCCGTTGCTGATCATCCTGAGCAGTATTGGCCCCGGAGCATGTTCGTGTTTTGCTGTATTGCGGCCTTAATTTGCGGTCTCAACGATGTCGGCGAGAGAATTCCAGCGGTAGATACATTCGTTGCAATTGCTTTGCAGAAGAAGTTCTGTTCCCGCAAGTTGTGTTGCCTCTTTTCAGTTGAAAGTGCCAGTTGTGTATCAGAGACAATCAGCACGTCGGCTTCAAGCTTCCATTCGCCGTGTGACGCGCCCGGCTTCAATGCCTTTTGAATAGTGTGGGTTGATATCATGGTCGTAAATGCTCGATGGGTTGTCATGTCGACGTCTAACTACACAGAGCTGTCTCTGTCACAGTCATGCCTGAAGATTGTTGCTTGGTGGAGCAACTGGTCAATGTAGGAACTAGGACGGAGAAGAAGACCGGGAGAACTTATTGGTCGTCAGGTATGGTGAACCGCTTCCGCCCGGGCTACTCCAAGCCAACCACAGTAGCCTCTCGGCAAGATTCGTGGGCAGCCGGAACTGTCTCATCCCATCGGCAAACTCCAGAGTCCCGACTTCCCCGGACCCATTGCGAAGTATATGCCAAACCAGACGGACGGGGTTACATCAAGCAAGCTATCGGACGTATTTTGAGCCCCAGTCGTGTTTGGCGTGGAACGGTAGTGCCGGTTGCATGAAAGTTCCTCTTGAGATTAATAATCGATCTCACAAGTCGTCGAACACCACCTTCTGAAACCCCTTCCCCCCGAGGCGCCTGAACCGAGGGAAAGCATCTCATAGATGACTTACTGCGAGAAAGAGGTTGTTATAACGGCCAAAGATGGGGAACGGTCAAAGACGGGGAAGATGAAGGCCCGCGAACGGAATGCAGAGGCAAAAGGCCGAATTCCCGATGGTCTTCTCTAACAAAGTTGAACAGCTTGGTTCATCTTAATTGAAGTCTTGCAGATCGGTTTCGGCTATACCCCGACGTTCCCCGAGTCTCTGCTTCAGCCTGTGGGATGACATGAAAATAAAGTTCCAGAAACCCACAGTCCAATATCCACATTTCGGGCTGAGCGACGGCATGCGAGACCAAGTCAAGTCTGATGACGACGACCTCCAGGCTTCGGCTGCCAGGCCGCCAATTTGCCGTGGGTGAGTTCGCTGAGGTAGAGGCGCCGAGAGCTTGGTTTGGCTCCGATTGACAAGTTCATCCTCTCTCGCCGTGCCATGCGAGCAGGGATGGCGGTGACATCTTGTAGACTTTATATAGCAAGACAGCGCCTATAACCGCCGAAGACGGTTAGCATTGACCGAAGGCCCCTTCCCCGGGGGAGAGCGGGTTTCGTGTTAGCAGGGCGCGTGCTGTTTCAAATTTGGCGGCGGCCTCGATTTCTAGAGGTGCCGTTCTTGGGAAGGTTGTCGAGTCAGTTGCCGCGTCCTCGAGCTCGGTCGAGACTCAACTGCGTCGTCGGGTTGCTCCGCCTTGATTGGCTTCGAAGGTCACGTAGGTAAGGCTGGAATTGCAAGGATGAGGGGTTCACTGTTGCATATGGAGTCGTGGCGCGATGAACTCAGAAGGTATATAAGTCTCTCTTCCGCGCGTGTTCAAACGATGCGAATGATAGACACTGGCACCAACTCCCATATTATCTCACTTCAGCCCTCAGAACCATCAGACTCTTGGTATTTGGAAGTCAGCACATCTCTCCTCTTCGACGACTTTACTATACCTACTCAACACAACACAATGAAAGCATCCACGTTCACGCTGACCTTTGCCGTCTTTGGGTAAGTTACAAGCACCTTCCCACGCGGAACTGCAGTCACTAACGCTCCAACAGCTCTGCCTTAGCTCAGCAGAAGTTCCGCTGCCGCTGCGCCGACGCCAGCAACGCCAACGTCTCCGGCATCGAGCAGATCTGTCAGTCCAGGGGCGGCGTCGCGGAGACGTCCCAGCTGTGCATCAAGGCCACGTCGCGATTCTCGGACGCGGACTGCGCGACGGTCCAGCAAGGGTCCAGGGGCGACTGCATCGTCGACGACATCTCCGACGTCCCCGGAACGACGGCGACGGTGGCGGCCCGGAGTTTCCCCACGGCCACCATGGGGTCAAATCCGCCTCAGGATGATTGAGGTGATGGTTGATGGCTGATCCCAAGAGCGCCCTCGTTGACATAGCGAGGGGTTCTTCGAAATGACATAGCTTGTTCTTCTTGTTGTTATTTTTGCTTTCTTTCGTATCGCACAGTGAGTTTTGTCTAGTCTTTCTGTTAGTTTACTCGTAGGTAAAACGTTAGTAATTAATCCGTATAGGGTTAAATATATGTAGTAAAAGAGTAATGATATTTGTAGGTTAAAAGTGGCCTAGGTGCTAGTATAGATATCGGAGCTATAGGTAGAGCTACGTAGTTACGTAACTCTATATAGCCATAGCTCCCACTATAGCGCCGTACACTACAGGGGCTAACTACACAGTAGCTATACTAATACTAGTACTTTTTACTTTATAACTTAAGGTATAAAGCCTTAATAAAAAGAATAATTACTTTTATAAAAAAGGCAGTAATTAATACTGTTTAATAAGCTACTACTCTTTATAAAATTAAAAAAAAATCTAAAAACCCCTATAAGAGTTAAGCTTTATTTCTAATAAGCCCGGGGCTTATTAAAGTACTTAGGGCTTACTAAGACTACCTCTAAAGCAACTAAAGCCTATATCTTCCTCCTTATACTACCCATATCCCTTAATCCTCTACGTTCCTAACTCTATGCACCTTTTTGTATAACCTATCCTTCTATCTTAATTATTATACTATTACTATTAATAAAGCTTTTAAAAGCGTAGTTTAAAGAAGTTTTTATAAAGGTATTAGTTAGGTTATTACTTCCTACTATTTAATAGATATTAGTAATCTTATATTGCTTATAAGACTATCTTAGGGCTATAACGTTAATTATTAAGTACTTTTTTTTAGTAATACTAAGCTTAATAAGGCATTTGTATAGTAAGTATAAATCTATATATACTACTATAGGGATCTTAAAAAGCTAAAAATAGTTAATTATAATCTAAAGAATTTTAATAATAATAAAGGCTATATTAGTACTAACTATTATACTATAAATCTTAAATACTAGTATACTATAGGTAATATACTTACTTTTTATAAAGCTATAGTAAATAATATTACTAATAAACTTAAAAGTATTATTAGTAAAGTAGTACTTATTACTAAGAATAATAATAAAGCTAAGTTATAATAAAAAGTTGTTATTATTAATAAATAATCTATCTATAAATATAAAAAACTTACTAATAACAAGGTCAAGGGGGACGTACGTCAGCCCTCGCTCTTAGTTATTAATCTACTACTATAAATACTTATTTAAAGTCCTAATATTATTATTATTAAGCTCCTAGTACTAAATAGTAACTAATAAATTATAAAATACCTCTAGTTAATAAATTGTTATAATATAAATACTACGGGCCTACTATTAAATATATATAGCCTTTTAATCTACTCTAGGAGTCATAATAGTAAGCTTCTTACCCTAGCCCTTTTATCAAAATACTAAGTTACTACTTTTAAGACTTAAAATACCGCTATTAAATATAAAGGAATCGTCAGCAGTTAAAAAGGTTTTTAACTTAGCTATAAAGTTTACTTTTTAAAACTAATTATCCTTTTAAACTAAAAAATTAATAATAAAAAGCCCTAACGTATCGTTAGTCTATATTCTAACTATAGTAAACTCTTTATTATTAATTAATAATATTAAAAAGTATAAATTATATATTAAACTAACTATATTAAGCCTCTTATAGTAGTAGTAGTTATATATTACCTACTAATACATCCCTACCTCTATAATACTATAAAGCAGTTTTTTAATAACTATAATAGTATTATAAAAGTAATAATACTTAATTTACTTAAAAAGTCTTATAAAAATAGTATAATTAAACTTTATTTTTAACTATATATATACTTAAGTAATATCTCGTAGCTATAGAGTTATACTATTATAGATTAAAAAAAGAGCTAAAGTAAGGATTAGTTACTATAAGGCTTATTAAATTATTAAAGACTACATAAGGATCTTAACTTTTTTATTATTAGTATAGCTTTAAATTATAAAACAGGACTTTTTATAAAAGCTATTTATAGTCTTTCCTTTAATCTCGTTAATAATCCTTAATTTAAATATATAATAACTATTATAAATCTTAGAGTCATAAAGGATAAAGTTAAAGACATTGTAATTCTAAAGTACTACAATTTCCTACTCTATTAATAACTAAAAGGGTTTATTAGGTATAGTAATTACGCCCTTATTACGTAGCTTAATTATAAGGGTAAAATTAACTTCCTCTTTTACTAAGATATATATTATAGTAGTGTTTTTATAAGGGTAGCTAGAACGTTTTTTAAGTAGCTAAGGGAGGTTTTTAGTAGTAGAAAAAGGAACGGAATTAATAACGATTTTATTAAGGATTTCCTTAAGTAGCTTAGCCTTACTAGGGGCATCCCTAGGGCTATTAGCTTTATTATTTTTAGTCTCTTTAGTATAGCTAAAGTTATTTAGTAATAGAGATTTAAAATTAACTTTATTATTATTATTATAAAAGGGTTTAATAAAGGTTAATTTAAATATCTATAGGCCCTATAAAAGAGCTAGTATATAGAACTTACTATTAATTAAAAGTAGTAAGTATAGACCTTACTAACTACCCTTTTTATACTATACTTTAACTTTAAATTAAAGTAAAAAGTTAAGGCTTATAAATATATTAAAGCTACTACGTACCCTAAAGCCTTCTATAACTATCTGTTTAGTATAAAAGTAGTAAACCTTATTTATAGCTTTATAAATAGTAGTAGCTTTAGTTATAATATCTAGTAATAGTAAAAAAGAGTTGTTTATATAGGAGTATACTTTAAATACTAATAAAGTTAGAATAAGGCTATTTAAGCTAATAGTATTATTAATAGCTTTAACTATAGCTTAAAAATAAATATTACAGCTTATCCTAGAGTTCTCTACTTTAAAAATCTTATAAATCCTATATACTATAGTATAGTATCTCTTAACCTTACTAATTAAGTAGTACGCTTTAATAGAAGTATCCTTAAGAGTAATACTAAAGGATTTAATATTACTATAGAACTTATTAAATTAAAATTTAGTACTTAAATTAATAATAAAGTTATTAAGGGGTCCCTAGTATATATTAATTTAGTTCTTTTAAAACACTTACTATAAATATTTAGTAAAAAGTAATTCTAAAAAGTAAGTAGTATTAAAAGCTATAAATATATTAACTATATATAGAACTAGCTTATTATTAATATATATAATATTAATAATAACTTTATAGTTAAAGTTAAAGTTATTATAAAAGTTAAACTTAAAGTAGAATAGTACTAAACTATTAAACTAGTATTAATAGTATATATAATTAAGGGCCTTAATAATAGAGATTTTAATAGAGTTCTTAGCTTTTTATAAAACGTTATAAAGTTATTAAATAAAAGGGTAGTTAAATTAATAATAAAAACAGTAAAGCTTAATATTAATTAAATAGTAAAATATTAATAACTCTTTAAAATTAAAAATAAGCTATTTATACCCCTATTATTAAATAATTAAAACTATAGTAGTACTTTAATAAAGCTTATTATAAACGTTATTAAAAATAATACTAAGTTAATCTATATTACTTAAGCTAAATAAAAACGGAGTACTTATAAGTATTATATAAAAAGTAATATTTCTAAATAGAGTAAAGACGTTAACGGATTTAAGTAAATTAACTAGTACTGCGTCTCTAAAAAAAATAAAAATCTTACTAGTACTAAAGGTATTTAGCTTAAAGTCTAGTAAAAAGCAATTTCGTAGTACTACGTATTAATTATAGTCTATAGTTAAAAACTTCACTACCTTAGTATTAAGTATAATACTATAAAAAATATTAAAAGAGTAGTAACTATTATATACAAACATTAACGTAAGTACTAAGTAGATAAAAGGGTCTATTTACATTAAGTAGTAGACTATAGTATTATCTTTAAATAGCTTAAGAATACAGTAGCTATTAATAACAGCTAGGCTATTAATACTTATAAAGGTATAGTAAGCTATTACGTAATAAATAAATCTAATATCCTTCTTAGGCTCTAAATCGCCTTTCTTAAAGCCGTTAATAACTAAAAGGTCATTATTATTATCTAAAGAGCCCTTATATTAAAGTAAAAACTAGTAATATCCCTTATAAAAGGGATTCTAAATGTAGAATAATAATCTATAGTACTTATACACCTTATTACACTCCTTTTATATATACCTATTAAACTAGTAGTTAATTTTACTATAAATATAGCACTTTTACGTACTATTACTATAAAAAAAAGGTATATTACTATAGAAACAATTACGGGTATTACAGCTCTAGTAGTAGCTATTATAGTAGCCACCGTATTTACAATTAATATAGTAGGCATTTATAGAAATATACTAGTTACTTATAGTATAACTATTAGCGATACTAGTGGCTAACTATAAGTTAGTAATAGTACTACTAAGTATAAAAAATCTTTTAATAAAAGCTAATATAAAGTCTAAAAAAGAGTAGTAAGTAGTAAAAAGTTAGTTATATAGAGTATAGTTACTTTAGTACTCCTTAGTAAGTATAAACTAAATCTTTAAAAACTTTATAATTATTTTATTAAAGTACTTAACACAAGACTTACCTTAACTATTTTATATCTCTATAGTAAAGTTAAAACATTACTACTTAAAGAAGTACTACTAATATATTTAGTTAGTTTTAAAGTAGTTACGTACTATAACTATTATATTAAAAAGTAATAAAGGAGAAGTAGAGTTACTAAAGTAGTTATAATAAAAAGTCTATACTTAGCTTCGTAATATTAATAAAAAGGTAACGTAGGCTTAATATTAAAAAATACTTATAAAGTAGTAATTATACTTAAAAATCCTAAACTTTATATTAAAAGATTTATACTAGTTACTACTATAAGTTATACTATCCTTAAACTTAAAAAAGTTAGTAAGTATCTTTAGTATAAAAGGGTTAAAAAGTAGTAGTACTAGAGTTAAAGCGTTTTAAAAAAAAATTTTAAAATAGTAAAGGTAGAGTTAGTTTTATATAGCTTTATAAAGCTAATAGAACTAGCTATAGTATTAATCTTTTAAAAAGGATTAAAAAGTAGCTACTCTCTATAGTAGTAAGGTATTTGTGTTTTATAACGCAGTATCGTTATAATATTTAACTAATAGTAAAATAATACTCTTACTCTACTTAATTAACTCTAAAGTACTATATAACCTACTATTTATAATACGTTTAAAAAAGCGGGGCTTTTTAGAGTTAACTTTAAAGTCCTTATAAAAAGCTATAATTCTTGTAACTTCTTTTTTACTCTAAAAGTTAAATTAAATAGTTTAAGTAGCATTAAAGAGCTACTAGTTAGTATTTATCTATAAGGAGTTAAACTTAACACTATTAATATATAACTACTCCTTAGTAATATAACAAACTTTAAGTAAGACTTAGGTAAAGGTATTTACTAATTAATTACTAAAGTTAATATTAAAAGTCTCTTAAAGTATATAACTAGTATAGCCTTTTATTACGTACTTATTAAAAAACTATAGTAAGTAGGTTTTAAGTATAGCTATAGAGGTCTTATTAATAAGCTTATTATACTCTAGAGTAGACCTCTAGTTAGTAAAATCTATATTAATTACTAGCCTATAGGCGGCTACTATAAAAAAGAGGTCCTTAAAAAACTTACTTATAAGGGCCGTTTATAATATTTTAATAACCTATATAGCTATATAAAGGTCCTTTTAGTTAAAATCGTAAAATTTACTAAAAAGCTCCGTAACTACTTTATAAAAAGCTAGTAATAAAAAGTAGTTATTAAATTATAAATAATTAATAACAACTCTAAATCTTATTATTACTATATAAGAAAAATAGAGTTAAAGTAATAGATAAGGGGAATAATAAACAGGGACGGAAAAGGAATTATAAAGATCTATAAAGGGTCTTATTATTATTAACTTTAAAAAACTTAGTAATATCCCTTATATTTAGCTTAAAAACATAAATCTCTTAAAGTCTACTAAAATATACTTAAATAAGTTATAAAAAAAAAAAAAAAAGCTATAAATTTATAGAGTCTAATATATAGGTTCTTAAGTAACGGGATTAATAAGTAAATAGTAGTTTAAATAGCTAGTAAATACTAGTAATAAAATTTTTATTAACTTAAGTAATTATAAAGTAATTTATAGTATTTTAAGTAAGTATAGTAGGGGTTTAAAGTAAAGGAGCGAGTTATAATTACAGTTAGTAAAGAGGTTTTTTTATAAAAGTAAATTTTAACCCTTATTAAAAAAAGAAAAAGTAATATTAAAGAAGTTTATAGTTATAGTAAAAAGTAGTAATAGTAGCTTTTTTAAAAAAATTATATTATTAAAAAGCAGGCTATAGCTAGCTTTTTAAAAAAAAGAGGAATTAAAAAATATAAGAAGTAGGTTAAAAAAAAGAGTTAATAAAAGAAGAAAGTTAAAAAAAAGCTATAGGTAGAAAAAAAAAGAAAAAAAACTATTATAAAAGGATTTTTCACAGTCTCTTTATAGTACTCTAGTAGTAATATCCTAACTATCTAAAGCTATAATCTTACTAATAAAGGCTTAACGGGATTATAGGTTTATTACGTCTTAATACTTCTTTTTTTTTATACTTATTAAAAGTCCCGCCCTTAAAGTCAGGGTCGCTTTTTAAGATTAAAGGAATACTTAATACAATAATAGTATCTTAAAAGTCCCGCCCTTAAAGTTAGGGTTATAATAGTCTATTATTATCTTTTTTAAATAATCCTAACTAATTTATAGCTTATAGTTAAATAGTAACGGGTAGGTTAACTACTAATTAGTATTAGTTTACTTATAGGTAAAACGTTAGTGATTAATCTATATAGGGTTAAATATATATAGTAAAAGAGTAATAATATTCGTAGGTTAGAAGTAGCCTAGGTGCCAGCGTAGATATTGGAGCTATGGGTAGAGCCACGTAGTCACGTGACTCCATGTGGCCATAGCTCCCACCGTGGCGCCGTACGCCACGGGGGCTGACTACGCAGCGGCTATGCCAACACTTTCCCTGTTCCCGTTTTCGTGCTGTCAATCGGTCCTACGTTATCAGTGCTAAGAGCTTCGAGTACATGCCCAAATGAAACCACATTGAGACTTCAACTTCGGCTGGCACAACTTCAACGACATGTTGAGTAATCCGATAAACGTGAAATCCATTTTGTACATATCATAAAACACTATCGTTTCATTGACTCCACCGCGTCCTCAATCAACTTGAGGAAGGCCTCCTCCTCGATCCGGACGTCGGCAAAATGCCACCGGTCTCGTCGGACCAGATCTCTCTTCTTGCCCTCGTCCTCTTCATGTCCCACCATTTCCGCGTGGGTGCTGAAGTATCTGTGGCCCAACATCTTTGCCAAGTTCCTAAACCCCTTATGCGACATGCTCGAGGGCTGTATCTCGACGACCGCGGCGCCGTTCTCGCGGAGAAACATCGTGTGCGTCAGTCCTGCACCGTGCACACCTACTAGGATATCTGTAGATTGTATCGTTTGAAGTTGGTCGTGGAAGGAAATCGCTCCCAAGTCGACTGACTGAAAGTCGGCGTCGGGGAACCTTTTCCGAGCTGCTGCTAATAGGGCGTCTTGGTCCAAGAGCTTGCGAGAGCCCCTTCGATCGATGAGGGTAACTTTGAGTGGTTTGCCCTTGCTTTGACGTCTTCCTGTCTCGAATTCGACGCCGAATTGTTGCATCACTCGTCGCGTGAAGACCTTCAGCAACGGAGCGTCCTGACAGTCTCTGTCCTCCCAATCGTTCTGCCATAGAGGGTTGCTCCCTCCGGCGAGTGGGATGATGAGGTTTTGGGGAGTCTCGAAGGCCTGGGCCTCTTCTGGGTCCTCCAACACTTTGTTGAGGCGAACTGGCTCGCGACCTGCAAACATTCCCCACAGTGGGTACAGCGGCCCTTCTTCATGGTCATCCAAGAAGACAATCTGGGTTCGTGGAATGTCTCTGGGAATAGCGAAGAAAGCCTTTTCACTATCGCCGTCGTGACTGAGCCGCAAAACGTCGAGGGACATGATCATCGACCATATCTCCATGAGAGAGTGCCAGATGTTGGAGTGGCCTTCCCTCTTCACGAGGATTGTGACCGGACGCTCATCGCGGGGGCTTGGGGTTTGTGTTGTTGAGGGCGGCGACGCCCCTGACGCGACGCTTACAACGCTCTCGAATAGGAAGCCTGCACCAGTGTCGTACCAGTACTTTCTGATCTGCGAGAAAGGGATGATGCCATGAGACGACTCGTTGTCGGTGGGCTGTCGTACATCGCAGTCGAGGTTGAACCTACGGCTTTCGCGGTTCAGCCAGGCACCCTGGCCGATGCAGAACGAATCGCGGTCGTCGTTGGACTGCGTGTGGCTGTGGAAACAGGTCAAGTTTGCACTTGACCCGGCTGAGCAGTACTGAATCCTCGTTTCGCGAAGCTCGTCGAGGTATTGAGGGCCGAACCGTTTGGCGCAGAACTCGGGCTCCGGAACGTCCGGTTTGCTGAGTGCCGCGAGCTCCGGCAAAGAATCCAGAGCATCATCCGTCGACGGCCGCGGTGTTGATGGAAAAGGGTGGCGTAGGAAAGACAGCCCACCGCCAGTGGACGCAGATTGCGACGACGACGACACAATGAGGTAGAGAAGGATCACGGCAGTCGCTGCCGCCGCCCCGGCCCGCTTGGTTTTCGGCAAAAGACGCATGGTGGGCAAGCACAAGCAGAGCCCACAGGAAGCCGGGCGCCGAGGGGTTGCTCGATTGATACAGGGCGTGGGAAATCCAAATGAGCTCAAGAAGAGTCAGAACGTGACGTTAGTCTAGCGGTCGGGGAAGGGGGGAATGGCTGATAAACCCGTCCCCGTCTTCAGCACTTGGCTGCAAGGAACAGCAATCACAGCCATCCGCAATAACCACCTGCATGCTTGGCCAACAAAGACGCGGGTTGTGGGCGGGTGACAAGATTGGTACTCTTGCCGTCCGTTGGTAGACACTGTGGGTAACTTATTTGCTCCTCGTTCAAACCCATTGGGCGCTTATGCGTCCAGCCGCCGGAGGCGGATTTCGTTGCGGACGTTGATTGCTTGGTTTGCGACCCCCCGGTCTCCCAAGGCTTGGAGCCACTTCTGTATGGAGTCATTTTTGGCCTACCGCAGGCAGGGTGGCCTCCTCGGGCGGCAAACAGCCAATACATGCATGGTTGGATGGTTTCGACAGTGAATGTGGCGGTCTTGCGTGTCATCATCGACCAACCTACTTTCAACATACGCAGCCTTTTTTTCTTCGAAATCGGCCTTCCATCACATCAATCTGATGTTCTTTTCAGGACTTAGGTCCTCCTCATCGTGGGGATTGATTCTTGTTCCCTGACCCGATTTGAAAATCTGTCCGTCATATATCATTTCCTTCCGTTCCAACAGACCCAGTTATTGTGCGGCACAGACCAATGACTGATGAGTTTGAATATGTTGTTGGTAGTTCGGACTTTGGTGTGACAAGGGTCGGTATGAGCGGATGTGCTGAGAGCCTGAGAGAGCGCCAGTACCAAGCTCTTGGACGGCACAGGCCAATGAGAAAGCAGTTTTCAAGCGTTGTTGGTAGCAAATTGCGTGTTATTGAACTCTGCGAAGTACTTGTCGAGTCACTCGAGGAGATTGGTGTAGTCCTGAACCGGGATCGTCAGAAGCAGGTTGGGTTGGAATTTCTTGGAAAGAGTAACAGCGGAACAAAAGCTCAGCCACTCCCCTGTACCACACGCGAGCGCGGAGGAGCCATTCTCCCTCCCTCTTGTTTGTTGGGGTGAGTTTGTGATCTGCCCAACACGCAAACCAAAACTCATTGTGTAGGCTATGGCCGCTATGGAGCCATCAACTCGAACTACCCACGGCTGGCTAGCCGTTCTGTTTGTTCTGCCAGCATATCTCACGACGTTGGTACAAGCGGCCTGTTCACCGTATCCTGTTCCCATTCGCCTCGGTAATGTTTCTTTGTCAAACGGCCAGGTAGCGCGAGGCGTGGAAATACCTGTTGGAACCCCGGATCAGACATTTGCTTTCATCCCGCAAAGGTATACCCAACTCATCTATCGCAGACGGTCATATCCAGACTCCGTGGCATCTTGCTAATAAACGCCCTGATTCAGTGGCTACAACGGCATTCTGTTGTACGGAACCGACGGCGTTTGTACTCTTCGCGGCTCCGAGAGATGGTCCAGGAACGGCTGCACTTCCCTTCGAGGAGGTGCTTACAATTCAATCACCTCAGACACCAGCAAAGCGACATCACGCGATGAACTTCCCAACGACGACCAGTGGCCGAATGTCAGAACTGTTACTGATACGATGAAGATCAATGACAACATAACGCTAAACAACCTCGCCATGGGCATCGCCCTGAATGATTGGGATACCCAAGGCTATAATGCTATGATGGGACTCGGTCTAAGCTCGAACTCTACGATACTGAGGGTCCTGAAGGAGTCTGGGAAGATTGCCTCGCGAACCTGGAGTCTATTCTGGGGCCGCGGCTTCGGGATGTCCTCTCAGCTGGACGGTCACCTTATATTCGGCGGCTACGATAGAGCGAAAGTGTTGGGGAAGCGATACACCCAGCCCATGACGGGCGGTTTCGCTCAGTGCCAGTCGCAACTCGTGGTCAATGTCACGGACGTGGTCATGAATTTTGACAACGGCACAAACGTCAGCATTTTCAAGCCGTCGAACTCGGGCCCCCTTCCCACCTGCATCAGCCCACACATTCCGTTGATGATGAGAATGCCTCTGGATCCTTTCATTGGAACCTTTCTAAGCTATACCGACCTCACTATTGACAACATGACTCGATCTCTTGGTTATCACTATTGGAACCTGAAATACCCTGCCGATCAGAAGCCGTATGGATCCCCCCTCCCCTCACCCCGACGACCCAACTTGTGGTCTGCCACTCGCAATAGTTTGGGGGCAGTTATTCGTTACAACATGCTGACAGAACCTGTTGCAATAGATACGCTGGTGCCCTCACCATCACTCTCTCGTCTGGTCTAAAGGTCCGCGTGAGCCGCGAAAACCTCGTCCTGCCACATCTATCTCTCGACGAGCAAACGGGAGAGATGCTCGTGGACGACAAAGAAAAGGACCTGCTCCTCGACTCGCTGCAGGATATCAACCAAAACGACATGGCGCAGCTCGGCTTCCAGTTCCTCTCCGCCGCCTACCTGCAGGTCAACCAGGAGACGTCTGAATTCTCTCTCTGGGCGGCGAACCCCACCCGTGACGAGGACATTGTGGCCCTGGACTCCGACGACAACGAAACCACCGACTTCTGTGTGACTCAATCCGACAACGGAAACGATAACGTCAACGGCGGCGGGGGCGCAGATGCCGGCGGCAATGTAGATGCTGGCGGGGATACGGATGCCGGCGGGGACGGTAGCGCGGACGACTCGTCGACGGAATCAAGCTCCTCCGGCCTCTCAACAGGCGCTATCGCCGGAGTTGCTGTTGGCGGAGCTGCAGTTGTGGCCCTCATTGTTGCGGCAGTATGGTTTTGGAAGAAGAGGAGGTCGAGGACCCAGGAAACGACCCAGTACCAGAACCCACATTGGTCACAAGAACTTCCAGGTCAAGACCTCCCGCCAAAGACCCACTCATCGGCAATGTATGAACTGGGCAATGGAGATAATACCACGATGCGACGATATGAGATGGCAGGTTGAGAGAGGACGACATACCAATGCAGTGTTTATAGAAGTGAAGGTGCATGTTGATGACGTACGGGAACGAACTTGCTCTTCAAATGTATTTATTGTAATACCTACCTATGTGATAATATCTGTTGAAGCAACTTGGTAATCTGGCATCTACTAAAATGGATGGCCAGGAATTCTTGATTAACATTCGATCATAGAGAGGTGATTCACCTGGCAACGGAGACTGAATCGCCAATGCAAAAGCCAACAAAAATCGCAGATGCTCCTATTCTTTGCGAAGCAATGCACGGTGGAACTAATGTCGTGCAAATAGGTGTCAGCCATACGTACCTGACACCACCCTCCTTAAAAGGACTCTGTTCTTCGGCATTTTGAAGCAAGATTGAGTGTCTTCATCATCGGTGTCAATATTCCCCCGAGCGCCCGAACTCTCAACGGGAAGAGAGTATGGCCCGGTATCCCGGCCCCGCTTTGCTCCGTGAGACGTCCGCTGTTCCTCCGATCCATCCCTGCAAGATTCAGAGTTACAGGTAACGTTCGTGTACTCGGAGGCGAAGTTCATGTTGCGTTTTGAAAGTCCGTCTGCAGCTTGGATCTGCGGCCCATGGCGAATCAAAGCTGCCTGTGTCGAGGACGGTGGAGCTGAAGTCGAGAAATGGGGCCGACGTTAACACTAGTGGAAAGGGTCAAGAAGAGGTTGACAAGATGTAAGGGCCACAGGCGTAGGATTCCGAGCGGAGATCTTGCTGAGACTTAGCAATCTACATAGCTTACGAAGGAGGAATGCCGCATCTCACTGGCCTTATAGTTAGGGAGGTCGCTGTTGACGTTCTCGGTCAAGCCGCTGGCACAATCCTCGTTGACAGCGACGTTCCAGTCCCTCGGCCTTGGCCCATTCAGCAGTGCGTAATTCACGCTCCGGATCCATCGGCAAGTTCAGCGAATGCATAATGTTTCCAATTGTCGCGTCGCTTACTGGTAAAGAGAGACTCTAGCATTTGGAATATCGTCACAAGACACAAGGCATATAGGGGTAGATTGCTGAAGGAGCAATCACAGGCGTCTGCTTTTATTATGACAGATATCTTCGCCGCCACCCGGCGAATACTACATTAGATGAGTTGTTCTTTTCTAAACATCGTGTCTAGTACGCTCTCCTTATATTCATCTGTGCCCAACCAAGCGTTAGAAGATGTACATGGTTAACGGCCTCAGTGTACATAGAAGCCATCTTCAGGGTACCTGACACCAGAATTATTCGAGACTTTTTGGCGTGAACAGTTGATATTTACAGGCTGAGCCTACAGATGTAGCTCTAGCCATTCTATATACGGAGCCCCCGTCACCCTCGTTAAACCTCCACCGTGTGGTAGGAAGAGTAGTGCCGTTTGCAGGGCTCCCTTCAAACTCCCGGATTCCCTTCAGCCTTCTTAGGCAAACTGTTTCCTCCTCTTAACACCTAAAAATCGTTGGATCGGTTGGTTCCGTATACCGAGTTGTCGTTTATTGGTTGTATCTTGGTTTGAATCGTAGTCCTCCACTGATGTTGCGAATTGCGTCCTTGGTTGTGCTTCTCGGAACGAGACACGACGGCGGCTCCGGCTGTTGCGACTCTTGTGGTTGTTGGGAAGGTATTGAGCTGACGATGTCGGCCTCGCTAGTAAGCAGGCCGCGCTCAACGAACGAGTAGCCGCAGTGTTGGGCCGTGTTGGTGAATGTCGCTTGACTTGCGTTCTGATGTCGTGATCAGGCGGGCCGCGGCTGCGACTGGCTTTGGAGCCAGAACAGAGGCCCAGGTTTTCTTCTGTCCTGCGACGCGTGATGGCACCGCTCCGGTTCTGATGGTGACCGGGACCGGGGCGACAACGGACCTAGGCATGGGAGGCGCTTGTTGCGCAGCAGGCGCTTTCTTCCATGTGATGGTGGCCGGGACGGGGTCGACAACGGGCTTAGACACGGAGGGTGCTTGTTGCGCGGCGGGCTGTTGGTTCCACGTGATGGTGCCGCCGTTTACTGATTCCATGAGGCGGGGGTCGGCTCGGATCTCCTTGCTGAAACGTGATTGCTGGGAAAACTGGGCTCGGAGGTCCCTCAGGTCAGCTGTCTCCATGCGGAGGCGCTGAGGTGCCTTGTTGAAGTTGCCCAGAACGGTGATCGGGACGACGAATACGTTTTCGAGGTAGACCCAGGAGGCCTCTGGCTTGGGCATGAGTCGGCCCCCTTGGAGGCGGAGAAGCGGGCGGTCCTTGTTCGGGCGTTCTGATCCCACGAAGGAGCGGAATGCCGCCAAGTCCTTTTCGCGGTGGCATTGCTGCTTCCAAGGGGGGATCGAGTCGCCTCGAGCCGTGCATCCGTAGGCCGACACCGTCGTGACCAGCACGTGGCTTGCGTCGTCGCTGCGGCGTTCCAGGATGATAACCGGATGGCAGGCAGCGTTGATGGGCAGATGCTTAGATGCGACCAAACATTGGTAGTCCAAATTGCTGAAGGTCGATGTTGGCTTCAGGAAGGCAATGTCGCCGGCGCGCCATTGGAACTCCTGGCTTCGAGAGAAATCGGGCTTGGCGGTGGCCGTTCGGTCGAGGTAGATTTTGGCGCTGCGCCTTTGATTGGCGAGACGCTTCCTGGCAGATTCGAGGGGAGTCATGGTGATTTGGTTATCCTCTGGAACGAGTTGGGGTGGGAGATGGTTAACTCGAGGTAGCGGAGGCGTCTTTCCGTGACTGATGATAGAGTTCCGTTTGGAAACAGTGAGGATTGCTGATCGGTAACACAAGACTGAAGAGTCGTAGAAACCGAGGAGAGAATAGAGTAATTCGAACCAAAAGGTAGTGTCACAACTGGAGATGCGATGTGATCGTGGGGAGAATAGTGAAGAGAGAATTTGCATCTAAGGGCGGGAAGGCTCGCTACTTATTCACTGACAGTCCAGAGTCCACCCTCGAGGAGTTTCACGGTCTTGAAGTTTTTGAACTATAATATCCCAGTAAACCACGATTGAACTTTGATGGTTTGGCTGAATTCTTTTTCTCCTTTTTTTTTCCTTTTGCCATTAGGTTCCACTGGCACTTTGAGAACTCTATTGACAGCACTCTAACTTTGTCGGACAGGAAACCACAATGTGGGAAAAGTTTCCGTCGAGCCCTGTAATCCCATCGATGGACTCTGAGCGTGTGTTTCGAGAACCACAGGACCTTATTGTCCGCGAGGATGTCTGGGTTATCTCATTTTTGTTGCCAGAAACTGTAACTAACAGGGATAAGGTTTCAGTTCAAGCCATTGACAAGCCACCAGGCAGAAAACACATATAAAACCGCGATCGTCTTGTCGGAGATAGAACTTGTGTTGACTTTGTGGACGCCAGGTTGACTTTTTCTGTCGTCACGGGTTGCCACAAGGTAGCAGGCCTTGAATAGCTGGTCTTGGCGACATTCTCGTGACTGGGTAATGGGAAGGGAAGCGAGACTCCCTAATTGTGTAGGAATGATAGGGTAGACTCTTGTGAAGTTTGAACCGGGGGCGGGGATGAGGGTTGAGAACTGTGTATGAAGAGAGATTGAACGCCACCAATCCAAGCCAACGACCACTAACTTTAGGCAACGAAACCCAAAACGTGGCGACAAACATTCCCCTTCATGTTGCAAAGCTCTCGTCCCAGGGCGCACTCTCCATCTCCATGTTTCCCTGTATTATTCCACGTCCAATACCCCGCAATGAAAGACGCCCCCTCGTGGCAACTACATCGGAGCGGTCAAGAACCGACACCAGGCGTACGGATAGAGTAATAAAGACGGTTATGCTGTCTCAGCCTTCAACATCACTCTTCCCTATCGGAGTACACTAGTTTCAAAAAGTGTGCGTTTGGATAGCCAAGGTACGAAATCGGCCACGGACAGGTCTTTTATTGAAACCCGTCGAGTATGAACAAAACACAATTCGATTTATGCCGCAGAGATGAGAAGCCTAATGTGCATACGCCAGTACATGCCAACAAACCCCCAAAGCTTGCCTGTACATTTCGCAATCACAACCGCCAGCCGTCCAGGATCCTGGTGTCGTTGTACGCCGTCAGGTCAAAGTAGTGAACCATCCTCTTCCCGCCGCGGCCAAAGTTCTCCGCCGTGATGTTGAGCAGGGTGGCCGAGGTGGTCGAGCTCGTCAGGTTCGTCAGGCCCGGGAACGCACCCTCGAGCAGGTCGGCAATCTCCCGCGGGGTGTAGAAGTCCGCCCCCTCGGCCTCGATCCTCTCGCGGAAGAACGAGACGTACCTGCGCGTGTGCTGGACGTCCGTGGCGGCGTCGAAGCCGTCGGCAGTGAGCGCGTGGCCTGGGATGACGCGCAGCGGGCGCAGGCCGCCGAGAAAGTCGAGCGTCGCAAGCCAGGACTCGGTGAGCGCGGGCGTCAGCAGGTCGGCGAGCCAGGCGTGCATGTCGCGGCTGTAGACGGCGTCGCCCGCGATCAGGGTCCGCGAGGAGGGGATCCAGAAGGCGGAGAGGTCGACCGTGTCGCCGCCGACGTTCTTGAGGATCTCGACGGGGCAGGCCTCGTCGCCGGGGAGGGCGAAGAAGGAGAAGTTGTAGGGGATCGGGATCGCGGGAACGGCGGCGATGGCGCCGGGGCCGTAGGCCGCGGACCAGTACTCGGTCTGTGTTGGCGGGCGAAAGCTGTCAGTCATGCTGTCTTTCACGATTGTGCTGGGAGCCATGGTACGAAAGGGGGTACCTACCTTGTTGACGGCCTCGTTCTGGATCCCGTGGACGACCTCCGGGGTGGCGTAGTGCTTCGCTTCGGGAAAGTGCTCGAGGAAGGCCTTGCCGCTGAGGTAGTGGTCCGGGTGGTTGTGCGTCGTGAAGGCGGCGACGAGGGGCTTGTCGGTGGTGTTCTTGACCCATTGCGCCAACGTCTCGGCCTCTGCCACTGCCAGGGGCAAATCGACGATGGCGGCGGCCTGCGAGCCGATGATCAGGGACGAGACGACGTCAAGGGACATGCCCTGGCTGACGAAGCTCTCGACGTTGAGGTTACAGCGGCACGAAGCGAGCGCCGTCTGTTGGAGGAGAGCCGAGATGGCGGCGGTCTTGACGACGTTGCTGAGCATGATTGCGAGAACAGATTGCAAAATCGTTTTGTCGTTGAAACTGTTGTGTTTGTCGGAGTCGGAATCGGTTGATCGTGATGTGGGTGCAGAGTAGAGTCAATCCAGCACCGAAACATGATGGTCTATTAATTTTATATAGAGATTTACGGCGTGAAGACTTTTCAACTACTTTCAATCTGCTTCCGAAGCTCAAATGCTCTCTACGCTGAGAAGTCTGCAATTGTCGAGTTCTCTCGGATGTAGTTGCGAGGGCTCGGGACCAAATTGTTTCCGCTCTGACTAGACGCCTCTTCGGTCTCGGTCTAGGATGGGTGGCCAAAAGACGCCATGTGGAACCTTAAGCATCAGAGATTGACTCTGCGCTTATTCACGTTGATGTTCTGCCACCCGCGCACCGCGGTAGATTAGGCATCAGACGGCGGTGATCTGCTTTCAAGGATGATGCCGATCGACCTTGGCTGTGGTCGTCTCGTCATCTTGAACACCAGAATCTTCACACTATAACTCGTGATGGAGGCATGGACTGGATGCACCTGATTATGAGTTTCCATCCTTCTCTGCTTTTCTTTCGAATACCATGGAAATTATCCGTAAGCCGCCGCGTTTTTCTCGCCCGAAGACAGGAGCAGCGACTGTCTCACTCGCCCCCGCTCTGCGGCCTCACCCACTGCCCGTCTTGGGCGGGACTAAAGTGTCGCCCCACCAAGACAAGTGGCGTGGTGGCAGAGTGGTCTAATGCGCAAGACTTGAATAAGATATCTTGTTCCTTCGGGAGCGTCCGTTCGAACCGGGCCCACGTCGATGTTCACTTTTTGATTCTTTTCTAATCTTTTTGTCGCACCTGACGACCCTGTTTTAGCAGGTACTGACTGCATGTAGCAGAACTGTGATGTACAATTTTTTGTTCGTGGGACTCTTGTGCGACCCCGTCGACTAAGGTAGGTAGTAGTAGATCGCCTTGCGTTGTCTGTTTTTCCTAAGGTCTGTCTGTTTGCATGGTTGTATGGTGTATTGTTGATGTCGTATGTCTTTTCCCCTCCCCCGTTTAGTGAAGTGAGCAACTCTCTTTCGCCAAGATCATGCACTCATTGTGGTTGGAATTGCTCGGCCAGCAGCTGCGAGAAGCAAGCCCAGTCCCATCCGACCCCATCCGAGAGGCTCGGGGACCACTCGTCTCCCGGCACCGGCATCGCAGAACCCAGAGCGCCGTAGGCAAAGTCGCCGGTCCCCGACAAGGCGTAGTTCTGGTTGAACATCTGCTGCTCCGCGGAGAGGTCGGGAGGCCCGGGACATGCCTCTTTCGTCTGGGCGTCCCCCGCCCAGTGTTCCTGCTCGGTCGTTGCCTGGCTCGAGCTGCCGTTCCGCTGCGACCACGGGTTGTCCTCGACCGGTGCTTGGTTCGACACCGGCTCCGGGACGGGCGTGTCCGCCAGCCGGCTCGGGGCCGGCGTGGACTGCTGCAGTATGACGTCGATCTTCTGCAGCAGCGAGTTGAACATGCGGTCGCCGTGCAGGCGCGCGTAGACCTCTTTCATCGTCTCCGAGACTGTTTTTATAAGCTGACAGAGTCAGCAGGTCAACAAGACGAGGCCCTTATCCCGAGGGCCACTCACGTGAAAGTCCATTGCCGACACCCGGGAGTCGGGGTGCGTCGCAATGTGCACCGCCAGCGCGGCGAGGGCGTTCAGCGCGGCCAGCAGGCTGGGGAAGATGGAGTTGGACTTGGAGTCGAACGTCTCGACGACGATGCGCAGCATCTTGCGCGCCGCGTTGGCCGCGATCGACTGCCCGTTGCGCACGATGTAGTCCCACGGCTTGCCCCTGGCGATGATGTTGGCGCCGCTGGATATTGCCTCCTCGCTGATGAGGAGGCTGTTCCGCGACAGGATTACGAGACTACGTTGACCATGTAAGTTGGGAATGCCACTTTCTCTTCGGAGATTAGGTGAGCTTACGCGTTGTTGTAGTGCACCGAGATGAAGGACGCAAACGGGCATATCTTGGACCCGATGAGGATGTCCGACGTAGGCCTGCACGTCACGAAAGTTAGTCCTCGCAATCCCCGGTCCCTGTTCTCCAAGAGCGGAAAAATGGTCCGAACAAAATCAAGCTTCCGATCAAAAACAAGCTTCTCACCTGAGTTCGTCGGGAACTGACTCGCCCCATCTCGTGAGGAGGAGCTTCGCCTCGCCCGTGGTCTGCACCTTCTCGGCGATGACGGCCTTGAGCGCGTCCCCCGTGACGCCGTCCTCCTTGCGGCTGACGATGACGGACTTGCGCCCAATCTCGCTGAGTATCCTCGCCAGGTCGATCGTAGTCGCGAAAGCCTTCTCTCTCGAAGATGACCCAGGCACCGCAGGTGTTTCCGGCCCGTTGGCATACGGAGGGTAGCAGTCCTCGTCGTCGATGGACGACATCCGCCCCATCGAGAAGGCGAGGAACTTCTCGAACGCGTAGATTCCCAGCCAGAACGCGCGCCTATCCTCCTCGTCGTCGTCGCCGTCGCGCCTCCGCCGGCACGACCGCGGCTTGTGCAGCCCGAGCGACGTGGCCATCGCGACGCCCACCCCCAGCGTGTTCCACGCGCCGGCGCAGTCGTCGTAGCAGTGCAGGCACAGCGCCAGAAGCACGATGGCGCGCACATTCTCCGCCGAGTTCTGCACCACGAGGTGGCCGAGCAGCGCCTTGCAGTAGTCGAGGTACTCCTGCGGGTCGACGGCCGGGTCGAGCACCATCGGCTCCGCGGCGAAGCCGATGGCCCAGACGAGGTACAGCTGAGCAAGACCAGCGATGCCCCGCACACTGGCAAAGTCGGCCGGCGTCGGCGTCGCAGCAGCATCTAGGGCCGTCTCGAGGTCCCGCTGGAACCGGTCGCGGCTGGGGACGAGCGGGTACAGCACGTTGGCGCCGTCGAAGAAGCGCGCGGCGAGCTGTCGCGCGGGGCCGGCGGGCGGGAAGCGGCACGGCTCCGGGGCGAGCAGCGCGCGGAGGCGGCTGCGCGAGGACGACGAGGGCGGCGGCGGCGGCAGGCCGCGCCTGTGGCGGAGGCCGAGCCGGCGCGCCGAGAGGTCCAGCCAGTCGGCGAGGATCTCCACCGACGTGCTGCCGCGGCTCGGCCGGACCACGGGGAGCTTGCCCTGGAACTTGGTGCCGTTCTGGCCGCTTTCGGGTTGTTGGTCGTCCTCGTGCTGCGGTGCTGATGTAGCGGCTACCGAGTCCCGGGCACCGTCGACGACCACCTTCGTACTGCCGCTGCTGCTCCTGCCGCGGCTGACGGACGGGGAGCTCACGGGGGCTTGGCCAGGCGCGTCTACCAGGTCGCCGCCGGCCTCCCGAATGGACGACTGCGGAGACGCATAGACGCCCGGTGTCGTGGTGGACGCGCGGCTGGCGCGGCGCTTCGTCTCGCGGCGCTGGACCTCGACGCCGGGCCGGCGGCGGTCGGTGGTGACGCACTCGATTCCCGCGGCGATGCAGGCGCGGCACGACGGCTTCTGCTCGTCGCACCGCGTCTTGCGGTTCCGGCAGTAGTTGCAGGCGAAGTTGATGCGCCGCCGCTTGGCCGGGTTCATCGTATTCGGCTCGCCGCTGGCGGCCGCTGCGGGGTCGTCGTCGGCCGGGCTGCGGCCGTTGACGGCGACGAACGCGTCCGTCGGCGGGGGCGCCGCGCTGGCGAACGATAAAGACATTATTGGAACTAGCTGATCCAGATAGAGAGATGGATATTTGGGTTCGGTACGAGGTGGGATGGGTTCCTCTACTCCCGAAGCAGGTCGCTCGGGAGACGGAGGGGCGCAGGCCAGGGGGGAAAGTGATTCGTGGAGATGAGGTCTTCGGCTGGGGATAGGGGGAGAGGGATAGAAAGAGGGGAGATGCCGAAGCGATGGAGGTTCGTCCTGGAGACAGAACGCTGCTTGGCTTGAAGAAGGCCCCGAAACAGCGGGAGACTCACGGTCCTGCAGTTTCGCGATTCATGTTTGCGACGGCGGACACTCGAGCCGACCGGCCCCTCATCTCCTTCTCCCGCGGGCCGGTGGGGGGCCACTGCAATGCGCGTCTTCCTGCATCGAGTGACAGATCTTCAATCCAAATGCCCCCTCTCTGAGTGGCTAATCTCGCCTAGTTCGTTTCCCCAGATCGCTTCCCCCCATGGGGATTAATATCAGAGAAACGTGGGGAGCGTCTACCAGCGTAGGATACCGGGCCAAGTGCCGGGTTAGTTGGCACGCAGTATTAGAGGCTATCGGGAGTTAATGGGTCTGAGCCGAGCCGATGTGGCTGGCAACCTGGCTGTGAGTTGTCAACCTGGCTGCATTGTCTCTTGGCTAAGCCTGGATACGACAACCAATGCATGAGACGAAAGGCGTCGTACAAGCCAATGAATCTGGGGTTTGCGTGATTGAGTAGAGCTTTACAGTAATACATGGTTCTCAGTTGATATATAGACTCAACGATGGAACCTTATCCGGCCTCAACGCTCGAGCCGTCGCCCTGACTCGGAGCCTCCGACCTCACATCTCTCGGGGACTTATCGACGCGCGTCAGTCATCAGGTTGATCTACCTTTGGTTGCAGTTGAGAGACTCTGTTGCCGGCAACATGTCCGAGACCTCAGCCGCAAAAGACGACAGACCGCGGGTTGACATGGTTGAATCGTCCGAACGCCATGAAAAGGCCCAGGCCCACGGCACCGTCCAGCTGCTCCAGGGCGGCTCCGTCGTCTTGATCCCGACTCCGAGCCCAGATCCAAAGGGTAAGTCATAGACACCAAACAGTTGAGAGCCCTTCATCCAGAGAACAGAGTTGACAGTCGACAGACCCCCTCAACCTCCCGACATGGCACAAGTACCTCATAATCCTCATAGTCGGCTCCTACTCCGCCGTCGCCGTCCTCGGCACCTCCGGGCTGGGCGCCGTCTTCCCCTCCGTCCTTCGAGAGTACCGCCCGGACGAGGCCCACCGCGCGACGGACCTGCTCACCTACCCGACGCTCTTCATGGGCATCGGCAACCTCTTCTCGATGCCGCTCTGCGCGGCGGTCGGCCGGCGTCCCGTCTTCCTCGCCTCGCTGGTGCTGATGCTCGTCTCGGGCATCTGGTGCGCCTTCTCGGGCGCCTCGCTGGCGAGCCACATCGCAGGGCGTGACTTCTTCAGCCTCGCCGCGGGCCAGAGCGAGGCGCTGGCGCCGTACGTCGTCGAGGAGATCCACTTCCTGCACGAGCGCGGCGCGAAGCTGTCGTGGTTCATCGGCGTGCAGACCGTCGGCACCGCGGGGCTGTTCGTCGCGACGGCGTACATGGTGCCCGCGTGGGGGATGAGGTGGTGGTATTTGATGATCAGCCTCATCAACGCCGTGATCCTGGTGCTGGCCTTCTTCTTTGCCGTCGAGACCAAGTACGACCGTCCCGAGGACGCTGACCGTACGTAAACCCTCTTCTTTTTCTTTGAGTACTTCCCGAGTTTGGACACGTTTGCTGACAACCCAGGCGGCGCCGTCCACCTCACCCTCGACGCCCAGGGCACCCCCAACAAGTCGGGCGACACGGAGCTCGTCTTCCAGGTCACGACGCGCGAGAACCACGTCCTGCAGCCCGAGGTCTTCGGCCCGCGCACCTGGCGCCACGACCTGCGCGTCTTCCATTTCTCCCCGGCCTGGTCGCAGACCGTCACCTTCTATAAAGAAACCCTGCAGGCGCTGTGCCTGCCGAGCATGCTCTGGATGCTGCTGCTCAACGGCACGTTCCTGGGGCTGTACGTCTACCAGGCGTCGACCTTCGCCACGATCCTGACCTCGCCGCCGTACGGGTTCCGGTTCGACTGGCTCGGCTGGGTGCAGCTCGTGCAGGTGCTCGACTGTGTTATTCTGGTGCCGCTGTTGGGGTACGGGTCGGATCTGCTGGCGAGGAGGATCAGCACGTGGAGGAGCGGCGTCTTTCAGGTACGTTGACATACACAGCACCCCCTTTCTTCTTCTGGACAAGACAAAAGCCAAGCTAACACAACCGCCCGCCCAGCCCGAATACCGTCTCATAATCCTCAGCATCCCCATAACCGCCGCCATCCTCTCCTGCGTCATCTACGGCCAGGCCGGCGCCCACCCGTCCCGCTGGCACTGGATGGCCGTCGTCGCCCCCTACCACCTCGGCTACTTCGCCTTCCTCGGCGCCAACCTCGTCGGCATCACCTACGCCATCGACAGCTTCCCCGCGAAAGCCGGGCCCCTGCTGCTCGTCATCTGCGCCGGCCGGGGGTTCATCTCGTTCGGCCTCAGCTACGCGACCGTCCCGCTGATCGCGCTGACGGGCTACGACGGCGCGATGAACGTCTTCGCCGTCATCGCGGGCGTGCTGGGCGCCGCGATGGTGCCGGCGTACGTGTTTGGCGGGAGGGTGAGGATGTGGGCGACGAGGAGGTTCTGGCCGGAGACGGCGGAGTGAGGGGGGCCTGCTGGACGGCGCGGTGATGGGAGGGTGAGGTTGGAGCTGTGGATAGTTCCGTATAGATGCGAGTGTTAGGGATTGGATAGACAGTTGCGTAATCGAGATTGCTTCTTAAGAGACGATCTATAATATCCGAGATAATGTATGTGAAGTCACAAATTTCCGAAGTCGTCGTGCTGTGTTGATAACGAGTACGGCTGAATTAACCACTCAGCTCGATGACAAACACTATTCACGTGGAGAGAAGAAGCGAAATACGAGAAATCAGGAGGAAGTTGAGACACGTATACAAACGTGCATCTAAAAGTCCACGCCGTCAAATCCTCCCGTTACTTTGGAGGCCGAGCTAAGAGGGGCAAAGCAGAAGAGAAAAGAGAGTTACAAACCACGAAAAGGGGGGACGATAAATGGTGGCCATCTTTTCCACTGTCGAATCCGGAGGTAAAGCTCACATGAGCTCAAACAATGCCTGACTTGCTGCCAGGAAAGAAACTCCATAGACAAAGGTCTCACATTGCAATACCGCTGGGCGCTGCAAATGTCACATTAAGGCAGGGTCTAGCATTGCACTCTCATAATCATCTCGACTTCATTATGAACTCAAACGACCAAGAAGTTTATCAGCACTTATCAAAAAAGGCTAACGACGTCGGCTTGAACAAGGCCATCGACGCAAATCAAAAGCATGGAAGCACAAATCCGAACAACCTCAAACCTCAATCGCCGCCCCCTGAATGTACGGAATCCCAGTCAACCTCCACCCCTCCTCCCCAAGCACCGGCTCCGCCCTCGGCCTCCCGCTGTTGTACGGACACTTCTCCCCGCCCCTCAGCACCGGGATCCCGCCGACGTGCATCGCGTTCGGCCAGTGCGTCGTGCTCTGCAGCCTCTCGAACGCGTCCTTCTTCCTCGCCAGGTCCTCCTGCGACGCATCCGCCGCCGGCATGTAGCACGTGTAAGTGCAGAACCTCGGGCGGTCCCCCTCGGGGCTGAGGTTGTAGTGTGGCGTCCGGCTGTCCCAGAGCAGCAGATCCCCAGGCTCGGCGTCGACCTTCACCCACTCGCACCCTTTTTCAGAAAGCCAGCGCATGCCCGCGTCCGTGAAGCCGTACCACTCCTTCGTCCACGCCCAGATCCGGTCCGGCTCGTCGCGGAACGCCTCGTGGAACTCCTCAGACAACAAGTGCGCCCCCTTGCACACGATGAGCCCGCCGTCGCGCGGGCCGTTGGGGAGGAGGTTGACCAGGCCCTGCAGGCAGCGGAACCCGGGGCGCTCCGGGTCCTGGTCCTGGTGCGGCCAGGGCTTGTTCGGCTTCACGTCCTCGCGGTTGGGGAACGCCATGTTGACGGCGTCGAACGAGACGATGAGGTCGTCCGTGTCGTACACCTTCCGGAACGCCGAGACGACCCCGGGCTCCTGGCGGACGGCCCAGGTGAACGTCTCGTGGGCGATGCCGTAGCCGAGGCACATGCCCTTCTCCGTGATGACGGGCAGGTTGGCCTCCTTGACGGTCGAGGGGTCGTTGCGGTCGAAGCCGAGGCCGCCGGCGCTTTTGGTGTTTCTGTCAGCGGACTGTAGGAACGGGTCGGGAGAAGAAGAAAGAAGGGCTTACAAGTTCTCGAGGTAGGAAAACATGTCGTCGGCGTACTTGTCCGCCCTCTCGCGCGGGATGGCCCCCTTCACGACGACGAAGCCGTCGCGGAGGAGGTCGTCGCGGAAGTCGCCGTAGGCCACGCCCTCCTGCGCGAACAGCTTGTTCGGGCCGGCGGGCTTCGGCACCAGCGGCGTCGAGGCCTTTTCGTTTTCTTTCGCCGCCGGGACCGTGATGGTCGACGAGGGCGCGGCGTAGTCTGTAGCCATGACCATCTCGACGGCGTTGTTAGGATGTTCCAAGTGAGGGGAAGTTTGCCGATGTGTTTTAAGTTGGCTTGATATCAGCCTTGAAAAGTTTGCTGATGGTTTCGACACGGCTCAGAGATTCCCTGCTTCCCATGGGTCGTCTGAGTCTGTTTATACTTGAGGCCGGTCAACGACGAACATTCGATGTTCTCGATCTGTTGATCTCAAGACTCGACGTGATGCGCCACCATGAACAGACCCCGAACAAGCTTATTGGCTCCATTGCAATGAGATCCTCTTCCCCGATGCAGCCGCTCCAGGACGTGCTGCCAGCTCGTTGCTCGCTCGGCACGGCACGGAAAGGGTGGGGGATGCGCGTGTGGTCTCGGCACGCAATGCGTCGGCTCGGCAGTGTGGCCTCCACGAGTCCAAGCTTTCGGCTCGGGAGACGGTGGGTCGCCCCTCCGGCACGTTGCCCCCTCCCCCGGAATCACCTCGAGATGGCATATGACAAACCGGCATACGGAATACTCTCCATCTCCATCGCGGGAAACTTCGCGGCTGTTGAAATTCATCCAGATCTTACGAGCTTGGTCATCTGTCAAAAGGGAACCCTCGAGACATGATGTCCTCCAAGAACTCACCGCCACAAACCCTGTACCGACTACCCCTTACCTCACCCCTGATACCAGTCGTTTGATCACATTGCAAGACCGAAAAGCTCTCGGAAACATCAGATTCCCTCCAAGATGACCTCCGCAGTCGAGGTTCCTGTCGAGCCTCTGAGCCACCCCGTGGTCGGTCGTGACGGCTACACCGGCCTCAACCCGCGCACCGAGACGCTTCCCAAGGGCTGGAAACACCCCCATCCGCATTCGCGCCCGCTGCCATGCGATATCCTGATAGACCACGACGTCGCTATTACCATGCGCGACGGCGTAACCCTCTACGCCGACGTCCTACGCCCGCCAAACTCCTCCGACAAGGTGCCCGCATTGGTCTGCTGGTCTCCGTTCGGCAAAAAGTTCAATGGTCTTGCCTCGCTCGATTACATGACGCCATGGAGCCTTGGCATCCCGCCCGGCACGCTCTCCGGGCTCGAAAAGTTCGAGGCCCCGGACCCCGCGGACTGGGTGCCCCGCGGCTATGCCATCGTCAACGTCGACACGCGTGGGGCCTTCGACAGCGGCGGCACGATGGTCATCATGGGCCCACAGGAGGCTGAGGACGGCTACGACACCGTCGAGGCCGTCGCCGCGATGGATTGGTGTACCGGCAAGGTCGGGCTCGCAGGCAACTCGCACCTGGCCATCGCGCAGTGGTTCATCGCGGCGCTACAGCCCCCGAGCCTGGCAGCCATCGCGCCCTGGGAGGGCTGCGGCGATTTATATAGAGAGCAGTTTGCACGCGGTGGCATCTACGCCGGCGACCTATTTGATCGACTGATCGTCGGGCATATGCTCAAGGGTCGCGCCGGGCTGGAGAGCTTCCGCGAGATGTACAAAAAGCACCCACTTGCGAACGCGTGGTGGAACGGCAAGCGGCCCGACATGAAGAAGATCGAGGTGCCGACGTACATTACGGGCACGTGGACGAACACGATGCACGGCATGGGTGCCATCAGGGCATGGCTGGAGGTTGCCTCCAAGGACAAGTGGCTTCGGTGGCACCCGTGGCAGGAGTGGTATGACCTTTGGGGCAACGCGCAGGCCAAAGACGAGCTATTTGCCTTTTTCGACCGCTACCTGCGCGGGGTGGAGGATAACGGGTGGGATAAGACGCCGAGGGTGAGGATGGCGCTGCTGAGGTTTGGGAAAGAGGAGCCGCAGGCTTACGAGAACATTGTCGAGGACGAGTTTCCGCCGGCGAGGACGGACTACAAGGAGTTCTTCTTCGGAGGCGGAGGAGAGCTCGTACTGGGAAAGAGCCCAGAGTCGTCGACTAGCCTTAGCTACGACTCGACGTCCAGAGACAGCGTGACATTCACGTACACCTTCACCGAGACGACGCGGCTCATGGGACTACCCAAGGCAGTGCTGTACATGTCCTGCCCAGACCACGACGACATGGACGTGTACGTCATGATCCAGAAGCTCGACAAGGACGGACGACAGATGAAGAATCTGAACATCCCGTGGAAGGGCATCCCGGTGGCGTCGTTTGACGAATTCAAGCCGGAACAAGAGACGGAGGTGGTGCTCTACAAGGGCCCCGTCGGGATCCTCCGGGCGTCGCACCGGGCGATCGACGAGTCCCGGAGCATGCATCCTCACTGGCCGTATCATCCGCACGAGCGGGAGGACAAGATCACGCCGGGCGAGGTGGTGCGTCTGGACATCGGCATCTGGGCGACGGGCATCGAGTATGAGGCCGGGCAGAGCGTGCGGGTCGTTGTGAGCGGAAAGAGCTTCGCGGTGAACAATTTCGGGCTCGATCACGGACTCAATCGGGGCAGGCACGTAGTGCACCTAGGTGGGGAGCATGCCAGCCGCGTGATCTTGCCGTTTGTATAGTGTGATACCATCTCCTGTATATAGACGCCGGAGCTCCTTCTCTAGTGGAGTGAGCAGTAAGAGTTGCGCCAAATTCCCGTAATATTCTCTGGCCTCGGTGTGATGTGACGACTACAATGGCCAACTGGGTTCGCCCCAGCGAGTGAAGCTCAGGCCGGGCGTTCCGACAGGTGGAAATCGAGTCTCTCGGCCATGGGTGAGGCAAACGGCAATACCCTTGCCTCCCGGTGATGTCCCGTGACGAACTGTTGAGCGACGAGGTTGGGGCAAGCGAAGGCTAGTGTTACTAGCGGAGCGTCGTTGGACAAGACAGAGGCCGCTCGAGGTTTCACCGCGCCAAGTGACTGCACGAGTGCGAACCGGGGCGGTAAGTGCTACATTCGCGCAACGAGACGCGCCCGTGGTTGCACCGCCGGGCCGTTGCCTAACCGGCCAAGCGTTTCGATCACTTGTGCGATGCTAACGGCAGCGGGAGCGCCGGTGACGCCGTTCTTGTCCTCGGCGGTCGCATCGCACGGCATCTCGAGTCAGGGGCGAAACAGGAGGTCGTACGGAGTCAGTCCAAGGCGGCACTGTAGCTGGTTGAAACGAAGTGATGGTGTCGCGTGTTGAGGGCAAGGAAACGAGGTAATGTCGTTTGTCTTTGAATCGGGAAAACAGCCAAGGTTTCCCGGGGCCGTCTCCACACATCCAGCGGAACGTTTCCCAGATTCCGGGAACTCTGTTTGCGATCGTGGTGGGGGCTTTAGACTAGCATCGCTGCCGACGATATTTGCTAGGGGCTGTGCGAGAGCGATGCCCGTCGAGAATCAAGGTTCAGGCGGTGGTTTTGCCCGCAGACCCAGACGCGCTCGCCAGGTTCCGATACGACGAGAGCCCAGAGACTTGTAGTTGGCGTGGTTCGGATGTCCACGGGCCGGTTGGGCTGCGATTGGGACGGGACTGAGGGGTTCGAATTGGCGGCGGGGGAGAATAGAACGCGACGGCGCTGAGTCAACAGTAGTTGTAGATCGACCTTGTCGACGGCGGCTCTTGGTGGTGAGAGATGGCATCGAGATTGGGGGCGGACGACATCCCGTTGGTGCCACCCACGCGACTAGAGTCTGGCTGCCTCTTGGGAAGTATAGACGACGGCGAATATCAGGCACCAAATGCAACCCTCATCGCGGGCAGCTGCAGGTCTGTTCCTTTGGGTGCGCTTGAGAGAAAGTGCTGCGCTCTCTCGGCTGCCCCTTTTCTCAAATGTGACGGCGCCCCTGGGAGCTGCTGCAGGTGGGAAACTGGGGAAGACCTTGTTTCCGGCACACTGGGATGGCCAGTCATTGGGCGTCCCAGGGGACGATGCAGGAGAAAGGCGAGCAAGCCTGCAGAAGCAAGGATGGCAGCTCGGAGCAATTGGGTGTCACCCTCAGGGCCCGTCGGGCGGCACTCTGCTCTTCTCCTGCATGATGCTTCGCGTGGAGACGGAGGAGAGGGGTGATTGATGGTTTGCATAAGTTGGTGGTGATGTGTTTTTGTGCAGGTGCATAGAACGAATAGCGAGGAAGAGCTCGGTCCCTGGAGTCGCGAGCGTTAGCGCAGCGCTTGTTTCTATTCGGGAAGCGAGGATAGTGGTGGGAAGCGCTCGAGCAAGCTCCAGGGTAGCTCCCCATTAAGCTTCCGACGGCATGGGGCTCCAGCTAAGGTCAGTGGGCATTTTGCTTCGCATCTGGCCACGAGATGCAAGATTGACAGTGATTCCAGAGGGTCAATGCGATGGCCGGCTGAGGGCGAAGGATCTGACAGCTGGGCTGGGTGCCGGGGGTGGTCGTCCGATCGTGACCGTGGCCGCACCTAGGGATGAGAGATGGGATGACGGTGACGCTGAGTCTTGTGTGGAAAGGTAAGAGAATCGTCGAAGCTGGAGGACGAAAGACGGACTCGAAATTCGAAATTGCCCATAATGCCTTGGATAGGGATTCAGTCTAGCGGCATCGGCGTCGTTCTGCATTCGATAATCAGCATAACGAAGATCCAAAAGCCACCCGCTAAAGACGACTAGCGACTGAACGGCGGGCGACACTAACAGCAACAACCTTCAAGCCAGGCAATCTCCCAGGGCTGCTATTCCTGTTCCTGGCGGTCGTCTTGCCGGCTCCCGCGCCTGCTTGGGCCTTTCGAGGGTGGTGAGATCCAAGGACGGAGCAGCTCTCGGGCTATCTGTGCCTGTACCGCAACGGCAGGACGAGGCGAGTGGCACCCGGTCGGCGGGAATCCTTCAAGGGCAGAGCGGAGCAGAGCAGCAGATTGGCGTTGGTTGTTTGTTGGTTGGGATAGTGCGAGGAATGAGGAATGAGGGAGAGAGGAGAGGGGAAAAGGAAGAAAAGAAGAAAAAAAGAAAGCAATGATTCTCTATAGCTCCTTCCTGTAGCTCGTGCCTCCACCAGTGGCCGTTCCTGCCATGGCCTGATGTTCCAGCCTCCATCCAGAGGCAAGTCCAAGTGCAAAGCTCTTGCTTGTTCCTGCTCCTGCTCCTGCTGCTGTCCTTGCTGTTCTTTCCCTTCTTTCATCACAAATAGATACCTGGTACTTGGTACTGCCATTGAGAGCGAACCAAGGCAGGTGCAGCTCTTTCGCTACTTCCTCATTCCTTTCTTCGTCGCCCATCTCCAACATTCCATCCCGCACCTTCTTTGTGCACCTCAAACCAACAACAACAACACCATCACCACCAACACCATCACCACCACCAACACCACCACCACCAACTGCATCATCACCAAACAGGTGGGACACATAATTCCCACTTTCATCCCACTCCCGACCTCTGCCCCCTTCCGATCCTTGCGGCTTTCTTCCACCCTCGTCCGGCTTCTCTTCCGCCTCTCGACGCAGCTTTAATCAGGCCCAATCACACGCTCTTTCCCGCTCTCTGGTGGGCCGTGATTGCTCCTCGCCCAGCATCGCATCGCATCGCATCGCATCCCTACGACCCCTGCAGCTTGCGCTCACTGCCTGCGGCGCTGCGCCGACCCCTCGTCGCTCTTGTCTCATTGGCATGAGGCGTCTCCTGCCTTGTTGAGTCTTGAGTGTGAGAGTCTGGTCTCTCGCCTTCCGACTCGCGGCCGAGAGAAATGTCTTTCTTGCTCCTCCGCCATTCGCATCATCGTCGCTCTCTCACCTTACCCGCCCTCCTCGCCAGGCTCGCCCATTCGAGCTGCTAATCACCGCCGCGCCTTCCTGTCGGACGACTCTGCTCCTTCCTGCCCATTTTGTGGCTTCAATTGGGCGATTCTCGCCGCCTTCCTACCGACCAACGACCCTTCGGCGTCCGAATTTCCAACGGTCCCCGCGTCCTTTGCAACCTCGACATCAACATTTGCTCTGAACCTGGCATCGGTCACTACGCCAAACGTGCAATATTGGTCAGCCCAGCCAGCCTAGCTCAAACTTGCTAATCGTTCATATTTCGGCCAACTCGAGATACCCAGTATTCCTTTTTTGCATACTGCTTCCATTCCCAGCCTCCTCCGTCAGCTCGCTCGCTCGATCGCTACCTCTGTCCGCCGTTTCCCCTCCGTCCGAGACATTCCAGCGTCCGCCGTCGTCAATTGAGACATTCCTGTGCCCCAAACGACTGAAAACCGGTGGCGGGATACGTACGGTACACCCGCCCTGCGAAGCGGCCCAACGCAACGCAACGCAACGCAACCCCCAACTGCCGATCCAAATCCAACATCCAGAAAAACGTCCGACCCGTCCAGCGTTTTCCTCCCTCCCATGCCGAGCCATTCGACGCGACTCTGCCCTCTTCTCTAAAAGGCTCTCAGTTTGGTCTTTGCGCCCAGGAAAATCTCTAGTTTCCCGACTGCTACGGCACGCCCACCACATGCCGCGATCAGCAATCGCGTAGCCCAACGCTGCAGAAACCAGGTCCTGGCCTGCTCCCACGCAATATCAGCCCTCGCTATACCTTCAAAGCGCACACACCACCGCGGCCCCGACTCGCATACCCTCTCTCTTTTTGGGTGCTGTAATCCAGGGATCCCTCTCT
This sequence comes from Colletotrichum musae, assembly GCA_027406025.1. NCBI lineage: Eukaryota > Fungi > Ascomycota > Sordariomycetes > Glomerellales > Glomerellaceae > Colletotrichum > Colletotrichum musae. The sequence continues at coordinate 3,914,092 of JANVYC010000006.1, forward strand.
CCCAACTAAAAGGGTCGGCCTCTCTCGCCGGGCCTGAGCACCCCGGTGCGCTAGCTCGACTCGACGCAGCTGCCATCCGCGCTCTGCAACCCCAAAACAGGCATCATCCCAATCTCTCGCTGCCATCTCTCGACGAATTCGGCCCCTAACCATCTCAATTCGACTGCCGGCCGTGTCAGTCTGATCCCTCAGGCCAAACAGTCGGCCAGCATTGCGTATTTTCCGGAGGACCCTGCGTCTCTGCATTTGCTTTCACGCAATCGCAGCCCTCAGCTGAAATAGTTCTTTCTTTTTCGCCGACACGATGGACGGCCTAGTACAGCCGCGCGACCGCGAAAGGTCGCTATACGCATCCCCCAGCTTCCCTCGAGCGCCCTCAAGATCTAGTACAAGTACAAGCGCGACCCGGCGCACCTCCCACAGCGCTAATAGCTCGAGCTCGCGCCTCGTATCATCTCCACGACCTGCGAGCTCGCACCCGTCCCATAGGTTCCACCATACCTCTTGTGCGCAGTCAACAGTGACCTCCCGGCCGGCATCCGTAGCATCGAGAGATAGGGGCTCTGAATCTGGGCGACATAGTGCTGCGTCGAGCTACCTGCAGGGGAAGCTCCAAAAGAGGAGGGAAGAAGCAGAACGACTGGCCGCGCAGTCAACGCAGAGCTCCAACGCTTCCATGGAGCCACCCCCAAGGAACACCCAGGGCTCTCCTTTGACAAGCTTTGCAGATGGCCACACCCCGAGATCGGGAGGAAACGGCGAACCGCCGAAGACGGGCATGGGATTGAAGGAGATGGAGGCCGTAAGTACATCGTCTGCTGTGCTGTGGCCAGTGCTAATACCAGGCTCTTGTAGACCGTCTCCACGCTGCACAAGCAGAACTTCGACCTCAAACTTGAACTCTTCCACCGACGCGAACGACAGAACGTCCTCGAGGAGCGAATTGACGCTATCGAGGCTGAGAAGGCACAGATCGATGAAATGAACGACAAGCTGCTGGATGAGCTAGAGAAGAGAGACAAGGCAGTCCAGGAGGCGGTCCAGATGATCGTAGCTCTCGAGGCTGAGGTGGAGAAGCTGGCGAGAGAGCGAGAGATGGTCAGGAAGATCGACGAAGCTGGCTTGCTGGAGCTCGACCATGCCGAAGCCAGGCTCAGCGGACCTACGCCGAAGGCCAGAACAGCCGACCTGGCTCGGCTTGAGGCAGACGCCAAGGCACTCAATCGCATGCCCAGTTTCATGTCGGACCGCACCGAGAACACCGAACACCTAAGAAAGGTCTACCTCAACTCACGCGGCAGCATTCTCAGCCTTCATAAGGGCGCGGCTGAGGGGACGGAGGAGGAGGGTCGGCGGGTCAACAGCCTGACGAGTCCAAGCCTGAGCGTGCTGAGCGAAGGCTCCTTTGCCAGCATTTATGGGGATAGGGAAGACCAGGATGAGACCATCGTAGCCGGCATGGACGGGTCACCCGGGATAAACGGCACCTCTCAGTCGCCGCCTCCCAAGCTTTCTCGGAGCAGTGGCCGGCCAGTGTCACAGAGACCCGCCAGCACGATGCCGGTGAGGTTAGGCCAGTCGGGTCGGTCCGCCTCGGTCACCCGGACCCCGGGTCCAGGGCAGTTCCAGTCCATCTACGACATCATCGACCACACCTCGCCCCTACAAAAGATAGCTAGACTCGACCCTGCCTACCACGACCAGTCTCCGACCCAGGTTCATTTCCTCACGGCCTCTAGGGCACAGAGTTACAAGCACACCAACGGTGCAAAACGGGAGACACTGCGTAGGGTCACGACCGATGGCCCCCCAATCCGATCCGGGGATCAAGCCCTGCCGCCGACTCCCGATACCATCTCGACGTCTACGCTTCGCAGGTTCAAGAACTCGGACGATACACTGCCTCAACAGCGCGACGTATCGGGCCAGCGAAGCTACCAGTCCGTCTCTGATACCACATCAAAGGCCGACGACGCCGAGCACGGCGGAGGCGCACCGGTCTTCCATCAGCCCTTGGTTTCTGGGTTTGGGAACGAGCCCATCAGCGCCTCGCACTTTACTACCCGGCCACCGCTGATTGCCCGCCCTAGGTCGGCGGACGAGAGCAACGTTTCACGCCGAGGGGAAATGGACTGGGAGTCCGACGTGGACTCTGTCCACTCGCTAGACTCGAGCCTCGACATATGGCTGCAGCAAGGCAAGGACCCGAAGGCCCTCGGCCAGGACAGAAGCGAATCGCCAGACCTGTTCAACTTTCCTCCATCGTTGGGAGGCGGCTGGACGACTCATCCGACGTTCCAACCGACCGACGGTGCTTTCCAAGTTCCCAGACTGGTCCAGGGGGCCAGCAATCCCGCCGAGGATCTCCTGTCAGCCCAAGAGGCTTTGTTTCCCGACGCGGTACAACCGCCGCCGGCGCCTCACAGGAGGTCTAGCTTAGGCGAAAAGACGGGACCAACGTCCTCGAGACATCCGCCGGTCAACGGCAAGCTGCGCAAGTCGCCATCACGGAGCTGCTCGCGGAGGAATAGTGTCGATGCGCAGATGATGCAGCTAGCTGAGTCTGCTGCAAACACTCCTCAGCAGCTGGAGTCCAAGTCTGGGGCGCGCCCCAAGGACAGTCACTATCCACCATCATCGGGATCTACGCCACGAGGGCACAGGCTGAACTTCTTCAGACGGTCCATCGGCGGTGGCTCGGTGGCATCTCCGCCCGAGCCGGCGCATCCTCCGGCGACCACAGAGCAGGCCGCCCCGGCAGGAGCAAAGCTCGGCCCAATGGGTGTTCCTTCATGGGTTGAGCGCAGCAACGGCATAGATGATGACAGGGCCAGTGCGACGCCGCCCCCGATCATGCGCAACCCGCGGGGTCCCCGATCCGTCAGCGTCGACGAGGGTGCGCCGATCTACGACCGAAGCCCCGCAACGCCGACGACGCCCATGACATACCAGGCGACTCCTACCCCAGCTGCCAGGGTAGCAGCTTCGTGGGACGCGACGCCCACCAATAACGGCGCCAACGGAGGGGCGCCTCTGACCAAGCGGAAGTGGCTCCCGGGTTTCGGCCGCACGAGCAGTCTTCGAAACCGTGCTGGCTGAAGAGGCCGGCCATTGTTACTGCTGGGGGGCTGCGTGCCGGGTGTTGTGGCCCGCAGCCCTCCTTGATACCGTCTTCTGCTTTTCGCCGAAGAGGAAGCGTGGTGTGGCAGAGACGGCGAGATGGGCCATTTGGCCCGGTGTACCATATCAAAGCCCTGCAGTGGGATTTCTCCAAAACGCATCGGTTTGTTGATCGCGAGGGAGGGAAAAAGTTTTTGGTTCTCAGGCAGCAAGCGACTTGGAATGAATTAATGAGATCAAGCGGAGGGCTCTGCTCATGGACACGGAGACGCATCATGAATCATGGGACGGCGTTTATTGAATTTGGCGGACGCCTGGCTGGGCTCCGCACATGACGACGCTTCAAAGCGTAGGCAGCCGGTGATAGAAGTAAAAATATCGTTTTGATGGCATCCATGTGTGTATGTGATAGGGATCAATAGGTGAACACTCAGGGGAAAAGGTCTCTTGGGAGTGAAGCCTTTGGTGAAGCGGAGACCACCGGCGGGCAGCCGGATTGTCCGATTTGCGGGACGAAAAGTGGACCCCGCGCTCCCCCTGCGTCGGGCAACTTCAACTTCGTAATCTCGTCCCAGGCAGAGACATTTCTTGCTTCAACAACGGCAATGGCATCGTCATCACGCGCGTCTCTAGTCAGGCTGCCGTTTTGAAGCCTCTAGAAAAGGGGAGTATCCGGATACCCGCAGCACTTCCTTCTCGCGCCGCCAAGCCACGCCACACGGTCCAATCATCAACTTCCAGGCTCATCGTTGACCATCACCAATTATTCCGTCCAACAGCGAGCAAGACTTTCCTCAGTACCGAAGTCTAAAGTCGCAGGAGGAAGAAAAAAGAACAATGAATTTCCAACGCCAATCATTGTACAACCTGGACTCCCTGACGAGCGGAGACCTCCTCGGCTCGAGCCCGTTCCTGCTCGTGCCGCCCGCGCTCTGGAGCTCCCCCGCGCAGGCGGTGCGGCTGGTGCTCGCCGTGATGCCCAGCGGCGTTACCCGGATCTTCTTCGATGCGCTTTACTACCTCGTCATCCCGGGGCCGTACGCCGCGTCCTCCGTCCGGGCGTTGGCCACGTTTCTTTCCGGCGGCGAGGACGGTGTCGGCGTGAGCTTGGGCGCGAGGGTCGGCGTCGTCGTGTTCGGCGTACTATTGAACCACATCCGCAGGATTCTCTGTCCCGGGCTCGGCGTGGGGGGGTACGCCGGCCCCGTGGGCATGTTGAAGCTCGCGAAAGGAAGCCCGGAGCTCTTCCTCAGAGAGGAATTCGAGAACGGGTTCCCGGGGCGGAGCTGGGGGATTGCGTCAGGAGGAGCGACGAAGCTCCTCGGAGACTGGCTCGGTGCGTTCGCGGGGGGTGTGCTCTGGGGATGCGTGAGCAGGCTGGAGGACAGCCGCCGCCCGCGGAGGAGGTACGAGAAGAAGACTGATAAAAAGTGGGTAGAGGAGGCGGAGCGGTTCGAGAGGAAGGTGGGCTGCGTCGCTGCTGTGTTCGTGATGGTCTGGGCGCTGGGGGGCGCGGAGTACGTCCACGCTAGGGGGAGTCATGTCGTTGCTTTGGGGGTTGCGTATTGGAGGATGGCGATGCAAGGGGAGGAGCACCGGATGGCGCTCTGGAGGATCTTTGTCCCATCGTCTCCTATCCCTGCTGAGAAGGACGTCCTCAACTTGGGCAAGACTTTCCTGCTGGGATTTTGGAAGGAGAACCAGAACAGGCTGGGCATCGCGTGGTTCCACTTCGAGATGCTGCTCTGGCTCCGGCACGGGGTTTACCAACTCCTCAAGCTCGCGTTGCTATCCGCGCTGGGGTTCGGCATGTCGAGACACTGGGAACGAAGGTTTGAGTGGCGAGGCACGCCGAGGCCGGGGCTTGCGCTTGTGATTGCCGCGTGGGCCTGGGGCACGGGGTATGTCGTGCGGTATTCGAACAAGTACTACATCGGGCTCGAGATGAGCGACGGGCTGCTCGTTGCGTGGTGGGCCTGCGCTGCTGGGGTTGTTGGGCTTTGGAGGGGGGGTAGGGGGTGGTTGAGGGGGGAAGGGAGGAGGAGGAGGGTATAAAAGTGATGTGAGATGGAGGCGTCGGAGGCTCTGCAGCTGCTGGGAGGCGATGTCCGCCTGAAGCACGCAGAAAATTAATACAGTGTCTGTCTCTGAGGTTCTAAGTCGAGAGACGTTCCGTGGAGGGGGCGAGTGATGCGGAACGTGTCGTTGTCGTCCTGTATTCTCGTCGCGGTATTCGGCAATTGAATACGATGAAGATGCACCAAATATTTTGCAAATTTGGCCGTTCCAAAATGCTATTCCTGATTCACATCTCTCACTGCGGTTCTCACCGGTGCAAGAACATGTTCGACTCGGCTTTGCTCTCTCGTGGCTCAGGGGGCCGGTGGCGGGGAAGTAAGAGGTGTTTCTCAACCTTGATGTTTCCTTTTATAGTCGATCTCACCGTTGGCATGGCTAATACTCTGGGGAGAAAGTGGCAATAGCCAGGGTAAGCGCGGCGAATACGCGTGTCGCGGGAACGCTTTAAAAGCTGGCGTTGCCGTCGTAAGAGCTGTCCTTTTGAGACACAATGGCAATACCTAGGTTCGCCATTTCGAAGTTGGTTGCTCGAGACATGTCGGCCCGATCTTCCTGTTTGGCTCGGAGTGGCAAGAGTGTGTGAGAGAGGAGGGCAAGCGGACTCAAGATCCTCATCGTTTAGTCTCGTTGTCGTCGTCCTGTATCTCTAGGTTGCTACGCGCTTATGGAATACTACGAGGATGAAATGTCTTTCAGAGAACCTGCGTTTGAATGTTACGCTGCCGACATTGGTGCTCCCTCTGCAAGTCATTTCGCAGCTCCATCGCCATGGCCACATCAAGATGGGCGGTTGCGCTCCGGCGCAGGGAAGTCGAGGTGGTCGTGGCGGACTGTGAATAATTAAGTTGCCAGGTGACCTCCACCCTTATATAGGTATCGTCCCGAAGTCTACTGCACATTTAAAGGCCCTCCACACTGGAGACGTGGCCTTCGGAGTAGGAAGTATGCCTTCGTGCTGTTCATAAATACCAAGAGGGAATTCAAAAGAATTCAACGCCGAGTTTCAGTCGTTTCTCGCTGTTTCATTCCGATCTCTTTCACGCTCTGTGCCATTCAGTGGACTATTCGCATTGCATTATTACCCTCTTAGATATGAGTCCTCCCTCAATACATTCGCTACCTCTGCGTTGGTATCCCGAGCGATGTCGCTTTGCGTGTGAACCGTATTAATAACCTTCGCAGCTTGTTGGAGGCTGAAGATGAAGCCTCCTAGTTTCCTCCGTTACTCATGACCCTCGCCATCACGACTTGGCCAGCCCCGTCTTCGCCGCCTGCCTCGCCAGATACTCCTTATGCCGCGGCTGCGCAAAAGACATGTTCCCGCGCATCATAAGCGACCTCTCAACGCCCTCCCTCAGACCAGACTGCAGCAGATGCTCGCACGAGCTCATGCTGAACCCGAACCGCGAATGGCCCCCGCCGGCCCCGAACCCCCCTCCCGCGCCGCCGCCGAAGCTGAACGACGACGAGGCCGGGTGCGCGTACCCGGAGTGGATCGTGTAGAGCTCGAGCTTGAGCACGGCGGACTGCAGGTGCGAGGCGCTGCCGCGGAAGGCGGCGGCCGGGTCCGGGGCCGTCAGGTCCAGGCGCTGCGACGCGAAGGACCGGATCAGCGAGCCGAGGAGCATGCTGTCGCAGCGGCGGCCGCCCGAGGGGTCGCCGGGCGAGGACATGCAGCGCTCGCCGCCGGTGCTGAGGGCCGTGTAGAGGGTCACGTAGGGCTCCAGCATCGCGGTGAGGAGCGTCCTCCTGATGGACGCGGCGTCGTCTGGTTGACTGTCAGCTTGTCGTCCTTTCAGTCAGAGAATTGTGATGGTGGGGGCCTCACCGATCAGCCCATCTGGCACCAGGCAGTCCATGTTGCGGAGCTTGTAGGTGTACCCCACGTCCCGGTCCTCGTCCCCCGCGGCCGCGAAGCCGTACACCAGGTCGCCGTCGTCGTCGAGGTGGCACTCGGTCGCGACCTTCATGGCGGTGTTGTTGAAGACCTGCGCGTCACCGAGCTCGTACGCGACGCCGAGCAGCAGCGGGTTCTGCGGGCCCGCGCCGGCTTTCACGGCCTCCATCCACCCCTTCGCCCAGGGCCGCGCCGCCGCCGTGGCGTCGTACTTGTTCGCGACGACCAGGAAGGCCCACAGCCGGGTGAGCTCGAGGGCCTCGGGCACGCTGGCGAAGGCGCCGTGGACGATGTGCAGGAGCAGCTCGAGGGGCTCCTGCCGGTCCTCGGGGAGGTCGACGGTCCAGCCGTGGTCATCGGAGCCCGGGTCGGCGGCCTCGGGAGAGTGGTGCGGGCGGGACTCGGCAAACGGCCCGTAGAGCATCCGGGCGAAGACGGGGGAGGCGCGGGCGAGGGCCTTGGAGCAGACGAGGTACGTCCTCGTCTTCTCCTCGACGTCGGTGCCGACGTGGAGATAGAGGTCGCCGTGGACGTCAAAGGTGACGACGTCGCCGGTTGCGTGGTGGGAGGGCGTCCGCGGCGCCGCGGCGTCGTGGTCGGTGTCCTCGTCCATGATGGTTATTGCCCCTGTCTCATGAGGCTTCACGAGAAGGGTGTCATTCAAACTTCCCTGAGGGCCAGCCGGGATGTCTTCCCGAAGGTTGAGTTCTCGTTGGCTGTCTTCCAACAACTCCAATTCCAGACTCACTCACTCACGGTCGTCCCGTCTGGTGGTAAGATTGTGGCCCGTGCACGTCACAGAAACGCCGTGTAACCTGCTTATCCGCGGTCAGTTTATCCGAGATTCTCAGCGATCGGTGCGGCGTTTACCTCTGGTGTTCCGTGTGCGTGTTCGGTTGACAATGAGCCGTCGCACGGCGTCGTTTCCTTCGAGATCGCGGACGTGCAGTTGGGCGAAGGGATGCGTCGCGGCAACGTGCCAGCATATATAACGAGACGGCGGGTATCCCCGGCCCCCGAGGGTCCCGCGGGCCCGGCACCGCCTCCCGGGAACCGCCCAATCCACGAGTGACGCTGCTCGTTTGGGTGGGCCCACACCAGCCGGCATCCCACCCCCACGGCCCGGCGCGTTTCCGCACCTGCCGCCCGGCGGGTTGAGACGGCCTCTGTGGAGGCTGTCAATATTTTAGTTCTTCTCCTTGTTGCTAAACTGAGCTTTTTCTGACGGTTTACCGTTACTCTTGTGGGGATAGACGTAGGTAGTTGTTACGGGATTCGCGTAATGTTTTTGTTAGTTAAGGATTTGATATTTAGTTGTATTCTGGTAGCGTTGTAGAGCCTTGAGAAATCAAGCTTCTTCGAATTTGGTCTAATTCAAGTCACAGATGACCTTGCCGGGGCAACGAAAACGCCCAAGTTGAGTTGAGAACTCTCCATTGTGTGCTATGTACTCGATGACAGTAAACGGCGCCGCTAAATCTGTTGGTCATCTTAGTCTCCCTTTCAACTTCTTCTATTAGAGACATTTTTGTTATTTGCAGATCGGAAACAGGTGCGCCTCATTGTCGTCGAGTAATTGCTACCCCTCTTTGCAACTTCCAAGACAGTTGAGTTGAGTTCGAAATTAGACGCAAGCGCCTGACTGAACCAGAAACAAGTCGCTTCAATTGGTACCCAGCGAAGAAAACAGGAGTGACCTTTCGTTTCACAATCCGAAACTACGTGTGCTAGCTGATCACTACGGAAGATTCGGCCTGCAAGTGGTTGATTCCGCTGATGGATACTTCCACTGGAATCTTGCCTTCCATGTATCTTCCCTTTGTCTCTCCATCTTTCTGTTTTAAACGTGCATTTGACTACTTAAAGGACTACAACGCGGAAGAGATTGAACTTTCCCCCAACTATCCAAGCCACATCTTCAACGAGAAGAATCACAACCAACCATCGAGAGCCCATCCAATCGACAACCGCAACAATGAGCCCCACAGTTGAAGAGCCCCCGGCAAAGAAGTCTCGCCGAGAAGAGACCCAAGCTGATGGTCCCGTCGTTTTCGATGAGCCTGGAGAGCTGCTCCTGGTAGTGGGCGCGGAGCACGTGGACGAGCCGGAGGTCTTCTCCGTCTGCCCTAAAGCCCTGAGCCGCCTGTCCAAGGTGTTTGCCAAGATGCTCAACGGCGGCTTTGCCGAGTCCCGGCCCGACGATGAGCAAGAGAGCTGGGAGATCGAGCTCCCGGAAGACAAGCCGGCGAGCTTGCGCGTTCTCATGGACATCATGCACGGCAGGGTCCACGAGGTTCCCAGGAAGATGGAACTGACCGACTTGTGGGACGTCATCATCGCCGCGGACAAGTACGACGTCCTGTACCTCCTCCGGCCGTGGAACTGGGACGAGGCCGTCAAGAACCAGACGGACAACCTGCTGCTACTCGGCGCTGCATGGTATCTCAAAAACTATGGGCTGTTCTCTCAAATGATGGTTCGGGTTGCCGAGAACTGCTTTTGCCAAGGCGGCGAGATATACTGCCGGCTTGGTGACGTATCCGATTCCGGCGTCCCTCGAAGTCTGCCCGACCTTCTCGGAAGCTTGGTTCCTGGTCGTATCATTGGTGGGTTGTTTAGGGCCCAGGAGCCATCGATGGGGCTGATCATGAATCCCAGACCTGATTCCCGACCTGCGCCAGAGGCTGGTGGCTGCCGAGCTTCGGCCGTACGCTGATTTTGTGCAGTCCTACGTCAGGGGAAGTATGTGCCTCGAGAGGAGCGAGTATTCAGAGTACAAGAGCGGGTGCGACTACCATTATCTGGCCGTGGTGGTTAGGGGATTCCTCGTCCAGGGCATCAACGTCACCTTGCAACACCCACACGAATCTTACAGCCACACAGTCCGGGAGCTAAAGCGCATCCTCGAGGAGATCGCTGCTAGTTCGTTCGGGAGCTTCCGGTATTTGTATTCTTACAGCCTCTCTGCGACCCCCATCTACGGCCGGCACCCAGCCTGCGACACGAAACTGCGTCAGGTACAAAGACAGGCGGCGCAGGACGCCCTGAAAAACCCGATCGAGCCGGCCTTGTCGCCCGAGGACGCTGCCCGCTTTCAGTAGCCGGGCCATCGCGGGGCCGAGGACGCCCAGGAGCCTATGCGCCAGGCCGGATAGGCTAGCAAGATTTGAGCTGGATGGATTTGGTCAATCATAGGAGGTGACAGTAGGAAAGTTTGATTGGAAGAGTACGTCCAATCTGGCAATTCTGTTGGGTGAGTAGCGGTAACTAGATGATAACAACCGAGCACGCAACTATGAGCAGCGACGGTGTTATTCAATTTAACTTTGCATGGCCAACTCAATCATAAATAGACGTCGTAGTTGAAGGTGCTTCTTTCGGCCCCTTTACGTCACATTTCCAGAGGCAACGTTGAGTGGCGTGGGTGGCATGTTTGTATGGAGTAGCAAAGACATGACTTAGCCCTTCGTCTCCTCCAACACATTCATAGTTACAGGAGTAAAAGAGAGTTTTCCAATACAGCATTTGGCGCCAGATAGAGAGTTGAGCATGTAACCCATGTGTCCACGCTGTTTCTTGGAGAGTCTCATGAATAAAAAGGGGTTACAACTTACTCAGCTAATCGGTCCACAGTGGATGGAACTGAAAAAGCAAGCCTCGAGTCGGAGATTACAATTGGATCCATAATGACACGTGCCACCGAATTGCGGCACGGATCACGTCGGTTGCCATGGCAAAAGAAAGTAGTCTGCTGGGCACTTTGCAATTGGGTTTTGGGCGCGTTCCCCACGCCGTCAACTTCGGTACCCCTTCGTCCAACTTCCCACGATCCCTTTTGAACCCGCCTCGAAGCACCGACGATCGGTTCTCAAGCCTCTGCTTCTCAACTCGGAACGATTTGACAGACCTTGTGCAAGACTATACCCGCAACGATGACCGACCGTGACGTGAAGCGCCGCAGGGTGGATTTCGGACCGAAGGTCGCGGTTGCCATCGACGAAGACGGCGACCTGCTCCTGCGTGTCGGCGGCGGGTTCGAGAGCCAAGACCCCGTAACGTACCGCGTAGACTCCCACTCCCTGGCCCGGCACTCGCCAGTCTTCAGGCAGATGTTGTTCGGGGGCTTCAAGGAGGCCCGCCCGGCCGGTGGTGACGGTGACGACGGCTGGACCGTCGATCTGCCAGAGGACGACCCGATCGACTTCAAGCTATTTCTCAACATCATCCACGGTTGGACTACTGAGGTTCCGGCGAAGCCCACGCCCGACGTCATCGCCGGCCTTGTCATGATCGCCGCAAAGTACGACGCCATCTCGACCCTCCGGCCCTACGCCAACTCCTGGGGAAAGCTCCTCGGCACTGAACCCCTACCAGAGCTAGTTTTTGACGAATTCATCATATACAACCTGCGCATACTGTACGTCGCTTGGGAGCTCGGCCAAGCACCTTTGTTCCGACAGACGTTTCTGCTTCTCACGACGCGCATCTGCTTCGGTGATCAAGAATGGTGCAGATTGGGCAAGCACGACCAACAGATTATAGATATAGTTGAACATCTGGATGCGTACGGTGTCATACGTGAGTGACTTCAGATGCTTTCCCTGTGGCAAAGGAAGAAGAGAACAGGAATGGCCTGTCTCACTGACTCTGAAACGACTGATAGAGGCCTTGCACCACGTGCGCCATGGCAGCACCGCCATCTACCTTGCACCCCTCCGCCGCCTGCGCAACTCCTTGTGCATGTCTAGCTTTTGTGGCTATGGGACGGACCGCGACCGGCAGCGTTGCAACAGTATGCTCCTCGGGTCACTGCTCGGCGCCGTGGCACGCGGTTCCGCCGTCCTCGTGAAGACGGAGGACGGAGGTTGGGATCTGGAAGGGGCATCCACGTGGTTTCTCGAGGAGCTACGGGGAGTATTCCACATCATCAAGACGATGGAGCTGTGCGCCTTGCACGAAGGCCCAGCGCAAGGCGACATCTCCGCCAGCTGCCTGGCGCGGGCCCGGCGGGTGTTCGACGTCGCGGACGCGGATTGCGCAAAGTATCGTAGTGAGCGCCTTGCAGAGCGCTGGCGAGAGTCTGGCTGGGACGATCACATGCGCCCGAGGGCCGAGTTGCTGGGGCTGGAGTACTGGGGCCAGGCGGAATGCGATGCTGAGAAGTAGAGGACTCCGCTACTCCAGATGGCGCGCGAGGTTCGGATATGTAACGTCGCTCTGCCCGACAGTGGCCAAGTCCAACATCGGTGCCTTTTGCCCGAGGCTGGATGTCTTGACCTTCCAGAGAGACCGTTTCGATTCTGTTGTTGGAAGGCTGAGGTTCAGGTGTGACGAGAGCCGAAGCCCGTTGTGGCACAGAATAATACGTAGGACACGGAACCGCATATTTCCTTTCAGAAGAAGAGATTTCATTCGTCACCCCCGCCCCCTGCGCTAGTTTCCAGCACTTCTGTGTAGCTTCGCTCTCCGATCGTCAGCCTCTCCCCTCTCTATACCACTAATAATGGCAAAATGATAAGAAGAACAGATAAAAATGACTACCAACAAAGACGACAACAACGACGACAGATAACAACAACGAAGAGTACCCGGACGGACGATGATAGCAACGTCGATGGATAGCAACAAGGACGGCAACGGATAATAACAACAACGACGACGACGACGGACGACAACGACGACGACGGACGACGGACGACGGACGACAACGACGACGACGGACGACGACAACGACGACAGACGACGACAACGACGACGACAACGACGACGGACGACGACAACGACAGACAACCATAATAACGATAAACAACAATGACGATAAGCCTATAAACCTATCTCACTTTCTAGGGCTAGAGACTATGTAGCACGTTGTTTCAGCAATTAGAGTTTTACACCCGACGCCAGAGAGTGGAAGGCGACGTTGCAAAACCCAAATCCAACGCTTGATAGATTGTAAATTGTTTGTATTTTTCGTCTTGGCAAGTGTGATGTTTTCGAGCTAAGTTCAGCCTCAATGGCCTTCTGAGCCACCTGCTCGCCGGGCTTGAGGGATTACCACCACTGTTCGCATACCTAGGCATCAGCTGATGGTCGAAAGTAGAGTTTTCCATTTTTGCCTTTTTGTTTCCACACAAGTGAGAATACCAGCTATAAAAACTTGATGACATGGACATCGCGTAGCCATCAACTTTACCACGATTAATACCAGCCCGTCCCCCAAGTCCCCTATTGTTAGAACCGTCAACGACACCTTCACCAGTTCGTCCCCCGCATCCACTACTATCACAGCCGTCGACGACAACCTCACCATGGAACACGATCTTTCAATCCGCAGCAAGGAGAATCGGGAGAGAACCGAAAATGAGGAGTCAGAAAGCTCCAGCACCGGCGAAGACATGGAGGTGGACCCATCCGTGGACGAGGCAGTCGTCAAGATCGCCGCCACGAGCGATCTGCGACTCCGCCTCACGGGCCCTAAGCAGGTGTTCATGGCCTTCCTCGTGTGCTCTAAGACCCTCGCGAGCATGTCTTCCGTGTTCAAGAGCATGCTCTATGGCGCCTCGGGCCAGCCGCTGGGCGACGGAGCGAATTGGGTGGTGACCCTGCCCGGCGACTCGTTCACGGCGATGGCTATCCTCCTCAATATCGCTCACGGGCAAGATCAAAAGGTGCCCAGCGCCCTATTGATCGCTGAGCTGAGCATGGTGGTGGCTGCATCACACAAGTACGACATGACAGCGCTCCTGAAGCGGTGGGCCAAGACCTGGCTACGAAGCCCCGAGGTGCTTATGAGTGGGGGGGAGCTCCGTCTTCTGCATATCGCGTGGGAGCTTGGCGATCTGCAGCTTTATAAGAAGACTACGATGACCATCATCATGAACTGCTGCGTGACCAACGGCCGCCTAGCATACCCGCGTGACCGTTCTGAAGTAGCTGCGGGTGGTAAGGGGAGGCCCGACAGCGTATGGGACTACGACCACTGTGATAGCGTCAACTGCGGTTGTCTCAGCCACGTACAGCATCTGCGGCCGGCTGACTTGCGTGGTAAGCCTATGCCCAGTCCCTGATTGTTCATCGACCCTAAGCTGACCGACTGACAGAACGGATACAGCGCTGCCGCGATACCATCATAAGTGCCAAGCTTAAACCGCTATATAGGTTTTATGAGCTCTTCCAGAAGGGTATCTGCCGCTCCGAAGATTTCGATGTGAGGTACAGATGCATGGCGCTGGCGTACGGGTCCCTGGCCATGTCCGTCGAGAAGCTCCGCAAGGAGGGGATCTCCATCGCCCGCGCGGAGCCTGTTGTGCCAGAGTCATACAGCGTCGCGATGCTCGGCAGGCTCATTGCGGACTTCAAGGTCGAGGCGCTGTGCGGTGGGTGCGCTGCAGAGATCGTGGGGATCTGGGAGGCAGGCGGGCAGAACGAGCGCGAGGTCATCAGCAAGCTCGACCTTTTGAGCAGGAGCGACCTGGAGCACATGGCTGTGCAAGCTAAGAAGACGGGCGTCTCGAATCCGGAGACGTCCGAGCGGCTGGAGCAAGAGGGAGGTCGTGGAGGGTGACGTGATGACGGATCGACTGCGCAAGCTATGAAGACGGACGTTTCGCGGCCGGAGACGTCGCTGGTTTGGTTTGATTGGGGTTGTTATCTTTCGCCGTGACGTCCCCTTTTAGCACAAAGGGTGCCTAAGTTATCTAGCTGACATCTCTCGTTATCTTTCCTTGACCCTTATACCGTTTAAATATAAAAAGAAAAACAAAATAAAAACAAATAAATAAATAACTTACTAGTAAGATGCTCTAGCGGAGTAGATGTGCTATATAGAAGGAGTTATTTGAGCTACTGCTAAGCCTGTTTAGAGCTTAAAGTAGAAGTAAAATGCTATTATAAAATGACCCTGACACAGAATAACGGAGACGTCGCTGGAGGAAGAGGGAGGTCGTGGAGGGTGGCGTGATATTAGATCTATTTAGATTCTAAATTATCACGCATGCCGCTAGGCTCTATCGTCGTCCCTCGGCTCTGTCGTCGTCCCTCGGCTCTGTCGTTGTCCCTAGGCTCTGTTGTCGTCGCCGGGCTCCGTTGTCGTTATCAGTTCTTATAGATAGTGTAATGAATAATAGAAGGTCTTGGGAGATACCTCAGTAGGCACTAATACAAAAACTCATCTTATTGGTACCAAGTCCGTAACGGACTGTGTTGAGCAAGTTGTGCTTGTCTTGTACGGCTGAATGTCTCGAGGGAGTTGATTATGTATGCCTGTCATGACTACTCCACCTCTGAGAAAACAGAGACCAGCGTTCCACAATCTCTATAGTATGTGTTAGTTCTTTAGCTCGTGTTCTAGAATTCTGTCGCTCGCTTCCTCCTCTAGCGATCCAAACCCGGCCATCCGTAAGATTCTGACTGGCTGCTGTGCCGACATGTCACAGCGTGGAAGCCAACAGAACCTCTCAAACGTCTCTTTGAAATGGCCTGAAATCTTCGGCACGCGGTCGGAATTGAAAACGCGTAGTTATCCATGCACCAGATGCCTAATATTCTGAGTTTGCACGGTCCTCATCGCCAGCCACAACCAGAACCATCACGCCTTCTACGCCGACACACCCAATAATCACAGGCCTATGGCCTTGTGGCAAGAATTACCTTTTGGAAAAGGGGGTCTTGACAGACTTCAGTCTACCCTGTTGGCCCACTCAAGGGAAAGTCTGTTTGGCTTTTTTGGAAAAAGAAAACGGGGTCGAAAGGTTATAAAAGATAGGCAACCTCTCAAGTCCCTCATCTCTACTGCATTCCTTCACGTATGAATTGTGATTGACGTACGGCCCTTTCCCCTCAACCTGTCGATACACTTCACTCTACCTGCTGTGTTCAACCGTCAATCTCAGCCAATCCTCGAGATGTCGGACCAAAACCAGAACATTGACCCTTTCGCCTCGGCGGCCGAGGTTGTCGAAGACACTGCAGGCCCCGTCGAGCATAAGTACCAAGCCTACGATGACAACGGCGATCTGGTGCTCCTTGTCGGCCGTCAGACCGAGGGCTCGTTCCGAGTCTGTTCCAGGACGCTGGCGCGCGCTTCCGAGGTCTTCAGGAAGATGCTTTTTGGGGGCTTCGAGGAGTCGCGGAGCCGATACCACAACGACACCGACTGGGAGGTCAAGCTGCCGGAAGACAACGCGGAGGCCATGGGCATCTTCCTGAGCATCGTTCACGGGAACTTCGACGACGTGCCCGGTACGATGGCCCTGAGGCCTCTTTACGACCTGCTGTGCCTGACAAACAAGTACGACGCAACCCACGTGGTCAGGCCCTGGGCCCGGGCTTGGATCCAGGACAAGGACGTCACGAGCAGGACACGCGAGCCAGAGCTCCTGTGCGTCGCCTGGGAGCTGGGGCATCATTCCTTGTTCAAGGACATCTTGGAGAAGATCGCTGTCAATGTCAGCATCGGCAAGAATGGCGAGGTTCTCTTCGGCAAAAGCACGCCGAACGGCGTCTCTGGCGGCGTGGCGGATGCCCCTGACAACGATGCGCTCAACTCCTTGAAGTCCATCATGCCATTCGACTTTACCGGTACGAAACACCCACCCCTAGTCCGTGTCCTTTTATGACCCTGAACATGACCACTGACCTACCTGACCGCGAACAGGGACCATGAAAAGGATTCGGTCAAAGCTCATCGCCTATCTCTTCCACGACCCAGTAAAAACCTACGAGGTGGCGAGGGGTTCGTCCACCACGTCTTGTCATTTCAGTGAGGAGGAATGCGTGGCGCGGTCCCTCGGAAGTATGATCAGGTTTTGTGACAGTATCGGCATCGACATCACGGATCCGGACGCGGCCGAGGACTACAGGGGCACCGCCTCGGAACTCGAGGCCGCACTGATACATATCAGACTTTCGGGCCCGGATGACCACGGCGCCTGTGCTTACGACGTCTGGGAGGCGTTTACCGACGGGATTTACCCCGTTTGCTTGATGCTAAATACCGTACCGGTTGTGCCCCAGGATTACCTGGATTACCTGAGGGGTCAGGCCGAGAAGACGGGGTTGCCTGCGCCCGTTGAGAATAGCAAACGGAGGTGATGCTGCGTGGTCTCGGCCCAGGTCTGGCAAGGTTGATGTGCGGCGTTACAACTGTGTGACGAGCCTGAGTTTCAAACAACGCAGTACTTGGGCCGCTGTGAGAACGAAAACAAGAGCACATGGTGGAGATTAGTGAGTTATCATGTAAATGATGTATTTGATAACGTTTCCAAATGGGATTCTTGCATCCATTGCAGTCAGGCTTTTTAGAACGCGTTGCGGACAATTGATACCGTCCTTTGTGGGAAGAATAGACACAGAGATCACGAAGATGGAGACTCATCCTTCACAACTCCAGGTGGTTTACACACGGCCACCCCTGGAACGACTCGACCGGGATGTCATTGTCGTAACTACCTACGTAAAGTCGGAGCGAAGCGTAGCTCCTTGCGCTTCGCCCGCATCGTGGTTCCATTTCAGAAACCTGCATTCCAACAAACGATTGCCTTGCCATAGGTTCGTTCCCTCATTGTTTCTTGGCCCTTGCCCCTCATCTCCCTACGTAGTCGGGTCGTCGCTGCCCTCGGCGCCGGCAAATCACCAAACACCGATTGACTCGCTTAATGATCCACCTGTGCTACAGTGTTCCGACTGGCCCCAGTTCTCCCCTTCTAATCCCTCAACCAACGACACATCAACACCACCTGCAACTGATTAAACATCATCGTCCAGCGTCCCCATCTTTGTCTACTGCCTGACTACTGCCCAGCCATGTCCAAGGACGCAGAAGTTGTGTACGACCCCGATGGCGATCTCATTCTTCTGGTGGGTCTAGGTCTAAAGAGGCACAAGGTGTGTTCGAAGACGCTCTCTCGATCGTCTCCGGTGTTCAAGAAAATGCTATACGGCACCTTCCTGGAATCCAAGCCTGTGGACGACGGCGAGTGGATCGTGAAACTACCGGAGGACAATACTGCGGCCATGGCAGTATTCTTGAGCATCATTCATGGCACGTTTTATGCCACCCCGAAAACCCTGCTGCTCACGGAGCTCTACAACCTTCTCACACTCACTGAGAAATACGATGCAACCGCTCGCCTTCGTCCGTGGGCACCGAGCTGGGTCGATGCTGTCAAGACCCAGACGGGGGAACCGTGGCTCCTGGGCATCGCCTGGGAATTTGGCCACATCGAACTATTTCAAAATATGATGGCGACCATCGCAGAAAACAGCACAATCTCACACAAGGACGGGACCACCCTTTTGTATGGAGGTGGAATGCCATCCCGGAAAACAGTCAGCATGGCCCTGACGCTCTGCGCCGGCGCACCAACATGGCCAATCACGATGATGCAGGCTTTGGCTCCGATTGAAATGCACGGTGCGTACAGTTTCACCTGGTGTGGCGGTGTGACCGATACCGACCCAGAGACTGATCAGGTACGCGGATAGAAAGTCTCAAGGCAAATAGGATGGCGTTGCTCATCGCTGAGCTTCAGCCCTTTCTCAATCTATACGACGACGTTGTGAAGGGACGGTGCAAGGTAGCCGGCCCATACGGGAGTACGCAGGGGTCATGGGATTGCGATTGTACGGTTCTCGGCTCCCTTGTCAAAAGCTTTCTCAAGCACAACCTCGGCGACCTAAGACTGTCTGTCCTATTCTGTGGATCCTACAAAGAAAGCGTTGCAGATCTCAGAAGGACGCTGAAGAATGTCAAAATCAGCTCGTCGCACCACAGGTGCTGCGAAGAGATCAACAAGCAGCTTGATCAGGAACGCAAGGCGGCCGTGGCGGCGAGGGATGCAGTGGTTTACATTCGTCCAGCCCATCTCAAGTACCTCAATCAGCAAGCCGAGAAGATGGGGTTCCCGGTAGGGAAGTAGGTTTGAGTTCAATTGGTGACCACCGACACCCTGGCAGTCGCTGATGATGCAAGAGCGTTTTTCTTTTGTGTCGGATTCAACCAGGAATACGCTTCAGGTATCGGACGATGGCGACGGGCGGTCACGAGGAGCAAGCTGTGGCAACAGCTCGAATGGTCTTCATTGAGGCCTCATTCCGGGATCGAGGACAGAATTCGCGTTTATCAAGGTCGCCAAACGTCAAGTTGTCTTTTGGTTGTCTAGAAATATCTATTCGATGCGCGGCCGTATTCTTCTTGCTTCGAAGCTTAATCTAACTTCAGCCTCTTTTCGCACCTCAACACCCGGATGACCTGGTGTTCAACTCTTGCCATACCTCGACACCCTAATGCCCGGTACCAGTTACGATTATGTCGTTTTTCTTTTCTCTTGTAGCCATAAATGCTACAGAATGTCAGTTCTTTCGCAAGATAGCATACGCACCGCTTCCCCTTTCCTCAACTCTAGCAAACGTTCTCATCATACAACATGACTTCAACCAAAACAAGTCAACCAACTACCGTCTTTGACAAGAACGGAGATCTCACTCTGAGAGTGAGCGAGCCACCAGCGGACTTCAGGGTCGCCTCCACAGCCCTCACCCGCGCCTCTCCCGTTTTCGACAAGATGCTGAACGGAGGTTTTTCAGAGTCACGCCCCGGCAAAGGTGACTGGGTGGTGTGCCTACCCGGCGACGGCGCGGAGGAGATGCGTATCTTTCTCGCCATCATCCACTCCGAATTCGCGGACGTGCCCGGCCACATGCCACTGAGCAGGTTGCACCGGCTGCTATCCCTCACCAGCAAGTACGATGTGACGGCCAAGGTCCGGCCCTGGGCAGCGAGGTGGCTGGCAGAAGTCGAGAACGAGATCGAGGACCCCCGGCTCCTGGCGGTGGCTTGGGAGCTGGGAGAAGTGGATACGGCCCGGAAGATGGTGAGGAAGATCGCCTACGAGTGCCGGGTCGGCCGGCATGGCAACCTAACCTATGGGATGTTCGACCTGTCCGGCTCCGAGCCAAACGAGGACGCCTCCGAATGCGACGATGGCGACTCGGAGCAGAGTGACGACAACGCAGACAGATGCGCGGAAAATTCTGGTCGTGGCGCAGACAGGTACAACTGTTTCGTTTCAGCCGCAGATACTCAATACGTCCCCGTCATTCCGGGAGTCGCTCTAGGTAAGACGACGATACTTCATTCAATAACTACCTGACCCCAAGACTGACAAGCATCGGCAGACGTGATCACGGCGCATCGGACTAAGCTTATAGAAACCGAGGAACAGCACGTTACATTTATCAGTAGCGCTTTGAGCAGGGGATGCTGTTCCCACGGCCTTTTCGCGCGCACGCTCTGCGACTCGCGGGGACGAGACACCCTCCAGGACAGCCTTCGGCGCTCCGGCCTTCTCGACGACCACGATCGCCTTTGGGGGTCGAACTTTCGGGGCTCCGCCGAGGAGTATCAACGGACCGTGAAGTTCCTGCGCGTTGAATTGAACCACCGGACATGTCAACAGATTCTCGTCGACTATCGGAAGCGGCATAGGATAGCAAGAATCAGGAATGAGATCGCCGGCGGCTTGTTTGCAGATCGGCGCGACAGGCTGGAGGCCCTGCTTCGCCGGGGGAGATTGACTGGGCTCGTGGACCAGTACTACTGGTCTGGCTGAAGTTCTGAACGTACACTAAAGCACTTGAGAACAACTGGAGACAGATTTCAGCAGCTGCCGCAACCACAAATTTAGCTTGGAACGAACGCAGTGCTCGAGTTTGTTGCAAGTCAGTTGAACTGCCACAAAGACCATGTAGGCTTACAGACACAAAGATGGATCACACGAGTTGAGGGCCGAGGCAAGCTACGGGCGTTCAGGAGTAAAGTCCCTCGGAGAGGCCATTAACCTCTCCAAAGATTTGAATTAAGCTCTGCGTCTTTCCAACCCCGCAACTACTGCTAGAACAAGATTTGACAGAGAAGGAAACACCGCGAGACTGCGTTGTCTCACGTTTCACAAAACAGATTGGGTTCAAGTCCTCCTCTTTTCCAAACCCTTCCTATCTGGAAACCTCCATTTCTCTATGGAGAGAGAAATGACTTAAGCGCCGTTGCCGTTGTAGGCGACCAGGTTGGGGCTGCCGCTGAGGGTTCCGGTGATGCGGCCGGAGACACCGAGGGCCTTGATGCGGTTGGTGACGGCGGCGGGGGTGGAGAGACCCTCGAGGGCCTGGAGGTAGACGGCGAGACCAGCCAGGTGGGGGGCGGCCATGGAGGTACCGCTGAGGGAGGCGGTGGCGGAGTTGCCGCCGATGTAGGAGGACAGGATGGAGACACCGGGGCCGAAGATGTCAACGCCGGCACCGTAGTTGGTGAAGGAGGCGGGCCTGAAGCTGCTGTCGTGGGCGGCGACGGTCAGGGCGTTGGGGGCGTTGGCGGGGGACTGGCTGGAGACGGGAAGGGGTCTGCCGAAGTCATCTCCGTTGCCGGCGGCGACGACGGAGAGGACGCCCTGGCTGTAGGCGGCCTGGATGGCGGTGGTCCAGGTGGTGGAGGCGGGGCCGCCGAGGGACAGGTTGACGACGGACTTGGCCTGGCGGGACTTGGAGACGATGTCGTTCACGGCCCAGTTGAAGCCCTGGAGGATGGTGGAGGTGGTGCCCTCGCGGCCCTGGAAGACCTTGACGGAGATGATGTTGGTCTGGGTGGTGGAGTTAGCAAACATGCCGCAAGATCATGAAGCTCTGGGAATATCTCACCTGCTTAGCAACACCGTAGGTGGAGCCACCGATGGTGCCGGCAACGTGGGTGCCGTGGCCGAGGGTGTCGGTGTTCACGCCGGAGAAGACGTTGAAGCCGTTGGTGGCACGACCGCCGAACTGGGTGTGGGAGGTGACGACACCAGAGTCGACGACGTAGGCGTAGGTGCCGGCGCCGGCGGTGGTGTCGTAGACGTACTGGCTAGAGCTTCCCGTGCGGTGGGAGATGGCGCCGAGGCCCCAGGTGGCGCCGGACTGGGTCGTCAGGGCGCGCTTGGGGTTGACCTCCTCGACGACGAAGTCGGAGAGGTACATGTAGTAGTCGGGCTCGACGAGGGCGACCTCGGGGCTGGCCTTGATCTCGGCGAGGGTGGCCTCGTCGAACTCGCCGGCGTAGGCGTTCCAGTTGCTGATGTTGAAAGTGTTCTCAACACCGACGGTGTCACGCTTGCCGAGGGAGCGCTTGTGGACGTCGGCGACCCAGTTAAGGTGGGACGCGACGGGGGCGTCCTCCTTGAGGGTGACGATGAACTTGCCGGGGACGGCCTTGGGCTCGTCGCGCTTGACGGCGGGAGCGGCGAGGACGGCCGGGAGCAGGGCTCCGACGGCGAGGGCGAGGCGGCGAAGGTTGGTCATGATGGGCCGGCGAGGGGGATCCTGGGGAAGAGACTAGGGCAGGAGACGACAGAGCTTGGGAGGGATGAAGCTGAGGAACCAAAAGAGAATCGTCGGATGGTCGAGGAGGCCGTCCATCTTTATACCTGCGGATGGCCCACGATGTCGTCGAGACAAGGCGGCGGTGGATGTTGTCAACGCACCCTTCTCATTGCGCCTATCGGCGTCGCATCTTGCGTGATGGGTTGCCAAGGCTTAGGCATCCAGCTTGAAGTTGTCAAGCTTCCTAAACGGGAGCTAGGTCGAGTCGCCCGTACAATGACGGTGGGCTCGATGTGAGCACGCGAGAGCAAGTAGTATTGCCTTCGGGGTTAACTGGGCATGTACGGAGCATGCGAGTTGTGGAAACCGTTACTCTGGAGGTATTGGATTCTATGGAGATCACAAGGGTCAAAAGCACAGCTCCAATCAACCACCCACAGCTGGCAAGCTGAGCTTGGTTCTTTTGTTGCTGGACGGGTCGGGAGAAGCCAATAACCAAGCGGAAAACGTACCGAAGTTGACTCGACTCTGCTATTCCCACGTTGACTCGACTGTTCTGTGGTAATATCAACAAACATCCAATAACAGAGCCCCGACAACGCGTCCGGTCCTCGGACACCAGGCGGATGATGCAGAAGAAAGCGACCAACCGATTTACCCAGAGGGATCTGCCTGCAGTTTCTTGGGCTGAATCGTGGTTCGCTCGACTCTCTCTGCAAGGACGATTCATGCATGGCCCGTTGCCACCTCCACTCCCGCGTTGTCGACCTCGGGCGTTGCCTCTGTAGAGGGTCTTAACGGGCCCAACTTATGCTTAAAATGGAAGGTCGCGTAGGGCATTGGCCAGCTGCCATTACAGGGGCGGGCCAGCGGTTGATTGAATGCGACGCTGATCCCACACCGCTATAGCCTCTCTTGCTTTCCCGCCTGCCCTTTCCGTCGAGATGACCGAGAGACAACTGGAGAGGTGGGTAGGTTGGGTCGGAATAAGCTAATGGGCGAGGCGGAAAGGTAGAATAAACTATTGCTAGCTCGAGAAGCGGGAGATCCCCTTGACTCAAACGGGCCAATTGCCGACCATGGAGCGAGCCTGTTTCCCTGAATCCTGTGTCTCAAGACTCATTTCTCATTTCAGGTCGCCTAGAAGAAGGGTGTGCCTCGATTCGTTGTGCGTTGTGGAGGGCGCAGAGAAGACAGGGGTTGGTTTGCACTGAGGCCAGGCACGCAGACAGACACGCAAACACGCAGCTGATCAGATTACTGATAAGTAAGACTTCCCCTCAGGTACGGACGGCACGGCACAGCTTGCGGCGCAGGCGGCAGAGGACAAACGGTCCGGGGGAGACTTGGCAGGACCGTCGATGATGCGCGTAAGCGCTGCTGCGCCGAAGGATTGCATCCAGGAACCGGCCCGCCTTCTTCCTTCGGCCGGTCTCGCATCTCCTGAGGCCGTTTGGTGACAAAATGAATCGTCTCATCATTGTGAAGGCAAGGGAATGCAATCACGGGTTCGGAACTATCGCGTCCGACGCCTGCGAGCGACACTCGAACGATTCATCCACGGGGCGCGCGCGCGCCTCCCATCATCTTACGCGCCTGCCCCCAAGGAATCAAGGCTTTGCTGCGCTGTCAACGAGCTTCCTGAACGGTCCATCCCGCCCTCGCACTCGTGCTTGTCGCCTTTCGCACGTCAGCGCCGCAGGGTGACCCTCGACGGCGTGGCCATTCCGGAAACGGCTGGTGGGAGCGTGCCCTGGATGCTTTAGAGCCCCTCGCCCTTGCAGGTTTGTTAATCGATCCGTACCTTAAATGATGCCATGAACGACTCGTCCGGGCGGGGGCACGCGAGTAGACCCCATGCCCACAGGCCGGTAAACAGCCCGGGCGGCCTCTATCAAATTCGACCCCTAGGAAGATGGGGCAAAGTCGAGTCCTGTAGGGCTTGAAGATTGTCAGGAACAACCGTTTCTCACGACTTCAACATAGGCATGAACCGCTGTGGAAGTTTTGTAGGCGAGTTTGGCCCCTTGCAGAGAGACCGGAAGGTGGACACGATATCGGCGGGGTCCCGCCAAGCCGCGATGCAGGGAAGCCCGGAAGAGCCTTGGTCAACTGCCGTCCCAGCGATAGCGAAGCCGAGGGACGTCCGGACGTGGTACGCGGCGTCGAGTTCGCCCGGGCGGCCGGGGTGGGATAGAACGCCAGCTGTCGTGGGGACCAGCTACATGCAGCTTTCAGAGTGCTTCTCACCCCTCAACTCTGGGAGATTGAGGCCGCAAAGGGCATCAGGGCAAGCGGCGGGTCCGAGGCTGAACAATCGCGTGACTCGCGCGTGCCGACGGAATGGGAAGGCGAGTTCTAGCAGGATGGATGACTTGCGACGACTACATCTCTCTGTCCGTCTGGACTACATTTAGTTATCTGCATGCCTCGTGCTGAAATGGTCCAGGTTTGGTCATCCCGCTCCGCGCGGGTGGGAGCCGTCGGGCGGCGGCGGTAGTCAAATGAGGTAGGTCAGAATGGACAAAACACTCGTCGGACATAAGAGGGACTGGGGGAGAGAGAGTCCGAAGGAGAGAGTCAGCACGCAATATCCGTCATGCACCGCCGCACTCACGCCCTGGAGGATTCAAGGAACGGGAGGCCCAAGTGGACTCGGCAGACCAGGCGACAGATCGCAGATATTCCGGGGCCGAGCCGAAAGGAATACAGGGCGGAAATAGGAAGG
Source organism: Colletotrichum musae (assembly GCA_027406025.1). Classification (NCBI taxonomy): domain Eukaryota; kingdom Fungi; phylum Ascomycota; class Sordariomycetes; order Glomerellales; family Glomerellaceae; genus Colletotrichum; species Colletotrichum musae. Next base: position 3,939,264 of record JANVYC010000006.1, read on the forward strand.
AGACAATGGACACCCCTGTCTGGCGCTGGCTTGGTGGTGGAGGGAGTGCGTAACATGCCGAGGGATCGATTTCCTTGGACGTCATTGCGCAATCCTCTGCCCCAAGAGCGTGTTGCTGCTGCAGTACTTGTTTTTCCGCTTCATAGACAAGGGTTATTGACCCGAAGTCCTTCCTCTTTGAAACTAAAGAGCACCTTGCTGACCTTCCCAGCGTGTCTCGTGCTGAGGTGCTGGAACTCAAGCGGCATGTGAAGGCGCGAGAGCGTTGTATTGCCAAGACTCAACTCTAAGAGTGGGGCAGATAAGAAACTCATCCCGACTTGGCACCGAGGAGACGGCAACTCCGCGATGGAGTCTGAAGACGCGGCGACGCGGAGCTTTGGTAAGCATTCAGTATATCGTCGCTGAGAAGTCTGTTGACGTTGACGATGAGGCTCTGCGGCTGCTCTCTAGACAACCCGGCGAAGAGTCCAAGGAACTCGAGATATGGATCTGGTGGGTTACAGTGCTTCCGTGTTGCGTGCAACATCCCGTACATCTGGGATAGATACGGCGTACATCTCGGGATTATCAATAGACCAATGGGAGGAACCGGACATGTCCAGACATGCATTATGACGATGATTGCCTCATGTGGTGGTTGCGCCGGGATGCCACTCGGCTGGCTCAGCTGCTTGTCTCGCATGGGATTGTGGTGGTTGTACATGAGACAGATCCCTATGACTGGGTTGCCGTTAGGCTCAAAACCAGCCCATAGCAGGTTATACGGAGTTATAATAGAGTTGAGCCTTTGACCAGCAACCATGCCTTCATGATCGACAGTTGTTCCAAATCCTCCAGCAGCTGCCTTCAGTCGTTCTTCTTCGGATTAGGGACCACTCGAGGACGAAACTGTCTCTCTTCCCACTGATGTACATGCACGATAAGTCTAAAATATCTTGGCTCTCATGTGCTGCAACACAACCGTCGGCATGTGGGCGAACCCATGTTCAGCATGCCGAGCATGAAGTTGTGGGATGGTGGAGGCTGGCCAATCTCGACTCGTTGTTGATACAACGAAATGCACACCCACGCTGGACTTCCGATAAGAAACCCGGTAGTTTGGTAACGCCTATATGGAAGGCTACTGCGCCGTTGTAATACAGAAATCGCTATCGGGCCGTTATGAGGTGGAATGCCGGCGAGGTCTGGTAACGCCTCGACAACCTGGCGAGCTTAAAGTTTTGCAAGACTGCGGCAAAGGGTTTGGTTTGGTTTGGTTTGGTTTATTATTTTTCGCCGTGACGTCCCCTCTTGGGGCAAAGGGCGCCCGCGTCGTCTATAGAGCATCTCCCCCTTCACTTCTTTACCCTTATACCTTCTAACTACAAACATGAAGAATAAAATAAAGCAAGTTACAAAAGAGATGTGATGTCCTGATGGAGCGGGTGTGCTACATGTGAGAGATTTTGAGCTGCGGCTAAGCCTATTCAGCGGGATCTGCGGCAAAGGGGTCCAGGGGGCTGAACATAATTGACGAGAGACTTCCGGCAGGATCCGTAATCATAGTTTTGGTTTTGTTGAAAATCTTCTTGCGTTCCCTTAATTTGCTCTGTAAACCCAAGTAAACGTGTCAAAGACTTCAATAAGACTGTGTAAAGTGAAGACAAACCAACCATAGCTTGCTCGCAATTGTAATGCTGACGAATATAATACAGAGATAAATACAAACGCACGGTACTAGTAGCTGTAGCACGGGGCGACGAGGGTGATAATGAGCATCATAGACAGAACCCCATCCCCCCCCCCCCCGTACCAACAATGATCCAAAAGGTCCCAGGCCGGCGTAACATGACCAGTAACAAGTACTACATCAGTGGCAATTTACTACTCTATACCACTATCAAAGTCGTCCGAGAACACTAGTTGCCGGGGCAAAAAGTAATACTCGGGCACTTGGCCCTCATTCCCAGAACTAGAGACACTTTCGTCTTCACTCCTCTGGTCAAGGTCAGCCATGTATTCGTGGCCTTCTGATGAGTCGTCGATGGCTTCCCCATTCGTGTCTTCTTCGTCCGTGGGTTCTTCGTTCACGCCACCTTCGTCCGAGGCGTCTGCGACTCCGGCGTCTCCCTCTCCGGCTCCCGCCTCTTCCTCTCCTGCTTCTTCGTCCTCCGATTCGTCGCAGCTGGAATCCTCGGATGTGGATCCCGCGTCGCTAGTGTCGGTGTCCCTGTCGGCGGTTTCCTTGTCCTCGTCTCCGTCGTCTCCCGCCAGCACGCGCTCCGCTTCCGCGACGAGCACCGCGGCCTCAGCCGCAAGGCACAAATCTTGCGGGTCGCTTGCGTATTTATATCTGACCATGTAGAGATCGCACAGCGCCTCATAGCACTTGACGATCTCGGGGCCTTCGAGGGGCCTCCCGGCCGGAAGATCGTTACAACACAGCGCAATCGTCTCATTGACGCCGATGGCCTCATGGAACGTGTCGTAGGCTTCGCATACGTAGCGCGCCAGTCTCCTCAGCTGCTTGAGGTAGTGAGGGCTGTCTTTTGGAAGCACGCGGACGTGGGTTTTCAGCCCCAAGATCAGCGCGACGAGGTCGTTTCTTCGTCCGTTGAAACGGAAGTTCAGTCGGAGCCCCCATGTCAGCTCCCCCAAGATCTCGACGCGCTCGGATTTATCCGGGATGCCGGCCGCGATACGCTGCTTCAGCCATTCGATGAGAAGATCGACGTAGTATTGGTTGTCCTCTGGAGAATTCGACTTGTGGTGCCTGCACATCTCTCGAAGTAGCGAGGCCAGTCTTCGGTTTTCCTCGACCCAGCAAGGGTCGGCGGGCGGCGTGATCGTGTAGGCCACCATCCCGCGTTCTATAGCCTCGTCGAGATCGTCCAGATCCTTGTCCACCATTTTGTACCTCTCTTCTAGATTGCGCGAGAGCAGAAGATTTGAGTCGAGGACCCTGTTCTTGGGGCTGTATTCCGTTAAGTTGTTACAGACCTCCCTCATCATCTCGATGCTCTTGCTGAGGTCGTCCATGTTCCCGAAGGCCTTGTACTTGTAGGCGTAGCTCGTTCCGATGCTATCGATTGCCGCGGTCCAGGCGTACCATCCGGGGCACTTCGCCAGTCGACTCAAACATTCGTTGGTAACAGCGATGGCCTCGTCGATGTCCTCCATGTGTCCCGAGGAAAGGAAAAGATTCCGGAGCTTTCTCCCCAGCTGGAAATGCCATCTGAACCGGTCGCAGAGCTTGATTGCTTTCCTGTTGAGGGCGATGCTCTCACGGAGCTCGTCCCACCTCCCGGGTCTCGCCAGCGCCCATGTGGCGAGCACATCGCCGTGCCTCCCCGCCGCTTCTGCCATCCGGAAGGTGTCGTTGTCTTGCCCCACCTCGATCATGGCCTCCTTCGATACACGGACGGCGTTGTCGATGTCGTCTTCCTCGTGATAATGCATGTAGCGGGTGGCGAGTACTGCAGCGTATCTTAAGCGCATTTCAGGCCAAAAGATGTGGCTGTCCGGCGTTGTGATCATGGACACCTTCTTCATCGCTTTGACTGCCTCGTCGATCAAGTCTCGCTCTAACGTGTATTCGAAAAGTATTGACGATACCTTAGACTTGTACCGTAGGTAGACCCATCTTTGATCGCAGCTGGGGGGCGTTGCTTGCACGGTTAGCCTGGCCGCTTCCAGGGCTGCTTGCAGCAGCCCCGTTGATTCGGCGCCCATGTGAGAATTTAAAAGTAGTCTCGCTATCCCGTTTAGTTGCTTGCAAATGTACAGCAATTGGCGCTCATCGGCTATCGCGATGGCGCGTCGCGCCTGATCAGTTGCCTCGGCCAAATCTGCCGAGTCCCCAGTTCGTCTGAACCTCTCCCAGGAATCATAACCGGAAATCCGACGAGATGAGAAGGGCACGGGGGACGTTGATGGTGACGAGGCACCGAAACTTGAAGTGGCGGAAAATGTAGAAGGTGTGCTGGGTTGCGAGATGAAAGATGAAGAGGGTGTGCTGGAACCAGCGCCGGCGACTGTGTGTGTGAGCTGATTGCTGGCCATGCTGTCCAGAGTCGATGATGTTTGGCGGAATTAGTTGGCACAACAGAGGAAAGATTCAGCGCTTGAAGGTGATTGAAAGAGTGAGAGGAAGAAAAGGCAGAGAAAGGACGGCAGAAACATTTTTGTAGACACAGGCCATCACGGTCCCCAACAGAAACGGCTTTCCTGCATGCCCCAAGCTTGATACCCACTGGGCTTTTCGGTCGCCTTCTTCTGTTAAGATACAGAGTGAGTTGAAGACTGTGGACACGCGGGAAAACAGGCGGCAGCGCCACCAACAGGCTTGCATGAAAGTCTACATCTTGGTTCACACCTTAAACGCCCCTTCGGCCCACATCATCTAGGCAATAGTCAACCCCATGAACGCAACGGTGTTCTGTTTCTTAGGGTTATGTACGAAGATCCGATCTCTGAACTACATGTAAGCTTGTGGGTTCAAAGGCAGCGGTTCCTGACACTGAATGCGTTAGTGCTGGCCAGGAAGTAAAGAACACCTCGCAGCTTGAAGAGCCCTTGTATGTCTCCCTGTATTTGTGTTTACGTTGTACCTTGTATCTGTGATTATGCCGTTCCTTCGTCAGCTCGGGTGCTCTTATAGCTAGTCCTATGAGACGAGAGACTCGCGAACTTGAAGCCAAGGTAGCAGGTGTCCGTCTCCTCTCGTCTGGTTTTGTGATCAGCACCCATCTCCATGGACACCTCGACAGTATTGAGGTTTTGGAAGCCACTGCAATTCGCAGCAATTTATCTCCGTCATTCGCCGAGAACGCCATACACAACGGCCAGTGCCTCCTCGAACGGGCCAGAGCATCCCCAAAGCCCTAATACGGGGTGCTTTCTGTACAGAGGGAATCGAAGATGGCCCACGGCAAACGCAATCTGTCCCACTTGTTGAGTGGTAACAAAAGTATCAGCGAGGCTTCAAGTTCGAAATCCGGTTGAGCAACGTCACTGATTAGACTGCTGAGGCCCTCATTCCCGGAATTGTGCATTCGTGGATTTATTGGCAGAAACCGCTAGTTGGCGCTGTCACCGTTGACAGGCCTGTCATCAACGTTGTCCCACAAGGATCGCTTCAGTGAATTGGATTTTAAAGAGACATGCACCGGAGCAGGCCTTTGGCTCCATGCAACTCGACAGATTCGCCAGCCTGGACTACCCGATAGTACCGTACACACCTCGCGTCGGCAATAAACAGCAGACGATCGGCGGGCTTCACACACGTTGCAGTTCAATGCTTTCCTGCCACATGAGCAGCTCGCTCGTATGTCAAGTTCTGGATTGCGTGAAATTTCCCGTCGACACTTTGAGGACGGGAGGTCGAGAAAATGAAGATCTTTGAGTGATCATCATTTGGGGCTTTTGATGAGTCCCATGTCACCAACCGCCCGCTGGAGACAGTGCCTAAGTAACCCCGAATTCCATCCCGTTCGGCCTGTTGCAACTCGATATAATCTATAGCATCAGTCCCGTTCCCATAAACGGCAGGGGAGGTTGTTGGAAGGCCTCGCCACAACAGCCACCAACGCGTTTCTAACTTAACTAGAGGTCAACTCTCAGGTAAGCCATTGACGTGAGCAATCGTTCAGTGGGTTGGAAGGACAGAAAGGAACTGCAGTTGAAGAGTGTTAGCGACACCAGAATTCAATCACCACTGTACTAACAGAGCTTATCAGTGTTCGTTGCACGGCGACACCACCACTGCTGGGTTCAACTCGGCGAATTCCTGCCCAATCTGGATTTCAACGGTCCTACTGCATAAAGAAATACCCCAGACCCCGACCTCTTCCAAGTGACTGGCAGGCCGCCGAGACGTCAACGTCAACCCCGCAAGACGCGATTCGCCTTCTCGCCAATCTCAAGCATCCCGTCGGCGGTCCCAGCTGATCACATCACAGACATGCGGGTGGAGAAACCGTCAACGTCAAGCGCGGGGTGGGAGCCGTTTGAACGACACGGCCACACCCCAAAGAGGCAACCTTTCGCCGGAATCAGCGCGCGGGGGAACCACCCACTTCTGAACCCCGCGGATTACATTTCTCGACATGGAGATTCGTGGAGGCGATGGGGCGTCACTCAGTGTCTGACGACCAAATCTCTGGGCATGTCCGGGTTTTCGCTCCAGCGGCCATGGATCGCTTTGAAAACGTATTTAAGGCACCTGTCTTCACAGCTGTTCAAGATGGGGTGACTGGCCATGTACAGTATCTGTTCCTCCTTCACCATCCCAGAGTTTTGTCTTCGTTGCGCTTGTAGAATCTCTCTTGAACGCATACATCAGACACCAGATATCGGAAAGTGAAAATACCAAAGCCCTCGTCTTACCCTCCAAACATGCCTCACGCAGAATCACCAACCCCGACAGCCCCCGCGACGATCGCCGGCGTCCAGCTGCACGTCAACGACGACCTCCTCGCCCCCCAAGAGGTGGAGCTCCTGATCCCCTCCCACCCGTCAGAAGACCTCGAAGTCCTGCGCAAGCGGTACCGCGAGAACGGCTACCTCCTGCTCAAGGGCCTCCTCCCGCGCGAGGACCTCCTCGCCGCGCGGGAGTCCTACTTCACCTCCCTCGAGCCCTCGGGCGTCATCAAGCCCGGCACCGCCCCGCGCGACGGCATCTTCGACGACGCGAAGTCCCCCTCCGACTATCCGGGCATCGGCGCCGGCAGCGTCAAGAACGCGCGCCCGGGCGAGTCGGACCGGTCCGCGCTCTTCGCCGACCAGGCGCTGCGCGCGCACACGGAGGAGTGGTACGCGGGCTCCGAGGACGGCCGCGTAGCGGGGTTCAGCAACCACCCGGCGCTGCGGGATTTCGTCGCGCGCTTCACGGGCTGGGGCGACGAGAACACGCTCGCGGTGAAGCGCTCGCTGCTGAGGAACAACACGCCCGGCAACCGGGCCATTGGCGTGCACTACGACCAGTCCTTCATGCGCTACGGCGAGCCGACGTCCGTGACGGCGTGGGTGCCGATGGGCGACGTCCGGCTCGAGGGCGGCGGGCTGATCTACATGCAGGACGGGGAGCAGCTGGGCGAGGAGATTGAGAACGAGTTCACGGCGATGGCGAAGGCGAAGGGTATGAGCGACGAGGAGACGCGCAACGCGTTCAACTCCAACATGATGAGCAGCGGGTTCTTGTGCGAGGGACCCGCGGAGTTTGGCAGAAAGTACGGGAAGAAGTGGCTCGTGACTGCGTATGAGGCCGGCGATGTTGTGTTCCACACAGCACACATGGTGAGTCTTTTACCTCTTGTTCTTCGCTGGTGCAAAGCTGATGTCGGGGAACAGATCCACGCCTCGACCAAGAACTACGACCCCGAGGGCAGGATCAGACTCGGGACTGACCTACGCTTCGTCGACAAGAGCCGGCCCTGGGATACTGTAAGTCTTGCGCCTCTCGTCACGGATATGAGCTTGTTATACTGACTACGTGCAGCGCTGGGACAAACACTACAGCTTCAACGACGGGGTCTGAGCTGGCGTGGGCAAGACGTCGACGGGATTACGTAGCGAGACATACATTTGATAGCGTTTTTGGCACATGACGACGAGGGCACGAAATGAACATCAGTCATCTTGGTTGAAAGCTATCGAGTTCAGCCCATTGCCGCTTCAAAGTCCTGACAAGTGCCCCGGTCTTCCACTGCACGATGCTTCTCACCTGCGCCAGATACTTGATGGTGTGTTCGCGCTCGATGGGGTGGCGGATGAGATGGCCGCCTGGAAGAGTAAGCCCCTGCTCGATGTCATGATAAGCCTAAGGGGACTTGGACTTACAGAGAGACAGCATATGCGCCGGTAGGTAATACGAGTTCACCGACTCGTTCGAAAGAGCCAAGCCCATTATTATACAGAGATAAAAGGTGATTTCCCGCTGGTTCGGCATAGTCAGTTGAAGCTCGACGGGGCCTTTTGGGCGCGGCTTGAATCGACTCACCTCGCAGTCCATCCTCTTCTTCGTCCCCTCGAAACCCACCATCGCATTCGAGCTGCTGTACTCTTGAAATGCAAAGATGGCTTTGGCGGAATAGTAGTACCCCATCGCGACGGTGCCTAGACACACTCAAGTCAGCAAACCCAGCATTGCTGTCACCCTGGTCCGCTCTTACCGGGATCTCCTCCCATCCACATGGCAGGAAATGGCCTCCCCTTGGACAGATCCGCCGGCTCGTAGAATAACGGCCTAAACGAAAGCGGCTTATCCCGATACCACCCCTCAACCTCCCCCTGCAGCACCTCCCACGCAGCCGCCGTCCCCGCGAGCAAGCCAGACCCCGAGTCGTCCGGGAAGAATAGTTTAAGCACCTTCGCAAACAAGTACACGACGCGGTTCGCATGCGCCGTGTCGTCCCGCCGGTGGAACGTCGACGACCGCTCAAAGTTCTCGAGGCAGATGCTGATCGGCGCGCGGCGCACGAGGTAGACGTACAGCGCCTGGCGCAGGTGCACCCAGCTCGCGGCCTCGGCGAGCCCGCCCTGGTCGACGAAGCGCGCGATGGCGCCGTGGTCGAGCAGGTTGCGCGTGCCGCGCAGGTGGTGGTAGTGCGAGTCCGACTCGTTGTCGTACTCCTCGTACAGGCGCATGATGACGACGGCCGTGAGGAGGCACGAGTCCCAGGTCGCGGGCGGCTGGCCGAAGGCCTCGATCAGGAGCTCGATGCAGCGGTTGTGGTAGTAGGTGCTCTCTAGGTCCGTCTTCTCGGCGCCGCTGGTGCTGCCGGCGGCGGCTGTTTCTACGTCTTCGGCTTCGTTGTCGTCCTCGGCTCCTTGGGCGTCGAAGCGGCTGGCGAGGGCGAAGATGCCGTTGAGGAGGATGGGCTTCTGGAGGGCGAGGCGGGGGACTTCCAGGGTGAAGGGGCGGGCGTCGTGGCACGCGTCGATCTATGGTGAGCTGATTCTCAGTGTCTGCTTCGGATCTGGACGTGGGAAGTTGTTGATGCTTACGGATGGAGCTATCCTCATGATGTATGTGCGATACAAGTAGGCCTGACGACCTGTGAACCCGCAGTGCTCAGGATCAAGCGGATTAGCACGGCCGTCCGTTTCCAGGCTGAAGCTATCTGTTCTCTCATACTGTGTCGAGCCGGCCTGTGTGGAAGGCGAGTCCCCTAGTAGGTACGAGATCTGCAGCTGGGGTTGGACCTCCCCTAGACTCCACGCCCCGGCCTCAGACACTATGCCGTCCCGTGGAGAGCCGTCGAGGTAGCCCGGGCTCGACGCGAAGCTGTTACGGTGCGGCCGGGAGTCAGACGGCGGGCCCCGGTTCAGCATGAAGCCGATGGGTGCGTTGCCGTCGCCGTGGGAGCCGTGGCCGGTGAACCTCTGGGCGGGGGCCTCGCCCCTTGGCCTCTGGCCCGCCGCGAGAGGGGGCGAGAAGGCGAGCTGCTGGCCCTCGAACGACGCTGAGCCGTGGGGCGACGCGTGGGAGGGGATGCTGCTGCTACCGTCCCTCGCGGCGACGGGCTGCGTGGGCTGGGTTGCGGGCGACGAGGAGGCTTCGGTGCCGGTGTCGTCCGCGCGGGATAGCTCGCTCTTGCGCCTGGCTAGAGACGGGAATGAGTTCTCTGCTGTGAAGGTTTCGAGACGATGAAATAAGATAGAGAGGTTCGTGTATGTCATGGTAGGTGGGTGAGACATGTACAACGTGGGTAAGGTCGGATAGGTCTGAGATGGGAAAAAAATCCCGAAAGCCCAGGAACAAGATCGCCGTCCTCACCTCTCTGCTTCCCGGCCTTCTGAACGGCCCTGTCGCCGACGGCCTTCTTGGCACTGCCGGGGGCATGCTTAAACCGCAGCGTGGTGTCGAAGTGGCACTGGAGGTCGGCCTCGAGACAGGCGCCGCAGCCCGTCGCGCCGGGTTGTACGACGCATTTCCGGTGGCGCCGCCGGCAGGCCTCGCAACAGCGCCGGGGCTTCATAGACGGAGGGGAGGCACCGGCCGAGCCCGGCACGGCAAGGCCTAGGTCTTCAACACTCGATCGTTCCGGGGAGAGGGGCCTCGAGGGCGCAGGTCTCACACCGCCGGGAGGGTCATCCGAAGATGCCTGCCGCTCGCTGACTTTCTTTTGTTCCGAGTCACAATCCCGCGGGGATTCCGTGTGTGGGGACCGGGCGGGAATGTCGATGCAGAGGTTGTGCGTCCCGGGAAAGGGGTGGGAGATGAGCAGACCAACGTACGATTCTGGACAGTTTTCTCGCGGCGCGCGGGCGGGCGGGGGATGTCGAGGTTTGAATCCCGCGGGTTACATGGCCTTTTGAAGCCAAGGCACGCAGAACCGGACCGTTTGGTCGGGGCTCGGGATCTACGCGCATTGCGGGGGAGGAGTGCGGGGGTGTGTGGGTGGCCGAGGATGGAAACACATGCTTGGCAGGATTTATTCGTATTAATAGTCATGGACGCCATCCTTTTCAACGTTGTTGGTTTGGTCCGAGACATTGGAAGTTTCGGTTCACTGTGGGATTCTTCACGAGGTGGCTTCTGGACAACATTCTCACAACGAAACAACCGCAGCACCGCTAAGCGACAGTGCGACACGACGTAGACAACTACGTTTGTGTCCATGACCAACCCCAAATCCCCTAAGAGTCATTGGGGGTTGCTGAGGCATCTATACCCTGAGGCTCTTTCCGAGAAACCCCGTTGAGATGCCGCAGCATCTCCGGGTGCACGACAACAACACCTACCCCTCTCGTCGCGAAGAGCAACAACCAACGACGCAACGGATCGCAGTCCTTGCTCGAATCACACCAGACCGAGAACGATTTCGTCTGCAAGATACTTGCCCACTGGAGGGCAGCAAGTCGTCGTCCGTTAACAAGCTTGTGGTTGCAGGCTGTCCTCCCCGTCCTAGGCCTGCCGGAGGACCTGGTCTAGAACTCTGGAACCCTCTGACATAGGTTTCTTCACGGCACAACCCCTCATCGCCTCGCAGTCATCAACGTCTTACCTTGGTTTCGTTTAGCGCTAGCCACCTTTGAGAAGACACGCACCGCATGACAAGCGGGTAGGTTGCGACCGACGACTCCTCGGTGTAATTGAATGAGAGAGATGGCTTGATTTCACTCCCCGAGATGGTCATGAGCTGAAAGCCACAGAGAGACTCGAACGACTGCATTCGCAAGCCCGGCACCTCCCATCGCTACCGTAGGCAACTGGAGCCTCTTGCGCCCGGCACTAACCGACAACACCCCGTAGTTATTGTCCTGGCAGAAGTCTCATCGACACAGAGACGGCGCTGTGGAAGTTGTCGGTCAGGTCCTTAGCGAAGGCCTGATTCGGAGCCCGCGCTGTGATGTCAGCAACTCAATCGCGGGTCGACTTGATAGTTTCGAATGTCAGGTTGGTTGAATTCGGGGCTCTGTCAGCTGTTTGCGGGTTGACGGATCCGCATCGGGGTCGATTCGCGTTGGCCTCATGTTCATGACGATTTCTCTCAGTTGATGATGTAGCTCCCTGTCGCTTCTGCACAACAGATACACGACCATGGAACCCATCAGAAGGTCAGATATCCTGTGAGAACTATCTTCCTCTGACGTCGGAGCAAACAAACCGGGAACCTTGACTTCTAGAGCCTACGACCGACAATATTTCGGAATATCTCGGACCCGCATAACCCCGACCGACGCTCTTCCATCCGCTCTCGGACCTCGGCCACCATATCTCATCAACAACAAAACAAACACTCAAGCAAAGAGAACAATCCAAGTAAAATCTCGGCTAGTCACTCATTTCTCAAAAAAAACAATTTCCTCTCACGAGGCTCGTCCCATGACCAGGCCGTGATGATTGGGGCCTGGGATGATGCTCGCCCGACCTTGGCGTGATGACAAACAAAAACGGCGTGATTGGCCCAGTTGCCTTAGCTCTGGCAGAGTGTCTTACATAAGAAGAGGCCCCGCGACCAGTTGCTCGTTTGGTGCTAGCGCCAGGTATGGTTTCGACAGCTGGCAGCCAGCTGGCCCCTTTGCTGCTAGCTGGTCTGATGAATTTGCGGACCGTGGCGGACGATCTCGTACCTTGAGCGAATATGGGAGAAGATTCTGGTTCACATGAACGTCTCCATGATGGCAAAATCCTGTTAGCGGGAGAGTTTCGATACTCATGCCGTCCCCATCAGCCGTCCAGGCGTTCGTTTGGCGTTGAAGCCACCTTGCGGCTGGCGAGGACGTTCAAGCGATGCGGCGTAAATGCAAGCTCAAGCCACGTCTCAACAGTTGTGGCTCGACGCAACTCTAAACGAAGCAGACTCGCAAAGGAAAACCCCAGACCGCCATTTCGTGTTCCTCCAAAGAGTAAAAGAATTAAGAAAAGTCGCCCAGCGCCTGCCAGACCGGCCAAGAGCGCGCCACGCTCAAGTGACGCGGCGCCGAGGTCACAAAGGGTTACAAAGGGGGCTCCTTAGGGGCTGGGCATCGTCCGGGGCATGCGGGCATGAACGACGGGGCCCCGTCGTCGCAGAGCATGGGAAGAAAGAGGTCACGGGAAAGACTCTAGATCTATGGCCCGAACATCATCTTAGCCGGGGACGAGCATCAAAAGAGAGGGCCGAAGTCGAAACTGACTTGCCTCTAGCCCGTCGATGGTGCTGTCGGCTATCTCAGGTGGCAGCAGCTCGGAATAGAGCGGGAGAGCCGAGCGAGGCCCCATGGGGAAGGGAAAGCGGGAGGGCCTATCAGCAGCCCCGATCCATGATTTGCATCGGCATCGAATCGAGGATTGGCGGCCTACATGGCAATTACATCGATGGTTCGCCCCCAGGTCAAGGGAAGAACCGGGCGCAAACGGGTGCTGGTGACGTCTGCGCATGGCCGTAGCCGGTGCAGTGTGGACGGTATTATCGCCGAGCAACGGTAGATGTTTGGCGCTTCTAGGTTATCGTATCCCGTATCCTCGGCGCCATGGAGGAACCAACGGCAATGCAGGCCAAAGAGGTCCTCCTCGCCGTCCAGCTAATTACGTTCGAGTATCAGGCCTTTCAGCCGTATCTCTAGGTGAGATTGATAGCGTTAAGGCGTGAGATGTTGGCGTTCGTACCGCAAACTCAAGATAGAGAGTGTAGGGGTAGGGGTGAGAAAGGGGGCTGTGACTTGGAATCCGCTTCCGCATTTGGCCGAACGACAAGCCCGCTGCCGGCGACCGTCCCCGCTTCCCGCTCCCCCCCTAAAAAATTCTAGATTCCCCCCCGGGCCCCCTTCAGAGTTCAGAGGGTGCAAGAGTTTATATTAGGTACATGGGTACCTGACATCATCATCACCCCTTTGGCCCGTGACTGTGGTTTGAATTCTCTTACGATTCTCAACATCCATTTCGAATACACCATACACGGTTTCCCGTTACGCACACATTACACACCGCAACTGGACAAGTTAGAAAGAAAAAAGGAGGAGATAAGAGAGGCCAAGAGCCGGAACAGACCGCTACAATGAACTGCCCGTCGCGCACCGACGAGACCACACTCGAACATCCCGATTGGAACCAGAACCCGCCCTTCCTCGCCCCGGACCTCACCACCTGCGAGGACCTCAACGGCAAGGTCAACGCCCGCGAGCTCCGACGCGGCACCCACGGCGCCGCCGGCGATGGCTCCGATGGCCGGGGTGATGCCATGAATTACCATACTTTGCCGCGACTGCAGCCCGACCGACGGGCTGCCGTTTCGGGAGGGTGGAACTCCGGTATGTTTTGCGTGACTCACCGACTACTCACCACTCACTCGCACCTGCCTCACAACGCACTCACTCATCACGCACTTGCTCACTCATGCCCTGCCTCACTCACTGCTCATCTCACCCACCACCTTACTCACTCAAGCTTTCACTCACTCATTAATCCACCACTGACTACCCCTTCAACATCACATCACCACCACCATGACACCCGCTAACCTCCCCAGGACTCCACCCCCGAAACAAGAGCGTGTATGGTGGTGATGACCATACACGTCTCCTCCCGAGCCTCGGCTCCTCCGACTCGGCTCGTTCGAGCCTCCAGGGCTGGCTGAGCTGGCTCCTCTCCGTCATCGGATGCTCCGCCATCATCTCGGCCCTCAAGAGCCCCGAGGCCGTCGTCGCCTTCGTCGCCCAATCCCGGCGCTCCGTCTCCGACGCCGTCCCTGCCGCCGCCGCCGCTTCCGTCTCCGCCTCCGCCTCCGTCTTCAAGCGCTCCGCCCGCGTCACCCGCCGCTCCACCTGCCCGACCGGCGGTCTCGACGACGAGGACAACTACAACACCCCTCTCCACGTCGGCGCCCTCTTCATCATCCTCGCCGTCTCCTTCCTCGCCTGCGCCTTCCCCATCATCGCGTCTCGCCTCCCGCGCCTCCGCATCCCCCGGCCCTTCTTCTTCTCCGTCCGCCACTTCGGTACCGGCGTCCTCCTCGCCACCGCCTTCGTCCACCTCCTCCCCACCGCCTTCACCCTCCTCGGCAACCCGTGCCTGAGCTCGTTCTGGGTCGCCGACTACCCCGCCATGCCGGGCGCCATCGCCCTCGCCGGCATCTTCCTCGTCACCATCATCGAGATGGTATTCCACCCCAGCCGCCAGCTTTCCCAGGCCCAGGACAACTCCGTCCTCGCCGCCGACAACGCCGACGCCGACCGCCGAGACCCCGTCGAGATGGCCCCGACCCGCGGCTCCCGCAACAGCATCGGCCGCCAGCTCTCCCACATCGGCCGCGAAGGCAACACCTCCCCGGCGCTCGACGTCCTCGCCAAGCGCGTCGACGAGGAGAACCGCGCCGCCAACGACAGCAGCAGCCCCGCCTCCTCCATCGCTGGCGGCCCTCTCGTCCTCTCCCCGGCCCAGCAGCACCAGAAGGACATCCTGCAGTGCATGATGCTCGAGGTCGGCATCCTGTTCCACTCTGTCTTCATCGGCATGACCCTCAGCGTCTCCGTCGGCCACGAGTTCGTCATCCTCCTCGTCGCCATCGCCTTCCACCAGACCTTCGAGGGCCTCGCCCTCGGCTCGCGCATCGCCTCCATCGCCTGGCCCGAGGGCAGCCTGCAGCCGTGGATGATGGCGCTCGCGTACGGCTGCACCACCCCCGTCGGCCAGGCCATCGGCCTCGCCACCCACCGTCTCTACAGCCCGGATTCCGAGTTTGGTCTGATCCTCGTGGGCACGATGAACGCCATCTCCTCGGGATTACTCGTCTTCGCTGCCCTGATCGAGTTGCTCGCTGAGGACTTTTTGTCCGACGAGAGCTGGCGTGTCCTGCGCGGCAGGAAGCGCGTGTACGCTTGCCTGCTCGTCTTCTTTGGCGCCTTTGGCATGAGTCTCGTCGGCGCGTGGGCTTAAGCCGACGGCTATGGGAGTCGACTCTCGGAGGGTCGTCGGTACCGGGTGATCCGGTCTCGCTCGACGGCTCCTGCATCTGTCGATAATATCCCATGACTACTGCCCACCGTCTCATCGCCCGAAAGGATGCGGTGAAGGCATCCCATAGGATTCTGATGCAGACTCGCCATTCCCGGCGGGAACTGGGAGCAGATCCGTTTCCCTTCCCGCCGTGACACGGCAAACCCGTTACGTTCTTTGCGATGCTCCTGGCATCGCAACTCACTTCTGTCATTTAAGCATCATTGCTGTTTGTTTGCAATCTCTCATTCGTTTTCATAGGAATCTCAGGGCCTGAAAAGGTCACTGATATTGTCGAGTAGTGATTTTGATAGGAAATTACCCTCAAGCCGATGTCTAGCTGTTCTTTCACAGACATTGTTGGAACCAATGTCAAAGAACAAGGATAGCCGTCATCAAGCTGAGAAAATAAGATACAGTCTTTCCCTGAGGAGACACGAAAAGCCACGATTTCTCTCACAGTCCACTTTGCCAACATGATACCCGTGAACATTTGTCTCCCCGGCAGGCGTCTCACCCTCCGACGCTGCCGTCCACCTCAGACCCTCAAGAGACAAAAGTGTAGTCGTCCGAGGCCACCGGGCTTCCAATGGCACTGTCACAGCTGCGCATCCTGTCCCGCCGGCCCGCCGAAGGCTCCACATGCAAGCCACCGCCGGCCGCGCGGGCAGCCGCAGCCTCCCAAGCCCGCATCTTCCGCTCCAGCCTGGCCGCGTTCTCCAACCTCTCCCGCTCTTCCCGGAGCCGCATGCCGAGCGCCTCCTCCGCGGGGCCGATGTACGTCGTGTGCCTCGTCGCAGCGGCCGAGGGAGGCGGCGTCGGCGGGTGGTGGTGGCAGAACGCGTACTCCGCCGCCGCCGCGGCCGCGGCTTCGCGAGCGATGAGCTCCGCGGCGTGCGAGGCGCAGCGCGAGGACGGGGAGGTGGGCGAGGTCGTGTCCTTCTCGCCGGTGCCGGTGCGGGACGAGGTGCAGTCCGGCATCACGCAGGAGTGGGTCGCGGCGCAGTAGCCACCCTCGGACCGGGCGGGGCCGTTGCAGCCCGGGGCGCGGCACTCGTGGGCCGGACAGAAGTTGACCGCGGGGGTGGAGAGCGGGTCCGCGGCGCGCGGGGAGGGGCAGGACGGGTGAAGGCACGCGTGCAAGGCACAATGGGCGCCTCCGGGCTTCGAGGGGTGGGCGCAGGTGGGCGTCTTACAGGTGTGTGTGATGCAGTACCGGGCGGAGGACGGGTTGGCCGGGTCTGAGATCGGCTGGGGGCACGAGGTGTGCTTGCAAGTATCTACGTGTTGCCGATGTTAGTTTCTTGTTGCCGGCGGAGAAGAAAAAGAAGAGGGGAGTGCTTACGGCTGGCGCAATAGATGCGGCTAACGTCCTTCGCGTCGTCCTTTGGCTCGTGGCACGGCGGATAGGTGCACTCGTGAAGCCCGCAGAGCTTTGCGCCGCAGCTGACGATGGCAGAGCATCCCGGAGAGGCACACTCCGTAGGCAGATCTACATCTCTCGTCAGCATCAAGACCAGCAACCCGTACCTCGGAAGACTCACGCTGCCAGCAGACCTCCTGGCACTGCCCACCCGCCGTCACGGCTCGGGGCAGCTCGCAGCCCTCGGTCCGACAGGCCCGGTGATCCTTGCACCAGTTGCCGCCGCTGATGACGCGGTCGCAGCCGGCATCGTTGCAGCTGTGCGCCGGGCAGTAGAGCCCGGTGTCGGTGCGCGGCTGGCCGCAGTTGGGAATGAGGCACAGCGGCGTGTGGGTGACGCACATCGAGGAGCCGGGCCCGCGCTTATTGCGGCAGCTCTTGGAGAAGCAGATGTCTGGGGATGCTTAGACGTCAGATTAGGATCAATCATTTGCGAAATGGGACACCGGCTACAACAGGGACAGGAGGAAGGATTGCGGAAGGAGAGGAAGAGAAGCAGACTCACGTTTCTCGCAGTATTGGTAATCCTGGCTCGAGTCGGCGCAAACGCGCGGGTTCTTGCATGCTTCGGCATGGCATCTACGGTCTGGGGGTGATGAAGGTCAGATCTCCCCGTGATGCATGATATCTGGTTAGGGGGAGGATGTTGATGGGGTGAACTTACGGTCATCGCAGTACTTTGACATACCCGGTTGCTTCGGGTGGGTGCACATGTGCTCGTCGTTGAGACGTTGGCGGCAGGCGTCTGCGAAGAGGTCAGTGGCCGTCACGCCGGAACGACTGAGATAACCCAGCGGGCGACTCACGGTCTTTGCAGTGCGACGAGTAGATCACTGCGCCTTTACCCTTGCCCCTGGGCTCGCACTTGAGGGCGCCGCGGGTGCAGCTGGGGATTATGCAGTTCGGCCGGGGCGGCGGCGGCGGCGGCTTGCGGGCCTTGCAGCTAAAGAACATTGTGGAGCGCAGTTGGAGTCGATGAGATTGAACAGGTAGGCAGAAATTGGTGTGTGTGTGTTCAAGCGTAAGGCTTGAAGACGTTGAATGTTTACTGCACGGCGGAAAGATTGTGGGTGGCCGCATCTGGGCGTTGATGATATACAGCTTGGGCGTCAAAGAAGAAGATGACAAGAGACACTGCTGACGACATCTGAACAATATCGGCGCTGCCGGCATATCTCTGAGTCGATGGAGTTGAGATATCTGGATCTTGCATGGCGTTGAAGTCGAAGTTGCCATTGATAGGATGTCATTCGGGAAATCGAGTGTCTAGGAAGACAAGGGGACTTTGCATGTCGACTGGGCCCGGTATCTTCATCGCGCTAAAGTCCAACCCAGACTTGTTGGATTGGTTTGATGCCAGCTTTCTTGATAGTAGTAGTGTCGCTGTTTCGCCTCTGGATCATGGTAGGTATTGGCCGCATGACCAGCTGCTTGCTTGAAGCTTTGACGGCATGTTGATCTACGTTTCTCTTGACAATGCTATCAGTCTGAGCCAAGCAGCTGCTGGAGCCAGTTGGTGAGTATTCGGGTCTTACCCAGCTCAAAGGGATATTGTTCTGCAAAACACTCTGTAGAAAGCCAACAATGACCTTTCAGGGGGAGGCAACTGGATCCTCATGCAGGTAGCCGAGGCTGGAGAACATCGTATCTCGGCGACACCCAGTTGGGTTATAAGCTATCAAGCTCCCACCCAATGGCACTGTCCTTCGGCTTCTAGAACCCCCGCTGCAGTTTTATCTCTTTGTCTCCTT
Source organism: Colletotrichum musae (assembly GCA_027406025.1). Lineage (NCBI taxonomy): Eukaryota > Fungi > Ascomycota > Sordariomycetes > Glomerellales > Glomerellaceae > Colletotrichum > Colletotrichum musae. The sequence goes on from JANVYC010000006.1 coordinate 3,957,841, forward strand.
GACTTTGCTTTGCCATAGAAACATGCGATTCCAAACGCATCGGTAAGTGATGTCATTAGAGACAATGGATTCTGAAGCCTCGTAAACCATTAACCTCTTTACTTCCAACGCAACGAGCAAAAGTCTCAGGTATTTTGTCGTTTCTGGTTCACTGGCCACACAGATCCCATCTGAACACGAGCCACGGTGGCTGGGCCAGCAACACCACCGGAGCTCCGGTGCGGTCCATCGGACCCAGATGCCGATTCGGGTCCGGAATCCAGCTTGGGTGTCCGGCTGCGAGCCTCCCGTCCAGCAATACTCATAGCGTTTACTTCAGGTAGAAAAGAAACCGTAACACCCCTTGGAGCTCGGGTGCTTCGATTTGTTCCTCGGGTGCTTCGCTTTGTTCCTCGATTCTGTAGCAGACGCATAGTTAGCCGCCTCGCATTTGCGTGGTTGTAGATGCGTTGCAGTCCCAAACGACATCGCGCCTACTCCATCTCGATCGCCTGAAACGAAAGTTCACTTAGACCCAGAGGAATCACGTCACGTTCAACACCAGTGGAAGAGCCTGGTGGCCTCATAGTTTGGTGGGCCTCGGAAGAAGGCCGCCCAACACGCCCCATCACGACACGCAAGTCTGACTCGGCTGGCGGATTGGCTGTTCTCGCCTGGGCTTAATGCATGCCAGGAGTTACAGCAAACACAGGGGGCAAGTTACCTTCTCATGACCAAGAAAGAGATCTGTCCTTCCGCGAAAGTGACAGCGGGCAGGAGACAGAACTCGGCAACCCACCGCAGCCCTCGCCACCAAACGAACCCTCACGCTTCGACTCTGCATCGATCGCCGGGTCGAATGCGACCGCGGACCAGCTAGAGCCGAGAAAGCAAATGCCTGAACCATACGAGTGTACATGGCAGACGGAAGAAGAAACCTGCTGCCGCTGAGCGTTTGGAGTTGCTTTGGCGTCCCCTGTCTTTCCACGCCCCCGCCGTACGAACTCGTTACCAGTCTCCGTTTCCTGACGAGCCACGCGAGTGCGGCCCTCCCAGCAACGTCTGGACTTTCGTTTGGTATACCGGATGATCAGTCCTTGATCGGGCCAGAGATGTGTCACCCTTACCTTCAGTCCCTGAGTCGTCACATCGGAAGAGAAGTCTCCGGAAGGCCATGGCCAAGAAAGTGTCTATGTCGATACCGGTTGGTGATCATGTACCACCGGCCCAGTAATAATGCTGTCTATTTTTTCCCAGGCTTCCAAACGCCGGTTAACCAAACCCAGGGTATCCCCAAATACTCAAAATCACGCCAACCACCCGTGTCCCGTTGATTACATCCAAGATCCCTTCCCTCCTATGGTGAGAACTTTGAGTCCGACATGGAGGCCCCCTCCCCCGTCTTCCCGCTCCGTTGATCCCAGACAAAGTCTCCGCGCTCGAGATCGATGTCCATGGTGTTGCGTCGGGGGCTGCTTGCCTCCTCTTCCTTGTGTCCGCCGTCGTTGACCTCTTCGACCACCACGCCCGAGACTGTCGATCTCCTCCGCCGCCTTCTCTCCTCCCTGACGGGCGAACTCCCGTGGAGGCTACCACCCTCCGATTGCTGCTGGCTCCCCCCCAACATGCGTTCCCTGCTCGTGCTCGCGAACATCACCCGCGGCGGCCTCTGCAGCTCGACGTCCCCCGGGCGAAGCCACCGGCCAAACTCCCTGATCGTGTCCCTCCTCGACAACCCCCCAACGCCCATCGGAGGCGGTGGTTTCTGATTCGTGGTCTGGCTGTCGGCAACTGACACCGACGCCTTCCCCTCCTGCTTCCTCTTCTTGCTTCTCCTCTCCCTCTCCCTCCTCCGCGCGGCGTGGGGCGTGGGCAGCACCCCGGCCGTCTTCAACCCCCTGAGCAGCGGGAACCACTCTCTTAGCAGCGGCCACACGAGCGGCAGGTTGGACACGTAGACGGCCACGCTCGCCTCTCTCACGTACCACAGCATGTACCGCGGGCTGAACGGGTCCGTCAGGTTGTAGATCTTGGTCAGCAGCGCCGCGACAATAACGCAGACGCCGAGGCTGAAGATGAAGACGAGCACGACCTTCTGCCGCCATGCGACGCTCAGCCGGACGACGAGCGGCAGGGGAACGAGCAGCATCAGGGCGTCGGACGAGATGTTGAAGACGGCCTGCAGGATTGCGTAGTTCTCGTACGTCGCGCACTGCAGATCGGGCGGTGGCAGAGCCCAGTAGCCGCTGAAAGGCCGGCACGCGGCGAACATTGTGATCTGTGTGGCGACCCAGCCGACAGCGACGTATACGGCGAGCCAGCGGACGAAGCGCCGTTCCGCGAGCCCGAGAGTCAGGCGGGTGTAGAGGATCAGAACACAGGCCTTGAGAACGTAGATGACGTTCAGCATCGCTTGCTCCGTCACGAGGACAAGCTTGGAGCCAAGGACCCGGGCGTCGATGTCGGCCGGGGTCATTGTGGACAGGTCGAGCCCGTGCGGGTAGAGGTTCGAGCCGCCGTGATCTGTGATGATGTTGAGGACGGCTACGAGGACTGTGAAAAGGACCTGTTGGTGTGTTAGCGGGACCTCCGTTGCCCCCTTCCCGGTATCCCCAAACGTACGGCTGCGACTATCTGCAGGTAGTCATCGATCTGGTAATGGCTGATCCCTCCAAGCCGTCGCGCTCTGCTGTATCTGGAGGTCGGTTCAAAGTCAGCTTCCCCTCGCTGGACTCCCATCTCCGGCTCCCTGATGCCGACTCACAGTCTAAGGGCTATAAATCCGATGCCGATGGCGTAGTGAGCCCAACTCTGTCGCTCGAGGCTCTCTGCAAACTCATCGTTAAACTCGGGCATCGCGGCGGTCGACGTGCCGCTGGAAGAGGCGACCAGAGCCACACAGATTTGAGCGTCGAGAAGCCCAGCCACCCGCGGCGTCGGCGACGTAAACTACGGGACTTGCAGAATGGAATTGTGACACCTTGTCATGATTTCTCGCAGGGGTGTCGCGATGTAAAGAGAGCAGAACCAGACGTTGTACCTCCTCCAGAAGTCGAAGACCGTTGCGAACAAAAAGAGAAAGAGAAGAGTGAAGTCAAGAAACTCGATTACGTCGACGCTGTGGGAAGACAGCTACTAGACCCACGCATTTGGGCGTCATTCTCTTGTTCTCTTCACGGGGGGAAACAATGTGTGCCATCACTTCGGAAAATGGAGCACAGCTTGGGCTGGCGCCCGTTCGCCAGAGGTAGAACAAAGCGATTGCGGCTCTTGGAAGGGCGAATGTGGCTTCAACTTGTTTTGTTTTTGGACGTCGTCTACATCTTAGTCTTGCGGCGCCTGGCCCAGTCCGCCATAGAGGACGATCTGGGCATTGAGCTTCTCGGGCAGTTGACTTATATCACGAACTAGTAAGCTGCAGGTCCCTTGACTAGCAGCGACTGTGACGATATTGGATCGCCAAAAGGTCTTGGAAAGAGCCGCATGTCGCCTAGTTCGGGAGATTGAATCCTCGTGGTGGCGGATGCGATGCCGCATCCGGCAGCTGGCAAACCAAGCGAAGACTAGGCCAGAGCTCGCTTGGAGATCCTCAATCGGGGATGAGCGATCAATTTTAAACGCATACGCCGCGACGCCGTTGTCTTTGTGCCAACAGGTTGACAACGCACCACGCACTTTACTCCGGCAATCCGGGCACGAGAACAGTCACTCGCGTTGTTTCCTCTCCGACACAGTGGTTCTGCTTAGCGCCCAGACCGACAGTATCATCGCCTGCGCCGCAGCGCCCGCCTCCCCGGTGCCCCGTTGCCCGAGTCTGTATGTCTCTCTCTCAGAGGCTACCGCATGCGGGTACCTCGAACGCGGACGAACGACACGCCCGGCTGGGGTTCTGATGATGCCGGACAGAGAAACAATGTCTTGGCCTCCCTTTCGGCGCTTGCGGACTTCCAATCTGGATATTGCAAATCCTTCTCCGCTTCGAGAACACATTCAGACTTATCACTGAAACCTTTCCCCGCGCCAACTTGAACCCAGGTTGATGGACGGACATCCAAGTAGACTGACGCTACGAGATTTGCAATCATCACGAGAGCGGTACGGACAGCGGGGTCTTGAATAACGGTAAAATCATCGGACCCGAGGTTTTGACTGGACTTCGGAATCCTCCCGGCCTCCGGACGCAAGGTTTCGAGAAGCTTTGCCGAAGGAAATGTGTAAGATCCAACGCTCGACTCGGCCGGTTGGCGTGCCGAAAACATCCAGCTCGAATAGTCCACCTCGGTGATGGCGGCCGGATACCAACCAGCCGGGAGGGAGGGGCCGGGGCCAGGTTGGAAATAGGATTTGGCGAGCCCTGGAAGTTCAGTAACGATGTTCGCTTGCACTTTGGAATGGTGGTCGACGGGGAGCCGTCTGCGACTGCTCTCATCATGTGTCGGACCTTGTGACGTCCCCGGCGACCAGCATGAAGGTATAAGGGCGTCAAGATCATCCCATTTCCAATCGCCAGATATCCTAACCAGAGCATCTTTAGGAATCTGAATGACTGCCAGACCCTGCAAATCTTTATTTGAGGTTGTAGACAATTGCAGTCAAGCGGCCGAGGTTGGCATTAGGTCGCGACGGAACACGAGTTGCCGGATCTCGGCACGGCATTGAGCGAAGCCCGTCGGTATTCGTAGCGACTATCTCCCACTAGCTAATCGTAAGGTCGGTCTAACGGCGTTCCGAGGCGATTTCATAGGCGGAAGTATGTGCGGTTGCGGTACTGGCGAATAAGTTGAATCGGAGCCCAGCTAATTAAGACCATTAAAATGGCTGAAGTGGTGAATCTCGTGGCTACCACCATAGAGATCGTCGAGATTGACTCAACGTAAGACGATCCGTTATCTCTCAATACCTACTGGTATCTGAGAGTATGATAAGAGTTCGTGCTCGCCCTTTTGTCTTATAGCACCGCCCAAAGGTTAACCCCTGCGAGAAGACTCCATCGTGACGATCTGTGCAGCTTACCTTTTACTTACCGACGGCATTGACGTGCGTGCCAGCGACGGGAGCCCGTGTCCCGTGTCGGCCCAAGGCGCGTAAGCGTCTTCAGCACCTCATCTTCATGACTGTTCCCAGTGTCTTGCCGCCCTGGTTACTCCCCGCATTGACGGAAACATTCAAACATCGATTAACCCCGTCCGCCGACCCCCTGAAACAAGAGGACCGACCTTCAATGGTGTTGCTGGCATCTCCCTGAATGCAGGAGAGAACTCACTGGTGCGGCCCGTATTCTGCTTTCCGGCCTGTAGAGATCCTTCGGTCTCACTGTCCGCATTCTGCAGCGAGTACTGAGCGTGGCTTATCATCCGAATGTTAGAATGCTAGCAACACACTGACCTGCTTTTGTTGGTTTTTTGGTCTCTGGCGCCTGAACTGCAGAGAAACAAGCCCGGTCGAGGGAATGGTGGCCGTCCTGGAGCATCTGTTCGCCAGCGAGCCGCGCTCGCGCCATCAACAGGCTAAAGCGAGCTTTAACATTGAACCAAAAGTTGTCCAAACACACAATTCTCAGGTGGCAATTGGCATTGGCTTGCTTGAATTCACTATGTACTCGACTGAACGCTCTCGTCCCAGATTGGCGTGCAGGACTTGGCATGCAGCCGACGCGGGTGTCGTACGCGAGATATCCGACCACCTGCAGCGCTTTTACGTTGCGCTTCTATTCATATCCGACACGTTTTGGCTAGCAAGTTTCAATGGGAATCAGACAAGTGGCTGTGTAGAAGAGCCGGACTCAATTTTTTGTCCTCTCCCTATTTCACTAGCTTATACTATCTCCTGCAGAGGAACAAGCATCAACTAGTGAGACTTCAACTGCTGTAGCCAGTAACTCAGACTGTGATCCGGATGGAATAAGAGTTTTCCGAGCTTCCCCTGGTTTGATATGTCACAATGCAAGACTTCTTCTGTGCTTTGAGATGATGCTTAGGACCAAGCAGCTAAACTCGTTTCCACGCCGCTTCCACAGGGGCATCGAATACTGTCCTTCAGTCTAACTAATCGTAGGAGGCTTCAAACAGCCTAATGCCAGCCTAATGCGCGCCAAACACCCTCCTCACCCACCTCATTCTCGTCTCAATGGCAGCTTCGGAGACGTCGGCTCCGAAAGGCAAGCCCAGCATGTCGAACCCGTGGAATCCCCCACTCCAGACGTGCATGTCCGCCTGGACGCCGCACTCCCACAGCCTGGTGGCATACGCCACGTCCTCGTCTCTGAAGGGCTCCGCGGAGCCGACGTCGATGTACGCCGGGGGCAGCCCGGACAGGTCCTTCGCCCGACCCGGTGCAACGTACACGCTCACGCCCTCGGCCGCGCCCCTCCTGTCACCCAGCACACACGACCAGGCAAAGTCGTTGTCGGTGGCGTCGTACACCCCCTCGTCGTTGAAGAATTGTCTACTAGACGCGGTAATGCTGCGGTCGTCAAGCATGGGGTAGACTAGGAGCTGGGCACATAGCTCCGGGCCTCCAGAGTCCCTGGCCCTGAGAGCTGCGCCCGCGGCTAGACCGCCACCAGCCGATGCGCCTGCGATCATGAGCCGTGAAGCGTCGAAACCGAGGTCGGTTGCGTGGGCAGCAGTCCAGGTTAGCGCCGCGAAGCAGTCGTCCTGAGGTGCCGGGGCGGGATGCTCCGGGGCAAGCCGGTAGTCGACGCTGACGATCACGGCGCCGAGCTCCTTCGCGACGCGGACGAAGAACGGCAGCCCCAGGAAGGGGTCCCCGAGGACCATGCCGCCGCCGTGGATGAAGAGGATGCCGGGCCGCCCGTCCCGCACCTTGCCTGCTGCCGCCTTGGACTGCAGGACAACGAGCGGGATCTCGGATGCCGGCCCGGGGCACGTGCGGTGCTCGACCAGGAGGTCCTCGTCCCCCAAGGTGGACGCGCGCAGGGGTGCCATGTTCCTCGCGCGCACCTCCCGCCCCTCGGCGACTTTGTCTCGTGACAGCGGGTACGGCGGGGCATTTCCGATCGCGGGGAGAAGCTGGGTGTCGAATGGCGGGCGCGGCAGCTGGTTTCGAGACGGTTCAGTCATTTTCCTTGGTGTTACAACGTTGGGCCTTGGACTCGAGATTCTCAACAGTGTGTAAGGATCTTGTAAATGTAGACTTGAGGGTTCTTGATAACAGCTCGATGTGTGGAAGGACAAAGACTCAAAGGCCAGTTTGCTGACAAAGAAGAGCTTCACACTTGGAGTGAAGACTAGCTATTCTGCATCGAGACTGGAACTTCAAATGGTGCTCTGCACGAACAGTCAGAGTTTCCTCAACTACACCCTAGATTGCTCTGATAATGTACCATCGCTTCGTATACTATGCTAATCTGAACGGGACTAAACCATAGCATGCGACTCGGTCTTACAAATCCGATAGGTTTTGGAGGAGGTAATACCGGCACGTGACACTTTTCTTGCGATTTCGAAGACGAGTATTCTCTCAGCAGCTCAATTGACAAACGGAAGCCTAGCGGTAGGAATAACATAGGTTCTTGTGGTTACGCTATCGGGTCTCATTCGATCCATTGCGGTTTGCTACAGGATGTCACGATGCTCCTCAATGACCTTCAAGAGCAGCTGTTTTGAGCTGTGTGCGGTAATAGGTATATTGTGGCTGTTGGCACGAGACCGAAAAAGTTGCAAATTTCTAGACCATCTCAGCCTCCTTGGTTACAGCTCATTTTGTGCAGGATGTTGTCTTCGCTCTACATCCGAATGGTAGGATGAAATATGCAGCCCTCGGCAATACCGCTTAACACGTTGTCATCCCTCGGCACAAATAAGCCGGTTGCGGCGAATCATCTCACCCAGATCGCCCAAACTCTCGATCCTTCGGGCATTTGTTTGCGGCTGATAGCTGCATACAATAGCGGCTTGCTACGCGGCCTCGTCCGTGGGATTGCGCTCTCCAAGTCCGAAAGCAAGTACGCGGTAAAGATAGTTGCCCCGGAGTCTTGCCCGGCTGGACAAGTCAACACGGCAATTACATTGCGACCGAACAACCGGTCACTGGCAGGAAGTTTAAGACTTTGACTGGGTACTGACAAAACCACAAAAACAAGAAATTGGACCCGAGTGCGCGCTCGGTGCCGATGTGCCGGTTTCGCTACCGTATGTGCTCCAGCCTTATTCCCGCCATGCGGAATGATGTACGCTCCATGTTCATCAGTATGAAGATGAGAAACGGCGTCAGGTTTTCCATGGTTCGTTTTCATGATGGCCATATCTCCAGACGCAGCATCATATCCATCTCAGTGCTCGGCAGCTCTCAGCCTCCTCCGAGCCGAAGGTGATCTGTATCCGTCTTTGATGTCATTTTCAAACCATCCAGTCGCGTCAACGAGCGCACTCGCATAGCTCTTGTTAGTGGTTGCGGCCAGTACAGGTTTTCCTGAGGCCGAGGCCAACGTGCGGGGCCGTTGAAAAGTCCGACTCTACGGCTTAACGGCGAAAGAGAGCGCTGAGGGTCTTCACAGCGATGGGCTGAACAAACAGCTAAAGATACCCGGCCCGACGGGCGTTCGAGGCTTTTCTGAATGGTTTTCCCGGCTAAAAAGGCACGGAAAACCTTGGAAGCTTGGGGAGGCTGGATTGGCAGAGGGTAGAGCACCTATTGTGCTGGCATGGGCTATGATTTGGGAACTGTCCGTGGGTAGCTTTTGGGCCTGATGGCTCGGGACTCTGACACGGAGGCAAACAGACGTTTTTTTGTCGACGGGTAAAGTCAAATTTGTTCTTTTGCTTTTCGCCCCTGGCAACTCACAGTCTCGGTCAGGGCATGATCGTCAATTCTGCGGCCTCCGCAACTCCGCTAGACAATAAGAAGGAGGTTCCAGCGGTCTGTTGAAAACACCGCCGCGCAAAGCCATTCCTCGCTATTAAGTGATAGATTAGTAGCGAGATCTGTGATGAAACAAACATTAAGCTTGTTTATGATTAGTAAACTAACTAGGGAGACTAGCAGGATATGCCGGGTTCTGCTGGGCAGCTTGTTTTGCGGAAGGACGGGCCATCTCGGGAACCAAAGCTCTTTTCACGATGCTTAAAGGTTTTCCGGGTGGAATGATGTGTTGTAGAAGCTTGAGAGTGTCGATATGTTCTATACGGTGTGACGTAACTAGAGCGCCGCCAGCTCGCTGTCGGTGTTGCGTACGCGGCCTACCAAAGTCCGGCCTCCTCAAGCCCGTGCTTAATGTCACTGACGGAATATACTTCCGTCAGCGGAAGACTGAGGATGGCACGCCTCGAACCCGGAGACCACAAAGCCACTTGGGATCAAGGTTAACTTCTCGAGAGCGTTTTTGTTGACCGTCATCCGCCATACCGCTTCTTGTCTGACTGGGCGAGTGCGAAAGAGATGAGTAGGGTTGCAGTACCAACTCAAAAGTTGGCCAGAATAAACCATCCAGTACCCGTCAAGTCTGGAATTATCTCCCGAACTGCTTTGAGGTTTTGCAACACCACCTGTAATGAGAAGCTATGGCTGCATCCTCAGTGTAACGCTGCTAAAGCTGAAGTTGGATCCGTCCAATCGGCCACCAGTGTAAGACCAACGCATGAGACGCAGCCCTACCGATCGCGTGGGAGTCCGAAATGCCGAGTTTTGCCTTAGCTTCCGTTAAGGTCTGATATGATCGCCGCCTAAGAAGCACGTCTATGGCACGAGTCGCCTTCTCATAGGCTACGACCCGTCTCGGCGGCACCCCGGAAGACATGGGACGTGGTGGTGATAATTATTCCTCCCACAGGCAATCCTCTGCATTGGGTACGGCCACCAATACCGTTCAGAATGGCACTCGGTGTAACGAGAAAATTTTCAATGGCTGAGGCTGAGTGAAGCCTGTCAGCGCGAGCAACGCCGATGCCGAAGGTGTGCCCCGAGAAGGATCATGGAAGTTGGACAGAATTTACAACTGCGGTGATCCTCATCCTTGCTTCCCGTTATTCGAGTTAAAATAAGTGTTCCTTAGCTTCAAGCAGATAAGAGAAAGCAAGAATAGTAAGTCGAAGGAAGAGGGCGCATGCGTGCCGAGGATACTGAAGAATAACATGCGGCTTGGCGCAGCCTTGTGTGACCGACTATACCGGCCTTCGCCCATTTCAGCCTCTCTCTACAGCCATCGATCGAAGATGGACTCATGATCTCAAATCGGCGGTAGGGGTCGTTCCATTTGGTTACATTGGATGGATGGCTGATGTCACCCACACTCCAGCAGCAAACATACAAATGTTGCCGGTCCACGTAGGGCCAGAACCACGGAAGGCATGGGTGTATACCGGTCTCAGTGCGATGGCCATGTGACATCTGGTTGGGCACATCGGTTCTCACCACTTGACAAGCCACCAACAACTCGATAGGCGCAAGAGGCCAAGCATCACATGTGCTCCTGTTTAACCCCGTCTGAACCCAGTCGAACACAGGTTGCACACTCACACAAGACAGTCCGATAAAGTACGAACGAGGGACAGGAGGAATATCTCTCTCTCGTTGGTTACCATCGTCAAGGAGAGCTCCGGCGGGATGCTAGAAAGTGCATGTGTGCAGGGTTGCTGCATCTGAGCAGCCACATCCGGAATAGAATTCGGCACATTGACGGGACTGAGGGTGGCCGGTAGACCTTTTCTTCTGGATCCTGATTCCCACGGGACGAACCCCGTATCCGTATCCGCGGTTGGTGGTGATCGTGATGGGTGTGGGTGGTTGTGTGCCAAATCCGAGCCCTTCTGCATCTCGGCGCCCCGCCCTATTGCCTATTTCTCACGTTTTCCTGTTCAGACGATGACTGCGTACGACTCACTTTACCTTGGGAGCGTACCGATATAGTAAAAGGCGAAGCGGCGTAGTACTACTGCACTACAGCCGTCCGTCATAGTGCGACGCATTCCTCTGGCTGATCCTCCCACACAGGTTCCACGTTTCACTGGGTGCCGTAGTTCCTTTTCTGTAGGATGATATCCGTAAGATACCGGGTACGTCGGACGACCATCCCATCTCCCGGCACGCTGTCACGGAGCTGCCTCAGAACGTCAAAACCCGTCGACTGGCAGGGGCGTGATAGGTCGCATCCCACAGGAAGAGGCTGGATTGGGGAAGGAAGAGGTAGGTGTGTGTGTGATACGTACTTCAAATTGTATGTGTGTGTGTGGGCTCTCGCATTTCAGTCACTCACTTTCAGCACTTTCAGTTTTGGGCACGTTGAGATCGGACAACAGGGAGCCCAAAGCAACAACAACCATACACACCACAACACGCATGCTTTCACCTACTTTGATGTATCTGCTCGTCGTACATGGCTGCACAACTAGCTTCCTGCAGCAGGGATGCTGCATGTATGTTCGCGGGTGGCGGGCAGACCCTGTCGCTGAAACCTTTCCTCTAACTCTATCAACTTACACACAGATCCGAGTGACGCACGCCAGCAAGAGTATGTGAACTTGACACAGCACACATCTGTTTCCGGTCATGTCAGCCTTCCTACATCACCTCGAAGAGTAATCAAGTCGTCAAAGTCCCCGGCAGCTTCTTCCGACATGGTCATGGCATGTACGGATACCTTGAACATTTTGTTTAATGTTCCCATCAACCCACCCCCCTCGGCCCTGGTCTTGCCCCCCCTCCCCTCACTCATTTGACTTGGCAAATCTGTCGATCGTGTCAAATATCGTCGAGTGTGGTGTACACAGCGGCATTTTGTTGGCCTTCATATTTTCCTCTTTTGTTCGATTGCAGTTAGCGTTTCCCTTTTCCTTTACTACTTCCTAATAACTTCGGATCGCACATCGCGGGAGACATCTGCCCGTCATATATACTACATATTCGCATCAATCGCGTGCTGGCATGGCTTCGGACTAATACGTGCAAACACCCAACCAACAATTTCACTTGAGAGGCACTCGACGCCCTCAACTCATCCCACATCCAACATGTGGCTGCTCAAGGTCGCTACGATAGCGGCGGCTATTGCAGCAGGGCTGCAAATAGACGCTCCTCAGCCGATCGAAGATGTGGTGGAGGTAGCCAGAAGGCAGCTTGGAGACGCGACGTCCTTCATCGCTGAACTCCCAACGGGCCAGGCCGCAGACGCAACATCGTCAACGCCCCCTACCACGACGACGCCGCCTCCGGCGCCGACAACCCCCCCTCCACCTCCTCCGCCACCTCCTCCGCCGCCGCCAACTTCAACATCGAAATCGAGCACGCCTCCTCCTCCACCTCCTCCTCCACCACCAGCAACAACGCAGCCGCCTCCTCCACCTCCTCCACCTCCACCTCCACCAACAACAACGCGGCCGCCTCCTCCGCCGACTACAACCTCGGTGGTGGTACGGACGACATCTGCTGCACCACCGCCGCCTCCTCCTCCTCCGCCGGCTACCTCAACCAGCCAGCAGACTCAACCGACAACAGTTCCCCCGCCAGTCTTCTCGCCGTCTAACCCCCCTCCTACCACTCAGCTAAAGACGTCTTCCGCCTTCCCCACGGCTTTGCCGGCCCAAACGACAGGCGCGGCAGTCCAGCCACCGCCCCCGGCTCAGGGCGGCACGCAGCCAGGCCAGCCGCCGGTTCAGAAGCTTGTCGACCCGGCTGAGGGGGCCTTCATCGGCGGGGACCCGACGACGAACATCGACGTGCCGGTGACGTTCCTGTTCCTCCTCCTCTTCAGCGCGGGCGCGTACACGCATATCCGTATCTACCGGGCCAACGCCAAGCGCGGGCACAAGTTCCTGCTCTCGGATCTCATGTTCGACTTCTGCATGGTCCGTAACGTCACCTGCATCATGAGAATCGTCTGGGCGTTCGAGAAGGGACGCGCGGTCATTCTCGTCGCGCTGATTGTCCAGTTTGGAGGGTGAGTGTTGTCATTTGGGCGTTGTCACTTGGGCGGCGGTTTGGCTGTGAATGAGGGACTAATACGACCTTTAACAGTGCCGTGGTTATCATGCTGGTCAACATCTTCTTCGCACAGAGAATCATCCGCTCGATTCACCCCAACTTTGGATGGCACCCCTTTTTCAGGGTCACCACCCTGTTCTTCATCTTTTCCGTGCCCGCAGTCATCCTGACAAACAGCACGGCGATCGGTGTTTCTTTCTTCAAGATCGAGGATCAGGAACGAGTAGACACGGCCCTGAACGTCCTGAAGGCTGGTGTCTCCTGGATCATGCTCCTGGCAATTCTGCCCGTCGTTGCCGTCCTCTTCGCCGCAGTCTTCCCCGGGCCCAAGCCTGAGAGATTTGGCACGGGGGACACGCACAACAAGATCGCGGTCCTCATGATCGGCGCCATCCTGCTCATCGCGGGCCACTCCATCCGCCTCGCGTCAACGCTCAACCCGGAACCCCCAGGCTCGACAAGCAAGCTGCTCAGCAAGGAGGTATTCTACACGACCGGATTCATGCTCGAGATCTTTGTTGTCGTCTTCTACGCCGTTGCTCGCATCGACTTACTCTTCCATATCCCCAACGGTTCCAGCGGGCCGGGCGACTACTCGCGCAAGCCCAAGCCAGGTGAAGAAGATTACGAGGCCGCGCTGCTTACAAAGGACGAGATCGAGGACGAGATCGCAGCCCTCGGCCACCCGTACGAGATCGTCGACTCCTCCGGCCTGGGCCGTGACGGCTCCGGGCGAACGATTGTCGCCTTCAGCACGCGCCGCATGAACGGCGAAAAACCCGTCGTCCTGCCGCCGCGGCCCCAGGCCTACAGCCGTGTAGAGTCCATCCGCGGCTCCGTCCGTTCCGTTCGGGGCTCGCTTCGGTCCACCCGCGGTGGCGGGGCAGTCTCGCGAATGCTCTCGTCCCGCAGCCGTATAAGGTCCCCTTCCCCCTATCCCTACCTGAGCCAGGTTGGAGAGGTTGGAGTTGCACAGCCGGAGTACACCGATAATCCATTTGTCGCGGCCCACGCGAGTCAACACGCTTCCGCTGTGGCCCAGCCGCTCTTCATCCAGTCCCGGTTCAGTCGATACACGGACCCGGATGACGAGCGATCGCACCTACGGCCCGACAGCTTTGCGACGTCCGGGGAGATTCCGCTGAGCCTGGACCGCGAGGGTCTCGGGCCGGACGAGGGGCGAATGAGGCCAGCGCGACGGTCGTCCGTTCAAAAGTTCACGTCGCTGGAGAGGGAGGGAGGCCCCCTGAACTAGATAGAGTGCTCGTTAACATTTACGACTAACATTGGCGGTGTTTTCGTTTATCTCCTATTTCTTTTGTTTCAAAAGCTGGGCCACTGGAATTTGAAGCCCATTTTTTATTATTTCTCATATTTGTGTACATAATTGTAGGCCTGCAATGTAAATATTAATTAGCAATGCAGCATACTATGAGCATGAGTCTTATGGGAGAATCTAGGTTGAGACCCTGCACGCGTGACGAGCCACGTGGAGTGGCTAAACAGCGTTGCTAAATGCGTCGAGCTTTTGGACTTCACGCTCCTGGAGACGAGGCATCGAGTGTAATGCAAACAGTTATTGAGCATTATTAGGTATTCTTTTCCCCTCTCAAATGATTTATGTATTAAGATTGAGAGAGACATTCTCCAGTTTGCATTCACCAGCCGAAAACCTCCCAAACGGACCCTGCCGTGGTGTTGACTTGACCCCCAGCCCCATCTCATATGGCTTACACGAGTACATTATTGCGACTATCGTATCTTAGACTCTTCCGAACAAGCTCATGAATCCTGCAATGATACCACCGTCTCCAGCTCCAGCCCCAGCGTCAGGCGCAGCGGCAGCAGCCGGCTCGGGGACCACAGCTTGACAAACAGCAGAACCGCCGGGAGGAGGCGCTCCAGGGGCCGCCGGAGCCGCCGGCGGGGGAACCGACGTGCCACCGAAGATGGCGATGCCCTGGTCGAGTACGGTGCTGAGGGCGCCGGCGCTCTTCTGCGCGTCGGCGTTTAGTTCGGGCGGGACCTTGCTGACGAGGGACTGGGCGAGGGCGACGCTGGCGGTCTTCTGGTCCTGCAGCGCGACGGCAACCAGCGGCGTCGCGCCGAGCGAGTCGACCAGGGACTTCTTGGCCACGACGTCGTTGATGGTGACCTTGACGTTGTTCGTGAGCGCGTCGGTCGCGGCCTTGAGGTTCAGGGCGTCTTTCCGGTTGAGCACCTCCGAGGCCTGGACCTGCGTCGTCGCGTCCTCGATCGACGTCTTAACGGAGCCGACGGCGCCGATGAGTTGGATGCCACCGCCAAAGGTTATGCTGTTGGTGGCCTTGACCGAGTTGTCGAGCCCTTGTAGGGCCGAGTTGATGGTGTTTAGAGCTGCCTGGATCGACGCCAGGTCGCGTTTGTGCTTGGGGATAGACACAGGAGCGGCGAGGACCGTGACCGCGGCGAGGGTAAGGGACAAGAGAGAGCGAAGCTGCATCGTGGCCTGCCTGCCTGTGTGACTTGCGTCGTCTGCCCTGAAAGGATTGTATAGTGTTTTGCTGACCTCCTCTTCTGACCAAGGGGAAAAGAGAGTGTGGGCGTTCACGAGGAGAAGATAAGGAGCCAGAGGACAATCAACTTCAGACCATGACAGCGGAACGGTTGCATATGATGTGGTGATGGATACCAGAGAGGACGGAGGAGTAAGAGTATGAGCCGAACTATTAGGAGCCTGGATATAATGCGAATGCGGGGAGGGGGGCCTGGAACCCAGGTCCACGTCGTTCTCCCCGTCGGCGGCGGGATGATGCCACAGCCCACAAGCCGATCAAGACCCATCACATAGCCCGGTCGACGGCGACGAAGGGCGACAGGGCGTGTGGCTGCCGCAGGTCCCGATGTCACCGGCTAGTTCAGCCTGATCTTTTCTGCCCTTCTTTGGGAATGGGCTGGGATTTCGTGAGGCAAAGTTGAGACGGCCTCGATCTTGTGTGGGAGCATCGCGTCCCGTCTTCTCTGTCTTGGCTGTTTGGAAGCCGGTCTGTCCTTGTCGGCGTCTTCTGGGAGCCTGTGGGAAACAGGACTGGAAGCGTGGAACATGCCATGGTGCGACTTGACGGCTCACACACTCGGCGAGCTACGCGATTTGACAAGGCGAGCATCATACATTCCCTGGGACTTCCCTAGAATGGCAACTTGGCTCGAAACCCTGTTTCACGTTCAGAACATGAGTCCAGACGATTCAGAGCGTAGAGTTTAATATGTAGGTCTTCTATTTCCCTCGACGATCGCCCATCGGCCCGGTTGATCATGGCATTGAATGCCATAACTGACCACTGCTGTCTTACAGCGGGAGAAAAATGTAGAAGTTGACGAAAATCATCTCTCTATAAGCACAGATTGATACACTACTTCAGAAGCAGCTTATGACACCCAACCAACCGATCGACCTGCCGGTATTAGCTGCAGTCAGAAGAGGGGACGACGTTGAATCGCGCGGTGGGGGCCTTGGGAACGGACTCCCCCAACTTGGCACATCGAATGAATTTCCCGATTCAACTGGTGATACAACCTTGAATCTGGCTGGCCCATGCCGTCTCATCTTTTGCTCCTCGTTTTCGTTTCAACACTCGCACAGGCTTTGTTTCCTTAAACGGGGAATTAATCGAATACGGGCGGGATTCGGAGTGCGAGATCACGATCTTCAACCTGCCTCCCGATGGGCAAGCAAACTGATCGTCGTTGGCAACGTACCATCCACTAGCCAAGACCAAAGTCTCCGGGCTGTCAGCGCTTAAAACTCCCCGCGGGATTTCATCTCTAAGCTATTGTACTAAAAAAGAAAGATTTTATTTATCCTTTGTTAAACTCTCCCGAAAGTTCCTACCAGGACGAACTGCTCCGTTCCCCTCGTGGCCAAAGGCTTGAAGATTTTAGCCCGAATCTCGACTGGTCGTGCGTCGTCGGGCTTGACACATTTGTCGTACATCAGTGGCCCACCCACGTTGTTCACTAGCACGTCCCGGCTCTGACAGGTTTTCAAATTTGACAAGTTTGAGCCAGTGACCGCCGTTTCCCTTCAGGAGCCGACGGCCTGTTCTGTCCGGGTGACGTGATGCCGGTATCCCGCCGCGTGGTATCCTTCCGAATGGTTTGACAAGCCGGGCCTTTCATCTTTGCCGGGATCCAAAGACCCGCTCACTAACTCCCTTGCGCATGCCTGCTTCTCGGCCGTTCCCATCATGGGCATGACTAGTGGAACGATCGAGGCTTCTTCGTGAACGAGTTACGACGCGTCTTGGCTGTGAAAATCGCAACGTCCGTTATCTCGGACAGCTTCCCGGCGACGGCGGATGTCTAGATACCGCAGTGGATGGACCGAGACTTTCGTACTATGCTACACTTAACTTCGTCTATTGGTCTACAGTTTCGAGATGACACCCAAGCGCTGTTGGCTTATCAGGTCTGGCAGACGGTCAAAGCACTCGGATCCGTAGATTGCGTCCTCCTCGGCCGTGATAGCTCAGCTTCTCATAACACCACTCTGGAATACCTCGGGTACAAGTGACAGTTGATCACGCAAGGTGTGTTAGTTGTCAAAGCTACCGAGGCTTGGCAGGGCGAACTCTGAGTTAAGGCGAGGGGAAAGGTTCATTTGCTCTCAGAACTGCCGTACCTTAACCACAAAACACAAAACTGTCCCAAACGTAAAAAAGAGGGCCCATAGCAAAGCCTACCCTCGAACACTTGTAGCGGCTTGCGTAAACCCCGGGTCTGATGAATCTAAGCCGAGCCTTCCGAGGTTCTCGTGTTTACTGAGCGTAGGGCCTCGGCTGTCATGGTTGCAACCTGTAGAGGTAGTTCCTCGTAGTATCTTATCGGCTGAAATCCCTTTTTTGGTGAACGCTCCTTGTAAGACGCCCGGCCTTTTCGCAATTTCCGTGATCAACGTTCTTGAAGCTAAGCCAAAAGCAAGGCACCTACAGCACTAACAAGAGTCAAACCTGAACCCGTCACAGGGGACATTTGTTTGAATTCCACCTAGGTACCCACAGAGTTCGAGTTAACCATCGGCCGGGGCTAATGTGATCGCACCTATCTGTTTAATAATTCGACGTGTGGGCTAAATTACAGTCGACTCATTAGAAGAAGTTTTCAAAAGACTTCCCGGGCAAGACAGACTTTCTTTAATGTGAGAACAAACTTTTCCCCTTAAACATTTTGTCTCAGCAGTAGATCACTGTAAATAAGCGTAATATCCTGTAGAGCAAGTTGGCTGAGGGCTGGCTGCTGTCGTGGGCTAGCGACGAACCTCACGTTCTTTGCGAGAACTCCATGATTTCACTGCCGATGTCGAAGTAATCCAAGCGATCAAGGTCACAGACGTTAGACTTTTAGTTTGCGAGGCCACTAGTCGGAAGCCCAGTGGTGGGCAGATGTGAGGTTAGCCACGCGACTTCGACCGCGCATGCTACCTTGTGAGGCCATGTTGATTTAAGTTATAGTAGAAGTTCAGGCATAGAAACAATGAAGATAAAGTCCGAACCGTGCGTTCGGAGATGAGCACTACAACAGGAAATCGTGAGCTACCAGCTACAGCGTACCGGAGCATCATCCCTTTACTGAAACCAGCGTGGAGGATTGCCAACTTATCATCTCAATGATATTCCAATTCCCGTCGTAGAAAAGCCCTCGGAGTGGCTTGCACGATTCGTCCCTTGTTGCTGACCGCAATCACAGGATCTGCGGGTCTAGACCGGCCGGTCGATGGTGAATACCATCAGACGAATTCGCTTGCCTTCCTGAAATGGGGAAGCTTTCAATCGTCGGAACGTCATGCATTCATTTTGACGTCAGCCGTTCCTGTGACGAGAAAGTGACATCTCATCATCTGAGCACCATATTTTAACGAGGTGGACCGAGCATTCGTGCATGTCAATACAGCAGCGCCGAGGATCTCGGGTGGTCATCCGTCGACATTCGAAGCTTCTGAACGTGCCAGACGTCGTGTGGTACATCATTCTTGATTCCGTATGACTTTCAATGGCTCTCTATACAAGGACCGACGGAGTCTCTCGTGTCATTCCAGAACAAGACCGCAGCAGAGAGTTATAGCTGTTTAGTTTAATAGTTGATGTAGAATTTCATTCTGAAGACTTGATTGAGGTAGAACTTTTGCGCCTACAGGGTTGCCCAGTCGAGTCGCAAGACGATGTTAAGACCGAGGGCTCTATCGTCGGTTTTAAACATCCTGGCTAAGACTGTCTGTAAGACGCTACCTTCCACAACAGAGGCCTGGTGGCAAAGCATCAAGTTACCGCTCTGGGTAGACGCCCCAAGTTTCTATTGTAGTCTTGAAAGTAGGGTCGCTAGTCATTGTGCGGCCAATGTACATGTAAGCGCTGAGTGTCGGACGACTACAACACGACGGATACAGACGAGCTTGGTTGTCTCTGGCAAGTTGAAAAAGTCAGAGATGCGCGTTGAAGCTAGTTGTTCATGGCTTTCACAGCATCTAGGTGGTGTGCACCTAGCTCAACAGGCTTAAGAAAGGCGAGGAAGGGCTTATGCTGCTGTTGTTTTAGTAAGTCAGAGTCATTAGTTGTTCCCAAAGGTCTCCAGCCGTTCTTTTCATACCTCTACACTATAGTCCTAACAAGATATACGCACCTTTACAACTAACCTATCAACCAGCTCTACTTACTAGGTAGACTACTGTACGTACCAATCAGCTCTAAAAGGCAGGCTTAATTGATAGCAGAGTTGCCGTAGAAAAGCTTCAAAACAGCAAAAGATATATCCTTGCCTCGAGGGCGAATCGAACGCCCGATCTTCTCATTACGAGTGAGACGCTTTACCACTGAGCCACCAAGGCGTTTATTAGTAGGATCGTGACTTGTGGGCCACTGCTGGCAGCGTGGTGGCTGCAAGTGGATTATGATGCCCATCGGTTGGGTGATTCTGCTGGGTCTCACCAGAAAGGTTGCGTTGTATGACGGAGACAAATGATTCGTTGGGAATTTCTTGTGCGCGGATTACTAAGACAGTTCTCGTCTCGCCTTTCCCTGCTGCGGTGTGGCCTCGCGTCGCCTTTCCCTAACCCAACTTGCGTTTGTGGCTTGGCCCGAGTTGCGCCGAGGCGTTTGCCGCGCGGGGGCAAGCAGTAGAGCTGCAAGATCGCACCGTCTCTCTGGGTGGTGGCGTTGTCGTACTGTCTTGTGAGAAATTGGCGCCGCCTTAGTTGTTGCTTTTACCCAGTCTGCGGTAGGCAGATTGTGCCATGCGCGCGCGGTTGCTCTGGCGGCCGACTGTGCATTATCATCCCGCGCAGCAAGATGCAATCCTCTATCCGCGCGACACGCTGAGGGAAACCGCCCGAGAGACGAGAAGCTTCTCATTCCAGAAGACATTACAAAGACAAGATGCAGCAGAGACTGATGAATCTCCGTTCGACTAGCTATAAAGACGGCCGGTTGTTGCAGATCGAGAACTGCCTTGGAATCACAACAGCAAGCTCTTCTTCACTCGACGTTCATACAGATACAGAAACTCCAAGTCAATCTTCTCAACATCGCCTTAAACCAAGTCCCCGTTTTCAAGAAATCCAAGCCAACATGAGCGCCCTTAAGAAAGTCGCCGTCATCGCGACCAGCACACGCACCCCCAGAGTCGGTCCCAAGGTCGCGGCCCTCGTCAAGGACGTCATTACCGAGGACGCGGCGGCTAGCAACATCGAGCTCTCCTTCGTCGAGGTGGCCAGCTTCAACCTCCCCGTGTACGACGAACAGGTCGCACCCGCGCAGGTGCCGAAGCACGGCAGCTTTGCGCACGCGCACAGCATCGCCTGGAGCGCCGAGATCGCGCGGCACGACGCCTACATCCTCGTGATCCCCGAGTACAACTTCGGCCTGTCGGGCGGCACCAAGAACGCCATCGACTACCTGTACAACGACTGGATCGGCAAGCCGGTCGCCGTCGTCAGCTACGGCATCGTCGGCGGGACCAACGCCTCGGCGCAGGCGAAGCAGGTCCTCGAGGGCATGAAGCTCCGCCTCGCCGCCACCCGGCCGGCGCTTCCCTTCACGGGCGGGCCCGGCCCGGATCTGTATGCGGCCATGGGCCAGGGCGAGATAGGCGAGGAGTCGCGCAAGGACTGGCTGGCCAACCAATCCGCGGACATCCTCAAGGCGTTCGGGGAGCTGAAGGACCTTCTCAACGAATCTCCCAAGGCCACGACGGAAGCCTAGACGGAGGAGAAGATGGACTGGACGTGCGAATTCTTTTGCTGTTTTCTATGGCTAGTAGCACACTGAAGATATGGATATATGCTTAAACAGAAGCTTGATTGTTCTTTCTGGCACATCCCTGTCCACAGAACTTGTCTGCGATAACCAACGCTCTCTACCTAGCCGGGCGTAGATCCACTTTGGTAATGTCGCTTAACCCCCTGCCACGACCGCCGTGATCGCTCTGTGAGCGCGTTGTTGGTGGTTTGCTGCCTAGTTGCCCATTAGAAGACGCTACTAACCCGCAATCTGTATCCGTACACTACCCTATACCTCCCATGCTGCCATCAGTTCATGTTGTCTGTCCTCCCTTCCCCTCTCTCTTCTTCACGATGAATTCGTCGTCAGGATCGCTCATTTCTCTTGTTTCTGCCTCATCATGAGGGCGTCCGCTCTCTTCGCGGCGGCAGCTTGCGCCGCCACGGCATCGGCTCAGCTACGTCTACCATTTAATGCTCGCTCACCCATCGACGGCAGCAGCAGCAGCAACAGCGATACCAGAAGATCCTCAGGGGAGCGCCGCTCGCTTTCCGGAATCGACGTCTTCGGCTACCCCAGGTATATTGGTTACTTCGTCAATGTCACCGTCGGCACCCCGCCGCAGGATACGGCTATGCTGGTCACCGTTCAGTCGGGCGAGTCGTGGGTCCCCGATGGCGAAGATTGCCCACGCCCGCTCAAGGACAGCTGGTGCGGCGTTTTTGGTGCCTTCGCCGCCAACGAATCCTCGACATACGTCAACTCAGGCGTCGAGGAGCTCACCCAGGTCCAGCCCGGCGGCACACTCCGGGGCGAGGTCATTGACGAGACGCTGCGCATTGGCGGCATCGAGCTCGCCAACATTAACCTCGGCCTCGTCTACGCTTCCCGGGACTCCATCGGCGTTCTTGGTCTGGGCTTCAACGACAGCAGCGCGTACAGGCCCAGCTCCAGCTCTGGTCCGGGTTCCTCCCTGCCGACGGTTTCGGAACGCTTGCTTCGCGACGGCCACATCAAGTCCACCGCGTACAGCCTGTGGGTCGACGACGTGTCCGGCGCGTCGGGGAGCCTCCTCCTCGGCGCCGTCGACAAGTCCAAGTTCGACGCGCCGCTCACCCGCTTCCCGATCAAGACGAGCTCCCCGTCGAAGACGCGCTTTGATACGGTACTTCATTCGGTCAACGCCAGCAAGTCCCCCGCGGACGCCTTCCAGCCGTTCCTGGACCCGAGTGACGGAGAGATCACCGTCGAGATCAGTCTCGAGCAGTATGCGACATTGCTGCCCTACAAACTCGCCGCAGACATATACGAGCTCGTCGGCGCGGTGTGGAGCGATTATCATGAGTACTGGCTTGTGCCGTGCTCGGCCAACACCTCCGAGGCACGGCTCGCGATCGGCCTGCACGGCGCCGACGGGCCCGCCCTGGACGTAAACTTGGCCGACCTTGTGGTTTCGTGGGAGTCTTGGAGCACGAAGATGCTGTCCTGGGACTTACTGGCCGAGACCGACCACTGCCTCTTCGGCGTGCAGTCCGCCAACTCGAGCGGTACCGCAGAGGAGGACCCTCTCTACCAGACCTTCTCCATCGGCACCGCCGCGCTCAGACGGGCCTACATGGTCTTCGACCTGGCTGGCGAGGAGATTGCTATTGCAAAGGCCAGGTTCGGGAGCACCGCCAAGGAGGATGTCGTCGCCTTCGCGAGCTACGGAGCCGCGATCCCCGAGTCGACGAGCGCCGGGGCGAGCTGCTCTCCGGGCTCGTCGTCCAGCTCGTGCAACTCCGGTGGCGACAGCTCGGGCGACGGCACTACAGACGTTGGGTCCAGCGCTTCCCCCAGGAAATCAGTCCCCCTGATCTCTGTCATCGGTGGCTCCTTGGGGCTGATCTTGTTCGGTCTGGCCATGTGATTTGTCCCGAGATGCCGTCGGATTAGGCTTGCGAGGGCGAAGCTGGGCAAGCAGATAAGTGTCGAGAATACGGTGGGAGCAGGTATGAGTGCTGGAAATGGCGGCACTCACGATGTCTCTCTACCCGGCGAACCCCGGCCACGGTCACTTCTGCTGCTGCATCTCAACAACCAAAGGATAGGTTCGTCCTATGAGGACGTGATGATGTCCAGAGACCAACACCGAGGTTGTAATAGATTTTTGAAACTATTACACTCAATTCTTCTTAACGATAAGGCAACATCGAAGTTATGATCGAGGGTTCATTTCTGCTTATGAAGTTCATTCGAGTCGACTCAGAGGAACCTGGCGTCGAAACTGGACTGGCGCTATCGTTCACTTAACCTTCGAGACGCCATCACAACTGTTCATTCTCAATTTCTATATCTGTACTGCCCTGCCTACTTACTGTGACGTTTCTCTTGTCAACAGCAACTAGAATCGCCTTAGTAGGCTTGGCGGTTGAGTCCTCGTTCCGATCCAGGGTTTCGAAGCGCGTCGTTCCAGGACCCCCAGGCATCTGCGGGGCCTGAGCAATAGCGCTTACTCTAGCACTAGTCTCATTTTTCTAGAGATTTTCGCAGAAGAAAGATGAGAAGCAACGGTGCTGCACTCAACTGGCTCGGTCGTTTAGCTGGACCAATGAGTTGTCGTCCAAAAGGCTTGAATAACCCGCCCGCATCGAGAAAGTCGTGTTTGATTCGCGCCGCGCTCAAAGCCCCCCACCACCAATAGATAAAATCTACCATGCAATCTCGGACTGCTGTGGTACACATATGCAGTGAGACTGTCAGACTCACGAATTAGAGTCAACTCATAGGTCAACTTCTCCCCTTGGCTACATTCTCTTCGTATTTAAAGTGAGCCATATGCGACTTTCAGAGCCCGCCGTCCGAACGGTTGTTCCTCCAGCCATTTAAACCAAAGACATGGCTTCCGTCCTAACATCGCTGTCCTTTGAGGACGCCCTACCTACGATATGGATCATTCCGGCCATTCTACTATTCTATAAGATCATCACTTTTGGAAGCAGAGAGAAGGGTCTGCCCCCGGGACCGCCGACGGTCCCGATCCTAGGGAACGCGCATCTGATCCCGACCGAAGGCTTCTCTGGCCAGTGAGTGTAGCTTTCTCGACCGACCCATCTTGCACGTCGTAACCAGCATCTAGACTCAAGGTCTGGTCCAAGAAGTATGGATCGATCTACTCGCTCAAGGTCGGGCGCAGCACCATGATCGTCCTCAACGACCGGCACGCCATCCACGAGCTCCTCACCAAGCATGGCGCCTACTACAACGACCGGCCGGTCGACACGCAAATGATCGTCTCGAACAAAGACGAAAACCCGGCAACGATGGCGGAAGGCCCGAAATGGCGAGCCACGCGCAAGATCATCGCGAGCTACTTTGCGCCCAAGAACCTGGACTCGGCATCGACCTTGCGACCTGTCCAGGAGGCCGAGTGCGTACCGTATTCATTCCGAGAGAAAAGCTTCAAGACCGCGGTGCTAACTCGTCACGGGATCCAGAGTTAACCGGCTCATGTTCGACCTTCTCACTAAGCCCGAAGAATTCTCGACAAGCATCAAACGCGCCACCGCCTCTATCGCCAGTATCCTACTGTTCGGCCATAGGGCGCCTGATTTCGGAAGCTTCTGGGCGCACGTGAGTATTGAAACCCGCTCGCTGTAAACCCTTGCTGACGTGGACGAAATACTCAGTCTGTCTATGCAGTAATGGAAGCGGTAAGTGACCCCAATCCGTCACACACATTCTGTCTTGGAAAGAAAGAGTGGCATGTCTGACAACTACTCCTTCCAGGTCTCAAGAGCTGTCGCCCCCGGTAGTTATCTGCCAGTCGACCAGTTCCCCATCCTCAAGCTGTTGCCGGACCGCTGGATCATGGGACGGCAGCGCGCGAAAGATCTGTACGTAATGATGACGGGCGTTTGGCAGGACGCCCGCGAGCGTGTGGACGCTCGTCGGAGTGCGGGAGACAGGCGCGAGTCCATGCTCGATCGCATTCTCGACGGGGAGATCACGAGCGATGTGCCCCTGTCGTATTCCGGGGTGAATAACCTGATCGGAGGCATACACCAGGCCGCTGCGGATACCACCGCAACAGCCGTGTTGACGACCATCTTGTTTCTTGCTAAGCACCCCGAGTTTCAAGACAAGGCAAGAGTTGAGCTGGACCGGGTTTGCGGGACTACTCGCATGCCCGAGTGGTCTGATTTTAACGATTTGCCGTATATCAACTGTATCGTGAAGGAGGGGTTGCGCATAAGGCCGGTGTAAGTCCCTTGAAGCCCCCAGTTATGTCTCTACTAACGCCCATCAAGTGCACCGTCCGGCGTACCTCACGCGGCAAAGGAGGACAGGTGGTACAACGGCATGCTCATCCCCGCCGGCAGCGCCATCTTCATCCCGCCCGCGACTCTCAACTACGACGAGACCTTCAACCCGGACCCGGACAGCTACAACCCCGACCGGTTTCTCGCCCGGGCCCGCATGCTGGCCCCCGAGATGTCAGCGTCGCCGAAGTACGAGGAGCGCGACCACTACTCGTACGGCGCCGGGCGCCGCATGTGCGTCGGTATTCACCTGGCTGAGCGTTCTCAGTGGCGCATTATTGCACAGCTGCTCTGGGCCTTCAGTATCCAGCCTGACATCGGCCCCGACGGGAAGCCAGTGGAGGTCCGGACCGGGTATGATGTGTATGACGAGGGGTTCCTGCATGTGCCGCTTGACTACAAGGTACGACTGGTGTCCCGGAGCGAAGCGCATGCCAATGTTATCAGGCGCAGCTTTGAGCGGACGGAGCCTGATCTGAAAAAGTGGGAGGAGTAAGCGTGGGAATATGACATTCCGACGAACCGACGCGGTCGAGGAACAACTGTACAATGACTCTTGCGAGAAAGTGTTTTTATGCTAGGGCTACCTGATTGGATTTCTAGGGAGGTTGCGAAAGTCTCCTGGTTTAGAACCATTCTGGATAGTCTCAAAGCCTAGTTCGTAATTGCCAACTTTGTGACTTTTCAGACCATTGCAGGCTTTTGATCGGCCAAAGGCTATAGCCACATCCTCCAGGATTCATTCTTACGGTAAAACATTTTGCAGTTTGACTTGAATTCGATCTAAGGTGGAACGGCACATGGCACTCGTTCACAGGATCCCAGACCAAGCATGCCAAGTGAGCACAACAAGCTTAGCCTCCACCATTGCGTAAGTACAGATGCCAAGATCCAAGGGAAGACCGACCGCGGATCATCATACAGTGAGAATTTAGGCTCGGGCTTACAGACCTGCGAGTTATGGATAACTCCGGCTTGGCTGAGCTCGCGAACAGCATATATATAGGTGTGACATCTACGAACAACTGCATCAACGATCGCCTTATCAGCAGTTTCACCCATCAAGTTCACGATGCGTCTCCTCGTCAATCTCGGGCTCCTCGCTCACGTGCTTCCCCTGGTAACCGCAACTCCCAAGCCCGCAGGCAACTGGGAGACTCTTCCACCGATCCCCCTCGACCCGCGTCAGGAACACGCCGCCACCACGCTCTCGAAGACAACGCTCGCCATCCTCGGCGGCATCGTCCCAGCCGGCGAGGGCTTCAACACGACCTCGCTAGTCCAGCTTTACAACACCCAGTCCGGCACCTGGTCCCGCGGCGAAGACGCCCCGGTCGCAGTGAACCACCCGAACCTCGCCGCCGTCGACAGCAAGATGTACCTTCTCGGCGGTCTCGCTGCCGCCGCCGATGGTGCGTGGCGGGCCTTCCCGGAGTCGTGGGTCTACGAACCGGACGCCGATTCTTGGTCGCCGATCGCGCCAGTCCCAGCAGGCGAGGAGCGCGGCAGCGCGGCCGTGGGTGTTCTTGGAAAGACGATCTACCTCGCCGGCGGAATGCGCACGCTGCGGCCCACGGGGGAATCCGGGGAGCAGGATACCGTGGCTTTCGTGTCTGCGTTCGACACCGAGGTCGGGCGATGGCTCACGCTGCCCCGCGCCGCGGCAGTTCTGCCGGAGGGTAGGGACCATGCAGCTGCCGCGGTAGTCGGGCGCAAGTTCTACGTCCTCGGGGGCCGCGAGCGCGGACAGCGCAACGTCAAGGACACTGTGTTCGTTCTCGACCTGGAGGACCTGGAAGCGGGCTGGACGACGAGTAAGGGCAGGATGCCCACGCCCCGTGGCGGTGTGGTGGCTGGCACCCTTGGCCACAGGGTCTACGTCTTCGGGGGTGAGGGAAACCCGGCCGAGGGGTCGGACGGCATCTTCAACGAGACGGAAGTCTTTGACACCAAGACGGAAAAGTGGATGAGGTTGGCACCCATGGCTGTTCCTAGGCACGGAGGAGCGGCGGTTGCGGTGGGCGATGGCATCTATCATCCCGGGGGTGGTATCCGCCAGGGCGGGAGTCCTGTTGACAATTTTGATGTTTATCGACCGGGGCGGTAGCTTGGAACTACGCCATTGTTTCATAGTCTAAAGGCAGTTTCTATTCTCTGAACTCTCTATCCTGTCAATGAACGCCCTGTATCACGATTGTTGTCTCGCGAGCTATTGCTCACACAATGACGAATTTAGTCTTCCTTCTGTCGCCCTCACAAGCTATGAAGACTTTCCAGCGGTAGACTTGAAGAACTGAGGATATACGTCCCTCAACTCCCGGAGATGACGGATTTGGTAGCTCGATGCCTTGGTCTCGGGGACAGGAAGGTCGTCCTCGACCAAATGGGCCGCCGTCCAGCCCAGCTCCTCTGCGCTCTTGCAGTTGGCGTACGAGTCATCTGAAACGAATAAATAAGCCATGCTCTTCGTGACGACAGATAATGGGAACATTGCCAGGTTGCCTCACTAACAAAGTAGCAGTCCTCCCCCTTTTCAACCCCGGCCTCTTGCATCGCCTTGCGGAACATGTCGTGCGAGGGCTTGCACACGAACGGGTGCTGCGCGTAGTCGCAGAAAGTCAACCCCTCGAAGAGATCGTCGATGCCAAGCAGTCGGACGACGCGCTTCCCGTGCGTGACGTACGCGTTCGTGAACAGCCACAGCCGGACCTTGTCCGTGTCAATGTCCTCCAGGAGCCGGCGCAGCTCGGCGTCCGGCGAGAGGATGTCCTGCAGCGGCAGGGCGTCGTCTACCTTGGCGTTGAAGTCCAAGGGGTCGATCTGGTGGTGTCGCACGAGGCCCTCGATGGCCAGGCCGTACTTGGTGTAGTACTCGCGCGTCAACCGCTTCGCCTCATCGGGCGGCAGGGACAGGTGCGTGATGAAGTACTGGTCGATGAGCGAGGCCATCAGGGTGTGGATCTCGTGGCCTGGGGCGTGACGCATTAGTCCTGGAGGCCACTGTTCGTGCGTAGGTGAGTCTGGGACTCACTCCTTGAGTAGAGGCAGTTGTCGATGTCACTGTTGGGTGTGTCAGTGACGTCAGGAGACAGCCAAGCGGTGAATCGTCCAGACTCACAAGAACAACACCGGCTTCTTAGCCGGTGCCTCGTTCGGTGCGCTGCTGCCCATTGTGGTATTATCGCGGTTGTTTGACTCCAGTCAAGGTTTTACGGCTACGTTGCGGCTCTCCGAATTGTTGGGATGAAGTTGGTTTAGTGAAAGACCTCTGAAGTTTCAGTGCCTACGGGCGCCCTACGTATAAATACCGCATGGCCAAGACATGCTTTTAGCGTCCGTGAATGACCCACTCCGGTTGACATGCGTACGGGCAACTTCAACTTCAATTTGTCAACTGACTAGGTTTTGTTAGAAAGATAGAGAACATAAGATTTGAGATCAAAGGATTGAGTGCCCAGTCCTCATGAATTTCAGTATTATCTTAGAAAGAAACTTTTCGCAGCTTGGAGTCGGACGATTTCGATACCGCGAAAGATGGATGAGTCATGACCGCCAATGTCTCACCAGAGCTCATTTATTCCATGAGAAAGTTATGAGTCATTCACTCATCCTCCTCCTCATGAGAAGCTGCGTGGTCATGGTGATTTCATGTCTCACTTCTTTATCATTGATTGAGATGTTCGTTGAGATTGCGTTGAAAAGAACATATACCTGTCAGTCTCATCTCAACTTCCCGTCTCTTCTAAGCAACTGGAACAGCCGCAACCCGTCGATTCCCCCCCAAGACTCAATACTCTCTACAACACATTACATCTCAAACTCACCAGGCATCAATCAGAGACGAGACAATGTGAAATAACGAGCCAGTCAACAGACCGGCAGGAAACTTTTCATTCCAACGACTTTAACTCATGAGAGTCATCGAAACCATGCGAAACGTTTTATATACGAAAAAGAGAAACATGTACAGCAGAATGCTTAACAGAAATGGGTGCTCGTGGGTGAGCAAGACGCCACACGCTGATCAAGAGTTCAAGCAGCAGGGCACTCGTCGTCGTCCTCGTCGTTGTTGGTCTCCTCGCTAGCGGACTCCTCCCCGGTGATGCACTGGTGGTAGTACTCGTTCCACTGCTTGCAGGTCAAGCCAGACTGGCAAGCGGTCGGGCCGGTGTAGCCCTGGCCGCCGCACTGGCCGTAGATGGCGACGGAACCACCGTTGCCGGCGGGGGCAGAGGCAACGGGGGCGACAGCAGAGGACGGAGAAGGAGAGTCGCTAGCGAAGGGAGCGGCGTCGGCGGCGGACGAAACAGCGGGAGCGGAAGATGCGGCGGAGGTGGCGGAGGGGGCCACGGGTGTCGACGTCTGGCGCGTTACTGTTCCGGCGGGCATGTTAGCAGAGGTCGCGGACGCGGAGGCTTGAGGAGCACTGGAGGCAGTGGTAGTAGCAGCGGGCGCGACCTGGGACGAGGGGGCAGACGCGGCGGCAGTCTCTGCCTGCGCCTCGGAAACGGCGGGAGCAGCAGAGGAAGACGCAACAGGCTGTGCTGGGGCGGAGGGAGTCGCAACTGGGGCAGAGGGGGTCGCAGCCGGGGCGCTCGTCTCGCGGGAGACGGCGGGGCTACTCACAGCAGAGCCGGTGCCGGCGCTGTTGAAGGTCGAGCCGATGGGGCCGACCTTGATGTTGGAGAAGACAACGTTGGAGTTGGGGACCTGGGACTCGACGTCGGCGGGAACGCCAGAGTCCTTTCCGCAGGAGCCGCGAGCGGTGCCGAGGCCGGTCTTGTCAGTGGGGTAGGTCGAGTCGAGCCAGAGCATGTTGGAGTGGTGCTTTGGGGGGGAAGTTGTTAGTCGAACTCGAGTCTCGAAGATAGGGGAAGGGGAAAGGGGAAACTCACGTCATCCCAGACGGACATGACAAGAACCATGCCCTCGGAAAGAGCCTTGCCCATCTGAGCAAGACCGCCCTTCTGCGTAAAGACGTCATCGTCGCCAAAGACCTTCTTCTGAGCGCTGCAGAAGTCCTTGGTGATGGAGTTACCCTCGACGCCGGCGATGTCAGACTTGGAGTTGGCAAAGACCTTGCCGTCCTGGACGTAGAAGCGCTTGATGTCGGCCAGCTCGCCGCCGGACTCGATGAACTGGGTGACGACGGTGATCTTCTTGGAGGTGTCAATGGCGAACTGCGAGCCCTTGCCGTAGAAGGTGGTGTTGCCCATGCGGTAGCTGTTGAAGTCGCATCCGTCGGGGTCGCACTGGCCGGCGTAGCGGGTGCTGCTGTAGGTGCCGCCGCAGGCGTCGCCCTCGCAGCTCTTCTGGCCGATGACCTCACAGGGGTGCGGGGTGTAGGCGGTCGAGACGGAGTTGGCCTCCCAGATGTCCATCTCGGAGCAGCAGGAGCCCATGTTGCCGACGCCGGCGTTGGCATCGTTGGAAGAGGGCACCCAGCCCTCAACGTTGGCCTTGCC
The DNA here is from genome assembly GCA_027406025.1 of Colletotrichum musae. Lineage (NCBI taxonomy): Eukaryota > Fungi > Ascomycota > Sordariomycetes > Glomerellales > Glomerellaceae > Colletotrichum > Colletotrichum musae. The sequence goes on from JANVYC010000006.1 coordinate 3,988,771, forward strand.
GTCGATGAACTTGAGGTCGCGGGGGCACTGGCTGTCGCAGTAGCCGGTGCCGTACTTGGCTCCGGCCTTGTTGGTCGGGAACTTGGAGGCTCCACCGTCGGCGTCCATGGACACGAAGTAGAGGGCGCCGTTCAGGCCGCACTTGTTGGTGTTAGTTGATGTGTACATCCGATGATGGCAGATGGAGAGATATGTGAGGCTTGGTCAGGATGAAGGAGCAGACTTACACCAAGGTTGGAGACATCAACATCGAAGGTGAACTCCTGACCGAGAAGCTTGAACATCTGGTACTTGTCCTCGCCGTCCATGAGGTACATGCGGGAGCCGATGTTCTTGCTGTAAGGGCCCTGCTGAACGAACTTGAGGCTGAGGGCATCGCCGGTAGTGGTAGCGCCGTAGGTGCCCGAGTAGTCGGCGCCGTCGAGGCAGCACTTGGAGGCGCAGTCCTCGCCGGTGCTGCAGATGGACGTGTCCCACTTGTTGCCCGAGTAGCAGTTGTTGCTGCCGCTGGTCGCGTGAGTCCAGCGCCAGTTGGCGTCGACGGTGATGGCACCGTTGACCTTGGTACAGGCGCCCCCGGCGGCGCAGTTGGACCAGGTCAGCGAGGGCTTGGTCTCGGCGTTGAGCGAGCAGACCTGCTGCGCGCGAACAGCGGCCGCTAGGGCCGCGATGGCGGAAACCTTGGTCAACATGGTCATTGGTGGTGCTGGTGAGAGAGTGCTGCGGACGCGGGTTGGTCGAAGTGTATCCTGAACTTCGGTAAAGACGGGATGAGAGAATGGAAAAAAGAGTGTCAAGATTCAGATGATCTGAAGAAGAAAAAGAGTGAATGGGATGTCTGAAAAGAATGTCGCGAGTGGCTTGGGATGAGAGGAGAGGGGAAGAAGTGAGGGCGTAACTTCGGCCGGCTTATATAGACTCTGGCAAACTGTTTCGCAGCAGTGGTCTAGGTTAAACTATCATGAGATGGTGTCCGCAGAGCCCCTCACTCCGTCGTCGTCTGCCTCGACCTCATTAATTTCCGGCCAGGGGCCCTGAGGGCTCTCGCAGGTGAGCTGTGATGCTTTCAATTGGGAACTCTCTTCCGGTGAGTGTAAGTGACCCCATTCCAGTGGGCGAGTAGTGTCCGGTAGGGGTCCTGGCTGGAGCGGCGAGGGAAGGGAGATCGGATGTCTTCCCGTTCTTCCCTTCATGGCCCAACAGCACACGGCACGAGATTGGACGAACCTGGTCTGAGGTCATTTCTTGGAGACAGAGACGGGAGGCGGTAGAGCGACAAGCATTCTCTGGGCAAAGGCTTGATCCTCGCGGAGGGCTCAACCGCGACCTTGGGCTTGTTCCGCGGACGTCAGTATCGTCATGACGGCAAGCCGGTGGTAACAGGTTGATTAACTATGGCTCAAAGGCCGACGCGCTGGGTCGAGGTGTGAGGTGGTATGAGCGAGTTCGACTTCCAGAAAAGGCATCAGAGGGAAAAGCGCGTGTTGCGGCAACCCGGCGTGAGGTGACATCGTGCGTGGCACTCCGCAAAAGCCAAGTTATGTCCCCGTCCCCTGCAAGGGGCACCCGGGCGGAAGAACTCCCACCGCATGGCCGTCCGCACTTGCGATTGGACAGGCAATCTATGTGTCCCTCATTCCCCTGGCTCAGTCCGGAGTGCACGGCATTTGTATGGCGGCTGCCAAAGGCGCAGGGCGCGGTTGCAACGGCCTCACTTGACCTGCGAGGCTAACTTATGTGCGGCAGTGGTCCGGGGAACCATCAATGTGAGATTTTAGGTGTAGAAGCGCTCTGCATCTTACAAGCTGGGGCAAGTGAATGAATATGAAGATACGGGGGTGAGTGGGTGAGTGAGCGAGTAAGAGTGTGAGTGAGTTATGAGTTGGTGGGTGAGATAGCAACTGAGCGACTGAGGGATTGCGTCCGAGTAAACACTTCGCGTTGACCTACTCGAGTGTCTCCTCCGAGATTACCACCGCCATATAGTCACGAGTATTGCGACCGCCATCATCTGCCTCAGTCTCCCTCATAATGGACTCGGCCCACTGTGGTGTTGCCCGGTGGTGCCACGAGCCCGAAACGTGGGGTGCTGTGCCGCCGACTTTTGGCCCCCTCTTCACCACCAATCTCATCTCACCTCACTGACAGCTGCAACTCCGCAAAAGTCTCTGATTGCCTTGCATTTGGTTGACTGCATGCAGGCAGTCATGGCTCACGGTGCCTTGCATAAGGTGACGTTTTGATTAAAGAAAAGGCTTCACTTTTGACTTGACCTTTTTGGCTTCCTTCGTGTCAGAGAAAGAGGGGTAAACCAAACCAAAACAGAGTTGAGTTTTTTTCTGGTTTGTCCCATTCTATAACATTTACCCCTTATTCTAATTCACTTTCTTCTTCGCGCTCTTTTTTCCTCTTCCCCTGATTCTTAGCCGGGTCATGCCTGTTCTCCGGACTGCGATGCCGATAGCGGGGCCGGCAGATCCACCGGAGCTCCTCCAGCACTTCACGGGTGACGGAATGGCGGTCCGTCGTGAAAAACAGTCCACCTATCGGAGTCCTCCAGCCGAAAGGTCTCTGGCTTGCCCCGAACGCGGGCTTCTCCGGTCTGCTGGCCGCGAGGGAGGCGACGGGTAAGTGCACTTACGTAGTTGATGCTACTTCGAATCTCCAAATCCCATAGTCGTATATCTGGCGCAGAGTCCCGCTCACGGGAACACCATAGACCCCTGGAGAAAGCAGGTTGCACCAACACCAACCCCAACCCGCGGAGCGTCTTGTGCCGTCGTCTCCGAACGACAATGATCTTCTCTAGTTTCCCCCGCCGGCAGCTTCACTCGGCGTGGGGATTCAAGCCTTTGCGGCTCCTCTTGGCGGATCGTGCTTGGCCTCCGAACCAACCAGCGTTTCTCAACAGCGACGGCGCTCGGAGATTGGTCTTGGAAGCCGAAGACTGTCGGCGAGGGCCTCAATCTGCAATACTGAAAACGGAAGAAAAGAGATTTCTGAAGCCATCGAACGGGTAAGCTTTTCCGAGCTGCAGACTATTGAAACGTAGTATGGGGGCGCAGTGAGAACTTTTGCTCCAAAACGAGAGCAAAATATATTGCGTTCGTCCCACCGAGGTGCCGGCAAACCGAGCATGAAAGTGGATCACGGAAACGACGACAACGACAAGGACGACAGTCGAGGACGACTAAGGTCAACGGATGTAGCCGGCGCGGCTCCCTTTCGGACTTATACTCCGGAGACATTCTAAATTCCTTTTGAGTTGGAAGGGGCAAGAGAAGAGGAGGGGAGAAAGAAGAAGGGAAAAGAAGAACCAAGACAACTAGCTTGCGATGATGCAGGACAGGAGTCTGATTTGAGCAGACCACGCTATATACTAATAAGGGAAACAATTCAACGACGGAAACTCAATCACCGTCCTGTAAAGAGGCCCTACCGCACCAATAACGTTGTTGTGTGCTTCTAGCTTCCCTTCACGTCTTGCATGTGGTCGAATCCGCCTCCGCCCGCCACACGAGACGACGCAGGTACATGATGGACCGCAACTCAACGCAAGTCTGACTTTCTCGAATGTTCAAACGACCAAGAATAGGTAACCCCAAGCGGAAAGCCAGTCCATTGCTGCAACAATAGCAGGAACGCACCACAAGACAATAAGCTTGTCAGTCGTAACAATAGTAATAACCTACTATCTTAAGCTTGTCAAAACATCATGCTTTCCCCCACACCACCTTTGTGCCGTTCTTTGCCAGTTTCTCTTGTCAAAAGTCTGCGCCCTCAAACTCAAAAAACAGAAAGACCGAGGCTTGTTTGTTTCAGCGACTTGATTATGTGAACAACCATCTCATCATGTTCCCAGGGCTTGGAGAAACCTTAAAAAGAAAGTCGAGAGAAAGTCAGAAACCAAACAGTCGACACAACTTGGCCAGCGATCAAACGGACCATAATGCCGCCGGTCCTGTCACGGGCCAGAGCTGCTTGACACCCACCACACCTGCCACACACCACACACCACACCAATCACACCGCACCCACAAACATGGACGTACGCACACATGTAACCGAGTCACATGACGATCCGCCGGGATGCGCCGTCTACTTTCCGTCGATTCAGCGCTCTCTGGTTCCGCACACCCCAAACCCAGAAAGAGAAATCGCCAGCCAGGCTTCCCCCCGTCTGTCGTCGAAACACTTGAAACTTTGACTTGAACCAGCAAAGAAGGGACGCCGAGCCATGCCCGATGGACGACCGAAGACGTTCGAGGATCCCGTGAGACCGGTCTCGCGATCGACCGCAGTATGCGAAGATGGAAAACAAGGCGGAAAGCAGGATGATATTCGAGAGAGACGAACAGAAATGCGGAGGTCCGTATGCCCTTGAAGTTTGAAAACGTTGTGAGTGGGGATGGGAACAGAACAAACGTCAATTTGGCTTTGGTTAGTTGGTTGGTTTACCAGTGCAAATGCTAACGCAGGTACCCAGCGAACCTTCTCGCGATACAGTTGCGGGCGGATGCGTAGCGGCGTCAAACTCCTCACACCAACCTACCCATGGCAACTCGTGGCGATGATAGGGGAGTTGAAGAAGGTCTGTACTTGCAGTAGTGTCCGTGGTCCCCCATCAGACTCGCAGCCTGTGATAGGACATGCGATCGTCAGCCCACTTGGCGGTCAGCAATTCTCAGGATCGACCATGTTGACCGAGCACCTCGGTGAAGCTTGCGAGCGAGTCCATCGTGACCGCGTGTGTGTGGGGACACGGAGAGAATCCCACATGCGAAAAAAATCTCCGACTCGCAATCGAAGCCAAGAGATCCAAAAGAGCCTCGCCGTAAGGCTTAGCTACCTCACATCTCCCGCCGCATTGCAAAAGGCCCCGCAGCCGTCTCAAGAAACCTCTCGAACCGATGTGCTTGAGGATCGCGTTTGCCAGTACCGTAGATCAATCACGAACTCTGAAGGGCAGGTCTCATTATCTTTCTTTTAACTCTGCGAATGAAATATGTCCGTGCCTTGAGTCGAACGATGACACCCTCACAAACAGAGCGGAAAAGGGAAGGAAAGTCTGTCGGGGAGATAGCAGCCACACATATCACACACACCTAAACTGAGTTTCGCTGGCAGGTTGCTTGAAACTTGCCCCCCATCGGCTTCGAATTCCCTCCCTCGTGTCTTTGGTGTGTGTCCGCTCCCAGTCACCCTATCACAATCGATTAGGAGACAAAGTAATTCAGCGCGCTCTACTCCCACTCTCACACACACACTCCATGTCGATTGATACGAGGGCACAAATCGAAGCCGTCATCGCCCGTCTGCCTCCCGGACCTCCTAATCGTACGACCCAGCCTCATTCCGTCTGAACTCTCTCTCGCCTCGTTGGGAAGAGAATCCGTGCGTTTCAGGTACCAGGGGCGGGCGGGCGGCGCGGACTTCTCGACGGCGGACCAAAGGAAGGGGAGGGAGGGAGATCAACGGCCCATAAGTGAGAGAGAGTGAGAGAGCACGCAAGCGAAAAGCTAGCAGACTCCACCGGCTGGTTTCATGATCCGGCACGACTGTCAAGGAAGTGTGACTTATTTTTGGGGAGGGATTGGATGGCTCGGATTTCCACCAGGCATTCCGGAGGCGAGGCTGTCGGGCTGCGGCTCAGAGCTCATGCTGAGCCCGAGAGACAAGCGTCCGATCAACTCACGCCCCCCGAAATGTGGTCAGTGAAGTCGCGCACATTCTCACCGTGGTTGTTGTTGCTGTTGGTTTTCCCTGAGAAGCGAGAGCGAGAGAGGCTGGTTTTCATTATGTTCACACCCGTTCATTAATTGCTTTGTTCCTAGTCTAGGGCACAACGCTGACTTGACAACAAATCATTGCTATGAAATTTTTTTATATAATTTTTACACACAATAAAAAGAGAAAATTGAGGACAGAAAATGAGAATCCGTGTTGTGTGCGATCGCTCTCCCACAGGCACGAGAAAGTCATTCTTCTCGGTGACAACCTTGAGTTCCGCATGTGTGTGTGTGATGTATGTGTCTCCAGGATGGGTGAGGAGGAGGGTTGATTAGGAGGGAACCACAACGTCGACGCGGGAGATTTCTCCCTCAGAGGTCGAAGCCTCTGGAAGGACGAGGATCCTTCATGGGGCGACCTCGGGCTGGAAGTCGGCGCCGGGGACGACGTATCGCTTGGCCCAGCGGAGGCTGCTGTCCTCGGAGCGCTTGTTGGCATTCTTGCCGCGGTTGCGGCCCTGGCCCTTGCCCCTCTGGCGTCCGTTGCCACCGCCGTTGTTACCGTTGTTGGCGTTGTTGTTGTTTCCAGCGTTGCCGCCAGCGTTGCCGCCAGCGTTGCCGTTGTTGGCGTTGCCGTTGCCGCCGGCGTTACCACCGTTGTTGTTGTTGCCGCCTGCACCGGCGCCACCGTCGAGAGGGGGGCCGGTGTTGGAGGAAGGGAACTCCTTGGTCACGACCTCAGGGACGCCCAGAAGCTGGTTGGCGACCTCGATGTTCTTCTTGCCCTCCTCGGTGCCGTCGATCTGGTTAGCCTTGATAGCGGCGGGCAGATCAGCGGCGTTGCCCTGCTGCTTCTTGAGCACGCCCTCGAGGTCCTGGGCGGTCTTGATGTTCTGAGGCGTGTTCTGGGTGGCCGTGGTGTCGGTCTGTTGGACGGGGAAGCAGCCACCAAAGGGACCGGCGACGGCGTTGTTGCGGCAGCGGACTGTGCAGACGTTGCCGGTGGAGGCACCGGTGCACTTGAGGTCGGCGGGCATCTTGACGGTGACGTTGAACTGCTGGGCCTTGGCCTGGGAAAAGCCGTTGGTGCCGGGGACGTTGTTGGTGACCTCGAGGGGGATCTGGCCGGTGGCGGCCAGGGAGTTGCTCGTAGGGTCCAGGTCGCAGAAGAAAGGGCCAGCGCCGTCGGCGTTAACCTGGTGAATCGTGACGGTGACCTCGCTGCCGGCCTTGACCTGGGTGACGGCGTTGGCGGCCAGGGCGTTCTCGGTGTTCTCGCCAATGTCGATGTTGCCGGCGATCTCGGTGCGTCCGCACTCGTTCACGGTGTTGGCCTTGATCTCGGCATCGCGGATGAGCGTGGCGTCCTGTTGGCAGGGGTTGATGGTCGTGCAGTTACGGGCGAGGTTGGGGTCGACTGATGAGATCCGTGTTAGTGAGATGGCCCCGGCTTGGTGAGTGAGTGAGGAAACTCGGACTCGTGAGAGTTCGCGCTGGACGAACCCCCACGAGAGTTTCCTCGCCGTGTCTCCCGCTCACTTACCCTTGAATCCGACACTGGCAGGCGAGCCCGCGTCACCCTGAGCATTAAGGATAGCTGCGTGGCCGTTGACCAACGCCAGCATGGCCGAGCCGAGAATGATATCCTTGAAAGAAAGCATCTTGTCTCCCAGAGACTAAGTTGAATGTGCCCAGCACGATTAAAGGAACGAAGTGAAGAAGAGAAAAGAAAAGGACGTAAGCCCGCTAAGAAGAGCGTAGGCAAGAGAAGTGAATGATTTGATGGGGGGTGGGTAGAGGAAGGGAAGTAAAAAGACGAGACGACGCCGCGAAGGTCATCTTATACACAAGCTCGCGGTCGAGGGCCGAAACGACGTAAACGTAGTCAAACGCCCACCATCTGTGATGTACGCTGATCTGCTCAGATCATCTGCAACACCTCCTGTCGCAAGGCTGTGGTGCTGGGCGGAGACGCGACCCGACCCTGAGCCAGTCTTCTCTTGGCAGATGGATGGAAGCGGACTATAGAAAGGCTGGTATCCGTAGTGTAGGGGGGGCTGAAGCAGGGAGGGATAGAGACAGACACGGTATGGGAGGTTGACGCGAGGGGGGCGAGGGGGGCAGGCAGTTCGCGCGTTGGGTCGAGACCTTGTCAGCGGCCGGTAGCGAGACCGCTCGAGGAGTCGAACATGGAATCGCGAACGTGTGTGACTGGATGGTTTGTTGGTGTTGTGTGGACCTTGAGTTGGGAGTTTGGCGGAGGACCCCTGTCTCCCCCATGTCGATTTCCCCTACCCCTCCCTGTCCGTCCGGACGGCGAACTCGGTTGCCCGCGAGTCAACGGCGCAGTCCTCATAAACGGCGGCTAGCCGTGTTTGGCAGGGCCGAGACAGACGAGAGGTCGGACGACTAGGCGCTGAGGGGGTCGCTTTTTGGAGAGGCGAGCGTGTTTCACAGAGCATTACCAGATGTCCTAGTAAGCAATCCGACAACGGGCCAGGGCCTGTCAGGCTCCCACCCCCTTCCCCCTTCTGTCGACGCTGAAGGGCGGCAGCTGGTGTGCAAAAAAGGTTGAGGCTTACCGCCGCCGTCACCGTGCCCCGTTGAACCATGTGTTCCCTGGGTGCATCGTTGCGGCCTCGTCCGTTGGTCAGGGGTGGTCCCGTCTCTACTCGGCCAAAAGGGGGTCACAGACTCGAGGTGTGATACACGTGCCAAGAGGCAAAAGGTCCAAAGCACCATGCGACGGCGGCGGAGAACAGCAACCTGCGGGAAGAAAGAAACACCAGGCTGGCAGGGCAGGCAAGCAGGCAGGTTGGTTTCTCGTGTGTCGCCTCTCCCTTTCTTGCTTCTTTCGTTCTTTTCGTCCCATCCTGAAATCCTGACGTTGACAGCAGGCAGCGTGGCTACACGGGAGCGGGTAGGACGGGGAGAACGTGGTTCGCTCGTCTGGTTTTTGTGCTGCTTCTTCCCTCTCCCTCTCGTTTCTTCTCTCGCGCCTCCGAAAAAAGCTGAGACCAACACTCGGAGACCGGCCGAAGGGGTCGCCAGCTAAGCCCAAAAGAAGCCACGCAGAGCGAGCCGGATCAGAGATGCCGCCCGATCCATCGGATTCGTGGCTGCTGTTCTGGAGCCGGACGACGGAAGGAAGCCGCGAGGTTGTGTCCTCTTGTGCGATGGAGTAGAGCCTCAGTTGTCCTGTCGAGAAACCGTTTATGACGATCGGGGGCCACTTGCCGATGACCAACTCGGGATCATCTTGTTGGTTTCCACTGCCAAGACCACCACCACGACTTGAAGACTCGGTGACAGACGCGACAATCACTGTCAAGAGCCTTGCCGATAGTGCGATTAATCGACAATCTCTCAACAGCCGGGGAATAATCTATTCTGCCCACAGCGATCCCCGTATTCGACATAAGGTGCAATATAACGTACGGGTACCTGACGGCTAAGAGCGTACCTGCATGGCAAAAGCCGTCAGTCGGATGATGCACAGCTTGGCGCAGTAGCATTTCCAAAAGCTCGCCCCAAAACGAGCAAAAAAATCTCCGTGACGGAAAGGAGAAGCGCGAGATCCACAAGATTCGCTGCAAGGAGTCGCCTGGGGGGTCCCCTGTTCGACATGGATGGCAAGACATGGATGCACCCTTCACGTTTCACTTCGGCCCATGGTCAGAGCAGGTGTCATTCGATCAAGGGCAGCCTCAAGTGGGTGGGCTGCAGCGGCCGTGGGGTGGAGTTTGCGTTTCGAGACGAATCTGAAGCATCGACACTGAGCGACTAGAGTGTAAAAGGAGATAGCTCGGCATCCTATCCTGTGAAGTCGTGTCGTCACTCGTCAGTTGAAGGGCCATCTTGATGGGCTGGAGTCTCGCGACCGGGACCCCCGTCCTCCGTGGGCCCTCGCCTTTGATCTCGTCTCGCGCTGCCCTCCGCAACTGTAACCAGAACTCTGAAGTTTGATTCTTTTTTCAATTTATTCCCCATGCTAATAATGCCCGCGAAAGCGCTCTCGTTTGCTGTGCCTGCACCTCTCGGGCCACTCCTAGACTCCGCGAGCCTCAACTCCTGTTCGACCCGCTTGCAACCTTATGCTGTTTGGCCAATGATCGGGGGATTATGTACGGGCAGACCCTTCTGCGGCACGATGCTTCAACCTTCCTAGATTGCCTTTTTTCCGTTGTGGACATCAACTCACTTGGGTTATTGCCTGTAGCCAACGTCGCAACTAGCAACCTCATTAGTGTTTGACCATTTCACGAAGAAACCCCTTCCCCTTTCTTCTGTTGCTTCCAAGCTTGGTCAGCGTCGGGATGAACCGACGGCGAAGCAATATGCTTCCGAGCCAGTGCCTTTCGTTTATAGTCTGATTTGAACCTCCGATCTCTGTCGCTGACGAGACCCTCAAAGTCAAGCTGACCGTGCTCGGTGAAGCTCGTCATGAGCTGCGGCTCGCCCAAGGGCAGCTGATGGCCCTTGTCGACCTGCCACAGGTGGTACACCTTGCCGTAGAGGTGGACGACCTCTTCCATCTCCTTGTTCTCGGCCGTCTCCCAGATCGAATCGGGCAACGTCATCTGGGGCATGATGAGCATGCCGGATTTGACCTCGTACACATGGCTGTGCCACAATTTCCGCTCCTGTTGGTCGAGTGTCTCGTACAATTTCGGGGAGATCATGTACTCGATGCCGATGATACGTGCGTGGGGCTCGGGACTATCGTAGAGGATACACTGCCGGACGTCGTCGTTCAGGTGACCACAGTAGTGGTTCGCCTCGACGACTCGGGAAGGGTCCGAGGCGTAGGCGTGGAAGGCATTGAGGTGGGCGCAAACGCTGCGCAACGGTGCAAAGTCCTGGCCACGAGACGTTCAGAATTAGCACTCGTGGGCATCCTTGGACTAGTCATCGTTGGTCACGAGCGTACCTGAATGGCCGAGGCCCCTCCTTGAAGAACCTGGTTCTTGGTAGTAATCGGCTCGCCCGCCGTGGGGTTCGTTTCCGGCTTGGTCGCCATCGTTCGTTGGGAGCGAGATTGCGGTGTCCCTAATGAGAATCCCTGGCTGTAGTACCAGAGATGGTGATCGTCTGGGCTTTCCCTTTCAATGTTTTGGTAACTTATTTCCCCAACCTGGATTCCCAGAGAGATGGGTCAGAGCAATAAAACCACAAAATCGGTCGCAGCTGCCTTCCAGATTAGTAGGCAGTGAAGCTGCGGGTACTAATGCGAGACGTGTGTATTTGTGACGTCACGGAATAGGTACTTCGCAATTTCATCATTGTTTGCGCATCGTGACTGCCCAAGCACCTGCCCGAGCACCCGCCCGCTGCACATGTGGTAGGTGCGATCACGTCGTCGGAGCATTCTCTCCGACCGTTCCGGCCTCGGCAGCCACGTGCGGCACGCGGCTCTTCCCGCCGTGGCGTGTTCCGGTTTTTCAGTGGGGGCGCCCCGATCGGCCGGCGCCGAGGAGGGGCAGAGCATGTCGGCCGTGGAGCGGAGATGCCTGCACCGCCGCTGATCGGCTGCCATGAATCACGTCGCTGCACATCATCTCCACCGAATGTTTGAAACGTCGGTACCACCACCTGGGGATGCGATTGCTGATCTTTGACATGAGGATATTGTCAAAGATTGCGATGTCGCAAGTAGCTCCTGTGGATTAAATCCACTACCATCAAGCCTTCAAACAGCATACGTGATGGTAGATAATTAACGTCCCGCCTCTTTGCGACCTTGTATCAACTCATATGGGCTGACGGAGGGGTGTGTTTCCCGTCATAGTCGACAAGTTTGGGAGCCAGCCTGCCTTACTGTGTTGAATGGAATCGTCACGAAATTATTCTCAACTGCGAGGCTTAATTTAATTTTGATTCATAGTCGTGATGCACAGGCAAAGTTGTCAGAGACCATAGTTTCTAGGACATCAAGTAGCGATCAAGTTTAGTATAAGCTACCATGTTGTAAGGCCTTAAGTTAGTTGCTGAGTGTTGTTGTCTTTCGCTCGGCAATGAACATCTCAGAAGTTGAAAGCTGCTCCCTGTTTGTTGATAGGATATTCATTTGTTGATGATAGCAAGGATAACACAACAATGATGACGCTTGAAGTTCTGTTTAAATATATTGAGCTGGCCCCATCACTCTTTCGGTTCTTCGACGATCTCATCTGTTTCTCATCCGCATTCTGACATACCGACCCTTGTTCCATAAGCCTCAGTAGCCCAAAGGATCGTCCGTTCAAGTGTGGCCATACCGCAACTTGGGCAACAAACCCACTACCAATCTCAGCGGGGGACGCGATACATACCGAATCCTTCAAAAGGCTTAGTCAGTCAAGCTGACCGAATAGCCAACCTCATGCTCGGCTATGATCCTAGGTCCAGAGGAATCTCCAGCTGTTTGTTGCCTTCATCGCCTACCTAGACGGAACATCTTATCCATGGCCTGCAGCGCTCCTCATCCACAGTCTCGACGGCCGCTCGTCGAATATTCCCGGGCAGTGCCGACCAACGCCTTTAGCCTGCGGTAGTTGACCGCAGCGGCGAAATGGCTTTCCACCAACACCAGCAAAGCTCTCCTCCGCCAACCTAATCTCCATCCGGAGAGTTATCGGCATCCCACCTGCAGATCGGCGGCGTCCCGGGGCCTCGGGTCATTTCAGACGAACCTCCGACCGCGGGGAAGACCGGGGGTAAAGGCGGAGGAGAGGTCCTGACATCACCCCGCATCAGGCTGATGGGCGGCGCAGCGCGGGGAAGACGTCCACATCAGTCGGGTTCTGGTGATAATGGTGCTGGCTGTTGCCTCATCGGAACTGAGGCGGTCTGTGGACAGACAAAGTAAGGTTTCCGGGCCGTTGATGCCTCATCATTGGCGCGGATTCAACAGATCCTTCGTCGACCGGCTAATATCAGATGTACAGCAACTACACGTTTTCCTTGGCAGAGGAGGGGTATCTCAGTCGGCATGAAGGCATCACAGCGTGCCGAGTGGCGGCAGGTCGTTCAAGAAGGTATATTTAATACACTCAGGTCCGAGAGGATAGAGTAGTAGTCTTCGATAGGGCCAAGACATCATCGACACCGTAACATTCGATCCAGTTCCGAGCCGCATCTTAGGGTAGCATCACGTAGTCGACGTCCGAAATCATCAGCGACAATGGCACCCAGAAAGAGCCTCGGCTCATGCCTCACTCTCTTCCTCTCTCTGCCCGCGGCCCTCGGCACCCCCGTAGCCGCCACGACAGAGGACGTCACGTGTGCCCGGTGCGACGAGGAAGCCCACGGCTTCGCCTCGCTCAACGGTGGCACGACGGGCGGATGGGGCGGTCAGATCGTCACGGCGAAGTCCCACGCAGAGCTGGTTCGTTACGCCAACGTGACGGAGCCGCTGGTGATCCGCGTCGAGGGTGAGCTGCAATCGGAGCCGCGGGGCTACGAGGTGCCGATCCGGAGCAACAAAACCATCATCGGCGTCGGGGCCGGGGCTGCCATCGTCGGGGGCGGGTTCGGCATCACGAATCAGAGCAATATCATCCTGCGGAACCTGCGGGTCAGTGACACGTACATCCCCGAGGACTACAACGGCAAGTCGGAGGACTGGGACGGGATCCAGGTGGACAACGGGACGAACCTCTGGATCGACCACGTGGAGGTACGTTTACTTCCCGTCTGAAAGAGAAGAGCCGCTGACAAACCCAACCTTAGTTCGCCCGGATGGCCGACGGCCTCATGGACCTCCGCAAAGACACAGACTACGTGACCGTCTCTAACTGCCTCTTCTCGTCGCACAACAAGGCGTTCGGCATCGGCTGGACGCCCAACGTGGTGTCCAAGATGACCATTAACGACAACTTCTTCAACTCGACGAACCAGCGCAACCCGAGCGCCGACAACCTGCTCATGTGTCACATGTACAACAACTACTTCCTCAACGTCACCTCGTACGGCAACTATGCGCGCGGCCACACGGCGCTGCTCGTCGAGACGAGCTACTTCGAGCGCGTCAACGACCCCGTGGTGGCGGGCCCCAACGCGACGATCCGCAGCAACTGGCTCAAGTTCAAGGATTGCACGGGCGAGAGGCACCTCGACGTCGAGGGGGCGTCGGTGTTCAACGCCAGCGACTACTACGAGTACTCGCTCAAGGACCCGTACGACCTGCCGACCACCACGCCGCCGTTTGTCGGGCCGCGGGACGACATTGGCATCTGATGTGTTGGTCAGGTCTGCTGGACAATGGATGTAGATAGTGATGCAGTCAAGAATAATGGCACAAATCAGCCATGGAGATCACCTATTTGCCTCTTAGATAGCAACTGAATGCGTGAAACACGAGTTCCAAAACAGCCATGATGTGTGATGCCAAAAAGCAAAAGGAATGTCGTCACCCACAGGATTCGAACCTGCGCGTCCGAAGACACTGGCTTGTATGCTTTTGGACCGGTGAATCCGTAATAGCAGGCCAGCCCATTAACCACTCTGGCAAGGTGACTAAGCGAGTGCGTTGTTTAGAAGACGCTCGGGTGGAGATGCCGATTCACTGCCAGATCTCCGCTAATACGAGGAGATCAGCGCCGCCTGCTGCTGCTCCGTTCCATGAGACATGCTCCACTCCACCACACACACCTCCAGCACTCGCTAGCACGCCTTCTGCCGGCATTGAGACCCCTAAAAGTGGCTGGGCAAGCTGGGGAAAACTTCCGAGTCATGGCGATGATGACATGCAGGGCGACCGGCGCGCTTGGGGTGACCTGCTGCCCGGCCGTATTGCGGCGGTGACTTTAACTAGCCGCTGAAACGTTACTGTTGATGGGCACTGCAAGAGACTGCTAACAGTTAGGGACAAACCCGGTTCGGTGCCATTTACATGAAATCTCGGCAACGTGAGGATGAGATGGGCGAAAAAGAAGCAGCAAAGCCACAGACGAAGGGGACTTCTCTTCCCTCTTCCCTCCCAACCGCTTGTCAAAGTACCTAAACAAACACGTCGTATTTATTTATAAAGATCGGCCGGATCGGCAACCTGCAAAGTAGGCCAAGGTTTAGTTAGTCCCCCCCCCCCCAGCCCCCCGTTCCGCGTCGCCCTTCCCGCTCCGCCCGGGGGCTACCAATTCCCCGAACTCATCCCTTTCTCCTTCTTTCCTGCAATCATTCCATACATGGGCGGACTGTTGGTCCGCTAGAGCCTAGAAGCCGGCAAGAACTGCCAAGAATAGATCGGACGGGAAGGTTGTCCGGCAGAGGCGACAGCGTCATGCCTAGCAGGCTCGCGTCTAGGCGACATTTCTCTGGGTCCCTGACGTCGAGTGACACCAGAATAGACCATGTCACGTCGCTAAGCGACCTTCGGAGCCACTCTTAAGATCGTCATGTTCATTCGATATTGTTCATGTTAATGGCTGGAGGTGGTTTATAAACTTCGGACAAGTCCTCTGCCATCTCATCTCTTCCAGCCTGCACTGCACTCCACACGCATCACACACCAACAGCCACTCGATTTCGTCCGAAGCAAGCATCTCAACTCAATCACAACCCTGACTAATACCACCACCACAACCAACAATCACCACCCTCAACACCGTCAAGATGCAGTTCCGCGCCTCCCTCGCCGCCGCCTCCTCCCTCTTCGCCCTGGCCAGCGCCCGCATCTACGGCATCGCCCTCCCCGAGACCGTCAAGGCCGGCGACGAGGTCAACGCCATCATCGAGACCCAGAACTACATCCAGTCCGTTCAGGACATTGCCATCGCCTTCGGCATCGCCCCCGAGGCCTCCGCCTTCCCCGGCACCCTCCAAACCGTCCTGGGCTCCTTCTACCTCGGACCTGGTTAGTTCCCTCAGTTTATGACATGTGGCGGTCATCAGAATTCTAACCCAAACCCTGTCACAGAGAAGTCCAACGTCCTCGAGAACATCACCGAGACCGTCACCATCCCTGCCGATCTCGCCGCCGGCAAGTACGTCGTCTCTGCCGGCCTCTTCAGCCTGTACGGCGCCTCCTCCGGCCCCACCATCAGCAACTACAACGTCACCGTCACCGTGGGCGATGTCACCAGCGACACCTACGTCGGCAGCCAGTAGTCACGTCACAACTTAACGAATCATTGCATCAATACGGTGTTGGGTCTGCTTTGTTGCATCCTTGCATTTGCTTGGAATCCTCGCAGGGCATTTGGCTCTGTCACGCTCATACGAGATCACGTTAGGGTCGCTCTTAGACATGAATAGTAATTCATAGTGTTTTGTTTATACAATCTCTGGTTCTTATGTAAAGTTGTGTTATCTTGCACCCCCAGAGCGTTCCAGTCTCTCTGTGTGTCCAGCAAGTGTTGAATGCTGTAAACTCGAGTCGGTTACCAAAGATTTCTATCCATGGTCGCTCTCGCACGACTAACCACAGCCCGCTACTCCACGGGACCACATCTAGGTGCATTTTCGTTGATGGCGCAGCGTCGCTCCCCGTTTCCAGAACCTGTGTATGACCCCCGTGGCATTAGCCTTCCAGCTTTCTTTCTTTCGCATAGCACCGGGTCTTGGCAGCATCAAACAGGATCAAGGATGAAATGTGGATAAATGATCCAAGACATGAAAGCCCAGGCCCGGTAGTCACTCACCAGGACAGAAGAGTCGTCTTCCAGTTCCGTCGTTAAGACAGGCCAGGCAATCCGAGTCCTTCTCACATAAACCTGCAGCATATGAGCGGTCAGCTACGGAGGCCCACGGTTGCGCTGGGCATTTAGGGGGTTCAGGGTGGGTGCTCACCGCCGACGTTCCCTTGCCCCAGAACCGTTGAGCCGAACAGGAGGAACGACAGGCGCGCCGACAAGATCGAGAACTTCATGATTTCGAGCGTCTAGGGTATCAGTTGTGCGTAAAAGAGCGAAAAAGGCAACGATGGGCAAGTGTAGTTAAAGGTCCTCTTGTTTGTCGGATTTCAATGGTATGCCGCCATCTTCAGCTCGAAGTGTCAGGGCCGAAGGGGTTTTATACCCAGCTCGCATGTAGCCAAAGCGACGGAAGAGTCATTGAGAGACAGTCCGTGAATGATGCTATTTAATACTCTACTAATCAATAAATCAAACCCACATAATAGACTTCCCCCTCGACAATCCCCTGAACGGGTGATTCTACGGTGTCTTTACAGACGGAGCCTAGGGGAAAGTACCCGTACTTGTGACACACGTGAAACCGGCTATAGGCTCGGCATAGACTGTACTCAGCAATACCGAGTTCACATTGTCTGTTATACTAGTTTCTTACAACATAAGAGTAGGTGTCCTGGCCTAGTCAAACCCAACCCGGAGCTTTCCCGGCTGCAGGCTGTCGTCGTGAGCTTCACACCCACTTGGATGGTTCACGGCCATAACTAAGCTCCGGGATTGCGTTGATTTCTCGCTTGGTCTGAGAATGTCAGATCAGTCACACGTTTCACCCAATACTAGCCCGGTTCGTCTTTTCTAAGATCAATCATCAAGTTTATCGCGCAACTCCGTCATCGATGACCCGCTGGATCTGTGAAAAGATCCGACGAAAACAAAAGCACTTTGAATTTTCCATTATTGAGTTGATTGTGACACGATCGAGATCGGAGACACCCGGCGGACTAGCATCCCTATCTGTTAAGCCCTCGGGGTACCTAGGTGCCTCGGGGGAAGCGGTTTCAAAAGGTGCTGGTCGACGAACTGTAAAGTCAATTACCATTCATCTTACTACAGGAACCGTTCATGCAGCCGACATTGCCAAACTGCTAACCTTGGGTCACAGATAAGGTTCCAAAGAAAGTTCCCGGATGTCTCCAGACCCCTCCCCCCCTCATGTCAACACCGGGAATGGGAGATGATCGAATTTCAGACCCCTCCAATCTGACTTCCCAGGAAACCGGTTTCTGATGGCCTTATTCATCCTAAGCTTTTGGGCTTAGCCTCAAATCCTTCACGGCTTGTTGATGGGCCTCTTCACCGGTGTTCACTGTTGCAAACTCTCAGTCTTCATAGCGTTTCAAAGTAGCAGTTTATCTCTTTTCTTTTCCCCGAATGCATAAAATCATCAAGAAATAGCTACAGATCTCTTGGAACCAGGCTGTACCGGAGCGGTCACAGCGCTGCCTCCAGAAGAAGGGTATTGGCTTTAACATCCGCGCGCAGTACGAACCATGAATATAACCGGAAAAGAAGCAAACCAGGACAAGGGGCCGTGTAAGCCCAAAGTCTTGCCCAACACCCTCATCAACCCTCCAAATCTGTGACCCATGCCTCCTTACTGTATCGCTGGCGCCATCGTGACGACAACCCACCTGACCATCGACTTCTCGTCCTTGAGCGGCGTCCAGTGCGTCGCGAACCGCTCGTCCCCGCGGAACAACGCGCTCCGCCTCGTCTGCAGCCGCACCTCGACGCTGACCGGCGCCCCCTGCCGCAAGGCGTTGCGCACGCGCGTCTTGTAGTCGGACTGGTGGTTGATCATGTTCTGCTTGAGGAACCGGAAGACCTCCTGTCCCGCAACCAGGCCGACCGTGTTGTTGGCCGGGTGGAGCATCTCCATGACGCCTTCCGAGTAGAAGCGGACGACGAACGAGTCGTAGCTGACGACGAGGTACTGAGAAGAAGTGTGTTAGAGCAGTTGACGAAAGAACAGTGTTGTGATGCTCACCTTTGAGTACGCCGTGTAAAACTCCTTCATCTGCGCGTTCAGGCCCTGGCCCTCCATGCGGTGCAGCAGCTTGCCCTCCATGCCCGGGTCGAGCGTGGCCCCGGTCAGCGGGTCCTCGTCCATCTTCACGCCGAGGGCCTTGAGGAACGCTTTGCGCGCCGAGGGCACCGAGCTCGACCGGTGCAGCGGCGGCACCGCCGTCTCGCCGGCCGCGAGCTCGTCGTTGCCCGACGTCGAGAGCACCCGCATCACGTCCGCGTTGCTGTGGATCGTCGTCGAGCAGTTGATCTGGCCGCCGAGGAAGAAGGCCAGCTTACCCGACTCGTTGTAGAGGGGGGCTGTTCACAAGGGTCAGCGTCCGCGCGGTTGCAGCGAGACCTATGGATATGTGCTTACCGACGTAGAGAAGGTTCCAAAAAGGGTCACCGTTCTTCTTGTAGTTCAGAATCAGCTCGACCGACTCCTTCCTGTCCTCGATGGCGGCCTTGAGCCGCCTCACGGGCGCGCGGTCGGTGTGCGCTCCCTGGAGGAACCTGCAGTTCCGCGGGATGATCTCGGCTCGCGAGTAGCCAGTGACCTTGATGAAGCCGTCGGAGGCGAAGACGATCGGGTTATCCGCTATGCTGTCGGCCGAGCAGTCAGCATTTTCACTACATGAGTGGTGCGTAGAGGGCCTTACGCGGGGTTCGTCAAGCAGAAGCAGTCCCCAAGTCCCTGGTAGCTGTGCCTGTTCGAGGCCAGCGCCTTGGTCGCGCTCAGGCCCATCTGGTAGCGCACGAAGCGCGGGTAGACGTCGAGGAAGACGTCCTGCTCGACGCTCTCCTGCAGCTCGGAGAAGAGCGTCTCCATCGAGGGGAGGGTCTTGGTGACGATGGACTTCATCTCGGAGTGGACCGACTTCCTCAGCTCCCCGTTGACGTTGATCTGCTTGGACGAGTCGTCGGACAGAAAGTCCTTGTGTATCGAGGTCATGATGCCTGCCAGATCGTTGAGGGTCGTTTGATATTGCTCGACCTAGTGTCCGAATATGTCAGAATGTCCCCGCTCAAACCCCGTCACTGGGCATGGAGGTGCTTACCTTCTTGAGAAATTCAACGCTCTCGCTGCAAAATCGAGCCTCGCTGAACTTGAGGAGTTGGTGCACCGTTGTCGGGTTCTGCAGGACCACCTGGAAGATGCCCGGCCCGAAGAAGTCGACGGCGCGGTTCGAGCCGTTGCTCGTGACGCTTTGCTTGGACGTCGACTGCCTCGAGATGGACATGGAGTCGTCGCTCAGCGCCCTCTTGTCGGCCGTGGGCGGCCGGTCGTCCGGCGTCAGCCCGGTCTTGACGCTGTAGTCGTGGGCATGCTCGTCGTCCATCATCTCTGCGTGCTTCCTGCTGATGGTGGTGGTGGTGGTATGTGGCATGTAAGTTGCACGGCGCTGCTTGCGTATTTCGTACTGGTCGGGACGTCGTTGGCTGATCGGCGGGGGCTCAGCATCCTCGTACAACCGGTGATGGTCTAGGACGGGTGTCCGCAACTCCCGCTTGTGCGCAGCGAGGGACGCGCCGATGCGCGAGAGAGGCGGCAGGGAGGACTGTCGTGATGACTGCCGGGAGGCGGTCGTTCTACCGCTGCGGCTGTTATGGTGGGCTGCCGGTTTGGAAGCGTCTTCCTCTGGGCGGTGGATGGCGGTTACGGGCGTCGACACTACGCCATCTCTCTCGTCGTCTCCGAGGTCGTCGTGATAGGTATTATGATTGCGCTGTTTTTGTTGCAGTTGCTGCCGTTGTTGCTGCCGCTGCTGCTGCTGCTGCTGGTAGCGGTGATAGTCGTGATCGTCCTCCTCTTCGTAGTCTTGCTCTACTTCCTCTTCCTCCTCCGACTCGTAGATGATGCGCCTGCGAGGTCGACCTATAGGCGGGGGGGTTGCTCCTCGAGGTGACGGATGCGCCCCTCGATGAGAGGATGAGTAACGCTCGCTCTCTACGACCTGGGCGAGGATTCTCTTGGCGGCTTCGATTTCTTCGGCCCGGGGGGGTCGTTGTGGAATGTTATAGTCGCGACGTGACGCGATCCGGCCGCCGCTGTCGATGCTAGCACGATCGGCCAAGCGAGAAGAGGAACGCGCAGGAACGGCGATGGCACCCGTATCTGGCCTGGCATACGAATATTCCGGAGGGATCATATCCGCCCGAGACAAAGGACGGGAAGCGTGCTTAAGCTCGACGCTTTCTCGCCCGGGTCGCGCACGATCCCCATCCCTATCCCCGTCCCTCCCCCTCCGCTCCGTGCCTGACTCGGAGTGACTTCCGACGGCTCCCGCCATGATGCTGGACTCGGACAGAGAACGGCGCAGCTGCTGGCGCCTGCCATTGGGAGCTTCATCCATGTCGCTGTCCTCGGAGTCGTGGCCAATGACCAGCCGCGCCGCCTCGATGGCCGCGGTGTCTACGCGGGGGAGTATCCTCGCAAACAGCTCGTCGTCGACGGTCCCCGTGGGAATAGGCTTCAGGACGTTGCCGTTCCCGGCGCGGGCGAGGGGGGTGGCGTCGTCATCAAGATCATATCCGGGCGCCATAGCTCCCGAGGGGGAAGGGAGAGAGCAAAGAAAAGTCGCGTCGATGACCAATGAACACCAGGTCTGAAGAAAAGACGGTTCTGGGCCAGGAAGAGCAAGGACACAGCCCGCTCACCGCTCAGCAAGCTTTGGCTCTCTTCTTTCGGACGAGTTTGGTGCGGAGAGGTCTCACTCTGCGACCATGTGAGTGGACGTTTTCAGCATAGGAGGGGGAAGCGAAGGAAGGGAGAAAGATGGAGAAGGGAGAAAAAAGAAAGGACCCTGGAGAACTAGAATCTGAGAAACGAGCGGCGCCAGCTGCGCCTCTTGACAGGTCACAGAGGCGAAGGAAGAGAGGGAGACCGCGGAGCAGGGCGCGGCGCCAGGATTTGAACATCTCCATCTTGTTGATTGACTACAGCACGCGCTCGAGCGTTCCCCGTCTGTTAGTGCGCCGCCGGCACTTCACTCAGAGCAGGGGAATGCTCGCCACCATGGTGGGCTAGGGGGGTCGCAGGTTTTGAACCCCCATCGAAACTTGTTTTCCCCTTATCTGCGGGCTGGACGTGGGAGAAGTGACGGACAGGCAGAGCTGCTGCTGGTGATGGGAAATCCAATGCAATTGGCCTGGGCTTGGCTCTTGGCTGGGCTGGCTTCGAGAAGAGATGAGACGACAGGGCAGAACTCGTGATCGGTTCAGAGATGCTACCCCTAGCTATGTGCTCGGACCGCTGGCGGGTCCGCTACGAGCCGGGAGGAGCTTGCAAAGGAGGTGACATTTGTCTCCGGGACTTGGATCCGTCTGCGCTCTTGCGTCCGGGTTCTTGGTGTCTTCTGGGCCACGGAGCTGCTGTTGACGACGACCTCCCCTCCCCCCACCATCCGGGCGTCTGTTGCGCTAATTTTGATGGCATCGTGTTTGACTCGCTCTCTGCTTTGTTCATCCTGACCGGACAGGACCCTTCTCGAGGGTCGGTGGAGTCGTCGGAGATGGTGATCCATCATCCAGCTGGGCTCCAACATCCACATCGGTTGTTTGAAGGCTCCTCTCTAGACCAGGTCTGGCGCAGACTCTTCATAGAATAGTGTGCCCTGAGCAGGGGTCTTGGGATCAGAGATAGCCGAGATGCCTTGCAGAAAGTCTATGACCGTTCAACAGCTTCATCAATGCCTACCAGGCTACCTACTACGGCTTGACCTGCCCTGCAGTCTGCAGAGTGCATGATTTGCGATTCGCAGATTGTGCGTGCCGTTGCAGATGTTACCTCACGCGCCCCTCGAAGCGTGTCTGATGCGACCGTGGGATCGCCGATTCCACTGCTGCTGGCCTTTCGCCATCCTCGCGCGTCAAAGCTTCGGTTATTGCAGGGATTGGTGGTGGTTGTCAACGGGTCCAGCCTCCGGCCTAACAGTCCGATTCGAAGCCACGATCTCCTGCTCTACCGTCCGTTGTTTGTCTCGCTTTTCCCTGCTTTGTTGGAGGATAATAAGCCTGGTATTAGTTGGTTGCCCGTTCCGGTTCATCGTAATGTTAACACAGCTTCTATTACCGCCCATGCTGGCTGCTCTCCATCTGGTGCATTTCCTGCGGCCCCTACCCAGGCCAACCTATTGGAAAAGTCCGAGCGCACCTGTTTTTTTTCTGCCTCTTCATCGTTGGGAAATGAGAATGGATGACGTGGAGTTTGCCCGTTGCAACCCTGCGCCACATGGGTGCGGCTAGAGCAAAGAAGTGCAACATGACGACACAATGATGGGCTCGAGCGCATCCAGAGGGGAAGGGGGAAACTTGGAGGAAAGATTCGTCTGTTTCTCTTCGTTGCCCCCCCTCTCGACCACCTCTGTCAGGCTTCAGCAAGTTTTATCGGACGCATGGTTTTCCCTTCTCTCATATGTATTCATGAAGCTCACCACAGATCATCGAGCATGATCTATCCCGGGAGTTTTACACTAGCGCAGTTTAGAAGAACATGTTCGTCCCAAGTTCGAAGCTTATTCACTTTACCATGAGGGTATTGCTTTTTGGGAAAAAAGAGTGGAACGGAATGTGGGAAATCAAGCTCCTACAAGTGGAGGGAGCACAAGTCCAATGCACAATCCACGATTACACCGAGATCCGGGATGTGAGAAGTGACACCGGCCTTGTCGATCAGCGGCTTCTTGTGCCGCACGCCACGCAGTCCCTCCTTTGAATAGAAGACTTGTATCGACTGCCCAGGTTGCCAGGCTAACTTTTGAAGCTGCACTCCTAGAAGAGCCCAGGTAAACCCGCGAACCCAACAACTCAAAGTCTGGATCTCTCCGTGATCGATCCATCGTGGGGCCGTCCGCACGTCCTTCCTACCGCCAGCGGGCCTCCCGACACACGCGCGCTTGCGGGTTTCGCCCGTCCATCGCAGATCGGCGGGAGGACCCAACGACCGTGCCAAACCAGAATGCCCCCTTGCAAGAAGGAAAGAGGAAAAGCGCGCGTGCGGATGCGAGAAGGTCTGTGGACGAAGACCGCCCAAGGTTTGATCACCGTGCTGCTGAGGTGGTCTCCGGGTATTCGAGGCCCGGCCTGGCTTGAACGAGCCCCTCTTCCCCAGTGATCGCGTAGCAGTAAAGCCGACGTCTACGTCAAACATAGAGTTTCCAGCTTAAAAGTTATGAATGATCCCCGAGTCCTGATTCTTGGCCCGAAACCGTCTCTCCCTGGAATTCCCATGATCAAAATATGTGAGCCACAGTCTAATGGAAGTCATCCCATTAGACCCTGCAAACAATCGAAATCAGATGTGACTTTCAAAGCAAAACTGACCGGTTGGCCTTCTGTTTTCCGACATTGGTTCGAGCATCCGGCGATGAATCAATAACTACCTACCTCCCGGGGAGCCGGGGAGACCGCCGATACGGCTGCCCAGACCCGCTGCCAACGTCATTCGATCCATGGGCTTGCTTGGAATAAAATATCGATGGCTTTACTCTAACACTAACATAGTCTTCCAATTGCCGCTGTGCGCGAATTCTAGAAGGTCTCGCTCTCGCTCTCGCGTTGATGCGGCAGAGAGAGAGAGATGCCTGTTTGGTGTTACCGGTAGGTGGCGTCGAGGCACAAGAAGAAAGGCGGATTGTGCCGCTCTCGAGAACAAAGACAGAGAGGCAGAATAGCTGCTAAATCATCAGCGTTGAGTAAGCGCTTGTTGGACTTGCCGGTTGGGCTGTGGCAACCCAGACAAGTTCGACGAGTTAGCGTTTTTGAATAGGTAGAGGCGCTTCGCTAGTCACGGCAAGCCCCGCTGGCGGCGTCCGTAGCAGCGTCTGTCAAGAAGCCCGGAAAGCCTATTTTAGACTTCCCACCATCTGGATAGAGTTAATTTGTCAACCCTCGAGCTGGCTCCTTCGAATCTGGGGCTGAAGACAGAAGGAAGCATGTGACTCTACAGGCTTGGTTCTTAGTCGCAGCCACGCAACTCGACAGACCCTCAAGATTTGAAAGACGTCGCTCGTTGGCTATCAGGTGACAAAACGCAGGCAGGCACCATCGAGTGCTCGGGATAGGCATGGAAGCAATGCCCCATCCTCGTCCTACAGCATCAACATCAACTCACAGACACGGTTCACAACTAGAAACCCACCCGCCATGGACTTATGAAAATGCCCATACAAACCCGCTCCCTTACGGAAACGGTGCCGAAACCAAAATTGCACGGCTTCGAGGAGGGGTAGAAAGGGACGGACTGAAAACGCGACAGGTACACTCGGAACCCACAACACGCTTCGAACCCCCACGCAAAACCCACAAAACCGCGATGCCCCAAAACCCACGACACGATGCCCACACCACAAGAACACCCACAACGCTGTCGTCGCCAACCACCTGAGCTCGACTCGAGATCAGCAATCAACCAGCGCCGATGGTTTAGTGGTAAAATTCTCCGTTGCCATCCAGCAGCGTCGGGGAGCCGGGGGTTCGATTCCCCCTCGGCGCATTTCCTTTTGCTTCTTAAGGGATCTGTATGTGTTTTTTGCAAAGAGGCATTGAAGCAGAGTTGTTTCTCTTGTCTTCTTACTGTTTACACATACACACAGTCACACACATAAATCCGTAAGTCCTTGTGGTCGTCGGCATAGGTACGGCACGATGTGGGTGTAGTCGTAATTGCTGGTTGTGCTGCCCAACTTATCACCAGCAGCGTGTTTCTCAGTGGAAATTGATTGGATTTGATTGAATACCAAAAGCAAAACGCTCAATTTTTATCCCCGCCATGTATCATGCCATGCCATGCTATCTATCCCATTTAAACACGACCACGCACACGAAACGCCGTTCCCAATCGTTGCCCCCGTTACACTGTGCATCCATTACCAGTCCGGCGCGCTCCCGCACCCGCCGCCGCCGACGAGCAGCTGCGCGGGCTTGTCCATCTTCAGCGGCGCCAGCGGCCTGACGCCGGGCTTCTTGGCCCGGTGCCCGCGGAAGTCGATCTTCTTGTCGAGCTTCTCGAACGGCGAGCTGCCGGCCTCGCCCTTCTTGACCATCCACTTGGCCGTGCCCAGCGCCGCGTCGAGCTCCTCGACGGGCGGAAGCTTGAGGTAGATCATGCCGTCCGGCCGCTCCTCGACGGGGAACGTCGCGATGCTGACCTCCTCGTCGTTCTTGCACCCGCCGCTGGCCAGGTCGAAGTTGCGCTTGTGGTAGGGGCACGACACCCACGGCGCCGAGCGCTTCGCGTCGCCGTTGGTGCTGCACCCCGAGTCGGGCTTCTTGGCGTCGTCGCACGTGTCGGTGCCCAGGTCCTCGCCGATGAGGCCGTCCGACAGCACGAAGGCGCGCTTGTGCGGGCACATCTGCTGCGTGGCGTAGTACTTGCCGCGGATGCGCCACACGGCCAGCTGCGTGTCGCCGCGCTTGACCGTCGCCGAGATGCCGTTGGGCGTCTCGTCGGCACCGAAGAAGTGGCTCGCCGGGAGCATCGGCTGCCACGCCATCGTGGTCCACTTGTTGATGAGGGACTTGAAGTCCTCCTTGGCCGAGTCCTTGGCCCAATACACCGGCCGCGGCTGGTCGCGGTCGAGCTCGACCTCCATGTTCTCGACCGTCTCGTCCGTGTTGTTGAACTGCTTGAACTTGGCCGCGATCTGGGGGTTCTTGATGGCCTCGGCCCATTCGTCGAAGAAGCTGTCGACGAGCTCCTGCATCTGCGCCTCGAGGGACGCGCAGATGCCGAGCTTGTCTTCCAGCACCACCTCCTGCAGGTACTTGATGCCGCCGGGGAGGTTCTCGAGCCAGCGGGCCGTCCGCTGCAGCTTGTCGGCGGTGCGGATGTAGAACATCAGGTACCTGTCGATGATGGGGATGACCTCAGACGGCGGCACGTCCTTGGCCAGCAGCTCCGAGTGTTTCGGCTTGGCGCCTCCGTTGCCGGCGACGAAGATGTTGAAGCCCTTTTCGGTGGCGATGAGGCCGAAGCTGCGGCGGGTTAGCAGGGTCCTGTTCTCGTTGGGTGTGTGACATCACTTACTCCTTGTTCTGGGCTTCGGCACACTCGCGGACGCAGCCGCTGACGCCGCCCTTGATCTTGTGCGGCGCGCGGATGCTCTTGTACCGCTCCTCCAGGCGGACGGCCATGCCGACACTGTCGCCGATGCCGAAGCGGCACCACGTGGTGCCGACGCAGCTCTTGACCGTACGGAGGGACTTGGCGTATGCGTGGCCCGACTCCATGCCGGCGTTGACGAGCGTCTTCCAGATGTCCAGCAGGTCCTGCTTCTTGGCGCCGAACATGTCGATGCGCTGGCCACCAGTGATCTTGGTGTACAGGTTGTACTTGCTCGCCACCTGGCCGATGACGATGAGCTTGTCCGGGGTGATCTCGCCGGCCGACACTCGGGGGACGACGCTGTACGTGCCGTTGCGCTGGATGTTACCGAGGAAGCGGTCGTTGGTCTCCTGGAGACCGTGCATCGGCGTGTCCATGACGTGGCGGTTCCACAGCGACGCAAAGATACTACCAACGGTTGGCTTGCAGACCTCGCAACCGAGCGAGACGGGGTCGTTGCCGGCCTCGCGCATGACCTCCTCCAAGGTCTTGAGCTTCTTGACGAGAATGATGTTGTAGAGGTCGGCACGCGAGTAGTTGAAGTGGGCGCAGAGGTAGTTCTTGACCTCGTTGCCCATCGACAACATCGTCTTGTTGAAGATGGTGGTGACCAGCGGCATGCAGCCTCCGCAGCCCGTGCCGGCCTTGGTGCACGCCTTGACCTCGCCGATCGTCTTGCAGGTGCCGTCCTTGACGGAGTTGACGACATCGCCCTTGGTCACGTTGTGACACGAGCAGATCTGGGTGTCGTCCGTCAGGTCGTCGCCGTCGTCCTCGCCGTCCTTCTTGGCGCCTAGGATGAGCTCGGCCGGGGGGACCTCCAGCTCCTTCATGTTCTTGACGAGCGGCACAAGCTTGATGTAGTCCTTTGTGTCGCCGATCATGATGCCTCCCAGCAGGTACTTGCCGTCCTCGGTGAAGATGTACTTCTTGTAGATGTTCTGGAACGGGTCGCGGTAGGTGAGCGCCTTGACGGGGGCCGGCGGCAGGCCGTTGGTCAGGGCCTCGATTGTGGTCTGCTCGTCCGCCTTCTTCGTTTTCCGCGCGGCCTTGGGTGGCAGGAACTTGGGGCCCTCGGTGTCGGCAAAGTAGTCGCCGAAGCTGGCGACGTCGACGCCGAGCAGCTTGAGCTTGGTGCTGAGGTCTGGCCTCTTGAAGACGCGGGGCTGGTGCAGCTTGGCTTGTGTGAGGTTGAAGGAGAGGACGTCGGCCATCTCGACGCCGGGGCCGATGAGGCCGTACGCCATGCCCTGCCAGCTCGCGCACTCGCCGATGGCGAAGATGTCAGGTACGCTGGTGCTCATGTCGTCGCCGACGATGATGCCGCCGCCGCGATCGGCGCACTTGATGCCCGCCTCACGAGCGAGGTCGTCTCGGGGCCGCACACCCACGGCAAAGCAAACGGCGGAGCAGTCCAGGCGCTCGCCGTCCTCGAAGAGAACACCCTTGACGTGGTTGTCCTCGGTGACCTCGATCTCGCCGACCCGCCTGCTGAGGAGAACCTCTAGACCGAGGGCCCGTACCTGGTCCACGACCATGGCGCCGGCGTCGGCGTCGACCTGTCTGCTCAGAACCCAGCGGCTCCGCTCGATGATCTTGACCTTGTTGAAGCACTCCAGGTCAACCATGGCTTTGGCGGCCTCGAGACCGAGCAGACCGCCGCCGACGACGGCGCCGTCGGTGCCTTTCCTCGTGGCGGAGAAGGCAATCAGCTTGTTGAGGTCATCGATCGTGCGGTACACGAAGACGCCCGTCGCATCGTGGCCGGGAATGTGTCTTGGGAGGACGGCGTCCGAGCCGGTGGCGAGGACGAGCGTGTCGTAGGGGACGACGTCGCCGTTGGAGCACGTGACCGTCTTTGCTTGGGAGTCGATGTCTGTGACTTTGGTGTTCACGTGGTATCCGAGCGCGCCTTCTGGAGCGTTGCGGTACTGCGATGGTCAGCAGGAGGGTAACAGACAATCGCACGCGAGAGGAGGCAAAGCGTACCCATTCTTCGGGATTGAGGTAGAGGTTCTCAATCTTGCGGTGATCGAAGAAGCTCGTCAGACCCACACGGTTGTAGGCCAGATACGGCTCCTCTCCGATTATCGTTATGCTGTATTGGTTTGTTCTTGCGTCTAGTTTTAACATCTTTTCTCTGGAAGAGGTGTCAGCAGGAAGACGCAGCTTCTGATTTGCTTCGATAACTCACACAAAGGCCATGCCGACCATGCCGAGGCCGACAACGACGAGTCTCTTTCGTTCCGCCATCGTGAGATGCCAGAACGGTCTCGGAGACACGTTGAACCCAGAACCAAGTAGTGACAACACAAAACGCTGAAGAAGAATAGAGGGGAAAGGAAGAGGAAGAAGAGAAGATCGATTGAAACGCGCGCAGATAATATCCCTATTAAAAGACGCATCCGATCTTCGACGTCCTCAGCGAACAATGAAGTCAGTCAAGGCCACACACCCCCCCCCCCCCCCCCAAAACAAGACGATCCGCCTGGACGAGATGAGCATCTCCGGAGACAGCTGGTCCAGGATGCGACGGCGCGTGATTGGCCGCGCAAGGGCGAACCGGCCCCGAGATCTGGAGGAAGCATTTCCACGGTTGTAGGGGGCATAGAGTTTCTTTGGACACACGGGCTTGTTTGCGCCGCCATGCGCAGGCGCAAGGGCGATGTCATGGAGGTGGCATGGTAAGTGCAGTCGGGTTGGGCGATAAGAGCAAAGCGCACCACGGGCCAGGCAGGTTGCTAGGGAGGTACCACCCCGCCATCAGATGATAAGGCAGGACCCCTCAGCGAATCACAGGCGCAGCACCGCGGCCCGCAGCGGGCGGCTCTGCCATCTCCCGCGGAGAAGACAACTACGGGCCCATCTCGCCGCGTTCCCTCTTCCCACTGAAACCGCGGGCGCGTGGGGCGTGGGGAGATTCTGTCGGGTGCTCCTAGGAGAAGCACCTCCCAAATGACCTCGTCTGCTCTGCGGCGCAGTGTATTTTTCTGCAGAAGGAGGCCGTCTCGATTACCCCTCGGATTCTTTGCGGTACGCTGTCAACAGATAAGCGGGAGCTTATTTGATTTCCTCGGCGCCTCATTGGACGTCCACTGCCGATAAGGCACCCTGAGCACGCGGGCGCTTGGCTTACACTAGAGATAAGGATAAGACACCCTAGGAATACGTACAGATACACACCTCCGTACACTGTCCATTTCGATATCGAGATTGACGTCCGGAAGTCGAGGGCAGCGCATCCTACCGTCCCTGGTTCTCTCGAGATACAATTACCTCACCTTGGATCAGGGCCTGGCTCTGCCTTTACCAAGTATTACTATGTATGCAGGTGGCGACAGATCGTCATCGCCCGGACCGCAGCATTACTTAGGTAAGGGCATTGCAATGTCTGATCATTTCTGATACCACCAACAATCGTACCACGAAAGTCGGTGACATTAGCAATCGGAATTCGGCTCGGTGCTGACTGGACAACACTGAACCGCAAGCTCACTTCCATGTGGGTTCCAACTTCCAGGTCCGAGCCTCGCACCGCACCGCATTGCCGCACGTCACACAAGCTGTCAGTCATGCCGGACCATCGTGTTGGTACACACAAACCCTCTGTCTATTTTTTCCTCCGCTGCCCTGTCTAGGAGGGGGTATCACCAATAGTGTACAGTATATTGCAAAACCTCCCATTTCTTCGTATGTCCCGTTGGATCACGCCACCCTCCGCACGCCGAAAAAGTAGTTGCCAACCTTCTCGCTGCCCTTGACCTCCCGCCACCCGAGGCCAGGCACGTAGACGACGCCCAGCATCCGCGGCATCTCCCACCCCTTGCCCATGAACATGCCCTTGAGCTCGTGCGCGTCGATGTACTTGCGCCAGTCGTGCGTGCCCTTGGGCACGATGCCCAGGATGTCCTCCGCGATCAGGTTCGTCGTGAACCAGCTCATCCACGTGCGCGCGATCGTGCTGCCGACGAGCCAGCCTCCCGGCCTCACGAACGGCGCACACCGGTCCAGGAACTCCTCGGGCGACGACACGTGCTCCACCACCTCGAACACCGACACCACGTCGTATTGGTCTTGAGGTCCCGCCGGCACGGGCAGGCTCTCGATCGTCGCGGAGCGGTACTCCAGCCTCCCGCGCAGCGCCGGGTCGCGGCGGGCGTGCGCCCTCGCGACGGCCAGCACGCCCGGCGTCGGGTCGATGGCCAGCACGCTCTGGGTGTCCGGCAGGCGAGCCGCGCTCTCGGCGAAGATGCCGCCGCCGCAGCCGACGTCAAGGAAGCGCCGCGGCGGCGCCGTCGGCGGGTCGTACTGGCTGTTGAGGCAGTCGCGGATGAAGTTATGCCGCAGCGGGTTCATCAGGTGCAGGAGGCGGGACGAGCCCTGCGGGTCCCACCAGTCGGCGGCGAGGGCGTTGAAGTGCTCGACCTCGTCGGGGGAGACGGAGGAGAAGGTCGAGTGGCGCCGGACCGGGGCGGCGGGCGTCGTCGGGGTCTGCGCGGGTTGTGCTCGGAGGAGGATGGGCGACGCGTTCGCCGCGCGGGACGAAGATGCTACCGCTGCTCCCGTCGCAGGGTTCGTCCGCCGCAGGGATCGCAGCAGCGTGGCTGCCGGGCGTGACGAGGCCATCTTGGGGGTGGTGTGCTTGTGATGATGTGAGGATTGAAGAATCCCACGAGGAAAGAATTGATGACAAAGCAGGGGTGCTCAGTCTCCAGGGACGAGAATTCCATCCATCCAAGCATGACCTCGGCGCCGATCCACCGACGCCCCGTCGATACCTAGGTACATCCACACCTATGGGTCTCGGCTTACTAACACGCAGACCGCGCGGGTGTTTCCGCAACAGTTTGTCAGCGCCAACAGCGCCTTACATAATCCCGCAGCTGTCAGCAGCAAGTCTAGTTTCTCCCCGCCGCCAGACCCCTCACCACCACCCAAAAAAAAGCCCGACCGCCGACCGAGAAACTAACAATCAACGCCGCGCGCAGGCCGAAATCCCTCGGCGCAGTCGGCGAGCACGCGCGCGGGAGAGTGACAGAAGCACGCAACCTACCCGGGCCCCAGGCGCATGGGTCTGTTTTTCTCTCGGCGCCGCAGTTGATGACACGATATGGCTGAGGACCCCTCCTCTAATACCTTGGTACTATCTCACACATCGATGACTCAACAACCACTAAACCACAAGGACTATCAGCGCCTGTTCTCCGTGCTCGGAACAGGCGGGGGAGATATGATTAGACGGGAGGGTGGTTCTCACCGGAACCAAGGAAGCAAGAAAATTAATACCATATCCATCAAAGTCAGAACACGTTGCAATATAGAGACAATTAACCCCCTCCAAGAGCGCAAGTGCCATTCTCTGTCACAAGCCGCATACCTACCAACTTACCCATATCTACCGGTTCGCGTCGGCACCTCTAAATCCCTGCCAGGGTACGTGCATCAGTGAAGAAAAAAAATAACTAGCACCTTAAGGGACCACCACCGAACTTTCGACCACCACCACCGCCAAATTACCCCGTCGGCATCTAGACACCGACCGCCGCCGCATATCGCACTTCAACAACCCCTCCTCCCTTCCGCACTCCACCTCTTCTCTCGTCCACGACATATCGCCCGCCACCACGACGAACGACCACGACGACCACTTCCCCCTTTCCCATTGGAACTTCGCCCAGCGACACAACACAAATCACGATGCCCTCCTCAACAATAGACGAGTCCAAGTTCGACTCCATCCCGGACGCAATTGAGGCATTCCGTAAGCCCCCGCCAGAAACCTCCCCTCGCACGCGCGCGCGCATTCCCCCCTGCTCTAGCTAACCCGGGAGCCCACCCACAGGCAATGGCGAGTTCCTCGTCGTCCTCGACGACCCCTCCCGCGAGAACGAGGCAGACCTCATCATCGCAGCCGACACCCTCACCACCGCCCAGATGGGCTTCATGATCCGCCACTCGTCGGGCTACGTCTGCGCCCCCCTCGCCCCGCGCCTCCTCGACGCCCTCAAGCTCCCGCAGATGGTCCCGACCAACGAGGACCCCCGCGGCACCGCCTACGCCGTCTCCGTCGACGCCGCCGACGACGCCGTCACCACGGGCATCTCCGCCCACGACCGCGCCCTGACCTGCCGCGTCCTCGCCGACCCCTCCTCCGGCCCTTCCGACCTCCGCCGGCCGGGCCACGTCCTGCCCCTGCGCGCCCGCCCCGGAGGCGTCCGCGAGCGGAGGGGCCACACCGAGGCCGCCGTGGACTTCTGCCGCCTCGCCGGCAAGGTCGAGGCCGCCGCCATCTGCGAGCTCGTCGACGACGGCGACGTCGTCGAGGGCCGCGCCGTCCACGAGAACCCGGGCATGATGCGCGGCGAGCAGTGCATCGACTTTGCGCGGCGCTTCGGCCTCAAGGTCTGCACCATCGCCGACCTCGTGACCTACCTGGAGAAGACCGAGGGCAAGCTGGCCGTCAACGGCTCGTCGTAGGAGGGGTAGGAGGGGCGTGGCATGCACGGGGATGAGGGGGTGGGGCGTGTGTGCTGAGGCTCTTGGGGAGAGCAGTGGCTGGGACATAGAGGCGGGCCGAGCCCGAAGACCGGCAGGGGTCTATTTCGACTACTTGCCATCAGTAAGGCTCTTGGAGAATTTTCGTCATATATAAACACGTGCGAGCGCCCGTTTTGCTGGCGCGGTTGGACATCTGGTTGGTAGAGAGCATCAGTCAACGAAAAAAAGACAAAGCGCGAGCGCACGCGCGCGACAGCGAGAGAGATCGAGAAAGAGAGAACGACACCACTTTGATACCGGCGAGTGTAGTTATGCCCAATGTACGATACACTGTCTGATAATAATGATGCAGTGCCCCCCGCGCCTGTGGCAGAACGCAAGGGGTCCGGCCTTCGTTTAAGAACGCCAGCCATGCGTAAGTAATACCTCAACAATCCGTGTCCCCGAACGCCACGCATGCACCTACGCACTCCCTACTTCATGTCGCTAAGGTCCCTGCCGAGGCCGTACGTGGTGTTGGCCGGCTTCGCGTCGCCGGGACGGTCCCACGCCCACAGGTCACGGTATTCTTTTTCGAGCGTGCCATCCAGCAGCTTCACTATGTACTCCCCGATGACGGGGAAGAATTTCCACCCATGGAACGTGCCGCCGGTGGCAATGTACAGGTTCTTGGACTTGGGGTGTTCGCAGATCGTAAAGTCGTGCGACGGAGTGTATGCGTCCCTTCATCGACGTTAGCTGCGTCCGGAGGCAGATAGCCAAGAACCAAACTCACCAGCAGAAGCGAATTTCCTGGACCTCGTTTTCTGCCAGGTGACCGCCGAACAGCCCGTTCTTCACGTTGGAGATGCGCTGCTTGATCTCCTCGGGGAGGTTCGCGGCGTCCGCCGGAGTCCACGCAGTCCGCTTGTCGTGCGTCGGCGCGACAGACATTGTCTCGCCCGTAACAGGGTGCTGGTCGTTGTTCGTCCAGGCGGCGTCGCAGTTGAACTTGGCAATGCCGTCGATCACGGACATGAACTCGCCTAGGGCAGTCAGCAGTAGATCTTTCGCCGCCGCCGATCAGCATGCTTACCCATGACGCCTTCCTCGCGATTCTTGAAGACTGGAATGTCCTGGAACAGGTCCTTCTGGTGGTCCTCGATCTTCACCGTGAAGCTGATCGCGCCGGCGGCTCGAATTCGATGGCCTGCGTGGAGATCGGTCCTTTCAGGGGCGCTGTCGACGAGGAGCGAGTTGGTTCGAGCTCCCGTGCACAGCAAGACGGAGTCAGCTCGGAGTTCCCTGCCGTCGTCGAGCTTGGCGCCAGTGCAGTTGCCGGCATCGCCAAAGAGCAACGTCTTCACCTCGCCGGTGACGAGCTTGACGCCGTTGCGGAAAGCCGCCTCGCGGACGTCTCCGAGGGCGAACTCGGCCTCCACGAAGCCGTAGTCCGGGTTGAACATGACCTTATCTATCCCGCCAAAGGTGGCTTCTCTGAAGGCAGGCCATGTGGATCGTACTTCTTCAGGAGACATCCACTTGGCACTCGTCGGCAACCCGAGCTCGTGTCGTTTGGCGAGGCTCTTCTCGCTGAAGTCGTCCGGCTGAGCCCTCAGGAAGCCGACCTTGTGGAAGTGTTTCGAGTACAGCGGAACGGCATGCCACCTGCGCATGGCCTCCATCGCCAGAGTGATGTAACGCTCCTCGTCGTAATCATCACGGACGATCTTGGACTTGTCGTGGGAGGCGCACGCGGGGTTGGGACCTTCAGTCGGGTCAACGAGTGTGATGTTCCAGTTAGGGTACTTGCTGCTGAGGGCGAGGACCGCCGAGGCACCAAAGATGCCGCCCCCGACGACGACGAGGGTCTTTTCCTGGGGCTTGGAGAAGGAGATGCCCATGATGAAAGGTGTCTGATGGGTTTTTGTTATGAGTCTAGAGCGAGTCACTTGAGACTCTCACAAAACGCCACCTGAGGACAGGCTCGGGGCTTTTATAGACGAAGCATCGGCTTCCCCCAACGTCGAAGCGGAGCAGGCATTGGCCAAGTATTACGGTCGAACGCGAAGACGCCGTTTCGACCAACGGCCGCCGCCAATATCCCGTCATCTCACTGTATGCCAGGCCTTGTCGACCAGCTCGCACCGCGTGGCGGACTTCCGCTCCAAGGCGTCCACTTACATGGCTCGTCTGGTACGAGTCGTCCACGGGCCACAAGGTCGGACAGGCTCGTCTCTGGGTATCATTCTCACCCTTACCCTTTCCAAATTACACCCTCTGTGTTTCTCACACTCTCTCTCCCTTCCTGGGAACATCCGCGTCGTCAGCTGGAACGATGCGACTCGGTAATCCTTGGACAGCCGGGCGGCCGCGCGGGCGATTTCAGGCGGCATCTGCGGTCTCGACAGGGACGGGAATAGCCCGCATCGACCGGAGCCATGGCATCGCATGGGCCGATGCGTGGAACTCGTGGACGTCTTCACGTGATATGGGGTGGCGAAAGAAATAGGATACGTGCGCTACATCCCGGCGGGGGCTCATCTTGCTCTTCGTCCAGCCAGAGGGAGGCAGGCCGCGGCGGGTTGAGACAATAAGGGCTCCATCCTGGAGGCAGGCGAGAGATCTGCGATCCGACTAAAGTTCCAATTCCGTGCCATCGATGCCATCGATTGGGGGGAAACGAGATGCGCACCCAAGGAGCCGTCGTTGCGAATGAGAGACGGCTACATGACTAACAAGAGTGGGTGTAGTCAGCCGAACAGACACTGAGTACACTAGGTATGAACCGGGTATGGCAACCCAATTGCCATCCCATCCTCGCCTTACCTACCTGCCTCGCCTGCGTATGGTTGGTAGTACCTGAAGCAAGGGATCGAGGGAGGGAGGGATCGAGGGATTGAGGGAGGGGTACAGCGGGAGGGGTCACGACCAACCTGGATGGAAAATGGGTGTGGTTGGAGAGAAGTCAGAAAACACCAGCCCTTTGCCTTTCCCTTTCCCTTTCCCTTTTCCTGCCTTGCCTTAGCTCGGGGCAAGGTTGGTTTAGCTGGCCAGTGCTGGTCCGGTCCTTCAATGGATTAGGTACAGTGTATGGGGGGGGGTCCATCGATCTCGAGGAAAGAACGCTTCCACTTTCCTCCTCATTCTTTCCTAGTGCGGTGCTACGGGTAGCTTATACGCTATGGATGATCCTTCTCTCTCGCTTTGGACGGCGGAGAGACGTCCGCTGGGTTGCTGATTGGGCGGGCTAGGTATCATGCCTACCTAGGTAGTGTAGCCCCGCAGGGCCCTTGACCGTTCCATTCCGTTGTCCCTACCTAGGTAGGTCGACACCAGGCAAGGTAGGAACTAGGAACACCTTTCCTAGCGTTCTTTCCTCTGCGAAGGAGGATTTGTGTGGATACCTTCCCACTTCCCTCGCTATCAGGGCCCAACACGAAGTGTTACTTTCCCTGCCTCACCACGCCGTCCTTTGTTCTTTCCTTCTTTCCCTCTTGGGGGTAAGTTGAAGGTACTTACCTACGTTCCCTCGTCTCGTATCCACCTGCCCGTAAGACAGGTAGGTACCTACGGATAGATAATATGCAGTTGCTTGGTTGATGGTGGCAGGTACCAGTGGTACCTTGAAACCCTGATTTGCGATCCGGGAAGTCGCCGAACCTGGAACGGCGCCATGTCGCTAACGCAGGAAAGAACGGATTGAGCCTCGCGCCTTTCCTCTTTTCAACGTCTAGGATAAAAATAAAAGCGGATATTCTCAGCGCATGCTCGGTCTCCCGCGGGCGCCACCAACAAGAGAATACACAATCCGGCTCCTCTCGCTGCCTTGCAACTTCCCCTGTGTGCCCAACGACCAGGGAAATGGGGGGGGGAGGGAAAGGGGAAGGGAACACCATCCAATACCTGGCATATCGATACGAGGACAAGAAATCAGGCCAAGGTGAGGTCGTCTTTCGCATGACCTCTCTTCCCCCACCCATAATCCCATCCCCTCCCTTCGCCGGGCAGGTTTCCGACTTTTGGGTTCAAGGCCAAGATATCAGATTTGCCTTGCTCTTTTGCCTCTCAGAGGTTCCTCCTCTGCTCCCTATTTTTGCTTTGCCTTGCCTCGACTTTGCCCTTCCTCGTTGCCTTCTATTTGCCTCGCCTTCACACGTCACATATCATGTCAACTATCACACCTTCTTTTTCCGTTTGGCGCAGTTGCGCGTATCCTGCCCGGGGTGCCGATATCACGATCGTGATGGATCATACGTATTCCTGATCCACGACGGGCAGTTGGATGTATACATAGTATACCGCCGTTGAGTTGCCCCTCCCCTCGCTCTTCGTTTCTTTTCCATCGGCGGTCTAGAATCGCCTCTAGATGCACCGTCGTGCATGGGAAGATGGGAGGGGAAAAGAATCAGTTGCCAAAAGGGTGGCCTGCCTGCCACCCTCATGCGGTAAGTTCGAGTCCGCATCGCCAACGCCGCGTTGCAATCTCTCTTTCTTCCAACCCTCTCCTCCTTCACCCCCGTCCATCCATCACAAACCGACCACCGCTGCCGCACACTGCACCTAGGTGCCTAGACGAGGTCAGGTACTGGCCCGGATCAAAGTCCACTCTCCTCCCCTTTTTCATATCTCCTGCATGCCTTCGACAGAAATCACCTTGCGTCAGCATGGCTTTTGAAATGCCATGTTAAAAAAGACAGAGGACCTCGAGGGGACAAGAGAGGGGTGGCGGAGGTGGTGTCCGCCTCAGGCCATGCCTACTACCTACACCAACCTACGGATACCTTTCCAATATTTCCGTCCCTCAGCCAAGGCTTGCCTGGCTGCGACCCCCTCCACCACCATTCCATCCAGCGTTAGCGTTGGCGCCGCCTCTGTAGGTAAGTTACAGACAGGGAAAGGGAACGGACGAAAAAAATATCTAAAGAACCAAAAACTTGGAAAAGAAAAAAAGAATAAGAAAAGAGGAATCGTAGGCGTCTGCGTTCGCGTCTATGCCGCTCTCGCATCTGCTTATCGTCCAGTCGGCCATCTTCCGTCGCATTCTCGAAAGAGTCGTTCAAACGACTCCATGCTCGAACACCTCTGGCGCAGATGGAACTTGGATGGAAAAGATCGTCTGTCTTAACTCTATAGACGCGCTGTCTCTTCTCGGACACCGATTCGAGAATGAGACTCGAATGCGAAGAGAGACAGACACACCCGCAAAGAGAAGAGCCTCTTCCCCCTCGTGGTGTCAGATTTGTCCTCACGACTCTTGAAGTTGGGACTTCGAGGGTGACACGAACTACAGAGTGTGGGTTACACACGGCTGTTGTTGTGCAGGGCACATCGCACATCCGCCACGCAGCAAGCCAGCCTTCCCTTCCCACATAATATCCGTACCCTTCGCCAATCCCCCCTGCAAGGAACACCAGGGCCCAGCACCTGGGAAACATACGGTGAATGAGACCGACCCCCCCCCTTCCTCCTTCCTCCTCCACCACCTCCACCTCCGCCTCGTCTTCCCCCGGTCGTCGCCGTACTTCCGCCGCCCGCGCCGTGTCATGTTCAATCTTTCGGCCTCCTTGCGTCTTGGGCCGAACGGATCCCACCCGGGTGACGAGAAAATAAATGCCCGCTTTTGCCCTGCCTTGCCCTGCGTTGCCTGCCTACCACCAAACAAGCGGGCCTTGGTGCCGGTAGGTATGTATGCAAAGAGCCCGTCATCGTGAGAACCGGGTTCCACCGCCAACGCCAACAACACCACCAACAACAACTGCTGTCAGCAAATCTGCTCTCCTGATGTGACCAGTCAGTCTGGGGCCAAGGTTGGACTCAGTCCAATCTCGGGCATCCCGCCAGTTGGTTTCGTATCGCGGTAGTTGCTGCTGATGCATGGCATCGGTCGTGTTTCATTGCCTTCCTACCCTACCTACCAACCGCACGCAAGCCCTCGCGATGCAGATTTCGCGAGGCAGGGCAAGGCAAGGCAGGCAGGCAGGCATGTAAGATGATGATGTTGCAGAGGCTGATAAATCAGAACCCGTCGGTGTTTGTTGCCTCGAGAAGCTGGGCGGCACGTCCGGGGCTCGCGCCGCAAGAGCAA
The DNA here is from genome assembly GCA_027406025.1 of Colletotrichum musae. Classification (NCBI taxonomy): domain Eukaryota; kingdom Fungi; phylum Ascomycota; class Sordariomycetes; order Glomerellales; family Glomerellaceae; genus Colletotrichum; species Colletotrichum musae. Next base: position 4,027,843 of record JANVYC010000006.1, read on the forward strand.
CCGGGGCCCATTGGATCGATTCAATCGTCAAGTAGGTAGATAGATACCCTCGATACAAATATTTTGATTGTAACTAAGAGCACACCGTTGTTTTCCCTGAAACTTTGGCATCGCATGCTGACGCCCCTCCATCATGCGCTGGATCCGTTTGAATGTCCAACCATAACAGGCATGAGTATGACTGTAACCCTCTTTCGCCGCCCCCTAAATCCCAATCGAGGCGGCAGGCATGCACGCCTCAACTCAAAGTGACCGTTCGTGATCCATCCCACATGACATAGTGTTAATAATAATAATACATCGTAGCAACCACAACGCCAGTCGTCTCTTGCCCCATATGCCCCAGGTTTTGAGGGGGGTTCCGCGGCCGGCGGTACAACAAAAAAACAAGTGCATTGGCCTGGTGTTATGCCAGTGCCATCCCGTGCCCGAGGGATGTCCTCCCGGAAGCCATCCGGCTGCAACGCCGCGTGCGCCCTCGCTCATCGTCACTGTCGCCGTGACCCTGCTCCGTTCGTTCCATCTTACAAGGTGATTCGGTGCTACCCCCTTCCTACTGGTATAGGGAAGGGTTCGTCGTGCTTGACGTTCTGCATGTGCCTGACAAGCTGGTCCTTCCTTGCGAACCCCTCCTTGTTCGGACATCCAGGCATCCGGCACTTGTGGGGTTTGGAGTGTTTTTGTAGGTGTTGTCTGCGAGGCATTCGTCAGTGGGAAGCCCGCAAGGCACGGGTCGCAACGGTCAAACTTTACCTGTACATGCAATTGCGACTGAAGATCTTTGGCCGTCCGTCAGACTCTGCGCCCCCCTTCGTGCATACCCTCCAGTAGGGACACTTGTATCGCCCTTTGCCCCGGTGCTTCAACGATTCCAGGGTGACGTCCTTCATGTCCATATCGCCAGCAGAAACCATCTTCTGAATGTCTACCATGATCTCGTGGTCCACATCACCGCCGCCGTCGTCTTCGTCGCCAAACTGTGAGGACGATGGCGATGGTGACCTTCGATCGCTATAACGATCACTGTAGTGGTGCGTTGTCGAGGCAGACGCCTGCGATGCCACGGCAGAAAAGACGCCGACTCCTGTTGAGACGGAAATGGACGACCTGGAGCTTGATTCCGAGGGCACCGGCTGGCGGGGGAGCTCCTGATGGTTCTTTTCCAGTGGCGGAGATGCGAGTATCTTGACTTCTTCCAGACTGGGTTTCAGCGCGTGGATCTTCTCACCCATGTGCCTGGCGGACTGTTAGCGGCTACCCGTCCAAGGCGAATCCGACTCGTCTCCGAGCAGCACCACACGCACCTAAGCATCTTGCGCTGCGAAGTCGAGTACTCGAGAATGCTCATGTTGTGGCAGTTTGGCCCGCGGTAGGCCTGGTCTACGATTCGATATCCCGTCGAGCGCAGACGTTCCTCGCTCACCAGACGATCGAAGCAGTCGCTGAGGCCCTGGGCGGCGTGAATTAGGACATTGCCGATGTATGCCAGCGAGGCTTCCCCTTTGGTCTTCGAGGGCAGTGACCCTAGACAACTACTAAAGGCCTTTTCAAGCAGCTCGCGAGCCTCTCTCTCGTCATCGTCGTCGGGCTGGTGGTTGACAATCGAGTTGATTGCGAATGCTGCCATATTGGTGGATCGAGTTGGAGCTGGGGCTGGACGAAGCTGAGCAGCATGCGAGTTTCCGGGCGTCTCTTTCAAGCAGCAGTCGGCCAGGTTATCAAAGCCGCGGCGACCATGGAATGCGAGATTGGAGAGGCAGACACAAGACCGTGGGCCGACTGGGCGGGCGTAACGTCAAAGGGCCGTTGGTGGTGTTGGCTGAGCGGCTCAAGAAACAAGGCAAGTGGGTCGTCCAGATGGGAAAGCAAACGACGTGATGCGATTCTGAGCTCGATGGGCCAACAAGAAGGCAAAGAACACGAGTGAGACGAAAAAAAAAGTTGACAGGAACGAACAAGAAGGGGGCGCGGTTGCTGGGGTGGAGAAGCGCTCAAGTTCAAGGTCCCAGTCCAGGTTCAGGTCCAGGTCCAGGTCCAGGTTCAGGCCCGGGTACAGCGTACAGGTCACAACTCAGCAATGTGAAGAGGGATTTGTGGCAAGGGGGAAGAAGATAGTGTTGTGAAATGGACCTCTAGGTAGGTGGGGAGTAGGGAAAAGAGAAAAGAGATAACCCCCCAAGACTCTAGCAGGCTCGGGAGGATAAGGCAGTGACGCTGGGCTAAGTTGGGAGGAGAGAGGTCATGGAACCGAACCATCAGATCAGGCCGAACAGCGCACGGAAGGGAGCCACGGTAAGTGGCCCTAGACGAAGGCAAGTGGAGGAACCTATGGACGGCCGAAATTCCACCTGCCGGGGGAAAGACAACGAACGGGCACGAGGAAAAACAAGAGAGAGGGAGAAGGCAGAAGAAGAAACTGCGCGTGGACGAGGGCGTGGAAAGAGAGGCGAGGCATGGATGTGCGTTGGAATTGGTGTGTGTGGACGTGGACGGGGGTGTTTGGATGTCGACCTAGCCTTGGAGAGAGAGAGGCGAAGAATTGGATGGGTAGGTACTTGGGTACGCAGGTAGGGTGTTGGGGAGGTACCTGGGTCGTGGTGGTGGGTGGGTGTGCGTGGTGAGTCGCCGCGAAAGTCCCTTGCCTCTCACTACGCCCGTATCTGTAAGTCAAGTAGGTACCTACCTGGGCCCTATAGCAGGCAGATAGGCTGGCCAAGGAGAGAGCGGGAAGGGCAGATATGCGGAGCCATCCAGTGAAGACTGACAACGACGACACTGGCCATGGCTTCCTTCCTGGATTACCAGATGGTATTCTGCGTGTCTGGAACAGCGGATGCCGCGCAAGCCAATAAGAATTGGCGGCGACACCTCCGCCAGCGCCCGTGGGCATTTCTGGCTGATACTACGCCTTTCCCTTAGCAGCTAGGTAGGCGCTCTGCCTAGGTTAGGTTAGGTAAGGCGAAGGAGACAGAGTGCGCCGCAAAAAGTTGGAGATGTCGACGGGACGGTGGTGTTGACAATGGAGACGGCGAAGGGCGTTACGATCGAGGGAAAGGGGGGCCGCCGATGGGTACTGACCAGGTTAAGCACGTTAGTGTAGGTATCCGTAGCAGATGTGCGTGCGTCCCCGCAGCAGTAAGCAGCAACTGACGAAAGAGGGAGCAGAGTGCGACGGGAAGAAGCAAACATGCGGTTGGCGACAGGGAAAATCCGGTCCAGAACATGGGCCATTTTGACGTCCGTCCCAAGAAAAGAGATGGAGGAGCGGGCTGGCACGGTCGCCCGCGACCCTGCGCGGGTAGGTACTGGGCAGGTACTGGGCAGGTACTGGGCGTTACAGGCAGCTTGGAAGATCTATGGTGGCCATTGCCACCCTCCGTCGTGTGAGTTAAGGTTGCGCCGAGGTACAGAGCAAGTAAATGCACCTAGGTAAGCTAAGGCAGGTAATGCTTCCTTGGTGTTGAGAAAACGGTACGTACCTCGCTTACACTACATACATGGCAGGTGCATACATAGGCAGCAGGTGGTGCCTCATTCTTTCCGGGTTCCTCTGTCGGCGCTTCGCAGTCAGGCAGATTCTCCATTGCCAACCCATTTCCATCCCTCTCCTTCGACTCGAGGAACAAGCGGTGTCGGAGATTCGCTACCTGGGCACCTTTTGGGCATCGCGGAATTAAGCATGGTGCAGATGCAACGGGGAGGGTCCAGGCGGGCCAACGGCGGCGGACAGCGGAGGCAAACGGGACAAGAAAAGCATTATCCTTCCTGGGTAGCGATGTGGGCAAGACACCCATGGCGACGAGCCGGGGTCGGTCGGTCAATCCAAGCCCATATCAAGTGAGGTGAGTGGTGCGGTGTTGTCCCCGAGGGTCGTCGTGGACGATCACGGCCGCACCAAAGTACCTTCGCACGGTGCCGCCGTGGGGATAAAGGGGGGTTTATGATGTTGGTGTTGGTGGTCTTGTTGTGTTGGTGCTGGCGTCGTGTTGGTCTTGCTGCTTGTTGGTGCTGGTATCCGTACTCGAAGTTGGAGTTTTGGAACATGGAGAACGACCGTGGAAGAAGGACCAGGGCATGTGACGGCGGGGTATGTACCAGGGGGGCCACTGGAAGAGGCAGACACAGGTCAGTGAGTCAGGCAGTGCAGGCAAGATACCGACGGCAACTTGGCTTGCCTGTAGGTTCCCGTCGCAACGAGGCGGACGCCGGTGGCATCATCACAGCGAGGTGCTGTGTATGGATGTAGACGAGGATGAAGAAAGCTGAGGGAGGTCGTGATGCGCTACGATGCGCGTCGATACCTTCTAGGAAATTCGATGCGAGACAGGGCCAAGCGAATGGCCAAGGCGAACCAACGGCTGGCCGAGGGGAAGCAGTTGTGGCTTTGCCCCCCTGCAGGATGCAATCTGATTCTGAGGCAAGAGGTGGAGGTCGACGGGTGTCGATAGGTAATCCATATGTTTGCTCCTCGTCTCCTACCCTTGTCTCGTCATCTGGCAGTCTGCTGCTGTTGCCGCTTCTCCCGCTTTGTTTCCGTTTCCGTCTACCGGCACCCGGGGATCACTAGGCCCATAGTAACTGTAGTGCAGTGTGCAGTGTGCAGTGTAGGTACCTAGGTAGGCGCAGGGTGAATTCCATCGAGGAAAGAGGACTTGGAGCAAAATAGCATGTTGGATGGGAAAGAGCATGGGAGCCCAGCGGGGCATCAACGGATGGATCCACCTTGTCCAATGAGGGAGAGAGAGGGTGAGTGTACGTATCCAACTGTCAATACACTAGGTACCTTGTGGAAGTACACTGTTGGGCAGGCTCACTTCTTGCTCCTGCACTTGCTGTGGTCAGGTACCTACCGCTCTAGGTACCCAAGTGCCTTCCTCTTGCTGTCTCGATCTGATTATCTCGCTCTCTCGCGCTTTCTCCTTCTCCAAAGCCCAGACAATATCTTGTCTTCCTCTCCTTTCTTTTTCTTTCCAATTGGGGCCGGGTGCAGCAGTGATCGGTGGGCTCGATTGCGACTGTCTGGGGTCAGCTGCAGGCGCAATCGAATCGGGTATGGCAACGTTGCTATCTCACTGCGGTCTCCGGCGGTGGGGAGAGAGAGAGAGAGAGAGAGAGAAGGAGCGGAAGCCTGGTGCAGACTGCAGAGGAGAAGAGGGGGAAATAGTTGCGATCGTCGTTTCCACACGCACCTGCGAGCTGCACCTCCCGGTCAGCGAGGCGAGTTGGCGAGGCAAGACGTGAGAGGCGAGACGAGACAAGGCAGACCAGTCAAGAGTCGACAGTCGCGACTGTTCAGTATCCGTAGATATGCATGACTTTGTTAGTCGTGTTTCGCCCGACATTCCTCTCTCCCCCGTTCCCCCCTCTCTTCCGCCCGCCTTTCTGCTCGTCTATCGCGATACTCACCCACCAGAGTAACGGTGTGAGGTAGATACCCAGACACCCTGGCAGATGGGAGGGGGTTCGTCTGTGTGTCGGACTCGTCTGGTCCACGATACCCTAGCTGAGACGCGTCAATAGATGTCGAATTAAGCTCACCCCCCGACCCCCGACAATTGAGTTCGTCTGGCGTGGCATCCGCTGCCGGCATCAGCCCTCTTGCAGCAGCGACAGCAACAGAACAGCAACAGCAACAGCGATAGTGCCCGTCGCAGCAACGACGAACAGTGGCAACATTTCCAACGGCAACATTTCCTACAGCGGACTCGACATACCTACCCAAGCACGATTCTACCACCACCTAACCTCGAGCGCACACTCTTGCGTGCCTGCGCCCTACGTGGGCTGTTCTGCTTCGGGTCGTTGGTTTGAAAGGGACTTTGGTGTTCCAAAGTTGACAGGTCGCAGGGCAACAACGCAGGGCCTGGGGGGACCACTTTCACCCGAAGTTGCAGTCTCCTCCGTCAGGTTCTCCCCTTTCTCTTTTCCTCTTTTTTTCCCCTCTTACAGGGTTATTCGCACGCTACCTAGGTACCTAGCCGAGTAGTGGAAGTAGCGGCTAGAGCGAGCTGCGCTGTCGAACTCTAACACAAGTGTGCCTGCCTCACGCTGGCGACACGTTGGGCGATGATGGGTCCTTCGTGTTGTCTCCTCCTCCTCCTCCGCCCCGTTGAACGGTGCCCCGTACCAGTACAGTGAGGTGGAGCGGTACGGATACCTTGATGCGGATCAGGACCCACGGTACCCACGGTACACATGGTGTCCGGGCTCGTGGTTGTTGCCCGTCGTACATGTATACTACCTGCTTGCCTGCCAGGTGCCCTCCCCAAGGTGTCCAACGGAAGGTACTTACCTGCGTGCCTGCCTCCAGGTCGGTCTTCGTCCAATCACTGGCGGGTAGGTACGCATCAGCCCTTCCTGCCGCCCGTCTGTCGATCTTCTCGTCCAGTAAGCGGACGGGTCGGAGGCAGGCACTTCAGTTGACACAATCCAAGACATTCATGGATTGCGTGACTGGGCGGACGCCCGTCCTTGCATCGGTGCCATCTCGTCTGCATGTCCGACGGTCTCTTTTCTCAACCACGCGAGGTAAGAGCGCACACACCCTCTCCTTCTCCCTCTCTCCACGTCTGATTCTCTCTCTTGTCCTCTCTGTACTCCGCCTGTCTGCTGTCTCCTGTCTCCTGTCTCTCCGATCTGATCGGCAGTCCCCTTCCCTCAGCCCTCGTTCTTGTGTGTAAAACTGACGCTGATAGCGACTGCTTCTAGTCGGCCTGGGTGCCTGTAGGTAGCCTGGAATCACGTCACGTCACATTCGCTGTCCTCCTCACGCTAAAGCACGGCCGCCAACGTCCGCGTCCACGTCCACGTCCACGACGTGAACATCCACGGGCATCGTCCGTGCCTTCCTTCTTCCTTCCCCCGCGCTCTTGCCGTCAGTCAATACTCCGTACAGTATCTACTTCAGAATATCGAGGCAGGTACCTGGGTGACCTCCTCGGGTACCTCCTTCCATCCCACGTCCACCTCCACCCGCCTGCAATTACCTACCTCTAGGTACCCCGTGCGTTGCGGTGCGGACAAGAAACAGCCGCAGACTACTCCGTACCTACCAAGCAAGGTATTACTCAGTACCTCCAGAAGACCCAAGGACCGTGGGACCGTCCAAGACATCAGACCGTCCGATGAGATTGGAGCGGGAAGGTCCCATTCGGTTGAAACTCTATTTCGCGGACGCCAACCACATCGAGACACAGACACCGCCGGCACATCAGATCAGGTCATTTGACGACGGCGCATTCGCCCTTGTCTTGCCTCCGCCTCGCCTCCCGCTCCTTTTGCCTCACTCCGGGTCTCGCTGTGTCTCTCCCTCTCTCTCTCACTCCAAGTCTACGCCAGGCTTGTCTCGCTCGCGCGCGCTTGCTGCACCTCGAAACACCTTGACACTACTGCGTCCTCCGTACCCTCGCAGACGAAACGGGCCTTTCGTCTTCTCTCCACATTGCGCGGAACTTCCCCCGGACTCGGACCCGCCCTCGCAACGCCGTCGGCCCACGTCGAGACCCAAGACATCAGCGAGCTGAAGCCTGAAGGTGGCATCTGAATCAGAACCTGAATCGAGAGTCTACCTGCTGCTAGTCAGTCGGCCACGGGGACTTACTCGGTTGACTCAATCTTACCTACCTACCTAGGTAGTTACCTACTATCTACCTGCCTTGGGAACCCCGCCTTCTGCCTGCCTTGAGACGACGGATACCCAACGCACCGCCTGTCCGACTTCGTCCATCTACAGACAGCACAGCTCCAAAGCTCCAAAGCTCCTCGAGAGGGCAGTGTTTACGCCTCTTTCTCTCTCTGTGTCTCTCTGCCCTGCTCCCATTGGCAACAGATAATCAGCCCTCCTTGGCAGCTTGGACTGGGCTCTGGAAGGCAGAAGCAGAAGGACTCGCGGCTCGAGTGGGCCGTCACTAAAATAAGGGCACCGACTCTTCGGTTCCGGCCTCTCCGGTGGCATTGGATCATCAGATCAGTGCTTCCCGTCGTCCCCCCTTCACCTCACGGATAACCAAACGCTCCTCTCTGCCTTCCTTGCCTTACCCACTACCGCTGCCACCGTCGCTCTCGGGGAGCTGTCATTTCCTGACGCGCCGTTCCCCCTCCCTTCACTGGGGTCGCCCGCTAAGCCTAGCCTCAACTCCGCTTCGCAAGGGCACGTCGCATTCCTTTGAAGGTTCCAGGACCCAAAAGGCCCTCCGAATCCGAGGTACACACTACACTGTTCTATCGCTACACCAGACGTTGCGTTGCGGTACCTACCGCACCCGCATCCTACCCGAACATACCTGGTACCTCACTACCTCCCGGTCTCATCACCGTCACCGTCACGAGTGGCCGGTTCTCGGGTTAGCGTTGCCGCCGAAGCTCGAGCTCTAGCATCCATCTGGTGCGACGAACTATTCTGCTGTTTTCTCTCGGCCCCATCTCTCTTTTCTCACTGGGCCGCACACCTGCGCACCACTGCAACGAGGTGGCCGGGTACCCACGCTGAAGCCCCATCGCCGGCTCCGCTTCGCGTTCCTTGCCCGCCCGTGTCGGGCGTGCTGTTTCCCACCTCATCCACTCTACGGAGCACTCTATCCGCACACTAACTACACGCTACCGAACACTATACCTTGGTGATTAGAGTGCAGAGTACCTAACACTTCTGGCACCACCAACACTCCACAGGAAGCGCAAGCTCCTAGCTGTCTCCGGCCTTGACTTCGTCCCCTGTGTTCCGTGCTGGGCACAATCCCGGTGCCAGCGCCGGTGCCTCACCCGCACTGACTCGTCTATCAACGAGACTCGTCGCGGACATTCGGGATCCGGCCGCTTGTTCGTCATCCAAGTGCTGGGATATGGGCAGCACCCCCGTACACAAGGACATGGCCGTCAGGTCCCGGAAGAGGGCCCGGGACGACGCGGATCCTTCTTCATACTCTCCAAGTCGGGTCTCACCTCCCGCTTCCTCAGGTCTATCCGCCACCTATTCGACCTCGCCGTCGTATTTTCCTGCATTCACAGATTACGGCCCCAACGGAACTTCCCTGGCCTCATTTGCTCTGACTCCGCCTCCCTTGGATCTGCTTTACTCGACTGCCCCGAGCCCGCCAGCTCAACGGCGTCGCTTGTCTAACCCCCGGCCGAAGAAGGGTCCGTCTCCAGCACAGACCCCGTATTGTAAGCCCAAACAGTCTCCTTGGCCTCTCTACTGGCCATCTGTGTTACTCCCTTGGCCCGTCTTGCCTTTCCCCCCTGGTCGCACATCTGCTGCCCCGCAAGAGGAAACAGACGAAGGAGGAAACAAACCGTTTGCGAGGGACAATATCGGGTGTAATACAAGGGAAAGCTACACTGGCTGACCATCGACAGCGACAGCAGCATCTGTCCCTCAGTTCCCACCATCCCAGTACGAGCTCTTGCAATGCCCGCCTCCCGCACAGTATGATCACGTATTCCCGTTGAGGCTTCCCCCACGCCAGGCCGAATCCGAACTTCCCAATCCGTTCGAGGACCACGCCGATACACGACAGCTCAAGGGCGGTCAGTTCAGCGTCAGCGTGGAAACCGGTGTCAACGGGTACGTCAAGTTCCAGTCCAGGCGTCCCATCATCATCGGATCCCGTGACGGCGACCACGCATACGCTCAACGCAGCATACCCTCGTGGGTGTCGTTGTATTCTCTCCCCGAGGTTTGGTATGCCAATCTCAGCAATGTCGACAGGAGATTCTTCCAATTCTGTAAGTCCATGCCTTGGCTGGTCCGAAGCAAGGGGCGAAACTAAAACTCTGCCAGACATCGCCGCCTGGTGCGCCGGCCGGACCGTTCTGAAAAGGACCAACTGTTGGCTGCAGGACATTGCCCAGATGGCTCACAAGGACGACTGCGTCAAGCATGCCATATTTGCGCTCGCAGGAACCTACATGGTGGACTTCTTCCCCGACAAGAAGCTGCAGAAGGCGGCTCAGGAGCACTACAAGCGAGCCGTCATGCTCCTGAGCCTCTTGCTCGCCAATGCTCGCCAAGACGTCCCCATGGACCGTGACGCAGAGGCGCTGGTTGCCGCCATCGCTCTTCTGAACATGACCGATGCCGTGGCCCAAGAGCACTGGCGGGAAAAGAGCCTCACTCCGCGGTGGCTGGATGGCGCGCGTCTCGCCTGCCGGGTGCTTGACATGACGAATCCGTGCCGGCACTATGAGGACAGCGATAATATACAGCCCTCTGACGCTCGCGTGGGCAACACCATCATTGCAAGCAGGCCCGCTATCCTCGCGCTCACCATGACGCCCCTCAGCATCGCCAACACGAACAAGCAGTTTCGGTGGCTGCTCCAAGGATCTCATGTAAACAGGTCCAGGATACACGGCGGCTGCGGTATGTCTCCGGCACTGCTCTTTCACTTTGCCGAAATCACCCACATGGCCGCCCACCACAGGGACGACCCCGTGGACAGTGACATGATAACGGAGCCTCTCGCCTCCAGGATGCGCGACGAGCTGAAGCAGCTGTGCCAGTGGTACGAGCACGAGAACGAGCACGACCCGGACAGCGTGACCAGGGTGTCGATCGACGTGCGCACCATCCGCAAGCTCCTCGACTCGGACCACGTCGACGCCGCCGGCGCCATCAACAGCAAGCCCGGCATGACCGCCTCGGCCGCGGAGGCGTGGCGCCTCGCCGCCATCATCTACCTGCAGTGCCGCGTGCTGAGGCTCCCGCGGTCGCACCCGGAGGTCCTGCAGCAGGCGTCCAGCCTGGCGGCGCGCATCCGCGTCATGCCGACCTCGGGCGTCTTCTTCACCGCCCAGGCGCCCTTCTTCCCCGTCTTCCTGCTGGGCGTCGTGGCCGTGGAGGAGGAGCACGTCAAGTGCGCACTGGACTGGTTCACCAAGGTGACCGAAGGAGGATGCCGCTCGGTAAGCCCCGTTGTTGAGCTCCATGTTCGTGACCTGCCACTAACGATCACCTTCGTGATACAGAGCGTCCCGCCCGCCTTTGCCGCACTGAAAAAGATGCGCAAGTGGATGTCCACGGAGATCAAGGACGCGCCGCTCCCTCTTCCTGACATACTCAGGGAGCGCTATGCCTGGTGGGAAGACGTCGTGGAATACGTGAGCAAGGAAATTGGCACGTTGTGCTTGGTCTAAGGCCCAGTCCCTGCTCACCCGCTCTTTGGGCTTGTAGCAGGGAGGAAGAAGGCAGAGGGACAGACTATAATTACGTGCATCGAATGACGTGCTGTATTTTGGCCGTGGATGTTACTACGCACGACTTTGCTTGCTTGCTGCATAAATACCCCCAACCATGTATTGTCTTGCTTCTGCGTCTTGCTTCTGCGCCTGTACCACCGGGTATTCTGGAGGTGCCTCTTGCGTGCCCCTCCCCGCCCTCCTTCCGTCTACTTCCAAAGCCTCTCTCTGAGGCTTGAGAGACCAACTCCCCCGTATCCAAGTGCCCCCTTTAAACCCCGCTGACGCTGATGGCGCTATCGCTCTCGTCAGACGAGCCGGCGGCGGTCGGGTCGAGGCGGATAAGGTACTGCCGCATCTCGGAGCCGTCGATGGCCCAGGACCGAATGACCTCGAGCCCGGCCTCGGCGCACATCTTGAGCACGTCGTGCTCGTTGCGCTTGTGGGCGTCGAACCAGTCCAGCTCGAGGCCCTGCCTCAGGATACCACCGTTGACACCATTGACACCGTTGCTGCCGCGGTCGCCGCTGCTGGGGACGGCGACGTCGCGCCTCGCCTTGAGGAAGAACCGGTGCCGCTTCTCCTCCCTCTCGATCTCTGCACGAACGTCCCAGTCCTCCGGGTCGAAGACGGCCTCTCCCAAAAGCTCGTTGGCGTAGGCCAGCCCGTTGCGGAAGAACTTGTCGAACAGGTCCGGGCGCGAGTGGTACGCGTCCCAGACCTTGCGGGACGAGACGTCGTGGCCGTCCATGCCCGCGAGGATCAGGTCCCCGGGCCTCATGAGGGCGGCCCAGTCGCGGAGCGAGGCGACGGCCCTGGCCCAGGGGTCGTTGAAGAGCACCGACCCGAGGGAGAGGAAGACGCGCGGGGAGGGCAGGCGCTCGCAGAAGTCGAGGCCGGCGCGGAAGTCGCCCCACAGGCCCGCCATGAGCACGCTGCCGCCGTCGTGGGCCGGGGACAGGTCCGCGAGGTTGGTCGTCAAGGACTTCTTGGAGATGTCGAGGGCGAGGTAGGTTGTCTTCTGGCGGCGGGAGGCGAGCTGCTGGAGCAGGAAGTTGACCTTGCGCATGTCGCTGATGCGAGTTAGCCGTGGAAGCCCATTCTCTCGTTATTCCCCTTCAGGGGCTCGGAGGTTGACTTACCCTGCTCCCAGATCAATCATGACGGCACCATCAGGGATGAATGTGGCAATCTCGGGACTGTTCTTCTCAAAGAGGCGGATCTCGTCGCGGGTCTGGTAGAACTGGGGGGTGAAGATGATGTCGGCCCAGATGGCGAGGCCCTCGTCGTTGTACAGGAGCTCGTCGGGCATCGTGGGATGTTGCCCTCCGCTGCCGCTGCTGCGAGTGGCCACGGCGAACAGGCGGTGCAGGTCCTTGAGGATGCTCGTGGACATCTGCGTGCCGCCAATATCGCACACGGTGCCGTGCTCGGGGATGGTGGGCGTCTTGGGCTGTGCTGCCATGGTTGATGTGTACTGCTGGGTGGCTATGGCTGTGGTCTCCCAGAGGGTGAGGTGAGGGTTGTTGCCGAGAGGAGTTAGGAAACTTGGTTGATTTGTTGAGGACGAGTCCGGTCTGGTTGTACGGAAGGCTGCAGGTTAGTGTGGGAGGAAAGCATTCCTACCGGCCGCGGAGAGAAAGCCTCATATATATACTGGTCGGAGCACCTCGACCTTCATTCACTTGCTTGTCTGTCACTTCTCCCTCTTCCCTCCTCCTAATGCCACGTCCGCATGAGATCACTCCGTTGTCACGCCGCCTCGTGCGCTCAAAGTGGTAAGTGATTCAGCCCAGATCCCAAAACACCCCTCCCAACATACATTGATTGCACCTTGGCAATGTTTTCCGGTCCGGCAGGCAGGAACCGTTTATCCACCGCAGAACGGCTCCGCAGGGACGCATGAAGTATTTTGTCGACAAAAATGACCCTGGGTTTCCCCATCGAGGTACATTTCTCATGGTGCTCGGCTCGGTGGCAGGACCTCTCCAACGCGGATCGGTTGACTCTGGATACATGCCCACAGCGGCGCCGATGGGAGGCCGGGAGCAGTCCAACTACGGTTATGCTCAGAAAGAGGCCACAAGACGCGGCTGCAGGGGAAAAAGTTGTCTCAACGCCTGACGTTGCAACCAACGCATGGCCGACATTGGTTCCGACCCGGCCTCTCTCGTTGGACGCGTGGGGCGTCCAGAAAAAGGGAGGCTCGGGCCGCATGGGAACAAAAAGAGGCAACAATGAAGCGATTTGATTCGGTCGCGGGGCCGGCCTCGCTCGCCTGCTTCTCCGGGACCCTTGTTTCCCCCTCGGCTGAGCATGATGTCAGGCCCCTCGAAGGCTCCCGCATCCAAAACTGACCGGAATAGAGCTTTCCCCGAAGGATGAGCGCGTACCAACACGTAACAAGCCAACCAACCCGAGCAAAGGCCGGAGAGGTGCCGTACCACGGTTTGTATGTTTGCTATATATGACCACGGCCTCTCTCGATGGCTCGTCGGTGAAGACTGGTAGCGAATACCATCAACATGACCGGGTCCCGCGCCCGGCGAGAAATCGTCTCGTCGAATCGCGTCCGCACCCGGGGCACCGGAAGGCAGGGCTGCATAATCGGTCAACCTTCCTCCACAAGACACGTCGTCAGAACGACGACGCTCGCAACTCACCGGTCAGAGAGAACGCGGCCGAAGGTGCAGAAAGGGATAACAAGTGCGGGATATTACAGCCTCGGGCCCCGTTGGCGTCGGGTGATGTTGCTCCTCGAGAGTCGTTGCGCGACGCTGTCCCTCGCCTTGGCCGTACGACGCCGGACGCTCTGTTTCACCGGCCCCTTTGCTCGATCAGCGAGTGCCCAGCATCATCTCGACAATCTGAGACCACCCAGGGGCAGGCGCCAACGTATGACGATCGACCGGCGCCAACAGTTTGTTATGCGGCGTGACACATGGTCGGCTTCCAACCGCATGAGCTCGCAGTGGTGCGCCGCGAGTCCTGCAACTCCTTCCGATATTAGTTGTTTCCCCGCCCCGCGAAGCTCGGATCCTCTTGGTTTTCCCGCCGGCAGAAATGGTCTGTGTCCTGAGAGCAGCGTAGGGGCCCGGCTGACGGCGCCGGGGCCGGAGGCTATTACGGAGCGGACCGCGTGGGAAGCAGTCGGTTGCTCAGCACGGGGCCTCTTGACGGCCTTTGCGGCCGTGGATCAACCGCCTCCATGGCGGGATGCAACCCTAGCACGTTTATTAGGGGTCAGCCATCGAAGCGTTATCGCAGCCGCATCAGCATCAGCGGCTTTTCACCAACGGCCTTGCCGGCTTACTGTTGGTGCACCCACGACGATGCTCGCTTCCCGCGCGCGGCAAGGCCAAGAGACAAGCGAATTCCAGGACAAACTGGCACCAACACGAGCGAGGAGGGCGAATTGTCATCGGCGGCCACTGATTGGCGATGCCGCGGACAAAAACAGGTGTTTCGCCCTGGTTCCCCCCCACGTTGAGGGCGCGGCGGGTGACTTGCGACAGCTGCACGCCGTGTGCCTCAAGACCCGAATCTGTGTCATGGCCGCTGATTCGGCAGACACTGCAGCTGAAGCCGAGTTGGTCAAGTTAACCCTGGTGAGGGCATACCTCCGCGGTCGATCGACAACTCGGGTCGCTGGAAGGAATTGGCCCCCGAAACCCGTTGTTCCGTTGTACCAGAACGCGGAAAATTGACATCGACTCCGCGGCCGCTCGGCAATGTCAGACCCAACATCCAGTCCAGCCAGCGACAGGACCTGACTCTGGGCATGAATGAGGCACGGTCGACGTGGAACTCAAGGGCGATCATTCCCAACGCACGCGCCGCACACACGTACGGAGCGGTGTCATGCTCAGCATCTCCATCATCTTTCCCCCTGCGATTCACGATATCCGAGAGTTGCGAGGCTCAAAGCATCCCTATTGCGAGTTTCGGGTCTTTTTTTCCTTCCCAGACAAGATCGTCTGACCGCCTAGATTGCTCGGTAATTACGGGCGAACCGTCTTGTCGGATGTCGAGAAATCCAATCGAACGGACGTGGCCAGGGAGGCCGGGGTCGACCCAGGTTCACGGTCCCTGTTGCACAGTCGAACCGCGCGGAGTCGGACCAGATGTCCTTGCCAGCCCTCGTCATGGATCGCCTGTTGGAGCTTCTAGGTAACGCGTCAAATCGTCAGCCACGACAACGACAGTGCCTCGCAAGCTTCATAGGACGGGGCCGAGAAAAGCTTAAGGTCCATCCACCCCAAACCGAAAAGACCCGGAGACTTGTTGACCACATCAAAGCCTGCAGTCGCCGAGTCTCCTGTCGCCAATTTGCTCGCTGGTTGGTGAAGACACAAGATCTTGAACCTGGAACCTCTCATTCGAATCGTTTACATTGGCAGCCGATAGCTTCTCAGGCAGCATATGCTGTGGTATCCTGCACAACACACCCTATTCAATTTTCAAGGGTAGCAGACTCAGCAGCCGTCGCTCCCGGCGAGGGTGTGGGCCCGACAGCTCAGCGTGTCCGGATTTGAGGCTCCCCGAGTCAGTCGTCTGGCACACTCGCCCGGATTGAATTTTCACTGGCGGTTTCAGGAGGCAACAAGCGCAGAGATGCTTGAGCGAGAAATCTGCGTCTTGGCCATTTGGAAGAGACGAACGTTGAGGTGGTCGTCGGCTACTGCTATGCTGTGTAGTAGGACGCCCAATGGTGCCCAAGGTGGAGGTCGAGGTCGAGGGACGTCCATGGACTGCAGTTCGGCCGGGTCTCCTGTCCCGGCCGTGATGATAGCGTCGGTGCCCTTCCAGAAGCCGGGGAGAAAAAGTTTGTACGTTGCGAGTCCGTGTCCACCAGGTGACATCGCGGCTTCAGAGCGGGCGGGAGCACTCGGACACGTTCACGCCCCCGCGGCTGCTCAGTGCTACAGTTGTCCTTGTCTACTTTCATTGGTCAAGCCTTGATCGCGTCGTGCGTGGACTGCGCAAGACTCTGTGTTTGGTTGCAGAGACCGCGGCTGCTTTGTGTAGATGATCTCTACTCGACAGACGCTGGTTGGTCCTTTCTTTCTTAACAGCTGCATTACTTAGACCCAATCGCTACCCATTTTCTTGCCAGCGGGCTGGGATGATGGTGGAACGGCGGAAATGCCGGTGCTCGCCACAGGGAGATCCAGCCAAAGGCACCTAAGATTGTATTAGATTTTTGTATATATTACATTGTGTGTTATTCTACCGCCTTCAGCACCATCAACGCGATTTTCGCCTTAATAGTACTATGGGCCTTTAAACCCCTAAATACAGCCACGGCCTTTAGAGCTAGTAAAACGTTATTCTAGAACAGCTATTAACCTCCTTAAACACTAAAATCTACCTATATATCTTAATACACTAGTAACTCTAAGCCACATAATCTAACACACTTCCCTAATAAGGGCCTTATAAAGGCCTTATTAAATTTATTTATAAATAAAATTACGTATTAACTATACTCTAACTACTTTATAGTTACTCTTATATAACTTACTTCTTTAAAACTATAATTCTTTTAAAGTCCTTATTTTAAATAATCCTATTATTCTTATTAAACCTCTATCTCTATAGTAAAAAAAGTAATACTATTTTTAAAGTATTTAAAAGCTATAATTCCTTTAACTTATTTATTATTAATAAAGTTAAGGCCTTTTAACTACTCTTTTTAAAACTTAGTATTATAAAGTACCTAAAGTTATACTATTTAATCTACTATATTAAGTTACTTAAAAAAAATTTTAAAGTAAGTACTAATAAATAGTTTTATAAAGTTATTTACTATAAACTATACTATAAACTAATATTTAACTTTAATATAACCTTCTTAGGCCTTTTAATATAACTAGTAGTTATAAATATTAATATAGTAAAGCTTTATATATAGTTAAACTATCTCTTTATTAATAAAATAAATTATTTATTAATTATTATATTAAATATATATACTTAATACTAATATAGTAAAAGTAGCTTTATTACTAAAAGTCTTTTTACTAAAGTTAATATAAAAAGTAGTTATTAATTAACTTATAAAAATAGCCTCTTTAACTACTTAAAAAAAAGTAAAAAACTTAACCTTAGTTATAAACATAGTTATAGTATTCTACTTATTAACTTACTAACTAATAAAGCTACTAAATAGCTTAATTATAAATACTTAAAAGCTCTTATAGTTTAATATATTATTAGTAAAGTTAGTATCTAAAGTAATTACTAAACTATTATTAAAGCTGCTTTTTTTATAGTTAAATTTAAAGTAAAAAGTACGCTTTATAGTAAGGTATTTAATAACTTATTTAGCTTCTTTATAGTACTTAAAACTAAAGTTATAGTTAAAGTATATAAAGCAACTTATAATAAAAGCTACATCTAGCTAAGTTATTATAGTACTATATATAATTAATTTAATATTACTTTAGTATATATTAGTATCTATATATAAAGTAAAGCCTTTATAAAGGAGTAGCTTAAGTAATTAAATTAAAAAAGTATATAGTTATTTAACTTATAAGTCTTACCTTTCTAAATACTTAATAACCTTATTAATATATATAAATTATAAAAACTAAAAGTACTTTATAGTATAGTTATAAATAACTTTAATCCCTAAGAACTATTATAAGTTTTTACTACTCTTAAAAAAGTAATATTTTTAAAGCTTTTTTATAAGTAAAAAAGCCTCTTTATAGTATTTAAAAAAAAAGCAAAAAACACAGTTATTAATATAAAAAAAAAAGATAATACAACCACTTATCTAATAGCAATTCTTACCCACTACACACTCTAGCCTAAACTCTTTTAAACTAGCTTCTAAATAGCATTACTATAAAAGTAAAGAGCAGTATAAACTATAAAGTACTTTATTAAACTTAAGAATATACCCAGGCTTTTAATACCTAAAAAGCATTTATATATATATATCTTTATTAAGTAGAACTTAAATAAACGCATTTATAATATTATATTATAAAAACTTAAAATTAAAGTAGTTTATAATAACTATAAGCATTTAAAACAATATACTAATAAGTATTAAAGTATAAGTATCTTACTTATCTCTTAACTATTAATTACTATATATAACAAAGCGCACTTTAATTTTAAAAAGTCTTCTATACTTATTTAACTTATATATATATACTTAGTAGTATTTTAGAATCTAAAAGCCCTTAACTATACTTTTAAAAACCTCTCTTTAAAAGTCAGTCTTATAATAACTTTATAAATAGTTCACCTTAACTACTCTAATTAAAGTAGTATAGAGGTAGGCTAACACTTCTATATAAAATATAAATAAGAGTTAAAGTTCTTACTAATAAGTACTAAGTATAGAAGCTTTAGTCTATAACTAGCCTATCCCTCCCTATAGCTAAATCTTACTATTAAAGTATTTAATATCTATATTTTAAAACACCTCTATAATATATTAAATACTAAGGGTCCCCTCTAATAAATTATAAATAACTAAGTAGTTAACTTAAAAGTAATTTTACTATAAAGCGTTTTAAAATAATAATAAAGTACTAACTAAAAAAGCAGCTTTATAAAACGTTTATTTATACTAAAGTATATAAACTACTAAAGCGACTTAATTTATAAACTTAACTACAAATATAAACTAGTAAAGTAGGTTTTTAAACTTAGTCGTAAGTATAAACTAATAAAAGCTTATAAAGTAAAGTTTTTTATTTACTAACTTAGTTATAGCCCACCTCCCTAAATACTAGTTTTCTTTAATTAACGCCTAAAAAAACAAAATAAATAAATTAAAAAGAGTAGGTAAAAGTTTAAAATAAATAAAAGAGTATCTATAGTTACAGAATTTATTATTATTAAAAGTAGTATTACCTAAGTTAAGTTTATTAAAAATATTATTAAAAGAGTCTATAAAAAGAGACACTTTATTATCTTCTTTACTTAGTAAGGACGGGTATAGCTATATCTAAGAGTTAGTCTTACTAATTACTATAAGGGTCTTCTAAACTTATTTAGTAACAACTTAAAAGTTAAGGTTATTATAGTTACTAATAAGTAACTCTAAATTACTATTAAAGTACTACTTTTTATTAAATATTATATTACGTATAGTAATAATCTTCCTAGTTATAGAGTTTTATATATAGTACTAGTTTATAAAAGTATATCCCATAAAGAAACTAATAAAAGCACGCCCTTATAAGTAGTTAAGGCGCTTTTTTTTAAGCTATACAGTAGCTATAAGTGCGTACGCCTTATAGCTATATAATTTTAAGTATATAAAACTAGGCTTTACTATTTCGTTAGCCCTAAGCCGTTAATAAAGCACTTTATATAGAGTCTTCTACCTAAGAGCTACTTAGGGTATATAGTTATAAAAGTAAGTTACTACTCTATAAATATTAAACTATATATTATAAAGTAACTTACTACCTTTTTATATTATTTAAGCCTTTGTTTTAATAATAGCTTTAACGTATTCTATACTACTATTTTAATCTTAAGTATATAGAGCAAACAGTTTAACGCATTTACTACGCCTTTAAAAGTCGTCTATAAAACAGTAGTATTTTTTAATTTTACTATTATATTTAAAAACAAAAATATTAACGTTATACTAAACCTTTAAAAGTAAAATAAACTTCTTAAAAACCTTAGTAAGTATCTCTATACTATAGTTATATAAATAATAGTTCTAAAAGTACTAAGAAATATAGTTAGTAAACACTAATACTAATATAAACCTACTATAACCCTTAGTATATAAGTAAAAGTTAAACATAATTTACTTATTAAAGCGGGTATATATATTACTCTTATATAGCTTATAGTTAATAATCCACTTTACCTTACTAATACTATAGGTATTACAGCTAAAAAGAGCCTTCTTAAACTCCTTCTAAAAAGTCATAAAAATTTAAATACTATAAATAAACAAAACAAAGTATTAAAGTAGTTTAGGGCTAGAGTAACTAAGCTACTAGTACCACGTTTCTTCTAAGCCTTTTAAAGATCGTCGTTTTTAAAAAGAATACTTAATTTAATAGTATAGAGTATATATATACTAAACAACTTATACAGACCCTTTATATAAAAGCACTTTATTTAAAAACTCATTAAACTTTAATACTCTTTAACTATATATATTCTTAATAAAGCTAAAAAGAGAGTAATTAAATCTACATAGTATAGAGTACTAACCTAAGTACTTATCCTACTAGTAGCTGCGTTTATAAAGTTAATTATAAAAAACAAAGTTAGTTACTATAAATATATATAAAGTAATATTATATAAGTATAAACTAAATCTTTTTCTATTAATTAATATAATATATATACTTACGTCTCTATATTCCTTAATTATAAAGGGTTTAAAGCTAGTTTAAAGGTAATTACTTAAGCTAGTAGCTTAAAAGTTACTAAAACAATATTTATTCTTAAATATATAAATAAACGTACTAGAGTTAAAGAAGTAAAAGTCTCTAAAAGGGTAAACTTATAAACCCTTACCTTAAGTAGCTTAAAACACTATTAGTAACTACTTAAAACTCCTAGTATAATAACTATAAAGTTATTAGCCTTAAATCTCTTTAATATACTTAATTAACTAGTTATTATTTATAAGGTTTTTTTTTACTTATTTATAGTAGTAATTAAGTGGCTTTTACTTAGTGTATACATACTTTAAGAAAGTATAAAAGTAATTTTTAAGGTAGTAGTGTATTGTATAAACTAAATAAAAAAGAGCTAATAGAGTAAAGGGGGCTAGAAATACTAAAAAGACCTTACTTTGTAATTTTTTAAAGTTAGTATTATTATATTTATTACTAAGGTACTTTAAAAAGTCGTAAAAAGCTACTTTATTAACAATAAAGGCACCTTAAGTACTTCTTTTACGTCCCACAAACTCTAGTATCTATTTAATTATAGCCGTTATTTTAGTAATAACCTTATTAAAACTATAATTATCCTAACTATTACCTATTATTATACAGTAGCTTTTAGTCTAAAATTAAAGTAGTAAGTAGCTAAAGGAGTAAAGTAGTTTATAGATCTATAAATCTCTTTTATAAGCCGCTTTAAGTCTAATAATACAGCTTTTATATATATTATTAACTTATATTATAAACTATTTAACTATTATAGCTTTTATTATAAGCTACTTATTATAAAGTATAGTAAAGTAATTAATATAAAATTAATTAGTATATTAATAGTGTATACTTTTTATAAGTTTAAAGTATTTATAAAGGTTTTAAATCTATACTACTAACTTTAAAGTACTTAAGTAGTACTAAATCCTAAGTTTTTTAATAATAGTACTCTATATTTAAAAAATAATAGTATTTTTAGCCTTTTTTTGCTTTTAGTATATTACTTTTATTATATAGTATAGAAATAAAGAGTTAATATAGTACTTAAGGGCCTTTTTAAAGAAGTTAGCTATTGTCTTAGTATAATAATAATTTACGGCTTTAAATAAAAGTAGGAGGTTCTTACTTAAAGGTACTTAAGGGGGACTATTTATAGTAAACTTATCTATTCTAGATTCTATAGTTTAAGAGTAAAGGACTTATAGTTTAGAGCTATAGTAAGTAATAAACTTTAAGTAGTTACTAAAATAGGGCTCTTAAGGTAGGGTATTACTAATAAGTAGCTTTAGGGATATAGAGGTTAGGTTAAGAGCTTTTTATATATTAAGGGTATTTATAAGTACTTAAAAGTTATAAAACTATAGGTACTAAATAAATAGACTATTAAAGATAGTTTTTTAAGGGGTTAAAAAAACGTTTATAGTAATCTTTATATTTAAAAAAGTAGTTTAAAAATAATTAATTATATATAGTAAAGGGGGTAGTAGAATAAGATTCTTAATTATTAGATTTTTATATATATTATGTTATATATTATTCTACCACTTTTAGTACTATTAATGCGATTTTTGCCTTAATAGCACTGTGGGCCTTTGAACCCCTGAACGCGGCTACGGCCTTTGGAGCCGGCGAAACGTTGTTCCAGAGCGGCCATCGGCCTCCTTAAACGCCGAAATCCGCCTATACGTCTCAACGCGCCAGTGGCTCTAAGCCACGTAATCTGACAGATTGAAGTTCGATGGGTTTTCAGTCTTGCCAATAACGACAGCCGCTGACCCTGGCCGTCTGAAGGAAGCAAGACAAGGAGTGCCCAGATATACCGAGCATCTAGCTACCGACCGATCCACAGTCCGTACTGCTGCGCTGCACTGCGAGGACGAGGAGCGTTTAGGTAGGGTAAGTGCGTAGGCCAGGGTGGGCATGGCCAGCATCGAAGAGGGCGAAACAGCCAACTGGCCACCGGGCATCATCGTCTTTCTGTCCCGTGTGACGCGGCGGCAACCATGGCCCATCGTCGAGCAGTGCCCCGAACTTGGGCGAGGGCGAGGGCAAGGGCGATTGACAATGACAGCTTCCGCATCGCAGGCAGTCTGCCTAGGGAGTGTACTGCTGCTGGAGCTGACTGGGCGCCGGACACGTCGGAGTCGTCAGTTCATCCGGCGCAGCTAACTTTAGCTAGCAGAAGTGGTCTCCTCGTGTGGGTGGGTCTAACGAGATTTAACACGCACATCCCTCCAACTGCCGGCGTCACATCTGGCCTGGTAGCTGGTGGGCCCTTGGGTTATTGTCTTCGTTCTCGCCTACACCACGCGTGAGGTCGCCTGCGTGACGGGCGAGGCAAGCGAAGGCAAGGCGAAGCTAGTAATGCGTGCTGCTCTATCCCGTGCTAGTCAGGCTGGGCGTATTGGTTGGTGTGCCGCTGGCGGCGACTGACAGAGACGAGGTTTCGGCACGGGCGTTTCATGTCCAGATCAAGAAAGGATGATGGCATGGAGACGAAGGAGAGGTGTGCCTGATCAGTCAGTAATCATGGCAGCCACCCGACGGACCGGCCGTCATAACGAGCAGCGTTATGAGAGCTGCCATAACAAGCTGTGGCCACGATCGCGAGACTGGGGCGGGACTATTAGCAACCCCCATTTGCAGTGCTGATTTTTTTTTCCCTCTCCCTCTTCGCCCTTGATCCCGACTAGCCTGGTTCTCCGGGAAGCATCCAGTTGGCTGGCGAGGAAATGCACCCGCCACAGCCCACTGTGGTCCATGGACATCGCCAGGGTACCAGGAGGCGGGAGGGTCTTGGTCTCAGATCCGGTTGAGGCTTGGGTGCTGGTGCTGGGTGTCCTTTGTCTGCGACTCTGCGCAGGTGTCCATTGCTTCGGCATTGACCTTCTGGGTGCTGTCACTGGTATCGAGGTGCGATCAGGCCCGGCGTTCGTCGTGTGTATGTGTGCGTGTGTGAGTGTGTGCGTGTATATTATATGCGTGCACCTGGCTCATGGATTGGATGTTAGTTGGGTGTAAGAGCGACTGGCTGGGGGATGCGTTGCTTGAGCCAACTCTCATTCACCAACCATGACTCTCTCTCGAGATGGTCAAGTATGTGCAAGCATCTGCTGTCGACGTCCTCTTGGGGGAGGAAAAGACTGCTGTGTGCGTTAAACGAGCACCACGGAGAGAGAGAAGAGGAGAGGAGGATGCAGAGCTCGACAAAAATAGACTACAATCTTGGTTTCGCGGCACTCGCCGAGACTGTTGGCATCGCCTGGAGGTTCCTTGTTGATGAAGGGAGGGAACATGGATGGTTGGTGTCGAGGAGGGAAAGGATGACAAGCGGCAAGCCGGAGGACGTTTGAAGATGGCAAGATGGTCATGTCGCAGGCTCTCTCCGGTTCCCGAGGGAAGGAAGAAACGCGATGCGTACGCGCTGGCAACCGCTTCCTTCCTGCGCTGAAAGTTTGGAGGGGCGGAGGGGTGTGTACAGTCCAGTCGAGCACTGTAGACTAAGTACCTAGGTCGTTGTTGAGACTGTACCCATGCTGTACTGTAGGTAGTGTACTGTGCTGTTCGACACTACCTACACGGATACGTACCTCACCGTTGTTGCGGCTGGCCTCAGGCAGAGCACGTTCCATTTCGAAGCAACCTGGGAAATCTGGTCAGGTGGTTGCGGTAACCATGTTGCCGTACATAGTGGTGCAGTCAGTAATAGGTATGGATACACTAGTGTA
Source organism: Colletotrichum musae (assembly GCA_027406025.1). Taxonomy (NCBI): domain Eukaryota; kingdom Fungi; phylum Ascomycota; class Sordariomycetes; order Glomerellales; family Glomerellaceae; genus Colletotrichum; species Colletotrichum musae. The sequence continues at coordinate 4,052,123 of JANVYC010000006.1, forward strand.
CAATAGTGTGTTGAGCCAAGGAGGGGTGGGAAAGACCGTATGTAGACCAGTGACAAGGCAAGTAACAATGGAAGGATGAATAGAAGCTTGCATGGAACAATCGTGGAAGCCTGTCTTCCAGGGGGGGGGAGGGGGAGCCTACTAGGCAGGTAATAAGGTCTGCATGGGAATTGACGTCGGCGCCCGTCAATCAATCTATCTAGCGTGATATGTAGTAGAATTCCCAGCCGCAGACTCGCTTGAATTGGCTGGCCAGGCACCTAATTACCACATGCTCATATCCGCACTATTGCTACCTGTATAGTGTAGTGTGATAGTGTGGAGTACGGAGTACCTACATTGAGGTCCTGCTGCTTGCAGACCTTACCTACCTTGCTGCTTCGACTCTCGAGACGGGCCAAGGCAGACGAATATCAATCGATAATGCAGACAGCCTGCCGCCGCCCTGCCATGCCCTGCCATGCCATGCCTTTCCCCCCCTGAGATTCTGCACGCGTGACGCTGCGCCTCTCGTTACACACATTGCGAACAATGACATGCTCGCGCGACAGCCGCCCGCCCGTCTGTTGACGTCGTCGTTGTCCATTGTCGTGCCTGAAACACCTCTCTCCGAGACGGGTGGCATGCGAGTCGTACAAGCGCAATTTAGCTCGTGTTTGCTGTTTGGGACGATGCTAGTCGCAGTCTTGCTGACTTCGCCAGAGCGGACAGGCGGTAGATAGCCTTCTGTCAAGGGCTGCTGACCGCTCTTCTCGCTCATCTGCGTCTGGCCGTTGAAGCCTGTTCTCGACTCGGTCCAGCGAGGTTGGGGGTCAATGTCACGAGATTGCTCGTGAGCCTCGACTAATTGGGATCTCTGTAACCGCAGTAGTCTGCAGACAGACCCGCACGGACGGTACAATCTATGTTGGACTTTGCCTGCGGCAATCTCCGCCGATGCGACTAGCACGAGGGCCTCTGCCTACTGTGACCACTCCATGGGCCATGCATGACGCTTGCAATAAGCGGACGGGTGCCTTGCCGTGGTGATGCCGTGCCGTGCGTGCCTGAGCTGAGAACGGGAGCCCACCAAACGAGGCGGGCAAGGGCCGTTCGTCCATGGGACCCGGTCCGTCCAGCGCAGTCAGAGCTTTTCGGGAGCAGAGCCGCGGGATATGACTGCTGTTAGCTACTATTACTACCTTGGCTTTGGCGGTCGAACTTGTCCCCCGGCCTGCGAGTGCGTTCGTCGCTCTCGTGATGTGTCATGCCGGTTCATGCTGCCATGCGAGCCTTCGAACGTGAGGCCAGGGCGACGAGCAGTAGTAGCTTTGGGATTTCGGGTATGTTCTTCTCGGTTGGGATGTCTCTGTCGACTGTCGACAACCATCCAGCCGTTGAGCTGAGCTGCTGAGGTCAGCTCAGCTCAGCTTTCCCGTGCCGTGGGCGACGGGTCTACAGTCTAGTCCGTCCGCACGATCCTGCCCAAGGCTGATACGACACAAGGCGCCCTGCCCTGCCTCTGCTCCCTCTGCTTCCTCTGGGGCCCTGGGGCATGCCGTGTGCAGCAAGAAGTCCGTGTAATCTTGCTTGGTCGGCCAATTACCCGGGGGCCCCTGAGCTCGGCCAACCTTCTCGAAGCATTCCAGAAGGAGTGGAGTGGAAGCACTGTGAAAAGAGGGCGGGCAGGGGCCGTTTGACCTCGGGGTCCCACCCTTGTCGCAGATGAAGCTGCGAGATGGCGGCGCAGCGCGTCCCTTTGACGCACTCGTAATTCCCTGGAGGGCTTCCCAAGTTCCTCGCCGTCAATCCCTTCTAGAAGCCTTCTGGAAACTTTCCCCCATCAGTCTAGCTCCAATCTCCTGCCTTCATGCATGGACCATCGTCCTTCCCCACGCCGCCAGGTTTGTGCTTCCATCCCTGCGGCTTCTTGTCAGACATGTTTGGCGGCGGCGCCCCTTTTTGGTCTTCCCACCCCCTGGCAACCTGGCTCGGATGCTCAGGTGCCCTGCGCGACGGCCGGCCCTCAAGATGGCAGCCTCCAGAGGCCAAGGGCCATCCGTCACCGCGATGCTGATCCTCGCCGACGAGGGGCTCGGCTCTTGTGCCCGCTTGCCTCCCTGGGGGCCGATTTCGAACTTCAATGGCATGTTTGCTGTGGGTTCCGTCCCCGTCTCCGTCCCCGGCCAGCAGGCCCAGCTGCAGATGACCGGCCGTCGTCGAGGAGGTTTCCCCAGCGAAAGAGGCTGCACGCCCGGCGCGTCATTCAGCATTTGAATTAGAAACCCCGCTAGCCTGCAGAGCACTCGAAGCCGCCCACGGGAGCCTGTACTTGCGCAAATGTACCGAGCCATGGCCGCACAGTGCTCCCTAAACTGTCCGAAGTATGAGAAGCCGCATGATTGCAGCTGCAAATCGGAGGGACTCTGGACAACGGTTCAACGGTTGCCTGTCTCATCCCAAGAGCCGTCAACGGATCCTGGCCTCTCAAACGCCCAGGGCACATGCTGTTGAGTCTTGACGCCCTCTCATTCGCAGCCCGGCCACGTCTGACTGGTTGTCGAGTCCTTCAGTTTGTCATGGCGCGTCGTACCTGCACGTAGGTTTGTTACTTGGGCTTTGGGCAAGCCACACCTTCTTCCAGAAAGAATGGAGTGCTTCCACGACATTGCCCCTTTCATAGCGTAGTGTACGGCGGGGCAGCAGGGCGCCCCTGCAACTGGTAGCCAGCCCTTGGATCAAGATTGGCTATGCAATAATAGCGTAGCGAAGAGAAGGCCGGGTTTTAGACGTCAGTGACAGAGCCGAATAGTACGAATTGGTGGTAAGCAGGAGGTAAGGTATCCGTAGGTCGAGCATGGATCGTTCAAACAGCTCCAGCGCAACTTTGTTTCGTGATTTTGATACGTGCTGCGAAGGGCCGCGGCCAATTTCAGGGCGTCCGAGCGTTCATTAATAGATGGCACTCTGCAACTCGTGCTGTGCGTGACATTGCGGCCATGGGCATTGATGACGCGCCTGCGATGTTCTATTCTTCACATTAGGAGTGGCCGCCAAGAGGAAACCGGAGCAAACGTCGGGAAAGTAACAGGCCCTGCGGCGGCTAGTCTCGACAGCCGTGTTCTGTCTTTGTAGGCGGAAATGAGCAGTAATGAGAGGCGAGCATTCTCCCCTCTGGACAGGTTGTAGTCGATGTGAGTCCCAGACAGGGGCAGTACGTCGACGCGTGTAATGGGCGGGAGGACGCAGAGAGAGGATGCTAGACGATCGGGGACTCGGGATAACGCGAGATCAATGGCCACCAACCATGCTCAGCCCGGCCACCGCGACGGGGTGCGTGTTCGGTAAGCTCCCACGACGATTGCCCAATAGAGGAAGGGACTGGCCACATGGAAGCTTTGGAACATTCGCCTGGCACAGGGTCAGAGCACCGCCAAGTCTACCTTATCTGAAGAACAGTGGCGGAGGAGGTGGTTTGGGTGCTGGTGTTGGCACCGGTGCGTACCTGACGAATGCCGGCGGGCACATTCCACGGGAATTCAGGCCAGAGGGCGGTCGTGCCAGCATGGGTGACCCAAGAAGAGGAGGGGCGGTCTGCCGTCGTGTTGGCCAGAGGGTGGTTGGATGCCGGTGTTGACGGGACGCTGGGTGGCTGGCAAGCTGGCAAGCTGGCAAGATGGATCAAAGTGAGTGCTGTGTGCTGTGTGCTGGGTGTTGCGTGGTGTTTCCGTGCGCTCCGTGTGTGATGGCTGGCCACCATCGCTGGCCGGTTGAGGCTCGTGAAGGGCTCGGCGTCGAGACTTGAGCAGATCGGGCAGCGGGCAGTCCCTGGTGGCATGGGAAACAGATGCGAGCGGCGACCCCTGCTCCGCCCTATCGTAGGTTTTGTCTGTGGAGATGCGAAAAGTAAATTGGTGTCTCATTCTGGCACCTGACTGGAAGACGGTGGACCCACCTTTAGGTGGAGATGATGGCAGAAATAACCCGATTGTTTGATGATGACGAGGCAAAACGACAGAAAAGCCAAATAGTGACCGGGGGGGACGGGGGCTTTCTTGTCAGTGGCGGGCGAGCGAGCGAGCAAGGCAATTGGCAGCTAGTCAGAAGGCCTCGAGTTGCGTTTGGATAGCCGGCGACGCCGCCTGAAGAGGCCTAGGTAGGTAGTAGGCGAGCGGTGTTTCGAGGAAGATTGTGATGCCGATGATAATGATGATGATGAGCAGCAGCGGGGGCTGCAGGAAGGCGGTGACGGAGACGGTGTGGGTTGTAGTGTAGTACCTACCTAGGTAGGTACTTGGATACCTAGGAACTTAGGCACGTAGTGTGCCTAGGTACGCACGTACTTCCTAAGTAGGTAGGCTCCCAAGGTACCTAGGCACCAAAGTAGCGCTGGGCAGCGGTGCGGTGAAGGGCTGTACACTAGGAGTGGTGACAGGTGGTCCCCTATTTCTGATTGATGCTGCAGGGCGTGCAGATCGGTCGATATTGTTTGTCTGTTTTCTCAACGGCTCATTTGGCACCGGCATGCCATATGATCATATGAAGTGGCGGGTGGGTGGATGGACGGCCTTGTGGCTCTGGCTCTGGCTCTGAGTCTGACTCTGGCTCTGGGTCTTGCAAGTCATCTATCTCCCCGAGCTCTCTGCCCGTCTCTGAGTTCGGCTCCGTCTTTCTTTTGCGTTCCATCATATTTGGCTTTGCGCAAGCAAACAGCACACGGCATAAACCCAGTAATAGTATCAACCGCAGGGCTCCGGTGCCTAAGCCTGTCCAGAGGCAGGGGCCAGAAAGTCTAGCAGGACCCGGTGTAGCAAGGCCGCGCAGTAAGGGGGCGTGGCGTGGCGTGTTGGCTCTCAAGTTGCTGGTGCTGCTGAGATGCTATTGTGTCGTGGTTGTTGTCGTTGTCAGTCAGGTCTCGGTCCTGAGTAAGGAACCGGCTCGCTCAGATGTTGGGTGCATGATGTTAGGTGGAGCGTCACCGGCCGTGTCTTCTGTGCGATTAGGGAATGCAGAGTTGTGTTGTTGGACGAAAGGTCAGCAGGGCTTAAGATGAGCAAGATCGATCAGTGGCGTCCCCGCGATTGAAGTCATTCCCGGCAGCAACATACCGTGATACCATAGTACTATGGGCTGTTATGGCAGAACCCGCCCACTGAGAATCAGTTCTCAGTACTGTACGGAGGCAGCTCGCAGGGTGGTCCCAACCCCTGATTGTATTCCGTTCCATGGTCTCGGGGGGTAATGGATGGTGGCCTAACCGGCGGCAGCATAGGGACGATCGTCACTGACTCCAGGCCTAGCATGCTACACTCGTGTGGAGGGCAGCAGCAGGCCCGCCCTGGTGCGAGGACCTACAGAGCAAGGTATTAGGTATGTTCCGAGCAGAGCAGCGCAGGGCAGGCAACGCAACGCAAGCAACAGATCTGGACCCAAACGCACTCTGCGCACTGGGTACGGCCTGAGCAGCGCTTGAAAGGTATAACCAGTACACACTGACATGCCACACTGATGCACTAGGTACGCTGGGTCAAGTGGGGATTTCAGTGCAAACTGAGCAAACTCAGGTACCTAGGGTGGTGGGTAGGCTACCTAGGTACTTTGGTACGTAGTGTACGTTTTGGGTGAAGAGGGAGGGAAGCGAAAGAAGGAAGAGGAAAGGACGTGGAAGGCGAGGAAGGCAGGGGTGGATGGAAAGGAAAGGAGATCATGGATGCTGCGCGCAAGGACGTGGACAGTGGACCACCTCTCGGCATGTACCTCCGTACCCCGTAGTGTACCCCCCCCCCCCCCCGATGCATGGGCATGGGCATAGACATTGACATGGGCATGGTACACTACACCCGTACCTTGCCTTACCTCACATCAACCCCCCGTCGCCTTTCCCCCCTGTTCGTTCCTGCCTCAGCGTGAATGGTCCCCCGGCGTCCCAGCTAAACCGTTCGTTTCAATTCACCAAGCTTCCGCACTTGGGGCTTCTGACTTGACCTGACTTGGGGGGAGGGTGCGCGGGCGTAGGAGCGCGACTCTGCCTCCCGTTCTCTCTCTCGCTTCTACTCCGGGTCTGGAGAATGGAAAGGTGGGTGAGTCGACAGATGGGTGGTGTGCGTGTTGTTGCTGTGTTATGGATACTAGGTACGGATACATATATGGTGATACTTTGATAGACATGTATTGAATGTATGGGCGTGATGCCTTGGGTCGATTTTGATCTCGAAGACCTCAACCAAGGTAACGAAGACATGTAGGCATGCAAAAAAACAGGCATCTGCTATCGTCAGGTAATACTACATGTCCATCCGTATGGACGGACGCGTGCAATGAATCTGGTGTTTGAAGGCCGTGTGGTGAGGTACCTGGTCAAGGTACTGTACCTCAGGTACTATTCACGTCCTTTTTTTTTCCTTCCTTACCTTACTCGACAACCTCCCTCGCTCGCTCTGCTCTACTAATTCGATTCATAAAATAAACCCATTTCTTTTGTCCCCATCCCGCTTCCCACCTGGCCACAACCTGATCGATCCGTCAAAACACACACACTCACACACCACACAGTCACACTCCTACACAGACACACACCTCTTCTGCTCGCTCCCCTGGGCTTTCTCTCCTCCCCTTGTGTCCTTTCCCCCCTTCCCTCCTCACTTCTTGTCCCTTGCTCTGCCCACCCCGGTCTCACTAAAGGGATCGTCTCCGAGCTTTTATAATACCTGCCGAACCCCGTCCGTCCGTCCCTGCGCTCCGCTGCGTCACAGCTTCTTCCTTTCCTCTCTTCCCTTGCCCTGCACCCCCAGGGGCCTTTTTACCTTACATATCTCGCCGCTCCCTCTGCAGTAGCGACAAAACCTGGCCAACCGTGCTTTTTTCTTTTTCTTCCCCTTCCTTTCCTTGCAATTGACGTGTCGACACATTCGCGGCCGAAAAGGAATTGTGATCCTTCCTATATTCGAGATACCCAAAGCCTCATACGGATACCATACGGTAAGTTGTCTTGATTTTTGTCACTACACCTACGTCTGCCATTCCACCTCTCTGCCCTCTTGTCCTCCGCCGTTCTCCGTGCCTTCCCCTTCCCCTTTTTGCCTGCAAGTCGGTATCGACATCGTCGTCGGTATCAAGCGGCATCAACGCCCAACACCGGCCTCGATCAACGTCGAAGCCGAGGCCATCTGTGGTCCCTCCCACCACCCCCTTCCTGTTTGTTGGCGTCCCGTTGGCCTGTCCACCCGTCTGCGTGCCTGGCTTGTCCACGCCGTTTGGTTGCTGCCGCTGGCGTTCCTGCCGCGTGCACGCGGTACGTACCTCACTTGCCGCGTTGACCTGTGGCTGCCCCGGTTATCCTCGCCGGGGGGCTGTCCAGTGCCAGTGCCTGGGTCGCGTACAGTCACCTCAGGTTTTTTTTTGGGAGTGTTTTTTTTTTCTTCCCCTTCCTTTGCTTTCCTTGCGCCTTCCACATCCACTTTTCCCCCCTAACCCTGCCGGACCAACTGCACCCCCGATCATAAGGTTTCTTGGCCCCTGTTACCTCATCTCGTCCGAGGCCTCACCACCATACGCGAACTTTGACAAACATTTCCTCGACACTGGATAGCCCTCGGCTTCGGAGGCGCCAGGTTTTTTTTTTTCTTCCCTTCGCCCCCTCTGACACTCTGAACCACTTTTTAGCTCGGTATTCCCAACCCAGCCCGTACTACTTCTAGTCTATACTATTGGCTTCCTCTTTTTGACATCGACTGACATTAGGCGCGTCTCCTAGGTCATATTGACACGACCGCCCTTCGGTCTCGTCAATTCCTCTCCTTTTCATCACCGCCACCGACTTTCGACTCGTATTCGATCGATCGAACGAGTGTCCTGCACCTGTCGCAGCCACGGTGATCCATCAAAGCCTCCTGTGGTGGGCTGCGCCAGCCACAAATAACAAAAACCTCGCCTATATACCGCCTACGACGCCTGTCGACACGACGACATCGTTGTCAATAATACACCTACGTATCTGAACGTTGTAATAGCACGACGTCCAACAACCGAAAACTCTAATCGCACTGGGGTCGAACTGCCTTCTAGGCACCATCACCCGACAAAATCGAGGCCTCAATCCGGCGGTCATTTTAGGCGGCAAGGACGAGCAACATACTGGTCTGTGATCTGGTGTCGGACTGTCCCGGATTCTTTTCAGCACCCGCGCAAGGTAAGCCTGCGAACAAACCCCATCAAGCTGATTCAGCCCGGATCCGCCGCCAGGTGCTCCCAGCTTTTCTAGTCATGCCAGAGGGCGTGCTGGGCTACCCCCGCGATTGTTTTGACTTCCCCAACCCTGCCTGTGGAGTCGTAGCCAAAACGCTCCCTACTCGTGGCGATTTGCTTCCCCCTCTCCTTCAGTCCAGGTGGCGCGTTCCCTATACGCATCTCGCCCCTCGCCGTTGGTCATATAACTAACTTTCCCAAGAACACGCAGCTTTTTCAAACCCAAAGTCACCTTCGTCTGAGGCAGAAAAACCGTCCGAAAGACCACCTGCGAGCTGGCCGTCCACGCAGCAGGGGCCCAGACAACCGCCAGCGATCTTCATCGTAACATGAGGTCGCCGATTCCGGGCGAAGTAATGGACATTGGCAACCTGATGAATCAAAGAGGCGCCGCTATGCAACAACACGCTCACATCCCCACTGGCACGACACCCGATCGTCAGATGCCCCCCCTCACTCAGCTCACCGCGAGAAACATGCCCGAGTCATCAATGGACCGTGCCGGTTCTCCCCACGGATCCGAACACTCCCAATACTCCCGCCACGCCATGGAAGGCGTCCCGCGATCGTACCCTTCCCCGACCGCCATGGTGGGCGCTCCCATGCCCATGCAGATGAATGTCAATCACATGGCCCCGATTTTGCCTGGCATGCCCCAAGATATGTCTCACGGCATGGCCCAATACAAGGCTCCCGAGCAGCAGATGCCTCAACAGCCTCCGAAGGCTTACCCGTGCAGCACCTGCGGCAAGGGCTTCGCCCGCCGCAGTGACTTGGCTCGTCACGGTACGTTGCCTGTCATGCTTCTGGAAGAACGATTACTGACGTGAGATAGAACGCATTCACAGCGGAATCCGCCCGCACGTCTGCGACTTCCCGAACTGCGGCAAGCAGTTCATCCAGCGATCGGCCTTGACCGTCCACCAGAGAGTCCACACCGGCGAGAAGCCTCACATGTGTGAGCGTTGCGGCAAGGTATGTTTCACGTCTTTAGGGGCGTGCTGTGCCAAGTTCGAAAGCTAACACGTTCGATGTAGCCGTTCAGCGACAGCAGCTCTCTGGCTCGGCATCGTCGCATCCATTCGGGTAAGAGACCGTACAAGTGCCCGTATGCCGACTGCCAAAAGACCTTCACCCGTCGCACGACTCTCACGAGACACCAAAACCATCACACTGGAACCGTGGAGGAGGCTGCCGCCGCCACCGCCGCAGCTCTTGCCGCGCGCGGAGCCGCTGCCAAGCCCAACACGACCCGTTCCGACGGCGACGGCCTGTCCAACCGCGGCTCGCCCCTCACGACGCCCTCGCCCGCACAGCGTACGCTCTCCATGTCCCCTACCGCGGACAGCATGCACCGCGCTGCCACCGATTTCCAATACATGGGCAACAGCTCGCTCCCCGTCCACCTGCAGCGTGACATGGGCGTCGGAAGTCCCGGCTCGACGTCCTCGGCCGGCTACAACAACGGCATGCGGCCGACCTCGCACCCCACCGGATACGGCCCCCCTCCGACCCTGGAGCCTAGCGTGGAGCAGCACTCTGGACCGGGCAGTGCCGGTGGCAGCCCTCACATGGGAAGCGTCGGTTGGCAGTCGCCCTCTCACGTGCCGTCGCCTCCGCATAGCAACAACGGCGGCAACGGCTACACGTACCCTGATCCCGACTCGTACCCTTCGGCCCCTTCTCTCGGCGGCCAAATGTTCTACCAGAACGCTGGACAGGTCCGTCGACCCCAAAGCACGGAGCCTCCCGCAGCCTACGACCTTAAGGGGCGTCAGAGCGAACTGTGGGCAGGCGCTCACTAGGAGGCTTCGGGGGACGAGACTTATCCCTGACGTTCCGCTTTCGGTACCTTTCCTCGTGTTTTGACCGCGTTGCGGACTCGTTCCGAGAGAGGCGGCCGGCGGCTCAGGGTTGCTTACTGGGTGTGCTTGTTCCGTTTCTCTGTAACGAAAAGTTTTTGTGCATGGCAAGGTTGGGCGGACGGTAAATACATACAACTTTAATACTGTGGGCTGCTCGGGAACGTGTCTGGAAGATACCGTCGGGTCGAGCAGCCTTCTGGTTCGGTTTACAGACGCCTTTTTCTTTTGTTCTGATAGACGGGCGGGAAGCACACTTTATGATGACTGGGC